>OY740765.1:74942283-76277853 GCA_963513935.1 Aphrophora alni
CCCAACAGTACACACTTAGATGCTTTCAGTGATAACGCAGGAGTACAAAACAAAAACATTGTCAAATATTGGGCCTACGTTGTTAATAGCAGTCCTATTACAGTCTATCATAAATTTTAATATCTAGACACTCATTCTTTGAGTGTGATCAGGATTTTTCTCTTATTGAGAAGACAAAAAGAGAGAGCTCCAATATATTTGTTCCTGAGGATTGGTGTTCACTGGTGACCAAATCTAGTAGAAAGTTTATGGTAATGAGAATGAAATTAAATGATTGTAAATCGGTTAACGCAATGTCTAGACAAATGAAATAAAAGATTGTGGGGATAAGAGAAATGCAGTGGCTTCACTTTGACAAAGCTTCCCCACACACATTGTTTTTCAAAAAAACGGTAAGTGAAGATATGCTCTTCGATAGTATTTGTCTGAAGAAAACTTCTGGTAGACCATCCACTGTGGAACTGCAACCTTTATTCAAAATTCCTATAAAGATTAAGACGTCAAAATACAGAAATCTGATCGAGTTGCTCCCATACGTGCCGCCAATCTATCACTCCTTTTACGAAAACTTACCTCATCAATCAAATCAAAATGACAAGAGATAGAGATGACAAGGAAAAGGAATATGAAGAAGAGCCTGATGAAACCAATGTAGAAGAAAGTACTGACATCATTTTATAATTATAAAGATGATTCATGACATCATAAAGTGACATCATTTTATGATGATTCGGATTGAAATGAAAAAGTATTGCAATATCATCTTAATTTAATGATTAAGTATTAACAAATGTAAATAAAATAATTTGATTTAATCAAATTAATATTTTTGTAATCTGTTTTAATAAAGAATAAAAATTACTCACAATATTACTATTTTTGTTATTTCAGAAATAGGCATAGGGGTACAAGTGCACAAACTTAGAGCAAAAGGGTATAAGTAACTGCATGGGTTCCTTATATTAAACAGCATAACATTTAATATTACTTCTAGCTAAATAAAAGTACATAACAAAGTAGATAATTAATGCTATCTTCCACTGGTAAAGTGAAATTCAATAGAAATAATTCCCAGAATTTACAATAAACAACAAACTTTGGAGTTGTTTTTCTTCAAAACTAAGGAAATGGCACATGTAACCCTTTGCTTCTCACACCCTAAATATAAACATATAATCCACAATTTCTAATTTTACATCGCCCCATGTTGTGCACCTCTTTAGTGTATAAATTGGGTCTTATGTCATGCTACCATTTGTCCAAAAGTCACATAACTTCTTTCGTTTTCTTCTTATTTCTCTTCGTTCACGGGTTATGTAACTTTCTTTCCTTTCCCCGACTTCATCCTCCATTTTAAGCAATTCATTATTATTATTTTATTATTACCTTTATTTATTATTATTGTGTTTCTATTATTTTATTTGAGGGTTATTTTATTTTTTGAAATTAATCACTTTTTAGAATTTTTATGTTTCTTAAATGCTTATAACTCTTTAATTTTTAGTTTAATCTAATTTATTTATTAAGCTTATTACTTTGGTATACTCTCCTCTATAACATGGTAGAGTAATATTTATAAAATTACGTCTTTAATTTTTTAACATCAGTTTTTATGATGCGAGCCAGACTCAACAGGAATTTTCTCATCCACTTTTGTCCATTACCTAGCTTCTCAACAGTCTACCATAATTATATCTATACATCCCAATTTTTTTCATATTTGAATATTTTACTAATTACAACTATACATTAAAACTAAATCTTTAGACATTTCATTGATAATCACGACATTATTCAAAAAAATTGCCAAGTTTTCTTATTTCTCTCTTTTTATAATATTTTATTTAAAATTTTGGGTTTAGGCTTGAAATTTTGATAAAATCCAAATTTATCTTTAAAAACGATATTTAAACATTTCAACCTGTATTTGTTTTCCAATTTTAATTTAAGATATTCCACGCTTTCACTCAGTCAGTCTTTGACTCTGATCAACAATAGATGACAACACGCACAAAAAATCATTCAACTCTTTTGGAATCATCCAAGGACATTTTGGTTGTAAAACGGTCCGAAATTCCTTCTCTGTGTTACAATTAGTAGGTATCATGTTGATGCCACAAATGTTCCACTTCATCCTATTTTTGGTTCCAAGTTTCATCATTCCTTTTGAGTCAAATTGTTGAATTATTCCACTAGCTGTTTCAGTACATTGAGCAATGCAAGTACAGTAGAACCTCTGTTAACCGGCCTCGGATTAACCGGTCCTCGGATTAACCGGCCTATTCCGTAGTGTACTGGTTGGATGAGAGTTTCCGAAAATAAATTGTAATTGAAACACCAAAGCGGCGGCGAGTCAAACGACTTTATCGATAACGGTATCCCATTGTCGGCAGCATAAAACACCGCGGATTGGCACCCGTCGGTATAGCAGACATACACCACAAAAACGTTTGATGAGCCGCTTTTTTCCCACGAATCAATTTAGTATACATTATGGAAAATATAACATTTCCTTTCAGTTTTCTTCTTGTCTGACTGGTTATGATCTACGTACAGTATATACAGTAAATAAAAATGAGCGAGTTACGGAAACGGAAGTGTGTGTTGGTTTCGTTTGAGACGCGGTTAAATGTGTCAAAAGACTTGACAGATGGGAATCTTTGTAGTGATAAATTTTTTCATGTTTGATGTATAATATACACGCTACATTTATGTACAATAAAATGAGTTGCAATAACATCTTAATTGCATAATTCTTAGCGCTACCTGATTAAATAAGCTTTCTTTGAACGAAAACCGATGTTTCACGGGAACCTCGGATTAACCGGCCAAACGGGCAACCAGCCCGGGTGTCAGTCCCGACTAGACCGGTTAAGAGGGGTTCTACTGTATTTACTTTTTGCAAAGCATTGCTTAAGATATTGATAACTAGTAGGAACTCAACAAAAACTAATAAACAAACTGTAAAATCATATTTTATTTCATAAAAACTATTTTATAGATATTAGATGATTTTTTTTGCATCTGATGATTTAAAGTGTCTCATATCTTCCAATGTACTACCTAATACAGCCATAATTGCCATGTAGTTTTGTTCTTTGAATAGCTCTAATGATGTGTCACTTAGTTTATGTATTTCGTATGGTCTCGAAGATTTAATTTTTTTATTTTTCTGCATAGCTTGGAACTTGGCATGAGTATCTGGATATGAGGAAAAAATCATTCAATGTCTGCATGATATTAAAATATTACAACTCATGTCATTAGCTTTATACACAGTCACAAGAACTAAATTGATTTTATGTGATAAACAATATATGTTCCTTGCAAAAGGATGACAGTCTCGAATAATTTTCTACAGCCCATTTTAACTCCAGACAAACACTGGCTCCATCGTGTGACTGGCCAACCATTATGGGATTGATTCTAATATTGTTGAAAAATGGTAGCATAATGTTAGCGATTTGTGAGTGATACATTTTCTATTGTTAGTATTCTTTCTTTTAACACTTGATTGTAGAAATAACATATAAAAATGCACAATTGTTGTATTTTATATGATTTCGCCTCATTAACCATAAGTGAAAAAAAAGCAGCTACATTTACCATCTTTATAACTATTTTTAAGACATCTTCTCTAACATTCTGTAACAGTTCATTCTGAAGATCTGAACTTCTTAAATTATAGTAATGTTCATATTTCTCTTTAAATTTTTTTATTGTGTTTGCTAATAAGTGCACACAGTTTCCAAATAATTTTCCTTTGTTGTTAGACTCACTCAACTCATCATGACCTTGAAGTAGCAACCTCTGCTTTGCTAGATAAAACAAAAATTTCCAAAAACTTTTTTTTCAATATTCCCGGTTTTCACTCACAAGCTCTTCATGAGATGTAGATATTGGTACTGTCTCAGTTGGTCTGGAATTTAACTCATTTAGACATAGAAAACGAGTGAGCTGCACTACCCGCATGTATTTTCAATTTTCTCCTTCCTTTTTCCAATTTTTTATACCTTTAACTGTATATAAATACTCTTTATTATTGAAGAGAAATTGTCTATGTGAGTAGCAAAACATAGCATCTTTTTCACGCTATATTATAGCCATTCAATTTTTTTTAGATACAAAGCTGTAAAGCCATGTTTAGTTCCAGGAAAGAGGATACTGATGTGAAACGGTACAGGTTGGTCTGCTTTGCAAATCACCGAGATCCAAGTACTTAAGATAACTAAATGGGTCTGATTCCAGTTGTACAAGATTTTCTAGCACTTTACTTTCGCACGTTAGAGTTTGCGAAGACATTTTCTGCAAATCTCTTGACTTTGAAAAGGGGGTTGAGTATAATAATTCAGGAGTTATCTGGCAGACATTGGGAAGTTGCCATAAAAAACATGAGAGAAATGGCACAAGTTAGTTAGAATAAAGGTGCATTGGCCACGGTCTTGAGGACCAGCCAGTGGATGGTAATAAGGGGGGTGGTGAAAAGTTAACTTTCTCTCTATTGCAGAAACATCCTATGTCTCATGAAGAGAAATGATTACCCTACAGCCTACTCATATTTCTATTCCCAGAAATACAAAAAATGGGATGTGTTTGGACTGAGGCTGACATATGGTTCTGAATGATTACCATGTTTTATATTTGTTGTCCAATTCCAAGAAATGCAAGTGATGCAGTTTCTTTGTTTCTATGTCTAATGTGTAATTTAATACTAACTAGTGCTTTCATGTAGGTATTGAACTATTTGTTACATAAAAATGCTCTCACTTCATAATGCTACAAGCTTTTAGTTGTATACGACCTTTACACCAGCTAAAGATAATTTATCCCTCCCTGAAATTTTGCCCATGGTTGAGTGTATATTCCAGCTTTATTTCCTGATCTTCTCCAGCTGATAAATTGAGTTTACACTGCAGATGCAAAAGTGACACTTGCTGTACTGGTTCAATTGGCCAAATATTGATATTGATATGTCTACCATATCATAAATGATACTAAAATTACTGTTTTAATGAAAAGCTTGAAAGCCAATTATGTAAGTTATCTTCATAAATTTCTACATGATTTTAAAGTAATACAGACGTTTAGAAATACCTGTATAAACAGCCTTCATCACATGCTTGTCAGTGACTGAATCCTGACAAACCTCATAGCTGTGTCATGCTAAATAGGCTTATTTCAGGCTTCATAATATGTAGGTATCAATTTTTCACATGAAATCTTAGGGGTTGATACCATGCAGACTTATTACAATCTGAAATACTTTACTTAATTTGTTATGTTGTGAGTTGAACCTAATTTATCAGGGTTAATGTGGCAGTTGTCTAGGCTGGATAAGCTAGATGTTGAGAATAAATTACTTCCTCTGAATAAACACCAGTAAACATTAGTAGCATTATACTGTATACTTAAACTTGAGTTTATAGACTTTTTTCAAAGAATTAATATTAATTTGAGCTAATTATAAAAGAAATGTTAAATAAAATGATGAAAATATTTATAAAAGCATAACATTTATTTAAAGAATGTAACAAAGATTACTTATAACAAACAACATCTTCATAAACGACCGATTCAGTTGCATATCTTCTGCTAAATACTGTAAAAATAATAGAGCCATAATTTTCTTGTACAGGTCTGCGAACAATAATAATGAAAAAAGTTGCAATTTTTTTTTTTAATATTCTTACATAAAGACCCCACCTCAGATCAAAATCTAACCCTAAAATTTTTTTTTAACTTTGAAAACTCAAATTGAAGCTAATAAAGATGAGTTTGTGTATTTTTGTTATAATTTGTTCTTTCATTTAATAATTCAACTGTGTGTTATAATTAATACATGTTAGTAATACAAACAGAAGGTCTGGGAACTTAACTACATAGGAAAACTAGTGAATACCACTTCGAAACATCTACAGTTCTACTTGTAGTTTTAAACATGTCATCTAATTGTTTATAATCATGAATTATGAATACCATATCTCTATTTAAATAACAGTTTTTAATATAGATCAGCTTGTACAAGTGTAAGACTATGGCGTGAGTATCTGATAACAGGATATGGATCAGGACATATTAGACTTTTTTCAATAAATACCAATGAAAAGGCTTCTGTTTGTTTGCTGACTGAAATTGCTGCCCATGCTCGATGGATAACTGGTCTAGATGTTGCTCTAAGTAAAGGATATATATTATCCGTGTCAGAAGATTCTTTTCTTCGAGTCTGGGAGATTCAAAGAAGTAACAGAACGGTAAGTAAAACAGAGTACTATTGCGATAGAATATGAATACAGTAGAACCTCATCAATCCAGTCTTAAAAAAAAAATAATGATAGTAAAATTACTGATAATATAAGTTGTAAGCTAATGACTCCACTCTTTACATTAGTATCTAGTAGCAGTGACAAGTTGATGATTTACTATTACTCACTTACTTACATTACCCCTCACCAAGACCTCTCTTTGATGTGTAGGAATGTACATGCATGTGACTGTATCCTTCAGTCATTCAGTGGTTCTGTTAGTTATGCTGCACATCGTGTCTTATAATTTCACCGTGATGTCATTTCATTTGTCCTTTTGAAACTTCATGGTATTTTTGTGTGATGCGATGTCATTGAGTAAACCTGCTGAAGGCAAGATACGTAAAAATAAGGCTCTCTATTATCACAACATAGTATCTATAATAGAAAAACTTGAAAAATGAATGTTTGTAGATAGCATTTGGATGGAATATAGGATTGCCAAGCAGATTGTTTCAGGGAAGAAAAAAGTTGGTTTACAAAAACTTGCCCTGGTATTTAATGTAGAAAAGGAAGAAAGTGTAGGAAAAAATGTGGATGACTCCATATCGGTTCTTGAATAAAGGTGTTTATAAATGGTCGTCTCAACTTTGTTCGTCTGGATTAGTCATGCGAGGGACTTAAATTCCGGCTGCTTCATCAATGTCTGTTTCTTTTATGTAGGGTATTTTAATCATATCTTGGACCATTTTATATATGTTATTTTTATTCCAACCATCATAAATTTGGACAACTTTGAGCCCCAATTATTCCAGGTTAATTGAAGTTCTACTGTAATTAAATATTGTTAATGAGATACATTCATTAGATGTACAGAAATAGTGATCAATGATACAATATCTATTTAGCATACCGTTAACTGTTGTATAGAACATGTCTACACAAAACATATTGTCTACCAATTATTTGTATCTATAGAAACTAAATGTTAATGACATACTGTTAACTACGAGTAATAGTATACATAACAGTTTCTAGTGCTACTTTTTTTCATCACAAATTGATAGTACCCAGAAATTTTATAAATATAAAAACCACAATATGATATATAAGTAAATTAATTTGTATCTAACTTTGTTCATCTTAAACACAGTTTCATAGTGCTGTGGTTTATATCAATTCTGAGACATAACCATTTATCTAATAAACTAACAATTGTTATATTGTACATTTTCAGTTTGGTGATCTTAAATAGAATGGGGTATATGTTTGACTCAATGCAACAAACAGGAAACATATTTTGTTTTTTGAATAAAATGAATGAAGAATAAAATAAATAAAGAAAATAATTATTACAAAATGATCAGAGAAATTTGTTATGTATATATTAATATTTAAGACACGTATAAATTTAGTTGTAAGAAAATTGCAATGTTAACAATTTGAACATAAAGGACACAAGCTGTTACTAACCGGGATAATTCAGTCCAAGCTTCACTTTCAGAGAGAGACCACACTCAGAAAATAAGTATGTTTGCCGAGACAATGTGGAAATGTCGAAAGAAAATGTTTTTCTAAGGAACTAAAAGTTATTTTAAAAGTACTATTATGTAATAAAATGAGTTAGTTTCAATCGGCGAGAAATAAACTTTTGAAAGTAAAAAGAAGTGATTGTATAATGTGGTGCAATAGACAGAATACAATTTAAGCAGGAAAACACAAATAAAAAGAACAAGTAATTGTGTTTTAAAGAAAAACTAAATAACTTGAATAGAATATTTTGAACTAACGATAAAGTAAACAAAATTGTGACTGTCATAAAAGTAAAAAAAGAAATCTAAAAAAGGTAATTTTAAAACGAAAGATGAGATTTTGGTAAAACGATGCCATGTGTCTTCAACCCGGAAAAGAAGTGATTTTAATTAAAAGTTTTATGTAAAACGTTCAATTTAACTTTTGTGATGTGAGTGAATGCATGTATGGTATAACATGCCTAAACTATTTACTATAGAAACTAAAAAATATAATCAATTGAAACTTGTAATTTATTGTTGAAAGTTAAATATAATGTCTATAGAATCGTCGCATGTTTTTTTTTTTTTCAAATAGAGATGTGTTATTAAAATATTATTATTAAAATCTATTATAAATAAAAGATTTTCTTTGTTTATCTTTTTGAATTTGATGTTTTAAATTAAAATTTAAAAAAAGAATTAAGGTTTTATGAAAGTAATTATGTAAGAAAAATAAATATTAGCTTCAGAATACTAAGAAATTTCAATTTAAAAGTAGGTTGTAACCATAAAAAATAATAAATAAAATTTTAATGAACGGAATTTTTTATTAATTTAGTATGTAGGATGTTATAATTATATAATTCTATCTTTTCAGGTAATATTTGATTTATATGAATTTTGATGTTATATGATGTTTATTAATAATAAAATGTACATTTCAGAAAAAAAGATTCTGTATTTCATTTAATATTCTACAAAGTAAATTTTTTCAAAAGAACTTGCGACCTCAGAGAAACATAAACTCTCTTCAAGATGAATAATTTTTTATATTTAATTTTAATTTATATTTTTGTAATAAATATAAAATACGCACTTGTTGAACTTGAAGAGTTCTTATTTTTATTAAAAAAATTGAAAGTAAATTTTTATTATTATTATTTATAAAATTATGCCAAGCTTTTTATGGGCGCCAGGTAGCGTTAGCTTACCAATTTTGAAAAAAAAGAAGTTAATTGTTATTATTAAAATCTCTCAGGGTCGCAAATCCTTTTAAAAGTGTACTTCAGTGGTTCTCGGTGAAATAAAAAAAAATCTTATTTTGTTGTGCTGAAATTGAACATAATTTATTGAATTAAGTATTAACATTTATACAAGGTTATACATACATGTTCATAATATATATCTTACTACTATTTGATATCTCAGTATCCTTTGATTTTAAATTCTGCCTTAGAGGCTTAAATTCTTTTTTTATAATTCTAAAATTAGTAGTTGCAACTTGAAAGAAAATTATTTTTTATGGTGAGCTTTAAAATTCTCACGTAACAAAGATGATTATTATTATTATTATTATTAACATGAAATTAAGTTATTTGAATGACTAATTATTAAACAAAGATTATACATTTAAATACATTTAGAAAGTTCATATAAAAAGTTCTTTTTATTTTACATAATTATTTTTTATGAAAGTGTCTCTGATTTTTTATTTTTTGTTACCGCATAACCGATCCAGTAGATTGGAAGCCTCCACGTGTTGAGTTCCTTTCGTCCTGTGTTGTAAAGACCTTGCAGATTCAATTCTATATACTTGACGATCAATTGTCCTTTTTAAATTCATGGTTTGTACAGAGATTTTCATCACTTTACCAATGGTTATTGTCCAAAAACTAAGTCTTACCACGTCAAACTGTTTCTGAACTCACTGAATCGTCACCATTAATGTTCTGAAACTTGTTTCACTGAAAAACATCAATCATTGAACTAAATGTCACCATTCGACTTTAACTACTTGTCTTTTGCTACATTTTGAATAAGTTTCTCTATACTGAAAATACGTCCTACCACCTCAGACCCCTCTCTAAGACTGACTAACCGCATGGGTATTTTTCACTTCCTTTTACCGTTACCTCCCTTTTTATGCAACGTATGCGAGAATTATTCTCACATAGCAACACAGACTCTGTTCAAAATATTCGCCTGACGACAAGCTTTGTCTATTATTTTTTACAACACAAACACCTCCTAAATTTTTATTACAAATTAGAATTAATATTTTATACATAACATTATTATTTTGGAAACCTATATTTCATTTTTATTACCCTAGTTTTAATAATCTATATATTTGAGTCATCTTTTTGACTTCTAAAACCCCCTCCCTTATTCAACTTTAACGTTTCCCGGGTTACTTTAAATATTCAAATCTCAATATAACCATTTTTTGGTTATCTAGGTTAAAATTACCATTTTTGGTATTACAAATATTACAAAATGGCGCCCAACTTTATTAAACAATCATTTTTAAAATAACCAAAGCTTCTTTTTTTAAATAATATTGAATTGTTTCAAATAGCGCACCAACGTGTGGCGTTTCAAATAACCTCTTATTATAAATAATATTGAATTGTTTCAAATGTCGCACCAACGTGTGGCATATAAAAAAAATCACAAAATTGTTATAATCACTAAAAATTAAGGTTTTTGAAAAATATTGACAAATAGAACTAAAAATACAATTAATTTCTATATGATCTAAGACTATAGATTTCTATAAGGAAAAAAAAGACCAAGTTATGTAGGAAAATTAAGTTTTGCATAACATTATTATTTTGTTTTCAAATATCTCAAAAGAGAAATCAAAATACTACTTTGTAGATACATTTTTTTTAATGTTTCGATTAGGTATAAACATTTTAATTTTTGGCTTTTTCAAAAACTTTCCTCTTTTTTAGGAAAATTCAATTCTTATAAAATATTATTATAGGAAATTTATAAAAATAAAAGGTAAAATATAAAATTCTCTATTTATTTTTATTGTTTTAATTACATAAAAATGATATTTATTTTTATAAAACTTATTGAAAACATAAAAAAGAGGTTTATATTTTATTTCAAGTTATTCAGGTTCTACATAAATTGCACATGGTTTATATTACATTTAGATGAGCAGCAAAAAATGTCATAACACTCTTCATTAGAAGATACATTACTGGAAGATACAATGCTCAGTAATAGGGGGGCTTAGGGCATAACAATTTTTATATTTTGTTATGGAATTTCCAAAAATTCTAAATGTCAAAATCATCAAAAACCATGAATTAGAGACACTTTAATGAGGAATCAACATCAAAACAAGACATCTGATCAGGTTTTTTTGCATTATAGTAAAAACAGTTGAACATTGTTATTCTTTCCAACATAAAATAAAAATATGCTTTAATACACCATGGTTATGATGGAAACCGTTAATAAAATTATTATTTCATGACATGTAAAAATGGATATAACACAAATTAAGACTTTTTTTGCTAAAACCGCCATATGGAGTTCACATCCTTCACCAACTACTGATCAATCTTCCAACCTGTCATTTATTTTCAACCTTTATATTCGTAAAAGACGTAGCAGGACATTAGGTGCACTTGAATGGCTCACTGGATGACCAGATGACCAGCTGATAGGAGCAGTACCAGTGCAGCTGTGCTTACGTCCCATGCAGACAATGTCACGGTTTTACAATAATGATATCCTTTTGAAATTAAAAACAATTGATGTATATGAACATCAAGACAAATAAACTAAAGTTCTAGTTCTTTTTATTTCGGAGTTGGGGACCCCAACTGTACCAGCCTAGCTACGCCCCTGTCAACAACTTTTGGAACTGACACAAAACTAACAATATAACGAAAGAAACGAAAATGGAATTTTCAAACCTAGTGAGGAGACCTAGTATTGGTAAAGGATCCCAAAAAACTCAAAAAATTTGGGCAACAATAATCTAGACCCTATAAAATAGCAAAAAATAACACCCGTCTACTAAGAATTAGAGATGTAAAAATACTGAAGATTCAACCAGATATTATACATGTGGCATGGATAAAAAAAATATAATGGTTTAACCCTAGAGTGGTCACACGGCGTCAAATCGACCGCAGCAAACACTAATATTGAGTTGGCAACACTGTTATTTGCTTCCCGCGCGTGACAGTCAAAGACATCTCTCCCCCTACCTCCTTCTATCCTGTCTGGCTCGGGGAACCGGTTTGTGTCACTCTGTTAGTCGTAATTTGTAAGTCATTGTGAGGTGCGTTCGATTTGATGCCACGTGACCAATTGTGTAACTCGAAATTCCGTGTTTTACGCCTTGCGCTAGCTGTGTTGTGATAGTATCTTTGTACATTTCAAGTGTGATTATAATTTTTACACTGTTTATTTTATTAGTTTTGGTATTTTTGAGTGCAATGGATTCCAAAGAAGAAGAAAGACTTCGTAGGCTACTCGATAGTGTAGAAAAAGAAGATAGAGAGGAGGAAGTTACTGCACTTGCCGATAAGGAAAGACTGAGAAGGCAGTTGTTTTTTCGTAATGATGACGAGTTTGGAGAAATCGAAGAAGGGATAATTCGGCAAGATGATTCGGATCTTTCTGAAGATCATGAAAGTGAAAGTGAACACGACACAGCTTCAGAAGCTACATTGGAGGACTTGGGAGATCAGGAATTGTTAGGTGAGGAAAGCGGGATAGTTGGAAAAGACAATGTTACTCAGTGGGGTGTGCATATGAACGAAGCAAACCTACGTGGCAGAGTTCGCCAACACAATATTATTAGAGGTGAAAGAATAGGAGTTCGATTACCTTGCCTCCCGCAATGAAGCCTTAGCCGCAAAAACTCCTATTGATGCCAAAAAACTTTTTGTTCCCGATGACCTTGTAAATAGTATTGTAGAGTTTACAAATATTTGGATTAACAAAAACAGAGCAAACTCTACTCATGAGCGAGATTCAAAGCCAACAGATGGACCTAAAGTTCGAGCTGTTTTTGGACTGTTGTACTTTGCAGGATTTCTGAAATCGTCTCACACCAACTTGATGGACTTGTGGGCAACTGACGGGTTAGGAGTAGAATAATTTAAAGCAACTATGTCTTTGAAAAGGTTTCGATTCTTGCTCCGTGCAATGCGCTTTGATGACATCAGAACGAGAAGACAGAGACGAGCTCAAGATAAACTTGCTCCTATCAGACAAGTTTTTGAAGACTTCGTGAGTCCTGCAAAAAATATTATGCTCTTAGTGAGTATGTTACTATTGACAAAATGTTGGAAGCGTTTCGTGGTAGGTGCCCATTTCGTCAATATATTCCCAACAAGCCTGCCCGTTATGGAATAAAACGTTTTGCTCTTTGCGATTCTAGAACATATTATACAGGAAATTTAGAGGTCTATACAGGAACTCAGCCAGAGGGCCCCTTCCAGAAATCAAACTCTGCAGCTGATATCATAAAACGGCTTATCCAACTCATTTCAGGTAGTGGACGCCACTTAACAACAGACAATTGGTACGGATCAATACCATTGGCGGAAGAGTTGCTAAACGATCACAAGATGACATTTTTGAGCACACTCAGGAAGAACAAAAAAGAAATGCCTCCATCTTTCATAAATAGCCGGATTCGAAAAGAGTGCTCAAGCTTATTTGCTTATCCTCCAAAATTCACTTTGCTTTCTTATGTTCCGCGCAAAAACAAAGTTGTGCTTTTGATATCAACCCTGCATCATACTGATACAATTGATCCAGACAGTGGGGACAAAATGAAACCAGAGATCCTTACTTGTTATAACAAGCACAAAGGAGGAGTTGACACCATGGACCAAATGCAATCAGCTTATTCAGTTTCCAGGAAAACTAACAGATGGCCTCTAACCCTGTTTTTTGGTATGATGAACATTGCCGGAATCAATAGTTGTTTGATTTGGTGGCACAACACCCAAGATCAAACAAAAAATCGAAGAGATTTTTAAAGTCAGCAGGTATCGCACTTTGTCAAGAGCACAAGATGAGAAGAGCTTCTATGCCAATGCTTCCGGTAGAACTTTGTTAACATTGCAACGACTACTTGGAGGCCAGTGCGACCACCTCTCCCGGAAGAAGATAACGAACCTCGTACCGGAAGATGCTACCTATGTGGAAGGAAGAAAAATAGGAAATCCCAAACCCACTGCTCACAGTGCCGCTACTTCATCTGCCGAGAACACACTAAGCAGATGTAAGTCGAACATGGAAGCAGTTCTGAAATAACGTGTAAGAGCAGTTCAAAAAACAATGTGAATGGAAATTGAAATCTTAAAAGCACTTTTACCTATATTTTTAAAGTTCAGTTTCATATTTTAAAATTATTAAGTTTTGAGTTCTTATAGTAATATTTTATTATTTTTAAACCATTTTCCAAGTTTAAAACCGTTTTCAAAGTTTAAAACCATATGTTTTTGTACTGTTGAATAAGTAATAAATACTATTTGATACTTTAAAACACGATTATTTTACTTAAAGACCTTTGTTTAATCACATATAGCTAGTGTGGTCTTTTTGACGCCGCGCAACCACTTTAAGGATTTAACACCGCGCGCCCACTGTAGGGTTAACCAACATAAGTTAAGAAACTTTATTTAAGTTAGAAGATACATATAGTAATAAGTTATAAATAATATGGATATAGTAAGGGCTATAAGTAAGGTTTTCATTAGATAAAATTTCAATTTTCTCATACACTCAAGCAAAGCAAAGCGAACTTAATATCAATAATGTTTCAATAAAGTACAATTTTAATATACATGATACAAAATAAATTACTAATGTTTACACATGACGTTTGTATTAGGATTAGGGATATAATTTAGTTAGGAAAATAGATTATGTTATTTTAAAGATGTCAGAATGACAACAACTATTGTGACAGAACTAGAAATCTGATGAAATATGTTACCTTGCAAGTGAGGTGGATGTCACAAGTTGGGAAGTGTATATATAACCTTGGGTGGGAAGAAATGAGGTCAATCATTCAAGAGGGGATCACTGGCAGATTTAGAAGAGAACTAGACTTAGCGAGAGAGAGAGAGAGAGAGAGAGAGAGAGAGAGAGAGCTTCTGGAGGATTTAGACCAGACAGTGGAAATACATTAAAACATAGTAAATGTGAGCAAGCTTGATGTAAAGGAACTTGTAATTATTCAAATGTAAATAACGTAGAGTCAGGATTGTCTAGAGTCACAATAGTTGAAATAATTTTGGATTTATAATATAATAATAATAATAATAGTAATATTTGACTGAACCACTTAAATGTAAATGTGAAAGAAATAATTGTATTAAGAGTAATAAGAGTTGATTTAGTAATTATGAACTGAAACACTGCCTTGTTCATTGTAACGAAAGAACCCAGGCGGGAATCAATAGCAATGTTTTAATGTCTACTAAAAATTTGTTAAATTTTTGTTGTTGTTTTCTTATACATTAATGGCATAAACATTATTTATTTAATTAGTAAGGATTACTTGATTTTGTTAATTGTTTAATTTGTTGAATTGTGTTTGAAAGTTAATTTGTAATTTGTTCTTTACAAACTTTGTGAGAGATATTGTGTATTTTTACGTAAAATTACTATTCAATTTGTAGTACGCGTTTTTGTAGGTTGTCAAATTTTTTTTATTTCTGAAAATTATTAATTCTTTATGAAAATTTGTTTACTTTGTTGATTTGAAACTATAGTAAAAAAGGGAACTCAATTTTTTTAATTTTTTTTTATGAAATACTTATTGATTAAAGTTGGGCGCCATTTTGTAATGTATTGTTTACAAAAACTAATTAAAAAAATGATTAAAAAATTCTAATACTATGAATATTACTATCTCTTGGGTCGTGAATTCTTGACAAGTGTACTGAATAGAACATTGGATAAAAGAATAGAACTCTTTTTATTCTGAAATGCACATAATTTTTATTAAGATAAAATTATTGAAACATGTAAACATATAAGAAATCAAATTCCTATAAACATTTACTACTTATTAGTACATCATGAAGATTTATATTATTAAAAAAATCCTTAAAAGAGAAAATTTAATTTAATTAATAGACTTTATTCTGGTACAAGGATAAAATAAAGCAAAAGCTTAAAGTTTCAAATATTTTATTGATATAAATGAGCTACAATTGTTTCGCCTTGCGGCATCATCGGGTGATGATGCAAGTTGCCTGATGATGCTGCAAGGCGAAACAATTGTAGCTCATTTATATTATTAAAATATTTGAAACTTTAAGCTTTTGCTTTATTTTTCCTTGAATATGGAGTTTCAACAAGAAATATCTGCTTCTACATTAAAGTTTATTCTGGTATTTATATGCAACAATATTCATCAAATATTTAAATCAAAAAGAAAATCTCTTTTAAGTTTTAAAATCTTAATATTACTTTCAAAACAAAATATTGTCTTTTATAATAAGACATCAAACAAAATTACAAGTACTATATTAAAATATTCATCAAATTTGCAAGTTATTGAAAAATCACATTTTATTTTATATTATAATAGTTTAAACATGCTTTACCAAACACGTGTGTTTGTTTAAAATAAACTTTTTATTTGAAAATCACATCCCTTCCTTGTTGTAGCTGCATGGCGTCATTTCATTACTATCACTCATACCGTTATTGAAAGTTAATGTTTTAAGTCCACATTTCTTACTAAACACGTCAATTGTTCATTTTGTGAAAATAATAATTAAATATTCAAATTGTTTTATTCTAGTTAAAACATAAAATAAAACTTAGTCTTTACATCCGTACTTTACGGGTAACTTACATTTGCTGAATGTATAAAATTAATAAGTCAAATATTTTCACTTTAAACGTTCATAATTGATTCAAACGTGATCAAATCTTTATCAGATTACATTATTACTTAAACAGTTCATTTTTATTGTAGAAAACACTTTAATATACATTGTATTTGTTCAAAATCGGACATGATTACATAAGCGACACGCTCTCACTTTTTAAGTTCTATTCAGTCTAAATGTTCGTTTTCTAAATTCAAACGTAACTTTTCTTTCTACTTTTTTTTGTCCAAAACTGGACACGAGTGTCCGAGCAACATGCTCTCCCTTCAAGAGTTCTGTCCAGACTTAACTAAAAACAGTTGGCGGTAAATCCCCAATCTTTCGTCTTTGTATGCAAAATGTTTGTACTGCACTTTTTTAATTATAAAATTTATAATCATTCTAATTATTACAATACATAGAATAAATTTCTCTGATCATTTGCCATTACTCTTTTTTTTTCTAATTTGGTCTTTTTACCCCACTTTCATCTAAGATCGAAGTATATATTCCATTCTGTTTAAGATCAAAGAACTAAAAATGTACATTATTACAGATATAAGAACTAATGTTGAGAATTTAATGTAATTGTTGAGTTAGAGTTAATGTTCTTTCAATATATATGTGTGATTGTTATACAGTTTGATATATTTAATATAATATGAGGACAATTTTGATTCAGTCTTTCATGTTTTAACAAGCAATGAACTGAGTGGGCACAAGAAATACTTACATCAGATTTATTACATATGAAGTGTTACGTGATGGTTGTGTTATATGCTAAGTAGGGGAATTTTCTTGTGATAAATTGTTTATTTCCGCATGGTATATTCCAGGTCACTTTGCTAGTTATTTTCCTCGTTAAGTTACATACAGTCTTCACAGTAAAACGCTTGTAATTGCTTAACACAAGATTATTTTTAGTTTTGGTAAATATAATAGCTAGAAATAATATAAACGAAGGTTAGGTTAGAAGTTCGTCATTCCAATAGGAGAGAAATATCAATACTTAATAGTTTATTAAGATTACTACAATCATATTAATGAGCCTGACTTTATCCGACATTAAAGCTTTGAATAAGATACAAGTAGTTGCAATTTTGCAAGAACTTAATTGGGAGGTTCCTCAGCAAGCGTATTTAGAATTTTTACGCTCATATATACATCTGTGGAACATTAACACAGATTCTGGGATGAGCCATGAAGAGCTATCTCAACAATTTATTAATTGGACTACATGGGATAATAACGATTTACTATAGAAACGTGTAAATTTCAGGGGAACAATATATATAAGATACCATGGAGGATATACTAGAAGAGTCAGGAGCTAGTAAATGAACGAAGATAGAACCGAGTAAAGCAATACAAGATAATAGGATGGGTGAATGACTACAGTTTTTTGATCCTGGTAGTTTTAGTGAGACTGCTGGGGAAGATATTTTAAATCATCTCACACGTTTTTAAAGGGCAGTCTAAGCTAATGGCTGGAGGGATGACAAAAACAAAATTTACTTTCCAATGTATTTGGAAGAAGTTGAGTTTTTTTTGAAAATTTTTAGCAAAAATAGGGACAGATAACATGGCCTAAAATAAAAGAGACATTTACAACAGCTTTTGTGTGTGAGCAGGAGAAGGAGATGTTATTGTTTATGTTGAACAATAGAGTTCAATTACTGGGGGAATCCAATATGAAATATAGGACGGATATTGAACTTTTGTGTGAACATCTAGATGCGAATTTGAGTGACTAAAAGTTGTGTAGCCATATTTTGAAAAGGTTAAATTCAACATTGTTGCAGCAAATTGCAATGTTGGATAATTCTACTTTGGAAAGGTTAGAAGCTGATATATTGGCTGATGAGAGAGCTAATTACCTTTTAAGGGAAAGATTAGAAATTCATTTTGATGTACAGATTAGGAGTGAGGGTGTAATATGGAGGCTAAGTTTAATATGGTACTAACTAAACTAGAGGAGGTACTAATTGCAACGGTAAATAGAAGGTGGGAATTTATGAGTGTAGGACTAAAAATATATAGTGGTTTTAAAAGATATAGAGGTGAGAGAGCTGTTTGGCACCATGAGACCAGGAATTTGGATGGAAGGGAGCGAAGTCAGGCTGATACATAGTACATGGATTATAAATCACAATTATAGGGCAAATTCAAATATTCAGTCACAATCACGATATACGGAACAATACAATAACAATGTTGAAAAAGAGAACAAATTTCAAGGACTAGAATGTTATCGGTGTGGGCGACGTGGACATATCACTAGATATTGCACAGAAAAGAATAAAGAAACTATTACGGCTTAGATTGTGCAATGCGTGTTCTATTTGGCTTAAACAAATTCGGTCAGATGACATAATTTATAACTAGAAGACACTGTTAGGATTCGTTTCTTTAAACTGCTTGGGTTCTTTATTTTCAGTATAATCAAATAGGTATACTTCAGTAGGCTCAATTAACCATTATTAACAAAAATAACCCACTCCTATCTTATTACAATGCTAAAATATTGTTATTATTATCATTAATCCAGAATGACTCTAATTGTTGTGATTCACAGATCTGATTCTACATTATAATTTAATTATGTGACTTTGAAATAATTACAAATTTCTTTATACAGGAATTTTGCTCACCCTGCTTTGTAACTATATAAAAAATGAGGGTTTTGATTTTACTTTATATAAATGCCACACGTTGTGCGACATTTGTAATAATATGAAATACAAGGGAGTTGATTTAAAAAAAAAAAAAAAATGCTATGTTCTAATCTAATTGGGCGCCATTTGTAATTTAATAATTACAAAAATAAATAAAAATTAAAAACTTAAAAGTGAATACTAAAATCTCTATGGTCGTAAGTTCTTTTGAAAAAGTGTACTTAACAGAACATCGGATGAAAGAATAGAAGTCCTTTTTATGATGAAATGCACATATTATTTATTTAGACATAATAAATATAATAAAAATACATATGCAGAATTAGATTCCTGTAAATTATATTATGTTAATACATCCTACACAATTAGTCTACTTTATTAGACTCATCATAACGAAAGAAAATTAAGTTTTATTGAATTTGATCTTCAGTTGCAACTTGTAAATAAAAGATAAAATGAATTTATTATATTACTTCTCAAAAGAAAAAATTGAAACTATATTGTTATTGAATTATTATAAAAGTATACTTCTTATAAAAAATAAATAAATCTTAAGTGGTTAGCCTCTCAAAAAAGACTTTAACATATTAACATTACTTTAAATTCTAGACATTGCGTCTAATTATGAAAACACATCAAATAACAAATTCAAAATTATAAAACTGAGGAAATTTATAAATTACTAAAATACATATTTTATTTTACATAATAAAAGTTTATACGTGCTATACCAAGACACGTCTTCATTTTAAAAGAAACTTTTCATCTAAAATCACTTCATTCGCTCACCGCATCTCCATGTTGATGATTCATCAAAATCGCTCGACCGTTACGTCTAAAGTCCACACTTCTGATTTTACAAAAGCACATAAATTATCATACTATGAAATAGCATATTTCAATGTTCAAATTATTCTATTTTCTAAATTGAAACACAAATAAACTTAGTCTTTATAACAATACTTCTCTTGTTACCAAGGATTTTTGTTTTTATAAAATTATGAAATTATTGGAACCAGGTTGGTAACATGTTTGAAAGAAACAAAGAAATTTCTGAACAGTCCTGTAATTTATTTACGTAAAGATAAATTAACCATTTACACCAAAACTGTAAATATAAGTTAACAATTCACTTATTTAATTTTTTTTTTAACAAACAAGTTTTGAAATTAACAAAAGATTAAATTTTATATAGTTATATGCCCTTAACAAATTTATATTTAATTTAAATTCCCCCCATACAAATAGTTACTGTTAAAATTTTAAAGAGAAGAAACATTTCCTGTAAAAAAATATTATTGAAAAGAAATTTGAGTTCAAAAGGTATATTAAATCTAACAAAATTTCAATTACTAGATTACATATAAATTATTACAATTTTATTTATTAAATTTCTTAAATACTAAGTTGGCCAACTGAAAAACAAAGAGATTAGTTTTGAAAATGTATGTTTTAAAAATTATTTTTTGTTTAGATCATGTTTATAAAAAAAAAAAGAAAATTTTTTTTTTTATTGACGTCAATTTTTTTTAATTTAGAAAAATAACCCCTTTGGGGTCGTGAAGCCGAAAAGTTGCACGCTGTCCCATCCTTGTATTAATTTAGAGTTTAGTACATATTTTGTTTCACCAAGAAATAATCACCAAAGTTAGTTCACTTCTTTTTTTTAAATTTTTTTTTTTAAAGTTTTTAACAGACACAGCTAAAGTTCATTTTGTACCTTAATAAGGCACACTTTCAAAAGATTGTTCATAAATTGAACTCTTGCGAGTTACGATGTCCTGAGATCTGTTTAAACTTGAATACTGCTTAAGTTAGAGTTCTTTAGTTCCCTCAATCTTGAACCAGCTTTTGCTGCACAAAAAAGTGACTTGTTAAACAAGGTTTAAGCAATCTTAGACAGGTTCTTTAACAAGATATTTCCATGTACTGAAGTTAGTTTCAAAGTAATTAAAATATATTTTCACCAATTACAAAAATGTCTTCATTAAGAAATTAGAAAATGAGTTTTCATAAATAAAGAAACAAAGATAGCTCGGTTTTTGTCTGAAATCTAAACTGGTACAAATTGCAAGTAATAAAAAAAAAAGAAAAGATTTTAATTAAAAATGAAAGATTGATTAATTAATACTTTGATTTTATGATTATCTTAAAGATTATAATTTGATTTTAAGTTAATTTTAAAATGAAGAATGGTTACTTTACTTTTATAAGAAATTATGTTTTTTCAAAAGGAATTACTGATAATTCAGAAAATTTAATTATGATTGAATTACTTCTAAACAATACATAGCTGCAATTAAAATTAAAGATATACATATAATTTTTAATATGGTTAATTTAAACTTGTTACCTGGAGTTGGTCGACAAAGGCTTACGAGGTTTTAACATGAATGAACGTCATTCGTGAATATTTGATGAAACTGTACATTTATGCACTTAACAAATTTACATTTGATACTTGTCTTAAATTCAAATTTACGATTTTAAATTTTGATGACGAGCCGAAAGAAATTAAAATTAAAACATTTTTACGTTTCACATCATGTGATTGTACAGAAGTCTCTACATGACCTCGTTATTGAAAACTGTACGAAGTAATAATTCAAGGTTCACTAGAGGAAGTGGCATGACTGGACTTTTGATATTACCTTGTGGAAATGTCAACTAGATTGCAGCACTGTGTAGATAATCTTATTAGAGCAGACTAAAATTTAATCTGTACTGTAGGTAATTTATTGCTCTACAGTCTGTGGATAATTTAGGCTCCCGTTACACTCTAAATTACATCACTTTTACGAAGTGTGCAAAGTTCATTGTTCAAACCATTTCACTCTATGGTGTGTGTTCGCCTTGAAGATTCAATATCGACTATACACTTTCATTAGTCCAAATGTCATTAATTTTATACGCTTTAACACTGTTTGATAAAATAAATCATTACTATAAAATGAACATTTTCCTTTATTTTATTTTTATGTTCAAAGGCTTAACTCGCCAGATCGGACCTTGTGGTTTCACTTCATGGTTCATTTTAGACTAATTAAATCAGTTTTTTAGTAGAAAATATAACGGTACCTATAGTATACAACGTTATTCATCATAATAATTTGCTATTATCGAGTATAACACTTTTTATTTACACATTTTTCTTGTCCTAAGCAGGACTCGCCAATCTAGGCGACGACCGACCGCTTCCAGATATTTCTGTCAACTCACTGCAATGTCCGTTGCCGCTCAATCCTTTTTTTGTCAAACACGTGTTTTGCATTTTTCTTAATTACAATGTTTATAATCACTCTAATTACCACAGTACATATAATAAATTTCTCTGATCATATACTATTACTTAATTCATTTATTGATTTCAATTTATTTTAAGTTTAATCGAAAATACCAAATATATTACGCTATTACTTTTCCAATACACACTCCCCTTCCATCTAAATTTACCATTCTCCCACCGAGTCCCCCACTTTGTACAAGTTCCAAAAAGGTACACTATTAAAGCTCGCCACTCTTGTGGATGCTTATCTGAAGTGAGAGGTTAAGAACAAAACAATCTATTTGTGGTTGAAAAGGACCTAGGAAACCATCCATCCATCACTAGTATACAATAAAATAATGACCATATTGAAACAAATTTTGCATTACAAGTCGATTTATAATAATATAAAATTTAAATGTAATCATATTACATTGTTTTTATTTTGATGTTCTATTTTACTAATACAACTTAATAATATTATTGTTTGCTTTCAGACCATGGTACAGATATTCTTCACCTCATTAAAGGACAGTTTTCTTGTTGGTGGAAAATTTCTAAACCTTATGGGAACTGAATTTTGTGTTTCAATGTACGACAGTATGTTAGTACACTGCTACAATATTATTAAATAAAAATATTCACAAAATCACTTATTTTCTTGTTATATTTTGTATCAAACTCTGTAAATATAACAGAAACCAGTGTCATAGCTGGTAATTCCAACACTCTCCTACAAATGTAAAATAACACATTAACTATACTCTATACTGTAGTAAAAAGACTGATTTTTAGTTGCATATTACATGAGCCAAAATAAAAATGAGAGACTGCAGAATTTTTGAGTGAAATTAACTACTTAAAATAATATCAGCTCAACCAAAATATTTATAAATTGTGTGAACTATTAAATGGATTGATTATTCACACAAGTACAGGGGTGTTATTATGTACAAGTTCGTGTAAAACCATTTATGAGGTAGACACAACCATAAAATAAATATTTATTTAATCAATTTCATATGATTTATAACAAAGACAGTTACAGAAACAAGCTTCATTTTGTCAACAAATTTCCTTTGTCAACCTACTAAAAATTACAAATATTAAACCTACAAAATATTATATCCCACATTGCCAATAAAAGAAATGAATAAAAAATGAAAGAAACACTTAAATTATACAACAACAGGGAATAGTAGGTTGTGCAAATTACTATTTTCTTTAATTGTTTGCCTTTAAAATTTCCCTAAATATTCTCACTACATTTTAGTGACCAAACATAATTATTATTTATCCAAGATAGTAGAGGGTGGAAGGGAAGTGTTCTCGCTTATAGAGAGTTATGGAGTATGAACAATGCAAAAGAATATAATCACCAATAACATTACACTTTCACTGATGTTCAAGCTGCCATAAAATTACTGAAAGGCTTTGTCTGACATGAAAATAAGGAGCAGAGCAAGAAAATTCAAGAGGAAAAATCTGCTGAACACAGGTTATAACTGCCTGGCATACCACTTATACAGGATTAACAGGATATAGGTCAATCAGAGAACTGTATGTTATGTCAAAAGTCCAACTCCAAGATGAATAGGGATCACACCTGCTCAATGGCAGAAGATTGGACCCAGAAGATAGGAAATCTTTCAATATCAGCCAATTGTAATGAAATGTAAGAAAGCAAATTGTATGAAATACAAATGGACACGATTCTATAAGCCATAAGGATAAAAAAATATAGAATTATCACCCACCTTTACACACGGCTTACAAAATAACCTTTTATCAGCTGCCATTCACACCATCTACATATCAGTTTATTTATCACTATAATCGACAATGCTGAGTTTTTGGTGGTATTGAAAGTGTATTTTTTTAAATTGTAAAATATTTATAAACAATTTTGTATATCATCTTGCATAAAGAGCTCTAAATAACTTGCATATGTAACAATTTTTTTAAATTACCTCTTTTTGAAGTTAATTCTATTCTACTTGAGCCAGGTAATGCTCATTACCAAATTTAATGAATTTAATTATAAAATTTAATTTACAGTCTCTCGAGGTCAATGTTCTTTTTAAGATGTACTTCGCAAAAGGTGATAATTAAGAAATTCAAAGTCTTGTTCTGCTGAAATTGTACACAAAATATTTATTAGCATAATATTTCATATTACAAAAACTCAGAAACATAAATGATCATATAATTATACTCTAAAATATTAGTTCAAAATCTTTTATATAAGTCAACTTCTTTATATTGAAATTTAAAAAAGTAACTTTTTATGTATATCATACTTTACGTTATAATGTTGCAACAAAAAGAATTTAAATTATTTAAAAAGAAATATTCTGTGTCTCAAAAGGAGACTTATTTATATAAAAAATTAATTATTTGAATTCATCTTGAAAAATATAAAAACACAAATACATCTATTAAAAATCATAATCTATTCATAATACACATAATTAAAATGATTGTTTATGATGTCTATATCACGACATCTATTATAAAAAAAAAAAATTCATAGAAATGAATCCTTGTCCTCTGTGATTCCAGGAATGTCTCCAAACAGTAGATCCTCTAGTGTTCGCGTAGGCTCCAACTTTTGATACATAACGACATGAAAATCCCTTATAAAGATTTGAATAAATGTTCATTATATATTAAAACAGTTCTGCATTGCTCATTTGGAAAATCATTAAAAAGTTTTTTATCACTTGTTTTTTAAAATTTTTTATAATCATGACTAAAAATCACCTCTCTAATCTTGTTCATAGTTCTTTATTATTAATATAAAATTTTAATGTTTGTTCTATACACAAAAAATCTTTTTCTTATAGAAAACTTGGAAGTAACACTTCTTTAATTATTCTGAACAAATCATTTTTTATGTTGACTCGCACAATACGTCTTAATTACTTCAAAAGTTCTCTGTCCACTCTTGTTAATGTCCGAAAACAAAAGTACATATTTTTATATGTTTCTACACTCAGTTCTACACTCAAACACATGTTTAAATTTTACTTTTCATTGTTCTACTAAAATTTTAATCTTATCACATACGTCTTACCAGGTTGAACGTTCCTGACCAACTGAACTCTTTCTTTTCCCTCTAACACCTAAGTGTCTATTTACAGATCTACTAACACAGCATATTTCAATTAATTAAGTTCATACACTCACTTATATAAAAAATATGCCAAAATATTGATTATATCATTCATTCTAAACCTATTTATATTACAATATTATCTTCTTGGATTTTTTTTTTTTAATATTATTTTGTCAAATATTTACAGCTTTTAAATTGATTTACAGCATTTCCCACAAGCTCTAACAACCAATCAAAATCTTTGACCTATATGTGCTTGATCCAATCACTTGCCTTCTTTAAAGCTGTACAATATTCAAATATTCCATATGTTACATACTTAAATTGTAGAATTTTTCGTTCGCTTCAAAATCACAAATGTAGAATACAATGTGGATATTACTATTGAAAAATAAATAAATAAATAAAAATATATAACATAACACAAAATAATTTTTAATATTAATAAAACATTTATATATTATACAGTATAAAAATTGAGGTGAAGGAAAAAATCCACTTAAAAACAAAATTATTTTAAATTACTTACTATCAACATACAAATAACAATGAAATCTCAGCTGCTGATTGATATTATATTCAAGGATTGGGCACACAAAAAATAAGGGTTACTATATTGCTTATTGTAAATATCTGCATATGAATCGGAATTGTGATGCTATTAGTTTAAGAAGGCCAAATTGCCCCGCAATGCTGACGTTAACCAGTTCTAGGATTAAAACATTAGTCTCCCTGATATTATAGATGTCTTTTATTATTCAACATTGGCTTGCTACCCACACCCCTAGTTTTTTTTTTTTTTTTTTTTGTTCATTAAAATAAAAAATGAGACAAAATGTTATGTTCTGTCATATAAATGGAAATGTCCTCTAAATTTCAACATTTCGAGTTGAATAAATTTAACTTAATAAATGGGTGAACATTAAGGAAAAATTAAAGGCTCACCATCATATTACAAAGATATCATTTTTCAGCAATTTGACTAATTCTTAGACAACAAGGTTATTTCATTAAGTATAAATTCCTTTTAAACAAGACCTTTTTTTAGTAAAGAGAAAAGAGAAGGCCAAGAAAATTCAACAATGTCACTCCAGACTGTGATACAATGTCTCTGATACATTTGTCTGAAGTACAAGGTGGACTAACAGGAATTCCTTCTAATCAAAGTGGTATACAAAAGTGGTGTTTATCATAACCCAACAAGAGATCTTGACGAAAATTTTCATAAAGAATGGAACGTTAAAAGAATGAAAAAGGCGCAGAGAACATTGTACGCTTCTTATATGATAATGACAACCTTCTTTTATGATTAAGAAACAATCTATATTTGGATTTATTGCAACTTAACAAACTTCACGCTTTCTTTTAAACATACAAAACAAAGGCGACATACTATGAGAAAAATTAGACTGAGAGAATGATAAAAACGTTTTTATACATAAATTGTACGAGTATTGGTCCTAACCTTGTCTTCATTTCCTAGTAGAAATTCTTCAGAAAAATAAAAAGGGAGAACAAACATCCTGTACCAAACTTCAACAACTGTCATGCTAGCAAAGCAGAGAAACATCAACATTCAATACATCCTAAGACACTTATATTCCTAGGGGTTAATTAATTATGCCTTATACCTCTAGTCTAGTATTCAAGTATTTGAGAGTAAATACCTACCAAAAAATGTAAAATCTTATCTGATGAATATTATTGAAAAATATTTCATCTGCAGTAGAAAAATAGAAGTAAAAATCTGTTGAAAATGATAAATATTTTTTATGGCAAGACCATTAAAAATTCATTCTTTGCATACCAAATTTTTTTTTTTTTTTTTTTTTTCAAAAATGGAAAACTTTTAGAATTTTGCTGAACATCTATTCCATACAATTGAAAAAGCACTAAAATACAGTAAAACTTGCCGGTGTGGTGTAAATATTAGTTACAGTACTCTTCAATGAAGAATGTGTAATTTGAGATGGGAAGTTGGGGAAACCACCATTGATTGTAAATAGGTATACACAATATTTGACTAAACTCTGAAACAGTGGTCTTGATATTATATAGTAACAACAGAAAACAAAAGGCAATTTAAAAGATATATCTCAGAGTATATTTTGAATAAAATAACCATACCTACTGGTTGTAAATTTTGTTTATTTGGAATTAATCAATGTCTCTCAAAACATGATACACAACACATTTCTGAATGTATGCATTTAAAAACTAATCACATTTAGGATGTTTTTCTTCATACTAATGACTCACTGCTATATATGTAAGTATAATAATAATAAAAAGAGCCTGGATAAGAATGTGTTTAAAATTTTGGAAGAAATTTCAGATAGTTATTGGATATGAAGGTCTGTGGATTTTACTCAATATCAGATACAGATAACAAACTTTGTTTGTCATAGTATGGTTTGGAACCTTAAGAGCAAGTTCTTAAAAGGGTTTGACTGATTTACAATTACAGAGTGGAATACAACTTGATTTAATATAAAAAGCACCTTTTAAATTGGTAAAATATCTCGATCAATTTTCAATGTACTAGAATTTTTAATACCCAGAGATCTTCCCTGATGATACATTTAGACCACTTGAGAGATTATATCTTAACCCAATAAAGAAAAATAGAGAATATTGTGATCAATTCTGTTTCATTCAGTTTTCATCAAAACCAGACATTAGTCATTTACCTTCTTTTATATCTGACAATTATCGACAACAGATATTGAGTTATGTTGCACAACTGTAAATGTATTTGTTGGGTGTTTGAATTTATTGGAGTATAACCACTACATAGACAAAAACAACAGATTATGCCCATTTTTCATTACTTTACCTGCCTTACCTGAATTATTAATTCAATCATGTTCTAACAACCATTGTTCAAAGAATATAAGTGGATGTTTCATAAATAATTTTTCTTCTTGTTACTATTGTTCATGCAATGCAAGCTGTAAAATTCACTTACGAAGATGACAAAAAAATATCATAACTGAAATTCTTAATTAGATGTAATATATTAAATAATCAAATAATTTCTTTATTACCCCCTTCTTTGACTTAATATACATAGTTATACATGTATTATGCATTTTATACATAAATATCCTCTATACAATACAAAAATAAAATTAATAATACAGTATTTAGTTATCTTATTAACAAGTATTGCTGAGGAGAGAACAAAACATAGCAAGACACATAAGGGTCAATTAAATTGAATTCTTATCCGTGTGTATGACTGAAGTTACGTGGATCAGGAAAAACAAAATCATACACATACAAAAAACTAACACATACATTATTCAAGCTAGCATACAAATATTAATGATAATTAAAATTCATTCACTTACAACTTGTACAATCTCATGTTTTATAGTGGATAAATAATAAAACATTTCAAAAAAGTAAACAGTTTTATACAAAATCATTTGAATCTTTATTTATGTTAGATATGGTATTTGTTCTAAGGAGCTTTATTGCAGAGAATATTTTTTTAGTATGAAGCTTTACATTGCTATATGGTGTAAAGTAAAGTAACTGTGATGTCACGCCAGTGGCGACTGGAGAGAAGACCTGCATGTGAACCTTACCATGTATTCTAGTATCCATGGGTATATTAATCAGTAAACTATAACAGAACCATGAATAACTACATGTTATGTTCACTAATTGTTCTTCTATATTTTGCACATGTCAAGACCTGATAAGGATTAATCATTGTATTAATTAATATGGTATAAAATTGAATAAATTTTCACAGGGAAAAATTAGTAGGTCTACTAATATTTTTATTATGGAATATAAGCTAAGAATATTAATTTTTATTAAATTTTATTAATAAATTATGCAAAAATATTGCACAAACTTTCACACTTACTCAATTTCAAAACCAAATAAAAATAAACTAAAATTATTTGACACTAAAAATGTCAACATGCAAAATTTGTTGGTTTATTACAGATAACTAACAAACTGACATTGTTTGTAGAGTTGGCGACCAATACATTTTGTTTGGATCCTTAGAGACTATACTTTTGTGCAAAATTTTATCAAACTCGTTAAAGCAAATTTTGATAAAATTATAATTTTGTACATTTTTCTTATGGCAACTACCCCCAAATTTTGAATTATCAAAAAAATTAAAATAAAAAATAATAATAAAATTCCAAGTGATGGCCAAAATTAATTCACATACCAAATTTAGGCTGTAGATCACTGAACATATGACAGACACCATTCTTATAATGACTCAAGAGATTTCAAAGTGGATGTATTCAGAAAAAACTAGATATCATTTTTTTGTCAAATGATATAACTTTCTCTATACTATTGAGACGGTTTGGAAAAATCTGTCGTCCCAAGAAAAATTCAAATCGTAAAAATTGCTAAGCTAAACGTCATAAGGTTGGAATGCGGTAAGAATGATGACGTCACACCAGACCGGACAAGAAGTTCGTGTTTGAACTTGACAAGAACAGATACAGCGTTTCCAATTTTATTAAAAAATTTAAATTTAAAATTAAATAATGAGAAAGTAAAAGTAGGCGATTAATAATATCCAAGAATAAATGTAATTCAAATTAAAACAAAAAAGTTATTAAGGAAATAAGATGGGCTAAAAAACCTAAAATTTGTAAAATGGGGAAAACTGAAAATCAAAAGTAATAGAGTAATAAACAGTAGGGAACATAATAATCAATAATAAAATTGAAAAAAAACTAATAATAATAATGAGGGGAAATGGGACTTGAAAAGTCATTCTTAGGGAGTTTTTTGAGGTTTTTAATGTGAAGTGGGGATAAACTTAATATTAGAAAACAAAAATACAATAGTAGGGAATAATAATAAGTAGACAGAAAAAGAATTAAAGTTAAATTGGGGGAGAAATAACAATAACAATAATTAAAAGTTAAAACCCAAAAGCACTTAAATTAGATTAAAGGGGATAAAAAACTAATAGCAAAAGTGTAAGATATGTATATGTATGTATAATAACAGAGCAGAGTTGAAAAATACTAATGGGGAGGGGGATTTTACATACAAAAAATACTATGATCATAGAATCACAACTTTAATCGTCAATAACTAATGAACAAAACAAGTTACAATGAAAAACTAAAAAGTTATCTCCGTTATAGGACTAGGAAAACAACTTCAGTGAAAAATAACATTCAAAAAAGACTTAAGAAAAAAGTTAGTTTGTGAAAAAATGAACATTTGTAAATAGTGCCGTAACTCGAGAATTACGCGGTATGAACATCGAATCAAGACTGTCAAGACCCAAGAATGTGGAGAAGATGATCCTGAAGAGAAAATGAAGATCGGACCAACCGTTCAAAAATTAGAGCGAAAAGAAGGAAAAGTGTTCAAAATCAAAATTTTCATGCTAAGACAAGAAATTCTCGTACAACTAGCATGACGTCACGGACCAGCCGTCCCCACTACCAACAAACTGGACAACACAAAAAAACTCAACTATCAGAAAGATAAAATGTTAATTAAAAGGGGTGAAAAGTAAACTACAAAATTAAAACAATAGAAGTAAACTAAGCCTAGGACAGCTATCAGCATAAAAACTACCGATTAATTCAGCCAAAATCTTAATAATTAACAGAAGAGACTTTTTTCACTGAAGGGAGAAAATTGGTTACCTTTTGCGGGAAACGTTCCCACATGAGGGGAGAGCCAAAATTATTGGTCAAAAGACCGATACTCTAATAAAAGTCGCCGACCAGGAAAGACGTTATTTTTGTCAATCAAAATTTTCTATATAAAAGTTTAAGTTGTATAATAAATAGTATCTACAATAATTTCAATTGTCAAATGGAATAAAATTAATTAATAAGTGAAAAAAGAAACAGTTTTGAAAATCGAGTAATAAGAAGGAGATAAATATACATGGAAAAATAACTATTCAGGAATAATAATAATTACCAGCAATTAACAACTTTAACCTAACTAGTATTTTGAAAAGAGATAAATTGAAAACACCATTATCCATCAGCAACAAGGAGCTTCACAACTACAAGACCTTCAAGTTAAGTGTGAAGGTACACAAGATTTATAGAATAATTCTCAAAAAAGTAAACTCATTTCAATAGATTAAATTCATTGGGGAAATTTTAAATATCTTAACTTCAATAAATTCAAGTAAACTTTGCTTTCGTTTAGTTATAAGTAATCAAAAGTAAATACGACTATTTCAGTAAAGGGAAAACTATTTTGAGTTCTAGCTGGAATAGTCTAGCATTTTTAAACTGTATATATATTAATAAAAAAAATTGTGTTCCATTGTAAGTTTTAAAAAAAAGAAAAAATAATTTTTTTTTGTTGTATGTTCAAATAATAAATTGTTTTGATAGTTAATTACATATATACACATCAAATATATATATATATATATATATATATATATATATATATATGTATATATATATATATATATATATATATGCAATTGGAAGTTCATTTAATTGACCATAATTGTTCCTAAACATTTCCTTTTCAAATATTCATAACATTAAGAGGTTATTATTAAGGTGCTCTGGAATCATTTAATTTAAAATAAATCAAAGTTATTATCAGAATTCAGGAGCCGATTTCTTCCAAAAGGCACTTCCCCAGAGAGAGTTCTATATATCATTATATTCAGAAAGGTGCATAGAATTTTGGTGTGTAGTGAAAAAATGTTATATGTAAAACATTTGGAGTTTTTTGGTCAAATACCAAATAATCGAGGAGTAAAAAGAGAATAATTTCATAGAAATCGTTATGTACACCATACTAATAGATTTTTCGGAATTTTTTCAACGATTACTATTTGTAATATATTTGTGAATTTATTTAGGGGGAAAAAACAATAATTTGTTACATTTTCAAAATAAAAATGACGATTTCCTAAAAATGACGATTTCCTAAAAATGACGATTTCCCCTAAAAAGTGATACTCTGACGAGTGAGGTTAGGTTTGACACCTCGACAATTTAGGCGTAATTAGTAACTTTCTAAAGCTAGGCCTAAAACAAAATCATTAGATTTCACTAAAACAATATACTTTACAAAGAATAACACACATATTCACTTGTATAATCAAATAAAACACTCAATATAAGAAAATTAGCTTATAGCCTAAATTTACAAAATACCTGTTAGGTTATCCCAAATATAAACCGTTCACAAACTAGAAATTCACTTAAAAATATAAACTTTAGAAACAAAAACACATATATTGTAACTTGTATACACAATTTATATACAATTTGTATACACAAACCTTCAAAATAACAAATATCTAACCCCAAAACAATATGTGCCACGCCTTTTATTACAGTATTTACGTCACACAATTGCTATGTTGCAAGATCAAAACAAAACCTTCTAAGTATGTATTGCATATATCAAGTGGTACCAACTTATAGAATGAAATTTCCTTTACAACATACTATAAATATCGAAAGAAAAATTCGATTATGTCATTTAGTAAACTGCGCCGAATTCCAAGTGAATTTCGTGCTGTCAGGTTTCTAATTCGTCAAGTAGAAATTTTTCTGGATCTGTGAGACGCAGAAAAATTGGTAATCTACGGTTTGAAAGAGAAAGATGTGATGTATAGAACAGTGTTTTGGTCGACCCGTTTGACAGAAAAATAAATTTGTAATCACATGGGAAAAAAATGGCGTCGCTTTTAATAAAAACCGCAGAGTTAAAATCTACGATTTTACGCATAAAAAATATGCAAACTTCACCAATTTTTGGAATATTATTTATAACGTTTTGTGGGTTTTTTTTTGCATGATTATGCATCTACGGAACATTAGCTTTCCAACGGTATTTTATTTATTGCGATAGGACAATTCTAAGTGGGTGTAATGTTGAATTGCAAAGTACGTGTTTTAGAGTTGGTGAAGTAAGCCATGAGTAATGTCGTGACCACCTTTTTAGGCAAAAAGTGGTCGCCGACCGGTTCGAGGGAAGATAGACATGTCTGCTAAAGAATGGCCAAACACCAAGTGACTTATTATTATATATATATATATATATATATATATATATATATATATATATATATATATATATATTGGATAGGAGACACAGGCTTACCTTGGCAAGTGGTCCTTTGTATTACCTAATAGTAAACAAGTAAGAAAATACACACAAAAACTTGTAAAAATAAAATATTTTGTAAACACTGTTCACTTTCTCAATCAGTAGAGTATAAAAAGAAGACTGAATTGTTTTAATCTGGGATGGATCTTTGCTGAGTGTTGAACCACAGATGATTTTTTTTTATTTAAAAAATGTGTACTTTCACAGGAAGTAAAATAATGTGAAATTTTACGTATTTACCTTTCTAGGCATTTCGTACTATATACAGGAGAATCACTTTAACTCTGAAAATGTAAGACAGTGCTGATCAAGCCTCGAAATGTATAAATGGACAGGTTACATCTGAGCTGTGACCTGGGCGTGGAGGGGAAGTGTTTAAGGCCGTGTGGGGACAGAGGCATTGTAGGGGGAACAGTCGACGCCTACTACTGTCCAAGATCCAGCTGTCTTGCAGACATCGCACGCACGTCTGTTTTGATTACTGTTTTATAATAATTTAAAATTAATACATTGATATTAAGCACCGCTTAAATGTTATACGATAGCCCAACTCTATTTAGTCAATTCAACTGTAACAACAATTCTGTGACGGCTATTTTATAAGTCCATTTAATAAAATGTAGTCTACGGTGACAGCAACGACGAATAAAGTAATATGTTACAGTTGTATTATTAATATGTTACTAAATCATAACACCTGTTAATTACATTTTAAATAAGAATATGTCACGTAAAATACGAAATGATATTTCTAAAATATAAAATAAACAGATTTTTTTTTTAATATGTAGAAAAAGGTACAATCCCACTCAGGTCACAATCGTCGTTGTTTTCTGAGCCGATGTCACTTTCTATACTAAAGCCGTCACTATCCGTTGAATCTTCATTTAGGTCAATTATAATTCTTTCGGTGGCCTCATCGATAGCGGGTTCTAATGCAATGTAGTCATTTTCAGCTTTTATACATTTCTCAACTCGTTTACTCCATTCTTCCGACGTGATTTCAGTATTGCAAATCTCCTCAACACTCTTAATTACATGTTCTATTGAAAAATTAACATTTCTTTGACCAACTTTAGTTTTGAGCATACTCCAAACCAATTCAATCGGGTTGAGGTCAGGGTGATAAGGGGGTTGTCGTAAAGGGGAATGGCCGTGTTCGGCTAGAATAGCGTCAACTTTAAATGTTTTATAACTCGGCTTATGTTCTGGTTTAAACATTGTAGAAGAAAAAGGAATGTCTCGTTCAAATAACCATGCTTTCATGTCGTCTTTTTTCCAGTTAGAATTTGGGGCAGGATTTATTTGCACATTATGGTAAGGTGCATTGTCCATAACAACTACCGAATTAGGGGGGGGGGAAATTTGAGATCAGTTTTTCGTTTAGCCATTTAGTATAATTATTAAAATTCATGTCATCATGATAGTCCCCAGTTTTTTTTTCCCAGATTCAAAAGTTAATAATGCATTTTTAACGAACCCATTTTTCATCCTCTGCGTAAACAATAATCAATCGTTTACCCTTAGACACTGGAACTTTTAACCCTGAGGAACTTTCATCACTCCAGGCCTTAGGTGTGCTATGCGTAGAGTGAACATATGTTTCGTCCATATATATTATTGGTCTTTTTTCTGATCTGTATTGTTTAATAGTCCTAAGATAGTTAAATCGCAGTGCACTTATTTCCATTTTTTCAACAAGGATTTTCCTGTTGTTAGTTGTTTTCCGCCATTTAAATTTAAGTTTTTTGAAAATATGTTTGACTTATGTGTTTTTCTTCAGAAACAATACGCTTAATTGAAACAATTAAAAACGCCGGTGGCTTTTGACACTCGTTCCTGAACCTTTTTTAAAATTTACAACTCCTACTTCTGCTTCGTTTTTCATAAACTTATATACATTGGCTACTATTTCACGACTTTGACTGTGCAGTATTTTCGAACCCCCAACCTTCTTAGAACATCCAGGCCGATCCATTGTAATAATAAATAGTACCGACAATAAACGTTATTGTAACCAAACAAACAAAAGCATGACACATAAATACACACACGACCGCTTCACTCATAAACGCGGGAACAGTTGTTAGTAGCAACACCCAACACAGACTGAGGCGGCTACTTCCTCCACCACCTTACTGACGCCTAAATCATGCCTAGACCCACTGCGCACCCAAACTCCACAGCTCAGATGAAACCTGTCCATTTATACACCGGAGTTAAACACATCGGCTTCATTAGGAATATAACTGGACACCATCAACATAATATAGTATTCACAAACAATAAATAATTAAGTGTTTTATTCATTATAAACATAAAAAAGCATTGCACAACTATATTAGGATGCCAGAGAGCTAATGGATTGGAGTATGGGCTAGCCATAAAAAACATCATCAATTTTTACTGTCTGTAGCTTTTATAGATGTAGATGTAACAATATTTTTTTTTATTATAAAAAGGATACAACATTGACCACCTACGATAAACAAACCCCCCCCACCAGTGTGATGTTAAGTTCCTGTCATTCGCAGAAATAAAACAATTCGACCGTAAGATTTGCAAAATAGACAGCGCTTTGGTGGAAAACTTATACTAATAATACTAAGTTATAGAGTAAGAGGATGTGTTAGACCAGGATTTTACAAAAACTTTAACGAAGAATGTAAAGCTAGACGGGCTATTGTCTTAATTAAGAATACAGACTCTCTTTGTTTGCCTTGCTCTATTGTAGTCGCTAAAGCCCACGCTGAGAAAGACAAAGACTATGTGTTTGTGCGTATGGATATATGTAAAAGACAGACATTCAGAGCAAAACAATTAGTGACTGACGCAGGTGTCCAAATCAGTGACGAAGGTGCAGGGGTGCAGGAATTGCAAAAATTCCAAGACTTTTTACCCAATCACAAGATAACTGTGTACAGTTACGGTAATAAAGGGCGTGTCGTGTGTTTTGAAGGTGACGTAATCAATCCCCAATACACAATTAATCTACTCTTCCACGAAGGTCATTTTAACGTAATCACAAATCTCACGTCCGCTTTCGCTTGTTGTTATTTTTGTGAAACGTGTCATGTCCATTTTGAACATTGCGGTGAACACAGATGTTCGGCCACTTGTTACGGACGTAAACGTTCACCACTGTTATGAACGGCCCTCCAAAATTTGCCTGGGTTCTTAGTTTCAATTAATTATCAAATCAGTGGTTCAGTATTTTATTAACCTTTATCATTGACATGAAACTTATGTCTATTTCCCTGATACTTTAATACAATACTTTAATACAACACAAAAATAAGAATTCAATTAAAACAATAAAAAACAATATTCATTACTCAAAGCCCAGAAGTATTCCAACTATTGTTATTCTTTATATGAATGAGATCACAAATTTTTAACTGGTGACTTTATATATAAAAATGCTTGCTTACTTCTTGTAGAGTAGACTTCCTGGGCTAATATCTTTCCTGGAGTAGATCAAGCTCCCTGGGCTATCTACCACCACGGCTAGTGACACAGCCACACGGTCTTCCAAGCTCAAAAAGATCCCCTCCATTTCGTGTTGACCGCTTATATATCTTTTGTCATCTCTGGTGTTCTACTTCAGTTGCAAGTCAAGCATTTCAACATTTTTTTAATTGTTTCACAATAGTTGGTTCATTCTGAGCTTTGTTAATATCAGTTCTTCCTAACATAATTTATAAATTAATTAAATAACCTAACAGTAACCTATTCCTAACATCACCGGCGCCCACGAGACATCGTCCCGATGTCAAGTTACAAACCTACCCATTTTTTACATAACAAAGTTTGATTAAATAATATATAACTATATAACATTCAAATAATAACATTCACAAGCACTAATGGTTTCACAAAAAAAAAAAAAAAAAAAAAAAAAAAATTGCACATCTAGAAATACAGAATATAATAAATGAAATAATAAAAAAAATAATAATTTACAATCCTTTTTGATTAATACCAAGTTCCTAGTCTTAAAATACATACATGTGATTTATATTTATTTTAAAAAATATACATATATAACCCAACAGGTCTAGCCAACTAAATGTAGTCAATTTATTGGCTACTCAATTCACCAATCTTTCTACATTAGTGTAGTCAAACCTGCAACAGGTTAAAACAATTAAACATTTTTACATTAAAAATATAAATTACAATATAAATTTTCTGTGGCTTGATGTCCTGTAACTTGAGCAAGCATTTCATATAAATTCACCAAAAATTGAATGGTATAATTTGAAAAAAAACTACTAAAATTTTGACTTATTAGTTGGAAACCTTCTGAAATTGGCTTTAAATGACTATTTTTCTGCATTCTTATGATATTGAATTACAACCTTTTAAATATAATACTACTTTTTAGATTTACGTTAATTATCATAATTAAATTATGTTAGATTATTTTGTATGATTGATTTATTTGTTTGTTTGAATTTAATCGTGTGAGTCAACTTTATTAAATCAGGTGCTTTCACCATGTAAGACAATTTTATAAGTTTCTGGGGGTTTCTCCTTAGACTCTACTATTGATTCAAATTTTGCTTGGCTGTGGGCTGACTCTAAAAAAATGAAACTGGATAGGAAAAAAAATACAGATTTTGATTTAGAATAAGTTTATGGTACACAGATATATATATATATATATATATATATATATATATATATATATATATATATATATATATTATAGTTATATTGACCTTCTGTGATACATTTTCATCCTAGAAGTGTGTATTCACTCACCTTGGAGCCGTCCATATTTTAATATCTCTACCAAATATGTTAGTCTGTTTATTTTTTTTATAATTGGGTATGGGCCAGTGTACTGCATATCAAATTTCGAGGGTGTTTTTCCATGAAATTCCCTTTTTATTAATACCTCGTCCCCTTCTTGAAATTCAAAATCTGTCCTCTTCTTATCATAATAGAATTTTTGTTTATCTTGAGCTCTTTTTATGATTTCTGGCAAGGTTTGTCTAATTTCTTGAATCTGTTTTATTTGTTGTTTGATGTCGTAATTTGGGTTTTCTAGAATTTGTATTATGTCCATAGGTTTGTTTGGTTCAAAAGCGAACATTAACTTGTTTGGTGTAAATCCCGTACTTGTTTGTTTTGTTGAGTTGTAACAGTATACAATTTTGTCGAGGTATTTTGACCATTCATTTGGTTTGTCGTGTACGTAGTGTGATAACATATTGGTCAATGTTCCATTAAATTTTTCTGTAAGCCCTTGTGTTTGGGGTGAATATGCACTACTTAGTATTTGGTTAATTCCTAGTGTTGAAGTTAAATTTCTTATTATTTCGTTATTAAAATGTGTACCCCTGTCAGACTGTAATATTCTCATTTTTCCATATTTTAATATTATTTTCATTAAATTCTCCGCTACAGTTTTCGCGTCAGCTGTTTTGCACTTAAAAGCCCAATCGTATTTGGTTGTTGCGTTGGTACACGTTAAGATGTATTTATAGCCAAACGATGAGTTTACAGGCCCTATAAAATCAATAATTAATCTGCTCATCGGTTTGTGTGTCGGAAGTATTGATTTCAGAAGTCCATAGGGTTTTCTGGTTGGTATTTTTCGTTTTTGACAAGTGTTACATGTTTTTGTATAATTCTGTACGTCTGTATGTAAATTTGGCCAGTGGTATCTGTCATTGATTTTTGACATTGTTTTGTAATATGAGTAATGACTTCCTGTTAATGGGTGGTCGTGAGCTTGTTTTAATATATCTGACCTTAGTTCATACGGTATTGCTAAAAGTTTTGTTATTTCTTGACCATTGAATTTTTTGTAGTATAATATTCCATCGTCTAAAGTGTAATGTCTGGATGCTCTGTTAATTTTATTGTTATCTGTCTCTATATTTAAGAGTGCAAGTTTAATTTGTTTCAAATATGTATCTTTTGATTGTAGCAATTCTATGTCCGGTGTGTTTGAATCGATTAAGAATACATCTTCAAAATTTTGGGGAATTTCGTCTCCTGTTTCTTGTCCATACAGGAAATCTGGGAGACCCATTGTTTTTCCTTTCTTATACTGTATGTCTAAATTGTAATCTACTAATTTCGTAGCTAAGCGTCCAAGTCTATTCGAAGGGTTTTTAAACGTTGGAAAATATTGTAATGCTGAGTTGTCTGTAAAACATGTTATTTTTCTTCCTAATAAATATTCTCGCCAGTATTCTACGGCGTATGTTAATCCAAGCATCTCTTTTTCAACAGTTGAGTATCGTGTTTCATGTAATTTTAATTTTCTTGACAAATATGCTATTGGATATTCTTGATTATTGTTTGGGTCAACTTGTGTTAAAACCGCCCCTATGCCTATATTTGACGCGTCTGTGTAAACTCTTGTATGTCTGACTTCTTTAAAATGTGATAGCAATGGTGGATTTGTTAGTATCGTTTTTATTTGTTCAAAAGCTTTGTTACATTTTTCAGTCCAAATTATTTTTGAATTTTTTTGTTCTTGATTTTTGAGTAATTCTGTTAAAGGGTGTGTTATTTGTGCATAATCTTTTATAAATTTTCTGAAAAATCCTGAAACTCCTAGAAAAGCTCTTATGTTACGTAATGTTTTTGGTTGCTTGAAATCCAATATTGGTTGAATGTTTGATTTTAAAGGCTCTATTCCTTCTGTTGAGATCTTATGTACCAATATTTCTATTTTTGTATAGAAAAATTTACATTTTTTTGTGTTTAATTTCAAATTTGCATTGTCTAATTCTTTTAAAACCGATTCTAAGTTATCTAATTTTTCTTCAAAGTTTGGTGCAAATACAATGGTATCGTCTAAATAAGCTAAACATTTTGAAAATAGGTGACTTGCTAGAACTTTGTTCAGGTTTTTCTGGAATATTGCACTTGAAACTTTAAGTCCTTGTGGTAATCTAGTATATCTAAGCATTTTATCTTGTGTTCGGATTGTTAGCAATGGTTTACTTTCCTCGTGTACTTTTAGTTGGAAAAAGGCGTTTTTTAAGTCTAATTTCGTGAAATATTGTGAATTGCTTAAACAGCTAAACATTAATAATTGCAAACTCGGTATTGGGAAATTTTCATTTTTTATCTGTTCATTGACCTTTCTAAAATCTGCTACTAATCTATGTGAGTTATCTTGGTTTTTAACTATAAATGCTGGCGATGCAAATTCTGTGAAGTTTGGACATTCTTCCAAAATTCCTGCTTGTACTAAGTGTTCTAGCTCTTTATTTAATACCTGTCTTTCCTGATTACTTTGGCGATATGGCGGTACTATGATACCTGATGTACCCTGAACTACTTGTATTTTGACTGGGTTTATATTTGCTGGACTGAGATCTCCGACCTCCGTAGTGAATATATGTTTATATTTTTTTATTATTTTTACTACTTGACTGTGTTGTTTTTCTGTTAGTTGTTCGCAAATTTGGAATTGTACTCCATTTTTGTCTGCAATCTGTTCTTTGTTGGAGTTTCTTTGTTGTGTTATTTTTTTGTTTATTGTATCATAAATTCGTGGTTCCTCTTGATTTCTGTTTATATGACCAATAAGTGTTCTTGGCATTATTATTTTTGGTGTTTTTGATGCGTTAAATATGTGAATATAGTATTTATCATTTTGTCTTGATATGTAAGCATGAATTTGTTTTTGCTCCCTTAAGTGTCTATCCGTTTCAAAATCCATTTGTTCGTTATAATTTTCTATCTCTCGTACCCTTAAACTCTGTCCTGGTGCAATTCTTATTTGATCGAGTGATCGTATTTCTGGGTTGCTTATTATATTGTTATTTATTATCAAACGTATGTTTTTTAAATTCTCTAACCATGATTCATTCATATCTATTATACATTTTTGGTTGTTTGACTGCAGAGTTATTTGTTTCTTACCGTAATCTATTTTTGCTTGATTAGCTAGTAAAAAATTATTTCCTTAGCATATTCATCTTAGCATTTATTCCTGAAGCTACATAAAATTTATTTGTGAATTTTATTCCATTTATTTCAAAAGGTAAATTTATTTCTCCATGAATTTTTAAATTGTTGTCTGTGGCCGATTTTATTATTGTCTTTGTGTTATTTGTTATTGTTTTATGTTTGACTAGGTCATATTGACATATCGAAACATTTGCCCCTGAATCTAAGATTGTTTCTATATCCTGACTGTCTAATGTGTTGAATGTCACTTTGATTGTGCATACTCTAGAATTTTCGTTTTTATTGATGAACAGTGTATTGTATACATCCCATGTTACGTCATTCTCCGATTTTCTTGCTTTGGATATCCCATTTTTGTTTAAGTATCGTTTGTGGAAAATGCTGTATGAATCTAATGTACATTGCTTTCGAACGGCCTGGTTTAATTTTGCTGCATCGACTATCTCTTCATCACGCGTCACAGCGCCATGTCCTATTTCACGACCTAGGTCAACATTGGTAACGATACTCTGTTTACATTGTGATCCGACTTTGTTTGTAGTTATTGTTATTTCGTTTTCTACTTCTGAATCCGTGGTGCTGTAATCCTGGGGTGAATATTGTGTTGTTACATCTAAATAGGTCCTTGGTGTCCGTCAGTGTTTTTGGTTTGTCGTTGTGTACCCAAATTTAAGGTTGTCTTGTTTTGCGTATCTGATGGTTGAAATGTGTTATGATTTTGACATGTGTATGTTGGAGTAGTATAGCTTATACCGTTAGCTCGTTTTTTGCTGAATTGTATTTTAGATTTATTATTAGAATAGCGTTGACTGTCTTTGAATTGTTTGTCGTTCATTTTGCTTTGGTCGAGCATGCATGAATTCTGCTTCCGCACATTTTTTATGTGTGGTTGTTGATATTTAGCATGGAAACATGTACTTGTTTCTTGTGGGGTTGAATAGCTATTTGTTCTTATAATAGCCCCCCATTTAGCCCGTTTTTTTGGTTGTAAGTTTGTCTGAAGTTGTTATTTGAGTAACATTCTTGCACTGAGTGTCCATTCTTACTACATTTTCTACAAAATTCTTGATTTCTTTTGGCATTTGGTCTATCTTGGGATGTATTCTGGGGGTAAGTATTTGTATTTTTATTGAAAAAGCAGTGTTCGGTGGTGTGATTGTCCATTTTACATATTTTGCAGTTGTATTGTTTGAAGAAACACCTGCTTGTTGGATGATTTGTTTTATTGCAAATTGTGCATACTTGACTTGTCCTCTTATGTCCATTAGTTGGAAAATATGCATTTCTAAATTTTGGTATTATCTGATGTTGCCTATTTTGTAATTGTTGGTTGGTTTGGTATTGTGGTTTTGTTCTTTGGTCGTATTTTTGGAATGATTTTACTTCATGGTCCCTTTGTTGTTTATTTATACCTAGCATGTGTACGATTTCCGTTAGTTTTTCTATCTTTTCCGACATTGTGTTAATCGTTTCAAAGTGTCTGTTTTCTCTGTCATTCTGGCTACCCTTATTTCTAAGGTATCTCTGTTTGTTTAGTGTTTTTTGGAGTAGTTGTTGCTCTATTTTTCTTAAATTTTCCTCTAGTTGTGTAAGTGTATTATTCTCCATTGTTATTATACATTCACAAATTTCCGGTTTTAAACCCTGTATAACATGTGATATTATCTGTTTATCGTCTATGTTGGGGTTCATTCGTATGCAAAGGGCCTGAATTTGTAAATAAAAGCTTATTGCTGGTTCCGATTCATTTTGAACTTTATTTTCTAATAATGTCTGTAAGTTTTGACATTGCGCTATTGGAGTAAATAGGTTAATTAATTCTGTTTTTGCATTTTCCCAGGTTATGTCTACCTCTTGGTTCCTTTTAATAAAACTGTTATACCAATCTAAAGCCGATTGTGCAAGATATGTTGGTAATAGATTTATTTGTGTTTTGTCCGACCACCCGTTAGCTCTTGAAGCTACTTCGTATCTCGATATGAAAGTATGTATATCTTCTGAGGGTAAATCGTGATATTGGTAGGGTTGAACTAATGGTATTTTCTCTTTCCTTTCCATTTTAGTGGTTGTTTCTGTTTTTGTTGGTATCTGTGGTGTAGTGACTTCGTCGTAAATGTTCTCTTGTGGTTGTTTTACGTTTACATACACATTATCAAAAGCTACTGGATCATATGTGTGTGTGGTTGTTGCTAAAGGTAATTCTTTATTTTGCTCTGAGTCGTATGTAGGGTGTATTAGTGGTTTAAATTTCTGTGCGTTTCTTGAAGTTTCTAATTCTTCTAACTGTGGATATTTATTTCTTTGTTGTGGGGATAGTTTGTTGAAATCGATTAGATAATCATATGCTTTTTTGTATTCTATGTCTGCTGTTAATTCAGTGTGTATTCTTTTTATTAGTGCTAAAATTTTCCTAATTTTATCAAGAGTTTTATTTTCTTTACCTTCTATTTTAAGTGCCTTTAAAATTATTATTGCTTCCTCTTTTTTAAACTTATATATGTCAGCGTTAACCAAATCCATTTATTATTAGTTAGAACCATCTCTTAAAAAAAAAAACATTCAAACGAAATCATATACTCTATATATCTTTATATTACTTATTATAATATATTACTTATTCTCTAAACAAATGCACATCTAATTTTATATTTCTGTACTTTTTTTCCCCTTTCTTTGTTTCTTTTCAATTTGGCGCCTAGATTATTTTGTATGATTGATTTATTTGTTTGTTTGAATTTAATCGTGTGAGTCAACTTTATTAAATCAGGTGCTTTCACCATGTAAGACAATTTTATAAGTTTCTGGGGGTTTCTCCTTAGACTCTACTATTGATTCAAATTTTGCTTGGCTGTGGGCTGACTCTAAAAAAATGAAACTGGATAGGAAAAAAAATACAGATTTTGATTTAGAATAAGTTTAATAAAATCGAAAATGTTCATGAATACCCTTTCACATGAAATCTCTATAATCCACTTGGAAATAAAACATTAAACTTTTAGATTCGAGTTGGCCATTCCTCGAATTTATTAAAATTTATTGAACAAATTTATTGAACATATTCTAGACTGCCAATAACAAATTTCTATCACCATAATATTACATCTAAATAAAGCCTTAACAAATGTACAATATTATCATTACCATTATTTATTTACTTAAATTGTACAAAATTGTCCCTCTTCCCTTTTTGTTTTAATGAGTTTATATTTTAACCTTATAAAGTAATGAAATAAAACCCAGTATATGACTTCGTTTGATAATATTGTATTAACCAATTGAGATCTGATTTACATTAATAAAAGTTTAAGATTACTTACATTACACTCCACCCTTTCTTCACACTTTCACTAAACACTTTATTTTGATTTTATTTATTTCAAATTTTCACAACACTTCACTGGTGTAGATTTAGTTGATATTATTTTGTTATTTTATTATAGCAGGTTAAATACGGACTGAGTTTCTTATTGAATTTCTTTACTTGTTCCCCCTCTGAAGATTTATTTTTTACTCCCCATTTTTTACGCATTGTTCTCCCCTCTTGTTTTTTTTGAATCCCTCGTGTTTCTTTCTCATTGGTTAATTTTGAATTTTTGTCGTTCTCATTGATTTTCCTAATTTGCAATCTTTCACACGTAGAACACTTGTTCAATGCTTAATTTGCTATTTGTAAAGTTCACTGCCTCTGCTTCTGTTAGGTGAAATTCGAGATGCCTTGCGCGTGTTGTCTCACATCCTGTTTCTGTATTTAAGTTGGTGTTTCGAATTAATTATATTTTTAATAAATTATATATAATAAATTTATAATAAATGTTGTAATATTGGTGTTCACCAATCTCTCTATTACAATTATTAAACTTATATATATATATATATATATATATATATATATATATATATATTCGCATTTGCTTTATTCATTCCGTTGAATTATATGGTTTTAATTGTGAGACATGGACTATGTCCCCTATATATCTACCATATCGGTTAATCTCTATCTCATAATTTAATGGCGACAGTCTTTTTAAATTTTTGTAAGGGCCTGTATACTGTTGGGCAAGCTTGTTGTCCTTTTTCTCTGCTCTCACAAGGACCATTTCCCCTACTTGAAATTCTACTTCTCTTCTGTGTTCATTATATCACTGGCATTGGTCTTTTTGGTTAGCCTCCAACAATTTTGGCAAGTCCTGCCTTATCTTGTGTATTATTTTTAAGGCCTTTAGTACATTATGATCGGGTATTTTTGGTAGTAACGCTAAATCAATCGGTTGGTTTGGTTCAAACCCGTGTAGTAGGAAGGAGGGTGAAAATCCTGTGGCTGCGTGTCTGCCTGAATTATATGCGAAGGTTAATAGTTTGACGTATTTATGCCATTCTTTTTGTTCTATGTTTACGTAACAGCGCAGCATGTTTACTAATGTTGAGTTGTATCGCTCAGTTATTCCCTGACTTTGTGGCCTATAAGCTGCCGAAGTTTTGTGTATTATACTATAAGGCGGTGTATAACTGTTTTAGTGTGTTGGCTAAGAAGTGAGTACCCCTGTCTGTTTGTATCTCTGCTGGCATCCCATAACATGGAATGATATCTTCTAGTAAAAATTTGGCTGTAGTGTTGGCATCTGCTTTTTCGGTTGTTTTAGCAACCGCGAATCTCGTTGTGTTGTCCGTTGCAATTATGATGTATCCTTTTTTGTTTGATTTTGGCAAAGGTCTCAGAAAATCTATTGTTAATTTTGTAAACGGTTTTGTGTAGATTTTTATTGGTTGTAAAAATCCTGTTTGTTTTTGTCGGTCCGTTTTCATGACTTGACATTTGTGACATTATTTGATGCATTGTACCACGTCCGCCGTCATCCCTGGCCAATGATAGTTATTCCTTATTTTTGACATCTTTTTTGTATTCCCGCATGACCTCCCCTAACATATGAATCATGAAATGCCTGTAAAACGTCTGTTGTCAATGTTTTAGGAATTGCTAACAGCAGTTTATTTTCTCCATTCATTATGTGCTTATAATGCAAGATTCCATCCCGTAGTGTGTACAACCTTGAAGCTCGCCTAAATGCTTTATCAGCTGCCTCTGGATCTAGTAATGCTTGTCTAATGTTGAATAAGTAGTCATCTGTCAGTTGTAATTTTTCTATGTTTATTGACTGGATTTTGTTTATTGTTAGCTCACCCTGTATTTCTGTTCTTGATATTGGTGTTTTACCTGGGTAGCGACTCAAGCTATCTGGTACTCTCATTGTCGATCCGGGTTTGTGTTTAATTTCAAAATTGTACTCTATTAACTTTAGAGCTAATCTATTTAAACGTGTGCTTAAGGTTTTTACATTTTTGGAAAACTGGCGTGATCATTGAAAATTGTAAATTGTTGGCCATACAAAAAAGGTCTAAAGTAATTAACTGTGTAAACTACACTTAAAAATTCTATTTCTGATACACTCCAGCGCCCCTCGGTATCTTTCAGTCTTCTGCTGACATAAGCAATAGGCCATAGTGTACCATCTACTTGGTATTGGGACATTACTCCCCCTATCCCTGTCCTACTGGCGTCGCATGATATTACTATTTCCAAATTCTCATTGAAGTTGGCAAGCACTGGCGGCGTTGTTAATAAGATCTTCAGTTTTTGGAAAGCTTTTTCATGTTGCCCTAACCATTGGAATTTTTTTTTTTCCGCATCTTCTTTTTTTGTCAAGTCCGTCAGTGGTTTAGCTATGTCACTAAATCCTTGGATGAATTTTCTATAATAAGATGCCGCTCCTAAGAAGCTCCACACGTCCTTCGTTCGCGTAGGAGTGGAAAATTCGGTTATAGCCTTTAAGTTTTTCTCCAAAGGTTTAATCCCCTGTTTGGATATGTTGTGGCCAAGTACATCGATGTTCTGATAAAAAAATGACACTTAGATGTTTTAAGTTTTAATTTAGCTGCTTCCAGTCGTTTAAAAACTTTTTCCAGATTATTTAATGGTTCTTTAAATGTGCCACCATACGCTACCAAGTCGTCTATATAAATTATCATCCCTTGGTATAACAACCCTGAAAATAAGCGGTTCATACTCCGTTGAAATGAGTTGGATGAATTTCTCATTCCCATAGGCAGTCTCGTGTATTGATACAGGCCTCGGTGAGTCACAAACGCCGTATACGGTCTATGTTCCGGCACAATCGGCTGTTGGAAAAAGGCCTGATTAATATCCATGGATGAAAAGTATTGTGCCGTTCCAAGGGTATCAAATATTGTTTCTGCCCTGGATAATGGAAATTTGTCTACCTCCATATTTTAGTTTAATTTTCTATAGTCCACTACCATGCGGTATTGGTCTCCCGGTTTCTTTACCAAAAATGCCGGTGCCGGGTAAGCACTTTGAGAATCTTCTATAACCCCTGTTTTTTTTTTAATTCCTCTACCTGACAGTCTAACTCCATCCTTTCCACGTTGCTTAATCTGTAGGGAGGTACAGCTACTGGTTTATCTGTTTTCATGTAGATTGCATATGGCGGCATATTGGCTTCTTGTAAATCGTATGGTCCTCGTGCAAACAAATGTATATACCTATTGATTAACGCTCGAGCTGCCTTGTATTCTGTGGTAGTCAATTCCTTGTTGATGGCTATACGGTCTCCCTTTTGATCGATTAGCTCCTTGTTGATTTCCATTTCCCTATTTTGAGACAAGTAAGTAATTTGATGTTCATTCTTAGGGTTGTCGTCCTCGAAGTCTGCGTTTGAAAATTTTATTAGTTTGCGGGTTTTTTGTTTTTGTTTTTCAGCTATGGATACTTTCCCTAACCTGGTGTCTTTTAATAAAGTATTTGTTCGAGATGTTGGGTTCACAATCGTTAGGCGTATGGGTGTGTCATTTGTGCTAGCACATACATAAACCCCTTTTTTCTCCAGTAAGTCGTCCCTACACTGAAATTCATACTTTTTTCTTTTTGTTATTAATTTTTCTGTTCGCCCTTCAATATTTTTAGTCTCACCTGGGGATATGGTTATGTCGTGTTCTGTGTAAATGGCCACCACGTTTTCTGTTGTGTCTGCTGCGTTGTTATTTTTACATAATGATATTTGGTTTTTCCCCAGACTAACTGTCTGTGTTTTGAAGTTAATGACAGTGTCATTTGCCGCCATGAAATCATTCCCCACCAACAAGTCGCTAGTCAAATTTTCCACTAAATATACTATCTGTTTGTATTTCTGTTTTTGTACTTGAAATTCCAAAATTGCCTTGCCTGTGACATTCAGCCTCGTAGCATTTGCAGATGTTAACCAAATGTTGTCTGCCTCAATTTTTTTTGTCAAATGTTTGTATGTATCATTTAGACATGAAACACTACAACCTGTGTCTAATGAAATATCTATTTGTTTGTCCCTTATTTCCCCTTTTATTGTTAAAGTCAAGTTTGTGTTTATGTTACAAATTGGTGTTTGTAATTTGATTGTTTGTTCCGAGTGTGCACTATCATCATTTGGCTTCGTCAGCATTCTCCGCCCAACGTTGCAAGGTTCCTTATACGTTTTACTTTCAGTGTCATCAAATTCCATTATGTGTTTTTTGTTATGCAACCTATTATGCGAATAATGTTTTACCATGTCTCCACTCGTGTCGAAATAAAATTTAATGAACTGTACATGCATCTGCTGTGCCAATTTATGTCCTACTTTGTTGCGTAACCATTTTTCGTATGCGTCTCCCGCTGTTTGTTTTGTTTGAGATATTTTAGGCCATATAGAATGAATGTTGTCCAATTCTGGCCCTCCTAGTTTTTTTATTTGGCAAAATTTAGCGATATGGCCCCTCTCTCCACACCGAAAACATTCTGGCGCTGCTCTAAATTCTATTTTTTTGTTTTCATTATATTGTTCCATGGGTTTTTTTCTATTGTATATCTGTTTTGGGATGTGTGGTTTATATTCTCTAGTATGTTGATAGTTTGTTCTTGGTCCTGGTTCTGTACTCCTGTCGTAGTATCTTTGTCTACGCTCCAGGTATTCCTTTCTATCTGGATTATCTCTGATTTGTTTATTTTGTATTTGCATATATTTTAGCTGGTCTAATATGATCGCTAATTCGGATTTTGCACCCATATCTTTTGTTGTTGTTAAATTTTCTGAATTAATTCCTAGTCTTTCCCGCAGCTTTTTCTGCCGTTAGCATATTATGATTTAAATTTTGCAGCGTACTATTATCCAACATAGCTATCTGCTGCAACATAGCTGGGTTAAGTCCTTTCAAAATATGGTTACAAATTTTCAGTTCGCTAATGTCGGGCTCATACTTCGCACACAACAACTCCACATCGGTCATATATTGTATTAGGGATTCCCCGGTAACTATTATTCAATCTTTTTAATAACATTTCCTTCTCTTGTGTTGGTGTAAACGCTTTTTTGAATTCCTCCTTTAGATTTTCCCATGTTAATTGCTCATTTTTCATTTCTAGGATATCATAGTAGTTGCTTGCCACGCCCTCTAAATACCATGGGAAGTATAACGTTTTCTTTTTATCGTCCCATCCGTTTGCTACTGCCGCACTGCTAAATCTCGTTATATGTGTTACTATGTCCTCCCCTATTTTCCCCCCGAACTTACTAGGTTCGAAAAATGGCAGCTTCTCGCACATTCTACCCTCTAGTTTTACGTCACTATTTGTTAACTGTTATTTTTTGTCTTTCTTCCGAAAGTCCCTCAACCGCGTCATATATATTTTCCTCCCTTGCTGTCCCTGGTTTGTTAATTTCATGAGACAATATGTCTTATTGGTGTCCCTACACAAACAAAGAAAAATTCAACACCTGACACCCATAAATATCCGTTTCAGCTACTTAGTTCACCGAAAACAAAGATAAATTTGAAATGTCAAGTTTGTCGTGAATTTTATTTCCAGAGAAGACTTTTATTGACGCTATTAGAAAGAAACAATGCAAACCCCCACAAAGATTTGTCAGCAGTGTGTGATGTAACCGCCGCGACCTTGTGCAATGTAAACTGCCGACGCGCCGCTTATGTAACTGTTTCAGTCAATAACAAGTGGAACAAATCCCTAATAGCTACACAGCTCCTTAATCTATCACAATTTTTTTTTTTAATGTTATTGTAACAATGGCATGACTAGAATTTAGCCTGTCTTATTATTAAACACACTAACAATAATTAAATAACAACCTTAAGTTAATAATTTCTAAACTTCATTAAACTAAAAAAAAATTCAAAATCAATTTCAATAACTTTCTTACTAGTATCCTAGTTCAAATATCAACAAACGTTTTCTTTTTCTTACTTTTTCATTTCAAATTTAATAATATGTATTAAAAGAATATTGCCACAATTTTAATAGTTATTAATTATTTTTAGTAAAAACTAAAAGCACGGCCGATGCACCATTTGTTATGAACGGCCCTCCAAAATTTGCCTGGGTTCTTAGTTTCAATTAATTATCAAATCAGTGGTTCAGTATTTTATTAACCTTTATCATTGACATGAAACTTATGTCTATTTCCCTGATACTTTAATACAACACAAAAATAAGAATTCAATTAAAACAATAAAAAACAATATTCATTACTCAAAGCCCAGAAGTATTCCAACTATTGTTATTCTTTATATGAATGAGATCACAAATTTTTAACTGGTGACTTTATATATAAAAATGCTTGCTTACTTTTTGTAGAGTAGACTTCCTGGGCTAATATCTTTCCTGGAGTAGATCAAGCTCCCTGGGCTATCCACCATCACGGCTAGTGACACAGCCGTGTATCTTCCAAGCTCAAAAAGATCCCCTCCATTTCGTGTTGACCGCTTATATATCTTTTGTCCTCTCTGGTGTCCTACTTCAGTTGCAAGTCAAGCATTTCAACATTTTTTTAATTGTTTCACAATAGTTGGTTCATTCTGAGCTTTGTTAATATTAGTTCTTCCTAACATAATTTATAAATTAATTAAATAAAGTAACAGTAACCTATTCCTAACACCACCGTGCATAATGGAAAACGGTCACATCCATTGCGGCGATTGGACCGTTACTTTTATCTTGCTCACACACGAAATATCTGTACACCATGAAAAAGTTTTGCGATTGTGAGAAAATAATCATGACAAAAACGTGTAGTACCGAACACATGTGTGATAAAGCGTTCTGTAAAGTGTGTCGGGATTACATGCCCCCTAATCACATGTGCTACATGAGAGTAGACCGTACAAGACTGACCGAAAAAGATTTCCTCTTCATTTTCTTTGATCAGGAGATGCGTCAAGACGAAGCTCTTGACTCGGCTCAAGTGCACAGAGTAACTTTATGCGTAGCACAACAGTACTGTTGGGTATGTTGTGTTGTGTTGTGTTGGGTAAAGGGTGAAGAGTGTGAAAATTGCAAAGACTGTACGCACGTTTTAAAAAATGATCCCATCGAAGGATTCATGTCCTACATAATGGACGTACGTAAACCGCACAAAAAAAAAGTCTGCGTAATTGCTCACAACGGTCAATGTTTCACAATGAGAAAACACAGTTCACTCCAGAGCTCATAACACGCGGTATAAAAGTAATCCTCATGGCAATAGACAATGTAAAGTTTATAGATTCTGTCAACTGTATTCCTATGGCATTGTCCAAATTGCCCAAAGCATTCGACTTGCCACCGGAAAAGAAAAAGGGATACTTCACTCACCTCTTCAACACGGTGGAGAATCAAAATTACGTTGGTCCTATCCCCGAACAAAAGTACTAATGCCCCTACCCGATAATCGACAAAGGACACAGGGAATTTATAACGTGGTATGACGAGCAGGTACAATGCAAATACGTATTTGATTTCAAAAAGGAAATTTTCGAATACTGTCTCTCCGACTTGGACATTTTGGCACAAGCATGCATTAAATTTAAGAGCCTCATTCCTCCAAGTGTGCAACGTCGATCCCTTCTTTGTGGCCGTAACAATTGCCAGCGCATGTAATCTGGCATTTAGACACAACTTCCTACGATCCTATACCATAGGCGTTGTTCCTAAAAAAGGGTACCGGTTGGTCAACGCCCAATCTGCTATTGCACTGCAGTGGTTGACGTGGTAGAAAGATCAGCGTGGGGCCCGAATGGAACATGCAGGGTGTGGTCGTGAAGTAAAAGTGGATGGAGTGCATGTGGACGGAATGTGTGAGGGAAAACTGTTCGAATTCCACAGTTGTTACTAGCACGGCTGTCCCAAATGTTTTCCCAAATGTCGCGATGATCCCCTGGAAGATGACCCGTCCGACACGCACAACGCCCGACTAGCATGCACGAAATCTAAGACAGCGAAGCTGTCTCGTGATCACGAAGTGATCGAGATTTGGGAGTGCGAGTTTTTAAAGTTAAAAAAATGTAACAAAGAAATGACCTGTCTTGAAACACATCCGATTCTAGACACGCGTTTTTCGGTGGACGTACTGGTAATACAATATCCTATTACGGGTGCAAGGAGAAGGGTGAAACAATTCAGTACGTGGATGTATGTTCACTCTATCCTTGGGTCTGTAAATAGGGCAAGTATCCAGTAGGCCATCCAGTAACTCACATCGGTAACGAGGCTTGCCGGAAGCGTGGGATGAATGCAGAGGGTCTTTCGAAATGTAAAGTTCTACCACATCGTGAGCTGTATCCCGTACTTCCGACAAACATGAACAACAAATTAATGTTTGCCCTGTGTCGAACATGCGGCCAAAAATTAATTTCTGTTGAGCGTACTCATACCGTTGACGAACGGACGTTGACAGGTACTTGGACAATGGACGAGATACGAAAGGCTGTGTCTACAGGATACGTAATAGTGGAAATGTATGGGAGAACTCTGGGAATATGAAATCGTGACGTTCAACGAAGGGCGTGGTGGATTGTTCACAGAGTTCATAAACACATTTCTGAACATTAAACAAGAGTTGTTAGGGTATCCTACCTGGTGTAAGACTGACCAAGAAAAGACACAATACATTAACGACTACTTCTGTAATGAGGGCATATGATTGAATAGAGAGAAAATAGGCAGGAACGAGGGTCTACGCTCTCTGGCTAAACTTATGCTCAATTCATTTTGGGGTAAGTTTGGTCTGAGAGAGAATCAGAGTAAGACGTCTATAATCAGGCAACCTACGGAACTCTTCAAAATGTTAGTCAGTCCGTACGTCGAGGTGAACGACGAAGTGGTAATAGTTAACTGGCTATACGTTGAAGATGACTGTGAGGTATTGCCGACAGTTAATGTTGTAATTGCTGCGTACACTACGGCCCAACTCGACTCAAACTGTACGAATATCTGGATTCACTCGGTTCACAGGCCCTCTATTATGACACAGACAGTGTACTCTATGTGACTAAAGAGGTCTTACACAGAGTGCTAAAAGGTGACTACTTGGGACAGATGCCTGACGAAACTACGGTCCTGGTTCATATATAACAGAGTTTGTGTCCAGAGGTCCAAAAACCTACGGTTACAAAATTCTGACACCAGATGGACCAGTGACGGTATGTAAAGTTAAAGGACTGACTCTGAATCTGCGAGCAGACGGTATTGTGATTTTCGAAATTTTAAAGTGCATGGTTCAGAAAGAAGAAGAAGATGGAAAACAGTATGAACCTCTTACGATAACCGAATCACGGATCCGTAGAACGAGAGATTGTGATGTGGTTACCATTAGCGAAATGAAAACATTAAGAATCACGGGTGCAAAACGAAAACATTTAGAATCACGGGTGCGAAACGAAAAAGAGACGGACAGTGTGATACACTACCCTACGGCTATTGTAAAACCAGGCGTTTCGAGTAAGAAAGGTTTCTCTCATAACACTGTCTATTACTCTCACATTGTTGTGTGTGTGTGCGTGCCCTCTGTCGTGACGTAACTGTCCACAAAAAATGTATGTACTTTGGAGTAACAAACAGTGTGAAAAGCCCCTCGTCATGGGCACGTCTGACGGTAGGCCTCTTATAGAGGGAATCTTAACGACACCTTGGGACGGCTATCTTAAAGATACCCTTGCCTATCAATAGGCTATAGGCTCTAGCTGGTGATGGAATGTTCCTCGAGGGGTGGTTTATATATATCCTAGCTGATCCTCCATACAAACTCATTCGTGAAATGGAGGGCGTGAGAAAAACTATTACAGCAGAGCTGCACAAACCGGCCCGAAGAAATTTCAAAACACGGTGTGTAACGTTGAAAGGTGTGAATGATTTGTATCAAGCCGATTTGGTAGAAATGATACCATACTCTGGTGAAATTCGTGGTTACAAGTATATATTGACTATGATCAATTGTCTGACAAAACTTGCGATTGCAGAACCGTTGACGAAGAAATCGGATTCCGAGGTGTCCCGAGTACTGGAACCTATATTGAAAAAACATCGCATGAATAACTTTCAAACAGATCAGGGTAAAGAGTGGTTTAATTCGCATGTGCAAAAATTAATGAAAAAAGACAATATAAATCATTATACGACGTATATGGAGAAAAAAGCGTCCATAGTAGAACGTTTGAATAGTACTTTGAATAATATAATGTGGCGTGAATTTACGGCACGCGGTAGTTATGCGTGGTTGAAACTCTTGCAAAGTGTAGTAAAAACGTACAACAATACTGTACACAGTACTATCGGTATGAAACCGGCTCGTGAAACGAAAAAGCACGAACGAATACTTTTGGAAAATAGCACCATCAGCAGTGACCAAAAGACCTAAATCCGTACCGAGATTTGAATTAGACGACAAAGTTAGAATATCGAAATATAAACAAATTTTGCTAAAGGATATCTACCCAACTGGACAAACGAAGTGTTTACCGTGTACGCTGTTGTACCGACCAAACCTGTAACTTACGTTTTACAAGATTCGAGAGGGGATATTCTAAAGGGTATATTTTACGGTGAAGAATTGAGTAGATCGACTGTCGGTGATGTCTATCTTGTAGAAAAAGTATTGCGCAAACAAGATAATAGAGCATTTGTAAAATGGTTAGGCTTCGATAAAACACACAAGTCGTTGATAGATAAGAATAACCTTGTTTTGTAATGACTCATTGCGGCAGATTGAGTCGCAGTAACCTTGTGACCGTTGGCTAACTTTGCAAAACATGTTTATAACGAGTCTGGCACTTTATATTCAACTCAGTGTTACGTCATAATGCGAATCGAAAATACATTGCATGAGCTCCCGAACACAAATTTCGATTTATATACAGGTTCGAGTGTAGGCGGAAAAAGAAGACGACACGGTCCACTGTTACCGAATACAATACGTGCTATAGTGTGTGGACCGTCGAATAGTGGTAAAACCAACTTTGTATTCAATTTATCGTTTGAACCAAATGGGACTCCGATTTCAAAATGTATATGTATTTTCAAAGTCATTTAATCAGTCAAAGTACAAGTATTTGGGAAAAGTACTAGGCGGTGGTGACAACGACGACGACAACGAAATCGGTTATTTTCCATTTTCGGACAATGAAAGCGTTATACCGCCTAGTGAAGCTAAACCAAATTCCATGATGATTTTCGAAGATATTGCTTGTTAATAACACGACAATATACGTAACTATTTTACTATGGGTCGTCACAATGATATAGACTCTTTTCTTTTGGGTCAAACGCACAGTCGTATACCGAAACAGTTGATTCGTGACAACGCCAACCTGTTGATCTTATTTAAACAGGATGACATGAATTTACGTCACACTTATTCGGATCACGTCACACCGGACGTATCGTTTTAAGTTTTTCAAAACATTTGCGCTACAGCCTGGAAGGAGTATCACGGTTTTGTCGTTATAGACTAAGACAGCGAGATAGTAAACAGTCGCTATCGTATCGGCTTTGATCGTATTGTAAAGGATATATAAATGCGCATCTACACATGCAATGATGTGCGAACACACCGTGTTTAACAAAACCAAAGTCAATGTTCCTGGTCTCTTTGTAGCCAAAGTACCACAGTGGCGTGACAAACGAACATATATATTTACTAGCACTAACAAAACAGAGCTCATTCGTCGTTTTGATAAGCACATGTACGAATACTTTAGGGGATTACCGTTGTGGTCCGGTGATGTACTGAAATCAACAGCCGGTGATATTATACAGTTCCTCTAGGAGTATCTATGTTTTTTCAGATCTCTTCCATAGAGTTGGGACGTCAAAGAGTTGGCGAAAATAAAGGGATCGCCCTCTGTACCCGATGTCACAGTCGAGGTAAAGAACAAAATCACCCATGAGGAGAGGGAAGGGGAGGAGGAAGCTGTGGCGAGTTCTCCTAGTTTTATGGATACTGATGTAATTGCCGAAACTCCGGAGATGTTAAGAGTCTCTTGTCTACACCGCAAAGGCGACACGAGTCGATCGAATGGATAGGTTGTACATTTAAAAAATGTTGCTCTCACACAACATTATCTATTGAAAATGTTTAGAGACGATAAATTACAGACCGCGAATTACAGATGATGGAATAATGAACGGTAACAAGTTAGTTTAATTCAACGACGACGGATAACTTACAATTGATGATATAAACTACAAGGGGACATCGGGTCTCTACAAACTGACATTTAAACGTCAACCGAAAGAGCGCATTTATACCGAAGCTGATTTACAGACTTACAAAGATATTTGTATACAGACCAATGCACACATGCGCAAGTATGAGCCCTACGGGTTAGTCAATCGTAATCCAAACTCTGATAAATACAAGAAAATTATAATGTTTCTGCTCCCACCTAAAACGATCACGAGAAAAGGATATTCGTATTGGGACAATCCCAACGAACTTAGTGACAGACTGAGACTTTTATTGTCATCTCACGACGCCGGACATACGGGTCACACAAATGAAATCGCCTCCATCATTGAAGAACTACAATAGGCCAAATTCATAAAAGGTTCGGAAAATAGAAAGATACGGTCATTGATACAAGTGTCGACAAGATCGGACGTTATTCAGTGAGAAGGACTTACCACCCCACACAATCGGCATCGGCAGTTAGAGGGTACGACCTTACACCTGAGAGGAATTAGGAGATAAAGGGTAAACTCTTGCGTAATGTAGCCGCTCCTCTAACGGAAAATGATGCGGTTAATCTAGACACCGTGGAGAAGACATGTATAACTTTTGATAAAGTCGCACAAAAATATCACACAAAGGGGTCACCCTTAGGCGGTCAGGGTCAGACTATAGACACCGATGATGTTGTAACGAAAGGATATCTCGAATCTTTAATACCGATTAAACTTATGACTGACTATTCCGTTAAACAGAGTTGAATGTATTACAAGATGTACGTGAACCTATAGACGACGGTGATGTCGTCAACATAGCATACGCAAAGAAAAACTTTATCGTGAGGAATGGTAAAGGGATCGAGGAGATAGAGGAGGTTTTTGATGCTTGTATCACTCGAATCTGTAATTTAAAGGCGCCCTTTCGTAAAAAGGATGCAGCCAATAAGATGGACGTTGACAATAAAATCTCTGACAGTAAGACGTATTATTTTCTTCAACGTCGAACTGCAAAAGTTGGTTCTCCTATCTATGCCGATGATGCTGTCAATTTAATTTTCCTCTTGGAAAATACTATAAAACTAGTCACATTACCGACAACCGTTACTTCCTCCTCCTGATCTGTGCAAACTAAGACGTAAAATCAATACAGTGTTTATAGCTAATAAACATATATATCTGTTTTACGAGAAATACATATGGATAATAGCTTTGGACGAGACGAAAAGAGAAAATATAATACCCGAGTTGATAACGGACTGGTTGGATTATTTACTGAGAGACTTTGTACGTATTGACTCGGTTTATCAGACGGCCAATAGCGATATAGTTTTAATAGCGAATACGTCCTGCCACGGGCAAAAACCCGAGACAAATGGGCTAATTACTAGAATAATTAGGCCTAACATTAAAAGCCGTATATAGAAGCCAATAGGCCTAAATATGTAAATTGATAATTAGTAATAAGTAAAATAACACGTTATAAAGAGATATCAAAGGAAAATTGGGTGTAAGAAGGAAGTAAATAATTTAAAATAATTATTTTATAAATTGCAGGCTTAGCCAATGTTAAAAGTAATAGTAGCCAAGCGGAGTGAATTATTCTAAGGGAAATCGACAGGATAATTCTTTTCAGGTTTTGTCGAATATTGCAAAACTCTGTCTGTTGCTATGCGCCGTGAAAGGCTACAATGTAAAATTTTAATATATTTTCAAAAATAAAAATAGTAGGTTATTTTAAATGTAATGGGTAGAGGAGAAAAAGATGATAATAATGTAATTAACAGAGTTGTTTTAATTAAGAAAATGAAAAAGTTATAGAGCAAAGACGTAGCAGAAAAAAGGCTAAAATTCACAAATTAGAAAATTTCGAAAATCTAAAATGGGGATAAAATAAAGAATAAATAATTAATAATAATTAAATAACAATAAATTAATATAATTAAATATTTTTAAAGAAAAAGGCTCAAAAATAAACACATTAAAATAAATGAATAAATCGGGGGAAATAAGTTTCTACAGAAATAAATATATGTTAAATAAGATGTAGTATATATGTTTTTGTAATATACCATGTGAGAAAAGGGCATAAAACCAAAAAGGGGGGTTGCCAAATCCAAAATTCGAGATAGACATAGGAAAGGCCACAGAACCGTGCCCGATATGAAGATAGAAGAAAGAAGATCAGTTTTGGACGTTTGGGAACCAGACGAATAAGATGGAACCAAGAAAATTCGAATTTGGATCATTTTGAAGAATTTAAAATTCATAACTAAGGAAAAACTAGCGAAGGCGATAACTGGAGAACCAGGAACCTTAGAACAACCACTCAAAGGAGGGAGAAAGCAGAAGATGGTCAGGAATCCAATGAGCTGCAGAAATCCAAAATCGGACTATGGGTTACAAAGTTAGAGCATTTTGAAAGTTTTGCATACAAAATTTAATTAAATCTTGTAAGAACCGGCAATGTCTAAATAAACAGTACGGAGCGAGCTTGGAGGGATGACGTCATGCGACCACCACCGAGACCAATACAATTACTTATTGCACGGAAAGTTAAATAATTAATTATCTACGAAACTAAAGTGGATTAATTAAAATGAAGGCGTGGGAATTAAATTAAATAAATAAAAGAAGATTCTACAAGCTAGAAGGACCCTTTAAAGCACCAGAGAAGCGAAGTTGTCAAAAAGAAAAGAGTAAATCTCTTGACTTCGATTTCAAAAGTACCAGGTAGAGGGAAGAAAAATTAAATTCAGTTGCGTATAGGTAGTCACCCGAGAACCACGTATAGGTCTGCAGAAGCAGCCAGTCGGTCGGCGGTTATCACCAACTCCGGTACAGTAAGCGGGCCGTAATAAATCGCTTTAATTTAAAGAAGTAGGATCCTAAGGGATTGAAGAAAGAAATCATTCTACATCAAAGAAGAGGAGAGATCCTGAGAGGAAGGAAGAAAGAAGATCAAGGACTTCATTCCAAGGCCTAAACCACCGAGGAGGAAAGCTGCGATAAATCATAATTATTTGTGAGTAACAAATAACCAAGCTATATAAATTATAAATAATATAAAAGTAATCCAATAATAAAATTTAAAAATAAATAATATTAAAATTAACAGTAAATTCAGGGGAAAGTGTAAAAGTAAAATCATTCAGGAATATTCCCTATTCTCACAATGGTATAAAAGCGTTTCAATATAAATATAAAAAATATCATATGTGTAAATATTTATAATATACTTGTTTGAAATTTTAATAACTGGAGAAAGATAATTAATTTGTTTTTGTTTTTGAAATTAAAAAAGTTTAGTTTTCAAGTTTTAATTCCTTTTTATTTCTAAATTAAATACCCTGTACCATAAGTTAATCAGTGCTCTAAAATAAGATAGTTGATAAGGTTTATTATTTCTTGTGTGTGACCAAATAACTTCAAACGACACGACCAAGAGAGGGAGTCTGACTAGAGCTAGTATTTTTTATCTAAAGTGTATTTATTACAAACCAATCTTTTAAGATTTAGGAAAGTTAGCGTATTTCCTATTTCTTGTCCACGTATACGCGCAAAGTTATTAAGGGCAAACTCAAATTAAAAATAAATGCGCGTGTGCGGCGTGGCAAGTGGCGCCCAGAACGCGTTGGCTCGACGATATAAATAATTTAAAAAGTTTAAAATATTTATAAATAGTCGAAAAAACGTACGGACAGTTATCACTGTAGAGAATTAATTAACCGACCAATAATTAAATTAATTGCACTAGAAAACAATAAATAAACAAATTGGAATAATGCCGGACCCACCGAAAAAGAATGAGGAGTCGGATATCCAAAAAATGATGAGGCTAATGGCGAGTGAAAGACAAGAACGGATAGCCGAGAAACAAGAGCGGATAATCGAAAAACAAGAACGCGAAGCGAAAGAGTTAGCGGAAAAACAGGAACGCGAGGCGAAAGAATTAGCCGAGAAACAAGAACGCGAAGCGGAAAAGAGGGAGCGCGAAGAACGGGAGCGAAAAAATAGCGAGGAAATCTTAGCAGCGGTAGGCGGATTAAAAAACGAGCTAAAAGAAAGTATCGAGTTAATCCACGACCGAGTAGACCGAGGCGAGGTGCAAATAGCCGAAATTAGAGAGGATATAGAAATTTTAAAAATTGCGGATAGGGAGAATAAAGAGAAAATCGAAGAAAATATAATTCAAGGAAAGAAAGTGGAATTATCAGTGAAAGTATTAGAGAAAAAAGTTAAAGACATTAGCGCGTCACGAGGGATAGGCGGATCAGAAAAAAGAGTAGTGTATGTTCATCCAAGTCCGGGAGAACAGATTAGATTACCTGAATTTTGGGGAAATGCGCGAGGTAGCCCTATGAAGTTTATTAAAGATATGGAGGAGCATTTTGCGGAAATCGACCCGAATTTAGAGGGGGAAGACAAATTAAAAATAATAGAAAAACAAATTAAAGGTTCAGTTCTAGATTGGTGGGGAATAGTAAAGAGGGGGAGTACCACCTACGAAGAATTTAAAATTAAATTTATTGATAATTTTTGGGGTTATCAAGAGCAACAGATGCTCCGAAACCAAATCGAAAACGGGAAATACAACGATCGAGGATCGATGTCACGCGTCGAGTATTTTTGCAAAATGGTGAAAAAGGCGACATTTTTAGATCCCGCGATACCCGAAAAATTCGTGATAAATAGATTGTTGCGGCATTTCGATTCAAGGATTCAAGTGGCGAGCGTAGGAAGACCGAGTGAGAGTTTCGAGGAAGCGATCGAGTTGTTAAGGGCGTTCGAAGCCATGGAGAATGACGGAAGGCCAACCGCGAAAACTCCTGACAGATTATGCAAGAGGATTCACGTCAAACCGGTGGAATGAGTGGATAAATGAAAGGAACATAGAACATGTACTTATTCCTGTTCGACACCCTCAAGTCAACCTGGCAGAAAGAGTGATTAAGGAAATAGGCCGAATACTGCGAACATATTGTCACAATGCGCAACCGACGTGGAGGGGTTATTTAGAGTATATTGAGGAGTTAATAAATAATACACCCCACGAAACAACCGGTTATACTCCAAGACAAATACAGCATGACGTCGAACCGCAATATATATGGCAAGAGTATTTTCCTCAAGACGCCACACTTCGCCAAGTAGAAACTTGGGAAATCAAGAAAGAAAATTGTCTGCAACGAATTAGAAGGAAGGGAAATCAGCGCGCCGAAAAGAAGAACCGAAATATTAGGGAAGTAAGATTTCGAGTCGGCGATAAAGTGTTAAATGTTAAACTGAATCGTGCTAGCGCAGAGCGGCACGAAACAGAAAAATTAATGTTAATTTACGGAGGTCCATATGAAGTCAGAAATGTAATAGGAAGAAAATCATATGAAATATACGATCCGGTCACCCAAAGGTCGAAGGGCGTATACGATGTTAAAGATTTAAAACCTTATGTGGAGCCGTAATTATAATTAGAACAACGATTCAAATCCAAATTGAAAAAATTAATATGTATATAATATAAATGTGTTAGAATATAGATGTTTTAAAATTAAAAGCTTAGCCTAGTAAGAAATTCAATAGAAATAAAATCATACAGATTAAATACAAGCAGCGGACAATGTAAACAAATCAATCGAGCGAGAGGAAAACTAACCTGGGGTAGCACAACAGATGGTTGAGGAAGGTCAACAAACTCTGCATACAAAACTCGATACCAGCTGACCGTAAGGAGGGATCAATGTGTTTACTCGTAGCAAGGCCTAATAATTAGAAATATTTTTTAGCCATTGTGAGAGTTTAACAGTAAAAAGATAGGTTTTAGCCCTGGGGTTCCCTTAAGTAAAACTTGGTTGTTTGTTACATTTTATATATAATTAATAATTAGTAAGTAATCATAATATAATAATTAATAATTGTGTTTCAGCAGATGTGGACACCTATTTGAAAATATATATGTTTTTTATGTAATATGTAAATGAATGTATTTAGCTAGGAGAAAATACAAATGGGATAAGTGATCTTACCAAAAGTAAGTGATAAAATAATAAAATAAATGTTAGAATAAGTTAATGTATACAATATAAAATTAGAATATCAGGAGACATTAAAAAACAGATTTTCCACACCAAAAGCCTAAGTAAAATCAGTTTTTAAATGGGGGGAATGTTGCCACGGGCAAAAACCCGAGACAAATGGGCTAATTACTAGAATAATTAGGCCTAACATTAAAAGCCGTATATAGAAGCCAATAGGCCTAAATATGTAAATTGATAATTAGTAATAAGTAAAATAACACGTTATAAAGAGATATCAAAGGAAAATTGGGTGTAAGAAGGAAGTAAATAATTTAAAATAATTATTTTATAAATTGCAGGCTTAGCCAATGTTAAAAGTAATAGTAGCCAAGCGGAGTGAATTATTCTAAGGGAAATCGACAGGATAATTCTTTTCAGGTTTTGTCGAATATTGCAAAACTCTGTCTGTTGCTATGCGCCGTGAAAGGCTACAATGTAAAATTTTAATATATTTTCAAAAATAAAAATAGTAGGTTATTTTAAATGTAATGGGTAGAGGAGAAAAAGATGATAATAATGTAATTAACAGAGTTGTTTTAATTAAGAAAATGAAAAAGTTATAGAGCAAAGACGTAGCAGAAAAAAGGCTAAAATTCACAAATTAGAAAATTTCGAAAATCTAAAATGGGGATAAAATAAAGAATAAATAATTAATAATAATTAAATAACAATAAATTAATATAATTAAATATTTTTAAAGAAAAAGGCTCAAAAATAAACACATTAAAATAAATGAATAAATCGGGGGAAATAAGTTTCTACAGAAATAAATATATGTTAAATAAGATGTAGTATATATGTTTTTGTAATATACCATGTGAGAAAAGGGCATAAAACCAAAAAGGGGGGTTGCCAAATCCAAAATTCGAGATAGACATAGGAAAGGCCACAGAACCGTGCCCGATATGAAGATAGAAGAAAGAAGATCAGTTTTGGACGTTTGGGAACCAGACGAATAAGATGGAACCAAGAAAATTCGAATTTGGATCATTTTGAAGAATTTAAAATTCATAACTAAGGAAAAACTAGCGAAGGCGATAACTGGAGAACCAGGAACCTTAGAACAACCACTCAAAGGAGGGAGAAAGCAGAAGATGGTCAGGAATCCAATGAGCTGCAGAAATCCAAAATCGGACTATGGGTTACAAAGTTAGAGCATTTTGAAAGTTTTGCATACAAAATTTAATTAAATCTTGTAAGAACCGGCAATGTCTAAATAAACAGTACGGAGCGAGCTTGGAGGGATGACGTCATGCGACCACCACCGAGACCAATACAATTACTTATTGCACGGAAAGTTAAATAATTAATTATCTACGAAACTAAAGTGGATTAATTAAAATGAAGGCGTGGGAATTAAATTAAATAAATAAAAGAAGATTCTACAAGCTAGAAGGACCCTTTAAAGCACCAGAGAAGCGAAGTTGTCAAAAAGAAAAGAGTAAATCTCTTGACTTCGATTTCAAAAGTACCAGGTAGAGGGAAGAAAAATTAAATTCAGTTGCGTATAGGTAGTCACCCGAGAACCACGTATAGATCTGCAGAAGCAGCCAGTCGGTCGGCGGTTATCACCAACTCCGGTACAGTAAGCGGGCCGTAATAAATCGCTATAATTTAAAGAAGTAGGATCCTAAGGGATTGAAGAAAGAAATCATTCTACATCAAAGAAGAGGAGAGATCCTGAGAGGAAGGAAGAAAGAAGATCAAGGACTTCATTCCAAAGCCTAAACCACCGAGGAGGAAAGCTGCGATAAATCATAATTATTTGTGAGTAACAAATAACCAAGCTATATAAATTATAAATAATATAAAAGTAATCCAATAATAAAATTTAAAAATAAATAATATTAAAATTAACAGTAAATTCAGGGGAAAGTGTAAAAGTAAAATCATTCAGGGGAAAGTGTAAAAGTAAAATCATTCAGGAATATTCCCTATTCTCACAATGGTATAAAAGCGTTTCAATATAAATATAAAAAATATCATATGTGTAAATATTTATAATATACTTGTTTGAAATTTTAATAACTGGAGAAAGATAATTAATTTGTTTTTGTTTTTGAAATTAAAAAAGTTTAGTTTTCAAGTTTTAATTCCTTTTTATTTCTAAATTAAATACCCTGTACCATAAGTTAATCAGTGCTCTAAAATAAGATAGTTGATAAGGTTTATTATTTCTTGTGTGTGACCAAATAACTTCAAACGACACGACCAAGAGAGGGAGTCTGACTAGAGCTAGTATTTTTTATCTAAAGTGTATTTATTACAAACCAATCTTTTAAGATTTAGGAAAGTTAGCGTATTTCCTATTTCTTGTCCACGTATACGCGCAAAGTTATTAAGGGCAAACTCAAATTAAAAATAAATGCGCGTGTGCGGCGTGGCAGTCCGTATACATTATCAACTTTTCTAGTCTGCGGAGAAAGTACATGTATAAACTCGAAGATTGGCTTGGTCGAAAGATAAAAAGTCACATAAACGATAATCAGGGTATGACGATGGTGTTGTACTATAATAGTTATGTGCTTAGATATGATGAGTGTTCTTATATAGGCTTGTACGAAGGACGAATTACCGATCTCTACAACGGTATATCGAATACTGTAAAAGGGGGTTTTAGATTTATAGACGGTAATCTTTACTTTATCAGGGTGAGAATAACGTGTACGTCTACAATGAGTTTTTGAGTTATGTCACAGGAGTTCACGCTGATATTTTTGACGTGTTAAAAATCACTTGTATGAAGGATAATCGTCTCAGGGATTTGTACACGTTACTACTGGAGATATTTTATATTTTAAGTGTTGTGACATCACGTGAAACGTCAACAGTATAGAAATGGCAGTGCAATGGTCGACATCGCTCAGTCAAAGACGAAGAGTGAAGAAGAAAGGACGTGGACTTGTGTCTAGGTTATTGAGTGCAGGTGACACGGTTTTAAACAAAGCTATCGATCTAATACCGGTCGAACTACATCTGCTGTCGTACAATTATTGTGGTCCGGGTACAAAACTAGCCAAGAGATTAGCTCATGGTGATAGAGGAATCAATCCTTTGGACGAAGCTTGTAAAGAGCACAATATAGCGTACAGTAAATATCGTGATTCGGAAAACCGGAGAGAGGCGGACGATAGATTAGCTGGTAAAGCTTGGAGTAGAGTTAAATCAGGGGACGCATCTTTGGCTGAAGGTACTGCTGCATTGGCCGTAGCAGCTATGAAAACAAAAACAAAGTTAGGAGGTGGGCAGAGGCGAAGGAGGGGGGTAAGAAAGAGAAGTGGGCGAAAGCGTATGGTTCAACAATTGTTGAGTCAGCTAAAGGGCAAGGGACTTAAAACCGTACGTAAGGGGCTCAGGACATCGTAGACGACGAACATGTAAAAAAAACACTGATAGATTTGATTCCGATTAGATCTATGACTAACATTGACCTGTAAAAATACGTTGTTAAACTGAAAATACCGCATTTCAGAGGAGTCTATATGAGAGACACTCTGCCCGTACAACCTTTGCTAAACGAGTCCGCCATTGTGAACCTGGACAGTATTTCGGGAGAGGATACCCACTAGGTATGCTATAGGAAAAGAGGACCTAATGTACAGTACTTTAATAGTTTCGGTAATATTAGACCTCCTATCGAACTGTCTAGATATTTCGGTTCCAATGCCAATCTTCACTATAAATACAGACGTCATCAGAGTGACAACTCTGTTGTCTGTGGATATTTATGCTTAAAGTTTCTATCACAACAATGAGCATTGTTCTGAGTGGTAGTGATTCTGTAATCGTTTGCAATTTTTTTCCAATCATAGAACTGAGCGATGATGACAAGTGGGAAATCGATCTCTCAGATTTTGCCACTTACAATTCTATTCCCAATGTAACAGAAGGTATACATAACAAGCTACGAATATCCTCCTCCGACGTCGACAACAACGGAGTAATCATTAGTATTCCCACGACTTCGTACGAAATCTATTGAAAAATATATCAAAGCCCAAGTGCCATCGGGGGTTGCATTTTCACTGAAACCCAACAATAACACACTTAAAGTGGAGATTACGTGTTCTCGAACGATTCATTTCGACTACGACAATTCTATCGGAAAATTACTCGGTTTTAAGAGCGGTAAATTGGAAGCTATTAATTAACACGAATCCAATTTACCGGTCAATATTATTAAAGTGAATGTTGTGGCGTTGAAAGAAAATTTTGTCTAATAATTTAACCTCCGGGAGGTGCTACTCCCTAGCGGTCAGTTTAAACAGTATGATACGTTGTTCCAATCTTAAGCCGCAGGGCAAAATAACCGTACCGGCCATTATTTCTTGATACGTCTAGGTCGAGTCTTCATGTAGGACAGAGTGCAAAATTAGAAATGCTTATAAAATTGTAAAATCGCATTCACAAAAGCCTTGTGCTTTCCTTCTCTTCCTTGTTAAATCATGTTTAGTTAAAGTCATTCTTCAATGAAAATAAAATTGAATACAAGGTGTGTCAAAAAGGAAAAAGTGGAACTTCATCGTTCGTGACCATGGCTTATAACCTTTAGAAAATTCCTATCTTCTTTTGAACCAGGTAAAGAAAAATCACTGTTTCTATTTACTGAGTTGACTATATTAAAATATCTATTGTATTAAAGATTGTAAGAACTTAAATATGTTTTTGATTAGAGATGAATTTTAGCATGTGATTAGATCATAAGCTTATAAATTCAAACAGCAATTTTCCAACAAATATCAGTTCATTTATAATGCAGTAATTGTAAAAGTGAGATCTTTAATTGAGTTATTTAAAATACATGTCTTCTTATATTTAATAAAAAATATCTAAATTACAGTTTTGGCTCATCTAGCTTAGTTACAGAGAAATATATTGCATTATTAAGCAAGAACAGCATGTGTTTGAACTTGAAAGTTTTTTTGTTCAGTTACGGTACTAATTCAAACCTGTATATTTCTCAGCTCAAGCTGGTTCAACTTCGAGCTCAAGTTCGAGTTCAAGCTCAACAGTTTCAGTCAAGAGACATTTCAACCAAGTCTCCAGCCAAAATAAAAAAAAAAATACAAAAAATCTTTCCAAAAATTCTACGAAATGTGAAAGTGAAAAAACCAAAAGGAACTTGAACTCACTAAGTTGTAGGACTTTAATTGTAGATTTTCTCTTTCTTTTTTTAAATGTTTTAATCTTTAATATAAAGAAAGGGAGATAATATAAATTAATTATTAGAAAACAAAATATTATAGGATAGGATATGCTAGCGACTTTCGGCTTCACGACCCCAAAGGGGTTAATTTTCTAAATTTGAAAAATTGACATCAATAAAAAATTTTCTTTTGCATAATTTCTTAATAAATTAGTTTATTTTTAAATGTTGGCCAACGTAATAATAATGTACATGTAACCACATATTTCTAATTTTATTTCTTTGCACTCCTTGTAATAATTTAGTCTTAAGGAAACCTGTTGTAATTTTTTCAACTTCAAAACATTTGTTATGATTATTATTGCTTAATAAAAATAGTTTTGTAATTTTAAATCAAAGGGAGGGTTTACTAAATTTTAATTTTCTTTTTGGGTGGGTTTGTTTAATTGTTGTAAAACTTTCTTTAAGAGCGTATTAATCTAACTTTCTTTAAGGGCGTATCAACTTTTTTCATATATATAACATCTGATTTTTTTTCAGAATAAACTAGCTTGTTATATGTTAATCTGTTTTTTTCATTTCTTGTAAATAGTTAACTCAGATACCACAAGTATTCAAAAGAAGGTAAGGTTAAAAACTGAGCTAATTAAAAAATTTTCATTACTTGACATGACCATTCATTCCGAGCCCAGTACGATCTCCTAAACTTTGTAAATTTTCCCCCATGAATGGTACAATGTGATTCGATTAGAGTGCAACATTGTGACCGGTTCTTTTCAGAACGGTACAGAGTCTCACGTTATGCATGAGTTTTATTCTCAAGTTTCACCGGGCTACAAGATTGTCGACACTCCACCGACAATCATATATTTGCCCTTCAAGGTAAAAATATTCATAACATAACCGTACGTCTAACTGATCAGAACGGTGCTCCTATAGATTTCAGAGGTGAAACAGTCTCTGTCCGACTACATTTAGGTAAGGGACATGGGTCTCGTTATTAATAGCGGATGTACACACACACACATCAGTATACGTCGACCCTCGGCCGAGTTAACATGGCGAAATATCTTGCTCCTCAGAGCTTTGGGTTTCAAAGTTTTAACATCCGGCAATGGACCTGTTGGTAATCGATAGTGCTGCAGAGTACAATGTTGTCATCAGCGGTCTGAAATAACACTCAAACAGACCTTATGCATCGTCAATGTACGGCAATAACGATGAAATTCGTATTCCAATAAATCAACAGGACGTGATGACGACACCGTTTGAAAGTCAATTGTATATAAAGGGTAAAGTAAGTGGAACAAAGGAGGCTGGTGGAGCTGCAACGGTCAAGTTGGTCAATAACGCTGTAGCGTTTCTTTTTGACGATATACATTACAAGATAGCCGCCAGCGAAGTAGACCATACGAGTAGGCATCACGAGTACACTGAAAAATCTATTGTAGTTGCGTGAGAGTGAAAAGAATAAACTCGGCAATGCCGGTTGGTTAGGGGCTGGAGAAGTGAAAACTGTGACATCAGACTTTACACTCTGCGTCCCGTTGAAAATGTTAATGGGTCTTTTTGAATACTACAAGAGGATAGTTGTCAACGTGAAACAGGAACACATACTTTTGCGATCGTCGAGTGATTTTAACGCTGTGTACAGTGACGATGCCACGAACATAAAACTCGAAATAACCACAATACACTGGAGAGTTCCTCACCTGATGGTGATCGATGCCTATAGATTGAAAATATTGAAAATGATTGAGCGAGCCAGCCCCATTCACGTACCTTTCCGCTCTTGGGAAGTTTACGAGTTTCCAACACTCCCTCAGACAAGTCAACTATCGTTGACTGTCAAAACGGCTAACCAGCTGGAGAAACCGCGATATGTTATTCTGGCTTTTCAGACGGACAGAAAGAATCAGATTAAAAAGGATGCCACTCTGTTTGACCGCTGCAATATTACCAATGTAAAACTTTACTTGAATTCTCTCTATTTTCCTTACGACAATCTGCACGGTGACGTGTCCACTATGTACGAAATGTATACACGTTTTCAACAATCGTATTACATGCGTGAATCATCTCCGTCCCTCGATTTGGACACATTTAGAGCTAAAGCCCCGATATTTGTAATAGACTGTTTCAAACAGAACGATTCCAATAAATCAGGCCCCGTGGACGTACGCCTAGAAATAGAGGCAAGTGAAAATATACCGGCCAATACTACAGCCTATTGTCTCATTCTACATGACTCACATATCGTGTACAATCTCCTTTCGGGTACAGTCAAAAAGGTGATGGTGTAGGTGCGCATGCGATTGGTCGCTCTTATAACGCTTTACAATTGCCGATCCGATCATTCACGATCGAGACATCATGTGCACCACATACCCAGGAGTTGTTAACGTCTTCCTCAGGCTCGTGCCTAAGGATAGATTATCGGATTTAGAGGACTTGATTGATGAAGATATACTATATTCATTCGACCTTACTGAAATAGACGACTAGTTGACCATGGCATTCACAGACTATTTCTACGACGACGACAAATTTCATGTCGATAGGTCTCAAGTATCGGAACACGGCTATGCGGCGTTAAAGAGTCGGCTATCTTCGAGTGACATCGGCTGTTCTACAGATTCGGTATACGTTTTAGTGGGTGGGGTGGGCATGGTTTATTTTAACCATTATTGTGTCAGTTGTAGGAAGGTCGATATAAGCAATGAAAAATACTATCAATTCTATTTCGATGATCCTCATCTACACGAGTTCCCATTAGTTCAAATTGAACCGGAACTTGAAACAGGTTATTTGTGCGATCTAGCGTCGTATTATCAAAGTAGTCAGTTGTAACCTCCATCACAGTTGAGACAATAGAGTCGACCAAAATAGACGTGGAGCGAGCTCCTAACAAGCGTCAGGTACCCCTAACCTCCCTTTAAGAAATTTTCTTAAATCCGTTCATTTCCTAAACAACGAGTGCACTAAATTCATAGCAACCGATTTCACTCTCGGACTTTTAGTACAGAGGGGTTAAAAATTTGTTTACTTTACGCACGAACAGTTTGACGAAATGTCTATTCCCTTGAAGGCTATATCAGCAGCTCTCAGCAGCAAGAGTACGTTACAATTCAACTTGACTATCGGTGACCTAATATTGCGCAATATTTTTGGTAAACTTTACGTTCAATTGTATGACAGGCAACAGTGTATGACCTTGAACGCTAACGAATGGAGGCTACTCGAGGAGAGTATGCCACTCGTGTTGCCAAATTGTTTTATATCGAGAAAGAGCTGCGCTCCTATATCATTGAGATCTTGGCCAGCGACGAGCTCGTATCTAGCGCACTCCCCGAAGCGGACAAATTGTACGACGAAGTCAAGTTGTTTAAGAAATATGCAGGCGGCGGTAATTGAATTTCACGCCTTCCGAGATAACGACAACAAGTATATAGTCCAAGAATTGGCTATAGTCGGTGATCTATTTCAAAGTGTTACAGTTTTTAAACTACCCTACAGATTTTCAGTCTAAAACGAAAAATCTCAAAAATCGGCTCGTTGGCTGCAATCACACTTTCACTATATCAGGTGGGACGAGGGTGGTACACCGTATAGTGAAGACACGATACGTACCTTGTGCAAACCTTTTGCAATCATTTTCACAAAAGGATTAGAAAAGCACTATTTTTGAGACAATTCCATCCTGATGTCATGGAATTGCCTCAAGAAGAGAAATTTACCTATAATAATAATATTAACTGATATTACCTCAGCATAATAGTAACGTAGATAGTAAATGTGGAATAAAAAGTGCTAAAAGTTATTACGATTTACTCCTAGCCTAATTTGAGCCCTTTGGAGCGGTTTAAAAACCCGTAAGGCTGTGTGTGTTAGCCAGGTCCCTGGCGTGGAGTCAATTCTCTTGTAAACATGTGTAACATAGGCTTGAAGTAAATTCGTACAAAAAATATTAAAAAATTAATACATCCAAAAAAATTATTAAAATAAAAATCCAAAAAAAAAAGTTGGAGACCACAATTTTGTAATGGAGTGGTGGTCACAGGAAACAGTGATGGATTTGGGGCTATCGCAAGGGGTAAAGCCTTCTGCTTGCCCCGGCTTGTAATGTGAGCACGAGGAACAGCTTCACTGTACCACGTGGAGGTTCTAACCCCATGAAAACACAGAGGACAAGTCTATTTGTTTCAGTCACAAGTTAAAAGTCCGTGTGAGAAGATGTGGACCGATTGTATAATATTAGAAAATGTATACGATCTCCGATATTCGACTTACACAGCACGGCTACAGACCTATTCAAATTGGGTATATCCCTTGTCAGCGAGTAACTTGGCCGAAGCAGGATTTTTGTACATCGATGTTTATGACCGTACATATTGTTTTACCTGTGGCTTGGGTCTTGGCCAATGGGAACCAAATGAAGACCCTATTGTCGAACTATACGAATGGACGTCAGATAGATGTAGATATATAAGAGCACAGAAGTTCGTAGCATGTTTATAGTAAATAACAGTCTCACCACTATATGCGAGAGTAAGCTATGTAAAATTTGCTACCAATCGGATATAGAAGTCGGTTTGTTTCCTTGTGGTCATTTACTAGCCTGTACCACTTGTTCACTCAAATTAAAGCATTGTGGTCTGTGTAGAGAAAAGATAACTGCCACTGTACCCATATTTTTTACATAAATCATTGTTCTCACAATCATTTATAATAAGATATTGTTTTGTGTGCTCAGATGATGGAACATTCGCTAGACCCCTCGTATTGGTTTGTGTTCCCCCCATACTCACCGTACTGAGTATGACTTTTGTCGTACTTTCTATGGTCATCGGGGGCACAACACCCCACTGCATTTAGCATGGCCCGATTTTTTTACACGGGGTTTAAGGATGAAACTATTTGTTTTGCCTGTGGTGGGGGTCTTAGGGGCTGGAAGGCCTACGTCGACCTTCTGGCAGAACATAGGCGATGGTTCCCACTGTGCCCTTTTTGAGGGAACTTGTGCGGAAGGTTTCTTTGGGCCTAACTCCAAGGACCTGTGGAGTATAGAAAGAGCTTTGTACTAATTAATGGTTAAAGTATAGTTAATCGTAGTATTAAGTCCTAAATGTAGTTAACTATTAAAAGTACAGTTAGTGTATATCGAAAATGTCACTATGTGTTCGGGGCGAGTAGAGTGGAGCCATACACTGAAGGCTAACGTTATCAGATTAATAGTAGTATTAAGTTAAACTAAAAGTAGTTATTACTAACTGTTTAAGCTAAAAGTAGTTAGTACTAACATAATTGTTTAAAGTATAGTTAATAGTAGTATTAAGTCCTAAATGTAGTTAACTAAGTACAGTTAGTTGTATTAGGTTATAAGTCAATCTAATGTGAAAACACACACACACACACACACCCGTGCAAACTAGTAGCTTAAATTGTAGACAGATTTAAAAAATACGTTCACCTACAACAACTATGGTAGTACTAACTACTTTTAGCTTAAACAGTTAGTAATAACTACTTTTAGGTTAACTTAATACTACTATAAATCTGATAACGTTAGCCTTCAGTGCAAGGCTCCACTCTACTCACCCCGAACGCAGAGTAACATTTTGTTTTCAAGATTTTGATGGTATTTATGACCTCACTCTTACTCGCCCCGAACGGAGAGTGAAATGACAGATAGTCGGTTACTGTGTGCGATATCTAGACTTGCAACTGCCTATATATTGTCGTAATAGAGGAGTGGGGACAGCCTTGTGTACAGTCTACACACACACACACAGCTATCTTGATGACCTCAATTCAGTTGACCCGGGTCCAGTCTGCTTATTCAAAAACTTGTTTTCATCGAACTAATTATTTAATACATATTCACACGTTAGTTTTATTTATATACAGAAACACTTTTGTGTAAAATACAGAAAAACATACACTCCGTTTTTATGGTTTTGTAACTTGTTCATATTCACAAAGTCTTTAACAATGTTTTGGAATGTAAACTTGCAGCAGGTGCAATTATTCCAAGCGCATGTTATCAGTTCTATTCAGATAAAATTTGTGTTCAACTTAAACTGACACAACTGTTATAACGCTCAGTGTTTATTGAAAGATAATAAGAAAAATGCTGTTGTGTTATTTTACTTGAATTTTCTCTAATGCAAAAATTACAGATGCAAAAGTGGCCATTTCCATTGATGTTAGGTGCAAATGTGGACTTTTCTATTTTACGTGCAAAAGCGGAAATTTCCAAACTTCAACTTCCATTATTTAATTACAGCAACTCTAAGCCTGGTTTCTTTTATTTATTCATATTTGTATGCTATAAAGTTAATATGTAAAAAATTGTCTTAAAAATTAAAAGCCGCTCTGTGAGAAGTTTTTTTAGTTTAACAAACATTTGCCAAACATGTCCGCTTTTGAATTTAGACCCCTCATTAAATTAAAATTTGTACAAAATTGCAAAATCAGATTTTGAGTGAAAAATCAATTTTAATTTTGAAATAAGCGAATATTTTTTTAAATATTGAACTTTTAGAATCATCATGAGATCAAGTAATAGCTATATATTTATCTGAGTTACATGTTATAAAAGTATCACTGCCCTAAAGCTATTATGGTTTTTAAGTAGAATTGAAATTTGTAAATGAACACCGCGCGAGTTTATTAGTTTACCTCTAGGAAAATCAATGTTTTCAGAAAAGTACCCGCACTCCTCCCCGCGTCATACTCAGCACTTGCCCAACCATCAGTCAAGATCCGTGGCGACACTTATAGTAGTGTTTGCAAGAGTTTTACGGTTGGGTAAAGTATGAACATTACAAAAAAAATCGAAATCCCGTGTCCTCAACTACTGAGAAAGGTTGAAAATTATCCTTTGTAATTATACTCAATAGAGCATCATCTATTTGTTTTTTCTGAGTAAACAGAACTTTTTTTTTGGCAAATGAATAGTTGATCAGACTTGTTCTTTAGGAGGTACAGATGTTGAGTTTGAGGAGAAATCAATTTGAGCAGAGTTTGATATCATTGAAGTTTGTCCTGGAAGATTATCAGCTGAAGGTTCGATAGAAGTATTTCCCTTAGGATTATTCGAAGGAGGAATTTCCACCGTAGGATGTTTATGCTGAAAGTGAGATTTAAAATTTGTTACTGATGATCAGTATATTTTACAAAACTTTTACACAAATTACACTCAGCCTCCCCGTCTTTAAATTTGGCAAATAAACTATAAAAGTTTCTAATCATTGACTTTTTTTGTTTTGAAGGACATTTTAAAAGTAGTATGAAAAACAATAACAATTAAAATAGTAATTAACTATAATAAAAAGATAACAAAAAATAATAAATATGGTATGAAAACATTTAAATAAACACTGTTATAAAATATGGGAATAACGACTGTTAAGAGTCCACTGTCTGAAAAATGCCAGTGTTAACGAGTTGCGTGCAATAAATAAATAAACAAAGTCTAAACAGTCAATATTATTTGTGCACATTATTTGTAACCCAACACTTTCACGAATTTAAACTTGACAAGTTCCACGAATCTAGCTATAGAATTAACTATTAAAATTACTTTGTATTTAGTTTTGCCTACTGCTTATTTATCATTGCATACAACAGTATCAATTATATCTGCTAATTTTAACTACTATTCATTATTCAATATTAGCAATTGCAGCTTTAGCTGTTAATAATAATTATAGCTTTTGAGTTTTGGCCATCACTAATACAGAGTCAGTGTAAGCAATAGCAAAGAACAAAGAACTAACAGTACAAAATCATTACAATGCAGTATTACCTTACCTATACAGAAAACTATGCTGACTGTGCTAAATTACTTCTAGAATGTTCAAATAAACTATATACTTAGCAATATTTCTTACCATAACATAAATATATATATATATTAAATATATATATATATATATATATAAATCTTTTGCAGTTGTAAAATGATTATAAATTATGGACATATTAATTTAATCTGTTATAAATTAAATGTTAATATTTTTTGATTTCCGAAGTAATAACACTGCCTGTTTTTCGTTTGTGAGTCTACAGTTGGCTACTGCAAAAGCAACCTTGTCTTGTATCATGCGTCATCACATCAGAAAATCAGATCAGTGTTCAAGGATGGTAGTAGTGGTTTGTAACCTGCAATTAATGTATTTTATTGTGAATACATCGTAAAAGTAATTACTTTTCCTACCATTACTAGTGAATTGTATTTATTTAAGTATGTTGTGGTACCTGGCATTGCTCTCTAGCATTGATTGATGCTATATTACGGTGAAAGATACATACTATATTATTTATTTTAGTTGTTGCATTAAGAATTAGAGTTAGAAGTAACTTGCAAGGCTAGTTAAAGAAAATGAATAATTTGAAGAATTCTTTGATGTTTATTTACAATGTCATTTCGCGGGTTAATTGATTATAAAGGTAAAAGTACTACCTAAAAATAGAGGTGTCGTTATGTAATATTGACATAATTTGGGCTTATTCAGGGTTTTTATGTAGCATCTTGCTCAAATTTAATTCCGTATTATGCCTTATTTATGTGCAGTTGGCCTACAAGTTTCTATGAAATTTTAGTAGTCTACATTATGTATGTTGTTTTCAGTCATTCACCTAGCATTATTTAACATTGTTGTGAACCTTTTCAAAGACATTTGCATCTAAATGAAACATTCAATTGACAGTCATATGGTTCTAGTAATTACTGCTGTAGCCAAAATTCATGACTCCTATAGTTTGACATGGTAAAGTGTTTTTTTTTAAGTAATTAAACAAAGTTTAAGCGTTTTAAAATTTAAACTTACTGCCCTCAATATAAAAATATAGTATTGACAAGGCTATCTTTTGGATTTTGCTAGATCTAGCTTCTGGATATGGCTATAAAATATTTGTTTAAACAAATGGTAAATGTTTACTTTAAGGTGGCACCATATTTTTCGGATTTTATTTTTTTTATCGTATCTTGCCTCATAAGAATAAATAATGTTTTTATTGCGCTGATCACTATTTTTCACTGGAAAATCACAATAAAAAAACTATCAAATCTGACGTATTTATAGGTTAGACTTGTTCAGTGGCGGATCTAGAATTTTATTTGGGGGGGGGGGGCTGAACGGGGGAAAATTTTGTGAAAGGACTTTCATATAATGAAGCGACCAAAACAGTAGTTTAACGTTGTTTTATGGAGTAAAAACGTGTGTTTCATATTAAAGGTTTTCAGACTTGTCAATGGACCAGCGCCGGCGCCATCTTGCATGTGAACGTCTTCACTTTTACTCTTCTTTGGGTTCTTGTAGCACGAAATATTTGTCTGTTTACGTTTAGACATTTCCACAACACAAACAATAACACGTTTAGTTTAACCGCTGAGTCACTGTATGTGCGTCCTTGATAATGCGCATATCGTTTCAATGAAACTAGATAAACGGAGCGGGCACAAAAATCAAAATATTTTATGTTGATTGATTGCAGGCAATGTAAATGTAACTAAGACATTATACAAAGTATTAAAACGTTAACGGATATCATACAGTTGTAGACGTAGTAGTGGAATTAGGTCATTCTTGCTAATGAATATATTTTACGAGCTTCAAACTAAATATATTGGTATAAAATTTACATTCTTTCAAAAAAATTTTTAGAGGTTTTGGGGGTGGCTTCAGCCCGAAAGCCCCCCCCCCACCGTAGATCCGCCACTGGACTTTTTAAGACATAATCACAAGTATTCACTTTTACATCTCATGTTATTAAAGATATTTCAATCTATAATATCCGTGATCTAATTGCAAATTAATAACTTCAATAAACTTACGAAAGGTTTGGCCTGGTGTATATATATATATATATATATATATATATATATATATATATATATATATATATATATAGCTACCTGGCCAAGCCTGTTGCCCGTAAAAAAAGTAAGCAGATTATTAACTTCAATAAATGTACAAAAGGTTTAGTCAGGTTAATAGCCATCTAGCTTAGTCATTGTGTAATGTGCATGTGTCAAACCATAGATATTTTTATTCCTATTATGTCTTGCCCTTATGCGTAATCTATAAACCTCTCAATTTGATAGTTTTTAGATTGTGATTTTTCAGTAAAAAATAGTGATCTTATTATGTTCATTAAACATACGAAAGGTTTAGGCAGGTTATTATATATATATATATATATAGCCATCTGGCCAAACCTGTCGTGACATGAAATAGCGATCTAGCTTAGTCATTGTGTAAGGTGCATGTGTCAAGCCATACGATATTCTTATTCCTGTTCTGTCTTGCAATTAAGTGTAACCTATAAACTCCTTCATTTAAATTATAATTTTTCAGTGAAAAATAGTGATCGGCGCAAGGAAAACATTATTTATTCTTATGAAGTAAGGTATGTAGTAGACGATAAAAAAATTAAATCCGGAAAATACTTCCACACCAAAGTAAACAATTATCAAACAAATCATTGTAGTATATAGATACCATTTGCACAAAAATTTAAAGTTGGATAGCACTTAAAATATTGAAAAAAAATTGTTCTTAGTTTATTAGGTTATGGTACTAATTTTTCACTGTCATTTGGCATCTGATGTAAACAATAAGAAAAATCTGTTACCTATATATTTGGCTCAAACAAGAGTAACGATTATTGAGTGAAAAACCCCCAACCATTAACACATGTCTTCTTTATAATAATCCAAAATGATGTCATTTTATAAATGCTGCTATGCTGTAAATATCTAACTTAGCTATAACACTCCGAATAGATTAAATCAGGTTTTATATTCATAAGCATTGCATACAGTAATTGTTTACTGTAGTGCCCCAATTTTGATATTTTTACTCTTTTTATTTTTGTACTACAAATCTGTCTTCATAAGAATAGTGACATTTTTTTATTTGAGCAAAATAGTTTTTCACGGAAAAAAACAACATTTATTTCAAGTTTTCTAGGTTAAAGTCCATTAAATGAATTACATGTTAAAATAGGTTTGTATGTGAACTGTTTTTACCTTGCAAGGTCAAATATATATGCTATAGCCACCTTACTTGACCTACACATAAATAAAGCTACCTACGATATGTCAACACCAATTGTAATTTTTCATGTGATGTTCCCAAGCGGTCTCGCATCCAAGTACTATACTAACCATGCTCAATCTTGCTTGACTTTGGTGATCGAATATTGTTTTTACTTTATTTGACCTATGCATAAATAAACCTATATAAACCCTAAGCATTATACCTGTAGCACTTATTTTCTTTTTACAATATTGTGACGAACATGAAAGTCTTGAATTTGTAAATCATTGAAATTACTGAACAAACGTAATTCAGACATCTCATACTTCATGTTGACTGTTCCAATGCTTTAAAAACAACAGTAATCTCAACTGATATTTTGCACACATAGTAATAACAAGTGGTCACCCATCCAAGTAATATCACACTCAATGTTGCTTGACTTCTGTGATCAGTTGAAACATTGTGTTTCCCATGTATTTAACCTACAAATATGTCAATTTCAAACTTAAAAACATTTTTGCTCACAAAAAAATGTTACTATTCTTATGAAGACGGGTATGTAGTAAAAAAATAATGAAGGGAAAAAAATCAAAATTGAAGTGCTACCGTAAACAATTACCTTACATACTTGTAGCCTACTTGGAATGATGGCTCTTAAGACACATTGTGAAATATTTTTTAAGAAATATCCGACGAAAAAATTTGTAATATTCCGGCTTTTTTCTCAGAATATCTCGAGGTCTGATTAATTTAAACTTTTATCTCGGCATATTCTGCTTTCTAAATGTCATTTTGTTTTTAAATTTAGTTGTTAAATTTTCTGTGAAAAACTGCCAAATAAAAAATTTGCATATCACCCATATAGGTAACAATTCTATATTTCAACCAGTTTTGGGGGGAAGAAGGGTGGGTTTTTTTGTTCTGTTTCATAGGTTTGAGAATTTTGAAGTGTGTGATGATTACTTTAGTCACTGGTACGATAGTACATAAATCTGGTATTTATGTCTGTGGGCAAATTAAATCACAAAAAGTGACTGAAGTAGTCATTACTCTCACCAAAAACTTCGTATTGTAGTAAACTAGAAAAAAGGAAGAGGAGAAATTAGTGCTAATATATTATACTTTATTTTCAAGTACCCAAAAATTCCTGATTTTATGTTTCATAAATTTTCACATAGCCTATGCAATGTAAAGTTTTCGGTTCGTGTACGTGAAAATGAGAGGAGTCAGGATGAATAAGGGTAGGATTAACGTACTTTGCGTATTTTTTATGTACATTATGCATACTTCGTCTATTTTTCAATATTCAAAATGCCGATTTTCACAAATATAACTGATGATTTTTGTAAAGAAAAAAATATCATTAAAAAAATATTTATTTTACGAAAGAAATATAAATAACAATTTGTAACAATTAACAAATTATTTTAATATGTGTTAATAATTTAAAAAAAATTAAGATATGTTTATTCCAACAACTGCATCTTCAATTAGATCCAACATTACATGCATATCATGATATGGACGATGGGTTTACTACTCAATAACAGTAGTCACGTGATCGTTTATTATCAGTAATAGCTTACCTTTCAATACGGGACTAACGGGAAAATATTCTTCTTCTATAATTATACGAAACAAGTGTTAGCCAAGTAACATTTCAAATTGAAATATCATATTAAGGCATAATATTTTTAAATAACGTACAACTTATTTAATTTAATATCTACCTAAAACCAGAGCGTAAAAATATTTTCTGAGGAATATAGTTATTAAAATGGATTTTCTCTTTATTTTGATTGGTTTGATTAGTATAAAGTGAAGTAATACTTATTTTGAGTAAGCCGCTTAGCTCGCTGCTCAATGTGTTCACAGCCGTCACATGGTATAATGTAAGTGTATACCTTGCAAAATATGCTAGTGCGCTTGCTTTTGGTCGAAGAAAAAGTACCTTAGATAAAATTTGTGTAAAATTTTCTTATCTTTAAAATTGATTAGAGGTAAAACTAGAGCTAGGAGCTAAATTAACGAAGTTATTTGCAAGAAATTGAAAAAATAATTGTTAATAACAATTACTACTGCCAAACTATTTAGTTACATTTTTAATAAACTTATTCTACATCTGCTTAGAAACATTTGGCCATATATTTTTCCACTATACGAATTTTTCGATTGTCAAAACCGTATCATGACAGAAGTATTCTTAAATTTACCTAGAATTAAAAATGCATAAGTATATATATATATATATATATATATATATATATATATATATATATGTGTGTATATATATATTATATACACACACACAAAATATAAGATTGTTGTGTTCAAGGCAGTATTGGAAAAATAAAATTAATAATAATTATATTTTATAATTTTAATGGTTTTTGAGATATTCGATATTAACAATTTCAAATATCCGCCATTTTTAAAATGTACAAAATAAGTCTGGGTTTTTTGGTGTATTGGTAATTACATTATAATTACATGGTTACCTACAATTTTTATTTTGGAGTTGATTTTAGGCCATTGTTTAATTTTGTGTCAATTATTAAAAATATCTAAAGTTTTACATATGATGTGTTAAAACACAAATGTATGTACTAGTTCAGTGTCAATGAACCTTTTTTTTTAGTTCGTCACGTTTTACTTCAATTTGTTGTTACGAATCATTTTAGAGGTTTTTTTGTACAAAATCCACTTTTGTGCCAACAAACATTTTATTCTTCTTCTTCTTTTTGTAAGAAACTTACATATTTGTTTGGGGGGGGGGGATTTACCATATTAGGTTAAAACCCAATAAATTTTCTAGCAGATTGTAAATTAATCTAATGCTACATTTGTACAAAACTTATATTAATTAGATTAAACAACTAAGCTGATTATGAAACATTTATGATTTTGTATGTTATGGCTAAAACCTCAGTTTATTTACCATCACACTACAACCAAAAATACTAAGCTTTATCGTAGTACAGCCTTTTTGTGAATTTGTTTCGGCTTTGCCAACGTTCTGACTTGTTTCGTATATAATGCAGATAAACAAAAATTGTTTATTGTCTGTGTTTAAAAGCATAGGCTACTTGCGGATGGCAACCTGCAGCCTCGGTTAGGCCCTATATATTTACAGTTTATTTTGTACTCTGCAGGAATAACTTCTGCTTTGTATACATATACAAGAATGTAAGTTTTGTACAATCAACATTTTCACAATAAATTCAAATTTTATATGTAGTTAATGATTTCGTTGGATTACCACCATTGAATTTTTCCTATCATTTTGTGGAATCATTCAGAAATTTTGTACACCTATCGTTTTCACACTATATTGAAATCTCATATAGACTTTGCTGGATTATTGCCATTGAACACTTCACAAGTGTTTTGTACAAGTTTTGGACACTTAACATTTTGAAACAAAATTGAAATCATATATGGGTTTATTGACCTCGCTGGATTACCATTATTAAATTTTTCACTATTTGATTTTACCATCATTTTGTACACTTGTTTACACGGTAGATTGAAATCTTATTGGATCAATGGTAATTTGATTTCATCATCGGTTTGCACAAAATCTTATATGAGTTCAATGACCTTTTGCATCCAAATTGAATTACATTTTTTAAGACAAACTTACTCTGACTAGGCACATGTCACCAGTTCTCCCCCTCTTGCCTTGTAAATCTAGGCCAAAATACTGTAGAATGATTAATTTATTTTAATTATGTATTATGTTGTGCCAAGAATAAAATGATGTTTTTATTTTGTGTGTTACAAATAAATTTTTACTTACAAGAAGAAATTCATTCAGAGCAATAAAACACATGTATATTCTGTGAACACAAACTTCGTTCTGTTAATAGTATAATTTATTCTTTTAATCTAAAGGAAAATTGACAATTTTTCCATAGCTAATTTTATAAAAATTTATATAATAGATATGTTGGTATAAGGGATGGAACATATTGAATAGATAGAAATACAGATACATGGATATTCTATATGAAGTTGGACTTTTATATTTACAGTACAACCTCATTAAGTCGGACCAGCCGGGACCGCGGCCGATCCGACATAACTAAAATCCGTGTTAGCCGAATAAAGAGCAGAAAACACAAACAAATGAAAATATACATACTATACTTACAATAATTTCTTTTATTACGGATAAAAACAATTTTAAAATATTTACTCATCACAATTAAACAACAAACACATCTGTGGACTGTACATGTATGTCTACATTTTGGAGAATAAACTTGTAAGTTTCTGTTGCGTCAGCTTCGAGTAATGTTTATGTGCCGCACGGTCGTGCATCCGTTTCAACATGAGAAGCTCGGCCGGTGTAGGGGGTGGGGCAACTGACAAAGTGCGCCAATCACCTGGGTGACAATAACTCACCATGCAGGCATGCAGCGCTACAGTTAGGCATCAGATGTACAGTCACGGCAAATAAACTAGGTTGTGTGAACTCGGCAGAAACACATCTCATGCATATTTTATATTAATTTACCTTTATGCTTATTTATTGCAAACCGGTCCGGGTTACCCGGAGATCCGACTTAAAGGGGACCGACTTAACGAGGTTGTACTGTATTTGGTTTGCAGTATTCTGAAGTAAAATGTATGTCACACATTCATTTACTTCACAACTATCTCGATAACTCTTTATAATGACACCAGATCTCAGAAAATTGTAAAACAACGTTAGATAGTATATAATTTGTTTGTTCTGAAGTCATAACTCATTTTATGATTTTGCTTTATATATATATATATATATATATATATATATATATATAGGCTACATATATCATCGAGTTGGAATTTGACAACTGTTTAGAAATATTTTCAGCTCTGGATCCCACTAAATTTAAAAATAAACAGAAATTCGTGTCTACTGACCTATTTGATAACGTTAATAATATTTTTGATTTGTAAGTCTTAAAATCAATATAAAATCTGTTTAGAAGGAGGTAATTTGAAACCATGATCAATAAGAGTGTCTGATAAAATAAAACTTGGAACACAAATTCTCACAAATAGTAAGTTTATTTATTCAAATGTGTTTCAATGAGAAAGTCGCCATCAATGATTCAATGATTCATGAGCTACAGTAACTAAGCTATAACTGTATATACAAAGTTAACTGATAGGAAGCTTTAAATTGTCTTTATTCAAGTATAAGGGCAATGATGAATTGAAGAATAAGTGTGGCGGAAAGTATCTTTGAGTAGTATTGTTTATACTGATGACCGATGGTAGTTGATAGAACTCCATGTTATACAAATAAAATGCACACAAATTCTTTCATTAAATTCTACAATTTATTAGTTTAACCGAACATGGTTTCGCCAGTTACGACATTGACAAGGCTTATACGAAGACATATAAGCCTTGTCAATGCCGTAACTGGCGAAACCATGGATGGCTAGACCAATAAATTGTAGAATTTAACAAAAGAATATGTGTGTGTTTTATTTGTATGTTACAGTAGTGGTTACAACAGTAGAGACTGGGAACTATTGCGTTCAATGATGGGATCAATGGACCAATGAAAATAGGTCTTTCAGCTTGTAGGAACGGTTAAATTTAATTAAATCATTTTAAAAAGACACAGGAATTTATATATTTTAAATGGACAATGTATATGTACTGAACAAAGCGGTGCGGTAGGATGAAGTAGTATAAAAGGTTTTAAACGAATCCGGAAGGGTTATTGTTTAGTTTTGGCGGTACACATGAGGTTATGTTAGGCTGTGTATGCATAGAATCTATGCATTGTTAGTCAAAGGTGAAAAGTGAATTAGTCATGAGTTAAATAATGTATTGTTGTGTAAAAGACAAATGTTCTCGGTGAAATGATTTTATGAGGCATTTTCTAGCAGTGTAAGTTATGTCATGAAAGCAGTCCATTTTATTGTATATTATTTTTGTAGTTGAATTTATTTCAAAATATAGAGGTCAGAAATCTCACATGTACAATTCGTATGAGCATTGTCCAATTAGGAAGAAGATCCTATTGTAGAATAGTTGAAGTTATTCCTATGAGAACAGGGTTTGTGCAGATTTCAGAGATGTCTCGTCACTGGAGTTTGTAAATTTGACCATTAGTTTTAGCCATGTTGGCCCAAATGACCACAATGGGTGGTTAAGGAGTTCTAAAGTGATAATAGTGTGCAATAGGATTGTGACAGGTAGAAAAATAAACCACTTTTCAGGTGAAACTCCTTCTTGTATTTGGGTTATTCTATTAATGGCAGATTTTGAGTTTAGCAAGCAGGTGTTTTGATCCATGCCAAAACTATGAATGAATTCGGACCAACAGCAAATCATATTTATGTTGTAGAAAGGTGAGCTTAAATGTGTGCAATAATGCATTAGTTTAGTAAGCAGGTAGCCACATAATCTAAACAAGGAAGTGATTTCCATTTCAAAGGTCCAACTTAGATTTGAGGTAAGAATGTGTTTTTAATTATATATTATTGGTGTCACAAGTGTACAAAGTCCACTGGTACTGAGCGTTAAATTATTTTTATTCAAGAATAGCAGTAGTGGTTCATGGAATATATGTTACAGACCAAGTTACACTGAGGTGCATTACGTGAGTATTGAGAGAACCATTATAAAGTATGCATTGTGGCGATTTAAATTACAGAAGTTTAGAACTGTTACCATGAACAGTTTGGAACTGTGGACCAATGAAAATAGGAATTATACTCTAAGGAAAGGTGGATGATTGATCGAAATTAATTCAATCATTTTAAAAGAGATACCTTGCAAGAATTCAAATTTCAAAAAGGGATATATTTACTGAACAAAAGAATCACGTCTTTTGATGTTCGCAATAAGATTAAGTAGGTTGATAGGAAAAAGTAAATCATAAGTTTGTACCGTATACAAAATTAAGTGTACTAGGTAAACGAGTAGACTAGACTAAATAAAAGATGAACTTTAAGAGATAAAGTTGGAAAAGAACTTTTCCAACAGTACTACTGCACATACATGGTAACGCTCACCAGTTCAATACTGGTGATAGTTACAGTGTTTATCTAGGGCTTTCCCATATTGTTAGAGAGTAGAGAAGTAGGATATGAAATATTCAGTTTACTGATCTGTTTCTATTGTTATCCAAAAGTTGTATTCTTATATATCTAAATGTTATTTTCTTTCAGGTTATTTATAGTTTTTAATAATCATGAAAGGAGAAAGTAAAGATACAAATCATCAAAATTCTCCAAACCGTCCGAATAATGAGAAGACATTGATTACAAATTTACCTTTGCTTTTTGCGAATGGAAAGCCTGTGTCACTGGAAAAAATAACACTGGTAATTGTTTTTGTTAAAGTAAGCTATTTAGTAATTATTAACATATGAAATAAGTTTTGTTAAAATAAAAGAATATGTGATAAATGGGAAAAAGTGATATAATTTTGTAAACTTTCAGTAGGACATCAATTATCTGAACTAATTGAAACTGAGGATAGTTAGGATCACTGATTTATTGGAATTATCAAAACACAATAGGCTAAAGTAAAATAAAAACATAAATACAATTCTGTATTAATATTTTTTATTTGCTCAATAACACAAATAAATCCAAATAAAAAAATGAACAGAGCAAGAATGAAATAAAAAGCTTAATAAATAAAAAGTATAGATGTAATTGGTTATTTTCAATCGAATGAAAATTTTTAGATAAAATACTGTACAATAATTACAGTGTGAACTGTGAATAGCAAATTGGCTTGTTAATGTTTTTTTTCTAACTATTTGAATCACTTTTAATACAGGTTGTGACTTACTGTTATGACTGTCCTATTTTTAAATCTGTGTGAACCAATTTAAATGGCCTAATAATAAATCCTTAAACATTTTAAACTGGACTATAAGTATTGATTTTTCCTTCTCAAAATCTGTTGAAGGTCGGATAATTCATGTTAGGTTAACCATGTTTGGATAACCGTCGGCCTACTGTCTTTGTAATAATTAATTTTAAAACAGTAAATCTAAAAGCAATTATATTTTGATGAGATAATATTACATACAGTTAACCCCACAACTGCCTACTATAAATATGGCCATTTTTCGCCTTTTTAAATCATTTTGTAAAGAAATTATAAAAAAATAGTAATTTTATTCAAAGCCCAACTTTTAAGACATCATTTTTTTTTTCAGGAAAGAGCATAGAATCTATGTGTGTAAAGAAAAAAAAAGTTACATGTTACCGTTTTGGAGTAAGTATGTCAGGAATCAAAAAAAGTGAAATCCCATAAAAAAGTGTATATGTATCACATAACTAATTTTTTTTTTTTAATTTTTTCAAGATATATACAAAAGATTTGTAATGTAGTTGTGAATATGTAGTTGGTAAAAAAAAAAAAATTAAATCAATATCTAAAATTTGTATTAGAAAAAAAGTTTACATAAAAAGTTTAAAAGTTGGTCCTATTTTGAAAAAATCACTAAAAATAGTAACATTATCTAAATTACAACTACTTACTATCATTTTTCTGAAAAATGTATGTAGATTTTAGTGCGTAGTTCCAAAAATTATAGATGTAAAAATTAGAAGTTATTATGTCAGGAATCAAATAACCATTCAATAACTAATATAGATGTGGATAATATTTGGTAAAAAGAAAATCAATTTATACAATTATTATTAGAAAGAGTGGAAATTTCCGAAGAAAGTAAGGCCCAATTTGACATAACCTAGAACTTTGTATTAGGTAAACCTGAAACAAAATCACTGAAAAATTTAAAATTAACTCAAATAAATAAATTCTAGAAACAAACACACACACACACACACACACATTATAACTTATATAAACAAATTATATTAAACAAATCACTCTTACATAACAAATAAGGTCACATAAACAGAGGTAAATTGAGCCATGCTTGAAACAGGCCTAATTCGCACTGAATGCATTCAATTTGACATTTGAGAGAAGACCCAAAACTTGTCAATACAACTAGATTTCCAGTTATATAAGCTTGCCTAAAAATAGGCCTATAAAACATATTGCTTTGTATTATTTATGTAGCAATGAATGTCGTCTTTTCAATGGAATAAAACAGCTGGTCAAAATATGAAAGTATATCTTCTTTTTTCACAATTCGCTAAAGACAGGACATTACAAACTGCTCTGTTTAATTTTGGTCACGACTTCGTAGAATGTATATATCTCAGAAACTATCACAGATATGAGAATTCCGAATATGTAGTTCAAAAGAGGATGAAAAATCTATGAGATGTTTTCAACTTGTATTATTTGGCTGAGTATTAACATTTAGAAAAAATATATAATGTTATTTCCCCATATAGTCAGTTGCCACGCATCTCTCTCTCTCTCTCTAACGGGAAAATAGAGCAATTTAATCGAATTTTTATAATTTCTAGTTTCGCTTTTGGCCAATCTGTTGAATGAATATGAAAGCTTCGAAGATAATGATTTCAACAGTATATTGTTTATTACAATAGCATGTGTTTTACAAGACTAAACGTTAAATTGAAAAAAAGTGATATGAATAAAGTGTACAAAATTCTTGGTTTGGTTTTAATTTTATAGATCCAAAACTATAACAGTTAGAATAATTTGGAAACACACAGAAAGATAAAGAAAAGTACTTTAAAATAGTATTACTCTAAAGTTGTTAGACAGTTATATCGGCTTGTGAAAATTAGACGAATGGATGCCATAATTTGAGTTTCAGTTTGCTACGAAACTTGATTGCACATAATACACAAACTTTACTAATTTATTAAATATAATTGTTAACTTTTATGAACTTTTTGTTTTATGTATATGAATCTATGGAACATTCGCTTTAAAACAGTATAAAACTGATTGTGATAAGATAAATTAGAATATTAATAGGATAAATGTTGAATTGAAAAAAAAAAAGTGATTTTCAGTCGCTTATCAAGTTCAACTGCTTGCTGCGAGCAGCAAACCTGTTGGAGGGTTAATACAGTGTGAATATCTGTATAGATTAATTCTGACAATAGTTATTGTATAAAAATAGTTAGGAATTAACAAAACTTAAATAGGTGGAATAAAGGATGCCCTTTCAACACTTAGTATGTTAAACCATTACTGAATTCATAGGTGGCAACAAATTTGCATCCGCATGTATTTTCTTATTTTAGTTTTAAAGTTATTGTATAATCATAGATTGGGTGTCATTTATTCAGACATTAGCTATCATTTGTGTATATAAAAATGTATACACAGCACTTTGAGATAATGATAAACCTAAACATAAGAAATATGAAAAGAGCCAACTTAGGCTAATAACCTAGGGTCATGTTGAAAGTAAACTGAAACTAGTAATCTAAGAAATCGTATAATGTTAATATATAGTCTTTGTTATTTTAACTGTTCAGGTTCAGCTTTAGCCCTAAATTCCTGTTTAAGAATTACTAGTTTTATTTTCCAGCATGGCTCTTCCAGGGGGGGAGGGGGTAGAGACTAGCTGCATATATTAAGAAATATTATTGTATTAAGAAGGGTTTAACATCCTTCGTAGTACCCTGAATCATTTAATCCATGGGTGGGAACATTTAATACATGTTCCTTGTATATATACACACATACTTTTACAAATACACCTATTCTTCACAAACACACAAGGAGTATACATTTATACTTTACGTTTAAAAAATCATATTAATGTATTGTCCACAAAATTAAATTCTCCAATCTGTATCTTTAAAACAACATCAAATTACCAGTTCTTAAAATGTCATATTATGGTCTATTTTTACTGTCATGTGGAATATGGGGTAATCCATCAAAGGAGACTAAGATGAACATTTTTTAAATATAAAATTATGTAGTTTCATTTTTTACTCTGTAAGGCCAAAGACTCCTGTCATTCTCTCTTCCAGAAATTGAGCATTTTAACTTTTCCTTCCTTTTATATTTTGAATGTTATAATGTATTCTATGTTTCACACAGAAACAAACCAGAGGTAGATATATAGCTATAACACAAGGAAAACCCATAAGATAAGCATTCCAAAACATAGGCTTGCTCGAACTGCTGAATTACCAACAATTTCCAGTGTCATCCTCCACAACTGTCTTCTACAAAATTTTTTAATAATAACAGACGAAATGTCTTTTAAAAAAGATATAATTAACCCTAGAAGCGGCACCGACCCTCTCAGCGGGTCGGTTTTTAATGCATGGTCTAGTCTAACATCCGGAAAACATGTTTTTTGCAATTCAACATTACGCCCACTTAAAATCGTCCTATCGCAATAAATAAAATACCGTTGGAAAGCTAATGTTCCTTAGATGCATAATCATGCAAAAAAATTACCACAAAACGTTATAAATAATATTCCAAAAATTGGTGAAGTTCACATATTTTTTATGCGTAAAATCGTAAATTTCAACTCTGCGCCTTTTCGTAAACGCGACACCATTTTTCCCGATATGATTACAAATCTATATTTCTGTCAAACGGGTTGACCAAAACACTGTTCTATAGATCACATCTTTATCTTTCAAACCGTAGATTACAAATTTTTCTGCATCTCGCAGATCCAGAGATATTTCTACTTGACCATAGAAGAAACTTGACAGGACGAAATTCATTTGGCATTCGATGCAGTTTACGAAATGACGTAATCCCTTTTCTAAGTAGAAAAACGTATTAGTTCTTTACAGTATGTTGTAGAGGAAATTTCATTCTATGAGTTGGTACCACTTGATATACCAACTGATATTTTATGTAGGTTCTATTCAAGTCCAAACATAGTCTATATTACGCGAGTCAGTGAAATAAAATACACCCAAAAGGGCGTGGCATTTGTGTAATATTTTTATTATTTTGAAGGTTTGTGTATACAAATTGTATATAAATTGTGTATACAAGTTACAATATATGTGTTTTTATTTCTAAAGTTTATGTTTTTGAGTGAATTTCTAGTTTGTGAAGGGTTTAAATTTGGGATAACCTAGTAAGTCTAGCCTATATGCAAATTTTCTTATATTTAGTGTTTTATTTGATTATAAAAGTGTATATGTGTGTTATTCTTTGTAAAGTATATTGTTTTAGTGAAATATAATGATTTTGTCTTAGGCATAGCTTTAGAAAGTTACTAATTACGCCTAAATAGTCGAGGTGTCCAACCTAACCTCACTTGTGAAAGTTACCTTTTTAGGGGATATCGTTGTTTTTATTTTGAAAATGTAACAAATTATAATTTTTTTCCCCTAAATATATTCACAAATAGTGAATTTCTAGTAATCGTCGAAAATTTTCAAAAAATATATTAGTATGGTGTATATACCGATTTCTGTGAAATTATTCTCTTTTTACTCTGCGATTTTTTGGTATTTGACCAAAAAACTCCAAATGTGATATATCTAACATTTTTTTTCACTACACACCTACATTCTATGCACCTTTCTGAACATATTTATTATAGTACTCTTGTATAAAATATATATTACTATTTTTGGTAAATTGTTGAAAATAAAATGACCAAATTCCCTTTTTTCGTAAACCATTTTTTGTTTTTTTGAAAATGTAACACATTTTTTTTCCTTTCCCTAAATATATTGATAAATATTACATAAAACTTTTGTATATCTTAGAAAAAGGTGGTAAGCTTTTGATTTTGGATGATACAGGTTTTTCCTGAAAAATGATAACTTCGTTTTTGACATGTAACATACTTACTCCAAAACTGTTTCAATTTTTTTTATTTTTTTTATTACATAGATGAATTCTATGCATCTTTCTGAGAAAAATGATGTCTTATGTTAGGTTTTGTATAAAAATAATATTTTTTATTAATTTTTAAACGAACGAAGAATTGTTAAGAAAATTAACCATGCCGCCCTTAGGGTTAAAGGAAAATAATTTGTATTCCATAGAGAAATTCATGGGACAGCCATCAATGGAATGACAGAATATATATATTTTTTCTTTTTCCTGTATAAATTGTTAATGTTTTTGTATTGTTATATTGGACACGACTTATACAATGTACATTGTCTCCTGGCTGCTGAATAAATTTAAAATAAAATCAAGAAAATTATATAAAGGTATTTGTCGTACAGAGTCCTTTGAATCTGGTAAATTGATATGAACCTGCTCTGCCGAGACATATGCACCATTTGTGTTCAGTAGCAAGTCACTTCATTCCTTGGACAAGAGTTGTTTGTGATGGGGAAGACTTCGAAATCTCTTCCCTGTTGCGGGTTAGACTGATGGCCAAGTAAGAAAGATAAGCTGACCCTTGAAGTCTGGAGTATTGACATTATAGAAAGTGTACCTGTGCTCAGAGTCTCTTCTGAAACCATTTAACCTGATGCTCTGGTAACAAATTTTATGGAAAACAGTGAATTTTTCAGCATGTATCAATGGAGCAACCTTTTGCTGCACCAGTTCCTAAATTATAAATTATTCGGAATTCAATGAAGCAGTAACTGGTGTAGCTGGTTCTTTAAAATTAATGAGGAAGTTAAAAAATGGGACTCTTAGTTTTAACTCAGACAGAGTCTCTTTGTTGAAAGAATGACAGACTTTTTTCGTCCGGTTCCTGCAACTCTTGGGATTCATAAATTTCTTAATATATCAAAAGGAGTTGTAACATTTAGAGACTTTATATATATATATATATATATATATATATATATATATATATAAAGATATATATATGATATGTTGATATGTTGGGGATATATATGATATATATATATATATATATATATATATATATATATATATATATATATATATGATAGTGAGGAAGGAAATAAATGAGAATTGACATCTATTTTTGTTACTAGCATAAGAATTATGCGATCCGAAGGTGGCCAAAACATTCCTACTGCTTCCCTCCTTACCATTACATTTTCTACTACTATTCTGTCAGAATTTTTTATCCGGAGTATCTACAATTTAGAACTTAACTACTCGGTGCTGGAAGACCAAGAAAAGCTCGTGTGTTCTAGTAAATTATCAAGAATTTGTATTTGTTTTACTTTTTTAGCGATATCTTGACTATATTTCAACATAAAACAGAAATAAATGTATTTATTGAGTTCAGAATTAAAAGGAGTAAATATCTGTATCTTGTAACAGGCTTGTAAAATCAACTGATTTTGAGATATTTGGCATCAAAATTATTTAATCTACACTATTTTGAAAAGGTTAAGTGAAAAATTATAACATTTTAAACAAAATCGCGATTCATAATGCTCAGGGAATCAATCTTGGTGAAATATTTCAGAATTATCCAGGAAAACCAGTGGAAATAGTGTTGTCCTTGTTCATAAGAGTTTGGAAAGAAGGAAAGATTACAAGACTGGAAGAAAAGAATAATATTTAATAAATACTAAAGAAAAGAGATCTGTTTGAATACTAACTATAATACTATCTCCACTTCTTTTTGTGATAGTGATAGACTTCATGAGGAAGGCGGTTGACTGGGACTACAGTGGGGTATGCAGAGAAATTGGAGAATTTGTACTTTGCAGATGACATCTGCCAACTATCTCAAAGATTAATTGATAGAAACGAAAAGAAGCAAGATATGAGCCGGGAAGCTGGTAAGGTAGGCCTGAAGAATAATACACTAAAACATATGTTGGTTGTGGAAGGGGAGGAATTGTGGTAAGTGGAGGAGTTTTGCTACTTTGACAATATAGTGCCATGGTAGCAGTGGAGGAACAGATGTGAACATACTCAGGAGACTGAAGAAGACAAGGGGCATCATTTATAGGCCCAGCAGAGGCCTATATGGAAATTATCTCAGCTGAGAGAAACAAATATAACTCGGAATATTTTAAACAAATATCATGTCTGTTTTGCTCTATGATTGAAAGACTTGGAAAGAGTCAAGTGCAATAAAAAAAAAAAAACAACATAAACATTTGCTAATAGATGTATGAGGTAACATGTTTGGCCAATAGATGCCACTATTCAACATACGATAGCCTAGAATAGTGAGGATCGAGCATCTGTGAAAATGAACTAATGAAAGGCAGTGAAGAGAAAAAAAATCAAGTGAAGGAAGTGGAAAGGCCATATTTTGATGAAGGGTGATGAGGTTGTGAGGCAGCATTTGGAATGGAATCTCCAAAGACATAGAAAGAGAGGACGATCAGGGATGACATGAGGCAAATATTGGAGAGGGAGCTGTGATTGGCAGGGAAGATGTGAGAAGTGAAGGTGATGTGATGATGCCAGACAAGATGAGGTGTAGGTCCTTTGTTTTTGTCCTATGTTTCTTGGAGGAATAAAAGGACATAAGTAAAAGGCAAGTCAAGTTTATAGCAATTTTTTTCTTTTTTTTAATCCAGAATCATTTCCTAAAATTTGGCAGAATATCCTGTATGCCCTAAATTTCAATTAATTGTGTAGGTTCTGTCATGTAAAAAACTCTGTCCATCTGCATTACATGTATGTTATTTATATAGATTCATATTGTTTTCAGCCTGAATTAGAAGAGTTTGTTCCATTTATGGTGAAATGCTCTTTAGGCAGAGGAGTCTCTGGCCATAGAGATTTAAGTAATTGCACTGCTCCAGAATGGTGGCCAACAGAAGATTTTCCATTCAGTTTTCCACTTCATGGGCCAAGTGCTAGACATCACGTAAGTTTCCAATATTATCATTCACTATTTTCAATATTAAACTGTTAAAGCGTATGTTATTTACTGGCTAATTTAAAACATACTCTGTTCATATATGACAAGAGTAAGCCTTTCGAAATGGGATATCTTATATTTAAATGGCTGAACCGAGCAATTTTTACTGTATTGCCTGAACTGAACAACTTAAAATTAAATGTACAGTACTGGCTTAAATGATCAACAATTTGATGTACTGCTTTGTGTTGAAATAGTCAGGCTGTATAATTTCAAATTTACTGTCTTAAAATGGTTAGACTGGGTGATTTACATTTAAATGAGAGGGCTGAGCAATTTTAAAAGTCCGGTTTTAAATTTAAATGATCCATTTCAAATGTATTGTGTTATATTCAAATTACCACTATTGACATTTTTCTGTACTGCCTTAAGTTGAAATGACCTGCGACGGAAATTTCATTCAATGAGGGGGAGATTTTTGAAAAAAGACAAAAATCTGAAATTTCCATCTCAATGCAATTAAATGTTCTAGTTGTAGAATAGTTGGCTGTTTTAATATGGGAGACTAGCCTTGGGCTGTGTTGGGGGCAAAATCCAGATTGACCTACATGTTAAAGCAGCAATTTCTAACCATGCTAGATTGAAATGTTGAAATTCAAATTTGATGAAGTTTGGAAAATACGAAATATTATGTTTAAAGATATATAATTGTAGTACAAATAGTATGCAATTCAGATCTTTTACGAGTATTTTGTAGAAATTGACACAGACCAACTTATGCAAGGAACCAAAATGGGAAAATTTTTAAAATGCATCCAAATTTTAATAATAAATGTTTTTTGTAAATAAAAAAGAAAATAAAGATAAATTGTTCTGAGAGAAAAATTGATTATAGCAATATATAAAAAGTTTTAGTAAAGTGACAAAGTTCACAGTTGAATAAAAGCTAGGATAAAATAAAATTTAATAAAATAAGGAATACAAGTAAGTTAAATAATAAAGTTCTAATAGTAATAAAAATAAAAAGTGAAATCTAAATAAAATTCTAAAGGATATAGATTTCACATCTTAACGTGAAATCTAAAACAATTGAAGAGTTAAAACTTTCAAGCAAGACAATAAATAAATATGTTAAACAATATATGTAAATTTCGAGGAATTTGTTTGGTAAATAATCAAAAATCAAAAAGGTGTGAATAAAAGTGTGAATTACGTAGTGGAAAAGAATGCGGACAAAAATTCTTTCGCGGCCATGAAACTTATAGCAAGTGCGCTACGTAATACTGAAATCTTAAGAAAAAAGTGTTAAAAACAATGAAAGTAAAAATTAGAAATAATGCAAAACTTTGAAGCACCAAGCGGAGTACGAGTATCACTCAGACTGGAAACGACACCTCAAAAGATCGCCTATGGAAGGTATTAATTAAAAAACGAGAAAGACAAAGGGAAAAGAAGTTATAAAGAAATTAAGGAAAACAATGGGGAATTTTACAAAGGCAGGCTTGAAACGGTAATCAAACAAGGTCCAGAGATCCTGACGTCGGATGGGAAAGAATCTACGGTTGCCAACTAAAAAAATTAATAAATCCAATACTAAATCAACGAAAAATGCTAAAATAAACAATTTAAATCAGTAAAATTAATTAAATGAGTTGCACACAGGATTGAGAAACACTCACATATTAAATTAAGTATAAAAAACCAAAGCAATTACAAAATAACATAAAATTCCCACATACCATTAGGGGGAAATAAATTGGTATGAAGAAAGGGAATATTTTGGCTATAAATAGAGTAGCATATCCTCCTAGAGGGGTCTTGGTAAAAAATTTCTGAAGTGTCGAGCCAGGGTAACCTATGCCCGTCGACGTAATGAGTTTAAATTTATAAATTGTAAAAAAAAAAAAAAAAATGTAAAAAGTTTTACATATCATTAAAGGCGAAGAAAAAATTTAAATGAAAAAAGGCAAGTAAAAAGCCTATTGGTGAAGTTGGTTTGTGTAGTGTGAGTATAGTGCAATAGTGCAGTTAAATGAGAAATTCCATCTAATCTCAACCAACACGCAACGCAGATTTATGAAACCAATGGCTACAGGACATCATGATTAACGGCAAAGATCGAGTCACCAGAGAGCTTCTCAGGACATTCTTCAAAATCCAGGTTTGACCAATTCAACAAATTATCATCAGTTAACCCTCCTAACCTGGTGGACGACCCGGGTGGACGACCTGGTGGACGACCCGGTTTTAACTAATGACCGGGTCGCGGCATTAGTAATGGCTCACTTCATTAACTAAATAACACGTATTTTGCCATTCAACGTTACGCCCACTTAAAATTGTCCCATCGCAATAAATAAAATACCGTTGGAAAGCTAATGTTCCGTAGATGCATATCATGCAAAAAAAATTACCACAAAACGTTATAAATAATATTCCAAAAATTAGTGAAATTTGCATATTTTTGATGCGAAACGTCAAAGTTTTACGTTAACAAGTTTTAAACAAAACATTCGTCTCGTTTGCCTATTTTTCTTATTTCCAAATTACTGTCAGTCAAATATAACCTAACACTGCTTGATAGATCGCGTCTTTCTCTTCAAAACCGTCTTTTTCAAATGTTTCCAACTAGTATAGTTTTTATTATATAAAAATTAAACCAAATCAAGAATTTTAACGCTATTTTACATGCTAAAAATTACATTTTTTGCAATTCAACTTTTATCCTAGTAGATATTATATTATCGAAATGTATTCTATACCATTGAAAAGGTAATCTTTCAAAACCAGGTTTAGAAAAATTAAAGTTGCGTAAAATATAAAAACACGACTTGACTGAAGTTGACGTTCATAACGCCAGGTTGCGACAATTTGCCGCGGCGAGTTTTATATAGAAAATATCACCTATATGTTCATATATTTTTTCGAAATGGTAAAACTTGTCCAAATGTTACAAGTTGACAATATTATATAGTATTTTTCTTCCTCTTTCGAACTATGAAGATGAAATCATCCTAATTTATATGGTTTACGAGTTATATCCATTCTAGGAAATGATCCTCTGAACTTTCAGACCGGTTTGCGATATTCAGTATCTAGACAGTCTTGAAGAATCCGATCTTTATTTTTATACAATCTTGTCGTTTTTGATATAACTGTAAAGAGGAGGTTTCAATGTTTAACCTTGTATTTGAAACACATCTGTACAAGGAAAAATACAAAGGCCATGGTACTTTCTAAAACCAAGAATAACCTCAAATTTGTTACTTCGATCTCGCAAGAATTTTGCCGATGTGGAAATTTCAAAGTGTAATAGCTTTGTGTTTTTGTAGTGAATATAAGTTTCATGAAGTGATTTTTTTATTATAATTTGTTTATACAACTTAAAATAAATGTGTCAATGTTTGTAGAGTGTAGTGTTATGAGTAATAATTCATATTTTCGGCCTATTCTAGCCAAATCTAGTACTATTCAGGCCTAGTTCTAGATTTGCTTATGGAACTTTTAGTTTCAAGAAACGATTTATTTATTATAATATGTATATAGGCCTACATAATATATAAATGTATATACAACTTATAATAAATGTGTCAATGTTTGTAGAGTGTATTTATTAGTGATATTTCATATTTTTGGTTTTTTTTTTTCACAGCCCTAACCTCAACGTCTAGGCTATTGTGAAGGTAGATTTTTATCATAAATGACCCATGTCTAATGAAAATTTTAAAAATTGATTTTTTTTTTTAAGCAACTTTTATCCACAAATATATAACAAATCTCTAGGAATTCTTCAAAAAAATGAAAAAAAAACCTTTTATATGGTTTATGTACTGATTTCTGTGAAAATTTTCTCTCCGTTACTCTAGATTTTTTGGTATTTGACCAAAAAACTCCAAATGTAATACATTGCTATGAACGGCCCTCAAAAAATATGCCTGGGTTCCTTTTATTAATTAATTACAAGAACAGTGGTTCAATATTTTATTAGCTCTTATCTTTGACATGAAACTTATATCCATTTCCCTGATACTTTACTACAACACTTTAATACAAAACTTTAATACAAAACTTTTAATACAAAATTTAAATACAAAATATAAATACAAAACTTTAATACAAAATTTAAATACCAAAAATAGGAATTCAATTAAACAATAAAACAAAACTATAATTATTTATTCAAAGCCCAGAAGTATTCCAACTATTATTATATTTTAAATGAAAGAAATTACAAGTCTTCTAACTGGTGATTTTATGTATAGAAATGCTTGCTTACGGTTTGTTGAGTAGATTTCCTGGGCCAAATTCCTGCACCACGGCAATCGACCTGCCGGTATCATCAAGATGGAAAAGACCCCGCCCAAATCCTGCTGATCGCTTATATACCTTTAGGAGTCTTGGCTGTTCTAGTTTCGATGCAAGACAAGCATTTCAACATTTTTTTTAACTGTTTCACAATAGTTGGATCATTCTGAGCTTTGTGAATATGATGTCTTCCTAATCTAACCTAATATTATCCTAATATTAACTTATTCCTAACAACATCTAACTTTTTTTTTCACTATACACCTACATTCTATGCACCTTTCTGGACATAATGATATATAGAAGTTCTGTATAAAATATATTTTACTATTTTTAATGTTTTTTTAAAAAAAATAAAGAGAAAATTCAGTTTTTACGTAAAATTTTTTTTTACATTTTTAAAATGTAACAAATTTATATTTTTTTTTCCCAAAATATATTCACAAATAATACACAAAAATTGTGTATATCTTAGAAATAGGTAGTAAGCTATTGATTTTGGGTGATACAGGTTTTTCTGAAAAAAGTTAATATCATTTTTGACATCTAACATACTTACTCCAAAACCGTTTCAAAAATTAATTTTTTTATTACATAGATAAATTCTTTGCATCTTTCTGAGAAAAATGATATCTTATAAGTTAGGTTTTGTATACAAATAATATATTTTATTAATTTTTAAACGAACGAAGAATTTTTAAGACACATTAACATGCGCCAGCTGGAGGATTAAAAAGTGAAGTTTTAAAAAGAAATTAAATTAAAGTCAGTTATTAAATTTTGTTATAAATAATTAATTACCAAACAAATCTCCTGGGAATACTTTTACTTTTAATATCTCTGTTTAGTTTAAAATAACCATGTTTAGGATAAGTTAAATTAAGTGTATGGATAAAAAATTTTTATTGAGTTTCAAATTAACAGTTGTAAACAGAAAAGAAATATAATAATACATAATAGTCTGATAACCAGTTGCAAGAAAGTAAACTGAGAAATTGGTTAATCAGAAGAAATTTTAATTTCAAAATAAGTCCTTTCTGCTCGTAGATATTAGATATTATAATTTGTGATTTTGTAAAATATTATTTTTGTGTTAAATTTGTAAAAAGTTTTCGAAAGAAAAAATATTTAAAGATGTTTTGATCTAAAGAAAAAGTTAGTGTCATTAAATTCAGTTTAAAGGCTTGAGCAGTTTTAATTAATTAATTATCCACACACAGACATGGAATTATAGGTTATGATCACTACATGGAGCCATAAAGGTAGGATATAGTATTTAAACATAGTACTTTAAGAACTCATTACTTGAGATTAAAAATTCAAAAAATTGTTCGCGTTCTCCCTGAGCTAGGGATGAAAAATTATATATAAAACTGGAAGATTTTAAATAAAGGGGGTTCCGATAGTTAGGCTTACGCATAACTGTTGAAGAGATTGGTCAGTTTTCGGCGAGACAAAGTCGTACAAAGCCCATACTTCCAGGGAAATTGACCATCTATTTTTTTGCTCGCGTAAACAGATCTGGAAAGAAAAGAAAAACAATTTCTTCTTTCAAGGTTTGAGGATAGTGCGTGATAAGTAAAGTCAAAATAGTCATTATACCCCATTACTGACAAACAGACACAAACAGTACATTACCACATTAAAAACAAATATTTGGAAAGACAATAAAAACAAAATACCATTTTACAAAAAGTATAGTAGGCCTACATCCAATTATTCAGTTTCAATGGCTAGACAAAAATTCATAACAACACAACAACGAACAGCTGACGTAGATAGGAAGCAAAATTCTCTGAATACCATAACAGATGGACAGGAGTCACAGAAACAAGTTATCCAAGTCTAACAAGGCTGATAACAAGCAACACATTCCAACAGAAACAATCACAGTGTTTATCTCAATTCGCTGACCAAGGAGGAAGCAATAGGCTTACAAAACAAATTGACCGAACAATGCAATTTAATAACATTCAACAATTTTTACAAACAGCACTTACACCAAAATGGAGTAAGCAAAGCTCGAAAATCAGAAAATGACATAACTTGGGATGTATATAACACAATATTTACTCAAAATACGAAAACTTCAAGAGTTTGTACAATTGACGTAGAATTTAACACACTGAAAAATAAAAACATAGAAACCATACTGGATTCGGGAGCTAATGTATCAATTTGTAATTACGAGTTAGTAAAAGGAATGCCAATTAATATAGAATCAGTACCTACCATAAAATCTGCTACTGGCACAAATTTAAAAATACACGGACAAATGAAAATTCCTTTCAACATAAATCAAATAAAATTCACACACACATTTTACATAGCTTCAGGCATTAATACACAAATAATATTAGGAAACAAATTTTTGCTAGACTACAAAGCAAAGATAGACTATAGTAAGAAAGAAATAACACTCTATAATAACTCACAAAAATGTGAAATTGAAATTAAATAAAAAATGGTTGAATGACCTTGACAAAATACCAAAATACGTTTAATAGTAAACGAAAACACACTAAGCCGACAAGAAATAAGATCACAAGATTATGTAATAATAAAACCAGGCCTGAGCTTAAAACTGCAAGAAATATTAGATTATATAGAATCAAAAGATTTAGAAACAGACACACATTTACGAGAGAAAAAAGAGGATACACGCTTAAGTCACAGAAGAAAATAACACATTTTATGTACACATATACAATTCATCTAGAAAACCCCAACACATTCCACAAGGGACAATAGTAGGAAACACAGAGACCAAACTCCACAAAAAATTAAAACAAAATTTGGTGACAATAAGCCTACACCCACACAAGACAATTTGACGGAAATCGCGGGAAAAGAACAAATTGCTGATTAAAAACTGAATACAGTTCAATATATGCCCAGAATTAACAAAAATCCAACATAATAAAGTAGTAGCAATCATAAAGAAATATAAACAAATAATATTTACAACGGAGGTCAAAGATTTGACACCTGCCAAACTAGATCCAGTAAAAATACAGACATTGCCGCATACAACAGGAGTAATAGTTCCACCATATAGACAGAGTCATAATGAAAGAAACATATTAAATAAAGAATTACAAGATCTAGTAAAAGCAAACATTTTGGAAGAATGCCCAAATTTTAGTCAATATGCTTCACCAGCATTTATCGTAAAAAACCAAGACAACTCATATAGATTAGTAGCCAATTTCAAAAAAGTAAATGAAATAATAAAATTTGAAAATTATCCAATTCCGAGCTTACAATTAATGTTCAGTTGTTTATGCAACGCACAATATTTCACAAAATTAGACTTGAAAAATGCCTTTTTCCAACTTAATGTACACGAAGATAGTAAATCTCTATTAACAATACGTACACAAGACAAAATGTTACAGTACACTAGACTACCTCAAGGCTTAAAAGTTTCAAGTGCAATATTTCAAAAAAATCTCAACAGAGTACTATCAAAACATTTATTTTCAAAATGCATAGCATACTTAGATAAAACACTAGTTTTTGCAAAAAATTTCGAAGAAAAACTTAACAATTTAGACATAGTATTAAACGAATTGGCCAAAGTCAACCTAAAAGGAAATACAAAAAATGCAAATTCTTCTATCAAACGATAAAATTATTAGGACACGAAATTTCTACTGAAGGGATAAAACCATTAGAGAAAAACATAAAACCAATATTAGATTTCAAACAACCAAAAACAATAAGAAAATAATATTAGAGCATTTTTAGGAGTATCAGGATTTTTCAGAAAATTTATCAAGGACTATGTGACGATAACCCACCCATTAATAGAATTACTGAAAAACCAAATGCCAAAATAACATGGACAGAAAAATGTCAAAAAGCTTTTGAAAAAATAAAAGAAATCTTAACAAATCCACCTTTACTAACGCATTTTCAAGAATGTAAAAATACATGTGTATACAGTGACACATCAAATACAGGTTTAGGGGCAGTTCTAACTCAAGTAGACCCGGAAAATAATAAAGAATATCCAATAACATACTTATCGAAAAAATTAAAACCTCTTGAAGTTAGATATAGTACAGTAGAAAAAGAAATGCTTGCCTTAATATATGCAGTACAATATTGGAGAGAGTATCTATTAGGAAGAAAAGTAGAATGTTACACAGACAACTCAGCTCTACAATATTTCCAAAATTTCAAAAATCCATCAAACAGATTAGGGAGACTAGCAACAAAATTGGTAGATTATGATTTAAAAATCCATTACAAGAAGGGAAAACAAATGGGATTACCAGACTTTCTGTCCAGAACAGATACTTGGGAACAAATTGAAAACGATTTCGAAGACATATTCCTAATAAACACTCAAAACACACAAATAGAATTACTACAGTCGATAGACCTATCCCTAAAACATAAAATTAGCATTACAGGATATTGAAACAAAAAATAACATTGATCGAGCATCAAGAAGATATAAATTAGAAAATGACATATTATATTACAAACAATACGTCAGGGAAGAAAGTTCAAATCTATTAGCAGTACCACAAAATCTAAAACTAGAAATTTTGAAACAAGCTCATGATAATCCAATAATGGAAGGACACTACTCATATTACAAAACACTTCTAAAAATAAAAGACAGATACCATTGGCCAATCTTACACAAGGACGTACAAGAATACACAAAATCATGTGAAACCTGTCAAAAACGAAAAATACCTACACGAAAGCAATATGGGCTCTTAAAACCAATATTAGCAACCCATAGGCCATTAGATAGAGTAATAATTGATTTCATAGGCCCCATTACACCTTCATGTACATACAAATATATCTTATCATTCACTGATGTCTCCACAAAATATGCGTGGGCATTCAAATGCAAATCGGCAAATGCAAAAACGGTTGCAAATAAATTGATGAAAATAATATTAAAACACGGAAAATTGTGTATATTACAATCCAATAGAGGTACACATTTTAATAATGAAGTCATAAAAAATTTAACAACTACATTAGGAATAAACCAGATTTTGAGCAGTTCTTATCCACCACAATCACAAGGGTTAACGGAAAAATCCAATGGAACACTAGTAAACATGTTATCACATTACGTACATGAGAACCCAAAATCGTGGTCTAAATACATTGACCATGTGGTTTTTTGTTATAATTCAACAAAACAGACAAGCACAGGATATACACCAAATAAATTAATGTATGCTTTTGAACCCAACTACCCAATGGAAATAGTACAGATTGAAGAAAACCCCAACTTTGACATACAAAAGGAAATCAAAGAAATCCAAAATATAAGAAAAACGATTCCAAAAATCATTGCGAAAGCCCAAGAAAAACAAAAAAAAAAAAAAATTACAATAAAAAAGAATAGACTTCAATTTCCAAATAGGTGATGAAACTTTTGTAAAGTTTTAAGAAGAGAATTCTATGGAAAGGCAGTGTCAAAATTTGACATGAAATATACAGGACCATATCAAATTACACAAAAAAGAAATAATCTCACATACATAATAGAAATCCTCAAATATGGCAAACTGCAAAACGAGCCAATACATATCTCTAGAATGAAGTTGTATCATAGAAGAGTAAAATAAACAAAATTATAATTAATAAAGTATTATTCAGATTAATAAACAAAATAATAATATGTTATGAGATCTTTCATTTATTATTCATAAAACTAATATGGGATCTTTCATTTTAAGTTGTAGATAATAAAACATGGTAATAACTCCAAGTATTAGCTTTAAGCAGTGAAAAATTTGTTTTACAAAACTAACACATACAGTTTTAACCATTCATAAATAATAACTCATAATGAGAGCATGTGATATAATAATAATATACATTGACAAGATTAGCATTGTAGGATGGAATTTGTATACGCTAGTCCAGTACCATAGCAGATAAGGAGCGACCTTGCTTACCCAGCAAATAGTCCGGAATATTACATGGGAAAAGCAAAGGTACCACAATATAATCATTCATTAAAAATGAAATTGAAGTATTGATCACGCTTTAAATTCACTTGTATAACATCCATATAACAACAACATTGTATTGTTTCAGCTATTACTACAGGAAAGAAAACAAAAATGAAAACAAATGCTAACATCATCATACTAACCATCCTACAAACATTATTGAAAGCAACTAATACTCTAAAAATAAACTTTGTCACTGGAACAAATTTTAAAGAAATTTTCAACATAAACATTTATCAAGATACACTATGCTATACACTATGCTCATTTAATAACACTATGCTACAAAATACACATCTAAGCATCAAATTGAAGGCATTAAAACCACATACGGTTCCAAGAGACTACCAAATGTCAGACAAATAAAAACAAATTAATGGTACAATTTACCCCAGTAAGGGGAGTGTCAGAGATATATTAAAAAATAACTATCTCTGATAGTATAAAAATAATTACACATCTGCAGAACAGTCTCAAGTAACAACTTGCACATGTAAAGGCAGAACGGTTGTTCAACTTACGTTTCCCAAGAGAAAATAATATTTGCAAGCTACACATAAAACCCTGGGAATTGGCCTCTGGAATGAACTCAAAGTATTTCCATGTAAAACACAAGATTGCAAAAAGCAACGTCCAATCAAGAAAAGCCCGCAAATAAATAACTCATGGTATCTCAAGGAAGTACAATGCTAAATTAAAAAAATTAACCGCGTGAATGAAAAAAGTGGGAGAGACGCAAGTTTTCCTATACTTATTTAGATAAATCCTATCACAGCCAAGCGATATTGATTCGAGAAATCGAACCTGATGGGCCACCACAACTTTACAATGTATAAGGAGCAAGAATATATATTTATTTCATACTTCCTCAGTTTACAGGTTTTTCACATACATAGTAGATTAGGATTTCTATTTCCAGGCAGTGCTGTCATCGGTTCAAACACGTCTTGCTCATATCCTACGTTAGACATGGTATCATACACATCACTTAAGCCGCTTCCTCGTTTCTTGCAGCGAGTTCGAATTAAATTATGCACAGTGATGGACTGTAATTGTATGACTTCCTGTTCATTTTTTTTCTAAGTAGAGTTCTTCTTCCCTTTCCATATGTGTATTTAATTCACATTTGAAAATGTTTCAGCATCAAATATAATCTAATTTCATCACTATTGGATTATTATATTGCATTATTAGTAGAACATCGTATTGTTGGTGTAGATTTATAATTGGAAAATCTAAAGCACATTTAAATACATAATCCAACATTATTTTTAAGTTTAATTTTATTTGTTATGTTATTGAATAGCCGTAAACTATGATAAGCTATTCTCTTTTATTCCCACTTTTAACAATATGTAAATGGGGGAAAACAATTAAATTAACCTTTGATGCGACAGCTGTTGGTTGTCCAACAGTTATATTTGTATCTTAAGTGGCGTTGTCGAAAAAAGACAGTTATGTAGTAGTGTAATAATCAATTTTTCAATAACTATTTGTTATAAGTAAAAACCTGATAATTTGAGTGCTTCGTGATATACTTTTTGCGAGTTACACAGACGACTTCATAAATTTTGCAACATGAAATAAAACAGCTGATTTCTTGACTAAGACATAGTGTTTTGTTATTACGGTATCATAGTCTTGATTGTAACTCTTTCTGTATTTATTATTTGTATAGTTTTCTTCATTTATAATCTCTTTTTACTGTTATATTATTGTTCTTACATTTTTATATTTATTATTAGTGTTTTGTTTTGTTGTGTAAGTAGTTTATAACCGTAGCTTTGTGTACATCTGTAGATGGAAATACAGAATAATTTAGACCAGTCCAACGGCATTCTACTTATTTTTCTTTATTGTGTGAACTATTCATAGATATATACAGTAAAAATGTTACATTTCTGAAAACTATATTAAACTTTTTTTTTGCTTTTGGATTTTTTTGTTTTCTTTTATGTGTTTTGTTTTTTGTTTCTTCTTTAATTATTACCTGTAACTATAGTGATAATTTTGAGATACAAAAATTTTCAGAAAACATTTTCCGATTTTATGAATAATTTTAGTTTTTAATTTTATCAACATTTTACCAGTGTTAAAGTAATGTTTTACAAAAATTTATAAATACATGTAAAAAGATTTTTTAAAGTTGTAGACTTATTAAACTTACTATATTGCATGATTTTTTAAATAATACATGCTAAATGTACAAAATTAGCGCGCCACCACAGAGAAAGACAATAAAGTGAAAAAAAATTACTTAACTTTCAGTATGGTAAAGATAAAAAAAGGATGATTTCCGGACGATCGTGTATAATCTGTAGAACCAAGTTGAGGAGACGATAGTGACTCATGAGTATACAAAATATTTCTGATGGAGTTCAACTTTTAACTATTATTTTTGACACTTGAGACAAAACAAAATACTGGTTGCAACAAATTCTGCTGCCAAAAATTCCCTAGTTAATCATAATTATATTTTAAAGAAGATTGCTTCACAAAATATATTTATATTTGTAAATGTTAATGCTGGGCATAATCAACACTCTTCAATGATACAAAGTTGAAGTTATGTTCCAAAATTAATACACAGAAATTGAGAATTTGATCTTAATATAAAAAAGTGTCTTTTGAATTAATGGTGTGATAAGTAATATAAGTATTATTAGATTCTGCTTGGCATAAATTACTAGACATTATTGTAAACAAATTATTTAGATTATACTGAAAATAGAAAAAAAAAAAATAATAATAATAAATAACATAACTTTTAAATTTAGTGTCTCGATTTGTAACAACTGAAGATGATGATTTCATCAATGAAACGTAACGTAAAGAATTATGTGTGTTTTGTAGAAAACTATTTCCTACAGTAGTCGAAATTTATTTAGGCAAGATTTTAGGATATTCATGAAAGGGATAAGATTAGAAAAATGATATTTGATAAAAGAATTTTGTGTTACGTTTCGGAATTAAGATGTGATTGAAAGATGAAGTAAAAATAAATTATTCCTATTATTATACATCACAACAATCTGGAAATAATGTGTCAAAGAATAAAGTTATGATGGTTCTTTTTACAACCTTTAATATTATTACATTTAAAAATGCTTTCCCTTTTTTTATGTCGGGATCAACAGTGTATATTTGTTAAAATACAAGTAATTTACAAGAGCTGTAATAAACATTTCTTATATATTGAATTAATAAATTTTGTTCCTGCATTGTAATGTCAGTAAGCAACTAACGATAATATATTTCACCATGACCTACCATATTTTATCTCCAATCTTACCTATTTGGATGATAATCGAATTACATAAAAAAAATAAAAAATAATAAATCCTCATTTATAATGTTAGACAAATGTAAATGTTAAAATCGTTAAAATCCTGTTATCATTAAGAACTTGATAAATATTTTATTCCCCTATTATTAGTAAAGAACCAAAATAATGTTTTCTTTGAATCCAATAAATATATTGTCTAGATCAGGGATGGCCAACTGGCAGCCCTTGGGCTGACAGTGATTTCAGATTTGAAACCCAATCCTTAAATATGCTTTTAGAATCATTCAATTACCGTTTTTAAGATTTCAATGAAATGAGACCACATCTCGTCTTATTTGATAACCCAATGACATGTAACATTTTACAGCAAGATGATGACTTTGCCCTAGAACCCTGTGTCATGCAAAGTGACTAGTTTTTGAAGTCAAGATCAGAATCTGGCATTGCATTTTGGAGGCTGGTTCCAGAAGAGAAATACCCGAAACTTCTGGACTTTGTCAGAAGAATAACTTCTATGTTTGGAAGTACATACATTAATTTGTGAAAGGACTTTTCCCACAATGAAATTTATAAAATCTAATTACAGGAACAGACTTACAGACAGTCATTTGCAAGATCTTCTGAAAGTTGCTACTATCAACATTAAAATAGATTTTGATGTAATTGTAAATGAAAGTTCCCGCCCACAGTGTGTTCACTAATTTTTTTTGTGTAACAATAAAATGAAAAAAATAACTTGAATTCGTAAAAAGTATTATCTGTCAGAATAGTGCTATATGTATCCTTGGTTTAATTTATTATTAAACATTAAATTAAGCTTTATCTTTTTATTTTTAATTTCCATTTTACTCAATTTTTTAAGTTTAGACATTAAATAAAAAAAGTGCAGCCCTCGCCTCCATTGTCAAAAATAAAGTGGCCCTTGGAGTGCAAGAAGGTGGCCATCCCTGGTCTAGATAAAAGGAAAGGAAGGAAATGTACTGTATTAAAATAAGTTGTTTAATATTATCTAACTATTAAGGAAATAACGTCTAAAATTTTCGAAATAAATATACTAAAAAATATTTTTCTTGTTTTAAACTAATTGTGATATTGATTATAAACTTTTATTGTGAACTCTGTTTTAGAAAATGTTCATTATATGTTTTCTATATACAAGTTTGATTATGGATTATTGAAAACATTTTACACAATCGAGATGGATACTTAAATTGTAGACAGTATCATATGTAAAAAATGTGTAAATAATTAAATTTGTGCATAATTCTTTACTTTACCAAGTTGAATTCTGTTTTTTCTTGAATAGTTGCACATAGATAAAGATATAAAACTGAAGATTTTGTTACTGAACTCAGTATTATATATCACACAACCAGGTTACATTAAAAAAAAATTCATAATTATAGGATGGCGGGTAAAACGTTTAATCATCATAAGGTGAAATATGGCGGTAAAAATACAACAACATACAACTTAATTTAGTCTAAAATATATATATTTTTTAATGTTGCCTTTACTTTTGAGTATCCGTTATGGCAAACTGTTGGATTAGTAGTCGTAACAAAAATGTAATTGAATTTATATCTACAGTATAAATATCACTAATCTGTGGGCTACAGGGTTAAATTTATAAAACTGCAAATTAAATTATTTAATAAGTTTTTGATGATAAGCTAAACTGTCAACTTAGGTCTAGAACAGTAGCCTACGTCTAATGTACAAAGCAAAAGAAATTTATAAACAAATTTTCGTAGTTATTGGTAGAACAAATCAATTATTACAGTATATGTAAGAAATACAAAATGTTGTCCATAAAGTTATTAAACTTTACAAGTGGTTTCCATATAACACATGATTCTACATGAATTACACGAGGACGACTTCCACAGAAGAATCGAGGAGATGTTCACTCTTTATTGTAGAAAATTGTAGAAATGATAATTAGTTACATAATATTTGTTTTTCTAAGAAGAGTAAATATTTTTTAATAGTTTTGTAAACACACAAAATTTTCGAAACTGGACCCCAGAGAACCCTCATATTTTCATAGAAGGCAATTCACAATGGTCTGAAAAATGTAATGAGTGGGCAGGGATTTTTGGGTACACGATTGTTAGCCCCTTATTCATTGATGGTAACGTAAATTTTATAGTGTATAATAATTTACTTGAAGACCACCTTTTGATAAAAGACTTATTTGATAATGCAATGAATGAGGAAGAAGAGTTAGAGTACGATAAGCCCAACGTTTACTTCCAGCAGGACGCTGCTCCTACTCATTACATAGAATGAACCGGAACTGGTTAAACGATCATTTTCCTGACAGATGTATAGGCAGGCTAGGAGCTATTGAGTGGCCAGCGAGGTAACTAGATTAAATATCATTTGATTTTTTGTGAGGCCATTTAAAATCTGTTATGTACAAGACCCATCCAGCTGAACTAAAAGAATTGAGAGACAGAATTGTTCAAGATTGTTCAGCGATAAATCTCTTGTGATTATTGTTAAGATAACACCTCTTATTATTACTAGTTTTCATTTTGAAAGGTACTGTATGAACTGGTTTGTCATTAATCAATTAGTTTTTGTACAGTTCTACCAAAATCACATTTCAAATCATTACTTGATGAACTCGTAGGATGATTTTCAATTTTTTACCACCAAAACCCATTGTTTATTATGAACTTTTAAATTTGATAATATCAAAAGCTTTAGGAACTGATAATGAAATTTTTAGTTGGGGTTGATTTGGGGTGAGAGGGATGGTTTTTGACGTATAACCATATCTGGTAAAGTTCATATACCAGTTTAGATATTTTTAAGGTTATCCAATCATGAGTTTAATGTATATTTATGAAAATATATAACATTTTATTTTTATAATAATTTAATGTTAAAACAGTCGGTAACATTAAATCGGTAACATTTCCATTTTATTTTTAAACATAACAAGCGAATGCATGGCCTGTTTATTATTTTATTACCGACAAAACTCATGTTTTTTCCCTGAACTTCAATTTGATATATCGCAAGGTATCCATTACAAGTTTTGGACTTGGAGGTTGTTTGGGGTTGAATGTGGTGGTTTGCGTTTTGTACAAATGTTTTTAGACTCCCTTTATGGCTAAACAGATTCACAGTAAACATTATTTGAATACTTTTTCAAGTGTGGGGCGTTTTGAAAAATCATGCTGTATATTACATATACCTAAATATAATTCTATATATCTAAAGTATATAAACCTCTAAAACATCTTAATTTAGATTTAAGATTTTATATCAGTGTGTACATGACAATCTAAAATAATATAAATTGATTAATATTTCGATATATTTTACAAAAATATAAAATTAATATTATAACATATATCTATATATAACTTATATATTCGATATTATCAACTGTAAGCTTGCTGTCTAAGTGACCATAACGAAGCATTATCAAATATTTTAAAACAGTTTCAAAATCAATTCATTGTGCTTGGTTCCCAAAATGTGATACAAAGACAATTGCAAAAAAGGTAGACCAACTAATTTATATTTATACCAACAACGAGGGCTATATTTGTGACGGTATGCCGTACTGAAACCTCTGATCGTGGGGAAAAGTCGAATATATAACATAATTTTTAGAACCGTGGAACGTTAGTTGTAAGTCAAGGTCAACTTGGTCTTTGACTGGACTGTACTTCTAGCCATATGCAAGGTGCTAGATGACTCATCCTTCCCCTCCCTTGTCAAGCAACAGTTCATCTTTCACTTAGCCGTCAATGTCAGTGCAGTCAGAACATTCCACGGTCTGTCACTGTTTTACAGTTTTGTTCTGTTGAATTGTGTAGTGTTTTGGAATCAAAGTGCGTAAATTTCGCTAATTGTATGTTGTACATGTACGTGCCTTTACAATGTCTAAAATAACTAATTATTTTACTTAACCGAAGAAACTGAAAAATGCAGGACACTTCCAATTGAATTAGATCAACCGGAGTCAACAAAGCCTACTTCCTCCAGCGTTACTTCATCTTCTTCTAATGATGACATCAAAGGCAGTGATAAACAGTGGCCAGACTGTTGGACTTTAGAACAAAAGAATGAGTTTTGTAAAAAATACAGTTGGCTTATTATACACAACAAAAAGCTGGGGTGTGAGGTTTGCCGGAATGTTGGATATCTAGGTATAGAAAAAAAATCTGGTATGAAAATGTCTAAACAATAAACTGGATGTGATGTTACTAAAATAGAAATTTGAGGAAACTATGAAATTCTAGCATTTTATGTCAGCTAAAGACGATCAAACCCGTGATAGTTCAGACGGATGCAAGTATGAAGGTCTGCTTAGGAAACTTACATCCACTGCTTTTTTTTCTAGGTTTGGCTCTAATGTGTGATGCACTTCAAGAACTATCAGAAGTTAGTGAAGAACAGCAGAACCGAGATGTAGATTTGTTCCGAGCTAACACAAGTTTACAGATATATGTAACTATTTCACCCATGGGATGTCATAATAGATTCATATGTCAATAATATAGATTCATTCTATTTAGGACAGACGTACAGTAGGATTCCCAAATAATTGATTCGGGACAATGTCAATTTCTTGGTCCTTTTCAAGCAGGACGATCTCATTTTACGACACATGAATACGGGTATGGTGTTTAGAACGTTTAAGAACATTTGTACGTCCATGTGGGAAGATAAACACGGATTTGTTGTAATAGATAAAGACAATGAACCGGAGGATGGACGATATCAGATTGGTTTTGACTTAATTGTAACAGATTTTTGAGGAGGAGGAGGTACTAGGCTTGATACTTGCAATAAACGCTATTCTTCAAGATGTCTGAGAAGAGAGAGCAGAGATAGCCAGATTGTGCAAGGCTGTAAAGAAAAGTACAGGCAATTGAGACACGGAGAGGTCGAAGAGGAACGTTTATATACTACGAAATGCACACCACTAATTAAAGAGTTACAGAAAAGTGAAGTGTTTTTTCCGAAACAAGAAATTAAAACCGAAGAAGAGTGGAATGGAAAGACAGAGAGTGTGGATGCTGATAAGTGGAGCAGTGAAAATGATGAGGGAGGGGAAAATGAAGAGTGGGATGTTGAAAGAGAAGTACCGGCTACTCCCAGGGTTGGTTTTATGGATACCAAAATTTTTGCAGAGATTCGGAGCAACTGCAGCCTAATTTAAGGGCAGTATTGTTAACATCTGTAGGACAAAGTGAATCTGAAAAATGGATAAACAGTACTTTCACACATCCGCTGGCATGAAAATATATGCTCAGAATAAAAGATTCCAGTAATCGAAATATAGATCACAGTTATGGACCGAAAATAGGAGCCGAGTCTATGATGATTGGTAACAAGACGCTTCAGTTATCAGACGATGGTGAAATTATAATTGATGGAGTAAACTGCGTAAAGAGACACCCGGATTGTACGAGTTGGTGTTTAAGCGTCTACTCGATGATGAAATATATACTAAAGCAGATTTGCAAGTGTATAAAGATATCTGCTTGAGATCCAGTGCAAACAAAGATATATGATCCGGACGGTCAAGTTAATCGTAACAAGTCCTTAAAATATAAAAACATTATAGATAAGTTATTTCCTGCTAAAACAGTTAGTTGGAGAGGTTATTCATACTGAGACAATCCGAATGAGTTGTGTGACAGACTGAGACATTTGTTGGCATCCCATGATGCAGGACATACGGGACATGCAAACGAGTAGCTTCTATTATCGAAGAACTAAAAAAAGCTGGAATTATAAAAGGCGCGGGAAGATTATTTTTCTATACAGGAGTAGTAAATGTACCATCACTCCAGCATTACTGGTGAACAGACAAATATTTCAAAACGTGTTTTGGAGACTACATGTTCAGAGACAGATTTTTACTCATACTCCGTTGTTTGCATTTTTCTAAGGACAATTTTAACAGTGATGACTGTTTTCATAAGATTAGGCCTGTTGTAGGCTATTCTAATAACAAAATACTTTGCATTTATTTACCTTGTAAAGAACTCTCTCTTGACAAGTCAATGGTATTATGGAGGGGAACTTTGGTCTTCAAATAGTTTATAAAGAACAAAAGGGACAAGTATGATATTAAATTGTATATACTAACAGAACCAAATGGTCTTGTATTGAAGTTCTGTGTATATTGTAACTTTTCTTAGCTTGAGGTAAATTTTGACTTTAATTTTTTTAGACGCCAGTCTATGAAAAGCGCAGACACTTTAAAAAATAAAATTACGGTATCGAGAATTCGTTTAGGAAAATGTACTCAATTACAAACCAACCACAGATTTGACTAAATTCTAATATTTAATATTCATTACAATACTGGTGCCTGAAATACATACATACAAATATAGACATATAATTAATGGTTTCTAATTACAGAAGTACTTCCTAAATACAAGGTAATTCTTATAACTTACATAATGCTTATAATATTTTGCAATACTAAGTGGTTTCCATATACGGAAGTACTTCCTAAAAATAAGATAATTCTTATAATAATTTACAATTGAGAAAATACATAACAAATCAAACAAGTGGGTTCACAGTATATACTGTCTGTTTTTTGGGAAAATGTGCCAAATTCACAAATTATAGTTTTTCTATGAGATACATACAAAATACATAATACATCGAACAAATGAGTTTCACAGTGTATGACTGTCTGTTTTTAGAAAACTCAAATTACAGTTATTCGTTAAAAGATTTTGATGTTTCTTTTTTTTATGATCACTTTACAAATACGACCAAAATTTGTTAATCTTTTTCTCAAAGATAACTTTCAAACTAGAATGTTTCTTTAGTTTTTTATCGTTTCTGTTACTTTACGATAATCAAATAATATACGTTTTTAATATAAAAATATAATTTTCTGAAAAACAACTTAGGCGCCTTATACCAAGGACGCAACACTGAATTTAATTAAATTCAACTTTAAAACTCTTTTATTATGATTCTGTTCTTTCGTAGCATCACTTCCATACAGATAATGCTATGGTGTATGAAAAGATCTTGTAGTTGGCGAGAGAGTCAAACACAGGACTTCCCTCGCCATGTGTAGATTAGTAAGTGACTTCCCAAAAATCGTACTAAACCTCTCTAGATCTGAAAGTATCTGCATTGATCAGTCAGGTTAGCCAATTAGAATCGCTAATTGCAGATCTGACAGAAAACATCGACGCACAATACTGTACTATTTTAATACACATTTTGGATATTTCTGATTTTAATTATTTTTTATGTAACTAATATCTATAATTACTAACAATTATTTCTTAATACTAAAATCATATTTTACCATTATTTTCCACTCATATGATCCATTTACTCTTTTGTCTCCAACATTAACCAAATTTGGAAAATTGTCTGTCCGTCCATATTTTATTCCTGTTTGACGTAAGTTCTTTACATCATATCTATTTACACCTCACATATTGAACAAAGTACTATCCCAACATAAAACCCAAAAAATGTGGAGCGTTTCAGAATGCGGCTATTTATCAGGAACTGAACACACAGAAAAAGTTGAATTACATACTTTCAGAAAAATTGAATAAAGGACATTCAGTATTTGTAGATAACTTTTACAACAGTGTTGCACCATCAAAGTCCCTTCTCGCACAAAAAAAACATATTACTGGCACTTTGTGTGGATAGATAGAATATCCCCCCCTCCCCCCGAAGTACTAGCAAAGAAACTGAAAAAGGGGGAAACCATTGCTCAATATCATGAAAGTACTAGGGTTGTTAAATGAAAAAAATGTGAAGTCTATTTTGTACATATCCAATCAATTTGAAAATCAGATGATTACTGATGATCTATTCGCTGTATAAAAAACTATTTATTTTATTTTGCAAATCTCAATCTTGAATGCCTTTTTTATTTACAACAAATATAGTATTGATAAGAAGCTGTCCTTGCTAGAGTTTAGAATGAAAATTATTGATGACATGATACCAATAAGACAAAATGAACAGTTGTCTAAGCAAATCAAACTGAGCATCTTTCATGAAGGATGACTATGGGAGAAAAAGCCAGACCACACAGAAGGCGGTATTCGTTAAGCTATAGTAAAGGCGTTTGCGAAGACACATGTTATCCTGATATGCCGGCTTTGTGCCTCAACAATTGCTTCAAAAAGTACCATAAATAAATATGTTAATTAAACATTGTAAATAGTTATATGCACTTTCAAAAGTTCCCCACCACACTTGGGAATAAACAAAATAACAAAAAACAAACTTTTTGTCAAAAGTAAAATGTTTATTCCTATTAGACCCTTATAGCTATTACAACAACAAAGTTGTCATCTTCAGAGGGAATCTGAACAAAGACCCAAAGTTACTGTCCCTCTGAAGATGACAACTTTGTTGTTGTAATAGCTATAAGGGTCTAATAGGAATAAACATTTTACTTTTGACCAAAAGTTTGTTATTTTGTTTATTCCCAAGTGTGGTAAGGGACTTTTGAAAGTGTATATATTGTCACCACAGTGCTCTGATCTTTGTTTATTGTAAATAGTGTATATAGGAATACTTGTGTTGGCTTTGTGGTTATACAATTTTATTATGTATCTTTTTGTGCTGGTTGTGACATTGAAACTAGTTAAAAAAATAAGTAAACATATAAAAATATCAATGTATGTTAGTACAGGATTTATTTTGTTAATAAACTCTGGCTATTTTAGCCAAAAAGTAAAATGCCAACTGGCATCTTCCTTAAATAGTATAGAATTTGATGCTAGGTGCTGATGATGCCAATTAGCATCATTAAATTGTATTAGTTTTTAAATAAGTAAACCGGCAAAATATATTTTTTTATATACTAGTAAATTATTCCCGTGTGATATATTTCAAAAAGTTTTCAGCACAGGCCAAACGTTTAGGACCAGCAGTAAATATGTTAAAACCTTGAATGTCAATATAAAATATGCCCAACTCGTTCTTCCTTTAAAACGTTCAATGTTAAGATAAAAAAATATTCAACTCGTCTTACTTTCTTTTAAACTTTATATGTAGAACTAAACAATACCCAACTGATCATATATCTTCTTAAAATCTTGTATGTTATGATAAAATATACCCAACTTATATTTCCCCTTCTAAACTTTGATTATCAAGTTAAACTCTATCCTGCTTGTCACACTTTTCCCTGAAACCTTGAATGTCAAGATGCAATATTTCCAACTTATGAGACATTTTCCCTTTTAAGTTTTATGAATTTTAAGATAAAATATACCCACCTCATCATATTTTCCCCTAAAACATTGAATGTCCAGATAAAATCTATCTAACTCATCATACTTTCCCCTAAAACTTAGAAAGTCCAGATAAAATATATCCAACTTGTCATAATTTCTACTAAAACTTTTATGTCCAGATAAAATATACCCAACTCTTCATATTTTCTCCTAAAACTTTGAATGTCCAGATAAAATATATCCAACTCATCAGTCTTTCCCAATTCGGTCTTCAAAACCATGAATGTCAAAAATTCCAAATATCATAGTTTCCCTGAAAACTTTAATGGTAAGTTAAAATATACCTAACTCATAATACACTCCCTTAAAACAATGAATGTTAAAAGAAATATATCCAACTGGTCATACTTTCACTCAATACCTTGAATATTAATGTAAAATACATCTTACTCATCTGTTATGAATTGGCCCTCTAAAATATGCCTGGGTTCTTATTTTCAATTAAATATCAAAATTAGTGGTTCGGTAATTTATTAATACATCAATGCAACATTATAATGCATAACAATAATTAGAACCTAATTGAAACATTTACTCAAACTGATAATTCAAACGAAATATTAATTAATTACTCAAATAAATTACATAAATCAATTACTCAAATAAATTACATAAATCAATCACTCAAATAAATTACATAAATCAATTACTCAAATAAATTACACAAATCAATTATTCAAATAAATTACACAAATCAATTACTCAAATAAATTACATAAATCAATTACTCAAATAAATTACATAAATCAATTACTCAAATAAATTACATAAATCAATTACTCAAATAAATTACACGAATCAATTGTTTAAAAATTTCAAAAGTGTTCCAACTATCATTATATTTTAAATTAAAGAAATTACAAGTCCTCTAACGGGTGACAAATACAGAAATGCTTGCTTACTGTCTGCTGAGTAGAGTTCCTGAGCCAAGTTCCTGCACCACGGCAATCGACCTGCCGGTATCATCAAGATGGAAAAGACCTCACCCAAATTCTGCTGATCGTTTATATACCTTTAGGATTCTTGGTTGCTCTAGTTTCTATGCAAGTCAAGCATTTCAACATTTTTTTAATTGTTTCACAATAGTTGGATCATTCTGAGCTTTGTGAATGTGATTCCTTTCTAATCTAACCTAATATTAATCTAATATTAACTTATTCCTAACACATCTCTCGTTTTCCCTATAATCTTGAATGTTAAGATAAACTATATCACATCATATGTTCCCTTAAAGCATTGAATGTAAGATACATTTTTTTTTGTTGCATAAGTCTGATTGCAAGATACTTCAGAGAAATCTTTGGTACTTAATGTTTAAACCTAATGATGAATTTTAGATATTAGATCTACTAGATTTTCACTTTTCAATTAAAAATAAATTTGTTTTTGCGGTGACTAACAAGAATGAAATAGAAATGACAAAGTAAGTAGTAGAAAGGGTATTTTAAAAGTAGAATTAAATATATCCCTAACATATTTTTTCTTTATAAAAATGACAAATCTTTTTTTTTAGAAACTGAATTCATTAAAAAGCTTGGTGTGTCGGTGCTATACATATTATGACTGTGAATTCCTTATCAAATTCAGTGCTCAACTGTCACTGATGCCACCATCAAACCTACGATACGTACGCAATGAAGACAATGAAACTACCTGCATTTATAACAAAACCGGAACTTTGTTAGTTAAATTTCGAAATGAAAATCTGGTAAGTGTTGATTTACTTTTGAGCATTATGTAAAAAATGTTCTTAACAAATTTTTGCATGCATCTATTTTTATGAAATCGTATGCATATTTAACACTCAATTTTATGCTAGAAAATATTCAAACATGTGTTAGTAAATACAAATTCTGTTATTTTACCATGAAACCTACTCGGGTAAGAAAATGTCAGCTTTTATTTGACATAATGTCTTAATCAGGTTTAATACATCTGCAATGTATAAATGATCTACTGAAGATAATATATGCAGAAATATGTTAAATTTTTATGTCCAACTATATTGTAACTAATATATGATTATTGTTAGTGTGTCAAAATTGCATGTTGTATGTTAGTAATCACGTATGTATACCTTGTATATACTTAAATTTATGTTTATTTGATAACAGTTAATGTTAAGGAGTGGCATTTAGATGTTCTTAAAAACCTTAAGCCAAATATCGTGGTATATTCTGGCTTATGGTGGAAAAATTAAAAGACCCTTATACCAAGAGCATATTAGAACAATTGCTCATGTGTTGTCTCTGTTCAATTCATCAGTTGCTCTATATAATATGGTTGCACACATGGCAGACGTTGGCTTTATTTGGAAGAGGTTTACTGTGTACATTGAATGTAATGAAAGTGTGTGTGTGCGCGTAGTTGATTTCTTCCTTATAATTTTTAGTTTCTTTACTCTTTTTTGTTATTGTTTACTTGATTTTTTTTAAATTTGACACGGTGTGTCCCAGGAGGAAACTGGCATAATTCACAGATGCATTCATTAGACCTAAATAATGAAAAACATTCATATGAACATAGGTTCTGAAATGTTTCATTTCCAGACAATCCACAATTTTGAATTTTTGTTTAATAATTGTATCTTTGTAATTAGATAACATATTCTGTTCAAATCTGGCATACAATGTCAATAATAACTCATGCTAAAAAGCAATATTTTTTTATCATAATATACTAAAAAATTAGACTTTAACTTGTTTAAAATTGTCTTTATTACAGACTTTTAAATTACAAAAACCGAGTTATTGACAAAACACACGGTGAGTTACAAAGGTCCAAGAACTAGATCTTTGGTTTTTTTTTTGTAATTAAACATGTAAAAATTTCATTAAAAGAAAATTGATATAGGTAGGCCTAAATTAGGCAACTAAAAAATAAATACAGATTTTGAAATTCGACTAGTATTAATAACAAAATAGTCAAATTTGTTTTATCATAATGTTTCACATTTTATTTACAATTACCAATTTTTTTAGTTTTATGTTTTTTGACGATAACTTGGTTACAGAAAAATAAAAACCCATTTGATTTGTCATTAAAATATTAATATTTTGTCTCTTATAAACTGTCGCCATTTTGAATATTTACATAATAAAGTTTTATATCATGGTATATTTATTAAAAATAGCATAAACAATGTGTATACCCAATTAAAACTTATAACATTACTAATTTCAAAAGTTATCATTAAATTTTTTTTAACACAAAATGGCCAACAGACGTAAAATGAAGCACTCCTGACCTATATTTATATAAACTTTTTTTTTTTGTTTTAGCTCTGTTTCAGCTTCCAAAATATTGCTGTGATTATGAATAACTTTGTCTATTTAATTTATTCAAAATCAGTACTTTTTGTTATATTTTTATTATGTTGTTCATGCAAGTTATTACTTAATTTCATTAATATATTACCTTGTAATACTTTTGCTAAATACATGTTTTACTTGTAATATTTTTAACTGAGAAACAATAAATAATATTCAATATTAAAACAAAACAAAAATAGCTAGTACTTATTCCTTACTCCATCTGATATTAATAAATTATATTTAAATAAAAGATATAAACATAAATGTAAATACCATATCTCCAATATATTTTTAAACACAAAAACTAAATTTATAGAGCAACATACCTATTTTGTCTTTATTTTTCAGATGTATGATGTTGGCAAGCATCCTCGAAAACATCTTTACCCTATTATAGTAAGTAGACCTTCATATTAAGTAAATCTTTTTTTGGTTCTACAATGTTAATTATATCTATAAAACTAGGAGAGATTCATATTTGCTTTGCATGCCAACAACCTCCCTCCTCCTTGCTGGTTGTGCTGGCTTTTTTGGTCACCATTTTGTTTTTGAATGAGTTTTACGTCCTATTTAAAAAGCAATGTAGTAAATTCAAAATCAGTCTCCTAAAACAATGTGTGGGAAATAAATTTGGTAAATTGGTGGAAAAACAAATGTATACTTATGCCTTCATTTTGTACTATGTTGGCCAGGTATAAGCGATAGTGAGATATTTTTAATTTTTAAATCAGCAGTCTATGACTCATACTATATATAAGTTTGAAAAAAATTCAGTTGGAAAATAAAAAAGATTTGATTTTGGATGGTCATTTTGTTTCTAAAGGGATCTGTACAAGTTCTACATAAAATGTTTAATAAATTCGAAATCATCAATCACATTTTCTCTTACTGTGGCCCCCTAAATTACAAATCAGTGTTTATGGACTTTTGTGGGTCGTTTCACCGTAGGAGCTGTCTACAGGCAATGTGGGGAGTGGTGATGCTTGAAAAGAGGGAATTGAAGGGGGAGTCAGATGGTAGCAATGAAACATGTCTTTCAAATCTAGTCTAGTTGTAAAGCATAGGTTTCACATACCTTTTTATTCCTAGTTACAAGAACTCTACACTGCTCATTTCATCATCACTGTCTTTGTTGTCATTATCATTGCTCCAATCACTATTACTGCTGATTTCTGTAAGACTTGTCACTGAGCTTATGCGGGCAAGTTTTATTTGTCCAGTTAGTTTAACACTTTAACCGTATCACGGGTCTCTGAGACCGGACGGGAATTTCGTCTCTACAAAATTGGCACACCTGATAGTTCGATTAATTTCTCCCGCTTAGTAGCTGTCAAGGAGCTTCTGGCCAATAGTAATTTTTAGCCTTCAGCTGTCGTTCCGCGTGTAGCAGTGTTTTATGATTTTTGTTACGGTCTCCTGTACCGGACGATACGTTTAGTGTCTGGCGAGTCCCGGCCTGCAATAACGGATGATATGCATTACGTTTGAAATTTTGTGGGTGTATCTACCAGTGTAAATATTATTGCACATAGTTTTTGTTTTTGGGTTCTTTATCTATTTTGTGTTTGACATGGCTCATTCCCAGGATATAAGAGTGGATGATGCTGACTTCAATGATCATATTTTGCAACTCCTTTACAACAACGTAGAGGAAGAAAGTGACGAAGACGTGGATGATTCGGATCAAGATCCTGATTATTTGGTTTCTGATGCTGACAGGGAAACTAGTGACAGGAGTAGTTAAAAATGACGAACCCTGAATAGAGGATGAAAATGATATGCATTATATTGTTGGAAATTTTGTTATTTAGGATGGGGAGTCTGAATTCTATTGGTGTAAAGATGATAGTATTTGCTGCGAGAGAAAAGAAACAAACAAAGACGAACACCCCAACACAACATTTTGAGAGGACCACTTCCCGGTCCGGCAAGAAGGGCTAGAAATTATTTTGAAAATAAATAAACAAATAGTATTTTTTGTTGAAAACATTTTTTCCCCTCCATTTTCTTATATATATATATATATATATATATATATATATATATATATATATATATAGGTTTATGAAGCCATCAAATGAATCACTTTTCCTATGTATTTTCCATAATTCAGACTCGGCAAATGAGATTGAATGGTAGGCTAGTTATTTAAACTCATTTTATGTGGATCCGACAATACGGACTCACTTGTGAGTCCAAATAGATGTGGGGATTTGAAGCTCATATTAAATATATATATATTCACTTGTGATAACTTAGAATACCAAGTACATGGAACGGTTACAATGTACCGTAGGAACAATGGAACATTATTAACGGTTCCTGAATTCAGATTAAGAGTTCGTTTTCAACATGATGAATATTTATTTATTTGACAGATTTTGATAGTTAGGGAACCTTTTCTGAAGTAACATTTAACAAAAAGTTATGCATATTCATCGAATTAGTTAAGATTAACGATATAAAAATGTGTCAATAGCCTAATGAGAATTATTGCATAATTTAAAAACAACAAAAATAATTTCAAGAACCAAACCCTTATTTAATTAGGCATTTCATTATTACATGACGAAGTTTTAGACTATAATATAAATAATAATAATAATTGTCATATACAGTAGAACCCCTCTAATCCGCCCTCGGATGGTCCGTCACCTCGGTTAGTCCGACCGTGCTCGAGCTCTTGGCTATTGATATTATTCCGCCGACTTGCAGACTTGTGGAATGTCTCACGCCTGGCGGGCGCCAATCTTTCCGGTTTGTTATCGCTATCGGTTTGTAATTGCTATCGCTTTTCCGCATCAGTGCTGTGTCATCTCTCGTGAAAAATTAAACACTACAAAGCTTTTTTACAGATTCCCCTCTGTCAAGTCTTTTGACACATTTAACCGCGTCTGAAACGAAACCAACACACGCTTCCGTATACCCGTTTTCGTAACTCGCTCATTTTTATTTACTGTATATACTGTACGTAGATCATAACCAGTCAAAGACAAGAAGAAAACTGAAAAGAAATGTTATATTTTCCATAATGTATACTAAATTACTTCGTGGAAAAAAAGCGGCCCATCAAACGATGTTGCCTTTGTATGTCTGCTATACCGACGGGTGCCAATGCCGCGGTGTTTTTATGCCGCCGACAATGGGATACCGCTATCGACAAAGTCGTTTGACTCGCCGCTGCTTTGGTGTTTCAATTACTGTACAATTTATTTTCGGAAACTCTCATCCAACCAGTACACTACGATATAGGCCGGTTAACAGAAGTTCTACTGTAGTTGCAAAGTTTATATATAGACTTTTAAAAGTTTATATATCACTTATTTCACTTTAAAAAAATCTGTTTATATAATACAGTATGTAATAAATATTGACTTTTTTCGGATAATCCGACCTTTTTTGCGTTCCGACCATGCCCCCAGTCCCGAAGGTGACAGATTACAGGGGTTCTACTGTACTCTAGGTAGGCATTTGTATTCATAGAACAATTAGGCTAATTTAAATTAATTGTTCTTAAATAAAATGTTGTAAACATCAAACACCAGTCTATCATCGTTTTGAAAAGTATATCTGAAAGCGGTTTATTTAATCTATTTTACAAAAAATAGATTTAATACATATTAATCAGAAACAAAAACCTTGATTACTATTGCAAAATGAATACGAAAAGCACTGTTCTGTTGAACTACGAAACAAAAAACTTTAAAACTAAGTAAACGTGTTCTTGATTTTATACCACCGTGATCTTAGACCGTTAAGACAAATGCAAATAGGTCCACAAAATTTAATTATGTTTTGATCCGAAGATAATTCTGATTGACAATTAATTATTGGTCTGAGGCATAGACATAAAATAGATTAGGCTAGCCAACTGTCAAAGGTGTAGAACTATTGATAGTTTTAATTATCGCTTACTATTGATAAACGCATATCGATAGTTTTGATCATTATTGATTTGAATTTTTCTGTTGTTGTAAACTGCAATTTTATTTGACTATCTAGTCTATTGGTATAATACTTATATGATTATTTTTTTTAAATGCGCCATTCCGGTTTTCAGTTAAATGGCACGGAGTTTACATTTATATTGTGTATTGGACTGAGCCAATAAAGCCAAAACCAATTTAACTAATTTGTAGTTCATTATTATATTCCCTCTTGTATTCTATAGTGGTGGAAATGATTTCTGGTAGGATTTTAAGGGCCGGTTCGGAAGTCATGGATTTAACTAAACTCCAGGGTTATAACCGGTTTTCAGTTCTGGACTTACAAAATTGGGTTCGTGAGTCAAAGCGTTACAAAATCTAAGACTTGTCGAAAGTCTAAGATTTGAGACGACAGATAAATTCTAGAGTTAACGATCTCGGTTCGTGAGTCCCGGGCTTATAATAACCTGAACTTATGTTAGATCCGAGTTGGTTTGGGAGTCACAGATCTATGACTTCATTTCAGTACATTATTAAATCCTGGTTGAGAGCAGGATTTAAGTTGTAGTCTAGAGTTTAGTGTGGTTAAACTTATCATCAGTGTAGTTTGGCTGTTGTAGTGATAAGATGGATTATTTCAGATATCTTGATTATTTGCATGGAAATGTACCATTTAGACGAAATGTGCATGACGAAAACCCTTTCGATTTACTAACAGAGGAAGAATTCCAAGAAAGATTTAGATTTTCAAAGGACAACATCAGAAAACTTATAAGAATTCTGTCACCAGGACTGCAACCGATTGACCCCAGAGCTTCTCATGGAAATACTGAAGTGGAAACCAGTGCAAATCGCTTTGCGCTTTTTTGCCACGAGGTCGTATCACAGGGAAACAGGAGATTTGTTAAAAACAAATGAGTCAACAACACTTAGTATTATCCATAAAACTGCATTTTTAATATGCTACAGAATGAGAATATACAGAGAACTATGATAACAAAACAAAATCAATTATTTTTAAATATATTCAAGTTCAGTATCTTACACAAAATAGGCCTAGAAACAAATTACATCCACGAAGCCGTACAGTAACAAAATATTTCGTTCGGGCGTCATTTCAAACATATGTAGTTAGACTCTTAGAAAATCATTTAAATTTTGGGGTATGCCCATCCGAAAAACGGGATGGATCAAGATTAAAACCAAAACACCAGGATACCACAGGTTTAATCATAGAGTTTATTGGCTTTTGAAATGCAATTAAAGTCACTACGAACGAAATAAAAGTATCCGTGGTTACCTTAATCCTGGGCTTTTTGTTAAGAAGTTACGGCTGATGTGGAAATAAGGGTCCCGTAAAGCAGACATCTTCGCATGCAAAGTTTTATAAAATTTTTAAAACTAAATTTAATCTAGGCAACCCAAAAACCAATATATGTTCATTTTGTGATGGAAAAAAAAGAAACCAGATTCTTCCTCAACTACGAGTTGGTGAGGTTTTTTCCTATGGGAGGAAGATATGGGTATACAACCGCCTGACCTTTGTGTTGATGGAAAATACCCAAAACACATACAATACTTTTGTTTATACTAGGAATGGCCAAGGATCAAATGAAATTAGTTTATACTGGGAATGAGAACTAAAGCGGCCGAGCATCAAATTAAATAACTTCAGCATTGAAACTTAACCAATTTAGAAAAATGGTAGGAGAGTTCTCCTGAAAGATTCCTTACTCTAAAATTATTTTAAGACACATGCAGCTGGCAAAATAAAAACACAGGTCATGGTGTTGTTATGATCTTTGTTTAGTTAACCCTCGTACTGGCAAACATCCGAAATCGACCCACACTCCCGAACTAGTTGGGTATATTTCCCCTATAAAACACGTTTTTTTGCAATTCAACATTTCGCCCACGTAAGATCGTCCTATCACAATAAAAAAAATAGTTTTGGAAAGCTAATATTCCGTAGATACATAATCATGCAAAAAAATACCACAAAACGTTATAAATAATATTCCAAAAATTGCTGAAGTTCACGTATTTTTGATGCGTAACGTCAAATATTTGCGGTAACAATTTGTAAACAAAACTAACATCATGTTTGTCTAATATTCTTAATTTGACATTTCTGTCAAATAGATCTAACATTACACTGTTCCATAGATTGCATCTTTCTCATCCAATCTGTGGTTTTCATATGTTTCTAGGTGAAATAGTTTTTATTATATAAAAATTAAACAAAATCAAGAATTTTAACTCCTTTTTACACGCTAAAAATTACATTTTTTTTCAATTCAACTTTTATCCTAGTAAATATTATTTTATCTAAATGTATAATATACCATTGTAAAGGTAATGTTTCATTCTTTCATAACCAAGTTTAGCAAAATCCATCACACGAAAACTCTATTTTCTAGAACTCTATAAAGTCGCTGACTTTTTCGCTAGATCGCGGCACTTGTCTTGATCGGGAATATGTAGACAAATGTGTTCTCTATGTTCACATAATTTTACGAATTGGTAAAACTTGTCCAAATGTTACAAGTTGACAATATTATATAGTATTTTTCTTTCTCTTTCGAACTATGAAGTCGAAATTATCCTAAGTTGTATAGTTTATGAGTTATATCCATTCTACGAAGTGTCCTACTGAATTTTCTGGTTGATTTGGAGCCTCGTAGTTTCTAGACATTATGGAATATTTCTATGTTGATGTCATAGAAGTTTGTCTTTTTTTTCACACAGCTGTATAGAGGAGATTCTCATCTTTAATTTTGTGTATGTTACAAACTTGTGGATTGAATATTCTATAGCCTAAGTTTGTGAGAAAAATGACTTATGAATGCCGTGAAGCTGTCTACCTATTATTGATTTGGGATTATATTTCTCTTATTTTGAAGGTTTGTTTCATTTATTTATTATAAATTGTTTATACAAATTACAATATCAGTATTATTGTTTGTAGAATTTATTGTTCTGAGTGAATGTTATTGTCAGACATCAAATATTGAGGCTATCTAGAGATAGAGGTTATGTTCGAAATTGGTCTTCCTTCATAGCAAATTTGTAACAAAACACATTGTGTTTACTAATACAAATAATTTTGTCTAATTAACATTTTATAAATTGATTGTTTTTACCAAAATATATGCAAAATGTCTATAAATTTATATAGGCATATCTATAAATAGAAAAGGGTTATGTTATATCTGGTGTGACCATATTAGGAAGTTTCCATTAGTTTTATATGTCTGAATAATTTTGTCTATTTAAAATTTTATAAATTGATTGTTTTTACCAAAATGTATGCAAAATGTTTATAAAATTATATAGGCCTATCTATAAATTTTTTTTATTGGTTTATATACCTATTTCTGTGGAATTTTGCCTCCGTTACTCTCCGACTTTTTGATATATGACCTTATAACTCTAAAATTTTCAAATCTAAAAGTTTTTGCATTACACACATAAAATCTATGTATCTTTGTGAGAACATAGGTAATAAAAATTCGGTTATTGATTATTATTTTATTTTTTGTGATTTTTTGTAAATAGTTAGCCAATATTCACTTTTTGCGTAAAAATGTACCACGTCCAATGAAAATTTTAAAAATTGATTTTTCTTTTTAGCAACTTTTATCCACAAATATATAACAAATCTCTAATAATACTTCAAAAAAATCAAAAAAAATTTTAGTATGGTGTACATTACCATTTCTGTGAAATTCTTGCCTACTATCCGATAATTCATGTTACTATCCGATATTTGAATATTTTACATAGTAACCCTAATTTATTTACATCTATCATTTTTTTTTTCACTACACAGCTAAATTCTATGCACCTTTCTGAATATAATGACATATAGAAGTTGTGTAAAAGATATATATATATATATATATATATATATACATGTATAAGACCTTTTGAGTGCCTGGCGATTCCTGACCTTGGAGCGGTTATACGATCAGACATAAAGGCCACCTTTTGGGTGCCTGAGTATAAATGTTATACCGTGTAGACAATTACCACCTTTCCAGTGCCTGTCATATATTTTAAATGCTTTGCGTCATTTTGGGGGCTTGATATAAAGATACCACTATTGCGACCTTTCCAGTGCCTGGCTTATACTTTAAACGCATTCACGGTATTTTGGGTGCTTGATATAAAGATACCACTATTGCGACCTTACAAATGCCTGGTTTATACCTTAGACATATTCACGACTTTTTGAGAGATCGATGTTGGCGCGTTTTTGTTTTTTTTTGAGGTGTTTGTTATTTTGACTGACCTCCCCCCCCCCCCCCCCGTCACTTCCGCTCCAACCACATCTGTCTTTCGCGTGTAAACTCCGGGCTGCACTATACATTTTTCATGTATTTCACACTAACAATTAACAATACCGCATCATATTGAACAGAATGGCTATAAAAAAATAAGGAAGTGATATTCTTATTGTAGAGGTGTTTAGTTTACATATTGATCTACACTCTTCTAATGACCTATTATTATGAACTAGATCTCGTCGTAGTCTAAAAATTCTCATCGTAATCGTAAAACATAATTATTGAGGGCGGCAATAGCCGCCAGATGTAAGTATGGCCGGCGAACCACCCCTATTATATACATTGAATTTTACGCGAGTTTTCTAGTTTATTACTGTTTTTAAATTCAAAAAGCCCCTTGAACTTATAAGATGTAAGAAAAACGTTTAAGTTTATCATTAAAAGAATAATATTTCACTTATAATTGCTAGTTATTAGTTATATTAAGTTACAGTTCTGATTTGACGGTTTACCGACAAATTTTTTTTTTCTTCAGCCAAAAAATTCAGGCGACGCTTCCCGTATTAACGCTGGATGCGAGTATGTGTGCGCACGCATCTTCGATTCTCACCATATGGCTAACATATATATACCAATACATAATATTGTCTTCAATTTTGGGATTTCAGTCTTGGGACTGTGAGTCCCGAGGTTCCCCTAATTTCCCGTTACATATTAAGGGTGGGCCCTCCGGGATAGGTCTCCCACCGTAAATTGACATGCTGGTCAAATCAAAATGAAAGAAGGAAATCATAATCTGACCTCGAGCGACGCAGTCTAGGTCAGTAATTAAGTGGGATACCCTAGGTAGAAATAAAAGAGATGCATAACGTTATAATTTAATTTGGAATTACTATTATAATTTTTGGGGGAAAACAAATTAATTTTGTTGAATTAAAGTAAACGTATTTCGGATTCAGCGTTAATTCGGGTAAGTCGCCGAAGAAAGAAGGTATGCTAATAAAAAAAAGTGTCGGTTGTAATTAGTCGCGGTATAATTTCTAAATAATGAAAAATAAAAATAATTTCATCAAAATAGTAAGCTCGGTTTCTTGGCCACTCAGGTATTGATGGTAATGAGAGAGCAGATGAATTAGCCAGGTCAGGTTCAGAATCCCCTTTCGTGGGCCCGGAACCGGTTTTCGGGATCTCCTATGGACATGCCAGAGCAGCGGTTGATACGTGGATACGGGAGGGGATGAATAGGGCCTGGACGAATTCAACCACTAGTAGACTTGCAAAAAGGTTATTTAGACCAAGCAAGAAACATGCTGAACAACTCATCTCTCTCAGAAGGGATAACATGAGGTGGGTGGTTGGGCTCTTAACGAGCCACTGTCACCTCAGAAAACATCTACACAGGATAGGGATTGCTGCAGACAATACTTGCAGGAAATGTGATTTGGCTGAAGAGTCCGCAGAACACATTCTTTTAGAGTGTGAGGCGCTAGGACTAGCCAGGCTATACTCTTTAGGCCTGCCGGGGAAAGAGATGGAAACCATCCTAGATAACCCTATTGGTAGTATCTGTTCCTTCATAGGGATGACGGGTATCACTAGTTGGGTGTAGGAAGGAAATTGGGGCGGCAAAAGATCTTTAGGTCGACGCCGGTGAGGCATCTGAAGGTGGCTTTCACATCCCAGAACGGAAAAAAAAGCTCGGTTTGGTTAAATATTACAAGTTTTTGTCGTAAGGTTATGCCGAAATACCTGTGAATACATATATAGACATACATAATTCAAAAATATTATACATACATGGCTATAAATATAAAAAATAAATGCAAGCGATTTTAGTTGAATAATCAGAACGTAATCATTAATTTAAATTAGGCAGAAGTAAGATTAGAATTAGTTGATCGTATTTTCTTTGGCTTAGAGCCAAGAGATATTTATGTCTGTTAGCATCCTGCCATACATCTTATCTGCTGATAAGCGATTGATTGACAATCTAAAACACTATTCTTATCGAAGGTCAAATCTTTACAAAAATATATTGAAATACTAAACTGACTTTAAATAACTTTACTTTTATACAACTTCCAAAATAATAAATAGTTATTAAAATAAATAATAGTCCATCCGTTTCGTCGGGGCTATCTGCGCGCGCATCACCCATTGTCGGTGTAATCACCACACAATGGACCCCACAATTCTACAAATTACTTTTTCTAGCATGTATATACTTCTACAAGAAAACCAGTAGTTTACCTTACTTATCCCCACCCGAGAATTTACGTATTTTATCGACCATTTTTATTTTTTCTTCACAGGTACCTTTTTATAAGGGCGACAGGAAGAAATAATTAACATCGTGGTAGTTTTTGAAATTTTCGGTATTCTATTTAGACTTAACGTAAGTATTAAATTGTATAAAAGTATAAATATATGAAATTTTATATAAGTATCATTAAAAAGAAAAAATATATATTGCACAAAAAGAAATAAGAATTTATTCGAAATTTACTTACAGTATTATACTATACTTACGAAAAGAAATATTATTTTTGTGAAAAAAAAAAAAAAAAAAAAAAAAAAAAAAAAAAAAAAAAAAAAAGTAGACTACAGAAATTTTTAGCATGGCTTTTGATTTTAGTGAGGAAGATTTTGAATGTAATTATTAACAAAGATGCATATTTAGGTGTAGAACATATACAGCGCTTCAGCGATTTAATAAAAGAATGTTTTAATATTGATTTCTTAGGAATGGAAGAATAACAAATTTATGATATGATTACTCCCGCTTCTCCTGATAGATCTAGAATTCAAATTTTATTTCGGCCTTTAACAGATCATGACATGCTTAGAGGTCACTTTGTGTGCAGTTTTTTTGACACTGAAACTATTTATATTTATGACTCATTCAATGAAAAGAAAGATCATAGTCACTTATAGATTAGTTTTGCTAAAATTATACCCATTTTATTTTCAATCTGGAAAGACTATAAAGTGGCCTGAAGTTCAACTTCAGAGTGAGTGTGATTGTGGTATATTCGCAATTGCTTTTGCGACATCTCTTGTACATGGTATTAGACGAGATTATGTGCGATATAACTGTGATAATAATTATATGCGACAATTTCTCTTACGTATATTTAGAGACCGTTCTATAAAAAACTTTCCTTTTCATTTTATTCAAATTCCTTCTTGGCATCTTCAATATTCAATGATGAATTGTGATTATGATATCTTAAAAAATGATTATCATATTGAAAGATTTCATAACCTACTTTTACGGTTTACTATTTACAAGCCTCAACATACCGGAAGACTTCAAGTTCTTTCAAAAATCAAACCAATGGCTGAGGGTGAAAAAAATATTCAAATTTTGTTTTCTAATTCTGAACATTGGTTATGTAGCTATTACGATGGTAAGTTATTATATATTTATGATTCTTCAAAATCTGATACATTAGATGCAGATTTTAAAATTTTTTTGAAAAAGCTTTATCCATTTTATTTTAGCAAAAATGAAAAAGATTATATATCCTTCTGTAGCCCAGCAACTTAATGGCGTTGATTGTGGCGTTTTCGCGATAGCATTTTTGCCACTTCATTAGTATTTGGCCATGATCCGCAAAATATTACTTATACATATTCCTTAATGCGTAATCATATATTTAAACTTTTAAGTGGAAATATCTTAACTTTGTAACTTTCTAAATACTGTTTGCTTATTACCTACCAATCAAATGTGCGATACCTTAAAGATGCTATGTTAAAAAAAATTAATGCCGAGGAAATTGAGCTTGTTGCCGAAGATACAACTCGAGCGAAGAATATGCACAAAAAAATAATAAAGTCTTTAATGAATGATGAAGCGGGTAGTTCACGAACTGCAGGATTAGCTAGAGTAATTAAAATAAAAGCTGGATCAAAAATTATGATAAGACGAAATATTGATGTTTCTATCGGCTTGGCTAATGGTACAATAGGTACTATTATTTCTGTAACAAGAGATAATAATAATGTTGTCGACATTATTAAAATTGAACTTACCAATAAAAGACAATATTCTATAGAACGTATAGAATCTAAATTTCAATTAATGAGGAATGCTTTTATAATAAGAAAACAATTTCCAATTTGCAATAGTTATGTAATAACTATTCATAAAAGTCAAGGTCTAAACTTAGAAAATGCAGTAGTTGAAGCTGGAAAAAACTTTAACTTGTAAATAAAATATAAAATAATAATGCTCATGTTATCTTCTTTAAAAATATTTTAAGTTTTAATTTGAATTTTCGATTTTTAACTGCTCACTTACGTTTTAAAAAAATCTAAATACTATTTTATGGTTGTTGAAGGTATTATGCAAGTTATATTCAAGTCTTTGTATAATACAACTTCGAAATGATTATTAATATAATATATGCTCAATAAATTTTATATTATTGGTTTATTAATAAAAATTGCTTTTCCAAGATGGTAGTATTTAGGAATTTATTAATAAATCAAATGTGGGGTGATATGTCGCCCACTGGAATAGTGTTCAGAGACAACCCCCACCCCAGTATGATTTCTCATGCTTTCGCTGCCTTATTTATAAAGGGAATAAAACGCAAGGTCATACTTACGAAAGTTTTACTTTTTTGAAAGGTTTTTTTGTTGAGTACTATCTAAATTTATTCTAAATTCTGGACAAGCAGGGGGAATATCACCAGATTAATTATCATGGTTGATGAAATGAATGTTAAGCTTACATATGTCTTCAGTTGCCTAAATCATTTATTTATTGAACTACTGGACGGTGAAGTGCAATTTTCTCTCCATATAATACTTAGGAAACAACAGTTTATATAAAACAATACAATTTATCCAGGGTGTTCTTCCCGACCGATTTGTTGAATTAATTCCGTTAAGAAAGGTAAATTAAATGGATAACACTTGTTTTTTTTTCTTGGGGGATCCTCGGCATCTAAGGGTTCTTGTCTCTGAAAAACAACATAACTTATCAAAGGCGTACTTACACCTCTATTCATTTCTAGAAATAAAAATGTCTGACTTTTACGTGGCATAGTATGACTTTGTAATTTGAGTGACCCTCAAAAATAAGGTAAACAATAAATAAACGTTTGTCTTTCATATTCCAGACCTAATAATAGTATTTTTTTAATCAATTAAAAACATTATTAAATATTTAAAATATAGTTGTAAAGTTCCTGAATACAAATGTAGTGAAATTTGCGACCGGGCAAATATTAATATTGTGTCCAACTGTAAAATAAACAGTGAATTGGCGCAGGTAGAAAAAACACACCATGTGACAACGTTGCATTACTCCCTCCTTACTAAGCATAAGTGAGTCATAACTAGATATCCACAGCCTATTTCTACTATTTTTTTTTAAATTTGCTACTACCTAATATTGTTTGTTCGAATTTCTATAACTAACTATAAATGTTTATCTAGACAATCTCAAAACCAACCCCTCAGTTCTCCAACCATCAAATGTCAACCGATTCTTACTTCATAGAGCACAAGTTTATTTGTTGTTAAAATTATATAATATTTGTGATGCAATTTTCCCTTTTCTGTTCAAATATATATTCTTTTACTGCTACAGTACAAATATAAATACCATATTGTTCGTCATTAACAAATAAAAGTTTCACTCTCTTGTAATTGTTTTATAAAGTTAACAAGTTTTCAATATATACGACTTTAACATTTTAAAATGAAATCATTTTCAATTCTCGTATAAAACCTTACATGAAAAATGCGTTTATTAAATCTGAACTCAATATCATATATATTTCTAAAGTTATAATGTTATTTTATTTTTAAAAAATGGCGGATATTCGAAAACTAAGCACGATAGGATTATCCTACATGTTATAAAGCATTTAATGTATATATTGTCGTACTTAATCTGTTCTATTGAACTGTACTATTGAAGTTTTGATTGTTCTGAAGTTTGATTGAGTAATTTCAACTTATTTGTCACAAACATTTCTTTTGGATGAGTTCGATACAGTTGTCAAAGAATTCTGATGATATTTAACCGTTTTTTAAATTCAATGTTTAATATAAATTACTAAATCCATAATAAATCGAGAAATCGGAAAAGCTTTGAACCGATTTTTGGGGTTTCAAAACTCTGGCGAATTGAGTAGCTCGCGTAATTTTTGTTCAGTTTTCTTCAAATTGTTTAACATATCTTAAAACGAAGTTAGATAAAATATATTTCGTTTTTCACTGTTGGTCTCTTTAACTTCGATAAATAAAGAAATTTGTCAAAAAAAAAATCAACTATTTTAAGGCAAAATGTTTTTACGTGTTTCACAAATTGCTGAACAGTATTTTTTGTAAAGATAAAATGTGTAAATATTTGATTAAACAATTCCTTGTAGACATCTTAGTTTAGTTCAGTTGAAGCTCGATGTGTTTTTTTCAGTAACACTCCTAACAAGCTCAGTGTGTTCCAATGAAGGAAGAACTACTTCCTGACACAATTCTTCAAATGTTGATGAGTAACCTTATAGGCTTACATGTGAACAAACCAACTGTGTGAACGGAAATATAGTTTATTCTCTGATGAGATGATAATTGTGAATAACATGCGTCCGTGATTCTGTTTTGAATGTGGGCTGGGGGGGGGGGTGTTTTTCTGTTCTTGTAAAACTGCAACCTCTATTATTTTCACGGTGTCTCATTATTGTATTTTCAACATTGTTCTATTTAACACGAATCTTAAAAACAACAAACGTACTTTCTTTGTAGAATCTTAATTAATTTAGTATTATAAATAGCCTTTCCTAAATAAATTGAAATCTTTAGGCTTATTAAAAAAAAAATAAATAACGAGATTTAGATTCGAACCAACTACCTAAGATTTAGAAAAACAAAGATTAATATAGTTCCTCTATATAATAAAAATAAAGTCGTCTTTAGACTTCACTCTGGCTGTCTATTTTTCCGTTTTCAGGATAATATTGTGAACTAGAGAAATTACCAAATTTGTGCTTTAACTAATAACTACAGTACTGTAATTCATTTATTGCTAAAATTAAATATAAATATAAGACACCACAATTAAAGATCCTTTACGAAAGTGCTATCCTTCTGCGCCAAAGAAGCCTATAACTATGACCATACATAGGTTATTGAAATAAGTTATTGGAATTTTTGAGTTCTCCAATATTCTGCTCGAGTTGTTGAATAGCTATAGTACGATTTATTGTTTAAAAACTTTGAAATATTTTCCAGGACTTCTTCAACTTTAACGTCATGTAATTTGTTGTGCCTCCCACCTCTGACTCATCCAATTTAAATTTAGTACTTTAAAAAAAAATCCTTACCTATATAACACTCTTAAAGTGTGCTTCAATATATACATACACACAAACTTTCTTATTTAACAAGAAACAGTTCTTAGACAAAGTTCGTTATTGTTTTGATCCATTCACTTGTTTATAATTAATATGTAACAGTAGTAATATTAATTATCTTAATTAAAAAATGGCATCGTTATTACTAAGAAAATCAAGATTCCTAAAATGTAAAAGGCATACGCTATTTTTAATTGTTGGCAATATGAATTGGGATAGTGTTCGCTTTCTTTAAGTCTAAAGGAATTTTAAAAACAATGATTTTCCCGAAAAGATAAAACGTCAGGCTCATTTAAAATATATAAATGTCTCTTAGTGTCATAAAACTAAGAGAGGCTAGGTTAGTCTTAACGCCCTGGCTACCTGAACCTCAACATAGCAGTTAAGACAAAATAATTCCTGATAATGAGAGAGCTGTAATGGTCAGTCACAATATTTTTAGAAAACATAAATTAAAGACTACCGTAGAAACCTTTCTATCAAACTTTCCTAAAATAAATTTTAGTTTTATTTATGTTACAAATTCACACACATATAAAAGAAAACAAAGATATACATTTTCGGTTTAAAAGACAAATTTTTACGTCAGTCGTGAATTCTTTCCTAGCTATTTATAATTTTTAACAGTTTTAGAAGTCAGTTTCTTTCGATTGAGTACATCAATAACAGTTATTACAATCCACCTCAATGTAAAAAAGGTAAACGGTAATTTTTTGGCAATCTATAATCACAAATCCCTAATATTTTTAGTAAAAGGATATAGGTTTTAAATTCGATCCTGACCATTCTGTTCCGGTTAAACCAAAGTTCTGTGGAAAGAAGTATTTATTCCATAACAATAATAATTATAACCTTAAACGGTCCTAATGTGCGATAACTTTTAGTTGAAATTTAAGCGTTTTAAATATTGTGCTGAAATTTGATACTGTCTCAATAATATGTGTTTAAAATAATAATGAAATATAAATGTCCAAAATTTAAAAGATTAGGATTAAAATTGGATTTAATTTTTATTATTGAAATATTTTCATACTGATTGTATTGAATTTTTTGTATAAATGTAATTGCACTGCATTAAAGACAACAGATACTAGGCATTGGAGACATTAGTCTAAAACCGTTAACAAAACGTTTAGTTTCTTTTATATATCAACACACTGTAGCCCCTTTGTTTTATTAGGGGCAGAGGCTACCTGAACGACTACTAGACTGCTAATTTTGCAGCTTGGTCAATTTTTATGTCTACAATCAATGAAACATGAAGTAATACAACAAAATATAATGTTAGGTATACTCTAAACATATACTCAATAATAAACATAAACTCTTGATGTTAGATCAATTTGGACGATGATCATAGATCATATCTGATTGACGTTTATGCAACCGGCCACTACATACCGGCCACCAAGTCAATGCTAAATATTACAAGGAAAGAAGATTTGTAGCATTATTTCGTAAAAATTCGGTATCTAGCCCTCATAATTAGTTATAGATTTGGTTGTTAATACATTTTCCTAAGTAGGCCTTTGTCGTTTAAAATAGCAATTTCAATATATTTATTAATTAATTTTATATTATATAAATGTTATACTAATCAATGTAATATAATATATTTTTAATATCTCCAAAAAGTTTACATTTCTACTGTGTTTTTAGAATATACACATTTTGTCTGAATAGAGATAAATTTATACGAAGAAAAACTACAATCTCAATCTCTCTTTTTTTAAAAGTAGAAATGTCTTTCAATTTTTTATTAATAGATTACCATAGGGCAAAAAAAGGATGTGATGTAATATTTATAGAGTGGGTTGGTTTTTATTTATTTATATTTTTAACTTAAATGAAGTCAATGAATACGTATTCAAAGGTGACGATAGTCTTGCTTCCTTTCCACTAGATGCAAGTAATAAATCAGAAATAAAGTAAGTACTATACAGTATATAGAGTTAAACCGTTAACTTTTTGCGAGATGACAACGTCAGACACAATTGTCACACATTAACAATAAGCCAGATAAACCATCAAGTTTTACTAGATGTAAGGGATAAATCAAAAATAAAGTAAACACTATAGAGTATGTAAAGTTACGCCGATAACTTTTGTAAGATTAAAAAGTCAGACCCATATGTTACACATTAACAATAAGCCAGATAAACCATAGGGACAAACTTTAAAGTATTGCGGCATAAGTCTCAAAGATTCCTGTTTTTCTCACTGTCAATTATACGTAGCTTGATCTCGAGTAGGAAATCCGAAAAATTTGTATAACATACCCCCAGATAACAAAAGGAAAAATGTTGTTTATAAACAAGAATTTTAAATAGTTAGAATGTTTTCAATAAAAAGCTTTTACTTCTTATATTTTGAGGTTTCCAATAGTAATTCAATAAAAACCTTCTCCTTAAAATAATTCATGTGTGTGCCAATTTTCATGTTAATCGGTCAAACGGTGTCTTAGTATTAATGTTAGACTGGGTAAGTAACATGATGATGTTTATAATAATTAGATAAAAACCTTCTCCATGAAATAATACATGTGTGTGCTAATTTTCATGTTAATCGGTCAAACAGTGTCTCAGTATTAATGTTAGACTGGGTAAGTAACATTATGATGTTTATAATAATTAGATAAAAACCTTCTCCATGAAATAATACATGTGTGTGCCAATTTTCATGTTAATCGGTCATACGGTGTCTTAGTATTAATGTTAGACTGGGTAAGTAACAAGCTGATGTTTATAATAATTAGATAAAAACCTTCTCCATGAAATAATACATGTGTGTGCCAATTTTCATGTTAATCGGTCAAACAGTGTCTTAGTATTAATGTTAGACTGGGTAAGTAACCAGATGATGTTTATAATAATTAGATAAAAACCTTCTCCATGAAATAATACATGTGTGTGCCAATTTTCATGTTAATCGGTCAAACAGTGTCTTAGTATTAATGTTAGACTGGGTAAGTAACATGATAGCGTTTATAATAATTAGATAAAAACATTCTACATTAATGAGTTAAATGAGTTTGAAAATTTTCTTCGTAATCTGTCAAACGGTGTCATAGTATTATTGTTGGGCTGGGGTAAGTAACATTATGGTTTTATAATAATTAGGGAAAATGAAAAAAAAAACATATTGGCCGATTTTTATGGTGATCGGTCAAACGGTGTCTTAATATTAATGTTGCGCTGGGTAAGTTGCGTAATAGCGTTTATTAGTTCGATAAATTATCTAAATCAATAAATATGGTATTAAATAATCTAGATTGTTTTTTATCTATAGAAAAAAAGTCTAGTTAAAATATTATCGTGTGTTTCCACCCACAAGTCTATAGAAAAAGTCGTCATACAAAATTTGATGTTAATTGTTTATTTTCCATCGATTTAAACTAAAATAAACCAAATTTTTAATGCCAATTGCAGAGAGAAATTTAGGGAGATAACAAAAATGAGAGTATAGAAGAAGGGAAAATGTTGGGGACAAGACAATGTTGGCAGCATTTGTTGCAAAAATCCGTGTTATGTTAACTTATGTTAAGGGGACAGTAAGCTATATATACTCTTGATGAGAATACACTGTCCTCCTAATATTCAGAGGACAGTAACTGTGCTCTGAACATGAGTATATATGCGAAAAATGTCCTCTGATCAAGAGCGAGAATGTCTTAAACACTAAATGTCTCAAACAAATAGTGAGGCAAAATATCATGATTTTGAAAAAAACACAAAATACGCGACTACAGCCAAACGGTTGAGATCGGACATGGGTCCATATGAACTTTTTTATTCCATTTAGTGAGTAGAACATACTGGCGAAGTTAATGGTGTCAGTAGAAACTCACCCTGTATATATATAGGGTCTATCATTGTTAGGTTAAACTTTGTGCCAAGTTCAAACTGAATCGGTCAAACTGTTCTCTAGGTATAAATCATTTTGGAAAAGAAACAAAATGGCGGATGTCTGGAAAACGAAGCTTTTCTGGCCCTAGGTACATATGAACAACTTTGATTTTTTTTAGGTGGACCCCTATCATCTTCTGAAGTTGTGCCAAACTCTCGCAAAACACCCTGTATGCTAAACAATTAAAGCGTTTAATACAACCTAATCTACTGTATTTGAATAAGTAAGCAAATTCATATGTAACTGAAAACGAGTAAAACTGAATGGTATTAACCTAATATGAACATAATATAGGGTTACCGTAACTCGACTTATTTCCGGCGGGATGTGATAGGTGACTAATGAACAACAAATGTAACGGCTTTGTAGCGCGCACTAGAATGGTTAATTTATAGTATAGATTAATTTTTTTGGACACAAGTTTAGGACTCCAACTTCTCTACAAAGTGTGCACTTGTTTCGTAAAATTCATTGTTAAATTGATATTTTGGAAATTATTAATCTACAACTTTTGAGCTGCTCGTCTCTTAGTATTTGAACAAAAATGTGTTTGTATATTGTTCAATTGCACATATGTCAAATTACATTGGTGGATTACTAGGAAAGTTGTAGGGTAGTTTTTATTTCTTCCCCTCTCTATGTTTTTTGGGGTGCTGAATCCGAATCTGAGGTTTGCTTACAAAATTTCGTGACGCAACATTGACAAAAATGCAAAAAAGGTAAAAAATCTCATTCTTGCAGGTTTTCTCTATTCTTCAATAACCTCTCTAGCATACTCAAAATGAAAGAATATAAAATTGCCTACATATTTTACTATTTAGGTTATTTCTCCGACGAACCGTTCGGGCTCAAAAAACCCACTTTTCCACACCAACACTCAATTTTACTATCAAAACTTTCATTTAGTGAATTCCTCCTACTTTTAAGGTGAATACATACATATAGGCTGGGTTCAACTGTTATGCCATCTATTATAAAAAAAAAAGTTATCTAAGTATCCTAGTACATTCGTACAAGCCTTGACCAAGTTTAGGCATAGCTTAATCAATCTTTCCATAAATTATGTTTTTATAAAGAATTAATTTGTTCTTCAGTACAGAATAATGGGATCTAGTAAAAAAAGTTGTAATTCCAACGAAAAATCTGGAAACATTACATGGGACTATTGTTATATTGTATTGTGTTACATATGATTATATACAGGATGCCCCCGAACTCTCTGGTCCCCTTTTGTGGATTTGTTATACAGACGAAAAAGTAAGCACCGTTGACCTATGTTTATATTGTGAAATTTGTTTGTCTCGATTCCAGGAACAAATCCACAAAAGGGGACCAGAGATTTCGAGGGCATCCTGTATATTTGCAATTTATAATATAGCAGTTGTATGTATTAATACTATTATCTAAAGCACAAATAACAAGATAGGTTAATAAGGTCGGTTCCACTAAAGGGCCTAGGGAAAATTTGTATTATCTGTTTCCATAAACGTGACGATCCTAAGGTGGCCATTAGCAAACTTTTTTTTTTACATGTAGTAAGGGCGTGTAATTTCGGGAGTGTTTGTGAAAAAAACATATTTACTTATATTTATAGGTTTGTCATTAACGCATGCTTTTAACAGAACCAATTAGTGAAAACCCGGTGGTCCTTTATGGCCGTTCAGGTTCAAAACCTTTCTATAAGTTAGGTGGTTTATGATATTTGTTAAGTGTGAGGATTTCCCAGTGTATTTTGCCGAATATCTCAATTTCTTGTCTTTCAATGCCCAGACAGTAAATGCCATAAGGCTGGGAAAAGTACTATGACATGTGTTTTGTTGTTAAACACTACAAAAAGTAACTGTTTAGGCTGCTGAATTAATTTAAGACACTTTTCTGCTTAATCGCATAACTACTATTAGGACTGTACAGTATAACATACATTTTAGGGCTGGGAAAAGTACTATGACATGTGTTTTGTTGTTCAACACTACCAAAAGTAACTGTTTAGGCTGCTGAATTAATTTAAGACACTTTTCTGCTTAATCGCATAACTACTATTAGGACTGTACAGTATAACATACATTTTATGGCTGGGAAAAGTACTATGACGTGTGTTTTGTTGTTAAACAAATTTAACAATTTAACAAATTTAAACAAAAATAAAGCATGCCTAATTGACATGCTTGGTGCAAATTTGTTTGAAATCGATCGAATATTTTTCTCTCTAGCTTTTTATACATACAGACATACAGACAGACATTTTGTAAAAACCATTTTTTTGGACTCAGGGGGTCCCAAAACGGGTATATCCACAAAAATCTCATCATCGATTTTTTTTTGCGATCACTATACTTTCTCTATACTATAGTATAGTGTGAAGGTAAAATGGTAACTAGTTAAAATATAGTTTTATTTATAAACTTGAAAAAATAAATACCGTAGCCTACTTGTTTGTAGAAATAAATGTAACTATTTTCGTCTTCTGATTAATAATGTGTAACATATTTTAACATTCTGTTAACTATATTATGAAAACGAGGACAACGAATGGCTGAACGGGAGTTGTACCGCGAACAGAGGATTATGTACCCTCTAGTTATATTTAAAATAAATAGTTACTTCATTAGTATTTGACAAACAATAGTATTAATGAAAGAAAGTAAGTGATATGACAAAATTATTAAATCAATTTTTTTTGTATTAAAACTATACAATATTGTTATGTGACGCAAAATTTTACTCAAATAATGTTTCAGACAAAGTAATGTCAAAATTAAGTTTATTGCAGAGCATAAGGTCTTCAAAAGGTTCTATTTAAATAATAGCAGGTCTTCAAAAGGTCTATAAAACACGATGACTTATACCATGGTGATAACAGGCATCAGAAAATAGAAATTAACAGGAACAGGCGTCAACTAAAGCCTTTAAAAGGTTACTTTTGTAACTGATCGTATAAGACTTCAATAGGTGGCATTTGTAACTGATCGTATATAAGCCTTCAAAATATCGTCTCCCGTACATTTCACGCCAGGCACTCTAGGCATCCAAAAGGTTCGTCGACGTTTTTGCTTTATACAGAGGGCACAAAAGGTCGTTTTAGTGTATGAAAACAGACCTTTTGAATGCCTGAGTTCAAGCACTCCAGGCCTCCAATAGGTCGTCGCCCGTACCATTAGGCACTCGAAAGGTCTTATACATAAATCTATATATATATATATATATATATATATATATATATATATATATATATTACTATTTTTAGTAAATTCTTGAAAATAAAATGATCAAATTACCTTTTTTCGTAAATTTTTTTTAATTTTGAAAATGTAACAATTTTTTTTTTTTTTTACTAAATATATTTACAAATATTACACAAAACTTTTGTATATCTTAGAAAAAGGTGGTAATCTTTTGGTTGATTTTGGATGATACAGGTTTTTCCTGAAAAATGATAACTTAGTTTTTGACATATAACATACTTACTCCAAAACCGTTTCAAACTTTTTTTTTTTTTCTTTTTTTTTTTTTTTTTTTTTTTTATACATAGATGAATTCTATGCATCTTTCTGAGAAAAATGATGTCTTATAAGTTAAGTTTTTTATAAAAATAATATATTTTATGAATTTTTTAAGAAAACAAAACCTTTAACATGCACTAGTTGTGCCAGTTCTAGGGTTAACCCTATAAATGGCGCATGTTAATGTTTCTTTTAAAATTCATAAAAAATAGTAAAAGTGCATAGAATTTACCTGTGTAGTGAAAATTTTTTTATATGTTACGGTTTTGGAGTAAGTATTTTAATAGTAAAAAAATGAAGTTAGCGTTTTTCGGAAAAACCGATATAATCCATACAAACATTTTTTTAGAATTTTTCACAGATACCTACACAAAAGTTTTGTAATACATTTGTCAATAAATGTTGATAAAAAAAAAGAAAATTGCCAACCTTTCATATTAAATTTTTTTTTTTCAAAATTAGTGAAAACGTTAGGCTTAATTTGAAAAAAAATCACCAAAAATAGTAATATTATTGAAAATGCAACTTCTTGGTATCATTTTTCTCAGGAAGGTGCATAGAATTTACTTATGTAATGAAAAAAAAAATACATGTAAAAAATATTGAGTTATTTAGTCAGAAATCAAAAATTCATCCAAAAGCCGAAGCAAAAATTTCACAAAAATGGTATATTTACTAAAGATCAATTTTTTTTTTAATACATTCTGAGATTGGTAATATAGTTCTGGATAAAATGTGGTAAAAATAAAAAAAAAAATTGTATACACTTAAACATTTACTTACTGTAGTGCAAACCTGTTTTGCAAATATCAATGATTCTCCAGTAAAAGATGATTAATTATTACAAATATGAAATCAAGATGAATAACGCAACAGTTTTAAATAATATTTATTAAATTGTCAGTAAATACATCATTTGTATGCATGTAATTCTCAAATAGCATTAGTTTTGTTTGAGCTTCAATAGACAACATTGTAAGGGTTAGGTCTACCCTCAGCTGTTGATAGACTAATACTAACCTAGATTAGAATAGGTTGTGATTTACAGAATACTGTACTTACTTAAATAATATAGGCTCCAACTTTTAAACATTTCAGTAACTAATAAACACTGTAGAAAATAGACATTGAAAGGACAATATAAGGATAACAAAACAATAAAATTAATAACAAGACAATGTTTAAAATAAAATCTTTATACCCTTTGGGCCATTCCACATGAAATGACAGTAAAAATTGCAAATTGGTAAAACTCTAGAAAACTGACACCAAGTATGTTGAACAATTACAATTTTTTATTGAATATGTAAATATGTTATCTTGAGTGTAATTGTGAAATATTTTGTATTGGGACTAAAAAATTGTAGCCGTAGTTATTTTTTTTGAAAATTACGAATTGCGTATTGTAATACATTTGCATGTTCAAGATAGGAAATATAATGTTCTTTTTTTATCATGAAATATTTGTTTCATATCATATTAAATTTAAGAATTATTACTATATTGTACAAATAATATAAAAAGTAACGCTTTTGTTTACCTTTTTATTCTTATTATATAAAAAGTTTTACAACCTTTTTAAAGTTTTAGGTGTGGTTACATTCCTAGTTCCGCGAAACATTTGTTGTGAGGTTAACTTTTAGATGGTTGGGTTGGTTAAAGAAAAGTAGGCTATTATTATTATTATTATTTTAACTATCCCAATAACCTAACTTGTATAGTGATAATTCATATGTTTAATGTGATATTAAACCAATATTTAACAGGAAAATTTGTTTCGATTTTCCTAATAATATAGCAATTGTAGAAGTATCAAAAAACATTGACATTATAAAAGATTTTAAAATGATTAATAAAAGCGGAATAAAGTTTCTATATTCTTAGATGCAAATTATAATTTTCAAAAAATTGTTAAATCTATTGTCTAACGCAGTACAATTTTAATGTAGAACTTTCTATAGTTTAATTTATAGAACTTTAATTCTATACTATTCTCTAAATACTAACTTATAAATAATACTAAATACTAAAAATTCTATTTGACTTAATCCTACGTACAATGGTTGGAAATTCACTTAATATATTCAAATCTGTAACGAAAAAAAACATAAAAATCACCGAATATAAAGAAAGCCTTGTTAGAGGACTGTTCAAGAAAGATATTGACATAAGTCCACAGATTAAGAGAAATAATAAGGGTTTTACAATACATTAACCCAACCATATTGAAAATTATTGAGCATTTGCCAGGGGCCATGAGTACCATGCATGGTACTCAGGTAAAAAATAGCTAATTTAAGGGGTAAAAGTTATAAAACTACAAATTAAAAGATTATACAATACCACAAAATGAATGAATCCATTATTGAATTTAAAAATATGGTGGCCTCAGGGAACAAGAATGAAAATCCATATATGGTACTCGTGGCAGTCAACTAGTTAAAAAATATTTTTAATCCATTGATGAATCTAAATATTGTGTTTTCATTTTAATTCTTACAGGTGATGGAATACAATGTTTATTTGTAACTATATTATTAACATAACTTACTACTTGTGCAAGCGTTCTACCCTTAATAGTTTTTTCTTCCTCCCATACTTGTTTAATTTCTTTTCTTGAAGGTTTTGTATTTAATATAAAATATTTAGCAAACCTTTTGTAAATTGTCTCTTTCTCTGCAACAGACCATCTAACTCTCACACAACGTATTTTCGGCGGTGTTACAGAGAGAGAGGTTATATCAAATTCATTTCCTTCCTCCTCCCCAGAAATAAATTCCGAGTCACTGCTTTTTCCACTGGTGTTAAACTCTTCAGCTTCAGGTTTTTGAGATGGTAGAGAAGCTAATGTAACAGTTGAAGGTCTATATTCAGTCATCTGAATAAGTGTGTGCCCTACAACTGCTTTCTGCATCAATTGCAAAGGCATTTCATAATAATTTTCGTGAGTTGACAAATCATGGCCTAAAAATTTTGCCAATCTTTTAGTGTAAGTATCATTTCTTTGGTGCAGTTGTGATGATGTGGCAGCATGGTGTATAAGCCCAGTTGCAATGAAATGTTCTGGTTTTTGTAGGTTAGCTTTACTTTTAAGCTCTCTCAATATTACAGTACCATCAAATTTTTCTGTTTTACCTGGTCGTCCAAAAAGTAATTCACTTTTCACACCAATTTTGTCTCTGACTTGCAACAAAACATCAATTCCTTTCTTCATGGCTTTGGTCAGCAAAACGGGCACTTTCTTTTTATTTTTATTTGCTGCAATATAAAAAATTGATAATTCTTTCCCAGTTTTTTTTTCTTCTTCTGTTAATGCAGTTTCATCTAATAAGCCATAATCACAGTTTTGATCAACAGTTTTATAATTTGTCAATGTTATATCAACTACTTCACCTGGTCTTCGCCTATTGAGCATAATAATGAAGACAAATAATGTTTTAGCTAGGTCTTCATATGCTTTTTCATTGGGAAGAAGTTGAAGCTGTTTTATTCCATAATTACATTTTTCATTTAGGTATTTATTGAATAGCCTAATGTCTTCAGGTTCAGGAAGAATATCTTCCTTGACTACTTTCTGTTTCCTTCTACTTTTTTCACAATTTGTGCTGACCTCAGAAGCCCAATCTTTTCGCATTAAATGTTGAAAATCACTGATTTTGCATATTATTTTTTTCTCATCAATTGTAAGAGAAGAGTTTTTTATTGCATCTGAAGATATTTTTGTTTTGTGAACAGATTTTTGCATGCTTGTAGAGATTTTCTCTCTTAAAAAATCCTAAACAATGTTTGCAAATATTATGGCTAAAATTGCTTATTTCAAAATTAATTGATTTGATCTTTTGACAGGTATTAATTTAGATTGTTTTAAGTTATTTATTACATCTAGATTAAATATATGGTTTCCTTTTTTCTTAGGCAATTTGTTATCTTGGCTCGTTTCATTTTTCTTTTTTTGAATTTTCATCTGATATCGAAATATATTCTCTCACCCTTTCTTCTTCTGGATGTTGCGTTGTGAGGTGGCGACTATATTAGTAATCATCTTAAAACAATAAGGACAGCAGTTCCTTTGCTTTCTTTGCTTGATTACAATTTTTGTTTGGTTTTTGTATGGTAGGCACCGAGCACAAGTATTACCTCTGCAATCCAAAATAAAACATCAAAATTATTAGTTCAGTATGCCATATTACCATTATTTTGGGTAAGAAGGTGATTCTTTTTTTAAAATACAGAGATATAATAATAAAAGATTTCATTTACATTTTTATAATTTTTTTTAATACTAATGTTTTTAATGATCAGCATTTTCTAAGACAACACTTACCCAAATCAGCAACATCATTTTTTTCAACAAAAATCATTTCATTATCAGGATCAACCATTGCATTTTCATTTGTAGTATCAACATCAATAATTTCCTCAACGGTACTATGTACATTTAAGCTCTCGTAAAAAGTGATTTCATTATCAGTGAAGCCATTGTTTGACGCCTAAAAATAAAACACATGATTGACAAAAATTTTATTTAACATAACTATATGGTTCTAATATTTGATTTCAGATGTTTCTAAAATTTAATCATTTTTTGTTTGACAGTTCAAGCAGGAGTTTACAAAAGTTTCAGTTGTATTTTCTAAAACTAAAATTTTTTCAAACTTGCATTATTTTCTTTGTAAAACTAAGTGTTTTTCTTTTTCATCACAAGAATTAAATCAACAAACAATATATGTTATGAAACAATTTTATTAATAAATAATATTAACAATTAAGAGAGAAAATTGGTAATTATGGAGTGTACTTGCCGTAATGATTTAAGTAGGATATGTTTTTAAACTTATAATATTTACCTTAAAATGTAATTATTCACATCATTTTAGGTGATGCTAGAACATTTTCAATGCATAAAAACAATATTTTCACTCCTAAATAACACTTTTAAAAGTAAGAATTCCAGCTCTTTCTAGGTTACCGCATATGCTTAAAGCAATACATATCTCACATTAATACGACATATTTGTTTTTACCATGATATATATATATATATATATATATACCTGGCCAGACCTTTTATTAGGTCTTGATATATATATATATATATATATATATATATATATATATATATATATATATATATATATGTAACAAACACTGTTATAAAATCCATAAAACATATTTTATTACCAATCATTCATTGCATAACATACGCAAACAAGACGTAGCGACCATTACTCACTTTAGAAGGAGGACAAAGCTGTATTTAGTACTTCTAAAATGTGTTATTTAAGAGTGAAAATATTGTTTGTGTGCATTGAAAATGTTCTAACATCACCTAAAAGTATCTGTAGATTACATGTTAATGTTTAAAAAGAATATTATAAGTTTTTAAAAAACAACCTACCTAAATCGTTACAGCATGTACACTCCATAATTACCAAAATATTAATAGCCTATAATATAAAAACAAACATGGACTTTTTTAATCACACACAAGTATGTCTTAATGATAATTAAGTATAACTTAATGAATTTTTAAAATACCTTATAAATAATCAAGAAAAGATTTAAGAAGTGAAAATTATGTTCAATTAAAGTGGCTAAAGTATGGATACAAATTTTGACTCCTCGGCACACAAATAAAAGAGGAAAGCCCGCAAAATTCGCCTATAGATATAAATGCTACCATAGTGTCAGACTATTGGAGTTAAATTTTATACTAAAATCGGGTTACTACTAATTAATTAACATAGAGGTCTAAGAATATTTGTTATTATGTATAAAATTAACATATCTTACCTCTATATATGGAGATGTCGGAATAACCTCATATACACCTTCCTCCAATGATACATTGGACAAACTATTTGCAAATAATACTCTTTTAACTCCTAAAATAAAAAACACACATATTAAGTTTTTCATAATAATAAAGTAGGAGGGTGGGGCTATGTTAAAAATTTAGCATACTTGTTATTTCGGTAATTCTGGAAATCTGGTCATACTTTCTAGTATAAAACCTTATTTGCTGATAATTTGAGAGTTTTTGTTGCAGCCTATATGTAAATTAGGTTTTGAATAATAGTTTACCTGTCATCGTTTTTTTGCATTTTTAAACTGTGGCGTGAATGCATTTTCAGTTTTCTGAAATTAAAGGTATATTATCATAAATTTTAACTTTAAGTACATTAACTTAACAATAAATACTTATACCTAACGCTAAAAATATATGATACATTATTAATTTGCTTAAAATACACGATGGTTTAAAGTTGTTCTAAAACACTCCCTACATTAAGCTATCCACTATTTTTCTGATAGACAAAACACAATTAAGTTAATATGTTTATATATAATTTATCGAAATAGAGGTTAATTTTATAGGCTAAATAATTAATTTGAGATAATATACCAATGTGTAAGTTAGTGACAAGAGACTAGGCTATTTAAACCAAATTAAGTATACTTTGAAAATCATTGCGGGATGACTTGTCAGCTGTAGGCTTGTCATTTTGAAATCGTTCAAATATTTTGAATTTAAAGAACATAATGACCTTTATGGTAGGGACATAACTTCTCATCTGTAGCCTGTTATTATGAAAACGTTCAAATATTTTGAATTTAATGAATATAATGCCCTCAAAGTGAAATGATAACAATAGAAATAAACCGAGACATTTTATTTGAGCAGTAGTTGCTTATAGTCACTGATAAAATTAACACCAATACAGTATATTTTACTGTACACATTTGAAATAAAACAAACTAAAACATTAATACTTTACCAAGTGTTCAAATTTACAGTTTCAGGCTATGATAATTCCAAGGGTTTTTGGTTTTTCAGCATAAACAATTTTTTAGCAGCTCTCAATGATAATCAAAACTGTGTGTATTTATACCAATGCAGGAATTAATGTATTGATGTGTATTAATGATCTTCATAGAAGACATTGTATTTTGCTACACATTTCGGAGAATACAAATAATCTCTCATTATAAAATGACTAGAGCCTAAATCTGGAATTAACCTCACCCATCGATTTCTTAATTAGACATAGATTATTAAGAATCTCAAGTAGGCCTATCAGTTAGCAGACATTCCTGGAAGACAAAACAATTTTGTAAATACCTTATCTAACCTATCGTAGTTGTAAACAGTCCTAGTTATAGTTCCAATGAGGGATTTGAGGCTGCTGCTACTTCATAAAATTAGTAAATCCTTTGTCAATGTGACTTATTTAAATTTAATTAGAATTCGGATAGTATTAGAAAGCCTCCAAATTGTATAATTAACATAAGCAATGGCCATGTTGAGACTAGACTAACTCTGCCTGCAATGTAAATGGTAATTATGTCATGAAATAGTTCCATTTGAAATTTCCTAAAATTGTTAGCCTGTTCAATAAACTTACTACAACTTAATATTCCTTGATTTTAATCATAAAATAGGTAGTAGAAAATAAATATTTAGGCTATCTACCTACAAATTTGATGGCAGGTAAAACCTTACATATTTCCAGAAATAGTAAAATAGGCCTGAATAGTTTGTTGTACTAAAATATGTTAATAACTAACCAATAAGCTATTACAATAATTCCTTCTTTTTTTCAAAATACTAGAACAGACTATTGACACCTCAGTTAAAAAGGGGACAACCTAGTAAAATAAATAACCTATTTAAATTGTTTTCCTTAAGGCTCAAAATAAGCACGTGATTAATCTTTAATTGACATGTTTTAGTAATTTTCTCTAAAAACAAACACACAATAAAATAATTAACCTAACTTATTCTTATGGTGATAAGTGTAAACTAATAAACGTAACATTACCTGATTTTTTTTAAGGCCATATTCATTAACAATCGTGTTCTCTTCTTTACCTATCCATCATCCATTTTTTTTTTTTAAACAGCCAAACCAAACCAGATACTAGTCAACGGATTTCACAGTCATATTTCACTGATATTGAAAAGTAACAATATCAGTTATAACAGATACCGCAATGTCACAGATATTTTCATCTCTAACCATACAACATTAGTTAGGTAACGTCTCGATAATACGTTACAAAGAATACTATTTATTATTCATACTGGGGATTTAAAAACACCATTACAATATAGTGAATCTTGTATACTAATGCATGAAATCGAACTCTTTATTAGTCTTTATATATAAACGATATATATACGAGCTTGAAAGACTAATGCAGCATTTCCAGCTCTGAAAACGAGATTGAATACATGCAAATACGTAGATATATATATATATATATATATATATATATATATATATATATATATATATATATACAGATTATTTACAAAATGGTACAAATAAAAAAAATTTAAAGCACTGTAATGCCATTTGATATTTTAATAAATTTTAACTATCTACCACCGTACAAATTTTTGATCATTATATTTCTGTTACAGCATCATTTCAGAGAACAATGTCTCTGTCTTTATGCTTAACTTTTTTTAATCAATAACGAAAAAAAAATTAAAATTAAATTTTTTATATTGATTGTAGAATTTAACTGAAATTAAACATTTTTATGATGGTAGATGGCAAAAACCGGATTAAGCGAAGTCCGGACTAACAGGGTCTGGATTAATGGGGATTATTGTATGTTAGTTTTACCAAAAAATCTATATTGTATCTTTCCTCTTCAAGAAAAGTGTATGGAATTTCAAATGTACAGGACAAGACATTGCAATGAGAGGATTACACAATGTCCTTTAGATGTCTTTCCTGCCATCGGATCAATATATCAATTATCCATTTCTAAAATCATCTCGGGAAAATTTCATTTCAGTGATTATGTTGGAATATTTCACACAGTTTGGGAACTACTGGGGTAAACGATGTCTATGATTTTTGCTCAGCTGTTCTTTATAAAATACATTTCTTTATTATACATGATTTATACTTTTTTTAGCAATATTATCACAAACCAACAGAAAACTAATAATAATGATACACTGCTAAAAGAAATGTGGGGGTATTATCAAAAGTATTCATTTCAATAGAAAACATTTTATTTTATCATTTCTTGCAATAAACTAAAACCCCATTTCCCTAGAACTGTCAATTGTTTAAAAATTAATAAAATATATTATTTTTATACAAAACCTTACTTATAAGATATCATTTTTTCACAGAAAGATGCGTAGAATTTATCTATGTAAAAAACATTTTTTTAAATTATATGAAACAGTTTTGGAGTAAGTATGTTAAGTGTCAAAAAATGAAGTTAACATTTCTCAGAAAAACCTGTATCATCCAAAATCAATAGGTTACCACTTTTTTTCAAGATATACAAAAGTTTTGTATAATATTTGTGAATATAAGTAAAAAGAAAAAAATTAATTTGTAACATTTTCATTAAAAAAATTTTTTTTTTTTACAAAAATAGGTAAAATGTTAGGCCTAATTTGAAAAAATCACCAAAAATTGTAATATTATGGAAAACACAACTTCTATATATCATTATATTCAGAAACGTGCATAGAATTTAGTTGTGTAGTGAAAAAAAAAAAATTATATAGAAAATTTTGAGTCAAAAAATCGTCCGGTGGCGGAGGCACAAATTGCACTGAAAAGGTAATGTACACCATACAATATTTTTTTTCAAGTATTACTAGAGATTTGTAATATATTTGTGGATAAAAGTTGATAAAAAAATAATTAATTTGTTACATTTAAAAAAAAGAAAAAGTTTTACGAAAAAAGGTAAAATGTTAGGCCTAATTTGAAAAAATCACAAAAAATAGTAATATTATGCAAAACACAACTTCAAATTATCATTTCCTTCAGAAAGGTGCATAGAATTTAGTTGTGTAGTGAAAAAAAAATTATATATAAAAAATTTTGAGTTATTATTTCAGGAATCAAAGAATCGTCCGGTGGCCGATGCAGAAATGCACAGAAAAGGTAATGTACACCATACAAAATATATTTTTTTGAATTTTTTTCAAGTATTACTAGAGATTTGTAATATATTTGTGGATAAAAGTTGCTAAAAAGGAAAATCAATTTATAAAATTTTCATTAGACAAAATTAATTTTATATCTAAATAAATGGAAATTTGCTAAAAAAGTTAGAGCAGATATAACATATGTAAGAGTTTATAGGTTAATTTCTTTAAAAATATAAAACGCTAATTATTTAACTTGTGAATTTATTAATTATTGCATCAATTATGAATTTTAAATAAAGGGATTCAGAGTTCAGGCTCCAATCTGTACTTACCAGGCTAGTTTCCGTGACACGTGGATGCCAGGATATACTCAATGATTTTTTACTCACTCATATTCAATTATAGAAAACTTCTTTTATATTTAAATTCTTTTGATTCATAAATTGAAATAACATTTTGTTGGTAAACACACTATACTAAACATATATACATCATAAATACAAAAATAATATATATCCTTAAAAAACACATGTAAAACTTACATTTTTTAAATCTGGACTTCTGTCCATACTTCTAACACTTGATTTCGTAACTTTCACAAAATTAGATTTAAATTTTTACTCACACATCGTGTCAAAAACTTGTTCAGTGATAACAACCCTTTTTATAAAAAAAAAGAAAACAAAATTTACTGTATTAAGTCATCAACCTTATGCCTTGAATCGCTCCATCTCGAAGGAACGCAGAGCGTTCAGAAGGCACGTCTACTCGCTAAGAAAGCCAAGCTGGAAGAGATTTGGGTTGTCTCGCCGAAACGAAACGCCCACTGAATAACATGGCGAGCATTGGACCAATTCTTGGAATTCGTTCTTTTCCGTTTGAAATTTGCTTCGCCTGTTTTAGTTGCATTGCAACCCGCTGGTATTTCAATTTTACCCTAGAGGGTGTTACATTGTATTGATATAGCGCTTCATTCAATTTATTGATTTTAACAATTTGATTTAATTGTTTTTAAAATAAAGTTTTTATGTTTGTTATTAATTGTTTTGATTTTTTATGTGAGATTCCTAATTATTACTATTATTTATCTAATTTTAAATTATGATTAATTTATTTTTTAATTTGGTTGGAGATGTCCCATGCTTACAGAAACCCCCTCCTTCGAGATTCGCATTACGCAGTAATAAGAATCTCGAAGAAAAAGAACATGGAAGCTGGGACATTCCAACCCCTTGCCACCTCTTACGGAGAACAAGAGTATTTCTAATAACAATGTCGAGAAAAAAAAATTTTTTATACAATTTAACAATTTCAAAAATGCAAAATATTAAAAGACTATAACACAATAAATCTTGCTAAGTATTACATCGAATTCAAAAACATTACAACTTTTTGTAGTGTTACAAATTTTTCAAAGATAATATCATAAATTTTTATCATAATCTTAAATTATGATTAATTTATTTTTTAATTTGGTTGGAGATGTCCCATGCTTACACATAACCTATCCAGAAAGCATTAGATAAGTCTGACAATAACATTCACTCAAAACAATAATACAGATATATAATTTGTGTATACAAATTATAATAAATAAATAAACATACCTAACAAAATAAGTTCACAATAACAGAAATAAATCGAGCCATGCATGTAACACTAGGCTGTAGGCACATGTTTTGTACAGAAAGCAAGCCTGCGCAAAAAGGTAACTTGCAAGTTGAGAAAGAATAATCTAAAATAACTCTATGATGTAATGGGTTGTACCAACGGAAAAATCTAAACTTCATCTTCCTAATACTGTAAAGATCAGTTACAAAAAATCAATGTAAGTAATCGATATTTCCTATTTAGTAAACTGAATCTAATCTAATCTAATCTAATCTAATCTAATGCATCTACGGAACATTAGCTTTCCAATGGTATTTTATTTATTGCGATTGGACCATTGTAAGTGGGCGAATTGTTGAATTACAAATACTTGTTTTAGGGTCGATGAACGACTGACGGATGGGTTAAATATAGTTTTTTTAAATTTCTTATGTGAATTTTTTTACAATTATTTAAAACTATGGGAGACCCAGTGTGTTTCACACGACAACTCCCATTCTCGCTGTGCTTGTAAATCACTGGTCATTTATTAAAATGTCCTATCGGAGGAAATAAAAACTTTGCAATTACATAATCTATTATTAATATGGTTTATTTGGACATTTGCCATCATTTGTGTATAGAAAATTAATACATATAATATAATAAAACCTAGGGCTATTATCAAAGCCAATAGTAATGCAATGTTTTAAACGATTCCCCTGTATAATTCCTTAGTGTCGATATTATTCAGTGTGTTCACAGACAATGATAAGTGGGAATTATGTAGGAATATTTGTCATCAGGAAGAAAGTGGGAATTTTGCCAAGAAAAAGGGAATTTGAAAATAAGCATTTATTACAAAAGAATTTATTAAACAATGAAATAACAAACATCACGGATTCAGACATCCGCTTAGTAACCAGTTGGTAGGTTTTGGCTCTTTCCTTTACACTTTGGGGATTTTTGTTTTCCTAACAGTCGGGCAGCAAAACGGAATACAGAACACTCTTGCTGATACTTTAACCGTGATTGTAAATGTAAATTCATTACAAGTATTGTGCTATCCATCTTCAATAACTGAGATAATAAAGTGTTTTTCATTTTTTATTATTGTGTTTTAATTTAACTAATAGTTTATACTAATTCACTCATGATTGAATTTGTCTTCTATAACAAACTAGCATTTAGCCTAACAAATGTTCGGTTTTAACCTTTTTTTTCTTAATAACATTGAAAATAATTGTATTAATCTAAACACAATAGCAGTTTCTCCACAGACTGCCAAATCGAGCCGAGACTTCCTGAAAAGGAATAATAGTAACCCGAATTAGTTAACCAATCATGAAAACTGACTGATTCACATTTGGCATGAATATACATGCCCTAGAATCGTCTCCTATAAAATTGGCCCATGTTGTTCAATTTTAATAGTTTTTTTTTTTTTAATTCATAAAAATAGTAATAGTATGCAAACACAACTTGTTATATATCATTTTTCTCAAGAAGGTGAGTAGAATTTATATATGTAATAAAAAAAGTAATTGATGTAAAGGTTTTGGAGTTAGTGTGTTAGGAATCAAAAAATGTTGGAAAAATGAAGTGAAAATGCCACAGAAAAGCCTATTTATACCATATAACAAATAAAAATTATTATTCAAGATTTACAAAAGTTTTGTAATGTAGTTGTCTTACATTTTGGATTGTTGAGTTACCCCGCATAGAAATTCCCTAATTTAAATACGGAAAATCATCCCCTAGTAGGCCATACGCAGGATACTTACTAACAGTGCCAAATGTTTTCACTTTGCTCAACAAATATATATTTGATTATAATTTTCTGCATATGATGTCAATATGTTCTGTCCAATATATTATGTTAATATGAATCTGTTAATAGATTCTCAATTAACAGGTCAAAGAACATTGCTGATTGTACTTCTTCAATGACTTTCTTACCCAATGTAACAATTGGACCACTGCTGTTATTTTTTTGGTTTAGGTTAAAATGCAGTAGTTTGGTCTTATCTGCATTTTTATGCAAGTTATTTTCAGCAAAAAATTGGCATACAAAGTTTGTTTCAATAAGACATTGTATTTTCAAATTGTGTGTAGAATCTGCTTTAATTGTAAGTTTAGTGTCATTTACAAATTGAATCAAGCCATCAGTTCGTACATATGATGACATATCATTTATATATGATAGAAATAATGATGATCCTAGAACCGATATCTGAGGGACTCAATAGCTCACTTGGACTTTACCCGACAGTCTGTCTACAACTTGGACTGTGTTCTGTTGGACACATACGAGCTCGACCAATTTAATAGGTTACTTCTTGCACCACAATTATATAACTTGTTTAGCAATAAGGAATGGTCGACACACTCGAAAGCTTTAGAAAGCTAAGAATATACTTACTGGTTTTTTATGCTTGTCTAGGCCTTCAACTATAAAGGCAATTGTTTTGACTATTGCATCTATAGTTGATGTTTCCTTCTGGTAGCTAAATTGATTGGAGGATACAATTTTATAAATGTTTAAATATTTTATTAATTTCATTGACAAGAGCTTTTCAAATATTTTGCTGAACTCGGGTAATATGGCTATGGGCTTATAATTACTCACGTCCTCCTCCCCCCATTTATATACAGTAATACCCCGACTTACGCTACCCCGACTTACGCGAATTCCGAGTTACGCGATCGGAAGATCCCCACTCCACCTTCATCCCCACTCCGCCTCTACTAATGTTTAGTCTGCCTGCCTGCACTGCAGTCCATTTCATTATTTCATTTTAATTAATCATTTTATTCTATTCAATTCAAATTTTATCCAATTTCAACTTGTATATAAAAAAGAAACACTTTATTAGAACTATCTCATTAAATTCAGTCTGGGCCTGAACTTTGTAACAATTGTATTATTTCAATACTAATATTTCCTATCTATGTGTTAGGCTCATTCTTAAGACGCATAACAGCTTCCCCTCTGTACAATGACGCAATCGTTATCTTGTTATTGTAAACACTTCTCACCACGAAATGCTTTTAGTCGAAGTCGCTATACATTCCTTCTCAATTATTGAATCCATTTCAATATTGCTCGCTTAATATTCAATATTAACTCTCTCATATCCAAGTCCATAATAATTTCCTTTCAACCCAAGAAATTATCATATGCACGTACTGTATTGTAAATAATGATACTTGGATATACAAATGCCACACTATCACTGATAAAACCTTCCGTCTTAAACTCTAACAAATATCTGAACGTTCCTATTCTGAATATTCTTTTATAATTCCATCTTAACCTATAAAATTATTAGTACACACAAATATTACAAAACGAGGAATTAAAAAATTATTAGCGTGCTACGAAGAAATTTTGAGTGAGAAGAGAAAAACTTTGATCCGTCAGACGACTTTGCTAGATTTTATGAAGCCTTCTACATCAAAATAAACTTTGGTTTACGTTTTTGTAATTCAAAATATGTAATTTGTATAATTTGTTACGTGTACAGTATTGTATTTAAGACTTTATTACACATTTTTCTTATACATTATTGTTTTCTTTATTCTCCGATCCCAATTAAACATAATTTGTATGTACAGTACAGTATTTATATGCAAACTTGTACCCCGACTTACGCGAATTCGACTTACGCGGTTATCGCTCGGTCCCACCTATCGCGTAAGTTCGAGGTATTACTGTATATATATATATATATATATATATATATTTTTTTTTTTGTGGAGGTGAAAATCTTCAAAAAGACACCATTGCACGCAATGGTAGTGTGGGATTTTTACCCACTAAAAACACCCCCGGTTATCATAACCAGTCCACCAGACCGACAAACGATTTTATTTTCTTGCAAAGAGTCGCTGTGTATGAGAGAATTAATAGCTAAATACTCTCCGCTACATTAAGCCATTAGATCATGAGGCTTCTTTCTGCTAAGGCGACGGATGTCACCGCCTACGTTTAGTACACTTAGCATGTCAGGATTTACATGCTTCCGCAATCGCATGTCATGTCCACATGCATACCTCTTCATCTCCTCCGTTACCAGGCCAATTCGCAGGTCACGATGGAGATCTTTATTTCTTACGTACCATGGCGCGTTGACCATTCCTCGCAGTACTTTGTTCTGAAATTTTTGAATCATCTGAGCATTTGTGTTCTTTGTACAGCCCCATAATTGAATGCTATACGTCCACACTGGCTTCAAAATTTGTTTATAAAGCAAGATTTTGTTTCCGATCGACAGTCCAGAGTTACGTCCGAGCAGCCAGTAAAGGTTTCGATACTTGATGTTCAGTTCCTCTTTTTTCTTTTTCACATGCTCCTTCCACTTGAGCTTTACATCCAGGGTCATACCCAAATATTTAGCAGTGTTAGCACAGGGTATGATTTTATTGTGAATGGTAATGTGGGCATTTACTATCTTCTTGTATGTGAAATTTATATGTGTGGATTTATCTTCATTGAGTTTTATGCGCCATAATTCTGTCCAGTTTACTACTTTGTTAAGAGCTTTTTGCAGCTTATTCCTGGCACAATCAATGTTGGTATCGACCGCGAGGATTGCTGTGTCATCCGCAAATGTTGCCATCATAGTTTCGCCATCATGAACTATGTCTCTGGTGTACAAAAGATAGAGTACAGGGCCGAGGACACTTCCCTGGGGAACTCCTGCTGCTATATCTTTCAAGTCTGAAAACTCTGAGCCGTATCGAACTCTAAAGCATCTGTCTGCTAGGTATGATCTTAGAATTTCAAAATATTGTTTAGGTAGATCTCTATGCAATTTGTAAATGAGGCCTTCATGCCAAACCTTGTCAAAGGCTTGCGCAACGTCAAGGAACACTGCAGAACAAATTTTATTTTCCTCGAGTGCGTTTTCTACAATATTGGTTATGCGATGCACCTGGTCTATTGTCGAGTGCTTGCTTCTGAAGCCAAACTGATGGTTCGGTATCAGCTTTCTTTTCATTATGATACGCTCAAGTCTTTTCATGAGTAGTTTTTCAAAGATCTTTGACATTACAGGTAATAGAGAAATTGGTCTATACGATGTGACCTCTGTGGGTGGTTTTCCTTGCTTTGGTATGACAATAACCTCTGCAATTTTCCAGAGTCGAGGAACATGCTTGAGATTTAAGCAGGCGTTATTATGTATTGTAATTTAATGAGTGCTATCTCTGGCAGCTCCTTTATAATCCGTCCTGTAATAAGGTCGAAACCAGGTGCTTTCTTGTTGTTGAGGTGTCTACATATGTGTTTGAGTTCTTTAAGAGAAACGAGTGGTATTTCAACGTCGTCTACCTTATCTACAAGCACTGTGTTATCTTTATCTGTGATTTGTTGGAAGGGTTTAAACACATTTGATAGGTGGTCTGCGAAAACATCAGCTTTTTTCTTTGAATTTCCTACCCAAGAACCATCTTGCATTTTTAAGGGTGGGTCCTGAAGTGGGGGCTTTTTAAATCGCCTCGCTGTTTTCCAGAGCGAGTAGTTTGTTTTATCATCGGCAGTCAGGTTACAAAGGAAATATCCAAAAGACTCATTTTTAAAATTTTTTATTGCAGTTTTTAGTTGATTACTAAGACGGTTTGCAATGATTTTGTCACCAGGAAACCTTGATCGTTGCCACTTTCTTCGAGCATTCCTTTTCTCCATGATTAGTTCTATGATATCAGCCGGATAGGTTGTTGCAACTTGATGGATTTTATTTACAGTTGGAGTACTATTTTTCGCTGCTTCCTGTACGTCAGCAACAAATTGTTCAGTTTCTTGATCTATTTGACTCGCACTCAGCAATGGCACTTCAATGTCAACAAAGTTCTCAATCTCAGTTCTGAATTTGTTCCAGTTAGTTTTATTATTTGTGAGTCTGGGAAGTTGTTTTTTCATAAGAACAGATTCACTGACTGACAGAATCACAGGGGTATGATCTGACAAGAGATCATCATTACCTTCAGCATACATATGATTGCTTGATAACCCTTTGGTGACAAAAAAGTCAATTAAGTCTGGTATTTTCGCTGGATCAGTTGGCCAGTAAGTTGGTGATCGTGAAGAGATAAATACACAATTGTGCTTACACCCCGCCTGATAAAGCTCTTTACCTTTTGAGGTGATTAGTCTTGAGCCCCACTGTGTATGTTTGGCATTGAAATCCCCTCCAATGATGAAGTAGTTTCCAAGTGTCTTGAAGATATTGAAATAGTCATCTCTCTTGAGCGATGACCTAGGTGGGCAATAAATAGCCGCAACCTTGAAGTCTCTATTCTTCATTTGAATATTGATAGCAGTCAGTTGTAAAGTTTGCTTTATAGTCACCGGCTCTTCGTGATGCTGGATGTTGCTTTTTATTAGTACTGCAGTACCCCCTCTTGCTGAATTAGTCGGATGTGGAGTGTGGTAGCATGCAAAGTTTGGTATTCTGACACGTGACTGATTTATAAGATGAGTTTCTGAAATCAGGCATATATCGATTTTTTCTTTTCTAAGAAATATTTCCAATTCGGTTTGGTGTTTGAGTAATCCATTGGCATTCCATGTCGCTATTTTAAGTGAACAACTCATTTTTTATTTTTGCTCTTTTTCTTGACCCCATTTTTCTCCTCGCATAATGTGCTAATTACCTTTTCTTGATCGTTGAGCCTTTGCAAGATCTGGGTCAACAATTCTTTCATCGTGACTTCATCTTCTCGCCGAGCGTTTTTAACAATATAAGCGTAGGATTTCGGCTCTGCGTCCTGTTTCTTGTTTTCATGTTGTTCTTTTAAGTATTTACTGTCTTTTGTATTTCTGTCATGAGCACTCGGGCCAGGTTTTTGACGCGAAGTCCTACTTGCATTTACTTTCCTACTTTGTTGCTCCTTTGCGACTATACAACCTCTGTAACTTGCCGGGTGACTACCACGGCAATTTATGCACTTTGCTTTATCTTCTTTCTTTAAAATGCAGTCCTTTGTAAGATGGTTCCCTGCACACTTGACACAGGCAACGTCACGGTTGCAATAGTGCTTTGTGTGGCCAAATGCCTGACATCTTTTGCATTGCGGTATTAAGTTTGTCTTTCTCAGCAAAGGTTCAATTTTGACAATTAGCCCCATAATTGACTTGATGGCGAAAATCTTCTCTATGTCTTCATGGTTTTCAAATGTGAGCATAAATAGTGGAAGTTTTATTTTCCTTGCGGCGTGGTTATCATGATCACCTATGTTTTCTGTTTTTATTATGTTCCTTGCTTCCAAGATTCTAAATCCCTGTTCTTTAATATCACAGCATATTTCTTCTTCCACACATGATGGGTGCAGTCCTCTGGCCATTACCTTTATTGGTCTAGAAGCTTTGTCTTCATATGAATGCCATTGAATTTCCATATTTGTAAGCTCCTTTGTCATAATCCTGTATGTATTGCTATCAGGAACAAGAATTTTCCAAACGTTGTTATTATGTGAAGCATAAGTACACTTTACGTTAGTGATTTTTTCGATCGTTCTTTTAAGGGCGCTAAATGTTTCCACTTTGTGCACCATTATTGGGGGTGGTGCGAATTCTTTCTTTTTGGGTATGGAAAATACACCTAAAGATTCGCTATTAGATGTTGGTTTTTGCTGTGGTGTCGTGTGTTCTTTTAGTTTCGGGCTCACATTGAGGAATTCAGGACTCTCGTGGGCCTTTCACTTTTTATCTGGCCTTTTATTATTCTTCTTTAGAATCCAGTCTGTATCTCTTTCTAACTGTTCTTCATCAGTTTGATATTGAATATCGCCACCAGCACCAGGTGAGATTGGTGCAGATAGGTTGATCACTGCTGCGTTAGTGCAACAAGTTTTTACTTCCAATTCTTTGATGCGTCTCTGCAAATCACTGACAGTTTTTCCAAGTCGTTCTCTTGCTTCTTTTTCTTCCTGCCATTTCTGGTAAAAATTATCCTTTCTTTGTAAGTGTGTTTCAGCTGCTATCCTTTCATGGTTTGTTGGTGATATATCATCGAGAGAGGATGATCGCGATCTGTGAAAAAGTCCTGGGTGGAACACCTGCTGGGTTAGATTCTTTGGTTTGTTTTCAGTAGATGTCGGTGATCTTGTCAGCACAAGCTCATTATTTTCCCTTATTTCACTGGGACCAGATGGCGGAGTCCGCTTTACCATTGCACTTCTTGTGAAAGGGCTTCTCTCTCCACTTGATGCATGACATGCCCCTTGAACCAAGTGTTCAATTCCCGAGGCACTGCGGTAATTGGCTGACGACGACCCGGGGCCCGCTTTCTCACCCCTGACAGCCGCCGGTACTGGGGATCCGGCTCCCTGCACCATAACTTTTTCCTCCTGCTGACTTTTCATATTTGGTTTATTTTCGGGGTACCTTCCCCTATCTGGTTTTTGGTCCGCCCCGGGTATTTGATTTCCCCGGTACCACTCATATCTGAGAGGCGTTCCCCTATCCGCCACCTGGGGAGGCGTCCGATATGGGACCAGCATCCCACACGGATATATATATATGGGAATAATTTTGACTACTTTAAACAGTTCCATAAAAACTCCTTCCGAGAAGTGATACCAGTCAAGTGTTAAAATAGCTTCAATCCGTACGTAAGGACTCAAAATCTGATACCTAGTACTTTTTGTTTGTTTTATTAAAAAAACCAAACGCCCGCTATATTATAATCACTGCACTGTGGTTTATAATCATAATCTGTATGCTGTTAATACTGGGCATACAAAATATTAGATTAGAAATGAAACGATTTGTCCTACAAAGTAATCAAAATATTTAGCTATTGTATTAGTGTGTTTCAAGGTGTTGATGTGAACAAAATTAAACATTAAAGAAAAAGATGTTTCGGCATATTTGTGTAGCAACGGCGAACTTCCAAAGCACTTTCATACTGGGATGATGTCTTTTACTAAGGGGATTAGGATGCAATAAAACATGTGCTTAAAATTTGTTACATTTAACCAATATTAACCCTGGAATTGGCATTAACTTGAGCCGTAACATGGTGCCCCCTTTCACGAAACTGCCGAACTACGAGAAATATTTTCTGTCTTTTCTGTTCTCTCTATGAAATTCAGGTTAGACAGCTTTGAAAGATTGAAACACGAGCTTTTCAATGGTGTATAATTCATTTCTCTACGACTCTATTTACTAGGCTAAAGGTTGAGTTGAAGAAAACAACTTTTTTTATGTTGAATACATCTGTAAAATGAGTTTTTGTCGTAACTAATTTATAGATTGAATACTATAAAAGTTATAGACATGTGGCGAACTCTGTTGGATAGGTAAAGATTTGTACTAAAAACAGTACAATTGCACATTTATTTGAAATAATTTACAGTTTCTGACCTTTACACAAAGTAGGACGCTTATATTGTAATGCGAGTTGGCGAGTCGCCATTTTTACGACTTAAACACACCAAACTTTACCAATTAATTAAATATTTTTATAGTGTTTTATGAACTTTTGATTACATGTATATGCATCTACGAAACGTCAGCTTTACAATGGTATAACATTTATTTCGGTAGGATGATTTTAAGTAATCCTAATGTTGAGTTGCAATATCAGAGTTTTTTACAGTTGTCTGTCAACCGTCAATAGCTTCTACGGCTCAAATGAGCCGCATGCCAAAACTAAGGTTAAAACTTTTCTGAGAAATCGGTCAAGTTTCTCGATTTCTCACAACCTTAAGAGGGGGCCGGAGTCAACAAAATATCGCTGTTTCACAGCGCCTTCACATGCAAGAATACGGTAGCGCCACTATCGTCGCGGCCACTAGTACTACTAGCCTTCTAGCTAATAGGAGAACATCATCCATTATCGGCAGTAGTGATGGCAAAATTATTGAAAACATCGATGTTTCGATATTATATAATCATGAAACGACAAAATGATTACAGAACAAAAGCCTTATTTAGAACAAATAGTGTGATTAAGATGTTTTTTCGCCATCCCTAATCGGCAGTCGGTAACCAATACTGTAGTACGGTACAATCATTCTTATATTTTATTGTGTCCTGCTGTCCTGTACTCACATGTCGTACACTAACCCGCGTGGCGTATTTGGGCCTCCAAAAAATTCTCAAATCACTATTTTTAAGAATCGATTAAGTCATATTGATTGGTATTCATAGATTGAAATAGAAACTATTCTTAGAATATTAGAATATTAGATTATAATTAATAGAAACGTATTCTGTAAAAATATGTAACAATAATATAAATATCTAATTGCGTTGCTATTAGAGTAGAAATAGCTGCCTTGTAAAATTTGGAAGAACTGTAGTAAATTTTAACAACTCACTGTTAAAATTCAATTAATTACCGTCGTAACTCTTACAAGACCAGAGATTACACCAGAAATCATATTAGTCCGTATGAGAAAAATGGGGAAATTTGTAGGCATGCATCGAATAACATTTAATAAGATTTGATATAGTTATTTATTACAATCATTTATATCATTGCAAATTTTTCCACGCTTGTTTGAAATTTATTTTAATTATACATTAGGCAAATATATTATTTTGAGGGTTAGATTTTTAAGATAGTTTATCATTAAATATCATCAATCAGCCTACGACACCTGACATTGTGATGTTGAATTCATTGAGAACCAATAGCCGCCTGTCTTCTGTTTGTATAACGGGATTAGGAGTATGACTCACTCACTGGGCCACCTCACCGCGCCATGGCCGGGTCCCTAACTCTGAGCAGACACAATAGACCCAAGAGGTCGACCATTAGCACGGTCCAATGGTTTCCACATTATTTGTGTTTTGGCATCCTATCTACTCCATACTCAAGTCTGGCTATAACCACCTTCCTAGCACATCGACTACAACGCGGCTCTTCATGACCAACTTTCCCCTATTTATTTGCAATATAAATCTTTATTCGTTGACATTATTTAAATACATTTTACATAAAATAGATCAAAATATAAAAGATAAAAAAATAAAACAGTTTTTTTAAATGTTTAAACAAATAAAAATGTTTTTGTTTTTTTTTATTTACTAATGTAAAGATAAATGGCAAAAACTATAAGTCGGCCTACACATCGATTATAAAAGTACAAAAGTAAATAATACATGACAATAGTTAATTAACAATAGTATAAATATTAAAATGGTCATAATGGTAAACAATTTCAAAATAGGTATTAATACAAATGCAATATAATGTTATAATCGAGTAAAAAAAACCAACGGAGATAACAAAGGAAAACGTAAAGTGTACATTGATATTACATCGGAAAAAACAACGCAGATCTAAACCTATGAACGGTTCCAAATTCAATAAAGGCATAACACTATTAAAACAAATACTAATAAAAATCCAGTGAAAATGCATAAAGTAATAATTACCACAAATAAAACCCTAAAAGTAAACAATTGATAACAATTCTGATCGGCATGGACGTACGCAAAAAAATAAACTATAATCAGAATCAAGATAACAGGGAACGTATACTAAAGTAAAAAAAAAATACAAATATTTACAAATTCGTTTTAAATGTTACTTTACAATAACAGTTTCCATGTTATTGATCTGATTACTATTACATTAAAGGCGTCTGATTATTACAATATAAAATATGTGATAAAGGACTCGTTTTAATTATTTTCTAGTTTTTAAACTCATAAAAACCGGTTAGAGTTGTCACAATTGTACCGTGTTTGGACTCATTTTGCGAGAAATAATATTTAGAGTTCAGTGATTGGAGTAAAAATTAGGTAAAGTTAAATCTAGAAAAATTTGATTTTGTAGCACAAGGGCTAGTTTGTGATTCATAGAAGAACCATTAGCAGCAGGTAGGCCGAGCCGCGCGTGTGAGTGTGTCTGCGCGTTGGGGAGCAAGGGTCGCCCTATTCCTTTGGAGCGCACGGCTGTTTGGACAAACTATAGGGCGTTTGGACAAACTCACGAAGACTAAAAAATACGCTTTTAGGTGGTTTCAATAATATCAAGTATAGTACTTTCAATTTTCAGACATACCTCTTGGTGAGTAATTGCTACAAATAATTATTATTAAATTTACGTTTTCATGTAATAGTTTTAGTTTATTTGAATTTTTATAGCCAATCACTGTACGAATTCAATGATCTTATTCTTGATTGTTGTACTAGCTGTTACCCGTGACTTCTATTCAAGGGTCGTATTGAGTAACTAAAGCACAAACTTTTGATACAAAAAAGAATGATACTGGTATTTGTATGACGTTTGCAATCTTCTTTGCCGGTGAGCGACGCTAGTGAAACCTGGCGTGGCATCGATGAACCATCACGGCCGCCGATCCACATACTCTGTAAACTCTAATTGCAGAGGTATTTTTAAACGACAAAATAAAATACTTCTAGTTAATATATCTGAAATATTAGACAGCAATTTTAACGTCACAATACTTAAGTTGATGTATGTTTAAGTTTAAAACTTATTTTACTTATTTTAAGATCGAATTTTTACAACGGAATTAGTTTTGCTAGAAAAACATTGAAGTCTTATGGAAAAATAGATGTTGCATTTCTTAAAATAAAAATAGAAAACAAAACTTTTCGTAAACAAATTTATGTAGGCTGATACGTATGCTAGTAACAAATTATTTGGTCGTTACGATTTTTTACTGAACGTGCTGGTTCTCGGTGAGGAAAACATAAACTATAGCCGCCTCATGTTAAACTGGGGATCTGAGCCGTGAGCGGTTGGGTTGAATCCGGCCGCCTCTTAACTTGCAAAGACTTCAATGACTTAAGACAAGAATAGGTAGACATTGCTTTTATTTTCTCTCACACAATGGACCCCCATTTTATTTATTTCGAATTTGTTTTACACATTGTCTATTCTACAAAGAAGTGAATATAAAATAATATTTTACACTGTATTTTTAAGTTTTTGTTTTGTAATGTTAATTATGCAAATTAAAAGCATTCCTTTCTCTTTACAGACATGATTAAAATATTTGTGTCTGCATTCAAGTGGAATTTTTAATCTTGGATTAATTTATTCTTTCTCACATAATATATTTCTAATATGGAGGATTATGTGATGAGTAAAATATATTGATGTCGAATTTTTTTGAGAAAGTTATGTAATTGTTAAAAAAAAATTTGATATACCGTAGTTTTTTTCTAGTTATATCCCCGAGTGCAAAAAAAGTGGAATTATGTCTGTTGTCTATACAGCCCAAATGCATGGAGCGATTATTATTAAATTTGTGATATTTTGAATGTATTTTAGCCAAATCTCTGGACTTTTTTTATCCTTCATTTTTTCAATATTTAAAAATTTGAGGTGAGTACCTTGAGAGAGAAAAAAAACTTAAAATTATGATTTTCTAGAAATGGGCTCTATTGATTTCATTCAAATTTTAATGATTCAAACACGTGTGCAATATCACAAGTAAAAAAATATTATAGTTCAGGAATAATTTTCAAAAAACAAAAATAAACATTGACCTCTGTCATTAACCTCTTCACAAGTATTTTATATTGAGTATCCCCGTTATATGATGTGATTGTCGTTGACTTATTGTAAGCGTTTAAAATAGTCACCTGATATATCTACAAGGTAATTTGCTGTAAAGTATGGCCAAGTAACGCCCACTTACTTGTAGGCATATGTTTGTCAGCAGACCTGTGATCAATTACTTACCATATAATTCACGGCAGACATCTGTCTGAACTTTCCTTCCATTTGTAGCATTTTGTCTGTGGTAATTTCAGTTTTGACGTGAATATTTGATTGTGTTCTTTGTGGATTTCATTAGTCATATTAAAACCCTTGAACTGGTGTTTGACCCAGTACCGGGTCAATGACGGACAGATGGTTTAGTTAAAACACGTATTTTGCAATTCAACATTTCGCCCACTTACAATCGTCCTATCGCAATAAATAAAATACCGTTGGAAAACTAATGTTCCGTAGATGCATAATCATGCAAAAAAGAAATACCACAAAACGTTATAAATAATATTCCAAAAGTTGCTAAAGATGCGTAATATCAAAGATTTGAACTGCGCGGTTGTAAACAGAAATGACGCCATTCTTTCTCAGATTTTCACAATCAAACAGATTTTTCTGTCACTGATCTTTAGATCACATCTTTCTCTTTCGATCTGTGCTTTCCAAATCTTTCTATCTGTTATAGATCACGAGATATATCTATTCTACAAAGTAGTAACCAAACCGAACCAATCTCATTTTTCTTTCGGTGCAGTTTACTAAATAGGATATATCGATTACTTACATCGATATTTTGTAATCAATCTTTACACTATTTGAAAGATGAAGTTTAGATCTTTTAGTTAGTACCACTCATTACGCCCTAGAATTTGTTTTAGGTTATTATTTCTGACTTGTAAGTTACCGTTTTACTCAGGCTTGTTTGTGTACTAAAATGACATATTGTGATAGGCGTTGTGCGTGACTTTAGATTATTTCTGTTATTGTGAATATGTTTTGTTAGGTATGTTTATTTATTTATTATAATTTGTGTATACAAATTATAATATCTGTATTATTTTTTGTAGAATTTATTGTTTTGAGTGAATGTTATTGTCAGACATCTAATACTGAGGCTGTCTAGAGATAGGTTATGTTATAAATATCTGGTCTTACCTTTTTAGCAAATTTCCATTTGTTTACATATAAAAATAATTTTGTCTAATGAAAATTTTATAAATTGATTATGTTTTTACCAAAATGTATATAAATTTATATAGGCCTATATATAAATTCTTTGAAAATATGCGGATATATGTAGTTAAGAGTTTCCATTTAGCATTTTGCCTTTGGTTTTTGTTTAGAATTTTTGATTTCTGAGATACTAACTAATGAAAATTTTATAAATTGATTTTTTTTTAGCCAATTTTATCCACAAATATAGTACAACTCTCTAGTAATACTTCAAAAAATTCCAAAATTTTTTTTGTATTTAGTACGTTACCTTTTCTGTTCAATTTTTGCCTCGGCCACCGGGCGATTTTTTATTCCTGACCTAATAACTCAAATTTTTTAGATCTAAAATTTTTTTCACTACACAACTAAATTCTATGGACCTTTCTGAAGGAAATGATAATTTGTAGTTGTGTTTTGCATAATATTACTATTTTTGGTCATTTTTTTTCAAATGAGGCCCAACTTTTTACCTTTTTCTGGTAAAATCTTCTTTTCTTTTTTGAAAATGTAACAAATTAATTTTGTTTTATCAACTTTTATCCACAAATATATTACAAATCTCTAGTAATACTTGAAAAAAATTTTTGTATGGTGTACATTACCTTTTCTGTGGAATTTTTACTTCTGTCACCGGACGATTTTTAATTCCTGACCTAATAACTCAAAATTTTTTAGATCTAAATTTTGTTTCACTATACAACTAAATTCTATGCACCTTTCTGAATATAATGATATATAGAAGTTGTGTTTTCCATAATTTTACTATTTTTGGTGATATTTCCAAATTAGGCAAAACCAATTTTTTTTAAATAAAATAAAAAAATTAATGAAAAGTTACAAATTAATTTTTTTTCGTTCTAAATATTATACAAAACTTTTGTATGTCTTGAAAAAAAGTGGTAAGCTATTGATTTTGGATGATACAGAATTTTTTCTGAAAAACGTTAACTTCATTTTTTGACACTTAACATACTTACTCCAAAACCGTTTCATATGATTTTTTAACTTTTTTTTTACATAGATAAATTCTATGCATCTTTCTGAGAAAAATGATATCCTATAAGTTAAGTTTTGTATAAAAATAATATATTTTATTAATTTTTAAACAAACGAAGAAAATTAACACTTGCAGTTCTAGGGTTAATACTTACAAATAATAATATTATTAAAAATGATGATTGATGATTCAGACATTTTTTTTTTCATAGTGAGGAGATAAGATTAGCTATAAAAATGAAGAAAGTGGCAGTTAGAGTGTTTCTATAGTTGACGTTGACAGTGTTAAGAGTAAGATGCTAATTTATTTAACAATGACAAAAATTAGGATTAATATGAATCTGTAAATATGGGATATGATCCTAATGATGTAATAACAAATGAAAGTGTTTCTACCACACCACAGAATAGTGTAACAGCAGAAAATGTAAGTGATCCTTATTCTAATTGTTGTCAAATGTGTTACTGGGAACATAATAACAATTTTGAAGCATTTAAATTTACATTTGATGAGTATGACTCTGGGTTTTTATTAGAAATAAATAAAAATGAAGCCAGAGAAATAGATATTTTTTGGATTGTTTTGATATGACTATTTTCACATATTGCTTATGAAACTAATTGATATGCGAAAATGTATCTGAAAAGTGAAATAATAGAATTGCCTAAGTTAAAACAATGGACAGACACAAATCCTGATAAAATTGATGGTTTTTTGCTACCTCCTTGCTTATACCTCAGTGCAAGAAAAATAATATGAAGCAATACTGGAGTACCAACCCACTTCTGGAAACTCCAGTTTTCTCTAAGTTATTTAGTCAGGATAGATTCCTACTTGTGTTAAGAATGTGTCATTTAGATGACAATTCTCTTGTCAAAGATAGTGATAAATTGTATAAATTACGAACAATAATTGATACTCTGAAGCATAAACTTTAGCTCGGTTTTCAAGCCTTATCAAATTCTATTAAAATAAGTCTCTAATTTTGTGGAAAGGGAAGCTGTAATTTAAACAATATAACCTAGGAAAACGTAAATGGTTTGGTATAAAAATATATGTTTAGTGTACTGTACTACAGGTAATAATATTGGATATTAATGTGGATATTGGCAAAGGCAAAAACTATGCAGATTCCCTAGTAGATTACTTTTGGTGTTTCAACACGAGTGATACAATCACTTTTACAACTGTACTTTGGCCCCAAACCATGTAGTATACATGGATAATTAGTATACTAGCCCTACTTTATTTTCATGGTTACACGATAAAGACACAGGAATATGTGGAGACTGATCGCACAAGGACGTCATGTTTACCTAAAAAAAAAAAAAATGTTAAAAGGTGATGTTGCAGTTAGACATACAGTAATACAAAAATTATCACTGTAATATGGCATGTGACTCCACAGTACAAAACCATAAAATGGTGACTATTCAAAGACACAGAAAAGAAGTACAAAACCTCCATTCTGTGATTGAGTATAACAAAAAATATTGACACGATTGTCTTTTAATGGTATTGATTGAAAAACAATCAAGTGGTATAGAAAATTTTTTTTTTTTTTTTTTTTTTTTTTTTTTTTTTTTTTTTTTTTTTTTTTTTTTTTTTCATTCTCATTGATGTCAGTATTAAATGCACACCATATTTTAATTTTAATGAGAGGAAACAAGAAAAGGCAGTCTTTTATGGACTTTTGCCTAAATCTAATAAGGCAAGTATTGGAAATTCATTGTACTCCAATTGAGAATCATTCTACCACTCCCCCGCCCGATCATGCTCACCTGGTGGGAAATATCCAATTTGGTTGATAGGACGTCATTTTTTATACCCTCTATCAGTGAGTGAGAAAGGCAAGAGAAAACTTGAGAGACAATGTCATGTTTGCTATAATTCCAAAACCAGTGAACAAAAAAGGAAAAACGTGTCATATGCATGGACTGTGGGGTAGCCTTGTGTATTCACCCATGTTTTCAAAATTTTGTAAAAGGTAAAAAAAAAAAAAATTTATGTAGTGAAATGTTTATTTTCATGCTTTAAATACAATTGTGCATGTTTTTGTGAAATTGTATTTTTAACTCCTTTGCGCTAATCATAATGTCATATGACATACACACTTGCGAATGGGTTAAAAGCTTGATTTATACACATTTAAAGCATAAGCTCAGCAAAATTGATATTTTTGATGATGAATTATTTTGGGTCGTTTATATTTGGTTTTGGGGATGCATGGGTGAGAAAGTTTGTGCAATTTTTTTTCACCATTTATTTTAATATAATTATTGCATAAAATAAATGCTGAAATAAAATAATAATAGATGGGAAATAAAATATAACAAAGAACAAAAAGTAGTTTATATTTCGTTAAACTATAAGATTGTTATAAGTGCCTGAGTAGGTTGTATAAATTCTATAAGTAGTCCGATTATTTTTGTTGTTGTTTTAATCCAGAAATAATTGTTAGTTTCTTTTATTTCCTTTACCAAAAGAAATATAAGATACCTAAAATGAAAGAAAGATAAAGCTATATAATAATACGAGTAAAATAATATTGGATTGAAATAGATCTAATTACTGTTAGGTCTCAATTATCATGTGGCTTGTTTATAAAAACAAAAAAGAATTTAATATTTAAACAAATACAATGCACCACGCCAACCAACAACCATTAAATAATTGGAAAAATAATATTTATTGATAAAATTGGAAGCTTTGAAAATTATAACTGAAAGTATGATAATTTATGATATTTGTTTTACACTATAAAAGGAAGTTTAAATTTTCGATAGTTTTTGTTTATACTTTTGTAGAGGAAATCAGAAGATTGAGTGCTGGTGACAAATAACAGTGTGTTCGTGTGCATTGTTTACTCTTACTTTTCCCAGTCCATGTGTCTTGTTCTTTATTCATAAAGGTGCAGGATCTTTGTTATTCTATTGTATTAACCGGATGTGACAAGATTATCTTTTCACCACTGAATGTTTATTTTGTCATTGTTTTAAGTTTAAAACATACTTATTTTAAACTTATAAAAAGGTTTATATCATTTTTCTCTTCTTTTTAGTAGTGATTATAATAAATATTTTTTATAGATAATAAGTCTACAGTTTTCTTTAACAAACTTAAACAATCTTTAGTTTGTGGATTTCTCTGGTCCATATTCTAAATATTTTTTCAAATACAGTAGAGTCCCGCAAACTCAGCGTAATGTGGACCGGAAGTGTGCCGAGTTTGTGAAATGCCGGGTTATCGGGAATAAGGGCAAAAAATAAATTGTAATTGAAACACCAAAGCGGCGGCGATATCAAACGACTTTGTCGATAGCGGTATCCCATTGTCGGCGACGTAAAAACACCGCGGCACTAAAGCGGCGGCGATATCAAACGACTTTGTCGATAGCGATATCCCATTGTCGGCGACGTAAAAACACCGCGGCACCAAAGCGGCGGCGATATCAAACGACTTTGTCGATAGCGGTATCCCATTGTCGGCGGCATAATAACACCGCGGCATTGGCACCCGTCGATATAGCAGACATACACCTGCAAAAACGTTTGATGGGCCGCTTTTTTTCCACGAATCAATTTAGTATACATTATGGAAAATATAATATTTCGTTTCAGTTTTCTTTGACAGGTACGCACAGTATATACATAATGAGCGAGTTACGAAAACGGAAGCGTGTGTTGGTTTCGTTTGAAACGCGGTTAAATGTGTTAAAAAGACTTGACAGAGGGGAAACTGTAGAAAAGCTTTGTGACGAGTTCAACGTTGGAAAAGTACCATCAACGATTCGAGCGATCGAAGTTAATGCCCGCTTTGGGATCTGCCGAACTTTTATGAACATCGCTGTTTTTAGAATTTTTTTTTTCCCGTCGGGGTCGCCGAGTAATCCGGACTGCCGGGTTATCGAGTGCCGAGTTTGCGAGACTCTACTGTATGTGAATGTTGAGTTAAATGATTTTCATACTTTTTTTTTGGTTTGTCTATATTAATTAGCATGCGATGGTAGTCTTTGTTATGTATCTGTTTCAAAGTTACTATTCGTAAACAGATATTTCATGCATCCCGAAATTTGGGGAAATATAGGAATTTTATGGCCTCCATTCTGTGGACACTTATTACACTTTTTATCAGCAATCAAAAACAGCCTTTTCATTGACTTTGGAGACTCCTCAAATCAGTTGGAGTAAAATATTACTCAGTAATATAAGGTTTTAAATGAAAACTAATAATTGAAATATTTATCTATATAAAAATTTAGCACTGCTTTTATTAGTTTTTTGCACATTGTCTTCTATAAAGAATTTTGTTTTCAAATTATTATTAAAAATTGTTCGTTTTATTTCAGATTGTCTTTATATTGGCAAAGCACATTAATTATAAAAGGACCTTTGAAATTGACGAGCTAGAGATAGAGCAACAGAGCGGCATTTGTAATTGATTGCGAGGTTAACAACAAGATTGTAGCCAGTTTTTAGTTTTTAGTTAACCTCAATAATAAATAAACTTTTTGTGTTATTAGGTCAACTGGTAGCGTAAATATTTATCCATGTAGGCAACTTATTAGCTTAAAACACAAACCCCAAAATTTTATTCTTCAACTTTTTCTGATATAAATTCCTATTTATAGCCAAAACGCAAACCCTAAAATTTTGTCCTTCAACTTCATTTAATTTAAAATTTCGATTATACTCTTGTCTTTTACCAATAAGGTGTTCACTAACAAAATGATTTTTATCAGAATTTCTAGTCTGATCATGTAGGTAATAGAATGTTGCAAAAAAAAATTGTTAATTGCATGTTATTGTTTCTGGCAACCTTAGAACCAAAAACATTGGAATGTAAAACAGTATACTTAAAATCATTTAATATTTCATTTTCTTTTTCTTTTTTCTTTTTTTTTTTATGGGACGGGTAAAACTACAATGAAAGAAATAGTTATAATACATAATGTTCAAAAATCAAATGATTATTTCCTTCCCATATCCACCACAAAGAAGTTTGAAATCAGTGACCTAAAAATTAGTTTAGAAAAAAGCGAGGTGAAACAATATTATTATTATTATTTTTTTTTATTATGTTAGCTCCCGGATTGGAATATAATTACAAATTTTAAATTAGATCAAAATCTTTTACATGTTTTCACTGCCTGTCCAATCTTTGTTTTTATGTAGTGGTGACGGCTGCGTTTCGGTTTACCCCATCATCTGCTTTACCTTCGCCCGGACAACATTTGCTTAATTTATTTTTTACGTGTTATTTGGTCGTGTGTGACAAAAGTGTTTACGACAACGACCTCACCAACGAGGAAAATGGTTTTATTTATTCATTTTAATATAAAATTCATGTACCGGATGATAGGATAACCTGAAACCGCATTCTTCACAACTCCATAAAAAACAAGGATTAGACAGACAATGAACACAGGTAAAAGAGTTTTACCTAATTTAACATTTGTAATTAAATTATTGGTGGGATTATGTATTTATATGTGGCTGGTATTGTGTTAAATCAAATATGTTAGTGTTATATGATACAGTGTTATGTGGTAACCATTGATCAAAATCGGTTGAGAAATAAAAATGTTAAAATTTTGCCTGCGTTTTTTTTTTTTTTTTCTTTCTTCAGAGATGGTAATTTCTAAAATCAGAATTCTATAAAACATTGATTAAATAAGTTTCATAAAAATCAGTTGAAAATGAAAAATTGTTGATATTTTTGGAACATGTTTTTTGTTTGTTTTAAGAAATGTGTAATATTCCAACATCTAATATGTTAATAAATTTGAAAACAGTATCATAAAAAGAGCAAATAAACTTGATTAATATCAGTTTAGAAGCAAAGAAGTTATTATTTTTATCATTTTTAGAAAAAAAATTGTTGAAATTTTTGGGTGCCATTTTGTGTTATAGGGGTCAGGCAAAATCAGGTTTACAGCAACAGATAATAAATTTAAAATCTGCAACCTAAAAAACATATGTAAAATATGTTTGATAGAAATTGGTTAAGGAACAAAAATATTGAAGTTTAGGACACCATTTTGAGCTTTGCGAATTTGGCACAAGTCCAACTAAAAACTGATAATTTTGAAATCAGCATCTTAAAATACACATGAAGTAAATTTCATAAACATTTATTGTTATAACCATTTTGTTTTTAGTTGATATTTTAGTAGATACAATTGTTTTTTAAGCAGAGGGAATTATTCTAATGACAGAATTTCTATTTTATTAAATTTGAAACCAGTGTCATATAAAAGTGGAAAGTCACCTTCAAAAAAATCATTTTCCAAAAACTGGAAATTTTTTAACACCATTATTATTTGTTGAGGTGTGTAATATGTGAGTAAATATAAAATAATTGTCATAAAAAAGTTGGAAAAAAATGTTGAAGTTTTTGCCCATCAGTTTGTTTTTTTGTGAGTCAGATATATCCTACATAGAAGACGATGTTGATTTTTAAATCGGTATCCTATAAATTATAATTTTAATTATTTTGTAAATTTATCCTATAAAATAAAATAAAATTGAAATTTGAACGGAAAGAAACAGATTAGTTTATATGACTTGATTTGGTCTTATATTGTATATAGGGGTGACCACAGCACTGTGACCTTTAAATCTATTGTACCCGCCTTGCACTATTCCTGAGATGCTTAGTTAGATACTCCTTTCAATTTCATACCCACCATAAACTCCATGATTTAAAGGGTACTTAGAGAGGGTATATTTTCCATTTCTAAGGGATAATTTTCCAAAGTTCTAACTCTTTTGATAGCTATAGCCTCACAGTCTATTAGTAGGTGATGAGTGGTTTCTCACACATTATACAGTAACTATAGATCATGTTATCTGTTAAACCAAGCTTCCTAAGGTGTCTTATATATGTGCCATGACCCTTAAGGAACCCCATTAGAAGTCTCAGCCTATTCTTGCATAGTTTAATGCACGCTCTAGATCTTTTACGGCCATAGTTCCCGAGAATTTCCTTAGCTTGCCTCCATCCTTTTGTTTCTTTCCAGAGTTTCAATCTACTGGCTTTTTCATCTCTTCTGAGTCTTATCTTGAAATAGTTTTCCCCAAGTCCACGGAATGGTTCTGGTCCTACGAATGGGGTGGATACCACCTTCTTTGCAAGTTAATCTGCATTTTCATTCCCCTCTAATGCCATGTGTCCTGCTACTCAGAGGAGAGCTACTTTATTATTCCTGCCTAACTCATTAATTTTTTATAAGCATTCCCAAACCATCACTGAGCTAATGATTGGAGAGCTCAGTGTTTTGATGATAACTTAGCTGTCTGACAGAATTGTAATGTATCGTGTGTCAAGGTTCCTTTGCACACACTTGTTGATAGCATAGATTTCCGCTTGAAAGATGCTAGGGAATTTTCCCATTCTTTCCGAGTATCTTGTATCTGGCCCATATACTCTGGCTTTAGTTTCCTCTTCAGTTTTGTATCCGTCCGTGTACCAAAGAATGGTTCCCTTAGTCAGCATGATGATGGATTGCTCATTCCACTCATTTTAGAACTCAGAACAGTGAAGAAGTATTTCTCAAGCTGTACTTTCTTAACATTGAATCTTTCAGATGTTCCCAATCTTTGACATTCCATTGCATGCTCTTTTTGCAGTTGTCTCCACAACTAGATGGAGGGATGTGAGGTTCAGAATAACCTCCATAACTGCCGTGGGGCTTGATCTAATTCGGCTTGTTATGCAAATACATGTCAGTCGTTACAATTTGTACAATGACCTTGTTGTAATCAGCTTTGTTCTGTTTGCCATTGTTTGTTTCATGTGTAATGATTGGTCTAACTATCATGGTGTACATCCAACGTAGAATCCATGGGTGACAAGGTATAATCCATGTTTTCCCCACTATTCTTTTGCACACCATTAGGACAGAAGTGGCTTTATTAAATATAGATTGTACGTGTCTTTTCAATAGAAGCTTTTTATCTAGTATTAGCCCTAGATATTTTACCTTTGTTTTCCATTCTAGTTGTACACCATTCAAACTGATGGTTCTCAGGTTGGGGAGCTTTATTTTCTTAGTGAATGGTACCAAGGTAGTTTTTGTGGATTTATACCCAACTCCACGAGCTATACCATCTTCTCACAAATGCAATCCCACTTTGTAATAATTCACAAAGGATGCTTTCAACTTTTCCCTTAGCTATAATGATGTTGTCGTTGGCATAACTGAAGCAGTTTAAACTCTTCTCGGTTAATTGCGCAAGTAACTCGTCTATGACCAGGCTCCACATCAAGGGTGATAATACTCCTCCCTGTGAACATCTCTTAACAGAACTGACTTGAACGGTTCTTTCTCCAACTTTAGTCTATGCTTTTCTAGTAGACAGCATGTTGCACATCCATCTGGATGATACACTATATACTCCCTTTCTTTCCAGTGCTCTTTTGAGATCCTCATGGGTGGTATTATCAAATGCACCTTCAATATCAATAAGATCACTAACTGGAACTTCTTTTTCATTAAATGTTTTCTGGATGAAATCCATCAGCTCAAAGAGGGCAGTCTCTGTGAATCTACCTATAAGCATGGTGATATGAGTGCAGAGGCACTCTCTTTAAAATCCCTGTCCTGATAAAATTTATCTATGACCTTCTCTACTTCTTTAAGCATAAAGGATGTTAAACTGATCAGCCTGTAGGATCTAGGTGAGGTGGCATCTTATCTCCCAATTTTTATGATGAATGCCACTCTTGTTCTTCTCCAGGTTCTTGGAATGTATCCGGTAGTATGACTATTTCTTTCTAATTCTACTACATATGGCAAAATCTAAATTCTCCCTCTGTGCAGAAGGGATGGCAAATGTCATCAACTCGTGGTGATTTAAACGTCTGAAAGGACTCTATGGTCCACTTCAGCCTTTGGGGGGGGGGGGGTGATGATTTCTTTGCCCATTTCTCATTCTTCTTTATTTGGCTTACAAAGTACTAGCTCATCCTCCCCCTGATCATCTGGCTTGCTGTCTATAAAATGGGTTTCCATTAGAAGAAGAGACACTACTCTTCATCTTCTGTGTAGCTATCATCTTTCCTCTAACCCTGCAACAGGCGGATGTTAAATTCTCTTCGTTTGTTTAACCCTCCATCTGGCGCATGTTAATTTGTCTTAAAAATTCTTCGTTCGTTTAAAAATTAATAAATATATATTTTTTGTATACAAAACCTAACTTATAAGATATCATTTTTCTCAGAAAGATGCATAGAATTCATCTATGTAATAAAAAAATTTTTTTTTGAAACGGTTTTGGAGTAAGTATGTTAGATGTCAAAAATGATATTAACTTTTTTCAGAAAAATCTGTATCACCCAAAATCAATAGCTTACTACCTATTTCTAAGATATACACAATTTTTGTGTATTATTTGTGAATATTTTTAGAAAAAAAAAAAATATAAATTTGTTACATTTTAAAAATGTAAAAAAATATTTTACGTAAAAACTGAATTTTCTCTTTATTTTTTCCAAAAAACATTAAAAATAGTAAAATATATTTTATACAGAACTTCTATATATCATTATGTCCAGAAAGGTGCATAGAATGTAGGTGTGTAGTGAAAAAAAAAAGTTAGATGTATCAAATTTGGAGTTTTTTGGTCAAATACCAAAAAATCTAAGAGTAACGAAGCAGAAATTTCACAGAAATGGTGATCAAAAACATACTAATACATTTTTTGCAATTTTTTCAACCATTACTTGAGATTTCTAATATATTTGTGAATATATTTAGGGGGAAAAAATAATAATATGTTACATTTTCTAAATAAAAATGACGATTTTTCAAAAATTGGTATTCTGACGCTTGAAGGTTAGGGTGACACGTCAACCTTTTAGGCATAATTAGTAACTTTCTAAAGCTAGGCCTAAAACAAAAGCGTTAGATTTTACTAATACAATATACTTTACAAAGAATAACACACATATTCACTTATATAATGATATAAAACACTAAATATAAGAAAATATGCATATAGCCTAAACTTACCATTTTTATTTATAGGTTATTCCATATACACACTCGAAATTCACTCAAAAACAAACTTTAGAAATAAAAACACATATATTGTAACTTGTATACACAATTTATATACAATTTGTATACACAAACCTTCAAAATAACAAAAATCTAATCCCAAAACCAATATGTGCCACGCCAAATATTATAGTTTTCACATCAGACATTTGCTTAATTTGCTACGTTTGGACTTCAAAACAACAAATTCTTAGTAAGCAATTGCCTATATCAAGTGGTACCAACTTATAGAATGGAATTTCCCCTACAACATAGTGTAAAGAAAAATAATTTTAAAAACAGAGAGAAATGAATTTCGTCTTTTCGTAAAGCGCATCGAATGCCAAATGAATTTCGTGTCGTCAGGTTTGTTCTCTGCTCAACTAGGAATATGTCTGGATCTGTTAGACGGAGAATAATTTGTAATCTACGGTTAGAAAGAGAAACATGTGATCTATATAACAGTGTTTTAGTTGACTTAAATGACAAATAAATAGAGATGTAATCGTATCAGGAAAATGGAGCCGCGTTATACGAAAAGGCGCAGAGTTGAAATTTACGATTTTACGCTACAAAAATACGTGAACTTCACCAATTTTTGGAATATTATTTATAACGTTTTGTGGTAATTTTTTTGCATGATATGCATCTACGGAACATTAGCTTTCCAACGGTATTTTATTTATTGCGATGGGACAATTTTAAGTGGGCGTAACGTTGAATGGTAAAATACGTGTTTTTTAGTTGGTGAAGTGAGCCATTACTAATGCCGTGACCCGGTCATTTGTTAAAACCGGGCTGTCCACCAGGTCGAGGGTTAAAAATTAATAAAAAATATTATTTTTATACAAACCTAACTTATAATATATCATTTTTCTCAGAAAGATGCGTAGAATTTATCTATGTAATATTTTTATTATTTTTTTAAACAGTTTTGGAGTATGTTAGGTATCAAAAAATAAATGTAACATTTTTTAGAAAATCCTGAATCATCCAAAATAAAATTTTTATCACTGTTTTTCAAGATTTACAAAAGTTTTGTAATATAATTTTGAATAATAGTTCATAAAAAAAAATAATAATAATTTTTTACATTTTCAAAAATTACGGAAAGAGGAAAATAGTTGGGCTTAATTTGAAAAAATCACCAAAAATAGTAATTTTTTGCAAAACACAACTACAAATTATAATTTCCTTCAGAAAGGTGCATAGAATCTAGTTGTGTAGTGGAAAAAAATTTAGATCTAAACAATTTTTAGTTATTAGGTCAGGAATCAAAATTGTCCGGTGACAGAGGCAAAAATTCCACAGAAAAGGTAATGTACACCATACAAAAAAATTTTGGAATTTTTTCAAGTATTACTAGAGATTTGATAAAAATAACTTAATAAACATAGTTATTTGTAGTTGTATGAATAAGTTTAAACATTATTCTTTTTAATCAATGTTGTAAAACTTTTTTGATTTTTTTTTTAAAGTTGATAAAAAAAAATTAATTTGTTACATTTTCAAAAAAAAAGATTTTATGGAAAAGGTAAAAAGTTAGGCCTCATTTGAAAAAAATCACCAAAAATAGTAATATTATGCAAAACACAACTACAAATTATCGTTTCCCATCAAAAAGGTTCATAAAATTTAGTTTTGTAGTGAAAAAAAAATTAGATCTAAAAAATTTTGAGTTATTAGGTCAGGTTTCAAAAATTCGTACAACAACCAAAGGCAAAATGCCAAATGAAAGCTCTTATTTATATATATCCACATTTTTTTCAAAGAATTTATAGATAGGCCTATATAAATTTGTATACATTTTGGTAAAAACATAATCAATTTATAAAATTTTCATTAGACAAAATTATTTTTATATGTAAACACATGGAAATTTGCTAAAAAGGTTAGACCAGATATAACATAAGCTATCTCTAGACAGCCTCCGTATTAGATGTCTGACAATAACATTCACTCAAAACAATAAATTCTACAAACAATAATAAAAGACGTAAATGAGTGATTGTAAAAAACGAAGGGTTTTATATTTAAGTTAATTTTTTAAAAGCAAATGAAGTTATTATTATTTATTTACTAAATTTAAAATGTTTGACAAATAGGGCGCCAGATGTATTACCATCAATTTAGAAAAATGAATTTAATATTAAATTATAAACTCTCGAGGTCTAAAGTTCTTTTTAAGAAGTACTTGGCATAGGCGATTAAAGAAAGATTCCAAGTCTTTTACTGCTGAAATTGTACATAAGTATTTATTATTCATAAAACATCCTACAATTATCTTCAACAAAATCATATGTTATAGTAATGTTTATCATCTAAATTTAATTTAAAAAATCTTTATTTTACTTTTCTTTTCAAATTTTTTGAATCCACTAGAACTTTATATTTTTTATACTTCCATTTTAAAAAATGTTGCAACAAGAAGTTAATTTTTAAATTTGAATTACTTTGTAGATCTCTGAAAGAGATTTAATTTAAATATTAAAAGTTTCATTTTTTTATTTATTTTTCTTGAAATATTCTCAAGAATATTAAAATGATCAAACATATATAGCAAATATATTAAAACATAATATAAATCCTTAGTGTAAAAGTTAACATAGGGCGTCTATATCACAACACCAATTATATAAAAAATGTCTGAAGTTAGAAATTCTGACGTCCCGTAACTTGTAGTATACTGCGATCGCTGCTTTCAGGAAAGTTCATGTCATGTATACTAGCACAGCACTCTAGAAATGTTTTCTTAAAATAGTTCATAGCGTGTTTATGGTTTTTTGAAGAATGTTTGTCCTAATATGATTTTCACCACGCGGAACACGATCTGTTTCTAAGTCGTGTATAGAAAACATAGTCTCTTGTAACTAATACTTCAGCTCTTATAGTTAATAATTCTTTGTCCTTTTTTATTATTAATCTTACAAACACGAGTGTTCATTAAAATATTGGTATCAATTGTCCAGTCGTTCACAATATACCAATTGTCTCACTATGTCTGTCTATCGTCTACACTGAGTCTTTTAGTTCTTTATTAACGCGACATTGTCATTGAAAACACTCTTTACCACTTTTCTAACCTTTTTATACACGTCTAATCTCTAGTTAAGACTGAAAATTAAATACATCACATTTTTAATAAAACTTTTCATACAAACTTCCACAGGTCTGATCTCCTCAGATCCCAGGCTACGACTGACCAAGCCACGAGATTCTTATTCCCGCTGTTTCTTAAGCGTTCCTCAAAACTCACTGATACATCAAATTATTATTAATATATTCATTTACACATCTACATCTTTTTATTATGAAACATTTATTATAAAATCATATTAAGACTATTTATTACACAAAATTGTTTTCTTGGACATCTTTTATTAATAGTTTACGGCTTTCTTTAATTAATTTTACCACACTAGTATAAGCTAGGAACCAATCAGGATCTCTGACCTATATTCTATAGATCCAATCACGTCGCTTCTGTTAACCCTATTATTTACTATACCACATGGTACCAACTGAAAGATCTAAATTTCATCTTCCAAATAGTGTAAAGATTGATTACAAAATATGAATGTAAGTAATCGATATATGCTATTTAGTAAACTGCACCGAAAGAAAAATGAGTCTAGTTCGGTTTGGTTACTACTTTGTAGAATAGATATATCTCACGAACTATAACAGATAGAAAGATTTGGAAAGCACAGATCGAAAGAGAAAGATGTGATCTACAGAACAGTGTTATGGTCGATCTGTTTGAAAGAAAAATAGATTTGTGAACATCTGAGAAAGAGTGGCGTCATTTCTGTTTACAACCGCACAGTTCAAATCTTTGATATTACGCATAAAAATATGCAAACTTTAGCATTTTTTGAAATATTATTTATAACGTTTTGTGGTAATTTTTTTTCTTTTTTGCATGATTATGCATCTACGGAACATTAGCTTTCCAACGGTATTTTATTTATTGCGATAGGATGATTGTAAGTGGGCGAAATGTAGAATTGCAAAATACATGTTTTGAACTAACCAAGCGTCACCGCTCGGGTCGTTGTGGGGTCGGTTATCCGATGCAGGGTTAAAGTGCTACTTGACCTTGGACTTTATTTTTTGCATGACTGTATATTCTGGTTGCAGCAGGGATAGATTTCTTATTATTACAGAATTTTCTTAAGATTTCCCTCTTAGCTTTCCTTATTTCCTTGATGTAGGTAGTGAATCCCACACCATAACTGTTCCAATCTCCCGTCTGTTTGGATTTGCTCCAAAGTCTGCGAACAGTGTATCTTAGTTTTTGTTGGTGTTGATTGCACCACAGGACTTCTTATTACTATTCTTTACTTTGACAGCTAGATTCATAAGCCTCTATTATTGCCGCATTAGGGTCCTCGACCTTTTGTTCCAGTTCAAGGTGGTTTACCACTCTTCAGCTTATCTATTCAAGATTATGTTTGAGATGAGTGACTATTTTTGTTTTTAGGGACGGGTAGTATTGGAGAAGGATATTCGTAGAATATGTTTATCAATGTAAGACCAAAATTGTAAAATTCATTTGCAAATCAGTTTTAACGAAATCGGTTGAAAAAACAAACAAAAATATTTGTTAACCCATTTTTTGATGTGTTTAATATTCCAAGATATTGATCACAGAAGTTAAAATTTTAACATGTACGTAGTATATAGTGTTATGTGATAGGTCAAAAAATCAAAGTATAGTTATGTTTTCGAATCCCTTTTGAGGTCCCCTGAGTCCAAAAAGGTGGATTTTAGAATATTGTCTGTCTGTCGTAAGTTCTACAGATCAAACGTGTGGACCGAATTTAATCAAATTTGTTATGTGGCCATATTTTGGTATTATCTCAGAATTATTTTTTAAATTTATTTTGCTCATAATTCAAACATAAAGGGTAGCTGCCAAAAGAAAAACTCAAAAATACGATTTTCTCATAATCGGATCAAAGATTTTCTTCTAAAAATTTTGCGAATGTGTAGCCTCTAAGAGATCAAACAAAACATATTGGTTGCCATCTCTCCAAAAATATATGCCCCTTATAACTATTTTTTCATAGCCATCGTTCATAGTTCTTATTCATTTTTTTCATTGAAAAAAATTACACCTAACTAATTTTTGATAAGGATTTGTTTTTGTTGCTTTTAATTTGGTTTTACGGATGGGAGAAGACGAAGTTTGTCAAATGATTTTTATACCATATTTATTATTATTATTTAATGTCAATAACAATATTTGCACCTTATTCTTTTACACTTGTTCATAAATTTAATAATTAGCAGTACTGTAAAATGTATGTATCGCTATTCAAATATTTCTCCCTCAAAAGCTCAATTTATTTATTTAGATGCATACCTACCCTTTGCCATGTCACAAATAAAATACATCATAATTAATTCCAAGTATTTACAATTTAAAAAATTGAACACCAACACTTCAAAATGGGCCATAAATTTTTTTTTCTTTGCGTAAAATATAGTTAGACGTAGTTTAATTATTCTACAAAATTGGCTACAGTGTCAAAACTGGTTTCATAAAGTGGAAGAAGAACGAAATAGTTTTAAAAAAAATATCATAGTGTGTCAATATTATATATTCAGATGTATTGGTTACTTAAGTCAACAAAGTCTACAATGAAAAGAAGCTCCAAGCCCAGAGCAGTGGTCTAGTGTAGATAGGATATGTATAAACTAAGAAAAGTGAAGGTCAAAAGCATGGAATATGTAGTGAATTGAAAATATAAACAAATAGAACTTTCAAGATAGGATGTCAACTGATAAGATCAGCAGTGATTTACATGCTTGCGTAGTAGTAGTCTTGCCTAATGTCTACTTCGAGTTTTCCCGCCCTTGGAAATGAAAGTAGGACTATTTTGGGTAAAAACCACTGCGCAAAGTTGCTAGTAATTCACAAATCTCCTGTGCCCTGATGTTGCGCTGGTGGCAATTCAGTTATTTCATTTAACTCCTGCAGAGCCTTATTTTCCCAAGATACTGAATGAATACTAAAGAGTTGCCTCTAGAAACTCCTCAACTGAGTAAAATAAGGTGACCCTTAATAACTTAGTTAAATTTAACTTGAACAATTTTATGTCCATAATTTGATCCATATTTGATCCTACTAAAATGGTCATACTGAAACTACTTTGTCAAGTAATGATGGATCGTTCACATTATTTTATTTATTTTCAAGTAATTTGTCTGGCACCTGGCATAAACAATTATGGTGGGCATCTTTCTTAACAATGTTAAATATGATTTATTTTTGGGAAACAAAAAATCTGATGATAGAAATGTGTCAGATGTTAATGTTAATTTTGACTCAATGAATTTGAAATGGAATCGAAGGAATTACAGCCCGAAGATGGAGAAATGAGGCAATATGTCTCCATTTTAGACCTAAAAGTTTGCCAACAACTTAAGCAAAATGTTTAAATTATATAAATTCAACACTATTTACTTCTGTATTTGTATCTAAATACGATTTAAAAATTAGATTATTTTATTAAGGGACAATTTCTTAACTACTCTACAACAAACTACTTACAAATTTATAATGTATAATAAAATTAAAAAAATAATTTTCAGATAGAATAAATTATCTGATATTATTCTATTGTTCTACCAGTTTATTTTCACTTATGAAGAGTAAATATAAGATTATTTACTTTTCAATACTACTACTTTTAGTAAAACTCCATGCTTGTCTAAAAAAAGCGTGGGGCATACTCTTACAAATTTCATAAATACTGGCACCTCATGCCTAAAAAAAGATATTTTAGGTACAGTTTTTTTCGGATATTTGCTGTCATTTGTGTATATAAACAAAACTCTTACACAATATTATTAGAATATAGATTAACTTTCGTTCATTATCTGAGTTGATCCATACTCAAAACATTATGCATTAGTTTTAATAAATGATGACAGGTGTCCAAAAAACTATCTATATAATTCATGTGTAGTTGTGTAGTTTTTTTATGTTTGGTAGGGTTGAAAGAGTGAATATCCTCAGTTTGGTATCTTTAAATAATAAATGTGATGTACAGTTACTTTTGCTACATCCTATCTATGTGATCTGATTTTTCAACATTGGTATCTATAAAATCAAAGGACACCATTGATTACTGTGTAAAAATAATTTGCTTCCTTCTATAACAATATTTTCTAATTCATATTTCCCACTAAGGTAGATTTCCAGCAAACTTAGTAAAATTATTTAATTTTAAAATTATTACATAATGTTGTATTGGTTATATTTTTAGTTTAGTTTATTTGTCATCATTTGTATTTATAAAAATGAATATATGCGTTTTGAGGGTATGGATAAACTGAAACATGAGAAATATGAAAAGAGCCAACATGCCTTCTAGCAATGATGGAAACTAAAACATGTTGCAAACTGAAAGTTTTAGTTTCCAGTATGACCCTAGGCTACTTGGCTTATCACTTGATAGTGGCAGTTGATCCATACTCTCAAAATGTCTTGTTTTGAATGTTATTTTATCACATATATGTAGTATAAAGGAAGGTACGTGATAGGTCTAAAAATCAATTTCTAGTTTTTGCGGGTGTATCCGTTTTGAGATCTCCTGGGGCCAAAAAAAAAGGATTTCTGTGAAATGTTGTCTATCTGTTATATGTTTAATGCTCTATAGCCCAAACGAGTGGACCAATTTGAATCAATTTGGTATGTGGGCATATTTTTGCCCTATCTCGAGACTTTTTGTCAATATTTTGATAACTCAAATTTGGCCATAAGGAAAAACACAAAATTACAATCTTATCAAAATGGGTTGCAACAATTTTGATCAAATTTTGCTCAAGCAAAAAGATAATGACCCAAACTAAACCATCTCTCTAAAAATTCCGGTTTGTAAGTTATCAATAAACAAACCAATAATAGACAATTGGGGCAATAGGCAATTTCTCAAAATAGTATCTACAAATTTTAGTGAAATTTGAAGATTCATGATCCAAATCTGTGTGCAAAATCTCATGTAAAAAAATATAACGGTTCAGGAATAATTGTGAAAAAACAAAATGATCGCTGACCGCCATCATTAAAATGCTCAATTTTAATCTAATACGATTTTTGCTGAGGACGTGTTTATAACACAAGTGAACCGAGTTTAGGATCCTATTTAATAATTTTTTCAAAGGCAAAGTCCATTGTTCATTTTCCCTTTTTGATTGACAACTACCAAATTGACATTTTTGGTGACGATTATTTTTGGTTAGTTTGTAATTGGCATTAGGGGATAAATAAGTGAGAAAGTTTCTGCAATGTTTTTGCACCATTTATTATAATATGGTGTATTTGTCATCATTTGTGTATAATAATTATACACAAATGATGGCAAATGATCCAAATAAAGTATACCAATAATAGTAACACATAGTAATTTAATATTTTCTTTATATTTCTAATATATTACTAACCATTCCATTTTGATCTTCCCCTCTTGGAAACATCTAGGTTGTGATATGTCAATTGACCTTATACATAGGAGTAATTTTGCACGATGTATTTTTGACACCAAGAGTGGAGATCTGTGGTCCACATCCTCAAGTCTCTGTCTTTTGGCTGTTGGCTTGTCCTTATTTTTGCCTACAGAAGAAATATTAGTCGAGAGGGACCTTTTCTCAGACCCCTCTCTCTCTCTCTCTCTCTCTCTCTCTCTCTCTCTCTCTCTCTCTCTCTCTCTCTCTCTCTCTCTCTCCTGCATTTGCAGCTTCCTTTTCTGAGTTTCCTTCTCCTAGAACTGAAAACTTTAGGACTGTTATGGCGGACATCAGTTTCTTCACTGAGTTCGATTTTGGAACTCCAGATGCCACTGCTTGTTCAATTCCTTTCAGATCTATATTACTGAGTGCACCACCATGCTCTTCCTAAAGGGATTTTGTTCTTCTACTTCTCCTTCTATGGGGGATATAATCATCTCCTTGACACCGACCTCTCAAAGGGGGTGGATTGTTCAAGTCCGACTTTGAAATACCACCTGGGGTAACATTTACAATTGGATTGGCCATTTCTCATTTGATAACAACATCACAGTCTCCTATCCTTGACCAGTCGTTTTCACTACAGATTACAGAGTCCAGTCTACCCATAGTTTTATATCAGTTTCCTTTTCCTAATCTTTGAAAAACCATCTTCTTACCATACAAGACAGTACGGACAGAATACTAAAAATAGTAGCAACACTTACTCGTCATGTCACACCATCGTCGTTATGTTATTGTGGGGTTTTATTGATTGTGAAGCCACCCTCTCCACACCGGTAATGCACCCATCTCTGTACTGTTTATTTGGCCAAGTCTTATTCATAGCTGTCCATCATACCTCATGTAACATTTGCTATCCGTCATCTACGACCTGCCCAGTAGCTGAAGCCAAGTCAACCCATGATCCAACCTTATTCCTATTCTTCTACAATGGTTAGTGCTGTCTGAATAACATCCAAGCAGGTAACCAGGTGTTTGGCTCTGATTAATATAACAAAATCATCAGCATACCCTTGAGTATACATACTTTGCTTATTTAGAATTATCAATCATTTGTCACTAGGTTTCACAGAACTGACGAAAGAACACTGCCCTGTGAACACCCTCTTTGTGTTGTAACCTTACCCAACTCCGCACAAGGCAGCCTGTGCCTGTCTTCTGCTTAGTATATTATTTATCCATCTCACAATAGTTCATTCAGCACCCCTGGATACAATCTTTGACAATAGTGAGTTAAAGCTTGTGTTATCAAATGCCTCTTCTTTACTCAAGAAGAATTTCTTTGTATGAGATTGCTTGGTCAATCTTGCTAATCATAACGTATAGTGTTTATTTTCAAGATTTCCATTGCCTTGAGGAGAAAAAATGTAAAACTTATTGGTCCATAAGCCTTTGGAACTTAGTAAGAGTCATTCCAGTTTGGAAATAAACACCACTTTTGAAGCTTTCCAAAAAATTGGAATTACCCCAGTCACTAAGCTCAACCTAAACAGGTGTAACTGCTTTGGATAACCAGGACTGCACCTTCCTGCCATCGACCCCTAGAGATTTAAAGGGCTGAAATGATGTTAAACTTTAAACCCCATTTAAACTCAATATATTTTAAAACAGACTTGGCACAACTCCAGTCTTCTCAAGACGTTTAATAGGCTGGTCTCTTAATTTTGTTCTGGGCTGTACTCTGTATCGTATGGAAACCTGGAAAGTGTACGGTGAATAAAGTCTGCAACATCTCTTCCGGGCTGTCTGTATGGGGACCATCTTGCTTGAGTATAGTACCCACAAGATTCATCAGGTTATAAGCCAAATTTTTTTTTTAGTTTTGCACAGTCAGACTTTTTCAGAGTTTTGTCAGATTAGAGATCAATCTCCTAATGAATTCTCTCTAATAGTTCTTTTTGGTTCTCCTTAATATTTGTTGTCTAATACTCTGTGAGTACTTTTGAGTACCAATCCCAGCTTCCTATACATTTACATAAATTGTACAGTATTCGAACGTTTTTCCTCAGGGTCTCCTCAGCGTTAGAGATTAAGGATGTGACTTCTCAACCATTTGAGTTGCCAGCTTCTAAATTTTTAGTGATCAGCATGGAGTGGCTATCAAAGTTTCCCCCCTTCTTAATCAAGAATGCATTTACTGGTAGAGCAGACCACTGAATTCTATTAGTGAAGACAAACAGTAAAAAGCAAGGTTCGTTTCTAATAAAGATGACTTAATTTTGTATCAAGTCAAGTTATCCATCACTCCTTGAACTACTCAAAGGGTGTAGTTACTTGTTACCAGGGAGATAAAGTCTGAATTATGTGAGCAATCTGTGATTGAGATTACTCGTATAATGCAAACAGAATGACAAGAAAGTTCCAATTGCTTCGTTGGTGATAACTTTTGGCACACCTACCGTACCGGACCATATTTAGGCCGGGTACCAATGACTAGTTGTTTGACCTAATGTTCCAAACCCACAAAGTTATTTTAAATGACAGGGTTTGGACACATGAGTTGTACAAAATCGGAGGTATGCGGTCATTGTGGTCTGAAAGGGCTTGTGTGCCCAATTGTTGTCAATGAAGGATGCAAAAATGATGTCATATGTCCAAATTGTGACTGCGATCATACTCCACATCGCTTCAACTGCATTAAATATAAAGAAGAATAGGCTGTTTTGAGTATCATGTTGAGAGACAAAATATCTTTAACGATGCTCCAAAGATATATAAAGCTTCAAAACCTGCATTTGTAGGAAAATCTTTTTGTTACAGCCTCAAGTAAATTACCCTAGTGTGCTAATTGTGACGAATTATCAAAGATGGTTAATTTGCTAACAGAGCTGGTGGCTCAATTATGTGCCATTGTATCTAAAAGTATACCTAGTCACAATGTTACTTTTGAGAATAATTGAACTTCTGCCCTACGTTTGTGAACTAAGTCTTAACCCTTTCGCTGCGTATTAGTTTTTCTGTAGTGTTTATACATTTGCAATTATAGGCCAAAAATTTTTTTATTAAATAATTTAATTTTTTTCTGAATGAATTATATAGAGCAACAAATTCTAGTAAGGTTTAGTAAATATTTAATCAATTTTCAGTGTAAAAAAATTATTTATTGTTTTTTTAACCAAAATTATGAAAAAAATACTATATCATAATGGAAATTTTGTATACCTAAAACAAATTGTATGGAGCTGAAATTAATGGATTAGTACAGCAAAAACAGTAATTTATTGTATGCAAAAATATATAATCTGTAAATTTACCTTTTTCGTTGAATTTGAAAGCATCAGATTTGAGCCAAGGCGCTACTCATTTAACTTGCGACACTCATGTTATTTGTTTTTTATGCAATATTTATATATTTAAACATTTACACTTTTATGGTAACTTACACTTTATGTTTTAGTCCATTAAATATTCTAATAAATAATAAGTATAGTTTTAATATTTTAATAATAATAAGATTTTAACCTGTTGAAGAGTACAGGAAAATACCGATTAACGAGTACGGCCGTTCTTGAACGTCCTCTGTGCTGTTTGCGTAAATGAGTATGGACGTTCCGGAACGTTTTAGGTTACGTCTGAGCAATAAAAGTATTTATCATAAAACAAATTAGTCATGGCTTATTGTGTTGTCACAATTCAACAAGAAATAGTATTAAGAACACATGAAATCGGGTTTTTCACAATTGTACGGCAGGACAACTCCAGGGGGCGTGGTTTCAGGAGAATTCACCATGCGTATTGATTGGCGCGTAAATGTAGGCGATGGCATCGTCTTCTCCGCGGTTGTTTCCCCCCTACACACACCTGTGCCTATGTTCCTTGTCTAGTATAAGTGATTTGTATCATTATATTATGTTACGTATATTATACATCAAACATGAAAAATTAAACACTACAAAGCTTTTTTACAGATTCCCCTCTGTCTAGTCTTTTGACACATTTAACCGCGTCTCAAACGAAACCAACACACGCTTCCAAGAAAACTGAAAAGAAATGTTATATTTTCCATAATGTAGGCTATACTAAATTGATTCGTGGAAAAAAAGCGGCCCATCAAACATTTTTGTCTGTGTATGTCTGCTATACCGACGGGTGACAATGCCACGGTGTTTTTATGCCGCCGACAATGGGATACCGCTATCAGTAAACGAAACCAACACACGCTTCCAAGAAAACTGAAAAGAAATGTTATATTTTCCATAATGTAGGCTATACTAAATTGATTCGTGGAAAAAAAGCGGCCCATCAAACGTTTTTGTCTGTGTATGTCTGCTATACCGACGGGTGACAATGCCACGGTGTTTTTATGCCGCCGACAATGGGATACCGCTATCAGTAAAAAAATTTATCAGTGTAAATTTTTATTCTTACAAGTTTTTAACTCAATATGATATTATTATTATACATTTGTAACCAATAAAACAACTATTTTCAAATTATTTTTTCTTACTCCTTGACAACAATTTTCTTGTAAATACTTACTAACCAGCTGGTGGCTATTTGGGACGTTCAGGAACGGCCGCACTCATCAACAGGTTAAATAAATAAGAAAACTTTGTTTGTACACACTGTTAGTCATAAATGTCCTTCTCAATTGCAATTGCATGTGCTTTTATATAATTTTGTAGTATGATATACTTCAAAACAGGGAACCACACATAGAGGGGGTTCATCTAGAAATGATTTGCAAAAGTAAGTAGTTGGTCTTTTTTTTTGCAATCCCCCTTACCTTTTTTTGCATGCTGATGTCAGAATGCTACACACTGCACAGTTTGGTTTGTGGCTTTTATCAGTAAACTGACTGATAAAATGGATTTTACCAGATAGTCTATCTGGCATTGGGTTGCTGAATTTTCTTCCACGACGGACTTTAGTACATGACATTTCCCATTTTTGTAAAGGACCGTTTACAACTTCTTCACGGTATTTCCTATGTGTGAGAGGTTTTACATTTTTTTGCATATTATATGCAATACAACCATTTATTAAACCTATTTCAATTAAAAAATGCCAAATTGGATGGTACCATTTCATTGACTTGTGTCTATATGGATAGGTAGAGCAGAATTCATCAAACAGGTCAACTCCACCCATGTTTTTATTGTACAACAGTTGTACATTGGGTTCTATGACATTTCTTCGCCCACTCTTTGACCTCACTGCTACTTGTGACACCCCTGTATTACCTATGGTAAAAAGCATATTGACCTTCCCTGTATCTTGCCATGCACAAGCAGTCATGTCTCTTTTGTTTGTAATCCAAACAGTAGACAAATCACCTCGCTTCTTTTTTAAGTTTTTCATTTACGGAGGGAGATGTTTACGGTTTGCTCGAACTGTTCCACAAGCCCCTAATCCTAAACGTTTCAAGTCATGAAAAAGTCCAACACTAGAATAGAAATTGTCCATATAAAAAGTCCTATTGTAAAATTCAAAGCCTTTCAGTAGGTCTTTAACTACTCTTGAACTAAGCCCTTCAACTTTGTTGTCATTTTATTTACCAGTGTAAATCTTAAATTGAAGCAAAAAACCTGTTTTTGAATCACATAAGGACCCCACTTTTATATCCCACTCTGATGAAGGTTTACTTGGTAGATATTGTTTAAATGATAGCCTACCCTTAAACTTTATCATGCTCTCATCGATTGAAAGAGATTCACCAGCTTCATAATTTTGAATAAAGGGTCATAGCCTAATTGTCCTTTTTTATTTTGGAAAATGTTGTCATTAAAGTGCAAAAATGATTTAATTAATTGATATTTGTCCCTTGAAAATATTTTTGAAAAAGCTGGAGTTTTAGTTAGCCAAAAACTATCTTGAAAATAGGATTCTTCATTAGGTTTATGTATAAGACCCATACCTATTTGAGAAGTGACAAAGGCTTTTATATGACTTTCATCAATATCCTGCCAATTATTAAATCTAGATCGTTTAGGTATGTCATAGGTAACATCAAGACGCTGCATAGCATATTTATTTGTTTCATCGGCAACATGTTTATAGATGGATTCAGGATAAAATTTTGTAAATGATTCTATTGGTGTAAGTATATTTTCAAACTTAATATAAGGACTGCTCTGATTTCTATAAAAAGGTATATTATCCAAATCTATTTCTGGATCTAAAGACACATCAATGTCTTCCCAAATAATGTCATCATTGCCGTGTTGGTTAGTAATCACAGAAGTACTAGGCCTACTAAGATCTGGGCAAGTTTCATTATTATCAACTTCTAATTCACTATCATCTGATACATAATCAATATTTTCATTTGTAAATTCAAACTCTGAATCTGAGTCTTCATTATCGTTATTTAAATACGATTCGATTTCATCATCCCAAAGAAACGAAGACATTTTGAAGGTTATATAGCCTAGCCTAAACAACGTGCACTTTTAGTCAATTATACTCACAAATACTAATTAAAATATAACATATATACGCTTAAAAATAACTTGTTATTTAAATTTACACACTATAATAAACTTATTCACAGGAAAACACAAATAAAATGCCTAAAAACAGAAACTCGTATACTAAACAAGGCACATAATCAACTGTCAGATGTAAACATAGACACGTGACTTGCGTGAGTTCATGTTGTCACCACTAGAGTTCAGAAGCATCCAGACACTAAAACTGTACATTTTTATCCACTAGAGACTATTGTCGATTAACGCATTGAAAGATAAAGTTTTTCTGTTGACGTGGACTAAAGTCGATTTACGCACTCAGCGGTAATAATGTCAAGTCGACTTAAGCAGTGAAAGGGTTAAGTATCTTTATAGCAATGGCAAAGAACAAGACACCAAAACCATCTGTTATACAATTTTTGAAAAATAAGGCGAACACTTCTCCACTGACAACAAAGCCAAGAATTAAAAATTTGGCATCAAAAACAGAGCCATGAATTACTAAAATTAAAAATAAACCTGTGAAAGTAGAGATTCCCTCTAAATCCCTTCCGGCAGAGGCTTTATAAACCTCTCCCAAAATCTCTTCAGGAATCTTCTCATTCCTCAACATCTGATGTTTCAATTGTTGAGTGTGCAGAGTTTGTAGACAGAGTTGAGGATTTTGACATAGGGTCAGGTTGTTAGGAAAAGGAAGAGCGGTGCAGGGAACGTGGAGTTGGCCCTGAAGTAGGTTTAAGTCGAGCCAGGAGGCGACTGGTATATAACGGAAGAGGAAGGATGGGCGACTTGGGAAGGTTTCGAGGGCTTGGTGCGAGGAATGATGATAGGAATTACGGAACCTAGGAGTGTTACTGACCCTGAAAAGGGCCAGTTGGCCTTAGGTTAGGTGAGGAGAGATAGGACGTGACCTGGTCTCAGAGATGGATGTTCACCCACTATCGCCGGTGCCAAAGCACCTACAATTTCCTTTTCAGGAGGTGACTAGGGTGAAGCAAGTGCTGCCGTTGCCCGGATTTCTCCGAATAATTTCCCATACGGGAGACTACAGGGTGAGTCTTGAAGAGATGTCGATCTGTGGAGTGAGAGCAGGAGTCAGGTGTTGCAAGAAATTATCCAAAACGTGTAACAGTTGTTGGAATGTGGCAGGTGGCAGCAAAAGTGTGTGGTGGAGCTTGAGAGTATTCTTCTTGGTGTGTGGTGTGAGATTGTTGAGGGGTCTTTTGGTCTTGTGTAAGAAGGCCGTGGGAGAGATGGTCCCTGTGAAGTGTGTGAGTGTTGGGTCTCTTGGCCTTGCGTAAGAAGGCCGTGGGAGGGATGGTCCCTGTGAGTCTCGCATCAGGAGAAGTGTTGTGTAGGTGTCGAGAAGTGATATTGTGATGATGTTTGCTGGAGATGTGTCGGGTTGTCCACTGCAGGTCTCCCGGAGAAGAAGTGTTCCTGGCAGGTGTCCAGGAAGTGATGTGTTGCTGCTGGGTCTCCCGGAGGAGGTGTGTTCTTAGTTGGTCTCCTGGTGGAGGTGTGTTGATTTTGTCACATTGAAATGGGTAGTTATACAATTTTGGCTCTGCTAGCTTGTAGCTTAGCTTGTCTAGGATTGGTTTGCTCCTAGACAATGAGCTGTCCATTGTAGTTTCCCGAGAAGTGAACCAATCTCGACGTGCGATGTGTGTGAGATTGGTTCGGAGTTTTGTCGCGGATTACCATTGTTGTGGCCACAGGCTTTTAAATGCTCGACGTGAGCTGTCAGCCAATCAGAGACAAGTAGTGTGTGCTGGACTTGTAATGTGGAGATTGGCCGAAGTAGAGCCGTTTAAGGCCGGGGAATTGATGCCTGTGAGTGTTGGCAGGTTTTGCCGTGTAGATTGTGGGAAACTAGTCGGGTGAACTAGTTCCCTTGGTGGTGACGTTAACAATTTCACAATTTCATCTGTGAGACGATTATGAAACTTAGGGCTTCATTGGAAGCAGTATCATTAACGATTATTACACCATACAAAATGATCATTTGCTGTGTGTACCTGTCATCTAATTACAAGTTTGTTGAAATGAAACTGATTGACCTTATCAGATAGTTGCCTGCTCCATTTCTTTTGGTGGGATATTTTAATCACCACTATACATTCGGATTAAACATCTGGAGTCCTAAAGTAAACCGTATTGACAGGATTCGATCCAATTTGAATTTGATTCTGCTCAATGATGGTTCACTAATTCATCTAATCGCTTCTACAGGTGAACTATTTTGTATTCATTTTGTAGAATGTGTTCTTTCTAACACATACAGTAGTCATCACACTTCCATGAAGCTTACATTCTCTGACTTTTCTCATAATGTTTGTCTTCCCAGGTGGATTTTGTGTAAAGCAAAAGGTGATGATTTCGCCGAAGGTTTTGTGTCACCTAATATATATATATATATATATATATATATATATATATATATATATATATATATATATATATATATATTATATAATGTTCCTATTGATGAAACAGTATATTTGTTTATAATAGTATGCCTTACAGCAGTGAACGTCAATGTTTCGAAAATGTTGATGAGACCACTACGTCCACCACTTCCATTATAGAACAACGAATGTAGCAACACTCCATTTACATTGTAAGGAGGCCTTGTAGGAAGGAATCTTGGGCCCAGTACATTGCTCAATATTGAGATAACACCCACATGTGAAAACAGTGTGGAAAAAGCTACATTCTATGTGTGATTATCCTCCTTCTGCTCTCTTATTAGGACTTAAACAACAGGATGGATTTTTGTCTACAAATAATTTTGATATTGCTAATATTTTGGGCTCATCATTTGCCACCTTTTTCTTAACTACTACATACAACAATGTCTTTCAAATATAATAGAGTTCACAAGATACAATACCTTAGATCTATCGGAAGAATCACCAAAAAAATACCCCATTTTCCTTATAGGTATAGAGTCTGTTATGTTGTCGGGACGGGATTGTGCTCCTTATTCGCAATCTTTTCTTAAAATATACAATCGTATATTCAAGGAGCAAAGTTTTCTCGATAGTAGGTTGGAGGCTAGAGTAATTTTTATTCTAAAACCAACTAAAGAAAAAACCGAACCAGATAGTGACAATCTCATTTCTCTCAATAGTGTGTTTTGCAAGTTGATAGACGAAATAGGCAATTGGCGCCTAGTTTAGTACCTCAAAAGTAACCTTGTGTTTTGTAATTAACAATGCAACTGAAGACAGGATTAATAAAATAATTTACTTATCCGCTGATTTCATACAAAAGGCCTTTTTCATCCTTCACACAATGGTTGCAGTATTTTTTTTTACCTATAAAAAGCTTATGATATGGCTTGTTGAAGAGGAATTCTGAATACAAAATTATAATGTAAAGTGATATTAACTTTGTGAATTAAATTAAACGACATAAACAATTTAAAGTGTAATTTAACCATATATAATATGATTTAAACAGTATAGAACACCCACTCTGTGCTAATATAAATTTTATTGTATACTTATTGAGAATAAAAATGAGTAGAACCAATAAAAACATAAATGGAAGAACTACTTCCTATATAGACCAAGAGGAAAGAAACAAAGAGAGAAAGGAGTTACTTATTTACACCTTTTGTTATTTTAAACTCAAAACGCCTTCTTTTATCACAACTTTTCTTTAGTCCCCCCCCCTTTCCTCTCTCTAGGCCTATATTTTAGCTTCATCCTTATTCATGGTAATCTCAACATTTATTAAGTTATACTTGTAGCATGATAGATACCAATTATTTAGAACTATTTACCATTACTATTTATTTTTTTTAATATGGTGGTGTGAGACAGTTAAATGATTACAGATACTGACTATTAATATTTATGTTAGTCATGATCTATGTGAAATATTATGGTCGATAACTGCTGGACTGGCATTATTTTCTGTGGCCAATATGTTCTGCTTACACCTTTGAAGTTTAAAATATAGTTTTATGAAAAATTAATTTTTGTGTTTTGTCAGCTATATTACCACAAATTTTAAACTTTACATTAAGTAATTTTTGTAAAACCTATTTTCATTGCCAATATACTCTCACAATACATCAGTTCACATGTTTTATTTGTAGTGTTGTTAAGCGTTATATTTTTTTATAGTCTTGCGACTTCGAAACAGATATCTAAAAGTTGAATGTTAAGAATTTTAACAGTACTTACACTAAGTAGAGGGCTTTAGATACAGCTATATCAGGGAGTGATACGCCCCTCTCCCTCAAAATTTTGACCCTGTTTTTTCACCGCTTGGCCCAAAAAATTTACCCACAACCCCCTGTACATCCAGCTAGAAGTCATCAGGAGTGTCAAAGTGTAATCTAGATAGGGATATCAGGATTACCAATGTAGATCCAGTTAAATAAAAAAATTTTGGTTCGAACTTTTTGTTCAAATGTTGGTTAAAACTAGAGACCCTTGGGGTGTCAAAATGTACATCCAACAAGAGTATCTCGGGATTGCCGGTTTAAATCGGAATAATCCAGTTAAATTGATTTTGATTAAATTTTGGTTTAAACATTTTTGATCAAATGTTATGTCCCATCACTCCTGATTTTTTTTAATTTATTTATTTATTTTTTTTTTGGTAACCATTTACTCTTTCTTTTACACATTTAGATAGTTGAGTAAATTCTAAAGGTAGTCCGACAATAAAATGTTGTTGAAATTTATTGTGTTTGTGGATATCACAGCTAATTCTTTTATTATGGATTGTATACCTTTACGGTATACAGTAAAATAAAAAATTAATGTATTCTGTAAACTCTGAAGTTTCGTAGAATTACGCGTATAATTTTCGTAGCCACTTTTTCTCACTTCTTTTGTACTCACAATTTTAACTGAACATCCTTTAATATTTTGACCTGGGATTTACATTTTCTTTTTCTTTAATTATTATTATTTATTAGTCTGAAATTTTAATTTTTTATCTCTTTCCTTTTTCCCACAAAAGGTGTGAAAACTAATAATTTTTTATTTTGGTGTGGAATTTATTTTGTACTCAATTCGTCATTGCTTTTATATATCTTAATATCTTTGTATTAATTATTTTATTTAAATTTTCTTTTGTCTTACTTTTATTTACTTTTATAAGTAGCACATTTCTGCTTACTTTTTAATTAATCATTATTCCCAAATTCAAGAATAACATTTTCTTAGATTTCTATGTAGTTTATGGAAATCTAATTTCTTGGATTTTGACCAATTTTGAAAAAAAAAAATTACCTTTCTTACTTTTTTAAACTTTAATTACATAACTAATATGAAATTAATTAGTAATTACTAATTAATTAGAAATATTAATATTTTATATGAATTGCGTACAACTTGTACCACCATTACATATTTTTAAAACCGTTTATTTCAAAATGACTAACTCAGAAACTCGCCGTTTCAACAGTTTCGTGAATTGTGACATCAAACCGAAGTCATAGTCCACTTCCACAAACTCATTCAAAACAGCAAAGCTTGCTTCTTCTGTACAAAATCCTTACATGTTAAACTGTATTCTATTTTTTTCCAAAATTTGTCAATCACAGTTCCCATACAAAGATATTCCCGTTATAGTACATATGTACGGGTTATTTATCATGTGTGCTGTATTTGATACTAAAAGTATCAGGAACTAGGTTGTACCAATAAGAGTAACTATTGTATCAGGTAAAGAAAGATCCTCTCACAACCTACTCTACTATGTGAGTATATAGTATATTCTACTGATTTTGTACAGTGGCAAACTGCATATATTAATACCAAGGTCGAATTCGTTCAGAGAGCAGATATACAAATAAACGGAGCAAAAAGATTATACAAACTTTCTCACTCACTCATCCCCAAAACCAAATAAAAACTATATGTTACCAAACATGTCATTTCGGTAGTTGTCAGTCAAAAAGTGAAAATGAACCATGGTAAAAGCTGTCTTTGAAAATACATTTACATAGGGGGTAAACTTGTTTTGCTTGTGCCATAAACACAGACGAATGCCAAGTTGTTTTGTTTTTATTTTAATCTACATCACCATAAAATAAATTAGTATTTACACTTATTTTGTATTATTATGTCAATTCAATTATAGTGGTCTACTCTCATGAATATTATGGGTGTCCTGACCCATCATTTGAAAACACTGTCTTAAAAAACAATTGATATTAAAATATGAAAACAATAAAATTGTACTATTGTACTATTGAAGCCAGAAATGAAATATAAAAGTTTACTTTTGATTTTTTTTAACTTACAGTCATTTCCTGCATTTTTGGTTAAGAACAAGTTTTTTAATTAGAGCAAAAAATATAATTTTTGTAAATCCTAAAACGTAACTTCTATTTTAGAAACGTTTTTGTAAATAGTTTCATATCTGTTGATTGGGAGTTATCGGACATTAGGAAGTAATGACTACAACTCAATATATACAGTATAAAATATACGGGGTGGACCATGAGAACCTGATTTTTAAAAATAAAATAGGTTGAGAACTTTGACATGTAGACGGTAATCGTACTGGCCGTGAGCTTGTATACTAGAAGCCATTTCAGTAATAATGGAGGATTGAACTGCTGTACGCCATAAGTATGTAGTGGAAATGAATTTTTATAAGTGTGATTTTGTTGTTATATCACATTGATTATTCAGTCATCATTTCAGTATTCCATCTCACTGTGCCGTTTATCTCACAGCAGTGTTAGAAGAATTCTGCACAAGGATTTGAACTATCATTCATATAAAATGGCAATGTTGCAAATGCTAAATGACTAGGGGAAAAAAAAGGGAAAAAAGAAGAAAAAACTGGCGTTATATTATAAGAATTTTCTTAACTTGTTGACCAATGAAATGGACCTGTTAATATGTGACGAAGCTTGTTTTCATTTATCTGACACAGTGAACAAACAAAATTTTCATTACTCGTCTGATTTAAATCCTCAACATCTTCAAATGTATTGTCTTCACAATTCACATCTAACTGTCTGTTGCGGTATGACAAGTTTTTAGCATAATAGGCCCTTATTTCTTTAAAGAGGGAGTAGACAAGTGGTGACAGTTGCTAGGAGTTGGGTTCATAATGAAATGATTTGGGTAATCAGTGATTCAGTGCTAAAAATGTTAATATTAACTATTTCTTTTGTTCATTATTATTAATGACTCTAATACATGTAAAACATCTCTAATTAATTACTATTATCTCTAATATGCTTAAATATCAACATTTAACTCATTTACAAATTAAATATCCTAAGATTTCGTTCCAGAGCTATCCCAATGAGTATGGCAGAATATATATAAACATAAATTCCAAGAATTTATTGATCTGCTGTATGTATGATGCTTTTCACCTTCCTATTGCTCCTTCCCTTGTGGTTACATGTCTATATTGATCCCTCAATTGCAAGTCAAGCAATTACCTAACTATCAATCGTGTTCAGAAACTATCTTACATTGTGTATTGTCTGTTCTGTACTAAAAGCTGTGTTGCCTTCACTGCTCGTCATACTAGTTATTCTGAAAAAACTTGTACAAAATTAACTGTTTCTGATCCATAGTATTTGTTGGAACTGAACAAACATCATGAATATTATTTTGTTTTTCACACTCAATACAGTTATAGAAATTTTATATATAAAAGTAAAAAAAAAAAATTGGCAGTTATAGGGATTGCCGATAGAAGTGAAAAGTTAGAACTTTTAGTATTAAAATTTGAAATTTCATAATGTTTAAATTAAAATTATCAACATCAATCTGGTTTTCACATCTATTGACACTGCGAGCAACAATTATATGCATGTTTAAATGTTACCGTCGCGGGACGGTAGACAGAAATGAAAACTTTAAATATCAATTTTTAAAATTGTAAACTTTCAATTAATGTAACAAAAATATTAAATATATATAATGTTTCATTTTTTATTATTACTTTCTATGTATGGGAGTCTGAGAAAGTTTATGCAATCTTTTTGCATTTATTATTAGTTTGACTATATATGGGAGTCTGAAAAAGTTAGTGCAATATTTTTCGTAATTTTATTTTTAATATGTATGGGTATGTGAGAAAGTTTGTGCAATATTTTTGGATTGATTATTAGTTTGACTTTGTATGGGAGTCTAAGAAAGTTAGTGCAATATTTATTGTAGATTTTTAGTTTTAATATGTATGGGTATATGAGAAATTTTGTGTAATATTACTGCATTGATTACTAGTTTCACTATGTATTCGAGTCTGAGATAGTTAGTGTAATATTTTTCGTATATTTTTAGTTTTAACATAGCCTATGTGGGTAGGTTTGTAAGAAAGTTGGTGCAATATTTTTGGTAGATTTTTAGTTTTAATATATATGGGTATGTGAGAAAGTTTGTGTAATATTACTGCATTGATTACTAGTTTCACTATGTATTGGAGTCTGAGATAGTTAGTGTAATATTTTTCGTAGATTTTTAGTTTTAATATATATGGATAAGTATGTGAGAAAGTTTGTGCAATATTTCTGCATTGATTACTAGTATGACTATGTATGGAGTCTGAAACGTTATAAAACAAATAATAAAAATAGGAGATTATTTAAATACTCAGCATAACCGTTGTTGTACGTATACTGTTATTATTATTTTCGTGACGATTTTTCCTTTCACCACATCGATTTAACAGCACCAAAAAAATTGACTACCGGGCGTAAAGAAGTATTCACTTCAAAAAAATCCCTACATTTATGGAATTGTTCTTGATTTTACAAAACAAATAATATACAATTTAAACAACAATTTACAACGTTTAACCAACATTTTGAAATTCTCTTCCTTCATTTCACTTTATTAATTTACTCCTTTCAATTTGTTTTAGTAAAGTGTAATATTTAAAACCAACATTATATTTACTTGACTACTTATATTTACACCATGATGTAGAATCTAAAATCCTACAATAGTTGTCATAGTTTGTGTTGTGTATATTATTAATTTAACCTTTGGTTAACTGTACATACATTGTACTTTTTAAGTTGAGCTATGTGTACTTTCTTTTACCCATTTGCCATGTTTGCACAACTCCAGCTCATAATCCAATGGTGAAAGTTTCATAAACACCTTATATGGACCTGTGTAGTGCTGTGCCAGTTTATTGGACTTTTTTGCTTCATTCAGCAGGACCAATTCGCCAATACAGTATTCCTCGAGTTTTCTTGTTTTATCATATCTTTCTTGTTGCGTATCCTGAGTTTTTGCTAATATTCGCGGAAGAACCTATCATACTTTATGTATTGCTGATAATATATTATGACTTTTTAATTTTAACTTTGGTAAATCTAATTGTTAACAACATTTTTCTAGTGATTGTAATTGGTTCTGAAATGTAGCCCCCATACGCTACCAGGTCATCCACATATATTATCATCCCTATAGCAACCCTGAAAATAACTTATTCATGCTACATTGGAAATAATTCTAAGAATTGTGCATCCCCATTGGCAACACAAATGCTGTATTTTCTGTACTGTGACCTAATTGGCTGTTGAAAGAATGCTTGGTTGATGTCCATTGACAAGCAGTAGGTAGCCGCTCCCAAAGTGTCGAATATGGTATCAGCTCGTGGTAGTGGAAATCGATCTGGCTCCATGATCTCATTTAGTTTTCTGTAGTCCACTACCCTCCTTCCCTGGCTTTTTCACACCAGAAAGCTGGTGCTGCACTAAGTGCTTTGCAAATCTTCTATGACCCCTATCTCCTTCAACTTTTCCATTTTCCAATCCAACTCTGTTCTCTCTGTCAAACTTAACCTGTATGGTGGCCCTGCTACAGGTGTCACATATTTCATGCGTATGGATTACGCCGGTATTTTCACCTCTTGTAAGTCTTCAGGCTCTTTTGCAAATAAGTGAATATATTTATTTATTAAATCTCGCACCGCCTTATACTCTTTATTAGATAACTCTCAATTGATGTCGACTGCATCTCCATTGAAATCATGTAAAGACTCGTATCTCATATCACTCACTGCATAGACACCCTTTTTAGAGTTTTCAGACTCACAAAAATGCCCCTTTTCAGTTGATCTGGAATTACCTGTACAACAATGTGGTCGTACGAATACCTGCCTCAAAATCGTAGATGTCAAAATTCTTTAAACAATAATGTCGGAGTGATTACTGTCAATCTTACAGACGTCTGCTTTGTAGCCCCGCACATATACAACACCTGTTGCATTCTTATCTCTTTCCTTTCCTTAAACCGATAAGGCAACCCCTCTGTAATTGCATTGTCTAACCTTGCTACTATATTGTGGATTTCGTATGGTTTTAATATAACGTTATTCCACATTTTTACCTTGCCTGTCTGTGTCATAGTTGTAGTCAACACAACTTCCCTCATATCTCGTATGTGTGTTTTTTGTGTGAAAGGTCGTCTGTTGTATTTAATTGCCGTAATGTTTTAGTAATTATGGCCGCTGTGGAATGTGATGTCAGCAAGGTCGCTTACATTAATTTGTTGTTGAGATATTACTTGCAACACAAGTTATATGTTGCTTTCTTAGGAATTGTGCATATCGTTGTTGCTCAATATTTTGCAGAATATATTTCCGGCTATCATTATACCGACATTGTTGTGTTCCTATGGCATGTATATATAATTTCTGAGTTTGTTTAGGCTCTCCAGAGCATGTTCTGTGCACCCCTAGCCCAATCATTTTTTTTTTTTTTTTTTTTTTTTTTTTTTTTTAATCCTGTCCCGACAATCTCGCACATAATGTCCTTGCCTACTGCACCGGAAACACCCAGTGTCTGTCTGTCTGTTTCCCTGTAATTAAGTTTCATCCCCCTATCTCTACCATCCTTGTATCTTTCTCTATAAATTTCGTGTATTAGTAGCCTATCTGCCCTTGTACATTGGCCTCCATGACTGCTGTTCTTATAATACCCATCAGTATCCTCCCTATACCAAGCTCTCATGTTCTCTCCTTGCTGCTATTTCGTGAAACATCCCCTCTATCCTGTCTGCTCCTGCACCTTCATCATTTTGAACCTGAAAACCCTTATTCTTTTTTAACTTTTTTTGTATTCTCAGATACATGGGATGGTATAATAATTCCCAATTGTTCTCACATTAAATAACTTGCTCTCTTGTAAGCCTGTATATTGTTTTCAAGTTTTCTTACAGAGGGATTTTGTCAAACATTGCTATCTACTGGAACAAAACCAGATGCAGTCCCTTTAAAATGTAACCACACAACTTTTGCTCTAACATCTCCACATCTAACCATACACACAATAATTCCACTTATGTTCTATATTGTTAACCGACTCCCCTGGTAACTGTACCTTGTTATTCAATCGCAACATCAACATCTCCTTTTCTTGTTCTGGAGTGAAAACTGTAGCAAAGGTGCTCTTTACCTCAGCCCACGTCAAGTTATTATTATTACGTTCACAATTCTCAAAATATGTTAGTGCTACCCCCTCGAGATGCATGTAAAAATAAATTACTTTTTTTGCATCATCCCAGCCATTATCAAAAGCTGCCCTCTCAAAACATCTAATATCACTTAAAACATCATCGTGAACAATTCCCTTAAATTTCCCTGGGTCAAAAAACTGTAAACGTTCACCCATCTCTGTAACGTGTGGTGAAGTGTGGCCTTGATGTTTGCTAATCGTGTTGGTACTTTTATCTGTTTTGCTTTGGAACTTAATTTAGTCCTGAAAAATCACTCTCTTTTTATTTAATATCTCGTGCTGTTTTATGAGCCAATTGTCGTATTCCTTTGGTTCCACCAATCTGGTACATACCTGCATCTATATCAAGTTTTATGATGTCATAGATGTGAACGTAAAAACTCTAAATCTGCCTCTTTTGAAATTTCTAACCCTAACTCTTTCCATATTTTTCTTTGACTCTACCTTATGTCAAATTCATTATTGGAAAAATATTATTTCAACTTGAATTTTCACAACTGCATATGTATGATAATGAAATTCTTAGTTACTAAATTCACCGAGACCAAAAATAAACTTCCATTAAGCCTTTATAAGTCTATTACCGTGATGACTATTTTTATTTTTTTCTTCGAGGAAATGGAAGAAGAGCAAGAAAGAAAACAAACAATAAACATCAATAAGAAAAATGTTATTTTTAAACAAAAGATATTTGTATAAAAAAACAAAACAAACAAAGTTCAATAGCTTGATACCATACAATTAATGAAATGTAAGACACATGTTATTATGAAATTTTTAATAATAAAAACTATGATTTTTAAAAAAAAGAAGATTTTCTTATATATATGTTATTACTAGAGATCGTCGTGTTAAGCTAAGATTATAGCATTTTCCCGGAAAAGTTGTAATTCATCAGTAAGTACTATGATTTTATATCAAATAAAACCAGCCTATTGAACCAGCTCGGGATATGTAGGATGAACTCGTGGTATGGCATCATGCTCTCCGAGCTGGTTCAAATAGCCTATCTGAAAGTTAGTTTTGATTGTGAAAGAAATCATTAGTTTATGAAATGTGAAAAATATGGAATAAACAGGGGAGAGGACATATAATGATAGTACAAAATGTACCCGTTGCCTGTTGCTGATATTTCATATTAATTGACAAACACCAAGTTATTTTTAAAGTAAAAATAAGAAAATTTCAAAATTGATCAAAATTCAGAAAAGTTGATATTTGTAATAATTAAATGTAATTATAAAACGATTTTATTCTTGGTGAATTTAAAATTTTTTGCATAATGCAAAAGATATGAGAAAAGTGTGCATTTTCAAAGTGTTAAATAAATTCAGAGTATACAGATTAATTATTAGATAAATTGTTAAAGGAAAAAGAATTCAACAACCGTTTACACATTTAATAACGAAGTTATGATTTTCACACCTTTGTGTGAATAAGAATATAGATAAAATGTTCAGATTTAGGATATATGATTGTTAATAGGTAAAGTTGTGAAAATTAAATAATATTGAGGTGGTAGGAAATGTGAGTGTGAAAAACATGACTTAAAGGTGTGATACAAGCTAGTTCTGGTAGTCCAAATTTCTTTCTACAGCAGCAATGGGACTTTTACGTAAAGAACAACATTTCCACCTAGTGTCAAGGAAATAGCTACAATAGTGTGCAAGTTTTTCTTACTAAATTTCACTATTTTTATTGTGTCATTTACGAGTATTAAGTATAACACGAATAAACACTAACAAAATATAGTCAAAGCTCAGATTGCCATGAATGATAATCTGCAGTCAGCAATGAAAAGTTCCTGTATCTTAACATCCCACAAGAGTTTGAAAGGAATACAAAAGCATTTGCAATGTACGGTTTTGCAACTAGAAGACAGGAGCTACACCATGACTTAATGGTGGGCGGAGCGTTGATACCAACCTATTTCTTGAATACAACTAATTACAATTATCATGAGAAAACAATTAGCAAGAGATATAAAAGAAGAAAAATGTTGTTTTTCATACTTAAGAGGTACAGTAAATTGTAATGGAACAGCAAAAAGTGTTAGTGAATAAACATTACTAAACAACAATTATCATACAGCAGAAAAACGAATTGGCATTGATATACAATGTTTTTTATGAGATATAAGGAAAAGGTTCCCCAGTTTTCTGCGTTGCCCGGTCGAGATGGTTCTCTTTCTTTTGTTTTCTTTTTTTTTAAAGAATGAATTTTGGATCAAGTTACCAGGGAAAGATGCACCAGATGTAATAAAATTATTCAAAAAATTTAAATTTTCATGACTTGAAAAATTGTATTCACTGGACTACAGATTTGTGAGAAGTCCAGCATCCACATGATTCCGAGCCAGTAGCAATTGATCACAACAATACAGAACATCTATGTACGTTAAATTCATCCAGGACGGAAGCATCTGTAGCTACTTTCCTGATATTTAGCACCATTCCCAAAGAATTTCCAATGGAAGAATGTACATGTATGTCAAGGTTTGAAAGTGCAGTTACTTATATTTTCAAATCCCAATCAAATTGCCATAAAGTTCATATTTAGTATTTTTTCAAATAATTCCAATATTAGTTATTCTTTCCTGGAACAGATTTATGTGGTGCCTATAAGAAATATATTATAGTGTGTGGAAATATATTAGTTTTTAACCCTTAGCACGCTGAATAACAATTTAGGCTATTTACTCATAACGTGCTATTAGGGAAAAAAAATTGTAATTGTTTAAAGTTTTATTTGATTTTGGGTTCTTACAGATATATTTGGTAAAAAAAAAATGTAGATTGGATTAAAAATTATTTTTTAAATTTTTTTACAGATTAAAACAAGAAAAAATACTTAATTTCACATTTTTGACCGCCCTATGAAACAGATTATTTATTTTTTTTATATTTACAAACAAATCATATTAATTTTTTTTATATAAAAGTAGGCCTACTATTTAATTCAAAATAACCTGAATTTCATCAAACAAATAAATTTTACTAAAAAAAAAGGTTTTGAGAAAAATCAACATATCGTATCAAAAATATCTTTCTACTGCTCATAATAATTACCTACATTCAGGACATAAAAAAAATTACTGATATAGACTAAATATACATATAAACACACAAACAATATTTGACGATAATACTGTGTCCATAGAAACTGTCTATATTTCAAAATGTATTCTGTAGTTGAAAAAGATGCATTCATTATTTCATCGATAAATTGATCAAATCTAAGGTCATCAGGGTTTGCCAAGCCTATTTTACACAAAATAAAATTGTATACTATAACCTAAAATATAAATAATACGGCCTAAACAAATCAACAATGATCAGCTATAGCAGTGATAATGCTGTCAAAACATTTTACAACTGACCGTCGTAGCTTACTGAAACGAGAAATCACGTTATACGCACTGGGGCAGAACACAAAATGGCGCCTGGTTGCTATAAACAACCAAATAAAGTCCAACGACAGGTGATCGAGAACAAATACCGTAGTGGGAGTGTCATGTTATACCAATAGGACATTTCCCTGCACTCTATTGGACTTTAAACGAATTAAAAATACCTGCAGAAGTCAAATAGTATTGAATCGAGATATCCCGTCATACGCGTTACCAGTCAAGTTGATAGAACGTGAAATCCCGTCATACGCATGCTAAGGGTTAAAAATATAAATTTTCATGATTAAATATAATTGAAATAATTTGTCAATTCGGGTATAAATTAAATATGATGACTGAAAGTGTTTAAATAGGGAGGGGGCTACCAAAAGTTTGGGTGTTGCTCAAATTATTGAAGGGAGTGATAAGTTCAGGCCAGAAACAATTCAAGAAGCCTATAGTTTCAGTGAACTTTCCCATTCTATTTTCATTCTTTTATGGAAACGGTTTCTGTAATCACCAATTACAGGAATTTGCGGTTGTTTGTAATTTAATAAAGCTTTAAAAGTTTCCGTTATAATGTATACGTGTGTGTGTGTGTATTAAATTTCAACTAAAGCTCCTAAACAATGAGCCACAAACTAATTTTTATACACAACTCAGCAAAAATTTTAACAAAACTCAACACTATACTTTTAAAATCAGCAAAAACAATGAACTTTTAGTATTTTGTTGTTATTGATATAGTAATATATTTTTAGTGGAAGTTAAAAGCAAGGCTGATGCACCATAATTAGGAGTCGGGTTGAAAATGAAATGATTTGGACAATCTGTGATTCAGTGTAAAAAAAAGTTTGTATTGACCATTTCTTTAGTTTATTATTAATTATTATTCTAATACATGTAAACAATCTCTAATTAAATACTATTATCTTTAATACACTTAAATATCAACATTCAACTCGTTTACAAGTTAAATATCCTAACCTTTCGTTCCAGTGCTATCCCAAAGATTATGACAGAATATATATAAATATGAATTCCAAGAATTTATTGATTTGCTCTACACATGAAGCTTGCTCGCCTTTGTATTGCCGACCCCTCATGGTTTCATGTCCATATTGATCCCTCGTATCGAATTCTCTTTGATTAGCAATCTTATCTCGTGACAGCACTCTGGTCACGTTCTGGCAGAGTCTCCCTCTGGTACAGTCTCTTTTTACCAGTTAGTCTCCTGGCAACCACGTGCCAACTCCAGCCGACGATAACTGACCATCAATTAACTTCCTTGTTACCAAACTGCTTTATTGTGGCATCAATTTGAATGTGAGGTGGTTCCAGTAATACTGGCAAGAGCTCATACTCTCAGAATATCCATGGCAATAGTTCTAGAGATGTGTCCTGCCCATGCAATTTCTAAAAGAGGAGACACATTCTATGGCCAACACTTTTTCCAGACCTGTTAGTATATGACTAACAAACCCAAAGGCACCATATAAGAAGAAATTGCAGCCTACCAGACAAATTGTGAAAACCGTGATACAAAATTTGACAGATTACAGCAGTGCATGACAAATTAAGAAGAGCATTTTATAGATAATGCTATTTAAAAAATGAGTGATGTGAAGTTATGCTCTCAAATGACACCATATTTGCCACAATTACTTAACAAGAAATCAGTTCCTATAACCCACTCTGTACAAAACTGTAATCTTATTTATTACAAATGTTATATACAATTTTTGTGCCCAGAATTCATGTCATATTTTAATTGTTGCTTTTTCAGCATTCTCCATCAGCTGCAACAGAATCAAATAAAACTATCTGTATTGACTTAACTGTATTAACGGATGATTCTTCTGAAGATGAAAAGGTAGTTTATTTCATTCAAATCTTCGTTATTATTAAAACTAGTGTTAGGTTTAACATTGGTACAATTAATATAAGCTTGGTAGCAGTTCATTGACTACATTTTTAGTTAATCATGTTATGTTAATCTTGATAGTTACCTTTCAACTACCCTCTTTAAGAAAATATTAAAAACAAATTTTAATACAGAAATTAAAGTATATATTATATATAAGAAAAAATTATGAATATTATTAACCTACAACTGAAGATTTGCAACAATCTTAAGTGGCAAGCACTTTTCAGTTGTTTTTTAAATTTTATTTATTTATTTTTTTTTTTTATTATTAAACTCATTTAAAATATATCATTTAATCAAACCATATATGTTTTGATATACCATTTTATTCAGAAAAATCAGTAAATTATATTAGTAACATAAAATTCATATCATACTAAATCCTAATATTTTGTATAATGTGGTTAAAAAAAAACATCAAGATAACCAATCCACAATGTCCCAATTTTTTTTTCATATATCAGAAATGTATAGTTTATAGGGATTTTTTTTTTTAGGGATGTATGTAAATGCAACAAAAAAATAAATAAAAATAATAATAATAATGAAAAACTTATCTCATTGTGAACTAAATTGTGAAATTTGCAATATCAGACATAATTATAATGAAAAGTCTGGAAACACATGAATGTAATATAAAATAATTACCAAAAATAATCAAAAAATATAAAAATAAAATTGTAATTTTTTATCAATCATATTACTAAACATGAAATAAAATAAAATTTGCATACTCAAAATTATCAGGCTTAGGCTGTTACTTCGAATAAACTATACCTAGGCTATTTTAATGAATATTTATCATCACACTCACTAAATAATTAAGTACAACCAATCATCAATTTATATCATTAAAACACTTACATTTTTTTGTAAATTCCAATAAAACATAAGAAATGCTATGCAATACACTTGTATACCACAAGACAATGATAAGTTTAAAGAAAGAAAACATTTTTACCTAACAGAAGATCTCATTTCATTGATTCACTAGAAAGCCAGTAGTAATGCAATAATCCTGGTTTCTATGAAAAACTAAAGTATTGTTTATACTGATGACCGACAGTACTTGATAGAACTCCATGTTATACAAATAAACCATTTGTATAAGCCTCGTCAATGCCTTAACTGACTAAATTTGTGAATACAAATTAATATTGTATATGCCACAGCCCAGTCTGGATGGATAGTCACGAGTATACTATATTATTAAAAATGATCCACTTCTAAAAAAAGTGGATGGTTTTTCACAAGTTAAAGTTTAAAAAAAAATTATTTATTTATATTTTTTCTTAGTATAACAACTTCAATCTAGTCCCACTAAATCCAGTTTAGATGATGATGAGCAGGATTCTCCATCTTTCTTTATTTCATCTCTCAGTTTCCATAATCTCTTTTAACTCTTCTCATCAAGCTCTTTAGACAACCTCTCTGACACATTACTTATGGCAATCACTCTAAAATATTTCTTACCTATTCTTAGTATAGTCTGTCTCATTCTAATATTCTTTCACTCAAATACCATTCCTTTTATTTCTAACTGGTACTGCTTCTTTTGTGCAATGATGCAATTATAACCTTAAATTTACATTATATGAAATTGAGAGCTATTAATTGTTTAACAAAATCATATGGTCACTAAGAGTTTACTTGGGTAATCATTATTCGTTTTCTGAGTGCCAAGTACCATTCATATTTAAAAATATAGATTACATTAATTTTTGTCATCTTTTTTTATACTTCAGGTTTCTCACCCGTGTATTATGCCATTCTCAACCATAGCTTCCAAATAATCTCTAATTTGAACTTTATCCTTATCTTATAACACACCAGATTAATCCCAAATAATTGTTACACTGTGATTACTTCAGTGTTTTATTATTCAATGCTACATTATTATTAACCCATTGGGGGCGGAATAAAACTGTGCCACACGGCACCCAGTTATTTCGTCAGCCACTACGCGCATCTTTGCGGGCGAAAAACGTTGCGTTCACGTCCTTTTCACATATTGGTATTCTAACAAAGCTATATCTTTTTTTATAAATGTAAATAACTATAATGAGTAAAACTAAACTTTAAAATTACCTCGTCGAAAGCTTCTCACAACACTGGATTACGCACGAGCAGACGGGGACAAACACGAACTACAGTAGAGAACCCCTCTTAACCGGTATAGTCGGGACTGACACCCGGGCCGGTTCATCCGAGGTCCCCGTGAAAAATCGGTTTTCGTTCAAAGAAAGCTTATTTAATTAGGTAGCGCTAAGAATTATGCAATTAAGATGTTATTGCAACTCATTTTATTGTACATAAATGTATCGTATATATTATGTTATATATATTAAACATCAAAAATGAAAAAATTAAACACTACAAAGCTTTTTTACAGAATTCCCCTCTGTCAAGTCTTTTGACAGATTTAACCGCGTCTCAAACGAAACCAACACACGCTTTTTTTTTCTCTCTCATTTTTATTTACTGTATATACTGTACGTAGATCATAACCAGTCAAAGACAAGAAGAAAACTGAAAAGAAATGTTATATTTTTCATAATGTATACTAAATTGATTCTTGGAAAAAAGCGGCCCATCAAACGTTTTGGTCTGTGTATGTCTGCTATACCGACGGGTGCCAATGCCGCGGTGTTTTTACGCCGCCGACAATGGGATACCGCTATCGACAAAGTCGTTTGACTCGCCGCCGCTTTGGTGTTTCAATTACAATTTATTTTCGGAAACTCTCATCCAACCAGTACACTACGATATAGGCCGGTTAATCCGAGGACGGTTAACAGAGGTTCTACTGTAATAATAACTCATTCCCATCCAAAATCGAAGGATCAGTATCACTATCACTGTCACTACCACTTTCTAATAATAATTTATTAAGTTCCAATGAACGTAAGTTGTCACCCATCTCGCCAACAAAACATAGCAGACCGGCACATTTACACATAAAATGGCGTGAAACTGACAGTATAATAAAAAGTAGGCATTCGCAAACAATATGTTGAATTTTTCTTGAAACACATCGTTAGGCATCCGTGCGCAATCTATTGGAGATAATTAAAAACACAAAACGCACAATCTAGCAGAGTTATCATGAATCACAACTGTTGGTTGACTGTCAACTGTTAGTTGACAATGCAGAATAATTGAACGTGAAATAGACGTCTTTCGGAGTTTGGTCCACCTAATGCGAGGACGTGAACGTCACTTCTTTCGCCCGCAATGGGTTAACAAATACTACTTTGATTCTTACTTTTTTTTAATTCCTACATCTTACAAATGAAATTTGAAGAAAAATGTATACATTTGTACCATGAACTCATGTACATTAGTGTGTATGCTTAATGTGTATGTTTGCAAGTTAATATGATTAGAATTTGAATAATAATTGTGTTCGATCCTTGAATACAGTTAAGCATTGGATGCCAAATGCAGACATGAAGCCTACAAAATCACATCTATTTTAACTTGATTACTTATTAATAATGACCCTAGCAGGATCTACACCTTTTTTATGTAGTCTTTCATCTATCCTATAAGGTCTCTCTTTACCAACTCTTGTTCTCTTCCGACCCTGATGATATAGGTGTGTTCAAGGGCTAGGGGTCAGTTTTTTTTTTTTTTTTTTTATAAAACGATGATGACCGAGTTTTCACCTTTAAATAATAAGGGGGAAATATATTAATAATAGGGCTTTTATTACTCAACCAATAATATATTCAGGATTGGAAAAATAACAATTTATTTTATATTTCTAAACTCTTTTTAATTTGTTTAAATATTGACATAAAAAAAAATGTGTTTAAAATATAAGGTATATAATATGGTTATGTTTAGAAATTGAATACAGAAAGTATTTGGGAAAGCGATTGGGTTACCTACAGAGAATTTTTTCCTCCAGCATCTTACTGCAGGCAGCTTGTTACAGGAAGCATATGGTTTATTTTACAATTTTTACGTTGTTGATTGGTGGACCGTATGTTTTGTAAAGAGTCTCGATAAATATATCTCCAAACTGCCTCAGTTTCTCTAGGTAGGAAGCAGTGTGATGACTACATGTACATTGAACTACATGATTTTAAAATAATGAGAATAATGCTAATGACTTAAAAACTAATTTGGGATACAGTTCAACACTGCTATAACTGATGTTCATGTCCTGGCTAAACTCTTAGATCCATGCTTTCATTGAAAGAGATTGAGTAAGGAAGAACATCATTTTGCTATGGAGTAAAATCTCCTAATATAATTAAATAGGATGTCTTGAGTTGTTTTCCTTTGATACATCACGTTTCTGTATTTGTACATTAATTAGTAGATTTAGCAGGTTTATGAGTATATAGGATGTCTTGAGAGGTTGATACTAACACATATAGTTTCTATATTTCTTGATTAAACAGTTGCTTCAGCTGATTATGAATATGATGATTTCCTTCTCTTCAGTAGTGAAGTCCATGTCGAGTGTTATGTTTTTTGTTAAGAGATTACATCAAGCTTTGTATTTTTGTATTCCAACATGCATGCTATATTATGGTGTTGGATGGTCAAATCTATTATGTTTGGTGGTTATTATAACATTTTATGATTTTAACTATTTACGAGGGGGACCCAAAAAAGTGGGAATTTGATCATAACTCTTTTATTTTTCAATATTTTTACATCAAATTTTGGTCACCTTCAAAGTAATTACCATTGACTGCAATGCACTTCTCTAATCGTTCTTTCCATTATTCAAACATTGTTGATATTCACTTATTGGAATGTTCCTTAGTCCATTCAGTGATTTTTGTTTCACCTCTTCCACAGTCTCAAAACGTTTATCTTTCATATCCCTTTTGAGTCGGGGAACAAAAAAAAGTCGCGAATCAGAGTGTTGATTTTCTCAACGTTGTCATCAGTTCTTGACGTTGAAGGGCGCCCAGAACGAGGCTGGTCTTCAGTCGACATTTCTCCATTTTTAAAATGCTGAAACCACTCGTAGACCGGCAGTCAGTCATTTTACATTTTCGCCCAAACGGAAAAAGGTCTTTCAGAAAAAAAGTTCTCAGGGACGTACTGATCCACTCACCGCGAACAAACGTTGCACACTGTCGTGTAGCAATGTGACTCGAGACTCCCTCTCCGGCCTACCGGCCATGCCCACCCCTTCTCCTCACCAGCCCGATTCCCGTTATTTTTGGGTTCCCTCTCATATTATCATCAATTGATATACTTTTTAACAATCAATACCATTGTTTATAAACAATCATAATTAGGTAGTCATTTGGTGTAATTTTTTTAGCCATATTTTCAGAACCATGCTGTTTTTGCATCATGTTGCCCTGTGGTTAGATATATTGATTTTTCATATTCAGATTCATCTTTTACTGATAATATTTTATATTGTCCCCTCCCGTATATATTGTGTTGTATTATATACTTAGTTTTTATTACTTGGGTGTAGTGGATTCTTTTCAAGACATCCCAAAGAATAGGGGGTTTTTGTTGTGGTTTTTTTCTACAGCAGATGTTGAAATTCCATGGTGGCTAACTGAGGATTTCTTGACATTTCATTTAGTAAATGACAACATCATTAGGCATGAGCTGCATTTTTTAATATTGTATCGCAAATGACATACTTCAGCTAAAGTGCTATTATTTACATTCTTCTTTACTTGGGCTACCCAATGATCTTGCTAATTTATCCTCTTTTCATTTTGGCACTACTTCTTTGTATGTAGACATACACTGACACTTATAACAGATCCTTGTATTTGAGTCAAAGAAGCAATCATGGGTGCTTTGATCAGTTTTCTTTATCCTATCTAACAATGTAAATAGACAAAAAAGACAAAAATAATACTCCTAGATGTAGGTTTTTTCACTCTTCCCTTATTATGGAAGATGTATTCGAAAGAGAGATCTTGGCTCTTCATTTGAAATTTGTTTATTGTAAATTACTCTATGAGGGATTTGGGAACATATCGTAGGAAAACATCAGCTTTAGTTGAGCTTTGCTTTGAAAAGGGAAACCTCATTTCTATCAAAATAATGTCTACAAATTTTCACTAGGTCACCCGCCACATCAATCAGTCCTTTGCAATTAAAAAGGAGAATTTAGTTTGTAAACTTGCTACCAGCAGTCTACTTTATCAATGACTGTTGAATGTGTGTTTTTCACAGTAAAGATTTATTTTGAAGTATGAATATTTATTATATTGTTATTTGCTTTCAGCTTCATACATAAAGCACTGGATTTACAATCACCAAATATATTCAATTTACAATTGACACAAACATCAAACTTTAAGGTTTACACAAACACTAAAATCCATATATTAACAATGTAAAAACATATAAATTTAGAACTCATAATTAAAATTAATTAATTATTTTATGCTGCAACATTAGTTACAATTTTACATAAGGTGTAAAAAGTTTCTCACCACCACATCCATTTAAGCTTCACACCCACAACAAATTTGCTGTTTTGGATGCTATGTTGTGATGTGGGATACTCAGATGAATATCAAGGTTGTTTCTGTGTGTTACTAAGGGAAACCTGGAAAATTCTGAATTTATTAGTAATGGAAAAGTTAGGGAATATTGTAAAAAGTTACGAAAATTAATGGCTAATTTTAGGAATTATATATTCTATATTCGAAACCATGTGATAATTGATTTTCAATTAAAAAACACTAAAGAAAAAGCCAGTAATTAAAAAAAAAACCTTAAATGTAAGGCCAGATATTTTTTTTAATTTAACCCTCCAACCGGCAATGTTAATTGTCTTGAAAATTCTTCGTTTGTTTAAAAATTAATAAAATATATTATTTGTATACAAAACCTAACTTATAAGACATCATTTTTCTCAGGAAGATGCATAGAATTCATCTATGTAATAAAAAAAAAAATTTTTGAAACGGTTTTGGAGTAAGTATGTTAGATGTCAAAAATGATATTAACTTTTTTTCAGAAAAATCTGTATCACCCTAAATCAATAGCTTACTACCTTTTTCTAAGATATACAAAAGTTTTGTGTAATATTTTTGAATATATTTAGAAGGAAAAAAAAGGAAAAAAATGTTACATTTAATAAATTAAAAAAATTATATACGAAAATACTGAATTTTCTCTTTATTTTTTCCAAAAAACATAAAAAATAGTAAAATATATTTTATACAGAACTTCTATATATCATTATGTCCAGAAAGGTGCATAGAATTTAGTTGTGTAGTGCAAAAAAAGTTACATGTATCACATTTGGAGTTTTTTGGTCAAATACCAAAAAATCTAGGAGTAACGAAGCAGAAATTTCACAGAAATGGTGATCAAAAACATACTAATACATTTTTTGTAATTTTTTTTAACCGTTACTTGAGATTTCTAATATATTTGTGAATATATTTAGGGGAAAAAAATAATAATATGTTACATATTCTAAATAAAAATGATTTCAAAAATTTGTATTCTGGTGCTTGAAGGTTAGGGTGACACGTCAAACTTTTATTCATAATTAGTATTTTTCTAAAGCTAGGCCTAAAACAAAAGCGTTAGATTTTACTAATACAATATACTTTACAAAGAATAACACACATATTCACTTGTATACTCATATAAAACACTAAATATAAGAAAATATGCATATAGCCTAAACTTACCATTGTTATTTATAGGTTATTCCATATACACACTCGAAATTCACTCAAAAACAAACTTTAGAAATAAAAACATATATTGTAACTTGTATACACAATTTATATACAATTTGTATACACAAACCTTCAAAATAACAAAAATCTAATCCCAAAACCAATATTTGCCACGCCAAATATTATAGTGTTCACGTCAGACATTTGCTACGTTTGGACTTCAAAACAACAAATTCTTAGTAAGCAATTCCTCAACTCAAGTGGTACCAACTTATAGAATGGAATTTCCCCTACAACATAGAGTAAAAAGACAAATAATTTTTAAAACAGAGAGATATGAACTTCGTCTTTTTGTAAAGCGCATCGAATGTCAAATGAATTTCTTGTCGTCAGGTTTGTTCTATGTTCAAGTACGAATATCTCTGGATCTGTTAGAAGCAGAACAATTTGTAATCTACGGTTAGAAAGAGAAACATGTGATCTATATAACAGTGTTTTAGTTGACTTAAATGACAGAAAAATAGAGTTGTAATCAAATGGAGCTGCGCTATACGAAAAGGCGCAGAGTTGAAAATTACGATTTTACGCATCAAAAATACGTGAACTTCACCAATTTTTGGAATATTATTTATAACGTTTTGTGGTAATTTTTTTGCATGATATGCATCTACGGAACATTAGCTTTCCAATGGTATTTTATTTATTGCGATGGGACAATTTTAAGTGGGCGTAACGTTGAATGGCAAAATACGTGATTAAGAGTTGGTGAAATCACTTGGGAGCACGTGGGCGACCTACTGTAGGTCGCCGTGCCGGTTGCAGGGTTAAAGAAGGGTACAGGAATTTTATAAATTCAATGCTTTAACAAACCTGCTAGCCACACCACTTAGTGATTGAGACCTGTAAAAAGAAGGATCCACTAATTTATTTCAAACTCAAGATAGAAGTTGTGGGTTGTAAAATTGACATTACTCGCCTCCTTTTAATTTCAACCCTGATGTTTCTATGACTTCACTCAATAGGTTAGGGTTTCCTCCATTTACATTCAATTCTGATACATCTTTTGACTTCACTCAACACACCCCGGTGTGTTCCTCCTTCTACTTTCAATCCTAATGCATCTGTGACTTCACTCTCCAGACAAAGATTCCTCCTTCTACTTTCAATCCTGATGAATCTGTGACTTCACTCAACAGACCAGGGTTTGAGGCTACATACAATACTGATTCATCCTGCGATTTCACTCAACAGACCAAAGTTCCTCCTCCTACTTTCAATCCTGATACATCTGTGGCTTCTCTCACCAGACCGGGATTCCTCCTTCTACTTTCAGTCATGATGCATTTGTGACTTCACTCAACAGACCAGGGTTCCTCCTACTTTTAATCCTGTTTGCAACTTTGACTTCACTCAACAGACCTTGATTTCTCCTTCTACCCGTTAACATTTCATTGAATGCAATGGTTATGCCCTGACACCCATCAAGAAGGTATCATAGGTTACCAATTTCAAATTATTTGTCTCCATTTACTTTCAATACTAATGCATCTATGACTTCACTTAACAGACCAAGATTCCTCATCTGTGACTTCCCTCAACAACAAACCAGAGTTCCTCAAACTTTCAATCCTGATGTCTTTGACTTCACTCAACAGAACAGAGTTCCTTCTTCTACTTTCAATCCTGATGCATTTCTACTTCATTCAGCAGACCAGGGTTCTTCCTTCTATTTTCAATCTTGATGCAGTCACCATGCATCTTTGACTTTACTCAACAATTTCGGGTTCCTCCTTCTACTTTAAATCCTCATGCATCTTTGACTTCACTCAACAGACTAATGTTCCTCTTTCTACCAGTTAACATTAAATTTAATCCAATGGTTACGCCCTGATTTCTATTAAGAAGGTATTAATATCACTTCCATCCATTCAAATTCCTTTGTACAAATTTTTGTACATATTAAAATGTTTTCTTTTTCTCAATATACATGAGGAAGTGGTTTCATATGTATAAATTAATATGTTAGCTAAATTGGTTATTTTGTTAGGATCCACCTTACTACAGTCTGAAAAGGATGGGCGGTTCTAGTGGTGATGGAGATGCTGCTGAGGAGAATGGGAATGGTCTTTCTAAAAAGAGAAAAATGAAAAAAATGTCAAGGAGGCTAGACAAATGTCATGACTTCGATTCCATTGAACAAAATCAATTTACTGATCTTAATCAAGTAAGTATACTAGTACTGTAAAAATCCATGAAATTAAATCTGACTTGTAACTAAAACACTGCTCAAACTAGAATTGTAGAAATCTATCTTGTGATAAATAAATAGTACTGAAACTTTCACTCATATATATGATACAATATATGAAACACAAAGTTTATTTCAATTTAACAATTACATTTTTTAAATATTGAGTTTTTTAAATGAGTAGACAAGTTTTTATTGATACCAATTAATTATTTCCCAAATATCATTTGATTTGACTTTACAGTTTAGTGCATAGTTTTGTAATACTAACTTTCACATTTAACCAATATTTCAATGAAATTGGTTGAGTTGGGTTTAAGAAATTGCTTAAATGGTAGTACTAAAGACTCATCTTTTTTTTAGTTTTTTTGTCAATAACTCCTAAATTAACATTAAACAAAATTAGTTTATTAGTTTTGTTCGTTATCTTGAACTCTCCGGGTTCATTTGAAATGTTTTTGCCCTCAGTCAATGTTCTTTGATTTTGAGTTATAACGAATTATATTTTATGTGCATTAATGGAGACATATAAACTTCTACATATCAATTTTGCACAAAATCATTCCTACGGTTTTTTAGAAATCAGCGCTGTTGGCAGGGCCGGCGTGTCCACTAGGCAAACTGTACATTTTGTATTATGCTTGGTCTGATACAAATTTACTTTTTCTAAATATAAAACCATCATCAAAAAGATGTACAGTACTTGGTAACTTGGTACTATTTCAAATGTCAAAATATGAAGTTTAAAACAATATTCTTGCAACTTTTGAGCTTTCACACTCAAGAAATATATTTTGAAAAATGTAGGTATCTTTTTAAATTTCTACAATGTGTAGTAAACTTCTACATATAATATCTTAAATTTCAGGTAGATATTGTTCGTTATAATAGCTGAAAGAAAAAGACTATCTGGCTTCCAATACCAGAAAAGGAAAGCTGAGAAGGACAAGTTTATTTCAGAACAAAAAGGGTCACTTTTAAAGTATTTACGCCACGAACAAATCAAACAACAAAACACAGCGGATCAAGAGGAAGCGGGACCGGGACCCTGATGTTGAGGAGAACGTCAGTGAAATTCGAACAGAGGAAGTTAATGATGAAAGTGTAGGTACTGAAGAAGAGTTGAATGTGTCTACGCTAGAAAATCAAAACAATTTAGAATCAGAATCAGCTCTTGATTTTAATGACCCAGCTACTTGGCCTGACAGTTGCGATGACACTATTCGGGTATCTCTTGTTCAACATGGTCCTCATCAGGAAAAGGATATTGATTTTCCACTCGATATCAGTCGTGGGAGGTTTTCAAAGAATCATTACAAAAGGCAACTAGCCAACGGTGAATCTGTCTGTCGTACGTGGTTACTATACTCAAAATCTAATGATTTGGTTTTCTGCTTTTGTTGTAAACTGTTCTTTAAATCAACTTCACCACCAAGTTTATGTTCAAAAGGAACCAATGATTAGAAAAATATAGCTACAATTCTGAGTAATCATGAAAAGAGCGACGGTCACATAACTTGCTTTCATGAATGAGCTAAGATTAAATAAAAATAAAACTATAGATGATGAAAATTTACGTCTGATGAAACAAGAAGAAAAATATTGGAAAAGTGTCTTGGAAAGAATAATTGCTTTTGTGCAAGTTTTAGGAGCTCAAAATCTGGCACTTCGAGGAAAACATGAGAAACTCTTCACAGCCGGTAATGGAAACTTCTTGAAATTTCTGGAATACTTGGCGCTATTTGACCCCTTGATGCATGAACATCTTCACAAAATTCAAGACAATGAGATAAAGGTACATTACTTGAGCAAAGATGTTCAGAATGAAATGATCAAACTGTTAGCAAACGCCGTGCAGGCTAAAATTATTTCTCTAGTCCATGCTGCAAAGTATTACTCTATAATTCTTGATTGCACCCCAGACGTCAGCCATACAGAACAAATTACTGTGATTGTAAGATTTGTGGCTATCACGGAAACTACAAGTGAAATTCGAGAGCACTTTTTAGGTTTCATACCCTTGACTGAAACTGGTGCTAGTTTAACTGAAGCAATTGTTGAAAAGTTGAAAGAACTCGAACTTTGCATTGACGATTTATGCGGTCAAGGCTATGATAACGGAAGTAATATGAAAGGCAAACACTCCGGAGTACAAAAGAGAATCAAAGAGATTAACCCGAGAGCGTTTTATGTGCCTTGTAGCTCACATTCATTGAATCTTGTTAATGATGCAGCGCATTATTGCTTGGAGGCTACGAAGTTCTTTGCTTTGGTTCAAGAAATTTATGTTTATTTTTCTGCTTCAACACAACGTTGGAATACTCTAAAAAAACATGTAACTAACTTGACGTTAAGCCCCTTAGTGAAACCAGATGGGAAAGTCGAATAGATGTTCTCTTACCTCTTCGATATCAACTGGGTGATGTTCATAACGCTTTAATGGACATTTATGAAGATCGCTCCTTAAATGGGCCAACAGGTAACAACTCACGAGTGCAAGCTTTAGGTCTGGCATAAAACATTGAAAAATACAATTTTGTTGTAAGTGCAGTTTTATGGCACAGTATACTTTTTGAAATCAACATAAGCAGTTACAATCCAAACAATTCGATTTGGCTGCTGCCAAAGATCAACTAAGCAAAACTAAATCGTACTTACAAAAGTTACGTTGCGACGATGGCTTTGGAAGTATTCTAGTTGATGCCAGAGGAGTGGCAGAAGAGCTAAATATTCAACCAACATTTGAAACAGAAACCCTGCCAACTCGGTTGAAAAAGCAGAAAAAACAGTTTGATTACGAAGCGGATGATGAACCTTTGGTATCCCCTCAAGAACATTTCAAAGTCAATTTCCATTTTGCCATTCTTGATACTGCAATCTCTTCTCTGGATGAAAGATTTCAACAGTTAGAAGAGGTTACTTCTATATTCGGATTTCTCTACAACATATCCAAGGTGAATGCTGTAACAACAAAGTCCCTGATAGACGATTGTATGAATTTAGAACATTTCCTCAGTTTCCTCTCAAACAATGAGGCTAAAGATATTGAAGGCCACGAACTTTGCAATGAAGTTCAAGCCATTGCTAGGAGAGTACCCAAGAACGCAAATCCACAAGATGTCCTTAACCCTGCCGGTGGCAGTGTTAATTTTCTTCGTTTTTTAAAAAAATTAATAAAAAATATTATTTCTATACAAAACCTAACTTATAAGATATCATTTTTCTCAGAGAGATGCATAGAATTCATCTATGTAATAATTTTTTTTTTTTTTTAATTGGTTTTGGAGTAAGTATGTTACATGTCAAAAACGAAGTTACCATTTTTCAGGAAAACCCTGTATAATCCAAAATCAATAGCTTACTACATATTTCTAAGATATACACAATTTTTGTGTATTATTTGTGAATATATTTAGGAAAAAATATATATAAATTTGTTACATTTTCAAAATGTAAAAAAATATTTTACGTAAAAACTGAATTTTCTCTTTATTTTTTCAAAAAAACATTAAAATAGTAAAATATATTTTATACAGAACTTCTATATATCATTATGTCCAGAAAGGTGCATAGAATGTAGGTGTGTAGTGAAAAACAATGTTAGATGTATTACATTTGGAGTTTTTTGATCAAATACCAAAAATCGAAGAGTAACGGAGCAGAAATTTTACAAAAATGGTAATGAATAACATACTAATAGCTTTATCAGAATTTTTTCAATCATTACTTGACATTTGTCATATATTTGTGAATATATTTAGGGGAAAAAAATTATAATTTGTTAGATTTTCAATATAAGAATGACAATTTTCCAAAATTTGCTATTCTGACGCTTGAGGTTAGGTTTGAACTCTTGACATTTAGGCGTAATTAGTAACTTTCTAAAGCTAGGCCTAAGACAAAATCATTAGATTTTACTAAGACAATATACTTTACAAAGAATAACACACATATTCACTTGTATAATCATATAAAACACTAAATATAAGAAAATATTCATATAGGCTAGAATTACCACTTGCCTTTATAGGTTATTCCATATACACACTCGAAATTCACTCAAAAACAAACTTTAGAAATAAAAACACATATATTGTAACTTGTATACACAATTTATATACAATTTGTATACACAAACCTTCAAAATAACAAAAATTTAATCCCAAAACCAATATGTGCCACGCCTAATATTACTGTTTTTACGTCAGACATTTGCTACGTTTGGACTACTTTGGACTTCAAAACAAAACCTTCTTAGTAAGCATTTGCCTATATCAAGTGGTACCAACTTATAGAATAAAATTTCCCCTACAACATAGTGTAAAGAACAAGTCCTTTTTCTGACAAGAAAAATTAATTTCGTCTTTTCGTAAAGTGCACCGAATGCCAAATGAATTTCGTGTCGTCAGGTTTGTTCTATGTTCAAGTAGGAATATCTCTGGATCTATGAGACGCAGAAAAATTTGTAATCTACGGTTAGAAAGAGAAACATGTGATCTATAGAACAGTGTTTTAGTTGACTTAAATGACAGATAAATAGAGTTGTAATCGTATCGGGGAAAATGGAGCCGCGTTATACGAAAAAGGCGCAAAGTTGAAATTTACGATTTTACGCTACAAAAATACGTGAACTTCACCAATTTTTGGAATATTATTTATAACGTTTTGTGGTATTTTTATTGCATGATTATGCATCTACAGAACATTACTTTTCCAACGGTATTTTATTTATTGTGATAGGACATTTCTAAGTGGGCGTAATGTTGAATTGCAAAATACTTGTTTTAGAGATGCTGCGCTAGGCCATGCATGAAAAATCTACCCGCTTGCGGGTCGGACATCCGTTGGTGAGTTAACTTCATCATAAGCAATGACCTTAAAGATTGTGCCCCAAAATTTTCCGTGGTGAGCGTAGTTTTTCAAAATTAAAATTAATTAAAACTTATATTCGATCTACCATGGCGCAAGAAAGGCTTCAAGGACTGGCCACTCTATCAATTGAACAAGACTTGGCAAAAAACATCAACTTGAACAAACTGATGACTTCTTTCACAAAGATGAAATTAAGAAAAATTAAATTGTAAAATGTAGACCTTGTAATTTGTGATTGTGTGTGTAAATTAATATAAAAGTCTCGTTAAGTGCAAAAACAAAAAAAAATGCGTAAGAAGTGGTGATTTTGGGTAAGGGTTTCAATTAAGGAGGAAAATGGAAACAAAAAATCTAATTGTGGGGGGGGGGGCGCAAAAAAAATATATCTTGCCTAGGGCAGCAGAATAGCTTGCGCCGGCCCTGGCTGTTGGACATAGAGTCCCACAATTTCTGTAATTTTCTAACCACTAATTTTTAGTAACCTGAACAGATTATCCTCAAAAATCATAGAAATGATTTTTTTCGCCATCTCAATACTTTCAAGTAATGTTTTGTTTTTTTTTGTTGTATATTTACTCAGTAGTAAATCAATTATCCTATATTATAAGCACAAAATGAGCTATTTTACGCTTATATTCAACCTAGAATAAAGAATCTTATGAAAAACTTATTTAAACTGTCACCATTTTAAAAATTCCCTACCAGTTTTTATTATGTGTTCAACGAATATTAAAATCTACCTTACTTTTTAAATGCAACTAAAATTTCAGTAAATAGAGCTATTTTTTATATTTAATGTAACGGCAGATATTTCTTGTTGAAACTCTATTTTAAGGATTAAATAAAGCAATAAAGCTAAAGTTTCAAAATTATTAGCAAATTATTTTGAAACTTTAGCTTTATTGCTTTATTTAATCCTTAATAGAGCTATTGTTGCCTTTTTCGTTTTTTTTTTTTTAGGAGTTATATTTCTATCACAAAAACACATTTGGGCATAATTGTAATACAGATTTTAAAGTTACAAAAAATGATCATATATTGCACATTATAGGGGCTATAAGTATAAATTTACTCTCAAATTCATTATTGAATATAAAACTACAAATTTAAAGATCCGTTTTAAGGTTCTCAGACTCGAAAAGGAAAAAAAAAAGGAAAAAAAAAAAAGAAAAAAAAGTGTGTTTTTCGTCTTATCTGATATCTTATTTCACTACAACCTCAAAATGATTTGTCCAAAATTAGGTGTCATCATATTTTTGAAACAAAAATCCTCCAGACTTTCAAAATTAGTCGCACACATTTTGATCAAATTTTGTCTTCTAGTGTCTAATAACCTATAAAACCATGGAGTATGACAATTCATTTTAGGTCATAAACCTTCACATTTCATCAAAATTTGATCAAATTCGTTTTAAGCTGATTTCAAAATAATCGTCCTTTTAAGACTGCTACTATTTTTCATTTTAATTTTTTAGCTAGATATTTCCTGACATTATCTAGCTAGATAATTATCACCTATACTGTGCTCATTTTGGGAAGGTGGGTAAAAGATTAACACGCACCAACAATAGCCTGGGTCCGGCCCAGCCCGGTCGACCGCCCTAAAACAGTGTGATGTTTGGTTTCACCCATTTACTTCTTTTTTGACGTTATTCACAACAGAAGGTTGTAAATGGGAAATTGAACTTATTGCTCTGCAATTCCAATAAACCCTTAATTTTATTCAAGTCCCACCTTTGGGGAACTGCTCGATAAATTATTTATTAACGTCTTTATTCTGTCAAACACCACAAACCCTCAAGAATAAAATACTGTCTTTAGTATTTATTCTTAGATATTAGGAATCACTTTAAAATTCCTTTATTACTTTTATTATTTAATCAAAAGTAGCTCTTTTTTCTCTTACTGTTTTAACTTTAAAACTCACTCTCGGGGAGTGTCATTTGAAAGAGTTATTTTGCAGAATCTATTTAAAATTGTGAAATTTATGAGAGCACAAATTATTTTTAAAAACACACTTAATTTTAAGCTGAAAACAACATAGGGTTAGTTTAAAATCCACACAACAAAATGTTATCCAGAAATCAAATTTATATTTTAATTAAAAATTCCTTTTTCAATTCTTTATATTAATCAAGATTTTAATTTACAAAATTTCTTAACTTGATTTAATCATAACTTTTCTTAGCTTTAAAACATCGTACAAGAATTCAACATAAATATCAATGACTAAAATTTCTCTAATTATTATTAAAATTAATATATCTTTACAAAATATTAAAATCAAACTTACTTTAAAAATAAAAACACATTCACTAAAAAGTACATATATAAAATAAAAAATAATTTAAATTTGGTAATTTTCCACAGAAAGTTTTAAAATTTATTTTTTATTTCAAAGCGAATATTTATTCAAAATCGTAACTGTGGTACCTTGTGAACATATTTATAGCTGTTTTCGGCTCCTGTTAGGCAAGGCTGTTTACAGTTGTTCTGCTGAAGGTTGAAGTCTGGTTGATGTCAGCTAGCAGTCCTCAGTTACGTTGAAATCGGTTGTGCTGTTGTTAAAGTTGAATGATTACAGATTGAAGATCTTGTAGTCGAAAAGTTTAAAGATGAAGTCCAAGTTTGAATCAGTGTGGCTGTCTGTTGTATCTTGCTATACCATTTGAAATGCCAGGTCACTTCCAATAAAACGATCGGTATAGTGCTGATCACATAAAGATGTAACTGGATAGAGAGTTATTCTCCTACCAGGAGCTTGATAAAAAGTTGTTCTCCTTCTACGAGTTGGATCAAGACTGAAGAAAAGTTCTGTTGAAATGGACCTCCAAAACTTTTTCCCTGTTCCATGGTACCAATTTCTATGAACGTTTCCCTTTGATTTATGACGTTTAAAGTTGATTAATTTGGTTTATTTTTTCAAGATTTCACTTTAGTTTGTTTTTATTATAACCCTTTTGGTTATTTCAATGTTTGTTTTACTTTAATTAGTTGTTGATTAACTAATTATTATTTAGTTTATTTGTACATAGGTTGCCAACACTGCTTTTGCAAAATCCAAACACTTGACTCCTCCCCTATTGTGTGGTAGGGGTTGCTGCAGGTTGATTCCTGTAAAGTCTAACTTTCTGGAATTTAATTTCTACACTTTCTTGAAAATTCCCATATCTCTGGTTCTAACAGGAATTCTGGAAATCTGTAAATGTCATTTTGTTCCTCTTGACTTCTGGATTCCATACAACTTTGATTTAAAGTTGTAGGATGATAACTTTCTAAGATGTACCCTTTTTCGTTTTTCATGATTTTTTCTTTGACCAACTTTTGATCGGTTCGGAATTTCTTAATTCTTCTTTTTGGTTTTTGTAGCATCTGCCTTAGAAATGAAGGAATTCTTTACGTTTTTCATTTATTTTCATTTTCTGATGGGTTATTCATAGTTGAACTTTGTCGATTTTTCGATGGTCAACCCCCCCCCCCCCAATTAATTATATATGTACTTATTTTGGTATCATTTTATTATGTCACATATCCTTAACCTACAGTACTACCTCGTTTATCCGGACCTCATTCAACCGGATGTCCGGATTATTCGGATCGATCCGGAACAAAAATAAAAAATTTAATCAAGGATAAAATAAAGCTTAAAGTTTCAAAATATTTTAATAATTACTGTATTTTGAATAATATTTTTAATAATATTTATAATGTTTTGAAACTTTAAGCTTTTGCTTTATTTTATCCTTGAATATGGAGTTTCAACAAGAAATATCTGCTATTACATTAATGTTGATAAAAACGTGATTTCCTCAACACTACAGTGTCGCCTCGAGGTATTAGGGCGGGTTGTTGATGCACTGGGAAGAGAAAGTGGAGGAGCAATGACCTCTGCGTCACCATCCCCCTACCCCGATGCGGCATGACAGTGACCTTGTCTATTGTCTATGCCGGCGGGTAGTCTATCACGTGCTAGCGACCGGAATACATCATTACCATATCGTGCTGTGCCGTGTTTAGTTTCTTTACATTTTTGATCGGATATGGTTAATAGTATTATCAGGGTGTCTAGCGAAAATCGGGAAAATCGGGAAAACCGAGAAAATTCAGGGAATTTGAATTTTCTGGAAATGTCAGGGATTTTTTTAAAAAACCGGGAAAAAAATAAAGAATGCCTGATATTTTAGAAAGTGTAATACAATGACGATGCCTTTAACGGTCCTTAAAGAAAATGTACAACTGTGAAATAAATACAAACCCGATGCATGTTTACAACACATCATAAACCATCATGTCATTTTTACAACTTTATTGTTGTCGGGTTGCTAAGACTCAAGGGTGTAAATCAGTAAATGTGAACATTTTGTCACATCTTAAAGCGGTGCCGCCAGCTTTGGGAACCCCCGTTATTTTTTTGTGGCAGTTGGCACATCAAATCCCCAGTCAGGAGTATCGAGGACGTGAATGAGAATCGGCATAGTATTTAGAGGGGGGCGTTGTTACTGCTATTTATTTATATTCGTGTGTTAGCGTTTGTGCGTGGAAATGGCGACGAAACGAAAACGTAATGTGCTTACAATGGCCCAAAAGTTAGACGCATTGAATCGTATAGACAGGGCCGCATTGAAACGTCACACCAAATTAAAACAGAGGAAGATAAATGACTTTTTGGAAATAACAACTAAACCGTGTGTAAATTAAAAGCATGTGTAAATATTTCAGGTGTGTAAATAAAATGTTTTTCGTCATTTACAGTACATTGTGTAATTTCGTGTATTGTGTAAATTGAATGACTGTGTAAATATTGTGTTTTTTCATGACTTATAAATGGTAAGTTATCATTTTATATTTTGTTTTATTTATCTTTCTATAATTTTGGATTATCCGGATTTTTGATTAACCGGATCACTTCCGGTCCCAATTAGTCCGGATAAACGAGGTTGTACTGTATTTCCATTATAAAAATTTTAACTTATTATCTAGACAAAATTTTAGTTTTTTGTCTATGCATGTTTTTTGCAATAACTATTAAACTATTCGGATTAATAAACATTTTCTTGTATTTCCTATGCTAACCAGTTATTCTTTATCATAATATGCTTTTATATTCAAAATTTAAACAATTTAAAATTTAACATAGGAAATTGCATGTGAATACTTTTTGTAACAAGTTGAATCATATTATTTTATCCAGTCTGGACCTGTAATGTCACGTGATCAACCGAGCTATTGTTCTCAGTCGGACCTGTTGGCTCATGTTAGCCAGCTAGTCTCTCACCCCACTTCCCTTATGCTTTGGATGTTTCATTTATTAATGAAATTGACAAAACTTTTATAATTCTACTTTCCTTCATTATTAATTATTTATGGATATTACCATTTATTTATGTATTCTTGCCATTTATTATATTTTAACTAAAATTTTATGTTTTACAAAAAATTTTGTTTTTGGAACGATTTTGGTGAAAACCCCAAACCTTTTCAGCCCACGCTAATGAACCGTGAAACGCACTCCACTCTGATAATTTGAAATGTAATAATGAGCATAATTTTTAATTTCTGATTACATTTTTAATTTCTGCGTGTGATTTCTTTAAAAAAAGGTCCAAACACGACGGAATTATACCAAGTTGGCTTAATAATAATAATAACAGTTTAAGTAATCGTTAAATATAAAAAAACCATATGGGAATTGAATTAAGTGTAAGATTTATTTTATATAAGAAAGCTCTATTTTTTATGATTCATATACCTATAAAATTGAAGTAAAACTGTTATTCAAATAAATAATTTTGTGAAATCATCGTATTGTTTCCGAATTTATAAGGTCTCATGTTTATGTTTTATTCTGAAGATGGTAAAAACAATTTGTTGATTTCACAAAAGTAATTAATTAGAATAATAGTTTTACTTTAATTTTATTGGTAAGATTTATTGTTGGCGAAAAAAGTTATAATATATTTACATTTTAATTGCTATTGGCGAATCTAACCAACAAATAACTTCCTCTCTATGTTTAAAGCGACAATGCTTAGTTTGCAGGCTTGAGACTGCCAGTGGCCGCATTAAAAGTTGTTTACAAATATTTACAGCTTACAAATAATTATTTACAGAATATTTATATAAAGCCCATAAAGAGTATTAACACAAATTTGGTGTTAATTTGTTCCAATCTCTCCCTCTCTCATCCCTGTCTCCCTTCCTCTTGCCGTTACTTTAGAGGAGCACAACCAAAATCATACTCATCGCTGTCAAAGTCAGATTCTTTACTTTCATTGGAGTCAGCAGGAGCCAAACTTATGATGAACTCTTCAACAGATGCTTCATCCAGCCTTTTGGTTTTCCAGTCTTTATCCAGTATCTTTTTTACGTGTTTTGACACATTTATCCCACATACTCGGTGTGTAGTTTGTTATTGGAGTTTGTTTCCTGGAGTGATAGGAAGCGTTGTCCATTAATATGGTGGATCCTTATGGAATGACTGGTAGAAGCTGGCCGAAGAACCAAGACTCGAAAACATCACCATCCATATCTTCATGGTAGTCCCTTGTCTTTTTGGACTCAAATATTAGAGGTGGTGCTTTAATCCATCCATTGCTTCCACCAGCATGACAAATAATCAAACGTTTCCCCTTGCCAAGAGGAGTGCCAGGAGCACAACTTACTGAACCGTCAGTCCAACCACTAACGAGATTGACACTAGCGTTCAACAAGGTTTCATCAAAAAATATTGCCTTCGTAACATCAACCTGACGCATCTTTCTTAGAAAGTGACATATCTGAAGAGCAACAGATGGCTTTACCATGATTACTTTTCAGTTGTTAAACGTTTTGTACTTGAAGCCCAGATCATGTATCACTTTATAAAGTGAAGTTCGTCCCCCGCTGTAGAGTCCAGCTTCTCGAAGAGATGTGTGTAATTGGTTGAGGGTTGGTACTTGCTTGCGAGTATAGTATGCATTATATGTCTTCGTATAACTCCCTTGTCGAACTCATCAAAATCTCTCGCTAGCCGCTTCCTCTTGGAATTTCGTTTGGGTGTGTGGATTACAATATTTTTGCTTGGATTTTCAATAGGTGTACTCACATCTTCTTCGTCGTAACTGTAATATATTGTGGGGGTACATTTTGTACTCACAACATATTAACTAAAAAACTGAGGTATTGAAATAATTACTACTAGATTGAAATTAAAACATGGTCTAATCATCTTGCTGGCTGGGAACAGAGTAGGACGCTCAAATGGTATGTTCATGGATGTTGCTATGTGAGGGTGGGGGTTAAGAGTAGACCAATCATTTATTCGATATATCTTTGTTACATATCACTCTACCTGTACAGACTAGTTAACAAACTATTTTTTTATTACAATAGCAAATTTTATTATTTAATCCACATTACAAATTTTAATTAAAAATTTTACTATACCACTAATCATTTAACAACATAAAAATAATTATAAGTCCTGCCAGGTCAACCAAAACACTTACATACAAAAAATACTAATTGAACAAAAACAACATTTTATTATTATTTTTTTTTTCATAAACTGAATTTAACTTTTAAATTAATGCAACAATTCTTTTATATCAGAAAAATAAAACTATTACTGATCTTAAAATAATACATTTTAACATAATACATAACTCTACTGTGACAAATGATTACAATATTTATTTACAGGTTTTCTTTCCCTCATAGGATATCTCCGAGTAACAATTGGAGAATTAACAATTGTTGTTAATTACTTCCTTTCTACACTAGGCCTACTGTCATTTCCTCCCCTCTCATCCCTGTTAGGACTGGGAGTGTGACAGACAGCTGATCCTTGTTGATCTGTATTGTCAATTTTTAAAGTATGACCTACTGTCTCTTGTGAGACTGGTAATACTGGTTCAACAGGTTTTTCATTTATTTCTGAATTTAAACCTATCAGCTGATCAATATGTCTTTTCCATATTATGCCTGACATTAATTTAACTAAGTAAGACACGTTAGACAGTTGTTTAATTACTGTACCCTGGATCCATTTATTTTTAGTTCTGTAATCTCTTATCATTACTGATTGATTTGAAAATAAATTTCTAGTTTTAGTACCACCAGCATATTCTATTTGTTTCTTTTGATTTTTACGTACTGATTCTGGAAAATTTGGTCTTAATAAATCTAATCTAGTCCTTAATTGCCTGTTAAACATTAGTTTAGCAGGTGACTCATTTGTTGTTAAATGGATCGAGTTACAGTAATTCAACAAAAACTGATTTATGGCTAAATCAAAGTCAATATTTTCCTTTAATGCAATTTTTAACCTATTCTTTACATGTTTTACAGCGTTTTCCGCTAAACCGTTAGTTTGAGGATGATACGGTGAAATTAATGTGTGTTGTATTCCATTATTAGTTAAAAACCTTTTTAAATCATTAGATGTAAAAGGGGGACCATTATCTGAGCAAATATGTTCTACGATACCAAATCTTGCAAATAAATCTCTTAAATGTTTAATTGTTTGGTTAGCACTTGTATTATTAACTTCTAAAACTTCAAACCATTTACTGAAAGCATCTACTACAACTAAGTACATTTTGTTTTTAATTGGCCCTAAGAAATCTAGGTGAATGCGTTGCCAAGGTTTTTGTGGATAACTCCATACATGGAGTTCACTCTTAGGCGGATTTTGCCTTACTAAAATACATGATTCACAACTATTTGCTAAACTTTCAATGTCTTGATCTAAACCAGGCCACCAAAAATACGACCTAGCTAAAGATTTCATCTTTACAATTCCTAGATGTCCTACGTGTAGTTCATTTAATACATACAATCTTAATGACTTAGGAATATTTACTCTATGACCCCATAACAGAATATCCCCTTCTACTGACAATTCATCTTTTCTACGGACAAAATCATTTATCTACCTTACATTTATTTAACATATCTGTAGACCAACCGTATTTTAAAACATTTAAAATAACCTTCAATATTGAATCTTTTTTTGTTTCTTCTCTAACATCTTTAAAATTTATAGGTATATTATCTTCAACTATATTTTGAAGGTAAGTACCAATTACATCATTTTCATTTTCTTGGGTACTTAATTCTAAAGGTTCAGAAATAGGCAGCCTAGATAAACCATCAGCATTTCCATGATCTTGTGATCTTACATAACAAATATTAAAATTATATGCTGATAAGAAAAGAGCATACCTTTGTAGTCTACTGGCAGCCATAAGAGGTAAACCTCTCTTTGGTCAAAAATTGCTCAGCAACTGCTTATGGTCGGTTTTTAAAGTAAAATGTCTTCCCCATAAATACTGATTTAATTTTTTAATACCCCCAAACAATAGCTAATGCTTCTTTATCAATATTATATTCTTATAAAACCAAATTGATTTTATATTTTTCGCTTTTGAATTGCTGAATGTATATATCTAGATAAATACCTTATATTAGTAGTCAGAGCAATTCTTGTTATTGTATATCACTACAGCTGTTTCGCCGATCACAGTCGGCTTCGTCAGGTGCAGGACACTTAAATAAAACACATAAACACGACACTGAACATATACGACACTAAAAACATTGTTTTAAAATATTCGGAGGCTAGCTCTTCGTTAAATTTTACACTAAAAATGTCCGTGTGTGGCCACATCATTATTCGTTCGTTTCCGGACGGATACTGAAAATAAGACTGATGATAGTTAACTGCCGTGGAAGTCCATTTGTTTATTCAGAGATAAGATTATATCGTAGATCGGGTTGGCTGCGAAGTTCAATTTCTCATTGAGAAGTATGTTGGGATGTTTCTTTTGGGTGATGTATATATTATATTCTTCCAATACGTCGAGACGGTGTCCCTTCCTCTCATTATGAATGATGTCAAGATTGGTATTGATATTAGTGTAATTATGATTGGTGTTTATCAAATGTTCGGCAAAATTGGAAGTATGTTTGGAGAGATGATTTTTATGTGACGGTAAATGTTCTTTAAACCTTTGTGTAAAGGATCTGCCAGTTTGACCTATATAAATTTTTTCGCAGTCGTCACACTTGAGTTTGTATACTCCACTATTGTCAAATTTATTGATAATATTTGGCTTTATCCTTAAAACCAAGATAAAGCCAAATATTATCAATAAATTTGACAATAGTGGAGTATACAAACTCAAGTGTGACGACTGCGAAAAAATTTATATAGGTCAAACTGGCAGATCCTTTACACAAAGGTTTAAAGAACATTTACCGTCACATAAAAATCATCTCTCCAAACATACTTCCAATTTTGCCGAACATTTGATAAACACCAATCATAATTACACTAATATCAATACCAATCTTGACATCATTCATAATGAGAGGAAGGGACACCGTCTCGACGTATTGGAAGAATATAATATATACATCACCCAAAAGAAACATCCCAACATACTTCTCAATGAGAAATTGAACTTCGCAGCCAACCCGATCTACGATATAATCTTATCTCTGAATAAACAAATGGACTTCCACGGCAGTTAACTATCATCAGTCTTATTTTCAGTATCCGTCCGGAAACGAACGAATAATGATGTGGCCACACACGGACATTTTTAGTGTAAAATTTAACGAAGAGCTAGCCTCCGAATATTTTAAAACAATGTTTTTAGTGTCGTATATGTTCAGTGTCGTGTTTATGTGTTTTATTTAAGTGTCCTGCACCTGACGAAGCCGACTGTGATCGGCGAAACAGCTGTAGTGATATACAATAACAAGAATTGCTCTGACTACTAATATAAGGTATTTATCTAGATATATTCTTTATCAACTTGGGAATAATTAGTTTCAGCTTTACTAAGTGTTCTTGACACATACGCAATTGGATGTTCTATTCCTTCAGGTTGTAACTGAGATAAAACACAACCAATACCATAAGCTGATGCATCACATGCTAGTGTAAGATTCAATTCCGGGTTATAATGCGCTAATACTTTTGGTGATACTAATACATCCTTAATTTGCTTAAAAGCTATCATTTCCTTATTACCAAATTTAAATTCTACTTCATCTTTTAGTAAATTATACAACGGATACAATATATTAGTTATGTTTTTTACAAATCTTGCATAATAATTGACCAAACCAAGAAAACCCTTTAATTGTGATACATTTTCCGGAATTGGAGCTTGCACTATGGCCTTTATTTTACTTTCGGCTTTATGCAACCCATGTTTATCAATTACATAACCTAAATATTCTACACTTGGCTTAAAGAACTCGCATTTATTTCTTTCAATGGTTAATCCATTTTCTTTTAACCTACCTAACACTTGTCTAAGCCTATCATAATGTTGCTTTGTGCCACATCCAGTAATTAAAATATCGTCTAAAAATACTATTACCCCTTCTATACCTAATAATATTTTTTCAATTATTTTCTGAAAAATGCCAGGGGCTGACGAAATTCCATAAGGAATTCGATTATATGCAAACAATCCCTTATGTGTACTGATTGTTACTAATTCTTTTGACTCATCGCTTAACTCTATTTGTTGATAAGCTTGTCTTAAATCTAATTTAGTAAAAGATTCCCCTTTATGTAAACTGGCAAATAATTCTTCAATTCTAGGTAAAGGATATTTTTCTACCCTTAAAGATGGATTTAATGTAACCTTATAATCCCCACAAATTCTTAGTTGTCCATTTTTCTTTAATATAGGAACTATTGGAGTTCCCCAATCTGAATTTTTAATAGGACATAAAATATTTTCAGACACTAGGCGATTTAACTCTGCCTCTACCTTAGGCTTCATAGCAAAAGGAATAAGTCTAGGTTTACAATATTTAGGAGTAACATTTTCTTTTAATTCTAGCTTGATTCTTGATTTATTATATAACCCTATTTTATCGTTCATAACTTCTGGAAATTCCTTACATAAAGAATTAATTAATTCTAACCTGTTAGTATTATTTTCACATTCAACATATTTCAATGGAATTTTTATTTCTACTTGCAACTCTTTTAGCCAATCTCTACCCATGAGTGTTGGACCTCCTTTTTTAATAACATACAAACTTAATTTTTTATTTACACCCTTATAATTGACATTAACTTTTATCACACCAAGTGGAATTATTGGTGTTTTCGTGTAAGAATGTAACCTTAACCTAGTTGCTTCTAGTGTAACATTTTTAAAATTGTTTTGATAGAAAACATCTGACATAACTGTTACTGGTGACCCTGTATAGAGTTCCATGACCACCGCTCTGTTGTTTATATTAACCTTTACTTTAACAGGTTCACAAATTTGAAATTTAGAATTATTATATAAAATCTCTACTGAATCGAAATTATTATTAATGTTACTTACATCTCTATTAAATGAATTGTATTTTGATCCATTCTCATTATTTTCAAAAGTAGAAGTTTCAACAAAATTGTGAGCATTAGGCCTGCATTTATTATTTTTATTATAAGTTTGCTTATATCTGCCCGAAATATCTGACTTAAAGGCTTTCCTAAAATTATTAGAATTTTGGTTTGTACTTACAGCATTTCTGCACACAGATTTTAAATGACCTTGTTTACCACATACAAAACATTTGAAACTTTCAATTTTACAAACACTGACATAATGGCCCATTTTTCCACAACACGAACACTTCACAAACTCTCTTCTTTCTCTCCCCTTTTTCGATTGAAAGGTTGATGATTGTACCTGGTTCCGTTCGCCATACGGTGTAGTCCTTTGTGAAAATTTCCTGTTGAGAAGGTTAGGGCGTTGTTTTCTGCTGCCTCCTGCCATGTAGCTATGTGAACAGCTTTATCGAAAGTCAATTTCGATTCTCCCAGAAGTCGTTGTTTAATCGTTTCACTTCGTAGGCCGCTTACTAGATGATCCCTTAAATAATCAGTCAAATTTTCTTTGAACTTACAATAAGTAGACAGTTTTTTTTAATTGAGCCACATATTCCGCGATATTTTCTTGTTCTAACTGGTTTCGTAAACTAAATTTATATCTTTCTGCAATAAAAGATGGACGCGGATATAACTGTTCCTGTAGTAATTTCACTATTTCATCGTATGTTTTAGACGCCGGTTTTTCCGGTATACACAAATCTCTCAATAAATTATAAGTTTTTACACCAATCACAGTTAACCCTTGACCTGGTGGACGACCCGGTTTTAACCGCGACCGGGTCGCGGCATTAGTAATGGCTCACTTCACCAACTAAAAAACACGTATTTTGCCATTCAACGTTACGCCCACTTAAAATTGTGGGCGTAACGTAATATATAAATAAATTGCAATAAATAAAATACCGTTGGAAAGCTAATGTTCCGTAGATGCATATCATGCAAAAAAAAATACAACAAAACGTTATAAATAATATTCCAAAAATTAGTGAAATTCGCATATTTTTTATGCGAAACATCAAAGTTTTACGTTAACAAGTTTTAAACAAAACATTCGTCTCGTTTGCCTATTTTTCTTATTTCCAAATTACTGTCAGTCAAATATAACCTAACACTGCTTGATAGATCGCGTCTTTCTCTTCAAAACCATCTTTTTCAAATGTTTCCAACTAGTATAGTTTTTATTATATAAAAATTAAACCAAATCAAGAATTTTAACGCTATTTTACAGGCTAAAAATTACATTTTTTGCAATTCAACTTTTATCCTAGTAGATATTAGATTATCGAAATGTATTCTATACCATTGAAAAGGTAATCTTTCAATCTTTCATAACCAGGTTTAAAAAAATTAAACTTGCGTAAAATAGTAAAACAAGACTTGACTGAAGTTGACGTTCATAACGCCAGGTTGCAAAAATTTGCCGTGGCGAGTTTTATATAGAAAATATCACCTATATGTTCATATATTTTTTCGAAATGGTAAAACTTGTCCAAATGTTACAAGTTGGCAATATTATATAGTATTTTTCTTCCTCTTTCGAACTATGAAGACGAAATCATCCTAAGTTATATAGTTTACGAGTTATATACATTCTTCGAAGTGGCTTACTGAATATTTTGATCCTCCATGTGACTTGGAGTATTTAGACGCTATTCCATATTTCTACATTGACGTCATAGATTTTACTGTTTTATTTTACATCATTCTAAAGACGAGGTTTCAATCTTTAATTTTGTGTATGTTACAAAGTTGTGCATTGAAAATTAAGGTTTTGTTTTATCCCGGAACATACGCAATGGTGCGATGTAAATACTGTAATAACAAATGACTTAGCGCATATAGTTTGTTAATACATATTTATTTTATTTTGAAGGTTTGTTTATACAAATTGTATATATTTTGTATACAAGTTACAATATATGTGTTTTTATATCTAAAGATTATGTTTTTAGTGAATTTCTAGTTTGTGAAAGGTTTATATTTGTCATAACCTAAAAGGAAAATGGTAAGTCTAGGCTATATGCAAATTGTCTTATATTTAGTGTTTTATATGAGTATACAAGTGAATATGTGTGTTATTCTTTGTAAAATATATTGTATTAGTAAAATCTAACGCTTTTGTTTTAGGCCTAGCTTTAGAAAGTTACTAATTATGCCTAAAAGGTTGACGTGTCACCCTAACCTTCAAGCGTCAGAATACAAATTTTTGAAAATTCGTCATTTTTATTTAGGAAATGTAACATATTATTATTTTTTTCCCCTAAATATATTCACAAATATATTAGAAATCTCAACAAATGGTTGAAAAAATTGCAAAAAATGTATTAGTATGTTTTTGATCACCATTTCTATGAAATTTCTGCTCTGTTACTCTTAGATTTTTTGGTATTTGACCAAAAAACTCCAAATTTGATACATCTAACTTTTTTTTTTCACTACACACCTACATTCTATGCACCTTTCTGGACATAATGATATATAGAAGTTCTGTATAAAATATATTTTACTATTTTTAATGTTCTTTTTAAAAAATAAAGAGAAAATTCAGTTTTTACGTAAAATATTTTTTTACATTTTTAAAATGTAACAAATTTATATTTTTTTTTTCCTAAATATATTCACAAATAATACACAAAAATTGTGTATATCTTAGAAATAGGTACTAAGCGATTGATTTTGGGTGATACAGGTTTTTCTGAAAATTAGTTAATATCATTTTTGACATCTAACATACTTACTCCAAAACCGTTTCAAAAATTTATTTTTTTATTACATAGATAATTCTATGCATCTTTCTGAAAAAAATGATATCTTAAACGTTAGGTTTTGTATACAAATAATATATTTTATTAATTTTTAAACGAACGAAGAATTTTTAAGACACATTAACATGCGCCAGCTGGAGGGTTAATAAAGTACTTACTTTCTTTTTTTCATCAATGTCGTTGCATTGAATAAACAATTCGAACCGTTCAATGTACGATTGCCAACTTTCTTCTGCACTGTTAAAATCGACCGACCGTCGCCATTTTGTTTTTCAAAACCAAGCACATTCACTATACAATGTATGCCTTTCCACACACGTATGTACTTTTTAAAATATGTGTAACGCCTTCCCGTATACACTCTCGATATTTAACAATTTTTGTGTTACGCCTTACCGTACACAACTCTAAAGTACTTAATAAAATTTTCTAAACACTTTACTGAACACATGTGGTTTGTCGTTACAAACTATATATTTTCTGGCTTTACACACTGCCGCTAAGTTACTTTTAATCCTCGTCGCCACTGTAATATATTGATGGTACATTTTGTACTCACAACATATTAACTAAAAAACTGAGGTATAGAAATAATTACTACTAGATTGAAATTAAAACATGGTCTAATCATCTTGCTGGCTGGGAACAGAGTAGGACGCTTAAATGGTATGTTCATGGATGTTGCTATGTGAGGGTGGGGGTTAGGAGTAGACCAATCATTTATTCGATATATCTTTGTTACATATCACTCTACCTGTACAGACTAGTTAACAAAATATGTACTTTCAACTTGACTCAAGGTCAATGTGCATTCAATACATTCCAGTAACAGTCACCTTCACCACTTTGATTCACTGCTCCTTCAGTATCACTAGTGTTTGACAAGTCCCAAAGTTTCCAAAGATTTCTTGATTTCGGCCTTCACACGCTCCACTGTCCTCAAAGATATTCCACACGCGTCCGCTGCTCTGTGCATCACTTTTCTAACATCAAGCAGTGTAAATCCGTTGTTCTTCTCTTTTTCAAAATAATGAAGTACAGAAGCAATCATTGATCTGGCTTGCGAATGTAAACTTCACGTTGTTTTGAACTCATATTTAACACAGCACTAACAAAGTATAACCACTTATAGATGCACACCGAACTAGCTCTCTGTTTCGAAGGGATGTATTTCGTGGCTTACGTGGAACTTGGTAATGAGGAGTAACCGGTGATGAGGTATGTCCGGTTGATGAATTACTCACTTAACTAGAATATACTTGACAGGATAACTTGAAATAACTTAACATTTTACTGTGTTTAAGCCTTAAATTTATTACCTTTTCTGTAATTGTACGCCTGCCATGCGTATTTTTTTTTTTAAATGATACCTAAAAAATGTTTTTCTCCGTAATAAAAGCATCGAAACGACCAATTATTATACAGTTAAATAAAGCGCAATGCACTTGTTTGCACACAATTACCGTTATATGCCAACTTGGTATAATTCCGTCATGTTTTGACTTTTTTTAAAAGAAATCGCACGCAGAAATCAAAAATGTATTCAGAAATTAAAAATTATGCTCATTATTACATTTCAAATTATCAGAGTGGATTGTGTTTCACGGTTCATTAGTGCGGGCGGTCGACCGGGCTGGGCCGGACCCAGGCTATTGTTGGTGCACATTAATCTTTTACCCGCCTTCTCAAAATGAACATAGTATAGAGAGTGACAAGTACTTATTGATAGCTTCAGTTTTGTGTTTCTGTGTGTGAAAGAGTTTTTTAATATTTTGTGTACTGTTTTATTTAATTAAAACACAAATTTCTTTGCCATTAATAATACCATGATTTTTGTATGATACTTTAATTTATAATTCATTTTATATGAACTGCTAATAAATTTATATTTAAATATGTATTTAATATTCTTATTTTTATTTTCAAGGATGGATTTGTAAACTTATTGGGCCTTGTGCAAGTAGAACCAAGAATTGCACCATGTGAACCATATTGCAAAATTGAAAGTAGTAAGACTCGTTTAGCAAAACGGTTTTTGATTTTGCCATTTTCATCCAACCGAGGCTGTAAAATTTTAGCCAATTCTCGATATACTGTTAATATTCAACAACATATTGATCGAATAGAACGTCACACATTAACAACAGAGTCTTCCACACAAATATGTACCCGAACAACAGGAATTTCTAATATTGACGACTTGGTAATTATCAAACTATTGTTTTTTAATATGTTGCTATTATGTTTTTATTTATTCAAATTAAATTGTGATTTTTATTTTTTTAGGACTATGAATATACAGAGATAGATGATGATGATGAGGATCAAATCAAGAGAACATGGGTACATAATTATAAATGGCCAAGTAGATGTCACAATCCTAGACGATTGCACAGAGGTAAAAAGTTTCTCTATTTCATTGCTTCTTACTTCACAGCTCTACTGGTCGAAGGGCTTCCTACAATTTACCTCCACTCGCGTTTTTCGCTTGTGGCTCCTGTTAGGAATAAGTTAATATTAGGTTAGATTAGAAAGGAATCACATTCACAAAACTCAGAATGATCCAACTATTGTGAAACAATTAAAAAAATGTTGAAATGCTTGACTTGCATAGAAACTAGAGCAACCAAGACTCCCAAAGGTATATAAACGATCAGCAGAATTTGGGTGGGGGTCTTTTGTCTTTTGGAAGATACACGGCTGTGTCACTAGCCGTGGTGCAGGAACTCTACTCCGAGAAACCTATTGGCTCAGGAACTCTGCTCGACAGACAGTAAGCAAGCATTTTTGTATTTGTATGTAAAGTCACCCGTTAGAGGATTTGTAATTTCTTTAATTTAAAATATAATGATAGTTGGAACACTTTTGAGTTTTGAAATATTGATTCGTGTAATTTATTTGAATAATTGATTTGTGTAATTTATTTTTGAGTAATTGATTTATGTAATTCATTTGAATAATTGATTTGTGTAAGTTGTTTGAGTAATTGATTTAAATAATTTATTTGAGTAATTGATTTATATAATTTGTTAGGATTGGCTCTCTAAGATATGCCTGGGTTCTGATTTTCAATTAAATATCAAAATTAGTGGTTCAGTGATTTATTAATACATCAATGCAACATTATTATGCAAACAATAATTAGAAACTAATTGAAATATTTACTCAAACTGATAATTCAATCGAAATATTAATTACTCAAACAAATTATATAAATCAATTACTCAAATAAATTATTTAAATCAATTACTCAAACAACTTACACAAATCAATTATTCAAATGAATTACATAAATCAATTACTCAAAAATAAATTACACAAATCAATTATTCAAATAAATTACACGAATCAATATTTCAAAACTCAAAAGTGTTCCAACTATCATTATATTTTAAATTACAAATCCTCTAACGGGCGACTTTACATACAAATACAAAAATGCTTGCTTACTGTCTGTCGAGCAGAGTTCCTGAGCCAATAGGTTTCCCGGAGTAGAGTTCCTGCACCACGGCTAGTGACACAGCCGTGTATCTTCCAAAAGACAAAAGACCCCCACCCAAATTCTGCTGATCGTTTATATACCTTTGGGAGTCTTGGTTGCTCTAGTTTCTATGCAAGTCAAGCATTTCAACATTTTTTTAATTGTTTCACAATAGTTGGATCATTCTGAGTTTTGTGAATGTGGTTCCTTTCTAATCTAACCTAATATTAACCTAATATTAACTTATTCCTAACACTCCTCTCTCCAATTTTGAATGCACATTGCCCTTGGGTCTCTCAACATCATGTAGCCAACACCTTCTTGGTCTTTTTCTCATCCTTACACCGTCTATATTTCCACATAAGCAGTTACTTCCTTACAATCAACCTATTGCAGTTTGGCCCAACCTATTGTTCTAGGTTTAATGAAGTGCACTATATCTTGATTAGTGAGAATGTAATTAATTTCAGCATTCCTCTATATTCTTTCAGATTACTTTTTTTTTACAAAAATTCTTGTAGCATTTATCCTCAAGACGTATGGACAAGAGTCCACATCACATTTCCTCTTATTGATTCCATTAAAATTCTTACTAATAAAGCCAAAATATATACAGAATATACGTGAAAATTAAACATCGAATTTTTTTTTAACTATCACAATATTTAATGCTATACATATTAAGAATAAAACTTGAAACCACAAGTTTCATATTCTGGTAATGTACAATAAAATAATTTTACACCTCCAACAAATAAGCTATTTTTTTTTAACTATCTAAGGTAATGTACACAGTTAATACAAATTGTGGGTGGGAAAAAAAAAAAGATTTATTTTTCCAACTTTTTTAAATTTTCCAATGTTTGGAAAAATATTGTTTGGTTACTTCACCTAGGGGAATATAATCTTGTACACATTAACTATTTACTATGTATATATATTAACCTTTTGAGGATTGTGTATGTCATTCACTTATTGCAAGGAATGGGTCCAGATATACAAATTTGATCTTCAGAAATTTGAGTCCTCATTACAAACTTACAAATCTCTCTTTCTTATTTGTGTGTGATGTATTGATATAATTTGTATTAAAATATAAAATGTTTTTGTACAGTAATTATGTTTTAGCACTCCTGTTTGTATACTCATTATTGTAATACTTACAGATGATTTACTTGCTAGTGAATATATTGTTTTAGATACAATACAACCGTTGATTTATTTTAGTTCAAACATTTATTTAGTGAATTAGTATATATCCCATTATTGTTTTGCAAAACTTCTTAGTTACAAATTATACACAAAGCTAAAAAAAGAAAAACATGCCTCAGAAGTTCAAAACAATAAAACTAGAAAAAAGGAAATGGTAATTAGATTATCAACAATATTTTGGCTTCAATATTATTATGTAGGGATTGTAAGAATTTTGTTCCGTCATCAACTATACATGAAGATGCTAATTTAGAAATAACAATAAGAAGTAAAGAATAACTTAGTGTTGAAGAAGAAGTGAAAAAGCCTAAATTTAAGTATCTGGGTATGTTTGGTTTTGACAAACCCACTATCATATTTTTTCGTCCTCATTGTTTTAAAAGTGAAAAACCACTTGGTCATCAACATCTTATAAAAAAAGAAAAAAGAACATGAAATAAAGACCCCTTTGTATTTTTTTTTCTTCTTTTTATAAAATAGTCAAACATGTGGTGAGTTCTAATCGTTGAGCCTAAATCGGTAAGAGAAGTATGAATCTGTAATTAATTGTAATAATCTCAATTACAATTAATCGGTATGCTAATCGTTTCATCCTTAAGATCCAGCTAAGTCTCCTCGAAATTGCTAAGCCCATACTCACGAAAGTATGACTTTCATATTTTCAATCATATGTAGAACAATAAACACCGATAAAATACTTTTATTTTATCTGATGGACTAAACTATTTGACATGACATTGCAATGTTTAATAGAAAAATCCATAAACATACGAATATTATACACATTTTAGAATTAATCTTCTATCACCTAACCTAACCTAACCTAACTGTGAAAAAAACAATCTCTATATAGATCATGTAAATTATGTAAAATTAAGGGAATTCTGTCTAAAGTAAGAATGTTTTGAACTGTTAAGTTATCTGGTATTATGTAAGTATACAAGCAGTTCCTCACCTCTATGATCTGTCACCTTGCTTCCTCATATATTAAGTATGTGTCGGCATGCAAGTATGCTAGTAGTTCCTCACCTCTACGATCTGTCATCCGTTCCTCATATATTAAGTATGTGTGGACATGCAAATATACAAACAGATCCTCACCTCGACAAAACTTTTAGCTTTCTTCTTCATATATTAAGTATTTGTGGTCATGTAAGAATGCTAGTAGCTCTTCACCTCTATGACCTGTCGGTTTGCCTCCTCATATGTTAAGTATGTGAGTATGTGTGGGCGCGCTTGTATGCTAGAAGTTCCTCGCCTCTACGATCTATCAGTTTGCTTCCTCATATAATTAGTATGTGGGCATGCCAGTAGTTCCTCACCTCTACGATCTGTCTGCTTGATTCCTCATATATTAAGTATGTGTGGACATGCAAGTATACAAGCAGATCCTCACCTCAACAAACTGTTAGCTTGCTTTCTCATATATTAAGTATGTATGGTCATACAAGTACACTAGTAGTTCTTCACCTATATGATCTGTCGGCTTTCCTCCTCATATTTTAAATATGTGTGGTTATAGAAGTATGCTAGTATTTTCCTCATCCTTACGATCTGCCGGCTTGTTTTCAAATACATTAAGTATGTGTGTTCATCCAAGTATATTAATAGTTCCTCACCTCTACGATCTGTCGGCTTGCTTCTTTGTATGTTAATTATGTGTGGGCATGCAAGTATCCCATAGTTTCTTACCTCTACGATCTGTTGACTTGCTTCCTCATAAGTTATGTATGTAAGGGCATGTAAGTATCCTGGTAGTTCCTCACCTGTATGATCTGTTGCGTTGCTTCCTTGTACATAAAGTATGTGTGGGGATGCAAGTATGCCAATAGTTCCTCACCTCTACGATCTGTCAGCTTGCTTCCTCATACATTAAGTATGATTGTTTGATTGATTATGTTTGGAGTTTAAGGGCCCATTTAGCAACCAGCCCTGGCACCATGGCCTATGTTGCCATGCCTAAATGGTTCAACTAAAGCCTCCTCATCTCATTCTAGCGTAACAAGTTTGTTCCCCTTACAAGTTTAAGTAATCTACTTTTTTACTAGCTCTTCCAATGTTAGTTCCCCAGGAATCCAAAAACCTTTTGCCTCTTATTGGTCAGTGTCTCACTATTGAAAATGATGTGGCTTGCAGTCACCTCGTCCCTCCCCCACAGTCTACACACAGTTTTGCCCTGATAAGCTTCTATCCAGTGCAAATGCATTCTCAGTCCACAGTGTCCCGTAATCAGTCTGAGTTGTCCCCTACTTCAGGTCATTATTGTCTTTCAGGATTACCTGAGGGGATGTACTTAAGTAATGATTTACTCTGATTGTGCCTCTTAAGGCTTCCCCATCTTTGCTGGTGTTGTGTATGAACCCACCTATTTATGGCCATCTTTGCCAGACACACGGATATTTCTACAACTGGCTCAGGTTCTATAAACTCTGATGCATCGTCCCGTTTAGCTAGTTTGTCCACAATCTCATTCCCTCAACACACTTATGCCCCGGCACCCAATCCAAAGTTACCCAGTTTTCCTGGGATAAAGTGTTGAGGTTGTTCTGCCCTTCCCACACTATCCTAGATTTTATGGTAGTTCCTGCAAGCAGCCTGGTTATCTGAATATATGTGTAGTATTCTGAAATACTGTGGAATATTGTCCCAAGGGAAACGATCGTTTCAACCTCGGTCTTAACCCATATATCCTGGCACCAGTATCTGCTGTTGTCTTTGAACTGTTGGTATACCACACTAGGTTTCCTAGAACTCGATTTTCGTCCCCTTGGGTCAATGCAACTTAAGTATGTGTGGGCATCCTTGTATTTCGTCACCTTTACAAATCTCTTGGCTTGGTACCTCATATGTTAATTATTTGTTGAGAATCCACGTATGCCCATAGTTGTGGCCATGCTCACCACGACATGTCAGCTTGCTTCCTCTTAAGTTAAGTATGTGAGGGCACACAAGTGTGCTGGTAGTTCCTCATCTGTAAGATCTGTCGAGAATTATGCGAGCATTTTTGTTACCGGGAAATGGCATGTATTCTGAGTCAAACTGGGAATTGTTCAATGCCAAGTCCTCGTTTCATTAAATTCATTTCATTATATTTTTAACTAGGCTTATAAACAGTCAATGTACTGTAATATGAGTATGAATTCTGTAGCGAGTGTCTCCAAATGATCACGAATGTTTTCAGTGTTCAGCTTCAGCATAGACTCTAGTCTTTTGTCAACGGTCAAGAAGTGAAGTAAGTAAGGTTGACACATTTTGTTTATTTGGTGAAAGTGTTTGGTTGGAAATAATTAGATATGTTTCTTTTGTCCCTGAAATTAATAAAGGTAAGTGTATTTATACATAAATAATATATATTTGTTTATAATGTTAGAGATAGGTCTTAGAATATGAGAGATTCGAATTCCTTGAAACTATAGAAGGTGGTGTGGTGGGGGGGAAGGATGTAACTATTCATGACAGGCGGTAAAATGGTTGCCTTCATTTAGAATTAGGAGTATAATAGGTTCCTTTAAATTGGAAAAATTGTAAACTAGTTTTATCTAAAATCTAAATCACCAAACATTGTGATAAATCTTATATGAAGAAAAGTGTAGACACGATTTTCCTGTTTGTCACGTGACAACAGCTTAAGGTTTTAACAAGGTCAGTCTGTTTTAAAGAACTAAAATATGATCAGTACCCGTTATTGGTCTACAACAAATGATAAACAAAAACAAAGAAGCAGAGAGATGTAAAATCTTAATAAATGTGTGGACGTGATTGACACCTGTCACAACTAAGGATGGGCAGTAATTTTACAGCTTTTGTTTTCTTTGACCAATGAGAATGAGAACAAAAACTGAAAGTTTATCATTGGTCATTATTTTTAGATCAGGGGTAGAACTACAAGATTCACTCCTTTGATAAAACTTAGGTACCAATGTAATGTCTTTTACAACAGTATTTTCCCTTTTGAACCTACAGTAAAAATGATATCTTGCGTAACCATTTCAAGGCCAGCTAATTTTCCTACGTACATCAAGAGATAGATAATAGTGTTCTAAGTTGTGTCACTTGGAGAGACGGTACATTAATAAAATTGTATTTAACTCAACTGATTGGTTGACAACGTAGCATTGCCGACTACTGTCTATCTTTTGTTAGGTAACAAATACATTTCATGTTTTTTTTATCACCTTTCGTTTGAAATGTATACAATATTTAATTAGGAGAATAATAATATATGCATGTAAAGGAAATGGAACACTATATGCATCGTTACTGATTAGAAATAGAAATAATATTTTTCACATAACATTTTACAAAACCAGATGGTACTGTTGAAAAACAGGTGAAGAGTCAATTTTATCAATCCAAATTACATTATTTTAAGAATTACAAATCATTTTCATTATATATTTCACTAATCACAAACTTACAAAGCGAAAGAAAATACAATATTTCAATATTTATTCTAATGTAGAACAAACTATTTCGGGTTGAATAAACGTTTCTGCTTTTCAAGGAAATTTTTGATTTGGTTTTTTACTACCAACAGACACTTATATCTGAACAGTCATCAATTTTAAATCGATGAATAAATTCTTACATTTTAACTTACAAAAACTTTTGAACTTACTAAAGGTCATAAGCCGTAGTATATATATATATATATATTGTACTTTAAAAATATCTGGAATCTCTGATCCCCTTCCTCAAACCTCTACACCCTATTGAATTTTAGAGAAAAACAAAGCATAAACAAGTTTACTTATTTCAAGACTAACAGCATATGCATTTGATAAAAAAGGAGTAAAGTTGATTATTTAATTTTTGTTTGAATGGTCTCCAAGAGATATTCTTATCTATTAAAATTCCTAGATATGTTACACGTGATGGTAAAATTTGCTTACCACCCAAATGACAATATATTTCAGATTTATTTTGATTTTGTAATGGTTTAAACTGTATTGTTTGGGTTTTTTTCTTGTTTAATTTCCGACCATTCACAGCAAACCAATGAGAAAGTTGAATAACTCATCGATTACAGCATTCAAGTCATTTGACCTGGCTTTATGAATTGCCATTGTGTTGTCAGGATAAAAGATAGTTTTACAACTAATATTTGGAAGCCAATCATTAACAAACGAGAAAGAGCAAAGAACCCAAAATTAATCTTCACTCTCTTCCAGCTAGATTCATAGATCAAATCGTTATTACGAATGATTATCCTTTGATATTGGTCTTCTAAATATGATTTAATCTAATAAATTGACATTTCATCAAAGTTATAATATTTAAGTTTCATCGAAAGAACATCATGATTCATAAAATCAAAGGCTTTGTACAGGTCACAGAAGGGCCCAGCTGTGCTCTGTGATGCATCCAGGCCTTTTATAACCTCATATACAAAATTGCAAATAGCCAAGCTGGTATTTTTCCAAGTCAAAAACCAAACTGTTCATGGATAAAAACACTATGATCTTCAAAAAAGGTCATATATACAAAAAAGGTCAAAAATGTCACTATTTGATCAGAAACAATTTTTTCAAACATCTTGGAAAATTATGTTTTCATAGTGTGATTAGTTCATTCATTATTACATAATGACACATATTATATTCATTAGATATGGTAATTATTTTGTTTTCATATCTTTTAAAGTTAAGGTAAATTCCCGGTGAATGTAAATTATTTGTTATTTACAAAATAACTAAATCTAATTGGGTGATTTTATAAATAAATCTGAGCGAAAGCAGAAAATATGGTACGATTGGCTGCAAAATATTTAATCAAAGGATTAAATAATATTTTTTCCGATAAAAAAAGAAGAAAAAGAAAACTAATTATTAAGTTTGTAAAATATTGAAAAGAGGGGAATAAGACGTTTCGTTTTCAGTTTGACAATCATAAATTATTTTTGATTTCGAAAGAAAAAATGTAATAATTATAATATTACACCAATCCTGAAAAAAATATCGGGTTTTCCATTTATTTAGTTGATTATTTTCACAAATCATGATCAAACAACTATCAGAATTGTACTATAAATTCGGTCATGAACTGTACTCTAAGTTTCCCTACTATGGGAGACCGTAGGGTAATGGAAAATGTTAAAGTGCATATCTGAAAATAAATTAATACAAATACCAATTTATCGTTCAAGGCCAACTAGATCTCCCACATCATTATTTCTGCTTAATGTTAAGTCTGAGGTCAGAAAGTCTTAATGGCAGAGGTCTTAATGCTTAATTAGCCTATGTCACATTGACTTGAAGTGATAGATAGCATCTTACAGTCTATTTTTTGTTAGATAATGTGGGATGAGGTGTAATTTTATATAAAATAATTAATTTCTTATCAATAGATAATTTTTAACTTCGCCAATATTTAAAAATATGTAAAGCATCAAACTTATATTCCACTTTCTTCATATAAGCCTTATTTTCGTAATTCAGTATGACTGTGTAATAATTTAACAATTGCTACACTATATTCATTGTATAAAAAAATAATTGGTATATATATTTTTTAAAGTTTTAGTTTCTCTCTTTCATTTATATTATGTAAATATAGCCTAGTTAAATATTATCAAGCATTTGAATGGAAAATGACAGTAGTTATCAGATTTTATTATGTAGGCCTAACAAGTTTGTCCTCAAAGAAATTGTACAAAAACTACATGTCAAAACACTTTCCCAAGGCTTGGTTAAAGTCTGTATTATAGTTTTCTCCCTTCCTTAAATTGCATATGTAGGCGTTAAATATAGCAGTTTTAAAGAAATTTAACAAATGACATGATGTCAGCCTAGAATTAAAATCTCGTATCTCGGAAAATAAATTTTACAGAAGAAATTTTGTATAATTTAATACAATTCATTTAATACATTTCAAATAAATAATATATTTTTACATTTCTTTTTAGTTATTAACATACTAAACCAAAGTCATTAAAGTTATATCATATTAAAACTTGATTTATGTGGTTTTACTACTTGTTCTTTTAGGGTATAAGTGCTTTTCATTTTTAACTTTGAATTTAACTAACCAAAACTTTATAGATTTACAAAATTGAGAGTAGAAGTCAGTTATTCAGTTTTCTTTTATCAACAACCAAACTAGATAGACTAAAACTTGAACACAAGATCTCACAAAAATTATATATCTCAGGTTATATGTTTACTTAATGAAATGTGTTTCAACAACAAAGTCGCCATCCTCAGTGATACATGAGCAACAATAACTAAGTTATAGTTTAGTTATTGTAGCTCATGTATCACTGAGGGTGGCGACTTTGCTGTTGAAAGGTGTTTGATTAAGTAAACATAATTTTTGTAAGATCTTGTGTTCGAGTTTTAGTCTATCTAATATTATCTCACAAGTCAAGCTCAATGTTTATTTATAAAATCCAAACTATTTTCTATAAGTTCAATTTTAAAACGACCCATTGTTGTTTAGATATCCATTTGCAATGAAAACCACATGATTTAGGGCTCTTTATGTTTATACCCTAACAACAAGTCACGTTTGATAAGTGTGAAAACCATGTAATCAAGAGGTTTTTGTTCTAATACTGTCTGACCTAACCTGTATATTTGGTTTTCACATCTAGTTGTAGCATTTTAGAGATTAAACTATCAGGGATATTGATTGTTATCATAACTATATATTTTGGCTGTTGAAAATTGCTGAAAATCATTTTCATTTCTTGATAACTCAAAATTTAGGACCATAACTTGATAACCGGCCTAAGATCGAAACAAAAAATTTCGATTCTCTCAAAATCGGCTCTTAAAGATTTTGATCAAATTTTGCTCAAATGTAGCCGCTGAGGACGGCAACAAATCCCATTGGGCAGCATCCCCCCTTCCCCCCAATCTAAGGACGATAACTAAAAAATCGGCTATAGAGTTGTATCAGCTTAACTGCCATCATACAAAATTTGATTTTTATAAATTTATAGAATATACTATGCCAATTTGAATTGAAATTCAGCATGCAATGTGAGAAATTTAGTGCAATATTTTTACACTGATTATTTAGCTATTTCCCTCCTCCCCAATTATTAATGTTTTTGTTTGAAAGTTAATAATTTTAGCTTTATCAGGGTGTCCAGCAGCCTTGAAAATCTGAAATTATGCTTTAATTTTTTTCGTCAGGAATTTTTTAAACGTCACGAACATTTAAAGTTAAGATTTTGATTAAATTTATTCACAATACAAAAATAATTTTGACAATAGTTAAAGGCTAAATTATTGTTTTTTTGTTTGTTTTTTTTGGTAATATAATCAGAGTAATGATTCGGTCTCGTAACAGAGTAACTGCTGACAAACATTGCACGCATATAATAATGGAGTACTGTAGTTCAGTTAGCTCGACTTGAAGAAAAAACTCTTAATATTTATATTAACAGCTTTGTAGTTAGTATTGACCGTCATTGAAAAAAATCCATCATTTGTGATATATTGAAATGGAAGTTTTTATATTTTGATTTAGTCAAGAGTTATTTACTACTCTAAATCATGTCTCATACCATCACTAAACAGATGATGACACGATTGCCTCGTCACTAAACAGATGATGACACGATTGTAGTAGTAAGGATTAAATGTGGCAAGATAGCTTCTACTTGACAACATTATTCATATTTGAGAAAGGGATTTAACCAAGTGATAGCTTTTTCCTTCACAATTTAGGCTGTACACTGAACACAATATTTTTCGACCAAATATATATATATATATATTTATATATATATATATATATATATATATATATATATATTAATTTGATAACATTTTTGTAGCTGAAAATATGTTGCAAAATTAGTGGAAAAGTCTCTGTTGCTGTACTGTATACATAATACAAATATACATATACATGCTTCCTCATATATTAACCCTTTGCACTCGTCTGGCCAGCACTGCTGGCCAAATAGTTATCTGAGTTTACCCGCCATTGTTTACGATGTCGCCGTGCGCACAGCTCGGGTGGCCAGCAGTGCTGGCCACGTAACTTTTCTGGCTAGGTCCGCAGCCATATTGACTGTTCTGTCGCACCAGCTCGGAATTAATTTTAGACCATTCACCACAATTGGTACATAGGATGAAAGAATGACAAACGAAAGCATATTTTATTTCTATATAGTTTTAATAAATGAACTTAAACACATTTTTGCAGTTTTTATATTTAAAAAAATATTTGATATACTTTTATTATAAAAACAAAATTGCATGAACTGTTGCTACAATGTGAGTCACAAACTACTTTTAATTTTTTGAAAAACAAATTTTAGACCCTTTTCAATTTTGAACTTAGGTATCTTTTCCAAAATGGCGACTAAATTTTTTTTATGAATCTTTAAATAATAATAGAATATAAGTTCAATAAATAATGGTTGAAAAACAAACAAAAGTTTAGATTTAAATGTATTCGAACAAAATCGGTCGAGAAAAAAAAAAATTGTATATTGTTTTGCTGACATTTCAAAAGTTTTTTATTGGAACAGATTCTTCTTAATCCCCCCACCCCACATTAATCATTATAACGTCAATATCTGATTCTTTTCCTAAAATGTTGCCACATAAAGAAAATTTGTTAAAAAAAAAAAATCTCAAAATTGTATGGTAATATGTGCTTGATCATAATTAATCAAGAATGAAAATTATGAATTTCTTTCTTGGAACTAATTCTTCTTAATTCCTCCACCACTTTTATCATAAAGGGTATGAAAAAGTTAATTAAGGGTAAGTTTATTTCTGATTCTTGTCTATATGTCTTTATCCAAAACTCGCCTACAGAAACAAAATCCCCAAAATTGTTTGTAATATGAGCTTGATCATAATTAATTGAAAATGAAAATTTTATAATTTTTTTTAGAATAAATTCTCCTTAATTTTCCCTCCTGATTTTAGTTTGTTCCGCACTTCTGAGAAAGGAAATTTTAATCCCTATGTAATCTCATATAGTCTTTTTTTAAAAAAGTATGTTTTAGACGCAAACAGAAACAGTTTATCTTAATACCTATTAATACGATATACCACAAATACATAAATACCAGTAGAGAAATGAAAAAAAGTTTCAGATTTAATAGGTTTTTTACACTTTTTTGAATGGATATAAAAAAATTTAACCAAAAAGTAAAATTAATTTGAAAACAGCATTTTAAACAAAATCTGTCGAGAAGAAAAGTTTTAATCATAACATCTGTAGATTTGAAATGTTGGAGAAAATTCTCTTTCCGATTTTTAAGTGGTTTTGAAAATAGAAAATTTTATTCCATTTTAAAATTGTCCCGCATCTCTTTATTCAAAATTGTGCCCAAAGGAATAGTTTTTAGATAATAACTTTTAAAATATTAATTGAACTATCGCTAGGCACTATAACAACAGAGGGCTTTTATCAAAGGTTTTATTCAGCAAAGGACTATCTGAATTGTTTTAGATTTTTTTTTGTACAATTTATTATTTACCCTCCCAAACGTTTTAGACAATATCGTAAAATGCGCATTTTTCGAAAAAAGAAAAAAATGAGTAAAAATATCTTATTTATTTTATATTATGAGATGTAAAAAAAATAATATTTTTAACTGGTCAGAACATTTAAAGGTAGACATGAAGGTCAAAACTGTTTTCTAATCATTTGTAAATATTTATAAGTATAGTGGAACTCGAGCGTGCTAATGTTCCGACGAAATGAAAATTGCACTTAAAATTGTAATGTTTTTATTTAAACATAATTTGCATGGTTATATAAAATATTATTTGACAACTTTGTATTCGTCTTTTTCATTTTGACGTTTCATAACAGCTACATCATCTAAAAAAACTAACAATAGTAAAAATTCCTTTTTTTTATTAATTAAAAAATTAATAGGTTTTGAGACACTGTACCTATTATGTGTATATAGCTGCAATTAAAAAAATAAATATATTTTTAAAATGCTGTTTATTTTCGTGGCCAGCACTAGTGGCCTCCCGAGCGTTCGAGTAATTTCATGTTGGCCAGCACTGCTGGCCATCCGAGCTACGTGTGCCTACGCAAGTAATTAATTCTGACTTGAAGCGTAAATGGCTGCGGCCAGCAGTGCTGGCCACCCGATCTGTGCGTTCAACTTATAGTAATGGTTACCGAGCGCAAAGGGTTAAGTATGTGTAAGCATGCAAGTATGCTAGTAGATCTCAACTCTACGATCTCTCGGCGGGCTTCCTCATACTTTAGGTATGTATGGGCATGTTTCCTCACCTTTACGATCTGTCTGCTTGCCTCCTCATATATTACGTATGTGTGCTCATATAAGTATGCTAATAGTTCCTCACCTCTACGATCTGTCTGCTTGCTTCCTCATACTTTAAGTATTAATAGGCATGCAAGTATACTAGTAGGTCCTTTCTTCTACGATCTGTAGGCTTTCTTCCCCATACATTAAGTATGAGTAGGCATGCAATTATGCTAGTACTTCTTCACCTCTAAGATCTGTCATCTTACTCCCTTATACATTAAGTATGTGTAGGCCAGGCAAGTATGCTAGTAGGTCCTCAATTTAACAATCTGTAGGCGTTCTTCTCCATACATTAAGTATGAGTAAGCATGTAAGTATTCTAGTACTTCCTCACCTCTAAGATCTGTCAACTTACTTCCTCATGCATTAAGTACAGTATGTATGGACATACAAGTGTGCTAGTAGGTCATCACTTAATCTGTAGGCTTTCTTCCTCATACATTAAATATGTTTTGACATTCAAAAATGCTAATAATTCCTCACCTCTACAATCTTTTGGCTTGCTTCCTCGTACTAAATTGAATTTATTTATTTATAACAAGATACATATATGTAAAGCTCAAAGTAAGAATAAAACAAACAAAATACATTATTTCTTTCTCTAGAAAATACAATAAAAAAGAATATTCTGTTATTACATAAGAATTATACAAAATTATATTACTACAGCCCTTCATATATAATAAAAACAAAGATATATAACCATACACACAATGGAGGAACTAGGTACCCCATAGGACGTGTCTTGTTTCAGCGTTATCATGAGTGGGAGTGAGAGTTAGCATGATTAGTTATGCCCAAATATTTAAAATGAGTTACCTACTCGATCTCTGTGCAGTTTACATGACAAATCGAGTTACTTAGATGTATGCAAACACTGCACTTATAATAAATTGATGTTGAAAAGTTTTTCACACTTCAAGTTGTATATAGTATGTGTGGGCATGAAAGTATACTAGTAGTTCCTAACCTCTATGATCTGTTGGCTTACTTTATCATATATTACATATATGGTGGCATATTGTATACAGGCAGTTCCTCACCTCCATGATTTACCAGATTGCTTCTTCATATATTAATTATGTGTGGCAATGCAAGTATGCTAGTAGTTCCTAACCTCTACGATCTGTCAGAGCTTGTTTCTCATATATTAACCCTTACAACTCTCATGTCGGCTGTCAACTGAAATCTTAGTTTTCTCGTTCCGATGTCAGTTTGCTTCTTCATATATAAAATATATGTTGGCATGTAAGTATACAAACAGTGTCTCTACTCTATGATCTGTCAGCTTCCTTCTTCATATATTAAATAATTGTGGGCATGCAAGCATGCTTAATAGTTTCTCAATCTGCGATCTATCACCTTGCTTCCTTGTATGTTAAGTATGTGTGGGCATGCAAGTGCTAGTAATTACTCACCTCTATTAATTATGTGTGTCCATCCAAGTGTGCTGGTAGTTCCTCACTCTACAATCTGTCCCTTGCTACCTCATATGTTGAGTTTGTATGGGGATCCATATATCCAAGTAGTTCCTCACCTCTATGCAGTGGTGACTGGTGCTTGAAAAACTTGGTGGTTGCTAGTGTTTGTGACAAACCTCTAACATAATTTGCAAAAATTAATTTTGGATGGTTTTAGATGTCCCCTTGAACACTGTAGCACTGTCTAGATTTCTCTTTAGAAGTGTATCTAAGTCAGCATTGAAATTAATCAACCCTTTAAACACATTTGACTCATTTCTCTCATCATGACCTCTTAATGCCAATTTAAATGCACCACAAAATCGAACACAATTTATAATAATACTTAATATATATCTATTTTGTTTATCCATTTATTATGTGTTGCAATGTTCATACTATATGTACTATTTAATTGTTCTGCTGTTTAATTGTTGTTGTTCCGAAAAAGGCTAATTGTAAGCTATTTTTAGTGGTTAGCTGTTGCTTCATGTTTTTTATTCTATCAGAAATATGATTTAGATCTTTAAATCCTGTCTTAACTCATGTGTCTTCTCCACCAAACAATAAACAGGGGAAACAAAATAATGCCAATTTTAATTTACAGCCACACAACCAATGGCACTTTTTGTATAAATTCGAATTAAATTTTCTGTAAAAGACCTTTTTCCAGTTTGGAAAATTTGGTTAAAAGAAGGTCAGGTGTAGGCGTACCCAATCGTTTAATATCACATTTTTCTTCACTTGACAGCAAACTGAAAGGTCTTTGTAATAAACTTTCAACAGAATACATTGTCCTAACAAAACTGTCATTAACTAAGTTTAACCGCGTCTTAATCTTAAAACTATCAGTACTTGGTACAATAATTGAACCACTCAAAAAACACAGATAACTTCATATAAGAACAAATAAGATTACTGAGTTTTATTTATTATGGAACAAACAAAGTGAGAATTATATCAACACCATTTAAAACAAATACCTAATATTAAAGTCAAAATGTCCCTGATATTTTTGTTATCGGATGAACAATAAAGTTTGAAAGTGATTGAACCACTCAAAAAACACATGTAACCTCGAAAACAAATACAAACAGATGACTCGAGTTAATAAACCAGATGAACAAAAGAGCGCTGCTGTAGATAGTCAAGTGTAAAGTATGCAGTACACATGTCTCCTGTCAGGTTGCAAACTTACTGTAACATACTAAAGAGATAGGCTGTTGTTAGGCAACAAGTTAAGTTTTCAAGATGCGAAGTGTTCCATGTTATTTCACCATTAGAGGGCCGGGCAAGGCTGGTGCACTCGAGCTCTGCAACCTAAATGATGACGTCACATCACACAATTCTTTCTTAGTTATCACCAGCTCTACAATGTACTTTTTTATCTCTTTTTCATTTAAAAGGATGTAGATAAAACTTGAAATCGTATTATTATTTTCAAAAAATGTTCAGATTAAAAAAATATTTTTATTGTTTAGATATTATATGAGATGGGGTTTGTGCAACCTTGCAACCTTATCACGAGCTGCCACTGCCTCTACGATCTGTATGAGTGGGCATGCTAGTACACTAGTACATACTCAACTCTCCGATCTGTTGCCTTACTTCCTCATACGTTTAGTATGTGTGGGAATTCAAGAACATCAGTACTTCCTCCCCTCTACGATCTATCGACTTACTTCCTCGTACGTTAAGTATATTTGGGCATGCATGTTTGCTTGTAGTTCATCACCTCTATCAACAGTCAGCTTGCTTCCTAATACATTAAGTATGTGTAGGCATGCCAGTAGTTCCCCACCTCTCCAATCTGTCGTCTTACTTCGTCATACTTTAATTATTTGTGTGCTGGTAGTTCCTCACTCTATATTCTGTCGCCTTGCTATCTCATACGTTAATATGTGTGGGAATGCAGTTATGCCAGTAGTACAATCTGTTTATATAGGCAACCAAGTAATCTAGTACTTCTTCACCTCTACGATCTGTCACCTTGCTTTCTCAAATGTTAAGTATATGTTTGCATGTAAGTATGCTAGTACTTTGTCACCTCTTCGATCTTTTGGCTTACTTCCTCCTACATTATTTATGTTTGGATTTGAGTGTGTGCTGGTAGTTTCTCACTCTAAAATCTGTCACCTTGCTAACTCATACATTAAGTATGGGTGGGCTCGTAGCTATACCAGTTGCTTCATCTGTATGAGTGGGCATACAGGCATGCCAGTAGTTCCACACCTCTATGAGCTGTCAGCTTGCTACCTCATTCATTATGTATGTGTGTGCATCCAAGTATCCAAGTAGTCCCTCATCTCTATGATCAGTTGACTTGCTTCATTATTTATTAAATATGTGTGCTCATGCAAGTATGTTAGTAGTTACTCATCTCTATGATCTGTCAGCTTGCTTCCTCATACGTTAAGTATGTCTGAGCATTCAATAATGCTAATAGTTCTTCACCTCTACAATCTGTCAGTATGCTTCCTCATACAATAAGTATATGTGGTTTTGCCAGTAGTTCCTCACCTTTAAAATCTCTTGGCTTGCTTCTTCATTAGTGAATTATGTGTGGGCATACAAGTATGCTGGTAGTTCCTCATCTCTAAGATCTGTCCCCTTGCTTTCTTGTACATTAAGCATGTGTGGACATGCCAGTAGTTCCTCACCTCTATGATCTGTCAGGTTGCATTTTTGTATGTGAGATATGTGTGGGCATGCAATTATGCCAGTAGTTCCTCACATCTACGATCTTTCGGCTTGCTTCCTCATATGTTAAGTATGTTTGTTCATGTAATTATTCCAGTCTTTCTTCACCTCTACAATCTGTGACATTGCTTCCTCGAACATTAAGTATGTGTGGACATGCATGTATGTTAGGAATTCATCACCTCTACTATCTGTCAGTTACTTCCTTGTATATTAAAGTCTGTGTATTCATACAAGTTTGCTAGTAGTTCATCACTTCTAGGATCAGTTAGATTGGTTCCTCATACATTAAGTATGTTTGCTCATGCAAGGATGGTAATAGTTCCTCACTTCTAGAATCAGTTAGATTGTTTCCTCATATATTAAGTATGTTTGCTCATGCAAGGATGGTAGTAGTTCCTGTATGATCTGTGGGCTTGCTTTCTCATACATGAAATATGTGAAGAACTAGCAATTACTCACCTCTATGATTTGTCAACCTGATTCCTCATACATGATGGTATATGTGAATTTATGAGTGAACAAGCAGTTCCTTACCTCTATATCTGTCAACTTGCTTCCTCATATGTTAAGTATGTGTGACCATATGTTAAGTATGTGTGAAGTTAAGAGACATATAATTATAGTATACTAGTAGTTACTCATCTCTACGATCAGTCGGCTTGGTTCCTCTGCAAGTATGCTAGTAGTACTTATCTCTATAATCTGTCGACTTGTTTTCTCATACTTTATGTGCTGGCTTGCAAGTATGCTTGCAATTCCTCAGTTTTACAATCAACTTGGTTCCTCATTCATGATGTATTCGTTGGAGTGCAAGTAGCAATTTCTCATCTCTATGATCTGTTAAATGCTTCTCGTACATTATGGTAAGTGTGCAAGCAATCCCTCATCTCTATGATCTGTCAGCTAGCTTCCTCATATGTGTGGGTATGCAAGGTAGTTGTTCCTCATCTCTACAATCTGTCGGCTTGCTTTCTCATAGTTTAAGAATGTGTGGGCCTGCAAGTATGGTGGAATTTCCTCATCTCTACGATCAGTTAGCTTGCTTCCTCATACATTTTGATATTTGATGACATATAAGTGTGTAACATGTTCCTCATTTCTATGATCTATAAACTTGCTTCCTCATACATTATGTTATATAAGTATGCAAACAGTTCCTCATCTCTATGATTTGTTAGCTTGCTTCCTTATACATTATGGTATTTTTTGGCATCTCAGGTAATTATAAACTGCAACACCTTTTGTTTGTAGTTATCCAACAGCTTTCCTATTTCTCCTGAAGGAATACAATTCGTAACACCAGGAAAGTATGCTGCCACTACTGCAGCCTCGTACCTTTCTCGTAACACCAGAATGTCTTTAAATATCACTGTAAAACAAATTTCTGGCAATGAACTCTGAAACTGGAAAAAAATTTAAGTTATTCATGATTACTATCATAAATTAACTTCCTATTTAGCTATGAGAAACTTGTAAAAGTTCTCTTCTTGCTCATAGTTCTTGCATCGGTACTTTGTCTAAGGAGTTGTAGATAAACCCTATGCAAAGTATCACAGATGATGCTAAGCATGTAGAAGATATATAGCTGTACCAACCCTAACTTACTTCTCATTGCTGACCTTTTCTCTGGCACCATTTCCCATGGTTGTGGACTTTATCTTAGACCTTGATATCTGCCATCTCGTTTTTTTCTTATTAAGAATTAGAGACACACTTTTAATTAGAAAAATAGTCTACATTCTCGTGAAGAAATCATAATGACAACAATTATTGTGACAGACCTGGAAAACTGATGAAATAGCTTACCTTGCAAGTGAAGTGGACTTCTAGATGAGAAGTTCTCTTGGGTGGGAAGAAAGGAGGTCAATTGTTCAGTGGGGGACCGCCAGTAGGATTGGAACAGACATACTTGGTGAGAGAGTGAACTTCCTGGGGAACTAGATCATCAGAAGAGATACACAAGAACTGCTAAAATTGTGAGCAAACTTGTAGGGAAAAACGCTTATGATTATCCAAAATTAAATTAGTAATGTAGAATCAGGTTTATCTGTCACAATAGTTGCAATCATTCTGAATTTTTAATTATAAAGATAATTATAACATTTGATTGAACCATTTAAAGGTTAATAAGAGAGATAAATTATATAATCATAATAAAGAGAGATTTAATAATTGTAGACTGTACTATTGTTGTTTAATTGAAATAAAAGAACCCAAATGGGAATCTCATTTTATTCCTAACTCATTTCTGTCCCCCCTGCGTCTGGCACCTCCACGCTATGCATAGACCTTTGGGATCTGTTGTCTACAGTACATGCCTCAAAAAGTAAGTTTATTAAAACGATATCATTTGAGTGATAATCAAAACAATCTAAAAAATTGAAGTGAACAGAAATTATAATTTTAAAAGAATATTAAAACTTTTATTTTCTTAAATGTAAATTTTGAACTTGTGGCGTTATTATTTGTTAAATAAACCCAATGTGGTTTTTTTTTTTGTACTTTACCAGTTATTTGTACTACTACTAAACTAATTATTATTTCTACTCATTTTATTTTTTCTATTCCATAGGTCCAGCATTGAAAGCCTGTTATGTGAAATTGCACAGGTTGTCTGAAAAAGTTGTTGGAGTATTCATGAAAGTTGTTGGTACCATGACACCCGATGAATGGCAAGATGATTCTGTGATCTGTGATTGTTCCTTAACTCCTGTGATATGTCTTGAAGATGACAAAAATGGTTCCAAGACCAGTGACAAAAGCTGTTCCACTCGATGTAATTGTAAAACTGGAAATGATATACGTAGTACTCAAAATAATCCACATAATTTGAAAAATATTACTTCACATTTTGGGAACTCAAACATTTCTAATAATAATAATGCAAACCGATGTAGAAATAATGACAGCAAGAAGCATTATTCTAGCACAAACCAAAAAAGTAGTCTCGGACGTACTAGATCGAATGGCCCAGTATTAGCGGAGGTTCCAAACTTTTCTTATACATCTTGTACAACTTTAGATGATTCTTTGCCTGTGTCTGATAAACTAACACCTTACATGTCCCTACAGCTAAACTGTGATATTCCAAGAGTAAAAAGAGTTATTAGAACACAAGATTCAAAACATACATATTTACCTACTTTTAAATCTATAATTGTACCCAAAAGCCCCATTGTGCCTCAAAATATAAAAACTGTCAACACTGATTCTACTGGTGTTTTGTTTATTAAAAGTAGAAATGAAAGTTTAACGCTTCAGAAAATAGATTTCCCTGCACATTGGGAAACCAGTAACAATCATAAGCTAATCAAGAGTTTTGAGAACTCCTTACTTATTACAATCGAACCTTTTCAAGAAAATTTAATTCCTAATAATGAGCTTTCAGTGACAAAGAAGAGAAAAATTGTAACATCGATGGTCAAAGGAATCAAGTCATGATTTCGGTTTGTGAAATTAATTTGCAAGCAAGGTTTTGACTTATATGGAAACCTTTAACACATTGAATCAGACCGTCGTTAATACAATAAATGTTCAAAGTTAATATTATATAAGTAATGACACATTATATTTGTTTAATACCTAAAGTTGTAATACCATTGCAAATGATCCAATAGTTGTTGCTTGAGCATTTCATAATCAACAGATTTTTTTGTTTGTGGATTCCTACATGATTACATATTATGTCATTGATTTAATGTAAAAAAAAAAAGTATATTTATTTCTGTAAAAATGTATTAACTTATTTGATTTTTGAATAAGATTCCACTTGATTATTGGATACATTTTTTTATACTGCACAAGTTCAGTTGTTATAATTATAAAATATATATAGTTTTAGTTACTCAAAAGTTGAGCCAAGCTATGTAGAAACAGTATGTACAGCACACAGAGGTTTAATTTAAACTTATAAATAATCCATATTTTAAACATTCTACATCTAAGTGTTATCTTTTTGAAGAGTTAGGTCAAATTGTTTAAAATCTTTGCTAAATGATAACTAATACAATTGATAACTTATACTACCGACCGTAGGTATTTGGTGGAATTCCATTACAGTACAACCTCGTTAAGTCGGATCTCCGGCCGGACCGGTTTGCAATAAACATAAATATAAATTAATATAAAATATGCATTTTGGTAGTGCTATTGCTTTATACGAGCACATAATCGTAGCGTATTGCACGGTAATCGTGTTTCCGCCGAGTTCACACAACCGAGTTTGTTTGCCGTGACTGTACATCTGATGCCTAACTGTAGCACTGCATGCCTGTGTGGTGTGTCATTGTCACCCAGGTGATTGGTGCACTTTACCGATTGCCCCACTTCTCAGTTCACTGTCAGACAGCTCATTACTACTGTTGGTGCCGTGTCATTTAGTTTAGTATTCTGTACAGTTTTAGTTTGTTATTTTGTGATTGTTACTGTGTTGTTTTGTTTGTTCAAGTTTCTGTAGTTGTACACAATGGCAACGAAATGAAAAAATGTGGTTGTAACAATGGACAAACGACTTGAAGCATTAGGCCAAATTGACAAAGGCGAGTCATTAAAATCAATTGCTGCTTTCTATGACGTCGGAACTTCTACAGTGTCAGACTGGGAAAAAAACTATAGAAGAATTTTGTTTTAAAATGATTTCAAAAGACAGTTTGGATGATCGATGCATAGCAAAGAAAGCTAAAAATGAAACATTGGATGATGCGTTATTTGTTTGGTTTTGTGCTGAAAGAGAACGAGGTATACCAGTATCAGGGCCCATTATCCAGCAAAAAGCCCTCAGCTTGAATAAAAAATTGCCAGACGGAGACCCAAATTTCACTGCCAGTCAAAGATGGCTGGATAGATGGGAAAAAACAGCACGGTATACACCAACTTACTATGACTGGAGAAAGTTTATCTGGCGACATAAAAGCAGCTGACAAATTCAAAAAAGATTTTTAAGAGTTTGTGCAGAAAGAGAAATTGTCACCAGAACAGATATATAATGCAGACGAAACCGGTTTATACTATCGAATGTTACCGAGCAAAACCCTGACCATGAAAATTGACGGGTCAGCAAAAGGCTTTAAAAAAAAGCAAAGACCACCTTACTATAATGGCTTGTAGTAATGGGTCAGGACGTATAAATTTTAGCGTGATGTCAGGACGTTTTGTTCCTGGTGTGACGAAACATTTAAAGGAGTGTGGCTTGCCAATCAATGGTCAAGGGCGACATTACAGTAAAATATTTACCACCAAATGTGATTGCACTGCTACAGCCAATGGACCAGGGTGTTCTTGAGTGCATCATGCGTGTCTATAGGCGACACATGTTAGGCCAACTAATTGATGACGAAGAACATGGTGTCGTGGAAATTTTTAAAACATTTAATGTAAATACTGTTTTGTACATGGTGTCCTGGGAACAAGTTGCTAGAAGCAGCATCATGAAGTCGTGGAAAAAACTATGGCCTAATGTTTGTAATTTGCCAGAAAACCAGACAGAATCAGTGGCTGACAAAACCAGACAGAATCAGTGGCTGACAAAACCAACAACAAAATAAAGATAGAGAAATTTTTTTTAAATGACGACTATCGGAAAACAGAAATGGTCGAAAAGTTATCAAAATTCTACACAACCTGTTTATTACCTGAAATTATTGACTCCAGATGTAGGAGAAGCATGTCCATCAGACATTACTTAATTTGATTTTTAAGAAACTAGTATTATTCCAATTTCAAATATGTTAGTAAATTATTTCCAGTCATAAATTACGTATTCAAAATCAATGTAATAAAAAAGGTTTAGACCCAAAAAGATTGAAATTTTAGAAACTATATTCGTTTTTAGGGACGGGTAGTATTGAAGATGGATAATCGTAGAATATGTTTATCAACTTAAGACCTACATTGTAAAATTCATACTGCAAATCAGTTTTAACGAAATCGGTTGAAAAAACAAACAAAAATATTTGTTATCCCATTTTTGATGTGTTTAATATTCATAGTTTGGAAAAATACGAAAATGAACCCTAATGTCGTTATCAGGAACTCGTTGCTATTCAGCTACTACTTTTTCACATGTATGTAGTATTTAGAGTGTTATGTGATAGGTCAAAAAAATCAAAGTCTAGTTTTGTTTTCGAATCCCTTTTGAGGTCCCCTGAGTCCAAAAAGGTGGCTTTTAGAATATTGTCTGTCTGTCGTAAGTTCTACAGATGAGACGTGTGGACAAAATTTAATCAAATTTGTTATGTGGCCATATTTTGGTATTATCTCAGAATTATTATTATTTTATTTTTTTATTTTGTTCATAATTCAAGCATAAAGGGTAGCTGCCATAAGAAAAACACAAAATTACGATTTTCTCATAATCGGATCGAATATTTTATTCTAAAAATTTTGCGAATGTGTAGCCTCTAAGAAATCAAACAAAACATATTGGTTGCCATCTCTCCAAAAATAAAGTTTAGTGAGTTATCAAAAAATCAATAATCAGTCATGGATCCACAGATTTCGTTCAGATTTTATTGGAATGTGAAGAATAATAACCCAAATTTGTGTGGTAAATCTCAAATAAAAATAAGTAGTACATTTCTGGAATAATTGACCACAAACAAAATTAACCTTGGCCGCCGTCATTAAAACCTCGATATTTACCAAATACAGTTTATGGTACAAGCGAAGCAAGATTTATCCCTTATTGAAATATATAACTATTTTTTCATAGCCATTGTTCATAGTTCTTATTCATTTTTTGTATTGAAAAAAATTTTTGTTGCTTTTAATTTGGTTTTACGGATGGGAGAAGACGAAGTTTGTCAAATGATTTTTATACCATATTTATTATTATTATTATTTAATGTCAATAACAGTATTTGCACCTTATTATTCTTTTACACTCGTTCATAAATTTAATAATTAGCAGTACCGTAAAATGTATGTATCACTATTTAAATATTTCTCCCTCAAAAGCTCAATTTATTTATTTAGATGCATACCTACCCTTTGTCATGTCACAAATAAAATACATCATAATTAATTCCAAGTATTTACAATTTAAAAAATTGAACACCAACGCTTCAAAATGGCCCATAAAAAATATTTTTCTTTGCGTAAAATATAGTTAGACGTAGTTCAATTATTCTACAAAATTGGCTACAGTGTCAAAACTGGTTTCATAAAGTGGAAGAAGAACGATATAGTTTTTTTTTTAAAAAATCATTGTGTCAATATTAGATATTCAGATGTATAGGTTACTTTAAGTCAACAAAGTCTACAATGAAAAGATGCTCCAAACCCAGAGCAGTGGTCTAGTGTAGATAGGATATGTATAAACTAAGCAAATGTGAAGGTCAAAAGCATGGAATACGTAGTGAATTGAAAATATAAACAAATAGAACTTTCAAGATAGGATGTCAACTGATAAGATCAGCAGAGATTTACACGATTGCGTAGTAGTAGTCTTGCCTAATGTCTACTTCGAGTTTTCCCGCCCTTGGAAATGAAAGTAGGACTATTTTGTGCAAAAACCGCTGCGCAAAGTTGCTATTAATTCACAAGTCTCCCGTGCCCTGATGTTGCGCTGGTGTCAATTTGGTTATTTCATTTCACTCCTGCAGAGCCTTAAGGTCTAAAAAACTTTTATTTTCCTGGCCTATTTCCATAGTGAATTGAATCGCCTCATTAACAGAATTTAAATAATTTAGAAATAGTTTAAGTTGGAGGGTCTGAACCTTCAAACAAACACAATATATCATCTACATAACGATACCAATATTTAATTTAAGAATGAAAAGAGTTATTATCATTTAGAAATTTAGTTCATAAAAATCTTCATAGATAATTTTAAAACTATTATCAATCAAATAATACTATAACAAATTAAATTTTTATATTGTATGACTATAATCAATTAATTTACATTTTGATTGTCTAAAGAGACAATGTCCAATTTTTATAAACCTGTATATGTCTGTAAAATCTTAAACATTTGAAAACTATTTTGTATTACTTTGAGCAATTAATTTTTGTCAAAAGATAATCATTAAATTATTTACTTTTAATTTGTATCAACTAGTGTATGTGTATGACATCTTAAACATTTGAACACTATTATTAATCAAATACTTCATTCATTTTGTATAACTATGTTCAACTAAGTGTTATACATAAACATATTTATTCGCATATTTCAATATAAACAAATCAAATATGCTTGAAATTTGTTACTAATTTTGTGTTATGTATATTTTGTTTTTATTAAAAATAATATATGTGCTTTGTATAAACCTAACCTTAATCGATTAGCCTTATATTTTTTTCAAAAAATAGATGTACATTACAACACCATTTAATTGACAATGAATTATTTCCAACGTAAAGCTACGTACATAATTAATTTATGTACAATTTCCTTAATTGATAGGAATAACTCCATCTTTAAAACCTAATCATGCACCACTCAGTGGACAATCATGCTGATCATGAACATTTTTGTGTTCACCAATTAAGTGAGTTTTGAAAACTAATTTTAGTAGTTGATAACATATTGTTTTGATTGTAATCCCATGTCCATAATGTATGTGTGTAGTTAGTTAACTTTGAAACTTGTTACAGTATGAAAAAAAGAAAAACTTGAAATGGAAAGATTTATACTCAAAATAAAAATACAAAGACAATCTTTAATTTTTACTTGTTCAGTAAGTGTTGACAATTATTGTCTTTATTGTATTGGTTTAGCGTTAATATTATTGTTTGTTATTATAATTATTCATTATAAGAAGTTATAAGAATTGTTAATTTTGTATTCATTATGTTTAATTAGTTGTTTTTAATGAGGCTCAAGAAAGAAGTCATATAATTTATCTCTTTGTAAATATTGAATAAACCTTTATTATTATTTTTTTTTTTAATGTATGAGATCATTCACTTTATAGTATTTATTTATTTATTTTAGTTAATTTAAATGTACTTCAGAAAAGCTAATCACTAAAAATAAACATTAATTAGCTTTATGAATAAACTATCCAAGTTGTGTACAGGCCGTGAGGTGAGTGATGAAACTGTCTTGGGGATGCGCAGTAGCAAAGAGAAAGTTTGTGCAAGTGCTGCAACAACCCCCTTAGTGGGTTTGTCTCTGTGCAATGTCACTACGGAACTAAACACCTGAGCTGTCCAGTAAAGTCCCCAGGATTACGTTAAATCTACAAATAAATGTTTTTAAAATGATAGAATGACAGTGGAATATTGTACATTTAACTGTATAGACTCTAGCAAAAGACTGAAGCTTTCTCCCCAACTTGCACTTCCTCTCCTACACGTTTCGAGAGTTTCATCACTCGCATCACAGCCTGTACAAGATAGTATCCAATTGTACACACAAAGGTACTGAAACAAGTATAAAGGATTTTGTTAATTTCATGTATATTTAGTTACAAGCACTCTAACTTTTTCTTAGCAACTCTTGTGGAACAATCAATAAATAAAAGAAACACTTATTTCCAGATCAATAGCTTTATTTCAACAACATTTCAGCTTGAAAAAACTGAACAAAAAAAATCAAATTTTATATTGTTAATTTTGATGTCTTTTAGTTTTAAAACCACCAAGGATGAGAACTCTCATTGAAAAAATGCTGTTATCATGGAAATAGTGTTATTTTATTCCATGTATTGAAGTACTATTATTGTATACATTTTTGTTATGGATCATTATTCAAATTGTCACAACAGGGTTTAATTTAGTTTTTAAGTTGAATATTTAAAACTCCGTATTTAATTTTGTGTAATTTTCCAAGTAGTGTTTATTGTATCAATAGGTGCTGAATTAACCTTTACAATATATATAAAGCTAGTTAATCTTTTTAAACAGAACCCATTTGGTTTTGGAATTATTATCGACTAGATATTACTAAGTAACCACACAATTTCATTTGAAACCACATTTACAGGGTGTCTATCAATCGGGGGGGGGGGGACTGAGAAGTTTATGTAGTCTGGAAAACTCTGAGGAAAAAGCACTCAAGTTTTTGAGACTATATCAGTCAGAACAAAATATACCCAAGATTTGTTTTTGTTGAAAAGACTACTTCAACGTAGTAGAACAAAAGAATATTCAGAAACTTTTGGTAAATACAAGCATGATATTAAACTAAATAGTTCGTGTTAGGACATTTTATCCTAACGTCCGTTTGCAATTCAGCTTAATTGTGTTGTGATGTAGCAAGAGGAATAGCATTCTAAATATCCTAAAGTTAAAATATATTAAGTTACTCCTTGATAAGAAATAATGAAATGAGTAAATAGCTATTTCCTTGCCATCCTTATGGTACCGACCCAGTGAGTGCTTAGCTTTATAAATGTACTGTTCATATTAACTTCAGTATTTTCAGCAATTCATAATCGATAATTTTACTTTGTCAATATTTTTCGTTCAATCAGATGTTATATTTTAAAAATCCAAATACATTATTTTTTAAATTTTCTCTGATTAACTAAACACTCTGAAATTATAGATTTAGTTGGGAAAGGTATGAAAGAGGCCGGGATATTTTGGGGGGAAATGTGGGAATTCCAATAGCCAGTGTTAGTATACACTGTGATGTACAGTTTTCTACATAAGATTAAACTATTTGCAAAAAAATATTAAGATTTTTAAGTAAGAATTTCATTCTCAACCCTTTAAAACCTGCATTAACCATAACCATTATAATGCGTTGACTTTTTTTAATGTATTCTGTATAGAGTATTTCAAATATTTACTGGAAATTAATCAGTATATATATCTTGATCTTTAAACCAACAACAATAATTAATTAATGAATCTATTACAAATCCTGAGTTAATTGTTTTCTCATTTTATAATTTTTGTCCAAAATTGACTGTACTATGAGGAATTGTTGTAAAAATAATGAATTTAATATTGTGATGGACACTTTTAGAATTTGTACAGTCAATAATTGCAATTAAAGTCAAAGAATGTTTCAGTTATTTCATTCATTTATTGACTGTTGTAAAATTAATTGAATATGTACAGCATGTACAAATAATGAATACAATAAACTGAATCTAAATTTACACAATAATGATGCAGAATTATGGTCTGTTCTGATACAGTCTTTTTATATAGGAGGATGTAGATGGGGATCAGGTATATGCTTACATACTGTTTATATTATTATTATTTGTAGATTTTAAACAATTAGTAAATTGTTTTAACACGTTAGCTGCCATATCGGTACGAGCGGACCGAAACTAAGGTGAATGTACATGCAGCGTTTTGGCACGATCGGACCGATAAAGTCACTGACGTAATGTTTTGTTTTGTGGCTCACAGTTCGATAGTGCAGCAACCTATCGGCCAATTTTGGTATTCTCTGGATTGGGTAAAGACGTGTGTTAGTATATATTGTAGTATATTGTATGCTTTAATAACCATTACCATGGTTACTCAATAAAATAATAAAATCGGTGGATATTTTCACTTTTTTGTCGGCACGATCGGACCAGTTAAAAATTTTACAAAAACATTTTGGTTTAGTAATGAATAATTCACAAAGAATACAGTTGTAAAATGAATATATGTATTTATAAAATAAATATTAGACAAATAAAATAGTGAGCGTTGCCAACATAATGAAATGAAATAGACCGTTTAGATTTTTTTTTTTTTTTTTTTATATACACGAAAATTGCCTCGGTCCGATCGGACCTAAACGTTATACTACGATTAAAATTAAAGCCGAAAAATTGCATTTCGGTCCAATCGGTCTCGAAACTATATATGCATAAATGTAAATAAAATTAGTAAATACTATTGCCTTATATTATTTAACATAGGTAGATGGAAAAATAATAATGGAAAAATAATTTGGTAATCGTGGCACTCCAGGCAAGAGTATTGTATTAGGCCTCGGCAGCTAACGTGTTAAAAGCTTGCTTGTGTTGAAAAATCTTAATTTACAAGGAGTTGGAAAATACAAATAACTTCAATTTTTTTTTTTTAAGTAATTTTTCCATAGTTAATTTAACGTTATTGTTTAACAGTTTAAAATAAATATTTTACATATACTGGTACATATAATAACTATATGTAAAAGTGTAGATATGTAAATTGTTCTGTCATTAATAAAACTTTTTTTAAACCATTGTGTTTTTCACATTATTTTAACTCTATATAAATGTGTGTATCAAATAATTTTGTCTTTTAAGAGTATTTAAGCGCAATCTTGATAATGATGACAATGATTTATTCTTATTTTTTATACTAATTTATTAACAATTTTTAAGTATTCTTGCTATAAACATGTGACTTGCCATTCAGGTAATATTGTTACATGATAGAACACAAATTTAATTTTTTATACATATATAAAAGAGCAAACTCACAATTTTGGTTTACTGAAGACATCACCCCCCTCCCTCCCCAAGGTTGGACTATTTGAAAAATCAGCTCAAATCAATATATTCAGATCATATATAGAAAGCTGGATAAAATAATAGATTCAAATACAGATAAGAAGAAAATTACAAAAACAGTTTCAAAGGATACAAATTTACAGAACTTAACTGCTCAGTATAAATTTCTAATGTAAATAGTAAAACCAAGCTTAAATGTGAAATTTAGATGGCTTCTAGAAGAAATTTGATTAAAATATAAGTCAAGCCCTCCTCAAAATCAAAGTTTTGGAACTATCGAAACAAAGTAGCTGTGGTGTGGAATGTAGTCAAAGAATCCATTTATCTTTCATTAGCAAGGTTTGTATTTTCTCATGTGGAACAATAGTACCAAATCTGAGTAGCTGCTAGGTTAAATTCATCTGAAATTATATTTAATATCTCTAAGCATGATTATATTAGACGTATGTGGAATGATGGTGATGGAGGAGAGTGGCTACTAAAGTAAAATTCAGTCGGAAACTTCATTTAATATCACCTAAGTACAATTGCATTATTCTCATGTGAAATGATGGTGGCATCTAGAAGATATTCAGTCTGAAACTCGCTTTAACCCATTGGGGTTCATATAGTCAAGTAGGCTTCAAAAATAACTCGAACACCAAATAATTCGTTCTTATTTATTGTATTAAAAATACAGTTTATAGTATAGAATCTTATTTCTTAAATCTTTCCAATCATACAACATCAAATACTCCTTATTTTCTTGTCAAGGCCTACCAGCATCACCACCTTCGTGAACAGTATACATTTCGTTTTATTGAAAATTTTATAACTTTCACTACCACATTTATCAATATATGACAACATGTTCAGTGCTACAGGCGCCGATCGGTGTTAGGTTATCTGTGCAGCAGGCGCTTCCTGTTACATTACTTTTAGCGGGAAATTACCAGGTAATAGTTTACTTTTGATGTTATAATGTTGTTCTTTGATGATATTTTAGTGTCATTCATTCATGGTTTCAAGAAAGTTCATAATACTAAAAATGTGAATATATAATGACACTAATGTGGAAATGATACAGTAAGTGAATTAGATAAATTATATTTAGGCTCTTGGCCAGTAACTACCATCTTGTAGGTACTGTAATTAGTAACCGAGCTTGGTTTCTGCACATAAAAACTATTCTTTGTACAGTAGAACCTCTGTTAACCGGCCTATATCTTAGTGTACTGGTTGGATGAGAGTTTCTGAAAATAAATTGTAGTAATTGAAACACCAAAGCGGCGGCGAGTCAAACGACTTTGTCGATAGCGGTATCCCATTGTCGGCGGCACCAAAGCAGCAGCGAGTAAATGAATTTGTCAGTAGCGGTATCCCATTGTCGGTGGCATAAAAACACTGTGGCATTGGCACCCGTCGGTATAGCAGACATACACAGACAAAAACGTTTGATGGGCCGCTTTTTTTCCACGAATCAATTTAGTATACATTATGGAAAATATAACATTTCTTTTCAGTTTTCTTCTTGTCTTTGACTGGTTATGATCTACGTACAGTATATACAGTAAATAAAAATGAGCGAGTTATGAAAACGGAAGCGTGTGTTGGTTTCGTTTGAGACACGGTTAAATGTGTCAAAAGACTTGACAGAGGGGAATCTGTATAAAAGCTTTGTAGTGTTTAATTGGTTCATGTTTGATGTATAATATACATAACAGAATATGTACGATACATTTATGCACAATAAAATGAGTTGCAATAACATCTTAATTGCATAATTCTTAGTGCTACCTAATTAAATAAGCTTTCTTTGAACGAAAACCGATTTTTCACGGGGACCTCAGATTAACCGGCCCGGATGTCAGTCCCGACTAGACCAGTTAAGAGGGGTTCTACTGTAATTGCAATGGAGAACAGCTGACTTTAGCAGGGAAATGATTTGTTTTGAATATCCTAAAGGCATTATTTATTCAATATGGATGTATAAGAGAGAAGGAAAACAATGTCAAAAAAACATCTTGCAGGAAAAATAGGCTAAGCTAGAATATTATAAAACTGAATGTTGTTTTAATATAACAAAGTCTAAAGGAATTGATGTATCTGACTAAAGGGCTTCCTTCTATACTACTCTCTGGAAATCAATAAGATGGTATTAAAAGGTTGCTGAGAAACTGCTGTTTGGTACAGCTGTGGTCAATGCTTGGTTAGCTTATAAGGAGTGTATAGGTGCTAATGCTCACTACAGAAGAAAAATGTGTTCTGTCTATCACTACTCTTAGAGGAAATATTGTGTATGCATTTCTAGGTATGCAGAAAGAGGTAGTTGAGTCTGTGAAGTTCATTGGTCATTACTACTTATCTGAAGCATCTACATTTGTTCGTAAAGAAAAAACAAAAAGAAGATCAGGAAAAACAGCAAAATATGTTACTAGAAACCAAAAACCTAAAATGTCACAATATTCTGTGAAGTATTTCTAGAGAAGCCTTTCCTTTTCCAGAACTGTTTTAAGAACATTCACAAGTAAACCATATTGTAACTTACTGTTTTATTTACGTTTACTTATTGAAATATTAATTACATTTTTATATTGAAATTAAAAATGTGTAATCTCTTAAAATATCATGCCCACCCTATTGCACCGGCACTGAAGTAAGCAATCTAAATAGCCAAATTGTATTGTGTTTTTTACAAAGTTTAAGACATAAAATTATAAGACAAAGTTTTCAGCTTAGTTCAGGATATTTTATGCTGATTCAGTCCACCAGATTGCTAATAGAACGCAGCACTGGACATGGAAGAAGAGTTATATATAACCCTACAAAATGTGTCGTACTGACCCTATCGGGTCAGCAGTATATTTTATCCAATCTAGCAGTGCCGACCCGATCTGTGATAATGCCCTTCTTCAAAAAAGATAAAAACTCAAGTAGTGAACGTTGATACTATAAAAATAAGTTTTCGAAAAGCAAAACAAGCAAAAAGGCTTTCTTTATCAACATCAGCTTCTAATTAATGTACATATAGTAAGAAATAACTTAAAATTAATAATAAATTATCCTTATTAAATAATCCTTAATCTTTTTCGATGATTTTAACAGAAAACTAGAGTCTTGTCTTAGTATTTTTTTAAAAATGTATTATTGCCTATATTTTATTAGTCTTAAGTAATTAAAAAAATCATAAATCTGTTTAATTTGTATAAATATGTAACAATAACACAAAGAGTATAAATAATCTTATTTGTTGTTATATATATATATATATATAAATGTGTGGAAACATAACCACGGTAAGAAAGTAGCTCCTACTATAAAATAATGTACATAATTAAAACCATACATTTAAAAAATGAGATAATAAATATAGGCCTACATATATATATATATATATATATATATATATATATATATATATAAGTTATATAACGAATTATTGTAACTGTAATGAATAATTATGCTTATGTTAGTAATAGAAATCTTAGAATAGCAAATTAAGCATAGTTTTCTTTAGGGCTAGAGCCGTGTTCAAGCATTAGTCTTAGATTCACCTAGGTAGAGTAAACATCGATGTAGCAAGCTCCATATACTATTTCAACGTACATGAATTGTATATGTAAATTTATTGTTATATGTTTTCAAAGATTTCATGTAATAAATAAATAAAAAAGGTTTTTAATTAAAAGAACATTTTTTTAAAAACCCAACGTTACGAAACCGTAGCGTAACTGGCGCAGTCGGGGCGGACACCACTTGGAGATTTTTAAGAGAAAACTACGTTGGAAGAAGACAAAATAGCTTCGTTGGAGAATAACACTGCTCCTGAAAACGCAAGATCCTTAAAAATCGTCGATCTCAATCGTTTACCAAGAACCGGATCCAACAAGGCAGAGGACATTTCGTCAACATCCAGTACGAGGGCATCTCGCCAAGACAACAAAAGAAGACAACGGATCTTCACGACAACAAAAGAAGACAACGGATCTTCAGAAAGAAAATCAGCCACTTCAGATGAACCAAAAAATGAGCAAAACTCTATGGACTCTGTAAGTTGATTAAAGCAAAAATATTTCAAAATAAAGAAAAGAAATAATTTAATTTCAAAAGAAATTACAAATATAAAAACAAATAAATTTTGTTTATTTAAATAAAATACAATAATTTATTAATAAAATATTAATTATTAAAAATAATAATATTACTGTTTTAATTATTTGTAAATATTTTAATCAAATCTCAAAGAATAAGATTTTTAAATACAAATTAACTATATCTTTTAATTAATTTTTTGTATAAGTTGTGTTAGAAGTAAGAACTTGTTAGAAGTAAGAATTTTAATAACTGTTAATATAATATATAATATTAATCATGGCACACGGTAGTAGTACACCTACTTTAAGAAAAGAGTACTTAGAAATGATACCCGAATATTCAGGCGATCCAACAATGTTATCTCGATTCATATCAATTTGTGACAAAGTTGTAAATAAATTTTATGTTTCCGAAAATGCGGAAGATTTTCAAAACGAATATCTGTTTTCGTCAATTCTAGCAAAACTTAAAGGTCAAGCCTTAGAAATAGTAGTTAGTTCCAATACTTATTTGTGGGCAGACGTTAGACAAACCTTACTAACAACATATTTAGACAAAAGAGATTGTTTCACTTTAAATTTAGAAATGTCTGAACTAAAACAGGAAAGTCATGAAACACCTTTTAAATTTTATGACAAAATTCAAAAAATTCTAAATCTTCAAATAGCATTTTTCACTAACAAAGAACCGACAGCAAGAGACGTACTTTGCACATACGTAAGAAAATTCGCATTACGAGTGTTATTACGAGGTCTTCAAGAACCTCTAGGCAGTTTAATGAGAACTAAAAATCCATTAAGTTTAGAAGACGCATTAAATATGTTAACGAACGACTTTCAGTTTAAGAAAACTAATAAATCATTCCCAAATAATAAACCCGTAGTTCAAAAAGTAATTCAAGTACAAAGACCAATAAATAAAATTTATCAACAAAAACCAACATCATATCAAGAATTCCAAAATAGGTCAGGGCAAAATAAATTTATTGATTATAAACAGAAACAAAACTTTCCACCTAAACAGTATCAACCTACTCCAATGAGTATTTCCACTAGACAATCACCAATAAAAAATACAAAAATGTATCAAATAACCGCTGAAGATGGTTTAGATGAAAACCTTTGTGATTATGAAGAAGTAATTTATGAAACAAAATCGGAAATAAATGAAAACTGTGAGTTAGATCAAATTCAACAACAATTTGAAAATGTAAACGTAAACAATGAAACTTGCGAGGAAGAAAATAATTATTTTTTAGGACATGCCAATGTAGAAGGAAATTTAACATAATGAACATTGAAGATAGTGTTTTATCTTACATATACGACCCAAAATCTCAATTAAAAATCTTAATAGATACTGGAAGTACAAAATCATTTATAAATAAAGATTTGGCTTTTAAATTATATAAACAATCCATAAACCCAGAACCATTTATTGTTTCTACTGCACATGGCGAATCTAGAGAAAAATATAGTTGTCAACTACCAATATTAGGAGAAAAACAAATAAAATTTTATCTATTCAACTTTCACCAAAATTTTGATTTGTTACTAGGACTCGACAATATGAAACAATTAGAATTAAACATTAATTTAGTGAATAATATTGTGAATACAAAAAATATGAAATTACCAATATTGTATTTTGATACAGAAAAATTTCAATTTAAACAAAAATCTGAAATTAAACAACTTCCTAATGACAATAAGAACAATGTAAAGAACTTAAAAATAACTAAAGAAAAGAAAAAAGTAATAAAGAGCTTTTTAATTCAATCAAGAAGTAAAAGGATAATAGAACTGGAGGTTAACAATATTCAAAATGGGCAAGGCATTATGCCATACGTTTATGATAAAGGACTCGAAATCCCACAGTGTTTAGTAAAAGTAAAGAACGGAAAAACGTTGTGTCCAATAATTAATACCACAATGAAAGACGTTAAGATTAACCCAAAACCATTAAAATTAGAATCCTTAAATAATTACGAAATTTACAATAGGCCTACTAACAATATGAAAATTAATTCAAATTGTAATTTAATAAGAAAAAGAAAGGAAGATAATAAATTAGATTTTTCAAAAATAAGAACAGATCATATGAATTTAGAAGAAAAAAACGCAATTGAACAATTAGTAAAAGAATATTCTGATATTTTTTATAAAGAAGGAAATGATTTAACATTCACAAACCAGGTTAAACACATGATTAGAACTTCTGATGAAATTCCAGTTTACACTCGAAGTTACCGATATCCCGAAATTTATAAAAAAGAAATCAATACACAAATTCAAGATATGTTAAAACAAAAGATAATAAGAAATTCCAAATCACCATGGAATTCACCTGTCTGGATTGTACCAAAGAAAATGGATGCATCTGGAAAACAAAAGTTTCGAATGGTAATAGACTTTAAGAATTTAAACTCCAAAACAATTGATGACAAGTATCCGTTACCCAACATAACAGATATTTTGGATAAACTTGGACGATCCCAATATTTCACCACATTGGACTTAGCCAATGGATTTCACCAAATAGAAATGGACCAAGATAGTGTTGAAAAAACCGCTTTCTCTACTGAAAATGGACATTACGAGTTTCTATGAATGCCATTTGGACTAAAGAACAGCCCACCAACATTCCAAAGAGTAATGAATAATATTTTAAGAGGTTTACAAAATGAAATATGTCTTGTATACTTAGATGATATAATAATATATTCTACCAGCCTGCAAGAACACATTAACCGATTGAAAGAAGTCTTTGAGAGGTTAAGAAAAGCTAATTTTAAAATTCAAATGGATAAAACAGAGTTTTTACGGAAGGAAGTAGGATATTTAGGCCATTTAGTAACACCCAATGGAGTAAAACCAAACCTAGAAAAAGTAAAAATAATAAAAAATTACCCAATTCCAAAAACTGTAAAACAAATTAAAAGTTTTTTAGGATTAATTGGATATTATAGGAAATTCGTTAAGGACTTTGCCAAACTAACTAAACCGTTTACAAAATGTTTAAAAAAGGGAGAAAAAATTGATATAGAAAATCAAGAATATTTAAACTGTTTTGAACAATGTAAAAAAATATTGTGTAATGAGCCAATATTGCAATATCCAGATTTTAGTAAAAAATTCATTCTCACTACAGACGCGAGTATTTTTGCACTAGGCGCAATACTAAGTCAAGAAACTAACGGTAAAGATCTACCAATAGCCTATGCTAGCAGGACACTAAACAATAGTGAATGTAATTATTCAACAATAGAAAAGGAATTATTAGCCATAGTTTGGGCAACTCAATATTTTAGACCATACCTATACGGAAAAAAGTTTACGGTATATACGGATCATAAACCACTACAATGGTTATTTTCGGTGAAAGAACCCACTTCAAAATTGCTTAGATGGAGATTAAAATTAGAGGAATATGATTATGAAGTTAAGTATAAAAAAGGAAAAAATAATCAAAATGTAGATGCATTGTCTAGAATACAATTGAATATTACAGAAAAGCAACTATGTGTTAATAATGAGAAGGAGGAAGACGAATTGAAAATAATAAAAGATTCTACTAAGTTATATTTTCCAGAATTAGATGATTTAGAAGAACCAGCATTTCAACCTTTAACAATGGAAGACAATGAATCAATAATTGTTAATGTAGATGAAGATGACAATCAAACAATTCATTCAAATTATAATGGTAATGTACAAATTGAAATACCGATTTCAGAAGAACCCGTTAATTTTGGTAAGAATCAAATAATCCTATCACTTGTGAAAAACAATCCAAAGAAAGTTATAATTAAAAAATTATTTGGATTTACTAAGATGAGATTACTAGTAGAAATATCTGAAACCAATTTTGAAAAAGATATAATAGAATTTGTAAAAGCATACCTTGTACCAAGAGTAAGATATAATTTATATTTTGAACAGGATTTTTATGAACAATTTGTAACCTGCATGGCTAAGAATTTTATGAGATCTGAATTAAATTTAGTTAGAAATAAAATAAAATTACTAGATGTATTAGATTCAGAAGAAATCAAAGAGATAATTAATAACTACCACATTAGCAAAACTAATCATCATGGAATAAACGAGACTTGTAGTCAAATTAAAAGGCTATATTATTGGCCGACCATTAATAAAAGTGTGCAAGATTATATTAATGAATGTGATATTTGTTTGCAAACCAAGTATGAAAGAAACCCTTTAAAAACAGAGTTATCACTTACACCTACAGCATCAAAGCCATTAGAAATTTTATCAATAGACACAGTCACATTTGATAAGAGTAAGTTTCTTACAGTCATCGATTCATTTAGCAAACATGTTCAGCTTTATGAGATATCAAGCTCACAAGCCACTGAGATATGTGATAAATTATTAAATCATTTTGCCACATACAGAATCCCATCTGTCATCATATCTGATAACGGATGTGAATTCAATAACAGAGTTATTAAAGAACTGATGGACTTGCATAAGATAAAAATACACTACGTTAGTACGCAACACCCACAAAGTAATGGTCTATGTGAAAGAGTACATTCAACGATAATCGAACATATTAGATTATTAAATAATCAATTAGAATTTAAACAAGAATCAATATCAGGGAAAGTAAAATTTGCTGTAATTGCATACAACAATTCCATACATTCTGTGACAAAGTTAACACCTAATGAAGTTTTATATGGACATATTAATAATGATTCAATTTTAGAGATGAACTTGGAAAATAAAATAATTAGTGATTATGTAAACTCTCATAAAGAGAAAACAATGAAATTGTATGATCATATAAAAGAGATTAGTATCAAGAATAAGGAAAATACGGTAAACAAAAGAAATACGACAAGAGAAGTTTTACCTGAAAATATACCCCAAGAAGTATATGTTAAGACAGTTCAAAAACAAAGCAAGACCAAAAACAAGTATAACAAAGAAAAATTAATCTCTGTTAATAGAGAAAATAAAACAGCACAAATCGAAGCTAGACATCATAATACAAAAGGAAAGATCCACCTTTCTAATATAAAACGACCTAGAAAGAAATCTAATTATAAAAATGTTGTTCCAGGTACCTCACAATCTTCGGATATGTGACAATTACAGAAGGAATAGAAATTGAAGAAATAACAAAAAATGTTGGAATCATACCAATAGATTTAGGGTTAGCCAAATTGAAAACGTCGTATCACACTTTTGTACATAATTTTAAGTTAGAAGAATTCATTAATCAATTAAATAATGTAGAACTTTATTATAATGATGTATTGTATTATTTTTATATGAATTGTCAAAAATGTAATTTAGATTTGTATACTGATATAGGAAATGTCACTGAAAATGGAAATAAATTAAGAGACATGTTAAACTATTTTAAATTCATTAATCATACTAAAGATGTAATAAATGAAAAATTAGAAATAATAACTTTCAAAAATGTTAGAACAAAAAGAGGATTAGTTAATGGACTAGGATCTATTGTTAAATTTATTTCAGGAAATTTAGACGCATACGATGGTGAAAAATATGATCAAATCTTGAATGATTTAAAGAATAACCAAAATAATATTGCACGTCAGATGGATGCACAATATTCAATAAATTATAATATTATTAAAGAATTTAATAAAACAATAAGAGTTGTAGCAGATAATTTTGATGAACTTCAAGTAAAATTGTTATATGTAAGTAAACAGGTAAATGATCATGTTAAGATAGAGCAATTCAGGAACATATTAATTCAGTTAAATATTATATATTCTATTATGTTACAAATAGTGACTGATGTGGAGAATTCCTTAACTTTTTGCAAACTAGGAACTTTACATCCAAGCTTAATTTCAGCACAGGAACTGTACGAAGAAATGAGTAAAATTGTACCTTATTATAAAGATAGATTACCTATTGAATTTAACTTAGGAAACATTTGGGAGATGGAAAACTTATTAGAAATTAATTGTAAAATTAATTCTAGAGAAATTGTATATTTTATGAATTTACCAATTGTGGAACCATACGATTATACTTATTATAAGATGTATTCTGTTCCAGCTTTATATGAAAACCAACATGTAACTGCAATACCTAAAGTTAGATATGTTTTAGCACGTAAGACTACCTCTAAAGAAATTGTATTAGGTTTGTTGGATAAGTGTAACAACAGAGCTCATAGAGTTACCATTTGCTCATCCACCCAAGTTTCTCACCAAGAAATAGACTGTGAAAAGACACTACTTAAATCCAGTTTACCCAGTGAGTGTATTTATGTAAATGTAAAAATAGAAAATAATGTAATTAATTGGATACCTGAATTAGAACAATATTTGTTAATATTTGTAAACAAAGATATAATTAAAATTAAAAACGATGTGGAACTTAAAGAACAATCCCTAAAAGGAATTTACTTGTTGAAAATAAATAATGAAATTGTAACTTATAAAGACCAAATACTAATATCCTCAAGTAATATTAGAGCTGGTCATCCGAAGCTATTAGATGCAGCCAAATTAAATTTAAAGTTTGAAAGACAACCAAATTTCACTGTCACCTTACAGAAATTAGAATTAAATGAACTAAAACTAGATCAGGTTAATAGAGTGTTAGAAAAAACTGTAATTACTACAGACTTAAATGCATTTACAATAATATTATATTTGTTTGTTGTAATATTAATTTGCTTTATATATTGCAAGTATGTAAAGGTGATGTGTTCGAACTTCATGTGTCGGAGGCATCCCCTTGAGGCTCCAATATCCTCTCCTACCCCCGAAGTTCTATTTAGGGATGAGGAGTTATATAACGAATTATTGTAACTGTAATTAATAATTATGCTTATGTTAGTAATAGAAATCTTAGAATAGCAAATTAAGCATAGTTTTCTTTAGGGCTAGAGCCGTGTTCAAGCATTAGTCTTAGCTTCACCTAGGTAGAGTAAACATCGATGTAGCAAGCTCCATATACTATTTCAACGTACATGAATTGTATATGTAAATTTATTGTTATATGTTTTCAAAGATTTCATGTAATAAATAAATAAAAAAGGTTTTTAATTAAAAGAACATTTTTTTAAAAACCCAACGTTACGAAACCGTAGCGTAACTTATATATATATATATATATATAATATCCATATTAGACATGTAGGCCTATATTTATTATCTCATTTTTTAAATGTATGGTTTTAATTATGTACATTATTTTATAGTAGGAGCTACTTTCTTATCGTGGTTATGTTTCCACACATTTGATTACTGATGGCCTTAATGATTCCCATGAATTGTCAAAAGATTTACTCGAGCAGTGAACCCACACTACTGAAACATTATTATTCAAAAGACAATATAAACCTAAGGAAATATTACAAACAAAATTGGAGAAGGAAGAATCTATCGCTCTTTTTTCTGAGAAAAAAGTCATGGTTCGTAAGTGACGGGATAAGAGGGCTGTTTTGTACTTATCCATGGAATTTGATAATCAAATGACAGAGACAACAAATAGAAGAAGAAATGCAGTGGTGAAACCCCACCATGTCAGGAATTGATCGGAATTAATGTCATATTACTCAGGAGAGAGAATAACATTTCATTGTTACAAGAAGCTATTCATCCATTATTTTTGTACGATGCTTCTCAACTCATACAATTTGTTCAATAAGCACAGTGCAACAGGAAAGTTGACCCTATGATTTTCGATTTAAAATCATAAAACAGCTTCTTACAGAAGAGTATCTATCAACCAGCGAACACTTAGACTTAGCCCCAGAAATGTGGAACATCTATCTTCTAAATGTCACGTAGGCCAAAACGGATAAGTGATGAGAAATAAATGTAAATATTGCACGATAGAAAATAACCATTGGAAGGGCACTATCTACCATTGCCTTACCTGCCTTGGACAATCCGGTTTATGCCTGACTCCAAGCTTCAATAACTATCATAAGGAATAAGCGTAGAACTAAATATAATTGTATTAATGTGATTGTAAATAATTAAATGATAGCATACATATTTTTCTTTCACATGTTTTTATGTAGTAATAATGTTTTTTTTTAGATTTTTGAAATTTGTGAAGATAATAGCTTTGTAAAGTTGTTGAAAGGCATAAACATTTAAATTTTAAACTAAATAAATTATTTTGTCCAAAATCGTGATAAACTTATTAATATACATTACAACAATAGGTATTCAAACATAGAATAAGTGTACTTTCAGTTAAAGAACTAAAAATTGTGTGGACGCGTATGAGTGCCCGAAACGCTCTATGGAAAATACCGAAACATTTCCAAAGGCATCCATATATTATTATATAACATAGAGATAAGAGTTTTGCATATTTGAAGCAATTTATAAAAGTATATTGGAAAATAGCAATGGAGCTCCTGGGGAAAGTTTTATAACACTACTGGTAGCACTGAACGTGTTAAAATGTCTTATGAATTTATTAAAGTACACATATTCTATTTTCTTGTTTTGTGAATTACAAAACATTTAGTCCCTCATACGCATGATTGTAATAGTCACATGAGGAACAATTTTATCAGCACAGTTGCTGCTAGGTGGTGTTCAATCCGAAACTTACATTTAACCCCACCTAAGGACAATTGCAGTAAATCATGTTAAATGAGAAGGATGGAGCACAGTGGCCAAGATGAAATTCAGTCTGAAACTCAATTTAATATATCTTAAGCATAATTATGTTAGTCTCCTGTAGAATCATTGCAATATAGCACAGTAGTTTCTACATAAATTAAACGTTTATCTACATTTAATCTTAATTTTTCTAACCATGTATGTTTTATTATCATTTAAAGTTATGGTGACATAACACATTGGCTGTTAAGTGAAATTCAGTCTCATAGTACATTTAACCCTTTGTGATCGCATTTAATACCGATCAAATTTGGTATTTTAAGTTTGTCCTCTGTGGTTGGGTGGTGTATTTGCCACAGCTATTTCTGAATCTGGTTTTATTTGTTTTTGAAGGTTGCTTGTAGCTTGGATGGCCAGGAGTACATGTCATGACAAATTTACTGCTTTTTTAAAATTTATGTGATTAAAATGATGTCTGAAGAGTGGTGGAACCTAGCGAACAACTATTGAACTAAATGATCAGCTTTGTTTCCCCCATTTCAGCTTCTGATACAATACAGAAAAAAGGTTACGTACGTTTATTCACACGTGTACACATACAGGCAGTCCTCTACTTACGAACATTCGACTTACGAACTTTCGAAGTTACGAACAAAGCCCCAGGACATTAAAAATGATTGACAGGCGGCGGGCGGGAAGATATGACCTTGAGAGGCGGGAAGAACAGAACGTGGCTCAACACGATTAGCTGTTAGCTTAGCTTTTGCTATTGTATGGAAATACATACATGACCAGTGCTACAACAGGTCATTTGAGTCTGGACTTTAGTCGCGTTAGTGTGTTAGTTTTTTTATTGCCCTCACAGTTTTTTAATTAGTTTTTTGTAGTTATTAATAGTTAGTTTGTTAGTTTTTTTAAATTAAAAGTAAAAATGAAAGGCGTTTGGAAGAAACTGTGCCCACATTTTTTTGCAAATGAAAGCGGTGATAATAATGATGTGGAGGAAAATGAGGAAGAGGTTATAAATAATATTTTAGATCTTGGTAACCAATTGAACTTGGAAGTAGAAGCAGAAGATATTCATCAACTACTTGAAAGTCATTCACAGGATTTGACAAATGAAGAGTTGCTTGAACTAACAGCACAAAATGAAGGACCTGATGATGAAACTGAAGAAGAGGAGACATTTACTGTCAAACAACTGACAGAAGGTTTCGGTTTCATAGAAAAGGCACTGGCGTGTTTCCAAAAACAAGACACAGATAAAAATAGATTTTCAAAAGTTTCAGCATCTGTACACGATGCCCTTATGTGCTACAAAGTGATACTGGACGAAAAGAAAAGAACTGCTACTCAAACTTCTATTACTCAGTTTTTTACTAAGAACTCTAAAGTGGCCTGTATTGTGGAAGATCCAATGCCATCAATATCAAATGATGAATGAGTGGACTACCTACACGATTTAAAGTTAAAAAAAAAAAAGTTTTATAGTACATTAAAGTGTATTAATTATATTTTAAAAACAGTTTTCTTTTTAAATTTATATATATTGTAGTTGTTTTAGAAAAGTACTTTTAATAAATGAAGTCATTGATTTGTACGTATTCATACATCCTTTTAGCAATTCCAGTAGCCTATACAGTACAGTACGGTAACCTAATTGTAAAAACAGTGTTGTGTTTGAATTCTTGCGCCAAAATCCGTGTTTTCCAAGTTACGAACTTTTCGACTTACGAACATCGGCGCGGAACGCATTAAGTTCGTAAGTAGAGGACTCCCTGTACGTTACTTGCAGTAGTTGTGGTCTTAAGTCATTTTTGTTATTTATTTTATAGTTTTTGTTCGGTAATTAATGAGTGTTAATGTATGAATTTATTACTTACTAGTTTTGAGTACCGGAGGACCAGAGTCATTGAGTTTATCTTCCTTGAGGTTGTCATTATATTGTGCCAACGAACGGTTCCACTTCTGATGTAACTGGTCAGTACTTCTTCTTGCAATCACTTCACACCGACCGCACTTGTCACTTTACAAGATATAAAATGTTCAAAAAGAGAAACAAAAGTATTTGAGGTAAATGTAAATAAATCTGAGGTAGCCAGAACTTTAGTCCATGAGAAAAGGCTGAGGGAACAGACAATGCATCTGACTCCAAGCAGAGATAGAAAGAGAATGACCCAAAATGTGTACAGGTACAAAGTGAAAGTTGCTGTGGCATGTAACCCAATTTATAATTTGAGAATTGTTGATTTAATCTTAAACACTATTACGCAACAGTTTTAGTTGTTAATTTTTTATACAGTTTCTCATGTAGTTTATAAAAAGCTTTAATTATGGATGATCATTTACAATCCAATAACTTGAGGGATTTATTGTTTGAAGAAAGTGATACTGATTCGGAAAGTAGTTCAGAATATGACAGCGACGTGGATTCAAATATAGGCGAACAGTATGAAAATGAACATCGTGTATTTTATGATGATGTTGAAAATTATGAAGGGGAACAAAATAGTAATGATCGAGTAGAATATATTTGAAATACAGATGATGAACAGATTAGGGAAGAGGACACTAGTGAACAAGTGGAAGAGGCAAACAACGAGGGAGGTGAGGAAGAGGCAGAATATCTTTGGCGAGAATGAATAGAAGGTGATGTAAATTTATCATAAATTTAGAAGGATACCTTATACCTCCACATGGTCATAACCCAAAATCTCCCCTAGAGTTTATTCTACTTTTTAAAATTACCACTTACAGAAATAGTTACTGAAACAAACAAGTATACAAATGAAAAAATTCAAAAGACCTCAATAGTTCGGAGTAAATCTATGTGGTGGTCTTGGAAAATATTTATCTTTCAGAGTTAAAAGCTTTTTTGGTGTACTTATAAATATGGAAATGAACGAAAAACCTGTGATAGGTGACTATTTCTTAACCGATTCGGTTAACTACCAACTGTTCTTTAATTAAGAATGTGTTTATTAAGAACAGGTTTTTACAGATATTTTTGACCCTCTATATTAATCACCCTTCCCCTACTGGACCACTTTCTGGGAATGTTGTAAATTGGATCTTCAAAGTTTTTAAAAAAATTTTTTATCAAAGTTGAAAATAAGTATAGACAAAAATACAGTGGGCTACAAAGGAAGAATAATTTTTAAAGTCTATAACAAGGATAAACCCATAAAATGGGACATCTAAATCTTTCTATTGTCTGAATCTAGTACAAGATACATATGTGCCATGGAACCATATTTTGATAAAATTATCACAGAAGGCATGACAAGGCAAGACTTAGTTGCTACTAGTCGTGTGGTTCTGCATCTTATGGATAACTAAAAATCCTATAAAGATATTGAGGGATTTCATGGACTATTTCTACATTAATTAATCTTGTGAAAGCATTCTGTGAAATGAAAATCCATTTAACTGGGTTATTTATACAAATAGAAAAGGCATACCAGAACAAGTGAGACCGCAGAGAAAAACTAAAAAACAAAGAATAAAGCAATTGCTAAGCTCATATTTTAAAAAGGTGAAATTAAAACTTTTAGGAAAGAAGACAAATTTTCTCTGCTCTTGTGGAAAGACTCCACAATTTGGTAGTAATGTTATGTAGTTTGTATAACAACACCACCCAGACAGTTTGTTGTATAAAAAAAGGTAGTACTGAAAGAGATTAAGATACCTACAGTAATTTGTAAATATAACAAATCCAGGGGTCAATATTGCAGACCAATATATATCATCGTACTAATTTACTTGAAAACCTGTCAAACGCTTGCAGAAGGTTTTCTTCTAGCTTCTTGAAAATGGTATTGTCAACTCTTTCATATTGTTAAATATTAGTCAAGATCAAAATAAACTGTGACAAAGGAAGTTTAGGAAAATGTTGATTAAGGAATTGGTTGGAAATGTGAAAATCAAGAACAAAGGAGGGAGACTCTCAAACTTAAAAGAAGAAGAAAGGCTGAATAGAAAGTTACACCTGCCATACCCTCTAGAAAGCAGCAAAACGCAGTACATTTTTGTGTGTAAAACTTGTATAAAACTTCCAGGACTATATAAGGGACATTGTTTTGAGATACACCACTCAAACCAAAAATTAAAAGACTAAGAAAATGTTAAAAGATTTGATGTCTGAGTAATTGGCTGCTCTAAACTGTTATTTAATTTAATTAATTGTAGGGCTATATTGTTATGTTCAATTAATATTGTGCCACATTTAAGCAAGATGATGGTGGTGCGTGAGTGGACCGATAACAGATGGCACATATCAGTAATTATTTACGAAAGTTGCAAGGTTGCTCTTACCAAAATATTTTTGTTTGAATGTTTAATAATATGCCCTTAATTTAAAAAAAAAATAAAAATTACATATTAGAAAATATTAACTTAAATTAAGAAAAATCCCTCCCCAAAAAAAATTAGACAAACCCTCCCCTTTTTTGTATAAATATATATACTTAATCAAAATTACAATAATTATTTTTACATAGTTAAGGTTACATATAATTTTTTTAAATCTTAATACAGATACATTCACAATGATATCAATAATATATTTGTTTTGTTTTGTTGGCCAACTTTAATAATAAATCAAGAATTTAAGTAAAAAAATTATTATTAAAGAATTAAAAAATTTGAGAATCTGAGACGTCTATAAAAAAAAAAAAAAAACTTTTTAATTTTGAAATAACCCCTTTGGGGTTGTAAGGTCAAGAATGCTAGCTATCCCATCAAAAAATTTTAATTACAAGCCTTAGAAATTAACATACAGGTTTTTGTTTTAACACGTAACAATGATATATAAAATTTTGAGCTCCTTTATATATATATATATATATATATATATATATTTATAGCCACTTTGTTGTTATAAAAGTGAATGTTTTATTTAAAGCTCAAGCTAAAGTCAACTCTGCACTTTTACTTTTATAGTTCTGTTATTTGTCTGAGATCCGCTGGTTGTAGGAACATGGCAGAAAAGGTAGACGGTACAAATTGCCGCATAGTCTGACCAGTTCAAAACTGCCGAAATAGAAGATGATTATAATTTGCACAAGTTGTTACAAAACTAATTGGTTGTAAAAATTCATGTTAAAAATGGCAAGTTGCAACAACTTTAAGCCCTTTTACAATGGCTATCAAAAGGACTGTTTGAAATATATAGCTACATATTTTAAATGATAGCATTCAAGGTAATCAGTATTGACTTCATCTAAGGAATATTTGAGATATACCAATTTAAAAATAGATACAAATTAGAAACTTTAGATACAAAATAAACACAAATTCTAAGACAAAAGAAATTACGTAAAACATTTTCAGAATTTAGTTTTGACAAAACAGATACTATAGATTACTCAGTTGACCATATTATTATAAAATTTTATTTTAGCAAGAAAGAGCAAAAGATTTGTACCTGGTTTATGTGAAATGATGCTTGCCTCAGGGCATCGTGAAGTGCTTTTCGAGGAGCGGAGTTAACAAATGTGGACATTCAACCACTTCACACTATTTTACATATCACTTCGATGACTATTATATTGAACGTGTCATAACATTTTCGACAATTTAGTTTTTTTTTAAATTTAGTTTCGACAATCACATGGTCGCAGAGCTCGAAGCCGTTTGACCGGTTTGTTAGGCTGATTGGAGACTCAATGTCAAGGTCACTTGTAAGAACGACCGGTTCAAAATCCGTTATCTCGCAACAGCTGTTCAGTGGTTTTTATAAAGCCCACCAGATAGGGCGAGGTTGCGCTCTATGAATTAGTGAAATGTTTAAATTTATTAATTAATTTTAAGTAGAAAATTAAAAATAAATTATGTTGTTTTATTTATTTTTTTTTTTTAATATGTAGCGATTTTAAAGTAACGCTACAATATTTAGATCTAAACTAGAGTATCATTAAAATAAGTTTATTAGATTTCAATTTGTTTTAATAAAAAATAATTTAGAAATTAAATTTTTGTTGTTTTTTAAGCAATTAATGCACTATGTCAACATAGCAGGTGGTATTTAAAAATAATTCTGACCTGGTCACAAAGAAAGGCCAAGATGGCTGCCGAGCTCGCAGTGATAGTTGAGCGGCCAGCACTACTGATAAGCTGCAAGAACAACTGATAGGGAAACTATTCAGAGTTGTCTGTAACTAGGCTGTGATCAGCTATACTGGCGATCTGTTTGCAAAGAGTTAATCTTTCCTTATCATGATTGTTTTAGCCTTATTTTGATTGATGACAACAGTACAGAGCGGTTGCTAAGATTAATTCAGGTTAAAACTCAATTTACAAAGTCATAAGCAAGATTATATTAGTCTCATATAAAATAATGACAACATAGGGTGGAATTAATTCTCAAACTCCATTTCATATATTCGAAGCACATGTGTATTAAGTCTTATGTAGAATGAATGATGTAGTCTTATATGACCACAGGACACAGTGTTTGCTAGGTGAAATTAAATCTAAAACTTCAATTAGTTTGTCATAAGAATGTTAATAATTTACTGATGTAGAATATCGAGAGAGGACAGTGGGTGCAACGTGAAATTAAGTATGTAACTACATTTATTTAGTCATAAGCATTATTGTCTCCAGTAACATGATGGTGACTGAGCACAGTAAATGGTAAGTAAAATTTAGTCAGAAATTCCATTTACTCTCCTATAACTATATGATTGTATTAGTCTCATTTAGAAGGAAGGTGACAGTGCCGAGTGGCTCATAGATGAAATTCATTCTGAAAAATCATTTTCACTTCTATGAACATGAGGAAAGAAACGTTTTAGGTAGAAAAATTATGTTACAGCTTAGTGCATGCTAGATAAAATTTAGGCTGAAACTCTATTTAATCTCTCATAAACACTATTGTATTAGTCTCAGGTAGCATGATGGTGGCAGAGTAAAGTAGTTGTTGGTGAAATTAAATCTGAAACTCCATTAAATCCCTTCTGGTAACAAATTATAATAATGTTTATGAGAGATTAAATTTGTTTGCAGTACATATTATTGCACCTATCTGCCACTATACACTGTCACCACCATTCTGCATAAGACTTATATAATCATAGTTATGATAGATTAAATATTGTATTCAGACATAATTTTATGTTGCAACCACAGTGCCCTGTATACATCATTCTACTTGAAACTTAAACAATAGTACTTAGGACAGATTAAATGGAGGTTCAAAATGAATTTCATAAAGCAACTACTCTGTTAACATCACCATTCTATATGACACAAATATAAACCATGCTTAGAAAAGATTTAATGGAGTTTCAGATTTATTTTCACCAATGGTGGTTTTGCTCTGTCATCATCATTCTACATGAGATCAATACAATAGTGCTTTATATAAAGAGACTAATGAATTTTTTATGAGGATAATGTCTCATATAATTATGGTAGCAAAGTGGCAGTTAGGTAAAATTCAGTTTGAAATTCCAATTACTTTCTCATAAGCACAGTGTAGGTAAGATTTTACCTCTCAATGTAGGCTATTAATCTCTTAAGTAATTATGATGTCAGAGTACAGTGAGTGCTAGGTAAAATTCGGTCTGCAACTCTATTTAACCTCTTATAAGACAGATTATATTAATATCTTGTAAAATAATAGTGAGAGAATAGAGTCATGGCTAAGGTTTTTAAAAAAAATGCTTCAGCAATTTACTATAAATTATGCATCACTAATTACTGCTGTTACCAGGGCCGGATTTCCCAATAGGCCCGGGCCTATGGGCGCAAGCTCCCAGAGGGCGCACGGCCGAGAGAAAAAAAATATTTCAAAAAATATCTAGAAATAAAAATAAATAGCCATAACTTAACATATTTTTTGAATTGATTACTGTACATCTATTGCCTTAAGAAATCATACAAAATATCTAGTTTTACTTAATATCACAGATTTTGTGTCACATTATCAAAATACTTCATGTAAGCTGTGTTTCTGAGATTAAACCTATTTTATAATGTATTACAAAGTTTTTTTAAAATTTATTTGCCCAAATGACTAAATTGAACAAAACCTAAGTTATTAACATAGCAATGGCCATGTGTTTTTGGTTGAAGTAACTTTAACCAGACTAGGGGGCGGAAAAAATTATTGTGCCTAGGGGCGCCAAAATACTAAATCCGGCCCTGGCTGTTACATTCATAACAGTTTGGTTGGAGGTAAAAAACTCAATAGTAATATTTATGATTTTATACATGTTCAGTACAGACGCCTTTTTAAAATTACGGCTCTTCGTACCTTCAGCTGTGCTATGCAAAATATTACGGTGCCTGTTCATAACGGAAAAAGTAAGTCAATTATTTTTGGTGCGCCTCATACATCGTCTGATTTTCATGCCAGCAAGCTGATTGGTCGAGAGTTTGCCGCTAAAATGTTACACACGCTTTCCGAAAAAAAGGGAAGGTATCACATCATCGAGTAGTATCACATCATCGACATCATCGAGTAGTCATCTATCATCGATCGCTGGCGGTCTCACGCACCTCAAGTACGGGGTAAATTTTACTTTGTCTTCGCTACTACTGCAAGGCACGCTAACTTTTTTTTTTTTTACTTTTGGATTTATCCAACGCAGCATAATTCAAAATGCCGTTTTATTGCTAAACTACGCTATTAACGCTTTAAAATCAAAATAAATCTGACACATACCACTGGTCTTTAAAACACTAACACTACCTATGAAATCTGACTTGTATATTTCTAATTTGCATTTAACGTAACTCTTGTACATATATGTTATGCTAAACATTTATTGTGAATTTGTGAATTGTGTGTGGTGTGTGTCGTGAACAGGGCCGGAACTAGAATATTTGTCAGGGGGGCAAAGATCAGTTTGCCGCCCACATCACCCCTCCCTCCTCCCTCCCCCACTATAAAATACAACACCTCCGTAAGCTATTTTTTACATGCGATAGTTGAAATTACACACCATATGTATATTATGAAGATGTTTCATTTATGAAAAGCACTTATTTATTACATTAATACACTTATACATGAATAATACAAATTTTTTTTTTTTGTATTTGTAACTCAATTGCAAATACGCAAAAAATTACGTCATAAATGTCATTTTAGCTTGGTCGGAAGTTGGAATGTTATTTATTATTTTACACAAACGGGCTTTTAAGCCCAATTTAAACAAAATTATAAATGTCATTTTAGCTTGGTCGGAAGTTGGAATGTTATTTATTATTTTACACAAACGGGCTTTTAAGCCCAATTTAAACAAAATTAACAATGTTATAAGAAAACAATTAAATTACAATAGAATTAAAGTAGATTTAAAGTAGTAAAATGATTACATTAAAACAATATACAGTACTAACACCATTAGATTCAATTAAGATAATTATCACAATAATTACACAATTGATAGTCAGTTAGAATAAACTATAGATATAAATATACATTAGGAATATTTAAAAGGAATAATTTTAAAAAAATGTATATATTATCACAATGAGATTAAATAAAGATAATTATCACAATTAGACAATTGATTTTCATTATAATTCAATATAAATAAACTATAGATATAAATATACATTAGGAATAAAACTAAATAGCAAAAGTTTCTATTGTAATTTATATATTACTAGCCGCTCCACCCGCCCTCCGGGTGGGTTCGCGACCAGCATCAGCGCTTTGCTCGCTAAGGGGGTTGAATAATCAGAGTTAAACCTCAGATTCGTTTTCCCCGGTCCAAAAACCCCCCGGATTTCGAGTTTGGTACAAATCTATCAAGATTTCCTTACAGAACCGCAGATTCGAGTTACTTGGTCCAAAAACCTCGTAAATACGGGAAATCGGTTCGGTATATTTTGCCGTTTTTGCGTGGAGTTGTTGTCTACGTTGGTATATCTTTTTGTGCTTTAGCGGCTAATCGGTGGGTCGAATCGCAAAAATGTATAGGACCTTATTTGTTCGTCTTGGCGAGCTAAATCGAATGACATCCTATACAGGAAGATCGGGGGAAATGTGAAAATTAGCGCGGTTGCGCGTGAGGGCGGCGCATTGGGAGACTAAGCTCCCCCCATGTCCTTCTCCGGGTACTCAAACGCCTAGATATGGGAAATGGTTTCAAAATGTCCAGCCGTTTTGGCGTGATTGACACAAAATGAGCGTGTTATACGCGCGCTCTTGTCGCTTTAGCGGCTAATCGGTGGGTTGAATCGCAAAAATGTAAGTTCGCAAACCTTATTTGTTCGTCCTGGCGAGCTGAATCGAATGACACCTTGGGCGGGCAGATCGGAAAAAATTTGAAAATCTTGCACGTTTACGCGAAAGCACGGCGCATTGGCAGATTAACCCTCCTATGTCCTTCTCGCTTCTCCGGGTAACCAAACGCCTAAATACGTTTCGAAATGTCCAGCTGTTTTGGCGTGATTGAAGAACAAACAAACAGACACTAAATTCAAAATCCACTCAGATCATTTACATTTCATCTAAAACGAATAACTACTAAAGAGGAATTTTTCAAAAATATTCAAGGAACACGAAAATCGGCTTCAGCTTTAGTGAGATAGATATAATAAAGTATTAAAAAAATTATTAAATAAATTATGCAAAAAAATCAAATAAAATTAAACAATATTGATTGTATTGTTATTATTTTGAAAACGTTTAATAACTTATTATTTTTTTATATTCTTTTCAAATTTTGCCACCCCCTGAAATTTGCCGCCCGGGGTACGTGCCCCCCTGCCCCGCCCTAGTTCCGGGCCTGGTCGTGAATGAACAGAAACATTTTCGACTTGGAGAGAGCTCTCATCCACAGCCAACCGCCATCTTGATCAACGCATCGTTCTACACATGTGGGACAAAGGTACTGTAAAACTTATATTCATTATATATTTGTTTGGTAGTATTAGTATATGTACAATCATTCACAGTTCCTAAGCACTTAAGTTTAGGTGGTCCTCCGGTTTCATTCAAAATTATTTTATTAAACATCTTGGTCATCACGAGACCGGGTATATTAATTTTACCAAACATAATTTTTGGTCCTCCGGGCCGGATCATATTCTAAATTTATTTTAGAAATTTGAGTTCAAAGAATCACGCTTAGAAATATAGTATTTTCAAGTAAAATTAATTTATTAGAAATAAAAGGTCAGATTTCAATATTTTTTCATGTCTTATACAATACTGAAAATTCAGTTGTCGCCATTTTGATTTATGATCATCTACGCTTAGGACGCGCTACCTGTGCGCATTGTGTCTATGCATATGCATTAAAATAAGAAAAGAACCTCCAGCAAGGTTTTATTGCAACTGTCAATCAACATAAAATAGCCTCTGTTCAGGTACATGGAATTGAACGCACAGGAAATAGTCTAAAGCTGGTTTTTTGCAGACATTCCTATACAGACCTTCGGACTTTGGAAATCAATAACTCCATGGTTCCCAAACAAAATAAAACTTTATTCAATTTTAAATGTCATTTGGTTTTAAGTAAATATTTTTCTTTTTTTGATACAACGCTTATTTCCTTATAATATCTGTGTGTATGTACTAATTCTGGTTAAATCTATTCAACAATAATTAATACCTTCAGTGTAATTGTACTTTTGGAAAACTTTAAAAATGAAGTTTGCAAGTTTTACAAGACAAACCGCTGTAATTTCTGGCAAAGTTACTAAAATAAATGAACATGTTAACACTATTGCAAGTCAATATTCAGCAGATAACTTACCAGAAAAAATTTCATCAAAATTAAAAAATTACTATTCTATTGTTGAAAGTAAATCAATTGAATTTGACAAATTGGTTGATAAGTTAGCCGATGAAGGATGTCCAACGGATTTCGATTTAGAAGAAGTATTACAATCGCAGGACGATTTAGAAGAATTAGTTTTTGAAATTAAAATTTAAATCAAAATTTTATTACCGCATTTAAACTCAACTGAAACTGATTTAAACACTTCAGCTGTTTCAAAAGAGTCGGAACACGCTAAACATTTGGTAAAATTACCAAAAATACATTTATCAACATTTAATGGAAATTTAAGTAAATGGACAAGCTTTTATCATTTATTTGACACCACGATTCATCAAAATCAAAGTCTTGCACCAATTAAAAAATTCACATATTTGCGCTCATGTTTAAAAGAAGAAGCTTTAAATCTTATAAAATCTCTTCCAATCACACCACTTAACTATTGTATCGCTTGGCAAAATCTTGGGCAAAGATATCAAAATCCCAGACAACTCATTAATTTGCATATTACCAAGATTCTTGACCTACCTTCAATCAATATTCATTCCATGAAAGGAATACGCAATTTTATTGACACTTTTAATGAAAACGCACAAGCTTTATTAGCACTTAATCATGACATTTCACAAGAGCTTACTTTAAGCACGCTAATTCATCGAAAATTAGATTCAGAACTCAACAAACGTTTTGAAGATAAACGCGATCTCACGCATATCGTTCCGAATATACAGGAATTAATAAAATTTCTTCAAGATGAATGCTTGAAACTAGAAGACTCACAATTACACGCAAACGCACAATCAACATTCGGTTCAAAACAGACACTGTCGAAACAACCTTTAAAAAAACCAAATTCGCCATCACATGGTGAAACGCATAAAAAACATGTTTTTCATGTAAACGCATCCGCAACTCTATTATGTGTTTTTTGTAATAAATCAACACACACTATTTACAGGTGTGAAGAATTTCAGAAGTTAAATCCATCTGAACGCTTACAATTTATTCAAACCAAACGTTATTGCACTAACTGTCTTAGTAATTTTCATACTGTCAGTTCTTGTAAATCACAAAAAACCTGTCAAAATTGTAATGCAAAACATCATACGTTATTACATTTGAACTCTGTTCCGCGTTCCACAGCTGATCCGAACAAACGGTCCTGACTAGACAGGCACAATGCAACTTCCAGTCCATTCAAACAATTTAAAAACGGCATTCCGATCAACTGTAGCAAAACAACACAGGATAATACAAGTTGTAATCAAAATATCTCCGTTCACAACTCTGTGAATAATACTTTGAATAATTCTGTTGTAATTTTAGGCACTTTAAAAGTAAGATTAATTTCAAAACAAAATAAATCCAAAATTTTCACTACTATGCTTGACTCAGGAAGTCAGAGCTCATTATTAACCACACGTTGCGCTATTTAGTTAGGACTTACTCTAAAACCTGTTAACATGTTATTAACTGGTATATCTAATAATTCAACCGCAATCAAATAATTAACTAATGTTCACGTATCCACATAAGAGGGAAATACTTTCGTCAATAATCACAATGTTATTGTTGTAGATCAAATAACTTCCAATCTACCGAAATTAAATAATTGCGCAGAATTAAATAACAAAATTAAATTTTTGAAACTTGCTGATCCAGAATTTGCTAATCCACAACAAATTGATTTATTAATCGGAGCTGACTTGTACGGAAAAGTAATTACGGGCAATAAAGTAGATTTATCTGAAAATTTACCTACTGCAGTTGAAACGATCTTCGGCTTTGTTTTAATTGGGCCTATGCAAACTCAAGCTTCCGTTGATAATTCTATTTCAATGCTAACTATTAACGATTTAAACTTAAATGATATATTGCAACAATTTTGGACACTTGAAGAACCACCTTTGTCTACAAAATCGAACGCTGATGATATTGAATGTGAAAATCATTATAAAATTAACATTACACGCGAACATACTGGAAGATACGTCACACGCTTACCATTTAAATCGGACACTTCCATTCTTGGAAAATCTTTTGAAATTGCTAAAAAACGCTTTATGCTTTTAGAAACTAAACTCAATGCAAATTACAAGTTAAAAACCGCCTATTCAGAATTTATGTGTGAATATATCGCTTCCGGACATATGGAACTTGCTGACAATTAATTCTATTTTAAAACAACAACATTACTTTTTACCACATCATGCTGTATTTAAGGAACACAGCTCTTCGACTAAACTTCGCGTAGTTTTCGACGCAAGCGCTAAAACAATCCACTTAATGATGCACTCCACTGTGGACCAAAACTTCAAAATAATATTACTGACGTGCTTTTTGAATTTCGTAAACCAAATATTATATTTTCTTGTGATATCCGCCAAATGTACAGACAAATAAAAATCGCAGATGATGATCAACCATTTCAATTAATTCTATGGAGACCAGACGACTCGCAACCGCTACGCATATACAAACTCACTACTGTCACTTATGGTATGAAACCGTCCCCTTTTTTAGCTATCCGTACGCTGAAACAATTAGCCATAGTTGAAGGGAATGCTTATCCTGAAGCCGCTAAAGTTATAACGCAAAATATTTATGTCGATGATATAGTCACCGGATCTAGTGATATTACATCCGCATTAACGCTACAAACAGAGTTAATTTCATTATTAGGAAAGGGCCAATTTGAATTGCGCAAATGGTCTTCAAACGCTACTGAACTTCTTACTTCAATTCCAGAAGAATACCACGAAGTTCCGCTTTACTTTCAATCTACGGATCAACCGCTTTTTAACATTTTAGGAATGAAATGGATGCCCATTTTAGATGTGTTTTCTTACATGATTGAAATTCCTGAACATACTCACACAAAACGGTCACTACTTTCTATTATTGCACGCCTTTATGATCCATGTGGCTGGTTAACACCAGTCATATTTTACGCTAAATGTCTTATCCAGATGTTATGGACATTAGGAATCGCATGGGATGACCCACTTCCGGAAACAATTAGTAAAGACTGGAAAAATTTCATTTCAGATTTGCCTACTCTGCAAAATTTACAAATCAAACGCTCCCTTGATTTATGTAACTCTATCGATATACAACTTCATGGTTTCTGTGACGCCTCGGAACAAGGTTACGCTGCTGTTGTTTACTTGCGAACAACTAGTCAAAACAATATAACAAAAACGCATTTGCTAATGGCAAAATCAAAGGTCGCACCGCTTAAACGAATTTCGCTCCCTAGATTAGAATTATGTGGTGCACACTTACTTGCTAAATTAGTAAAACACTGCTTAGAATTAATTCAACCCTTTTTCAAAATTATTCAATTACGATGTTGGTCGTACTCTACAGTAACTCTATCCTGGATAAGGACATCGCCATATAAATTAAAAGTCTACATAGCCAATAGAGTAAGCCAAATTCAAGAATGGATTTCTCCAGAGAACTGGTTCCATATACCCACGCGTCACAATCCAGCTGATTGTGCCATGCGACAAACGTTTCCATCCGCACTCTTCAACCATCCTTTATGGTGGTCGGGGCCACAATGGCTAACACTTTCGGACCATGAATGGCCTAATACACCACATCCGGTGTTGGACATTCTCCCAGAAACTCGCACGCAACCCTTTCTCATTTCAGTAACTACAATCATTGAATGGGACTTGCTCTCGAAATTTTCTTCATGGACAAAATTACGTGTCATGGCTTATGTTCTACGTTTTACAAACAATTGCAGATCGTTAACAAAACATTTCGACTTTCTTACTTCATCAGAATTAAATCACTCAGAATCAAAACTAATGAAATTGGTACAACATACTCATTTCTCAGACGAAATAAATAAACTTAAATCCAACCAACTGTGTAAGACGAAATTAATTAGACTTCATCCATTTCTGGACGAAACTGGGATTCTCAGAGTTGGCGGAAGAATAAAAAATGCACCTATTGACTATAACGCTAAACACCAAATTGTATTACCAAAACGGCACCATGTAACACAACTTTTAATTAATCACTATCACAATAAATATCTGCACGCTGGACCACAATAACGCAATCACTTTTATGCCAAAAATATTGGATTTTATCCGCAAGAAATGCAATATTGATCTTATATAATATTTGTATATAATACAATATAAGATCTTGTATTTTTAAATGTGTCACCTGTTTCCGAGCTAAACCACATAACAAATTCCCGTTAATGGGAGATCTACCTTCTTCAAGACTAACTCCCTCAAAACCATTTCTCCGCACTGGAATTGATTTCGGGGGGCCATTTTTTTTTTAAATTAACACTTCGCAACGCGAAAATTGTTAAAGTATATCTAAATATTTTCATATGTTTTTCTACAAAATTTGTACATTTAGAAGTCGCCATGGACTTGAGTACTGAAGCTTTTATAGACGCACTTAACTGCTTCATCAATAGACGAGGACTTTGCTCTGACATCTATTGCGACTGTGGAACTAATTTCACGGGCGCCTCCACAAACTTGAACAAAATTTATCTGGCCTATCTTAAACTAAACAATTTCAAAACTGACGTCGCAAATTTCAGCTCAAACCACAAAATTAACTTTCATTTTCTACCTCCCGCTGCTCCACATCATGGAGGATTATGGGAAAGCACAGTAAAAAGTGCTAAACATCACTTAACCCGAACCATAGGAAAGCAAACTTTGCACCTCATGGACTTCATCACGCTTACTACCAAAGTAGAAGCAATCTTAAATTCAAGACCGCTAATACCTCTGTCAAACGACCCTTCTGACTTAACCGCACTCACTCCTGGTCATTTATTGACAGGAAGTCCGCTTGCCTCCCTTCCAGAAGAAGATGCGTCAAAACTTCCCCAAAATAGGTTGAAACATTGGCAACAAGTTCAAGCCTTTAGCCAACGCCTATGGAAGCGATGGAGCATTGAGTACTTGCACACGCTACAACAACGAATGAAATGGACAAAACCCTCAGAGAACTTACGAGTAGGAGATCTCGTATTAATACATGAACATAATTCTCGTCCACTCTACTGGCCAATGGGAAGAGTCATCGCTACGCATCCTGGAAAAGATGACGTCACTAGAGTTGTTTCTATCCGCACCGCTTCTGGAGTCCTTATGCGACCTTCAGTAAAGATATTCAAATTACCAATCGACGATACCAACTAAACCTTTCAAAATTTGTAAATAATTTTCGCTTAATTTTTAGTCATTGTAAATGAAAAACTGTTATCAAACTTTTGGAACTACCAATTGAAACAATGTTTCAAGGGCGCCGCTATGTTCAGTACAGACGCCTTTTTAAAATTACGGCTCTTCGTACCTTCAGCTGTGCTATGCAAAATATTACGGTGCCTGTTCATAACGGAAAAAGTAAGTCAATTATTTTTGGTGCGCCTCATACATCGTCCGATGTCCATGCCAGCAAGCTGATTGGTCAAGAGTTTGACGCTAAAATGTTACACACGCCTTGCCGAAAAAAGGAAAGGTCAGTCATCATCGAGTAGTAGTGATGGGCAAAACGTGTCATTTCAAAGATTCGAATCATTTGGATTCGTTCACTAAAAGGACCCATTCAAAAGACCCGTTCATTCGGATCCGGGTCCTTTATATTTATAGTTATACACACGACATGAGCATATCCTTTTCCATTTTAAAATTTATTTTCTATCTTCTTTATTTTATATTCTTTCTGTATAGAAATCACAAATACAAAATGTGTTTTGTTTAAATAAATGAGGGGGGAAATGTACTGTTTAATTATTTTATCTAAATTATTTAAAACTATTATAAATTATTTACATGAAATAAGGATAAAAGAACATACTGAATTTCATTTACAAAAGATACCTTTGATCGTGATATGAACCGAAAGTTAAATGACATTCTACTGATTCGAGATATAAAAGATTGTAATGACCGACTAGTGATCCGAGATACGAAAGACTGAAATGACCCGGATCCAAAGGAACGATGAACGAAACTAAGCTGACTGATCCGAATCAGTGACGTAATAACAACGTTTGGTTCGATTTCCAGTTAACAGGAAAGAGGAAAGTAGATGTCAGTCAAAGCGCAGGATTAATTTTACTTGGCCTAGGTTACAGTAAAAAGTATGAAGGTGGGGTGAGGAAGGAAGGGGTGTTTCCTGTTTTCTGTTTACTCATCAAATTATTTCCCATGAGCTGTAGTAGGTTAACTTTTATAGTTTGTGCGTATATGTGATTCTTAATTCCTACATACTTTTGATATTGTTTTATTATTAAAAACTTGGAACAATATTGTATTCATAGTTAGTATAAGTTTTTGTGTTTATTGTGTCTTTTGTATTTTGTTTTTAATAATTAATTATCTAGTGATTTTAAAATGGATTCTCGAAAACGTAGTAATATTTGGAACAATTTTACGGAGGTAACGACTGGTAAGGCAAAATGTGGTATATGTTTAAACTTAATATCTTTTTGTGGAGGCTCAACTGGTAACTTATCTAGACACTTAAAACGAAAACATCCCGGTGTTGAGATTTCTAGACAAGAAGTCCCTAAGAAAAGACTAAATATTGATGAAATTTCAACCATTGCTGACAATACTAATTATACAGCAAACATTTCCGATATAGATATTTCTGCACCAAGTACTTCATCAACAAGCGTCATTGATCCTGGCCCTGGCCAAACAAATCCACCACACACTGCATTACCTTGTTTTACTAATCCATTAAGTAGCTCTACGAAATGTAATCAACCAAGAATTACTAATTTTATCACTAAACCTCTACCCCTAAATAAAAGTAAAATATTGGACGAACAACTTGTAAAAATGATTGTTAAGGAGTACCAACCCTTTTCTATAGTTGAAGACGCGGAGTTCAAAAAATTTGTTTATCTGCTCAATCCCGGATACAATCTCCCGAGTAGGAAAACTATATCAACCAGTATTATTCCCAAATTATATATAAAAATATCAGATGATATCCGCACAATATTACAAGGAGTATCTGCATTATGCGTAACTACAGACGGGCGGACATCATTTAATAACCAGAGTTATTTGGCAATAACTGCCCATTTTATCGACAGGGAGTGTAACTTGCGGGCTATTTTATTGGACTGCTTTGAATTTGGTGAGAGTCACACGGCTGAAAATCTGTCCAATGAAATCAAGCGTGTCTTAGAAAAATGGGATGTAGAAAAAAAAGTGGTTGCTGTTGTAAGTGACAACACTGCTAACATTAAAGCTGCTATTCAAAAATGTGACTTTTGGCACATTTCATGTTTTGCCTATACTATTAATTTAATAGTCCAAGCAGGTATACAAGAAATTAAAGACATCCAAACAAAAGCTAAAGCCATAGTGGAATATTTTTAAAGAAGTGCCACAGGTTCTGCAAAATTAAAAAACACTCAGATGCAAATGGGTTGTAAGGACCTCAAACTAAAGCAAGAAGTCCCAACGAGATGGAATTCGTCATTAGATATGTTTAAGAGACTATTGGCTCTAAAAGAACCAGTTATTTCTACATTGGCGTTAGTGAATTCTTCACTAGAAGGAATCACTGAGCATGAGTGGTTAATAATTGAGCAAGCCTGTAAACTACTTCAAATTTTTGAAGAAATAACAGTGGAGATGAGTAGCCAAGAAAATGTAACAATTTCAAAAGTTATAATTATTATTAAGTAGTGCTATGTTGCGACATACAAGTAAAATTAAGCGAGATAATTTATTGCCAAAAATTGACAGCATGTGCGACAAAATCATTGAACAATTGAATTCAAGATTTAAAGATGTTGATAACAACCACTTTCTTTATGAAAGTACACTGCTTGATCCTCGTTTTAAAAAAGAAGGTTTTAAAGATGACAGCTCCTTCCAAAAGGCGTATGAAAATGTTTCGAAGAAAGCAAGAAAAATACGGATAACTGGACAACCTCAGCAATCTGACGTTAACTCTCCAACACTAGAAATTACTGGACCATCAGAAACACCAACATCAACAACGTGGGAAGACTTTGACACTAAAATAGGCCATATTTTCAACAGTGAAAACCAAACAGCCGCTGCAATTATAGAACTTGACAAGTATTTAACTGAACCAATAATTCGAAGAACTGAAAACCCTCTTATCTGGTGGAAGGAAAGGCGAGCTATCTACCCTTGATTATTTGAAATTGCCAAAAGAAGATTGTGCATACCATCAACATCTACCCCATGTGAAAGAATATTTTCAAAAACTGGTCAGCTAATATCCGAAAGGCGCAATAGACTGTCTTCCAAAAATGTATCTAAAATCATATTTTTACACGTGAATATGTAATATATTTATTTCCTCAAATGTATTTGATTACAAGTATTTAACTTATTTGGTAAAAGACTAAATATAATTTGAAAGTTTTCTTTTAAGGTTAATTAGTGTATTATAGAATAATGACAGTTAAGTATTCCAAATGGGTGATCCATGTTAAATTTTAGCTGTTACTTTCAATTATTTTAAGCAATATTTTAAATTTTCTAATGTTACAACTTTTTCCAACCAATATTATTTCTTTTTTACGCAAATTACACCTTACCTTACTTTTCTGCATTGTATTGCTCTTAGTTTTAAGTTTGTGTTATCATTTCTTAGGCCTAGTTTCTTAGAAGTTAACTAAATATTCGTAACATGTAATTTATTTAATCTGGATGAGTAGGGGATCCGGGTCATCAAATAATTAGGATCCGAATCTTTCGGGTCCCCCAAGGACCCGTTCCTTATGAACGGATCATTCAGAACCCATCCTTCACTATCGAGTAGTCATCTATCATCGATCGCTGGCGGTCTCACGCACCTCAAGTACGGGGTAAATTTTACTTTGTCTTCGCTACTACTGCAAGGCACGCTAATCATTTTTTTTTTTTACTTTTGGATTTATCCAACGCAGCATAATTCGAAATGCCGTTTTATTGCTAAACTACGCTATTAACGCTTTAAAATCAAAATTAATCTGAAGCATACCGCTGGTCTTTAAAACACTAACGCTACCTATGAAATCTGACGTGTATATTTCTAATTTGCATTTAACGAAACTCTTGTACATATATGTTATGTTAAACATTTATTGTGAATTTGTGAATTGTGTGTGGTGTGTGTCGTGAATGAACAGAAGAGAAACACTTTCGACTTCGAGAGAGCTCTCATCCACAGCCAACCGCCATCTTGATCAACGCATCGTTCTACACATGTGGGACAAAGGTACTGTAAAATTTATTTCTGTATATATTTGTTTGGTAGTATTAGTATATGTACGATCTTTCACAGTTCCTAAGCACTTAAGTTTAGGTGGTCCTCCGGTTTCATTAAAAGTTACTTTATTAAACATCTTAGTCATCACGAGACCGGGTATATTAATTTTACTACACAATACAGGTTGCAGCAGAATGCTCCTCGTAATAGTATGTGCAATTACTTCTTCTCAGAGCTTGAACACTCATACATACCCACATAGAGGGTGTTTGTACATATTGAAAAAGAGCTGTACAGACCTGACACTATTAAAAATATTGGAATATTTTTTAAGAACATAGAGTGGTTGTAAAAATTACAGAGATTAAACATGTTTGATTGGAAATCATAAACATTTTTTATTTGGAAACCACGGAATATTGGTATTTCTACTTTTTTCTATACCAAAGGTTCGTAATCACTCCTATTCAAACACATTATGATGAAGAGAAGTGACATGTTTCATTGACTGTGGTGTAAGTAAAAAAGAAATTCAAACCAAAAATAGACATGGGTAACTAATGTAAACAGATGCCTTCTTAAGCATGCCAAAAAGGGATATGAAACACATTAAAACCTTTATTTCAGATAAAACTGAGAAACCTGAACAGACCAAGTGATTCACAGAAATATAATGTATGAAAAAGTTGAATACAACATTGTGACTGAAGATCAAGAAAAGAGAGGAAACATGGATGAGGTCTGTTTGATAGGCAATGGAAATTATATTTAGCTTGTATGTTTTTAATAGGCTCTAATTTTCTATATTGTCAATGAGTAAAGACATTAATTTTTCTTTTTTTTTTAAAGTTATTTGATACGATGGATTGTTTATATTCATTATTAATATGGTTTAATAAGAAATTTGCCATCATTTGTGTTTATAGAAACTAATACATGACATTTCGAGAGTCAAACCAACTCTTGTTATCAAGTGTAAAACTAGAACATAAAAGGGAAAAATTTCCCACCTAGCTTAGTAGACTGGGCTATGCTGGAAATTAAAGCTAAAAACTTTATAATCATAATTTAAGGTTTCAGTTCTTTTCTTAAATTGTAGATTTAGTTATAGTTTTAAAATTGTATATAAAAAGTACGACTATCATTCCAATACATGAATTTGCAATTCAAACCATAACTTTTAATTTTCACTACAAAATTTTTTCACGTAATCGATATTTTGCAAATAGTAGAATAGTAAAGTTTAGAAAACTTAAAGTGGAGTAGTGATTCACTCTGGCACATTAGAGTCGCCAAAGTAGAGTTGATCTTGAAGGTTCTGACGAATTTCGAATAGTAACCTGGACAACTGTGCTCTTGTACACAATAGAAGATTATCCTGCTCACCTGCGCAGTGCTTTAAAACTCACCATATATTATAATGTAATGATTCGATCATGATAATAAAATGGGCATGGGCTATTTCAACTTCAAAACAATTTGATATTGATCTTGTGAAAAGTCACTGTTATTTATAATCGAATCAGTAACGTCTATTTATAATGACGTGACAGTTGCTAAATTTTAACAGTTTTTAGTATCATTTTGAAGTTTGATTTCTTTCATTATCGTGTTGTTTATTTTTATAACAACAGGATTATAAAGTAAACCATAGGTATTACCTGCTTTCTGCTTACTACCTACCTACATACATGCTAGCAAAGTTAGGCATAGATAATGAGCGAATTGGGATTACAGGTGGGGATCAAAAGGCATCCTAAATCAAATTTAATAACTGATGACTATGAAATTTCAAACACAGTTTTAGGCCTAGGTATAAATGGAAAAGTCGTACAATGTTATGATAAAAGAACGAAACAACTCTATGCTCTTAAGGTAAGATAATCTTATTTCACTTTGAAAATTTGTTTTCTCTTTTGATTTAAGTATGATAGCAAATTTTATCACTTTTATTTTAATAGTACATAAGCCTAATGTGCTGCAGGGCTTGGCTGAATCTACACTTTTTCATATAGTCTTTTCTTGGGTTAGATCTCTCTCTCTCTTTAATCTTTCTTTTCTTCTCTCTGTTGACTAACTCTTGTTCCTTTCTGACTCTAAGGCTATTAAAATATTCCAGGGTTAGGGGGTTTTTATTTTATGTTATATTCTTCTTTATTTTATAAGGCAATGATATCTGAGAAGTGCCTGTAAGAGAAAAAATTTCAGTAAATGTTCAGTTCATACAGCATTGGCATTTAATATAAAAATTTCATGAAATCGTGTTTTACATATCTCATTATTAAATAATTGGATCATCGTTAAGCTGGGAAGACCGTTTTCAAGTATCAAAATATAATATTTCTGTCAAAAATAAGCTATTTAAAGCTTTGATTCGAAATTCAGAATACACAATGAGCCTATGCATCTAGGTTTCATAGCTAATAGAATAATGTGTTTTTAGATGTATGTGCATTACACTGTATGATTTCAGAATCATGTGAACTAGGTCTCATGAAATATGTAGGCTATTGTATGGAACTACGTATGTTCTAATATGTATGGAATTAATCTATTATATATATTAGGTATGGTACTAAAGGTCTGGTAAAGTATATATATATATATATATATATATATATATAATTATCTAACCAGATCTATTTGCACTGATAAACATAAACAATGAGAGATAAGACACTCAATTTGCCATAGGAATTAATATACATGGATGCTTTAACCTCAAAATCCTATGATTTTGTACTTATAAATTGCAAATTTGTGTGAAAAATTTTAGTGAAAAATAGTGATCTGCGCAAGAAAAACATTATTTATTCTTAAAAAGTAAGGTAGCATATGTAGTAGACGATAACAAAAAAAATCCAGAAAATAAGACGCCACCTTTAAGTAAACAATTACCAAACTGTTTACCTTCTTTGTCATTAATCAGATATTTTTTAACAACGCAAAACAATTTTTAAGTGTAAAAATCTATTAATATTAAAGAAAGTGACACTTTTTGACAAGGAATTATGGCTTATTTGGATTATTACGAATGTTTACAATGACATCGTAACTGAAGTTTGTGACTTCATTACAAGCCTATCTTTACGAAGGTCTGGGAAGATATATATATATATATATATATATATATACACTGTACGTTACATTAGTGTAACTATATAGTTACCTTCCCATACCTTTGTCCTTTAATTTACACACTATGATTTACACTAATGTAATGTACAGTGTATAACATAAACGTAGACCGGTAATGCAGTCACAAACTTGACTTATGTTGTCATTGTACATATTCGTCATAACCTGAAAAAGACTAAAATAAATTCCTTGTGGCTAAAATTGTAAGTTTCTTCAATATTAATGGATTTTGAGACGTGAAAATTGTTTCGTGTTGTTAAAAAATATCAGATTAATGACAAACAAGGTAAATAGTTTAAGTTTGCTTCGTCTTTAACGACTAAAAAATAGGGTGAGTTTCAATGCATAATTACCTTTAAAAGTAATACATTGAACAGACATAATTAATTGGCAGAAACAATTCTAAAGATTAAAACAAAAAGATTTAATTGGCTTTTATCATATATTATATGGGATCTTTTTTGTTATGTTCTTAATATAGATCGATTTCTGTAAAATGCTATGTCGTTTTTGATATTTATTTATATAAAGGTAATTGCTAATTTTCAGGATTTGTTTTTTTATTGTTTATTACATAACTTAGTTCTTAAGAATAAATTATATCTAACCTATAAATATGTCAATTTGATAGTTTTTAAATTGTGATTTTTCAGTGAAAAAAGTGACCGAATTGATAATATTATTTATTCTTAAAAACTAAGGTATCAAGTAAACGATTAAAAAAACCCGAAAATTAGCAGTCACCTTTATGTAAATAAATACCAAGCTTTGTGGATGTGCGAATAAAGACAAGCACATTCTTTATGTAAGCATAAACAAGCAGGATATTTCTTATCAAACAAACTTTACAGTTCAATGCATAAAGGTCAACATCTAGCTTGGATTCAAGAAGGCCTAATCCAAGTACTATGTTTGTTTAACAAGACAAACAGATAAATCCGGTAGTTTTGTTGGCTTCCAAGTGGTTGTATGGACTGGTCAGATGGATTTTGTTTTTCTATAAGAAGGACATTCATTGTGTAAATAATTGTGTGCGTTCTAACTATATATTCATAATATATATTGCACATTATCAAGCAAGTGTAATGTTTTTTATATTATAACTCAAGTTATTAACTGTCGTCAGTATCAGTTAAACTTACTATTTTCTATTAAGTGTAAATAGTGTACTCTTGCTGTTCACACATAGCGGCATCATAAGCGACTCATGAGGTTACGATGACAACAAAAGGTCAGACGGTATTTTCTTATGTTTGAGGCTCATCCCCGGAGAACATTGGTATTTCTCTTTAAAACGTTATATCATAAACAGTACTAAATTATTTATGTTATCTCTGTTAAATTGTAAAAGTTTGTTTTGTTTGACTTCTTATAACATTGTGAATTCATTTTATTTCTGTTTAAATTAGAGAAAAGTAAAGTTCAGGTGAATCATTTATGTAAAGGAGCTCCTATTAATTTCATGTTTTGTTTTATTTTATTTTAATAAGGTTGTATCTTTTATAACCAAATATCTATGAATTATACATTTGGGAATACATTGCTGAATCAAAGTTAATTAATTCCTTCCATTATTCCTAGTGACACGGTTAGGGTGCTAAGTTCACTAGGCCTAGTTAAGATTAAAAAAAAAAAAAAATTCTATTGCTTCCACTGCTTAGCTTTAGCATCCTATTTTGCGTTAATTTTTGCCACGCCTAAACATTTGGTAGCAGAGCGTGGTTTCTAAAGTTTGAATGGAGGAATTTTAGCTTTGAAATCGGAAATGTGTTTACAAAATAAACTAAAAGAAATATTATTCATGAGAAAGTTTATTACAGAGATAAAACATCTTTGTCATTGATTTAACTTAGCAATTGACAAAATTATTTGACACAAATATATATATATATATATATATATATATATATATATATATATTATTATTAAATTTATTAATATTTAATACAAAATTATACATCACTTATGATAGAGTTAGCAATCAAATCGAATAATTCTGCCAATTTATTCAGTTTATATGGTTAAAACAAGTTCTTTCAACAACTTTAATTAAAATACCATATTATGTTTAATTGTAAGTGAAAATAACCTACACAATTGTTTGTGTTAATTGATTTTTAACGGATTTATTATTTGATTTCTTTTCATTAATCTTATGCTAGTTATTATCTATTAAATATTTATAAGAATTATTATTTTAAATAATTTTATTAGTTTTGTATATTCAATTATCTTGTGCAATTTTATAAAATAATTTAAATAATGTCAGAATTAGACCAACGTATAGCTTCTTTAAAACGAAAGTTATCTGCAACAGCTAAAGAAATTATACATATTTGTGACAAGAGTAGGTTAGCGGTTGCAGATGAACATCACATTAATCTTTTCAATGGCATGTATATATCTTTAGAAAAATATTATTCTAAATTTGAGTCAACTTGGGAAGAACTTTGCGATCTGTGTGAAGAGTCTGAGAAAATAGCTGAATATTTAACTGATAAGGATTAAAGTTAAAGAATACAGTAAGAGATTATTATTATGAAGTTAATTCTAATTATATTATTTTATCTCAATCTTCTACGCCCTCGCCAAAACCAAATATTTCTGTATCTGAATCTCATATTACACAAAATCTTCCTAAAATATCTCTACCTATATTTGACGGTCAAATAACTAACTGGCCAAAATTTAGAGATACTTATTGTTCTTTAGTTCATAATGAACCTTCAATTCGTCCAATGCAAAAATACCACTATTTACTATCTTCACTTAGCGGTGCAGCTTCTACAACGATAATACACTTACCCCTCCATGAGGATAATTATGCGCTTGCTTGGAAGACATTATGCAATGCTTTCAATAACAAAAGGATGTTAGCAACAGCTTACTTAACCCTGGAACCGGTGCAGCGACCTACAGTAGGTCGCCCACGTGCTCCCAAGTGATTTCACCAACTCTTAATCACGTATTTTGCCATTCAACGTTACGCCCACTTAAAATTGTCCCATCGCAATAAATAAAATACCGTTGGAAAGCTAATGGATACCCATTAGCAAACCATTTTGGTACCCATTTGAAAAAATCTACCCATTTTGGTAGATGCATATCATGCAGCAAAAAAAAAATACCACAAAACGTTATAAATAATATTCCAAAAATTGGTGAAGTTCACATATTTTTGTAGGGTAAAATCGTAAATTTCAACTCTGCGCCTTTTCGTATAGCGCGGCTCCATTTTTCCTGATATGATTACAACTCTATTTTTCTGTCATTTAAGTCAACTAAAACACTGTTATATAGATCACATGTTTCTCTTTCTAACGGTAGATTACAAATTATTCTGCGTCTAACAGATCCAGAGATATTCGTACTTGAACTTAGAACAAACCTGACGACACGAAATTCATTTGGCATTCGATGCTTTTTTACGAAAAGACGAAATTCATTTATCTTGTTAGAAAAAGGACTTGTTCTTTACACTATGTTGTAGGGGAAATTCCATTCTATAAGTTGGTACCACTTGATATTTACTTTGAACTCTTAGAAGGCTTTGTTTTGATCTCGGAACATAGGCAAATGTGCAACGTAAAAACTGTAACAAATGACGTAGCGCAAATAGTTTTGGGGTTAGATATTTGTTATTTTGAAGGTTTGTGTATACAAATTGTATATAAATTGTGTATACAAGTTACAATATATGTGTTTTTATATCTAAAGTTTATGTTTTTGAGTGATAGTTTAGTTTTTGAATGGTTCATATTTGGGATAACCTAGGCCAATATTGTAAGTCTAGCCTATATGCATATTTTCTTATATTTATTGTTTTATATGATTATAAAAGTGAATATGTGTGTTATTCTTTGTAAAGTATATATTTTCTTAGTAAAATATAATGATTTTGCCTTTGGCCTGTCTTCAGATTGTTACTAGTGAGGCTAAATTGTGGAGGTTACAAACCTAACCTCAACCGTTAGAGTATCACTTTTTAGTCAAAATCGTTGTTTTTATTTATAAAATGTAACATATTATTATTTTTTCCCCCTAAATATATTCACAAATATATTAGAAATCCCAAGTAATGGTTGAAAAAATTGCAAAAAATGTATTAGTATGTTTTTGATTACCATTTCTGTGAAATTTTACTCTCCGTTACTCTCGATTTTTTGGTATTTGACCAAAAAACTCCAAATGTGATACATGTAACATTTTTTTTGCACTACACAACTAAATTCTATGCACCTTTCTGGACATAATGATATATAGAAGTTCTGTATAAAATATATTTTACTATGTTTTATGTTTTTTGGAAAAAATAAAGAGAAAATTCAGTTTTTTCGTAAAATATTTTTTTAAATTTTTAAAATGTAACTTTTTTTTCCCCTAAATATATTCAAAAATATTACACAAAACTTTTGTATATCTTAGAAAAAGGTAGTAAGCTATTGATTTTGGGTGATACAGATTTTTCTGAAAAAAAGTTAATATCATTTTTGACATCTAACATACTTACTCCAAAACCGTTTCAAATTATTTTTTTTATTACATAGATGAATTCTATGCATCTTCCTGAGAAAAATGATGTCTTATAAGTTAGGTTTTGTATACAAATAATATCTTTTATTAATTTTTAAACAAACGAAGAATTTTTAAGAAAATTAACATGACCGGTTGTAGGGTTAAATGAATTAATTAATTTCAAGTCTTTACAAGGAAGGACGTCTATTGAGTCTCTCAAATCATTTTTGTCAAAGGTAACAGATAATATCGCAACATTTAAGTTACTTAGAATTGAAAACTAATCTGATTTTATTATATTCTATCTTGCCAATAAATGTTTAGATGTCAACACCCGAGAACAGTTTGAATTCGTACACAAGCATGTTGAATTTCCATCGTTTGAATCCTTATCAAAATTTGTTCGGGAACGTTGTCTAGCGTTACAACTTGTAAAAACTACTACCAACATGCATTTCTCATCTCCTTCTAGCAGTACGTCTAAAGTTAGACCACAGAATTTTCTACGATCAAAAACTTCGCTTTTTACAAATTTTGACAATAATAAGAAAGCTTCAACATCTCCTGGTTGTGTAATTTGTAATGAAAGGTAGCATCCTCTACTTAATTGTGCCAAATTTCATTCTGCAACAGTTGATCAGCGATTGAAATGGTTAAAGGATTGGAATGGTTGTAGGAATTGTTTATCTGCCAAACACAAAACTAAATGGCATTGTCGATTTTGCAAATACTGTCATCATTCCATGTTACACAAACAGCCTGAATTACCAACTTCGACATTAGCTAATACGACTGGATCCCACTCATTACTCGATAAGGAAATTACAGCGTGTATATGTACAAAGGACTCAAGCACAGTACTAAATTCTATTACTAATTCAAACGTTCAAGTTATTTTGGGCACTGTTTTGGCTGAGATTTTAGATTCAAGGGGAGAGTCTCACAAAATACGTATGGTAATCGACTCAGGTAGCTAATACTCTTTTATTACACAAAGGCTGTGTAACAATTTAGGTCTCACTATGACTCAAATGAAAAATCGAATATGTGTGATAGGTCAGACCAATTTTAGTGGAGCCAAAGGTTTAGTTTTTTGTACTATTCATCCTAGACATGATAAGACACCTCACCTGAACACTGATGCAATTGTGGTCAACGATATTACATCTTTGTTACCTAACGTTTCTTTACCATTGTGCATTCAAAAGACATTCCAGAATATGATCTTGCCGATCCTCAATTTTGGCATCCTCAGTCTATTGACTTCTTACTCGGAGCTGACTTGTGTGGCGAGATCGGTACAGGTTCTCCAATTACCGTGGATGAACATTTCCCTAAATTATACCCTTCTATATTTGGGCACATAGTAATTGGTCGTTATAGTGATTCAGTATTAGATTCTAACTACAAAACTTCTTTATTGGTAGCAAATGATCTGGGCGATGAGCTGCTTAAATTTTGGGAATTAAAAGAGCCATGCGTTTATAATTCAATAAAAAACCCTGATGACGAATTATGCGAGACTCATTTTAAAGAAACACATTATCGCCAATCTAGTGGGAAGTATGTGGTACGGTTGCTGTTTAAGGAAGATTGTCCATCTCTTGAATCTTCATCCACTGCTGCTCTAAGAAGGTTCTACAACTTGGAAGGAAAACTGGAAAAGAATTTGGAGTTAAAGGCCAAATATCACGATTTTATGAGAGAATATATTGATCTAGCCCATATGAACCCGAGAATTTCAACGTCCAAATATTTAATACCTCATCACAGCGTGTCGAAGGAAGACCGAAATGATTTGAAATTGAGTCGTTTTCGATGCTTCTGCAAACACTCCTCAAGGGTCCCTTAATGACTATCTAATGGTAGGCCCAAAATTACAAATTGATATTAGAGAAATTTTACTATATTTTCGTTCACATGTATTTGTATTTGTGACGGATATTGTTAAGATGTACCGAAATATCCTATTACATCCTGAAGATCGTCCATATCAACATATTTTTTGGAGATTTGACTCTGGGCCTGTTCAAACCTTCGAACTGAACACAGTTACCTATGGAATCAAATCAGCTCCATTCTTGACACTGAGTCATTCGCCAATTATGTCTTGATGAAGGTGATGCCTTTCCTCAAGCAGCTGCTGCTCTTCAAAGAGACATATATGTAGACGACCTACTAACTGGCAGCAATTCTGTTGAAGCCATTCTTGAATTACAACAACAGGTAATACATATAATGAGATAAGGAGGATTTACATTGAGTAAGTGGGCAAGCAATTGTACTGATGTATTATCAGCATCACAGCATACAAATAGTAATCCTGTTACATTTTCTTCACAAGATCACGTCAAAGTAAAAATCTTAGGACTTCAGTGGGATCCCCTGAATGACTGCTTCTCATACAAAATTAACCTTTCGGGATCAGTGTATACCAAAAGGACCATTCTGTCAGCTATTGCGAAAATCTATGATCCTCTCGGATTTCTAAGCCCTACTATATTTTTGATGAAGTGTATCATGCAAGAACTTTGGAAGGCTAATCTAGATTAGGATGAACGAATTTCTGAGAAATTGAGCACGTCATGGGAAGCTATAGTTGAAAATTTGAACATTCTATCAACATTAAAAATCCCACGCTTCGTGTGTGCGTCTGAATCATATACATATCAAGTAATAGGATTCTCGGATGCTTCAGTAAAAGGCTATTGCGCAACACTCAATCTACGAGTGATCCAAGGGAAATCGATTCAAGTACATCTGGCTCCTCTCAAGACCATATCAATACCTCATCTTGAACTCTCTGGTGCACATCTTTTGGCAAGATTATACAAGTCAATCACCAAGTTTTTAACTTTGTTACCTCCAAGTGACCTAAAATCATATATGTTTACAGACTCATCGATTGTCTTTGGTTGGTTAAACACTCCCCCGTATAAATTAAAAACATTTGTGGCGAATCGAGTAGTAGAAATTGTAGATCTGTCAGCCACGATATCTTGGCGACACATTGCATCAGAACAAAATCCTGCAGATTGTGGATCATGTGGCTTGTTCCCAGAACAATTGATCAATCATCAGCTGTGGTGGTCTGGACCATATTGGTTAAAACATGATGAGGACCACTGGCTAGCGTCCTCGATAAGTGGTAACGAAGAATTGCCAGAACTTAAGCTAAACCATTCATCTCTAATCTCCATAAAGAAAGAATCAATCTTAATATATTTGATGACAAGATTTTCGTCATATTTCAAACTTCTGAGGACAATAGCATGGATTCTTAGATTCATTCGCAATCTAAAAACTACTGGATCTCGAAGCTCGGGACCTTTGCAATCAAAAGAAATAGAGCAGGCAATTATAGAGGGTGTCAAAGCTATCCAACTCCTATATTTGTTTGAAGGAGATATTGACAATATTCAAGGTGTTCAAACCAAATACAAAAAGTTGAGCCCATTTTTGGATGGAGCAGGTGTGTTGAGGGTGGGCGGTAGATTAAAAAATTCAAATTTACCTTTCACTCATAAGCATCCTATGCTAATCCCAACAAAAACACATTTCAGTGATATTCTTGTTGATTATTATCATCAGATGTACTTCCATTCTGGCTCTACATTTGTTCAAGCTATTATTAAAACCAAATTCTGGATTCCATCAATTCGTCGTCTAATTCAGCAACGCATATCCAAGTGTGTAAAATGTTATAGGTTAAAAGCTAAAACAATTACTCCTGTAATGGGAAATCTACCATGCTACAGATTGATTGGTGAACGCGCCTTCCTGCACGTTGGTGTTGACTTTGCAGGATCATTTATATTAAGAGAATCCCTCAGACGAAAGGCACATACATTTAAAGGTTATTTGTGTCTCTTCGTTTGTATGTCAACTAAGGCACTACACTTAGAAGCCGTGACAAATCTAACGACTGAAGCCTTCTTGTCAACCTTTGACAGTCACAGATATCATTTCTATTGTGTCACCCAATATAGGTCTATTTATTTATTTATTCATTCAGTTTCCCATTGATTATGATTTGATATTGCCATGATAACATAGGAATTGTCAATATATTTTATAATATATATATATATATTTATATATAGTATATAATTATTACTGAACTAGAATTTCTCCCAGAGTCTTCTTAGGTTCCTTACGAAACCAATTAGGAACCTTGGGATCACCACTCTTAAAGATTTCAGGCTGTTTCAAATATGTCAAGTTGCTGTAGAATAACCACCTCACATTCACAAAGGATGTGTTTTAATGTCTGTTTTCTGTAGCAAAACTGGCAGACATTTTGTTTTATCAACCTCATTATATTTAGTAGATATTTCACTTTGAAATGTTCAGTTAGTAGAACCATTCCTGTAAGCCTGCCACAGATCTTGAACTGGCCTGGATTTAGGTTGTTAAACCATAAACCAGCCTGTTTATCCCTTTCATTCATAGATATACTCCCTACCATAATTACTTGCTACACTATTGCTAATAACTATACAAGCAGTTCCTCACCTCTGCGATCTGTCCAATTACTTTCTCTCATACATTATGACATGAATCGGCATAACGGGCAATTATAAACTGTAACCCCCTGCCTTTGAAGTAATATACCTGTCTTCTTATTTCTCCTAGAGGTACACAATTCAAATCACCAGGAAGGTATAGTGATGCTATTATTATGACATAGCTCATTTCCTAGTACCAGAACCTCAACTATTATTGCAATCAGATTTCTGGTGATGGATCCTGAAACAAGAATATTCTTGACAGTATCTCTAGCCAAAATACTATGGTCTAGGTTTTTTACAATTACGATTATAAAGAATTTCTCATTTGGGATTGTGAGACCTATAGAATGCCCTTCTTTATCCATAGTCTTGAATCAGAGCCATGTCCAAGGAGTTTCAGATATATTCTCAACTAAATATCACAGACAATACTTTAACGTGTTAACGATTTATCTGCACCAAACTTGGCTTAGCTGTTTTTGCTGGACCTCTTTTCTGTCGACCACACTTAGTCTATAGGAATTGGGTTTGTTACGAACTATGTCCTTCGCCATCCTCTCCCCCTTTCTCCTAAAGTGATTCCATGCACCTCTATGGTTATTCCTTCTATGTATGTTTATAGAACCTCCGTACCACACTACAAATCGGTCTCTAGGGAACTGTCTATATACCTTAATTCTGACTCTTGTTCTTTTCTGTAGAGCCCATTCCTTCCATAGCAAACATCCTACAAGCAAGTCTTTTCCAAACTCGATATGTACCAACTTGGTTCAGTTCCAAAGGACATGATTCTGCTGTTTGTTGTTTCTATAGCCTCTTAGAACACCCGAAATCCTACAGCCTCCTGAAGTCTCTTACTTCTTTCCTCTTTCTTTTTTCAGGAACCATTTAAGCCTAACTGGGACATGTCCGATTTTAAAGCTGATACTGAATCCTTTCCTTTTTATTTTTGCTGCTGATATATGGATAACAAATAGGGTCACTTCTTGCTCTTGTTTGAACTCTTCTGACATTTCTCTTTTTGATAAATTCAAGGTTCTTTTCATCAAGGATGTCTTTTTCCCTACAACTCTTGGTTTGGATCCCTCTCGAGGTAATCACCCATGAACAATACTACCCATTGCACAGTGCTCTCGTAAACATAGTTCAGGATTCAGAATTCTGGTTTGATAGTAAAGTTATAAAATAGTTGGTGATCTTTTCTCCTCCAGAACTCTTTCAAGGAGACCAATTTGTTTCTTGGATAGAATGAGGAGAGGTTCCCTATTCTAACTCTCGCCAATCTTAGCAATAGCCACTTAATTTTGGAACCCTATATATGTTCTTGGATTCATTTGCTTCTTGCACTGAACTCTTGTAGATGGCACAGGAGTAATATGTTCATAACTGAAGCACTCTGCTGCTCAAAATATTGTTGGGGACTCTCATAAACAGCATTTAGTCCTCCACTAGAATTCATTTTAGTTTTTTCTCCATATTTAGTTTGTCTTCATCTTCTTGTTCATCTTCATATTTTTCTTCTTTTCCTTTCATCACTCAACAATTTCCTTGTCTAAAATAAGGCACACCTGTGTATCATTCTCCATTCATTCATTTACTAGGCCAGAATTATTCTCCCTTGGGATTTCTGTAAACTCATTTCTGAAATGGTCAAGCAATTTTATCAAGACTAGTGTTATTGGTTCTGACTCAGTCCAAGACTCTACAACCCATCCAATAACATTCAGTAAGTCATTTTAAAAAAAAAATGTATGCATCATACCTTCGCTCTCTTGAATTAATATTACAAAAGAAGAAAGAAATTTTCATTGATATCTCTTCTTTGCTGCAGTTAGGACATCTTGATCCATAGGCTGACAGAGTTATTAAGTGGCAAGGACATTGTTTTTATACCTCGCCATCTCGTAATTGACCAGCATTAGGGTTTGATGAGGCATTGTCTAGAATTAAAATAGCTTTTCTTGAGACATTTTTTATTACTATAAATACCTTATTGGTTGTCCGTAGTCCATTAGTTGTAGGCATTGCTACAACTGTTTCGCCGAACAGTCTGCTTCATCCGACACAATACTAACGGATATACAAACATTGAGATCCATCCTAGATCTTCTTTTTATATTCTCTACAGATTGATAAAGTGAACAGTGTTTACGAAATATTTCAGAACTTTAGTGTTTTTTTTTTTTAGTGTTTTCCTATTTGCGTACTACTAGGTAATACCAAAGCACTTTCCAAGGTAAGCCTGTGTCTCCTATTCATACAAAATTTAAACACATATACAAAAATGTAACCCAAACACTGAACACTTAAAAATAATCTGAGTCATGCTCTTCGTTATATATATATATATATATATAAATTATTAAAATTGTCTGTGGCCACATAAATAAACTGTCTGATCTACCCTGTGACTAATAGAAGACTTGTGTTACGTGTTTGTATATATATGTTAGTACTGTGTCTGACGAAGCTGACTGTGTTCGGTGAAATTCCGCTGTAGCAACGGCTACAACTAACGGACTGTGGACAATCAATAAGGTATTTATAGTACTATTACTAACCAGACCAAATAAGTAAAAATGAGATGTTTTGATTTTTAAAACCTTTCAGCAGATGGGATGAACAGATTAAAAAAAATCAATCTTTAAAAATTGTTTCATCTAACTACGGGCTCGACTGGTTTTTGTACCACTCATGAAGATCATTCACATATACATGCTTGAAAGCGTGTTTTTTAGCTTTTTCTGTTAAACAAGTTTTAACTTATGCTCAGCCGTTGAGTTGTTGCAAGCCGAGACTGTAATTCATTTCATGCTGCTTCGTATCCAGGAGCTGTTTTTCATTCTTTGTAGCTAAGCTTTTTTCTTTTAAAAGTTGAAAATTCAGTCCCTTTTCATCAAAATTATAAATTTAATTGCTGGTAAGACCTTTGTAAATTAATTTATGAGTTTTTTAAACTTTAAAACACTTTCAATATCACCAGAATGTTTACCTTCTGCCACAGGTCAAGCCAACCGATCCTTGCTATGAATTTTGACTTATTTTTTCTTTTGTGAATTCTTTGTAGAATTTTGAAGCTTTGTCCTGCAGTGTTGGTCTTGAAATGTGCATTTCTTTTCTCTTTGCTGATGAAACCACAGGTAAAGTCCCTCACTGACTTCAATAAATTCACCCTGTTTCAATTCTTTCTCTCTTTTAACCTACCAGTACACATTTGCTTTATACACTAAGATTCAGATTCTGATCTCTTTTTTTTTTTCCAATCACCAATTGTACTAAGCCCAACTTTCAAATCTTTACCCAATATATTTATACTCTTTCCTTTGTCTATTCTCTTTAAACCAGCTAATTTCTTTTCCATACATAAATTATCTTGTTTCCTCTTCATTTAGGTCGCCATTTCAACAAACATAGAATTCCAATCACAGAAAACAAATGAAAAACCTTAACAATGTATGTCATACTGTGAAGCATAAAATATTTAGTCATTATTCTGAACACAACAAGGACCCATAGTAGTTTGAAGTGAGAGTTGGACTGAGCCTGACTCAGTAAGTCCTATTACTATATCTCCATTGATTAACATCTTAATGTCAAAAAAATGTCTTAATGTAGGCCTAATGGTTAGGCTTTATTTAAGTATACTGTGCAGTCTAAAGTTTATACAACGTTTTTGATCTATTTATTTTGTTTATTTATTTATTTATTTATTTTTGAGTAAGCCTAAATAACTCCAATTTTTGTTTTCTGAATTTTGTTTTTTATTTGCATATGATGAAATCAACATTTTCAAGTATCAGTAACATAATTGTTAAATGAATTATAGATTTACATTTAAATGCTTTTAGAAAGCAAAATAAGTTACATTTTCATCAACATATAGGCTATGTGCTTGAGAATAAAATCTAATGTGCTTTATCAAATAATATCCTCTTCAATTTGTTTTTAGGTTTTGCACGACAATGTCAAAGCTCGTCGAGAAGTGGACCTTCATTGGAGAGTAAGTGGTTGTCGTCACATTGTCAATATAATGGATGTGTATGAAAACACTTACCAAGGAAATAAATGTTTGCTGGTTGTTATGGAATGGTGAGTTACTTTATGTAATATACAAATACCCTTTAATTAGAAGCTAAAATATCTTATTTTATAGTTTTATTTGTAGATTATTGTACATCCAAATGTACGTCTACAACTTATATTACTTTTTCAACGCTTTAAATTTTATAGAAGCTGGTTCTCATTCTTTTATTTTTTGCTAACCTTTTGTTGCAATCATCGCCTATAATATCTATGAGCAAAATAGTTTTTAATGATAAAACTTCAGACTAAACAGTAGCTTACATATGGATATACTTATTTTGTTTATATGTGAAAGATTGCCATTAAAGTGTACAATTCTAAAAACACAAAACATTTTTAATATTGATTGCAACAACACTGAAAAGTAAGCTATCAGAAGACTATAAAGACATATACAAAATAGTGGTAAATATTGATTTAACAACATTGAAATTATGTCAATAATCGTGGCTGTGTAAGACAAGGTTGAAACCCATTATAAAAAAAAGTTAAAAAAAAATCATTTTCCATGTTTATTTTATTGTTGATCATTAAGTTTGTACTAATACAGTACGCTTTCTCAAGGGAATAATAGGTATATAACACAAATAAATATCTTATATACACATTTAAACACTTATCCAAAATAATAATAACAAATAGACAATAGAAGACAACAGAAGTGTAAAAAGCTTTAAAATATCCATTAACTATTTTGGGTTAAAACATGAGTAAACATTTCTAAGTTTATTATTCGATGAAATTAACATTATAATTAAAATAGGTTGCTTATATAGTCTTCTAAAATGTTGATATAAAATATTCATAAACTATTTCATGTTGTAGCGTGAATAGCCAACTATGTAGTCCTAAGTTCATTATTCGATGAAATATACATTAGAATTAAAATAGGTTGCTCATTTCTAAAATATTGATATACAGTACAACTTTATACGTATATAAGAATCAGTATTATATTCACTCAAATAATAGACCATTATTTCTTATCTTTTTGAGATGATCATTAAAACATTTAACCAATTGCTCTATGTATCAACTTTATTAAAATGTTCTGTGAACTGGGTAAACCACATATGTGCCTGCCGACATTTTTACTGTTTGGATTGGATCTGTTTACAGCAACACCTCATCTATAACTTGGGAGGTCATGGAAGTGGCCCGCTTTTAAAACAAATTGTAAGTGTAAGCAATCTTTATACCAATGAAGTAATAAATCAATTGCAACATTTAACCAAAAAATTTATATGGTGGTCTTGGAGAGATATAATTGAATTTGAATCTAAGGCATTTCTGGGAGTAATTATAAACATCGGTCTGCATCCTAAACCAGAATTAGAAGACATTTTTTTCTAAAGAATGATTTTTCAGATCTTTTGTAATTGTCACTTAAACACCACCTCTTCAAGTAGTAATGTTTTTTGTGCACTATCTCACTCCATTAAATTGAGAAATGTTGATAAGAAATGTTATAAATATGTTGATAAGACATTTCGGAACAGGAACCGAAAAGGGCTACCTAAAGTTCTAAAGCAGAAGAAAAAACTTAAAAAGGGAGATATTATTGTTTACAGAAATGATAATGAAAAGGTAAGCATTTTAAAATGGAAAGTCAAAAGAGAAGTACTGATGATTACAATCCTATATGTTCAGTTGAATCTGAGGATGTAAAAGGAATTCTAAAACAAGGACATGAAGAGATAGTAATGAAACCCTTGGTTGTTCGTTGCTACAATGAGGCGATGGGAAGCGTTGACCTTACTGATAATTTTTATCATCATATTCATTTACAAAGAAAACTCTGTTTGGTTTTTGTAGGTTGAATTGTCAATGCGTATATTTTATGCAATACAAACAGATTCCTAGGTAATGGACAATACGGCAACAGAATTTTAGAAGGCACTCGTAAAATATCTTGTTGAAAATATCAGAAAACATTAGAAAAAGAGGAAAACCTTCACAATTTGACCCTAAACAAAAGAATTTAAAAATCCTCGAATTAAACTATGATTCTTCTTCTTTTTATTATTTTCTTTTGTTATTCTGTTTATTTTATACTTTTAAAAATAATTTGTATAAAATATAAACCATTCAATTAAAAAAATTGAAGGCTAAATATAAACATTTTGTAGTTAAATGGTGAATGTGAGTGATTTAAATCCCAGCAGTACTCAAGGTCAGGCTCGCTCGATCTAGTGAAAAAACAGGTGAGGCCACAAATCTAGCCGTCTACGCTGTAGAGACGATGTAGCAATAAACAAGGTTATAGCAGGCCAGGTAGGTGCCCTTCTGAGGGCAAAAGGTTAATTTTTAGACTTTTTACTGATTAACAATTTTTTGTTGGAAAATATAAACTACCCTTTATAAGACCAGTTAAGTTATTGACAAAAAATATCAGGCTGTTTTCTACCATTTTAAACCGTTACTTAAAAATTGATGGAACTTTTGTTCATTCTAACATTTTTAGTATTCGATCCTTATGTAATGTGTAATATTGTAATACGTAAATGTATCACCAAAGTACTTATATGCATAAATATATGTAATTGAGTATATACTTGTTTTTTTCTGATACAGCCTTCTATGGACTATGTTACACAATTCAATCATCATCAACCCTTCAAAATATGGCTATTTCTCTGTCGTTTCTCTGATACAGTAGAGTCCCGCAAACTCAGTGTAATGTGGACCGGAAGTGTGCCGAGTTTGTGAAATGCCAGGTTATTGGGAATAAGGGCAAAAAATAAATTGTAATTGAAACACCAAAGCGGCGGTGATATCAAACGACTTTGTCGATAGCGGTATCCCATTGTCGGCAGTGTAAAAACACCGCGGCACCAAAGCGGTGAGTCAAACGACTTTGTCGATAGCGGTATCCCATTGTCGGCAGTGTAAAAACACCGCGGCATTGGCACCCGTCGATATAGCAGACATACACCTGCAAAAACGTTTGATGGGCCGCTTTTTTTCCACGAATCAATTTAGTATACATTATGGAAAATACAACATTTCTTTTCAGTTTTCTTTGACAGGTACGCATAGTATATACAGTAAATAAAAATGAGCGAGTTACGAAAACGGAAGCGTGTGTTGGTTTCATTTGAGACGCGGTTAAATGTGTTAAAAAGACTTGACAGAGGGGAATCTGTAAAAAAGCTTCGTGACTAGTTTAACGTGGGAAAAGTACCATCAACGATTCAAGCGTTCGAAGTTAATGCTCGCTTTGAGATCTGCCGAACTTTTACGAACATCGCTGTTTTTAGAAATATATATTTTTTCCCGTCTGGGTCGCCGAGTAATCCGGACTGCCGGGTTATCGAGTGCCGAGTTTGCGAGACTCTACTGTTTTTCTGTTATCTTTTTTTAGTTTTTCGTTCGTCAGACTCTTTACCTCTTTGTCTTCTTTCTATACCAGGCTCTATAATCAATTTATAGTTCTGTAATTCCTGTTTTTTCCATTCGTTGTGTATTTCCCATGATCTGAAAACCTTGATCTGAACCTATTTTCTTGATACAGAATGAATTTTTCATTCTCTGTCCATTATCATTAAATGTCCACAGGAAGTCAGTCTTCACTTGGCCATTGTTGTTATTAAAAAAAAAAAATCTCATAGAATACATGATTTTTCTGATTTGATATGTGAATTCCATTGATGTTTTTTGGATCCTAAGATTTTATGCAAGAATGTTTATGTAAACAAAATTTTTAAGATTTGTCTTTTTTATAATTTTTTTTTCCTTGTGGGAACCACCATGAAACCTACAGCTAGTTTTCAATAATTCTATAAAGTATCACATTCCTAGAAATTATCAAATCAAATTTGGTAAATTTGTATTAAATTTCCAGCAAAAATTAATAATTTTGTTTGTAGTAAGACATTTGTTTATTCATTTTTTAGTTATTGTAGTCAATATAAGATAGTAATTTCATTGGTCAGTGACATTAAAATGTTATCTTCGATAAATGAATAGACTTTGGTATTATAGATAAATCAAAACATATTTATATTTTATTTGGAAAATAACATTAAAAAAAAACAAAGATCTGATAAATTTTAAAAGGGTTAAACAATTTTTATAACCAAATAACGAAAAAAGGTAACAAATTTAATAAATAGTAACTATTTGTTATATTTTTATTTTACATAATGTAAGAAAGTTAAACAAATGGCTTATGGTTTCAAGAAATCTATAATAAATTATTTTAATAATCTGTTTAACAAGGTCACTTACATTGGCAATGAATGTAATTTTAAGTGAAGAGTTATTTTGAAATGGCTACAGCTTTATTTTTATCAAGGCATTATGCATGGTAAGATTAGATAGCCGTTCATCTAAACCTGATAATACAAGATAACAATAGAAATCTGCTGTTTTTATAGTGGCATTTAATAGTCAAAATATATTTAATGAATTTTATAGTGTCTTAAGAAGAATAAGGACCTGTTTAATTTATTTAACTTTTTTTTTCAAGTTTACGACACTCATATTTTGAACTGTATTTTGCCAAGAACGGTATTCAATGTTATATAATTCATGCCACCCAGGATTCGAATCATACTCATACAATTAATTAAATCCTTTTAAAGCATACAAATAAATACAATAACATTTTTCTGCAGACGTTATCTCATCATCTAGTCCACCTCAAATAATTTAAGCAGTTCACTAAATACAGAACAAATGTTTGTGGGTGCAATCAAATGTGCCAACAGTGGTGTTTATGATTATAATAAACAGTATTAAGGGAAAACAGCATGAGCTTTTACAAAAAATCATAGACCATCTCTCCAGCTGTAAGAAAATAATAACAACCAAAAAAACTTCCATTCAAAACAAACCAAATTATTTTACATGAAAAATCTAATTTCTCATCAAATTCTATCTGCCATATTATATATATGTTTTAGCAATAAGTTTGAGTAAATGTTCCACATAACCTAATGTCTTAGATATTTAATCTAAGAAAGTCAGTGAGTGGAGAATATTGCCATATCACTTCATAATTTTAATTGTCAACTCAATTTAATGTCTACACAATTATGAATCTACTCATTAATTTAATAATAAACACACCATTTCATTATTTTCAGAACTACTCACAAATTGCAATTTAATTTTTTTAAATGTATGGTTTGTCACATTAGTTTGTAATATTCCGTCAGGGGCTCACTATAGTGAGAATGGGTGTGGCAATCCCGAGGGAACCTAGTGGATCTACACCTTGTTTCATGTGGTTTTGGGTTAGATGCCTTGCTTTCATCTTTCCTATCAAGAAAGACCAAATCTTGATATTTTTCAACCCAGATGCTATTGGAGAAATTAGTATATTCAACAACTAGGAGGTATTTATCTTTATGTTCTTGTCTTCTTTTTTTATAAGGTTGATGACCGAGTGCTTTTTTATCTTTTCAAAATAAGAAAAAAATATAGGTTACAAATCTTTTCCTTTCACCAAAATTTAATTGATATGACGGGCTGATTTTGAGATATTCAAGCTTTTGTAATACAATGTCCCTGGTTCATTTTCATTATTTGTGCAAACACTTTTGATTTGGGATTTTCAGTGAGATCGTAACAAATACTGTTTATTTAGGTGGGTTTAAGTTTTGTTTATGAGTGTGAAAAAGTTAGTACACTATTTAATTATTTTCATTGATGTAAGCCTTAGATCTACATATATTATATAATACAATATTTACTCTATGTCAATTGTAGTCTTTGTTTTTCTATACCTTAATTATACTTAATTGTGGCTATATGTTTCACTGCTACAGGCAGCATCGTCAGGCCAGTTATTTATGTTCACTGTATAAATGAGTTTTTAAGTGAACATAAATGGCCTGATGATGCTGCCTGTGGCAGTGTAACATGTAGCTACGTTTAATTAGGTATAATAAAAGGAAGACTACAATTAATTGATATAGAGTAAATATTTATTGTATTATACACTATTTTTTTGTTCATTTAAAGCTGGATTTTTAATAATGAGAATTGGGTTTATTTTTTCCGTTACCTTTCAAAACTATTCTCATACCATTAATTTCCTTTTACTTGAGATTTGATATTTTGGTTTCCTACTGACATCCAAATTTCTTCAAAAGCTTGTTAAGATTGTATTATCAATTTTGAAAAGTCAATATATAGGCCTAATGATAATTTGGTTTTAAAATTATTAATATAAATAAATGTTGACCTTGACTTGTGAGATGGTATACTTTATAGATAGAAGTATAGATTATTAGATAATGATGGATTGGTCATATTATTTATAATATGTAGTTTATTTGGACATTTGCCATCATTTGTGTTTATAGAAATGGTATTTATAAAAGATACTATTGACCTCACCTTTTCAATTTCTGTATTGTTTATATTGTAGATAGGCTCTTCAATGATATTGGACAAAAGAAATTTTGGTTGTGTACTGTAGATTATTTACCATTTGCAATTTAAAAGATATATTTATAAAAGTTTTTTTTACAACTTTGTAAAGTGTATGTGCTAGTAACAATAAATAATTATTTTATAATGTATTTATTGTTATTTTCCGAGGGAATTTTTTCTCTTGTAGTTACATGGCTGATGAATACTACCATGTCATACTGGTCTATTTCAATCCAGTTGATTACATTACTTACATTAAATTTAGCTACACAATATTAAGTTACGAAATATGATTTAAAATGGTTTTATGTCTATTTTTATTTTCACATTTATTTATTGCATTTTAAATTTATAACATTGCTTTAAATTTTAAAAATAAATTAGTGAAAAATCGATTTACAATGGATCTTTTATTTTTACCATAAAAATATTAATAAATAATGTTTTGAGAATATGGATCGACTTCCATTATCAAGTGAAAAATATAATACATGAGAAACAAGAAAAAGGCCAACATAGCTTAGGATTATATTGGAAACTCATACAAAACCCAGAAACCTAAGAATGGGACCCAGAACTAAAACTAGGTTCGAATGGTTAAAATAAGTAAGAATATATACAAATGTAATCATGAAAAACAAGTCAACAGAACCATAGCTGAACATATGAGGTCATAAAATCATACATTAATTATTGAAGAGGCAAAGATTATACACAGGAGAAAAACTTATATGGACGAAAAATAGTTGAAACCTCGTATATCAAGCTAACAATCCTATCAGCCAAAACAGTATAGAAATAAGGCTATTATGGTTTCCATCAATGAATAAAAATTGAAAATAAATTCCTTTACTTTAAAATAAGTCTGAAATTGTTTTAGTTAATTTACCGCAAGGCCTGACTACAAGGTCACATAAACTCCTGAAAGAGATGAGAAATGTTGTTAACCTTGATAAAACCATTAACTCCCTACCTCGTTTGTACTAAGTCTCTATTTGTTAACCCATTGAGGTAGACTCACAAGCTACACTCGTGGTCACATTTTTGGACCAAACGCTGAACCACGAGATGGTCTCGTGTTCTATGTTTATTGTATTACTGTCGTCGTAGTTCCGTGTCAATCCAGTAGATATTGCTTGTATTGCTTCAGCTAGTCTTTTAGAAACAAAATATTAAGTTTTCGTGGTTTGCCAGCCTGATTTCAAAGCAAAACATATGTTGAATGTCATCTGCTAACCTTGATTATTCCTTCTTTCGACATTGTTTTGTTTCTGTTTCAAGTGAAAATGGAGCGTGAATTATTGCGTGATTCAGAAGTAGATAACTATTTATTTAGTGACTATGAAAGTGATTCCGATATAAGTGATAGTGATGAAAGTGTAGAAGACATTATAATACCTCATTCAAATAAAAAATTTAATAACTTACTTGTAAATAACTCTAAAATGAACCTTGAAGGACAGGAAGGCGGTTTTTTGATGTTTTCTTTGGAAAATAGTTCGAACGATATTCCTAATCCAGATAATGAAGTAGGTAAATTTGATAAACCTTTTGTTTTAGAGCCCAGATTAGATGAGGAGTCAAATTTAGTTGATAGCCCTACTGAAAATAACCTCAAAATATTTTATGCTCAGGCCTAATGTTGATAAGAATGTTGAACCTATTGATTCCAATTCCAGTAGTGTTAGTCCTATTTTACCAATTGGAAATAAAATAATGAATACTGCAAATGCTAGTTTTGTAGGCTTAAGCAAAAAAAAAAAAAAAAGAAGAAAATTATCATGTACTAATAAGTTTTGCGTCAATGATTGGCCATGGGTAGATAAACCAAATGATCCAAAACAAATTAATTTTCAAGGTGTCCCTGGTGTAAATGTACATACATTGCGTAGTCTGGGACAAAATCCAAATGAATTAGATTGTTTCACTCAATTCATTGGCAATGAGTTTTTGGAAATGATTTGCATAGAAACTAATGACTATGCTAAAAAACAGCTAAACACTTCCGGTAGAAAAAAAATTAAAAACCGACAGTAAATGGTGTGATATTACCATTGATGAATTGAAAGCATATTTTGCATTATATATAAATATGGGACAAGTAAAGAAACCTGATATTAAAATGTATTGGTCTCGGAGAAAAATTATTGAAACACCCATATATTCAGACACTATGTCTTACGAAAGGTTTTCATCAATCTCTAGATTTTTACATTTTTATGACAAAGACGTAGAAATCGCTAAAGGTGTAGATAAATTGATCAAAATAAGGCCTGTACTTAGACACTTAGAAGCTAAGTTTTTGAAAATGATAGAACCAGAAAAAGATCTTGCTTTGGATGAGACGCTTTTGAAAATGAGGGCTCGGCTTTCAATAATACAATATAATCCAAAGAAGGTGGCTAGATTTGGAGTTAAAATTTACAAAGTATGTGAGTCTTCATCTGGGTATTGTAGTGTTTTTAAAATTTATGTTGGAGATGATAAAACTAGTGAGTTGATGGCAAGTGAGGCAGTAGTATTAGACCTTATGCAACCCTTTTTTGAAACTGGTTTTACCGTTTATCTCGATAATTGGTATTCTTCACGTCTTTTGTATACTAAATTATTAGAAAAAAATGTTCATGCAGTAGGCACTGTTGTACAAAACAGAAAGTGTATGCCACAAGTTTTTAAAGATACAAAATTTAAAAAAGGGGAAGTCATAAAAAGATCTGGGCGTGGTATTCTTGCTATAAAATGGTCCGATAGGAAAGATGTGCATATGCTATCAACTGTGCACAATGATATTGAAATGAAAATATCAAAAACAGTGAAGAAAGGGAATAAAGAAGAAGAAATAAAGAAACCACAGTGTGTAATAGATTACAACAAGGGTATGCTTGGTGTCGACCGACAAGATTCCCTATCATGAGGCGCACAGTCAAAGCATACAATGAAAATATTTTTTTATTTGTTGGACATGACTATTTTTAATTCATTTGTTCATTCATTTGTTATTTCATTTGTTATTCATTTGTAATTTAAAAAAAAGTAAATAAAACTAAAAATATGCAATACACAGATTTTAGGCTAAATCTTGTTGAACTTATTCTGGAAGAAGTAGTGCTACCTACAAGAACAACACCAGGTAGAGCTGCGCTTGCACCTTCACCCCTTAGACTCCAAGGAAAGCAATGGGCTCACTTTCCTATCCAAATACCACCAACAACATGCAAGCAATTCCCAACAAGAGCTTGTAAAGTATGTACAGCTCACAAAAAACTGTCTGAAACTAGCTGGATGTGTGAAAAGTGCCAAGTTCCACTACATCTTGAAAATTGTTTTAAGTCTTTTCACACTTTAGTAAATTACTAAGAATGAAATGTGCATTTTGTAAATAGTGTAATAATGTGAAAAATGTTTAGTGTTCAGTGTTTAGTGTTTAGTGTATTAATGTAAATATACTAAATTGTTACCATGGAAATAAAAAAGTGTGTCATTTGGGAAAAAACGCTAAAAAAATGAATCGGTAAGTCACTAACATTATCTGCTATATCTCTTGGTTAAGTAAAGATATGATCCTACTTTTTTTAATTTGTGTAAAAAATATTCTAAACTTAAAAAAAAAAAGAAAAAAAAATCAAGTGAGATGCCACTAAATATAATTTATAGTCGATTACTTTCAATTTTACAAATTTTTAAATCTAAAAATGTTAAATTAACAACAAATTAAAATAAAATGGTAACTGTTTAAAAGAAAGTATTCTATATACAATAAAAGAATACTAATTTAGTAAAAAAACTGTGAAAATTTCATTGCTTTATCTTTAACCATTGTGTTTTTATAAGGCTCAAACGAAACGCATGCAATTTCGACAAAATTAATTGCTGCAGCTAGTCCTGCATGGCCCTGAATAACTACTACCTGAATGGGTTAATTGATCAGAGTATGGTCTTGGTACAACTTGGTGTTTGTTTTACTTCTTGTGTTAATGTGCAGTTCTGTTTACTTGTTATTTTTCTGATCACTTTTGTATATAGTCTTAGTTATTTTGACCACTCAGTTATTTCATTCCTTCATTCCTACCATGGATAAAATAAACATATTTTCTATGGCATATATATGTCACATCAATAATATTAATCATGTTAACAATTAAATAACAATAAAAATATTCAATGGAAATGATTAAAAATTAGTTTAAAATGACAATTAGAGTAATATAAATAGACGGGCAAATAGCAATACTAACAATAAACTTAAGAATTTAATAATTTTAGTGTGACTTCAAAAAACATTGCAATCGAATAAAAAAACCACTGACTGAGCAGATTTTTAATTTGATTTGAAATATGCTCACTTCCGAAATTTCATCAATAAACTCCTTGGGAAGCTTAATTATTCCATTATTAATTATTCATCATTCAGAAGGAGCTTTTTTTGCTTAAAAGCTAATTTGTGCTCTGATCTAGATGAATTATATTTATTTTGGATTTTCTATGTGTACACATCAATATTATGAACTATTAGGCTCTTAAATTTGTAATTTTCTATTACTTCTAGAATGTACTACAACGGAAAAACTCAGTTATTCTGTTGTACACTGAGCTAGGATGTGTGCCTTCCTCTCTTTAATTAACACGTACTTACCTCAAACCCTGTAATATTTATTACAGGCTTTGTTTTCGAGAGTATTGAGTGGATTTAGATGGTTCATTAGAAGTATAGGCTTTTTCAATTTTCACCTGAACCTCTTAATCCTTTCAACAGTTTAGGTTGGGCCTAAACTATTGGTACCCCTCCCCCTTATTTAACCCTCCAACCGGCAATGTTAATTGTCTTGAAAATTCTTCGTTTGTTTAAAGATTAATAAAATATATTATATGTATACAAAACCTAACTTATAAGACATCATTTTTCTCAGGAAGATGCATAGAATTCATCTATGTAATAAAAAAAATTTTTTTTTTAAACGGTTTTGGAGTAAGTATGTTAGATGTCAAAAATGATATTAACTTTTTTTCAGAAAAATCTGTATCACCCTAAATCAATAGCTTACTACCTTTTTCTAAGATATACAAAAGTTTTGTGTAATATTTTTGAATATATTTAGAAAAAAAAGAAAAAAAATGTTACATTTTAAAAATTTAAAAAATTATATATACGAAAAAACTGAATTTTCTCTTTATTTTTTTCCAAAAAACATAAAAAATAGTAAAATATATTTTATACAGAACTTCTATATATCATTATGTCCAGAAAGGTGCATAGAATTTAGTTGTGTAGTGCAAAAAAGTTACATGTATCACATTTGGAGTTTTTTGGTCAAATACCAAAAAATCTAAGAGTAACGAAGCAGAAATTTCACAGAAATGGTGATCAAAAACATACTAATACATTTTTTGCAATTTTTTTAACCGTTACCGGTACTTGAGATTTCTAATATATTTGTGAATATATTTAGGGGGAAAAAATAATAATATGTTACATATTCTAAATAAAAATGACGATTTTCCAAAATTTGTATTCTGGCGCTTGAAGGTTAGGGTGACACGTCAAACTTTTAGGCATAATTAGTATTTTTCTAAAGCTAGGCCTAAAACAAAAGCATTAGATTTTACTAATACAATATACTTTACAAAGAATAACACACATATTCACTTGTATACTCATATAAAACACTAAATATAAGAAAATATGCATATAGCCTAAACTTACCATTGTTATTTATAGGTTATTCCATATACACACTCGAAATTCACTCAAAAACAAACTTTAGAAATAAAAACACATATATTGTAACTTCTATACACAATTTATATACAATTTGTATACACAAACCTTCAAAATAACAAAAATCTAATCCCAAAACCAATATTTGCCACGCCAAATATTATAGTGTTCACGTCAGACATTTGCTACGTTTGGACTTCAAAACAACAAATTCTTAGTAAGCAATTCCTCAACTCAAGTGGTACCAACTTATAGAATGGAATTTCCCCTACAACATAGAGTAAAAAGACAAATAATTTTAAAAACAGAGAGATATGAACTTCGTCTTTTTGTAAAGCGCATCGAATGTCAAATGAATTTCTTGTCGTCAGGTTTGTTCTATGTTCAAGTACGAATATCTCTGGATCTGTTAGACGCAGAACAATTTGTAATCTACGGTTAGAAAGAGAAACATGTGATCTATATAACAGTGTTTTAGTTGACTTAAATGACAGAAAAATAGAGTTGTAATCATATCAGGAAAAATGGAGCCGCGCTATACGAAAAGGCGCAAAGTTGAAAATTATGATTTTACGCAACAAAAATATGTGAACTTCACCAATTTTTGGAATATTATTTATAACGTTTTGTGGTAATTTTTTTGCATGATATGCATCTACGGAACATTAGCTTTCCAACGGTATTTTATTTATTGCGATGGGACAATTTTAAGTGGGCGTAACGTTGAATGGCAAAATACGTGATTAAGAGTTGGTGAAATCACTTGGGAGCACGTGGGCGACCTACTGTAGGTCGCCGTGCCGGTTGCAGGGTTAACGCTTCCAGTAATTATTATTAAATTTCCCTTAGTGCAGGGAGCTCAAAAGCAAATTTTATCTTTTTTATTACTTATTTCTTTGGAACGTTCCTCAATCACATTCTATATTAATCACTTAGATGTAGTTGTTAACCTGTGTGTGAATTATTAAAATAATTGCAAACACAATTCTGAGTTATGAAATTTATATATATATATATTTTTTGCAACAAATTAAATTTTCATTGATATTTAAACACAATTATTTTTTTATAAACTTTTTTACAAAATTATTTTCTTTTTCTTTTATAAATTAAACTAATATGTATAAAACTAATAAATTCTTAAAATTAAGAGCAGGTATTTTACCAAAATTTACAACAATTAAAACTTCTTAATTTCATTACTTATTTCCTTCTAATTTGAAAATTTGACTTTTCAACAATTCTTTTTCTATTAAAATTAAAATTTCCACACACATTAAATATTTATTAAGCATAATATATTAATTTATTCACAACAAAAAAAATTATCCCAGGAAACATTCTTAAAGGATTTAAAATTATTTTTTATTGCACTTAGTGGCAACTCAACTGTTTTATCAAATATTATAAAAATGTCAAACCAACCGTCGTGTTGACTTTCCTGGAATTTTCTGGTTGTGGAGTAGATCTGTGTTGTTAATCTACTATAAGCTTCAGTCCATTGGCACAGCTAGGTCCAGTCCAATTTGGCAGTCCTGGTTTTATCGTCCCTTTACATGTTACTTAAATCTGTCTTTTTATTTGACTCTAATACTTAATTGATTCTACTTTTTACTTTTCTTTTCTACTGACTTTACTTAAAAAATTTAATTCAAGAATTTGTTATAAACTGTCATGAAGTAAGGTGATCTTCTTCTTTGAAAAATCATTACAAGAGAGTCCTACGAGAGGATTTACGGCTTTATTTATAGCCGATATACATTGTATATTCTCATACCAATTTTCTCCCTTTTTTGGTGAGATATGATATTTGTTTTTTCTTCCTTATTAATACATTTAATTAATTTTTTCTGTCTTCCACTGTGTTCTACTATTTATTCTGAATCTTAGCATATAAATTTTTCTCTACTAAACCCTTTTTTATTTACTTTTTCCATTAATTAGTATGTATTTTAACTGTTGCTGTCAGTTGGCTTCATGGTTCCGCCCCTCATGATGTCACGGTTTCGTGCACTTTCTGGTCCTGCAAAATTAAGCCTGCATTGGGCTGAATCCTTTTGCTTTATTTTAACCCTCGTACTGGCAAACATCCGAAATCGACCCACACTCCCGAACTAGTTGGGTATGTTTCACCTATAAAACATGTTTTTTGCATTTCAACATTTCGCCCACTTAGGATCGTCCTATCACAATAAAAAAAATAGTGTTGGAAAGCTAATATTCCGTAGATACATTATCATGCAAAAAATACCACAAAACATTATAAATAATATTCCAAAAATTGCTGAAGTTCACGTATTTTTGATGCGTAACGTCAAATATTTGCGGTAACAATTTGTAAACAAAACTAACGTCATGTTTGTCTAATATTCTTAATTTGACATTTCAGTCAAATAGATCGAACATAACACTGTTCCATAGATCGCATCTTTCTCATCCAATCTGTGGTTTTCATATGTTTCTAGGTGAAATAGTTTTTATTATATAAAAATTAAACAAAATCAAGAATTTTAACTCCTTTTTACACGCTAAAAATTACATTTTTTTCAATTCAACTTTTATCCTAGTAAATATTATTATATCTAAATGTATAATATACCATTGTAAAGGTAATGTTTCAATCTTTCATAATCAAGTTTAGCCAAATCCATCACACGAAAACTCTATTTTCTAGAACTTGATAAAGTTGCTGACTTTTTCGCTAGAATGCGGCACTTGTCTTGATCGGGAATATGTAGACAAATCTGTTCTCTATGTTCACATAATTTTACGAATTGGTAAAACTTGTCCAAATGTTACAAATTGACAATATTATATAATATTTTTCTTTCTCTTTCGAACTATGAAGTCGAAATTATCCTAAGTTGTATAGTTTATGAGTTATATCCATTCTACGAAGTGTCCTACTGTATTTTCTGGCTGATTTTGAGCCTTGTAGTTTCTAGACATTATGGAATATTTCTATGTTGACGTCATAGAAGTTTGTCTTTTTTTTCACACAGCTGTATAGAGGATATTCTCATCTTTAATTTAGTGTATGTTACAAACTTGTGGATTGAATATTCTAAAGACTAAGTTTGTGAGAAAAATGACTTATGAATTCCGTGAAGCTGTCTAGCGGTTATTGATTGGGTTTATATTTATCTTATTTTGAAGGTTTGTTTTATTTATTTATTATAAATTGTGTATACAAATTACAATATCAGTATTATTGTTTGTAGAATTTATTGTTCTGAGTGAATGTTATTGTCAGACATCAAATATTGAGGCTATCTAGAGATAGAGGTTATGTTGGAAATTGGTTTTCCTTCATAGCCAATTTGTAGCAAAACACATTGTGTTTACTAATACAAATAATTTTTGTCTAATGAACATTTTATAAATTGATTGTTTTTAGCAAAATATATGCAAAATGTCTATAAATTTACATAGGCCTATCTATAAATAGAGAAAGGTTATGGTATATCTGGTGTGACCAATATTAGCAAGTGTCCGTTAGTTTTATATATCAGAATAATTTTGTCTAATTAAAACTTTATAAATTGATTATGTTTTTATCAAAATGTATGCAAAATGTTTATAAAATTATATAGGCCTATCTATAAATTTTTTTTTATTGGTTTATATATCTATTTCTGTGGAATTTTGCCTCCGTTACTTTCGAATTTTTTGATATATGACCTTATAACTCTAAAATTTTTAAATCTAAAAGTTTTTGCATTACACACATAAAATCTATGTATCTTTGTGAGAACATAGGTAATAAAAATTCGGTTATTGATTATTATTTTATTTTTTTGTGATTTTTTGAAAATAGTTAGCCAATATTCATTTTTTACGTAAAAATGTACCACGTCCATTGAAAATTTTAAAAATTAATTTTTCTTTTTAGCAACTTTTATCCACAAATATATTACAAATCTCTAGTAATACTTCAAAAATTTTTTTTAGTATGCTGTACATTACCATTTCTGTGAAATTCTTGCCTACGCTACGATCCGATTTTTGAATATTTTACATAGTAACCCTAATTTTTTTACATCTATCATTTTTTTTTCACTACACAGCTAAATTCTATGCACCTTTCTGAATATAATGACATATAGAAGTTGTGTAAAAGATATATATATATATTACTATTTTTAGTGAATTTTTGAAAATAAAATAATAAAATAAACTTTTTTCGTAAATATTTTTTTAAAATTTTGAAAATGTAACAATTTTTTTCTTTTTCTAAATATATTCAAAATTATTACACAAAACTTTTTTATATCTTAGAAAAAGGTGGTAAGCTTTTGATTTTGGATGATACAGGTTTTTCCTGGAAAATGATAATTTCGTTTTTGACATGTAACATACTTACTCCAAAACCGTTTCAAAAAAAATAATTTTTTTTTACATAGATGAATTCTATGCATATTTCTGAGAAAAAGATATCTTATAAGTTAGGTTTTCTATAAAAATAATATATTTTATGAATTTTTTAAGAAAACAAAAACTTTAACATGCGCCAGTTGTGCCAGTTCTAGGGTTAAACTTGTTTAACTTGCTAATTTTCTGTAATTTTTACTTTTTGATTCTTGCATCTTGTTAGTCTTGATGATCTCGATTTGTGATTATTTGTGTTACCATTCTTCTGATATCGTTGATACTAATTTTGCGTAATTATGTAATCTTACTTTTCGCACCTTTGTTCCTAATTCACTGAAACTTGGTAGTTTTGTAGAATTACGTGTATAAGTTTCTTAGCCGAAAGGAAAAAATTGTCAGATTTCCTTATCTGTTGATTTTCACACTTTTTCTCTCTTCTTTTGCACTCGCAATTTTACTAAATTCTTTTAATATTTTGACTTGGGATTTACATTTTATTTTTCTTTAATAATTAGGCTATTATTTATTAATCTGAATTTTTTATTCTTTATCTTTTTCCATTTTCCCACAAAAGGTGTGAAAACTATTAATTTTTTTAATTTTGGTGTGGAATTAATTTTTTACTCAATTCGTCATTGCTTTTATATATCTTAATAACTTTGTATTAATTATTTTATTTAAATTTTCTTTCGTCTTACTTTTATATGTAGCACATTTCAGCTAACTTTTTAATTAATCATTATTCCCGAATTTTTTCAAGAATAACATTTTCTTTGATTTCCATGTAGTTTATGGAAATCTAAGTTTTTTGGTTTTTGATAAATTTTGAAAAATTTTCCCTTTCTTACTTTGTCTTTAACTTTGATTGTCAATTAATATGAAATATTAGTATTAGATATGAATTACATACAACTTGTACTCTAATTACATAGTCTCAAAACCGTTTATTATATATTTTCAAAATTCATCAATTTTTATTTCAAAATGACTAACTCAGAAAATCACTGTTTCAACAGTTTCACGAATCGTGACGTCAGACTGAAGTTATAGTCCACCTCCACAAACTCGTTCAAAACAGCAAAGCTTGATTCTACTGTACAAAATCCTTGCATGTTAAATTGTATTCTATTTTTTTTTCAAAAATTTGTCAAATACAGAATACAGATCCTATACAACAATATTTCCATTGTAGTACATACATAAAATGTCAGGATTTCCAAATTTTTAAATGCTTCTCTGCAAAAATCATGATGGCCTTTATGAACTGATTCTAATAACTTGCAAATGAAAGATTCCCTGGGTCATCCGATTTATGAAGTTTCCACATAACCAATTCCATATCTTAGTTGGGGTGAAAATAGACCAAAATATGAGGATTTCAAAATTAATTCTGGACAATACTGTGATAATGTCCTTAACAAGAAGACCACTGAACTGAGTTTTTTGCTCAGTCCATTAGTATGATCTTTCTACATTCAGTTATTATCAATGATCACCCCAAGAAATTTTACTGATGAAACTGCATCAAATGCTTCATCATTAAGCACTATACAGGTCTTTAATTCAGGCTTTAAATCAAAAGGTGTATATTTGATCTAGCTACCATTTACTGCAAGATTATGATAATTAGAATATTAGCAAGCATTATTGGATTGAATGAATGCATTAAATTCCACCTCATGTAGGTGAGAGTTGTGTCATCCTCATTATGGATTAGATTGTCAACTCCTAAGTGATCATTTAGATAGTTTATATACAAAACAAACAGCACTGGTTCCAAAATAGATCACTGTGGGATTAAATATTTAAGGTTAATTTGATGAAATAATACTTTTGAGACTTGAACTGTTTGTTTTCTGTTACATATATTAGGCTTAAGCCAGTTGTGAGTTAGTGTTCTGATTCCATACGAACAATGGAAACCAACACAATGAAAAGTCTTGGACAAATGTAGAATCAGTGTGAGTGTGTTCTCCCCTCTCCATAACTGTTAAAACAAACTAAATTGAATTTATAAATGCATCAATGGTTGACCTGTTTTTCCTGAAACCATAATGATTTGGAGAAAATTTAGTAGACTTTATAGAAAAACGTTTTTAAATATTTTACTTATTGCCAATAAGAAAAAAATAGGATAGAAGTTGTTTACTAACTCCTTGTGGCCAATTTTAAATAAGAGAATCGTTTTGAAATGAAAATAAGCCCATCATGCTTAAAGGACTTATTTAAAAGCATTGTCAATGGCTTAATTAGCTCTTTAGAGCATTTCTTCAAAAACCATAAGTCACTTCACCTAGCCCAGAAGACTTTGAGTTTTTAAGATTTTTAGTGCAGCCGCCATCACCTTAGCATCACACATAGGAAGGAGTACATAGACGAGCAAGGAGACGCTCTAGAACAGGAATGGCAAATATAGTTACACGTGAACAAGATTTGGATGACTTTAAAAAAAGTTATTATTTTCAAGCAAATTTGTTATACATTTCATTTATAGGTTTAAGTATGATAAGTGACTTATAATTTTAAAGTATCAGTTAGACTTCACTTGTGGAGCCTGGTGTAGTTGTTTTGGAGTCAAGTGCAAGATCATGTGTTATTGTGACCTTGATCTATACACTTGTATCCCTAAACAAATATGTGGATGCTTCACCTCTCATCGCTCATCAATCAGTTGATTTGTGAGATCCTGGTTATTGTTCTTATATGTTCTTCTTGCTTCTTTTTACATATCTGATTAATAAAAGTATTTGTTTTTTACCCTAAAAAACAAAAATTTAATAAAATCTATAGTGAAAGTGGTGGAATATTTCAAGAACAATGGAAATCGGATTTCAGAGTGATTGAAAAAAAACAGTAAAGCATTCGTTCCCTGTGAATAGAAACAATAGTGTCCTGCACTTTCAATGTAAAGCATCATTTTGAGGCAAATCATACAAATTATTCTTCTATGTCAAATGGGCGAAACATTACAGTTTTTTGGTGAAGTCAGTGAACTAAATTACATTTTTTTTTTATTTGATGGACATTAAAAATTAAGAAATGGAGTTGATTGAATTTCAAGAAAGTCCTCTATGCACAAAAAAATTATCAAACATAGTGAATAATTGAAGAAAATCGATTATGCTCTCGATCCTGAATAATATGCTCAAAAGGCGGAGAATGTGATACTTGAGCAGTGGAATAACCTCTCACAGAAATGTTTAGCAATGAAGGTACTTGCTACAGCCCTGCTCACATTCTTCGGATCAACATATGCCTGTGAGTAGTGGTTTTTCACAATGAATTTCGTGAATTCAACAGTAAAAAATTGTCTTGCCTCAGACTCAAGTGCAGCTTCTTTGTTATTGAAAACAAGTTATGAACTCAATATAAATGTTTTGGCTAGTAAAATACAGTAACTAGTGTCACATTAACATATTTTTTGTTTAGCTTATTTACTAACATAAATTTTTTTTTAAATAATCATTATGTTCATTAAATTTTTTTGTATTCCTTTACTGAAATATTTATAATTAATTAATTTAAATTATATGTAATCTATTATAACTTTTCGTGACTGATGAGTGTGTAACAACTATTGTCAGTATATTGAATTTTCTTTTTTTAATATTCATATTTATTTATATTTTTTATTTCTTTATTAAAATATTTACAACACCCATTTAATGGAATATATATACAGGGTGATTGGTAATCAGTGTGACAAAGTTTTTTGCATTGAATTGCAAAGTAAATGTGACTTAATGGTGCATATTAGAAAGTTCAAATCCCAAAGTTGACCTATTAATAAATTATTTTTAATTTTCCTTAAAAATCTATGCTGCTTGACACAAATGTATGTATTCTCGGCTACCAGTTTATGTGTAACTGTACATTCAATACCATTTTCTTATTCCATGCGAAATTTTCAATAAGTGTGCGTCATTTCTTTAAACGTTAAACAAGGGAAATCCCTTTGTTTCCTGAGTCAACGTGCGAAGTTGCTACAGTTTCTAAAAACTAATAAATCATTAGACTATTGTTGTTTTTCACACTTTGTATACAATCAGGTGACAAGTCATATTAAAAACATCACCATTTTGTAAGCTTTCATAGGATGTGCCACATAATCAATGTTTCATTTTAAGTGAGCTAGTTTTAAAGCCTTGAATATTAAAAAACAAAGTGAGGTAATTATTAGCCAAATTTTTATAATAATTTAACTTTGTAAGTAAACCTTAATAAATTAGGCTAATATGAGAAGTAATTCCTCAAGGAATTTAGAATTAAAGAAAAATAATTTTAGATAAAACAACTCCATAATCCAGATAACAATCCATGTATTTGGTAAAAATTGTCACTTTCTTTATATACATAAATTCCGTCTTATCTTATCACTGCCCTCATAAGGTTAGACCCTTAATAGGTCAATTTTGAGATTTGAACTTTCTAATATGCACCACTAAGTCACATTTACATTGCAATTCAACGCAAAAAAACTTTGTCACACTAATGACCAATCACCCTCTATATTTGCAAATATTGGAGTTTGTGTTTATAGATGATGGTGGCACACTACACTACTTCAAAAAATTGAGTAACTCTTTTATGGGACAATTTACCAGATAAGGTTCACCATCACTGCTCTAGAGTTCTAGAGCAATATTGAAGGGGTTTTTTTTGGTTTCATGGTATATTCCTACATTGGCGAAAAATGAATTTAATAAATTTGCGACCTCTTTTGGTTCATTCATTATAGGTACCTCTCTGCTACCCTTAAATTAATATATTTTTCTTTAACATTTTTGTTTCCTTTTATTAAATTCCAAGCTGACTTAGATAAACTGTCTAAAGTAATTAAATTATTTTGCTTACCTCACAAGATTTTGATCCTCTAATATTTATCTCTATATGTGTTTGTAATTTAAAAAGTATGCTCTAAATTCTGACTCTTTACTAAATTTATTTAATTCACTATGCAATTTTAGTTATGTGTTGACTAAAATACTTTTTGTATTTACTTTGTGTTTAGATGAAGACTTAAAAGCTTTTAGAGGGCAAGCTAAATTTAAGTTAAAGTTTAAATTATTTAGAAACTCTGATACTTGAACATTTATTTTTTGAATGTTAGCAATCCTTCCCCAGTCTTTCTTGCATAATAAAAATTTCAATTGAGCAACATTAGAGGTATTATATATACTATCTAGAAATAGTACTTGAAGGAGTTTTATCTACTTTGTGAAAATCATGTAGCACTGTCTCTTGGCATAACGACTCAAGATACCAGACTGCATGATCTCACCTGACAAACGATAATTGGAAATAATAATAATAATGTAATACTATGTAGTTTTTGTCTATAGCTTTTGATTATTTTTTTGATTAATTCATACAGGAAAAATCAAGTTGTTCAAATAAATAATTGGAAAGATTCTCAATATCCAGTAAACGAAATTGAATTAAAATCATGTTAATGTAATATTTTCACTCTAAATCCTCCTCAAATTAAAAAAAAAAATTAAAAATATATCATTGTTAAGGTTATTCTTACATTAATAAAAGGTTTGCCATAACTTTTGTAGGACAATCAATGAGCCTCACCAAATTAAATGTACCCAACCATCTTTCAACCTTTTACAACTTGAAGTACTTGTTAAAACAAATGTTAAGTTGTCAACAAATAACTTGTGCAAAAGAAACTCTAATATAGTCAAAAATACATAAATCACCATTAGGTGCTCTGTGTAGTCCAATAAAAAATAATTGATTTTTTATAATTTGAGCCCAGACCCTTCAAAATGTTTTTTGATAATTTTTTCTCGTACTATTGGAACTTAGTCGCATAATTATCTCTTCAAAACAACACCACCACCACTCATTTGCATGATCTACAGAAAACTGACTGTAAATTACAAGTCAATAGATTAAAATTATTTACATTATTAGAATTGAAAGCATGTTCAGTAACCACAAAGATGTGAGGTTTCATGTTATCCACCAATCATTCACCTTATTGGTGGCAAACTGAGCATTCTGGTGAAGATCTGAAAAAGTCTCTTGGGTATCTTTATTGGCATATCTGCCTGTCTATGTATCTTTATATACCCTATTCTAAGGTATACGAGTTATCACTTATAAAATATTAGGGCTTGTACGTTTTGGAAATTTTTTGGAGTTTAAAATTTTAGTTGCATCACCTTTATCTTGTCTAAATAATTTTGTTTGTTTTTGTCTACACTTGTTGGAAGCCCAAAAAGGAGATCCTATGCTGAAACAAAGTGTGTTTAGATGTTTGGCCATTTATATAACATGACATTGTAGAGGTAGCTGGAGTGGTGCATTTTACACATAAGGAGGTTTTAATCCTGCAATCTATTTTACCACTGCAGAGAGTCTCATATATTATAATAAATGAGCTATTTTTTATGCTTACTGATTTAGTATACAAAATATGGTCAATAGCTTTGTGTAAAGCATTACATAATATTATTTTCTTCATTTTTTAATTACTTTCTCACATGGGTGATGGGTCAAAAATCGATGTCAAATTTATTTGTTTATTATTGATATATCTGTTTGAGTAAAAGAAAGTGGTTTTTGGAATGATGTTTGTTTGGCTCAAATGTGTGGACCGATTTAAATCAAATTTGGTATGTGGCCATATCTCGAGACTTTTTCCTCATTTTTTAAGGCTGTGATAAGGAAAAAAAACAATTATTATTTTCTGAAAATTGGCTCCAACAATTTTTTATCGAATTTTGTTTAGGTGTAGCCTCTAAGGAGCCAAACTAATTGTATTGTTCTCCATATCTAAAAAAAAATATTGGTTTTAGAATTTTCGGTAATAAACCAAAAACATAGGACTGTTAAAAGACATTATGTTGCGTAAATATTACGGCTTTTTATTAACCCTTTTGTTTTGATTAAAAACAAGATAAAAATAATGTATTCAATTCCAACTAACAAAACGTATAAATGATATTTCTAAAAAAAACCTTCAATTCGCATAGCGACGATTGTTCTTCCTGTTTCGTTCAATGTAATAATATAAAACAATAACGCACATTGTTGCCAGACCTCCAGTCTGACAACGCTTTTTTCTTTCGTCAAGGTATGAAATATTGGCTGTCCAAAGTTTGGCAACAACGCTCTAATTTGCCTGTATTGTTGTTAACACCTGCATCCTAGGGTGTACCTGCGAAATGTCACGTACACCATGTTACGTCATCACATCACCCCATGTATCATCCGAGATTGTCCTTCAGAAACTGAATTCTGATTGGTTCTTGAAAGGCGTCATTTTCCTACCCTTGTCGAGGCCTCGGCTTCATTACATTCAGTTTGGCTCCAGATTCCTACTCCGTAAGTCGTCAACGTCATGATGAATTCTACTTCAGGCTACTGAAAAATCATATTGTGTATTGTTCCAGTACCAATTCATTTTCTTTCATGTTATCAGTGCAGTTCTATTTTTCTGTGTGTGGATTGTGGGGTATGTGAGAAATTGTGATTTGTGCGTCTAATGAACGTTAAATTGTGGTATAAAACTAATATACATTTTGAGTGTTTTACAGCGTGCACATCTAACAACGCGTCGTAGAGTTGACATTTTCGATTATTCACGTAAGTACAAATTACAATTACATCAATCATATATTGTCATTTTCTATATGCAGAATTTTTGTTGAATTGTTACTGATTGGTCCTCCGGAAAAAATCCACAACTTTTCACATAGAAATACATAAACCAAAATCCCGTACATTATCGTACATTTTTTTGGTCCTCCGGGCCGGATATGCTTTTGAATTGTTTAAAAAAATTATTTAAATCATTGAACTACGCTATGGTTATACATTATTTTATTTGTTTATTCATTTCTTGTGAAAAATTGGAGTTTCATAAGCGTTAAGCTTCAATAGTCGCCATTTAATTAGGCTGCCATACTTGAACCACTGCGCAGTCCTTTTCGCGTCATTGCATTACCCTATAGCGCTAAATGTTTTCACAGAACCTATGCTTACAACATTAGGAACTGTTCATGTTTACTTCAGTTGTCAATAACAACAAAAAACTTAACCTCAAATAAGTTGATTGTTTTTCTACGTTACATTAATGAAAATTCATCACATATTAGTTTTTATTAATAAATAATATTTTCTTTGAGAATAATAAGAAATATTATAGTCCAACTTTATAAAATTCTACATTTATAATTTAAACAAAAAATTTTTATTTTGTTCAAAATGAGATTTAACGCTTTTCAACGTCAAGCCAAGCTTATACTAGTTAGGCTTACTAGCCTCAACAATCGTGTACAAGACTTATCTACTAAAGTTGCAAGCAGTAGTCTAACATTAATCCACGAAAAAAAACTTCTTGAATATCTTGAGGTAATTAACAAATTATCTGCAGATTTCGAAAGTTATGTCGATCGTGCAACTTCTGTTGAAGATATCACTGATGCACAAATCGAGGAGGTTTCCACACTTCAAGATGAAGTTTCACAATTAACAATTGATTCAAAAACACAAATACGCGTTTTAATTCCTAATTTGGGAAACTCTACTGATCTAAATGTTAGCGCACTATCTCACCATTCAGAGCATGCTAATGCTGTGAAACCATTAGTCAAATTGCCTAAACTAACCTTACCTAGTTTCAGTGGTGTAATTTCCACTTGGAGTAGTTTTTACAATACATTTAATGCAACCATTCATCAAAATGAAAGTTTGTCGCAAATTGACAAATTTAACTATTTACTTAGCTGTCTACACGATGAGCCTTTAGCACTCATAAGAAATATTCCTCTTAGCCATGAAAATTATAGAATAGCCTTTGATCTATTATGTAATCGTTATCAAAATCCTAGAAGGCTCATTAGCCATCATATTTACAAAATAATTGATATGCCAAACATTGACCATCCGTCATTGAAATCATTTCGGCAATTCTTAGATGTTTTTCAAGAGAATTCTCAAGCCTTGAAAATTTTAAATTTCGATATAAATCAAGAATTAACCCTTTTATCTATTTTGTTACGGAAATTAGACACTACTACTCGCAAACGGTTCGAAGATCGTAGATCTGTCGAACATCTAATGCCTACCATTAAAGAATTGATCACATTTTTAGAACATGAGTGTGTTCATTTCGAAGACGCTCTCACATCTGAATCAGGTGTTAAAAACCTTACTATTTCGAAACCTACCACTTCAAAACAAGTTGTGACTTTCAAAAAACCAGGAACCCAACCTAACCGAAATGTTTGTTTTGCTAGCCCTGTCAATGACTATCAATGCAGTTTTTGCAAAAGAAACGGCCATAGAATTTATAAGTGTCAAGATTTTCAACTTTTATCACCATTTAAAAGATTGGATTTTATAAAAACTCAACGACATTGTATTAATTGTTTGTCTACTGGACACACCGTTACTAATTGTCCAAATAAACTTAGGTGTAAAACTTGCAACCAATCACATCACACACTTTTGCATTTCGACGTAACAAAAACAGATTCAAAAAACAACCAGCCAAAGCAGCAATCTTCTAGCTGACTATACACTGAAAACAAAATTAAACCTTTAATACCACAAAATGCTAGTACTTCCTGGACAGGTTATACCTCTACAAAAGGTCACCTAGTTTCACATCATAATAAAACCCTTTCAAACACTTCTATGTATTTACAAAAGTCTAATACTGTTACAGTTTTGAGTACAATTAAAATAAAACTAACTTCTAATAAAAATAAATTTCAACTTGCTACTGCTTTAATAGATTCAGGAAGCCAAACTTCAATTATAACTTCAGCTTGTGCATTTAACCTAGGCTTATATATTCAACCTTCATGTATACAATTAAATGGCATTTCTACTTTACGAACAGCTATTAAAGGATTTACAAAAGTTAACCTGTCAACTCTTGATGGTAACTTAATCAATGCAAATCATCCAGTTATAGTTTTAGATAACATAGCCTCCAATTTACCAAATTGGGAAGTTACGCCAGAGTTACGTTCAAAACTCAAAAATTTGAAATTAGCCGATTATGAATTTAATTATCCTAATAAAATTGATTTCTTAATAGGTGCCGATCTGTATGGTCAGATATTAACTGGTCAACACTTAATCTTAGGCCCAAATTTGCCAACTGCTATTGGGACAATTTTTGGATTTTCGTTAATTGGTCCTACTCAATCAAAAATAATAACCTATAACCCGCGCTCATTGTTACATACAAATGAGTTAAACTTAAATCAAGTTTTACAAAAATTTTGGGAAATCGAAGAACCTCCTATCATTTCTAAAACTTCCTATGATGACTTGGAATGTGAACAACATTACATAAATCACATTTCTCGCGACGACAGTGGTCGTTATGTCGCCGCACTACCTTTCAAGAGTGACCCAAGCTTGCTTGGTAACTCTTATGATGTCGCTAAACGTAGGTTTTTTAGTTTGGAAAAAACTCTAAATTCTAAACCACAGTTAAAACCCGCATATATTGAATTCATGGATGACTACATTTCCAAAGGTCACATGACCTTAGTTGATGATTCAATTTTAAATCAATCAAATTATTTTTTACCCCATCATTGCGTAATTAAAGAACATAGTTCAAGCACAAAATTAAGAGTAGTGTTTGATGGGTCGTCAAAAACTACTAGTGGTTTTTCATTGAATGACACTCTATACTGTGGTCCTAAACTCCAATCTGAAATACCTGACATAATCTTTCAATTTCGACGCTTTAATACAGTCTTTTCTTGCGATGTCCGTCAGATGTACAGACAGATTAATATCGCCCCCGATGATCGACGTTTTCAATTGATTCTTTGGAGAAGTGACTCCACTAAACCACTTGAAATTTACAAACTAAACACCGTTACTTATGGTGTCAAGACAGCACCTTATTTGGCCATCCGAACCCTACAACAGTTAGTTCAGGATGAAGGTCACAATTTTCCACTTGCTGCGCAGGTTATCAAATCTAATATTTATGTTGATGACATTGTTACAGGCTCTCATGATGTACCAAGTGCCTTAACATTACAAAAGGAATTGATTTCTTTTCTCGAAAAGGGTCATTTTCAATTGAGAAAATGGTCCTCTAACGCCCCTGAGCTTCTTTCAACAGTCCCTGAAACTCATAGGGAAAAACTACTCTATTTTAAGTCACCTGACCAACCTTTGTTTTCAATATTAGGGTTAAAATGGACACCAGGTGATGATGCTTTTTCTTACACTATCAACATAACAAACCACGTTTATACAAAGCGCTCAATATTGTCGGTCATTGCACACTTGTATGACCCATGTGGGTGGCTTTCACCTATCACTTTTCATGCCAAATGCATTATTCAACTCTTGTGGTCAATCGGAGTCGATTGGGACGACAAACTGCCCGAACATATTGTCCGCACATGGACTACGCTAATTAAGGACATGCCAGCTTTAGAAAACATTAAAATACCTCGCAATTTTAATTTACATAACGCCCAAGACATACAGCTACATGGTTTTTGTGATGCTTCTGAACAAGGCTACGCTGCGATTGTTTATTTACGTATCACTGAACACAACTCCACACCAAAAACACACATATTGATTGCTAAGTCCAAAGTAGCACCACTAAAACGTATCTCTTTACCTCGACTAGAATTATGTGGCGCTCATCTACTTGCTAAATTAATGCACTACTGTACAAATTTAATTTCCCCATTTCATAATATAAATTTCATCCATTGTTGGACTGATTCGTCAGTCACTTTAGCTTGGATCAAGACACCGTCTTACAGACTTAAAACTTATGTTGCCAATCGAGTAAGTCAAATACAAGATTGGGTATCGTCAGAGAACTGGTTCCACGTTCCTTCACAGCACAATCCAGGTGATTGCGCGACGCGTCCGCTCTCTCCGTCTGCCTTTGTAAACCATTCTTTGTGGTGGTCGGGACCAATTTGGTTAAAGTATCCGCCCAATAAATGGCCAAAATCACCGCATCAGGTGATGGACATTTTACCTGAAACTCGTAACTCCCCCCTCCACATTGGTATAGTTTCGACTACATCAGAGTGGGACCTGTTTTCTCGTTACTCTAATTGGACAACATTGAAACGTATCCTAGCATTAATGCTCAGATTTATTAATAATTGCTCTAAAAAACAAAAACGATTTGGTTCTTTAACCGTCACAGAACTTCAACATGCTGAAACTAAAATAATAAAATTAATTCAACACTCTAATTTTTCGGATGAAATACAACTCCTAAATCAAAATAAACCATGTACGTCAAAATTACTACGTTTGTCACCCTTCTTAGACGACAATCAAATTCTTCGAGTAGGAGGTAGACTTACGCATTCTTCTCTTAATATCAACGCTATACATCCTGCAATCTTGCCCAAAAAACATTACATAACCACGTTAATAATAAACTTTTATCATTTAAAACATTTACACGCTGGCCCGCAATTAGTCCAATCACTTATTTCACAACATTTCTGGATACTATCAGCCAGAAGTGTAATCAGGACTTGCATATTTAAATGCATAGTCTGTTTCAAAACTAGGCCTTCACTACCAATCGATAATAACATATCTTAAAATATATACAAAACAAAATCAACGTTGCTATGCGAAACTAAACCACAACTATTTTTTAAAAAAACCCTTCACCTTAATTCAACGTAACTTTCACACACCCTGTATATAAAATACAAAAGTATACTATAGAATAATTATAAACCTCACTTTACAACAAAAGTGAAATAAAAGGTCAGAAATATCTCACCCCAACTCAACCACTAATGAATGACCATTGTTTAACTTCCTTCCGCTTTGAGAACGGTTCCCCTCTAAATAAACAATACTACACAACGCTTCTGACTTTTATCTCAATTTTATATTAAAATATTCCTACAATATTTTTATACAAAGCTTACACATCAGAGTACGCCTGCATGTTGTAGCCATGTTACCTTCTAACAGGAAATTCCTCTCAACCTGTTTCCTAACCTTACGGGTACCCTCCTTTTAATCCTATCTTCGGATTAACCCTCCCATTCTATCCGTCTCTAATCTTTATTCCTCTCATTATTCTTTCACTCTCTCATAATTCCTGTTGAACGCCTAGCGTTCAAGGCCGGGACTATGTTGCGTAAATATTACGGCTTTTTATTAACCCTTTTGTTTTGATTAAAAACAAGATAAAAATAATGTATTCAATTCCAACTAACAAAACGTATAAATGATATTTCTAAAAAAAACCTTCAATTCGCATAGCGACGATTGTTCTTCCTGTTTCGTTCAATGTAATAATATAAAACAATAACGCACATTGTTGCCAGACCTCCAGTCTGACAACGCTTTTTTCTTTCGTCAAGGTATGAAATATTGGCTGTCCAAAGTTTGGCAACAACGCTCTAATTTGCCTGTATTGTTGTTAACACCTGCATCCTAGGGTGTACCTGCGAAATGTCACGTACACCATGTTACGTCATCACATCACCCCATGTATCATCCGAGATTGTCCTTCAGAAACTGAATTCTGATTGGTTCTTGAAAGGCGTCATTTTCCTACCCTTGTCGAGGCCTCGGCTTCATTACATTCAGTTTGGCTCCAGATTCCTACTCCGTAAGTCGTCAACGTCATGATGAATTCTACTTCAGGCTACTGAAAAATCATATTGTGTATTGTTCCAGTACCAATTCATTTTCTTTCATGTTATCAGTGCAGTTCTATTTTTCTGTGTGTGGATTGTGGGGTATGTGAGAAATTGTGATTTGTGCGTCTAATGAACGTTAAATTGTGGTATAAAACTAATATACATTTTGAGTGTTTTACAGCGTGCACATCTAACAACGCGTCGTAGAGCTGACATTTTCGATTATTCACGTAAGTACAAATTACAATTACATCAATCATATATTGTCATTTTCTATATGCAGAATTTTTGTTGAATTGTTACTGATTGGTCCTCCGGAAAAAATCCACAACTTTTCACATAGAAATACATAAACCAAAATCCCGTACATTATCGTACACATAATTTTACAAAATAATAACATAGTTTGAAAAATGTTAACTTTAATGACCTGATTTTTGCCTACAAAATTGTAAGTAAAACAATATTGCGGTTCGAGATTAATTGTAAAAAAAAACATTAACCTTGATCGGTGTCATTAATAGCTGGATTTTAATCAAATACGATTTATGCTGAGGACAGATCTATGGCATAAACGAATCAGGTTTAGACGCTATTTAAATATATAAATATTTATGGGTTCACACATATGTCTATGGTTCATTTTCTCTTTTTGATTGAGGACTACCAAACTGACATTTTTTTTTTTTTGTGAAAATTAGTTTTGATTTGTTTTTATTTGGTTTTGACGATTGGTAAGGAGAAAGTTTGTGCAATGTTTTTGCACCATTTATTATTTATTTAACCCATGCCATGTATAATTAATTGGTCCTTAATCAGTTGGGGTTGGTAATAGTTTTATGATTTTGACATGTATTGTCATCATATCTAAAAGAAATAGAATATATAATAACTTGAGTTCTTGATGTTCAACCTTAATATTTTTTTAAAACCTTGATATATTACTAATTGGTATGAGTTTTAGTTATCAATTTTGTTTGTCTCTCTTATATTAGGGTCAACATTTCTTGTCACTCCATCTATTTCAGCCACAACTTGCTTTAAGGATGCATTTCACTTAAGAATATTGAATATATTAAAAGTTGTTCCTATTCAGTCTTCAATGTTTTGATGACATCCTCTTCCATGACTGTCAGAAAAATTAGTAATTTTGGTTTGTCTGTAGGCCTATCTATGGGCAAATTTACCATAAGGTGGTATTTAAAATTTCTATTATAATCATAGTCCTTGGAGTTGTCAAACCTTTTTTTAGTCTTAAAGTTTTCATGTAAGATGCATAGATAAATAAAGGCACATCACAATAACAACAACACATAACAATAATATAATGTAGAAATGAACCAGTGTATCCAATTTTATCACAACTAAGTCCCAAGCTGATATGAGTGTTGTAAAGTAAACAAGCAGACCTGCTTTCTATAATGAGTAATCTTATATGATCTGAACTAAGTTAAACTTGCCCAAGTAAAGTAATTACAAAATCTAAAAGCAAAAATATGAGTCTAAAAATACTTATCAAAAATAAAAACTTTTTAGTCCACCTTAATCAGTACTAAAAATTCTAACTTGTAAAATTAATTTATTTTAAAAATATTAACACATAGAATCCTAAAACAAAAGCAGCACAAATCACAGTGTCTAAGCTTTTCTTATCAAGAGGCTATTGCTATGTTTTTCATCGTGAATGTTTATTCGCCCTTCTCTAAATAAACTTCACTGCCTTACTTTTGTATCACTCATAATCAACTTGTATATGTCACGAATTTAGTGGTGAATTTTGCCCACTGAAATGTTTTCCCCCCAAAGTTGGATTACTGCTCGTAGTTCACACTTGGCAGGATCAATATTTGTAACACTAATTATAAACGTATGAATAACAACAACTAACCTCAAAATGACACAACATCTTATAATAATCATGTTGTAGGAACAAACTCACACACCAAATTTGATCAAAATATGTTCATATATATATTAGTTACCTTTATTAGTAGTCAGAGCAATTCTTTTTTTGTAGAAACACTACAGCGTTGTTTCACCGGCTCCGTCAGGTGTAGGCTTAACACTTAAATAAAACACATAACGACACTGAACACACACGATAACACGACACAAAAAACAATATAAAATCTATCTCAGGTTAACTCTTCGTCAAATGTCATACAAACTTTATACTGGCGTGGCCGCGGCAAAGTTTCTGTGTTTCTGAACGGAAACTGAAGTGAAGGATTCTGAATAATGGATTCTCAATGTCAGCTGTGTTTGTTTAAAGATCAGACATTAGGTCGTAGATGGGGTTAGCTGCAAAGATCAATTTATCATTAAGGAGTGAGCCGGGGTTTCTCTTCTGGGAAGTGTATATATTATATTCTTCCAATACGTTGAGACGACGGCCCTTCTTCTCGTTGTGGATAATGGTCATGTCGGTGCTGATATCTGTGTATGTGTGGTTTGTGTTGATCAAAACATTTCCTTGAAAAACTCAATTTTGATTTATCAGCCCTTCATATAAACTGAAAAGTCAACTTTTTGTTTATGTGAGAAAGTCAAAATACAAATAAAATGTACACCTCAAAAATTATTTTAATATGTTTTTTCTAGCATGGAAGGAGGGGAGCTGTTTCAAAGAATACAAGATAGACAAGATGGAGCATTTACAGAACGAGGTAGGTGTATTCAGATAATTTAATAATGCAGTTATAAAAATTTGTATTTGTACTCCTTAATATATTGAATTGAAAAAACAACAAATTTTCAATACTTTGAAGCAGAGAAAATTGACAAATTTTTACATTGTTTATCAGGCATCCCCAGGGGAGCAATGATTTAAACAAACAATCCCAACTTAACCCTTTCGTGGGCAATGCATTATCAACTGTGTATACGAGAATGGGCAAGCCTTTTTTTACCAAATACAACACCTTTACAAAAAAATTTGTCAAAATTTCAATTTTATATAGAATTTAGTGAAAATAATGTCACTTAACAAGTACACTCTGGAGAATCACGTGGTGTTCAAGTTTTTTTAATTGTTAAATTTATAAATGTTGAAAAAAAAAAATTTTTTAAAAATGAATAACAAAAAACTCAAAAATTCTCAATTTGAACTAATTTAACACCATAAATTTATGTTATGAATTTTTGTTGTTGTATATGTCTTAAGAGTCCAATTAATTTCAAACAATTTAAAAAAAAAATCACTTAAATTGGTTAATATTTACAATTTTTATATTAGTTTTTATAAAATGTGTCAGCACTTGTGTTTTGGAAAGCATTCCGGGTGTAGGAATTCTATAACAGTCTAACCTATCATCATTTAGGCCTAGGCCTAAGTCATTGGTATTGTCAAGAGAATCATTGTTTACATTATCACTATCAATAATAAGTTCATCACCAGTTTTACTGTCCGAATCAAAAGATAAATCACTTTCACTGTCTTCATCCAAATATTTGTCAATATCTGAAGTGTTGACACTAGGCCCTGCCGATACACTGCTTGTAACGTAACCAACAACACAAATATTTAAAAAATACGATAAACTAATATGAAAAAGTAATAGAACTGAGTAAAGTAAACGATGTAAACATAATAAGTAACTAAGAAACTAATTTAACTGTTTAAAATAAACACACAACTTAAGACCACTAACAAACAATGACGCTGCAATAAACATAACCTCCATAACCAAATGCGATCGGCTGAGAGCTTTGTAGATCGACTTCAACTTTAAAATATCGATATAAATCGATGTTGAAATATTCCTTTATTCTTTATGAATAGAACCACATAACATAGAGCGTGATCTGTTAGCTATTACTTAAACTACGTGCAGTTTTAAAGGGTACCGATAGATCGTTACTCTGCCCGTTTTAGCAAGTATACTGGGTGACGATAGATCGGTACCTTGCCCGCAAAAGGGTTATTTTTCCATATTTTTAGCAGATTCTCATCGATATATATATATTAATATATATAATTCTGGTAGTCAATTCAAGCAGGTCTAAAATACTGCAAATAATTTATTATTATTGATTAACGATTTAGTATAATTATTATATTTTATAAATTTTATAATAATTATTATTAACTAGATACAGTAGACTCTCATAAATCCGGACCATTGTGGCGGACGGCTGGTCCAGATTCTGAAAAATCCGGATTTCCCGGAGTCGGAGATAAGTCGGCCGCGGGGCCGATACGAGCGGTGAAACACCGCACATGCAATCGCTACCGGACCATGCCGATACCCAACGACACTTGTTACACTCTGACACAATAACTAATGGTACTGTTACTATAATTTACATAATACAGTACTGGATTGTAATTAAGTAAAACACAGGGTAGGGCGTGTCAATACCTTACCCCTCCTCAGCCGCGCGGAAACTTCCACAGCCCGTGAATCACTACAAAATACATCATTCATGCAATGCGGAAGATCGCGTAAAAATTGAAGGCTCTAAAGCAGCAAATTGTTATAAAAATTTTTTTACTGTCTGGTGCAGATTTTCGTGATCCGAATTTATGAGAGTCTACTGTAATTAAAATTAATAATTTTTCTTTCTAGTTTAAACCCCTTTAATGTTGTTTTTTGAATTGTTATGTTTAGTATATCTTTCAAATTGATATTTGAATTATACCAATTCTGATTTTAAAGTTATTTGATAATGATGGATTGTTCATATTATTGATATAGTTTAACCCTTTTAGTGCCAGGAAAAATTCCATAGTCACTCCCAAGAATTCCGTGATTTTTCCCACTAGTACTACGAAGAATGCCAGGCCTTTTTTATATATTTTGCAGTGTTTTACTAAAACATTTATAAAAACTACAAATATTAACATTATATCAATTTTTTTTTGTTTTGTACAAAATTAAATTCCTACCTAAAAAATATAAAAATTACCCTTTTTGAAATCTATAATATTTTTTATAACTAAAAACAAAAAGTTGTACTAACCAAATAGATATATATTTTGAGTTTTCGATAAAATTTAGTTCTTGAAAAAAAAACAAAATTTTTGAAAAATGTTATGTAACTTGATAAAACCACTAAAATTGTACACACACACACACGCGCGCATACACACACAAACACACCTATACTTGTTTCCTGTATGAATCGAGGAAACGCGTAGCGTTAATGCATAGTCAACTTTTCTGTAATACTAAAAATATCTTAATAATATTTATTGCTTATACTAATAAAATTACACCAAAACTAGTTATGACTTTTTTTTTCCAATAAAGGTTATTTTTAAAACATGCACAGTACATACACTGCGAGCAAATGTAGACATCATGTGAGTTACACTACTATAAGTAGGGTATATGTAAAAGTCGTAAGTTTATTCCCAAGCATTTCTTTTGTTTGTCAACCGGAAATTATACAGGATATTGCCGTGGTTCTTTAAATTAAAAAAAAACACCTGCTCGACTATCATGAAAATAAAATCGTTTTCATACAGGCATTATGCAAGTCCGTAAATATAGAACCTTTTTACAATGAAATGTGAACCGATCCTATCTCCTTATCTCTCGTCATAATATAAAGTTAAATTTATATAGCGTATTATTATTGTTGAAGATATTGCACATGCTGTTAATGTAAACTAGTCTGTAAACATATAAACCTTCTACTCTGAAATTTGCTCCAATCTTATCACTTGCATCTCTCGTCATATTTTAAAGTTAAATTTATAAAGCTTATTATTATTGTTCAAGATTAGTCATATTGCTTATTATTATTGTTTAAGATTAGTTACATTTCTGACAATTTAAACAAGTCTCTAACTAGACAATCTATCTACTTTAAAATGTGCACCGATCCTATCACTTGCAGCTTTCGTCATATTTTAAAGTTAAATTTAAAAAGCAAATTATTATTGTTGAAAATTATTCACATTGATGACAATTAAACTAATCTGTAAATATACTATGAAATGTGCACCGATCCTATCACTTCCATCTCTGACCATAATTTATAGGTTTATTTTTATAGCTTATTATTATTTTTGAAAATCATTAATTTTGGTACAATGTAAACAATCTGTAAATATACAAAAAATCTACTACGAAATGTGCGCCGATCCGTCACTTTCATCACTCCTAATAATTACTTAAGCTTATTATTGTTGTTGAAGTTTATTTACATTGCTTTTAACCTTAGATTTGGCAGTTGGGTAAGAAACTGTCATTTGACCACTGACGAAAGATGGACAACTGTAAAAAACTCACATTTTGCAACTCGTCATTAGAGTTACTTAAAACCATCTTATCGAAATAAATGTTATACCATTGTAAAGCTGACGTTTCGTAGATGCATATACATGTAATCAAAAGTTCATAAAACGCTATAAAAATATTTAATTAATTGGTAAAGTTTGGCGTGTTTTAGACAGAAACATGACGGTTGGCAAAGAATACAAAATGGAGTCCTCCTTTAGGACGTTGTGATAATAATGTTTTCTGACCATATTCCTTGACAATTATACTGTTCTTAGTACAAATGTTTACCTATCGAACAGAGTTCGCCACATGTCAGAAAGACAAATGGTTTTCATTCTAGATTTTTTTCAACACAAAAAAACAGTTTTAGAGAAAAAAAATGGTTGTTTTCTTCAAGTCCACTTTACCCTAGTAAATGAATTCTTAGAAACATGAATTATACACCATTGAAAAGCTCATATTTCAAGCTTTTAGAGGTTATGAAATTTGATTATCTTGCTACATTTAGACAAAATACAATAATTCTTTGAAGTCCCCTATTTCTCCGGCAGACTGCTGCACTCGACGGCTAAAGAACTGTAACCTACTTCTCTCCTTGTTTATTCTAAATATAGCTTTACATTTGCCCTATCTGACAGGTTCTTATCTCTTTGTATAGACAAAATGCAGACCTTTCCAATGATATAAACCAAGTTTTAGTCAGTCATATGGAACCTAAAGACAACGTGGTTGTTTCGGATTGACGGTTGCAAACTGAAGCAAAATGGCGTTCTTTTTGTCGCTTTCTTCATATTTCTTGTGATAAATCGAGTGTATTCATTGATTATAAAAATGTATTATATAAGTTTATATGTGTGTTATTCTTTGTAGAATCTATTGTGTTATTGTAATTGTGAAATCTAGTGAATGTTGATTTAGGTGTACAAAACATTACTAAAAAGGCGTTAGTGGGTAAACCTTGCAAAATTTATAACTTATTACGGGTAAGTACAATTTCTATATTCAAAATTTCAGAATTTGATTTTTTTTTTACCAATTGTTATTCATATTTATACTAGAAAACGTTTGTAATACTCGTAAAAAATGTAAAAATAGATTTTCTACGCTCAATTGGACTTTGAAGTGAAATTTAGCCTTGGATTTTCGTGTTTTTTTTTGTTCTATGCAATACTGGCTCCAAAATTATTATTCAATCTTTTTTTAAATTACACTACTAAATTCTATGAACATTTCTGAACATAATTATATTTAGAAGTTGGTTTTCCATAAATATTACAAATTTTGGTGATTTATTGAAAATAAGCTGGACCATTCCTCTTTTTTTGTAAAACAATTTTTTAAATATTCAAAATGTAACAAATTTTGATATATTTTTTCCGAAATGTATTCACAAATATATCACTAAATTTTTGTACATCTTAGAAAAAGGTTGTAAGCTTTTGATTTTGGGTGATACAGGTATTTCTGAAAAATGGTAACATAAATTTTTGACATGTAACACACTTACTCCAAAACCGTTTCAAAAATTATTTTTTTTATTACATAGATAAATTATATGCATCTTTCTGAGAAAAATGATGTCTTATAAGTTAGGTTTTGTTATATATTAATATATTTTATTAATTTTTAAACAAACGAAGATTTTAAAAACAAATTAACATGTTGCCAAATCAAGAGTTAAATTACACAAGGAGGTATTTTTTTTATTTATTATTTTTTTTTAATATGAAAGTTGCGTCGATCCTATTACTTGCATTTTTTGTCATAATTTAAACATAAATTGATTAAACTAATTATTATTGTAAAAGTGTTTACATTGATGATAAGTTAAACAAGGCCATAAATACACAAACATTTTAAAATGAATGTAGTCCGATCCTATAACTTGAATCTGTCGTCATAACTTTAACTAAAAATTAATATGTTAATAATATTTACGTCGCTAATAAGTTCAACAAATATATAGATATACAAACTCTCTTCCAAGATTTGTGCATGTATTCTTTCACTTGTAATTCTCGTCATTTACTTTCGAAATGTATACAAGTCTTTAAATATACTAAGACTATACCATAAAATAGCCAACAACCCGTCTATTAGCAACTTTCAAAATGAATTATTGGTAATATATTTGTTTCACCAATTCTTAACTATCAACTAGGATCACAAATTTCAAAATAATTTTAAGTGACATAATCGTCATCTCCTAATTACCCTAGAAGCGATTATGATCACAATTTAAGTACACTCATTTTGAAAATTTGAATCAATCATACCACAGTTTTTTTTTATATTACTATATTACAGATAGGTGGACATTTCTGATGTGAAAACACTTTACAGGTATTCTCTCTCTCTCTCTCTCTCTCTCTCTCTCTCTCTCTCTCTCTCTCTCTCTCTCTCTCTCTCTCTCTCTCTCTCTCTCTCTCCTCTCTCTCGCCTTCTCTCTGTCTCTTTATTTAGGGGTTAAGTGGAAAACTGAACCTGATGGTCCTAACTTTGCCTAAAAAGACTTTTATTTTTTCTCTCCCTCCTTTCTATCCTATACTCTAAGTCGGTTTGAAATTCGTCTGTATTCCTCCATTCCAGAATGTGACAATTTTTTCCTTCTCACTTGTCACGTCGGCTTTGAGTTACACTCAAAGACGTTTTAAAATCTTCATTTCTAAATCTTTTCATTGACTAATAAATGTAAATGATCGATCTTTTTATGGTACCCCTTACTCGGTTTTAACAAATTGTAGGGTACGTGTAATTAAAAAAAAAAGTTACCTTTAGATTTTTTCCGGAGTTTTGTGAAATCTTCTTTCCCTATTAATATTAAACACATAACAAATAATTAAAACTAGCGGTATAATAATAACATATTGAAAATATATTATATTGTTGATTAGCTGTAACCACGGCTATAAGATTCATTAAGGTAAAAGTTAAATATTTTAAGAAAATATGAAAAGTTAAGGAAGCCGAGTCTGTTGAGTAAATATATTCCTAATTTTCACTCTGCATAAGTTCCTTAAGTCGTTTAAAATCAATTTTACCTTTGGTAGGCTTTGATTTCGAACATTTAATCATACATTCAAACTTGACGCATACAACAGTTTATTATTTAACATCTATATTAGTCACCCAACTCTCATATTCCAAATTAAGTCCAACTTTACGTCTAACAAAAATATGGTCAATACATGTAGCCATGTAGCCAAATCTCTCGAGAATCTAGTTGGGTTATTTATGAGCGAGCTCAATTCATGACAGGCCATTTTTATTTTATAAATATTCACTACATTCGAATTTTCTAAAAGGTTTATATTTAAATCTCCACTAATTATAATGAATGAATTTCCAACAGAAACTAAAAGTCCCATAATCACAAACAAACTATTACAATCAAACTCTTGAAGTCTGTAGAAAACTACTAAATCAACAACAATATTCCTAGATATTTAGATTTGCAAATGAATCATACGTGCTGTTATGAAATCAGCGATGTGAATATGTAATCACGGTAGGGCATTTGTAACGTAAACAAGCATCGCTTCCGCCAGATAAAGATTATTGGACTTCGCAAACCGATTGATAGACGGCAACCTGTATAGACTCTACTCGTTATCTCCTATCTATATTTCAGATAGTATAATTACATCGGGCATTGTGTCTAATCCTTGTTTGTAACTTTACGATAAATATATCGTAAATTTTAGGCGTCATATTTTAGGAAAACTTAAAACTGAAGCACCTGTAGCCCACTATATGGCATTGATGGAAGTGTGTAGTGAGGAAAGCAAGGTAATAAGAGACGTAAATTATTTAATGATTTAAGGAACAAAGGCAATAACATCTACAATAGAAGAGTATTTATTGACTCCTCAATTGATAAAGAAAGTTGTCGACTTTTGCCTGCAAGGCGTGTACCAGTGAATGCAAAATGTGTAGCTTCTAATTATGTTACATGTATGTTTTGTCAAGGGCTTTACTCAAAAAAATCTTTTCGAAAACATGTACCTAAATGCGCAGAAAACTTCAAAGAAATGAGGAAGTATCGTCTATTAATGAAGAAGATGATGACGAAGACTGGCGGACAATGAATGCAAGAAATAGGAAATGTCCTAATTTTGTTAAGAGATATGGTGTAACATATCACCCCACTGCTGAAGTAACCAGTGCAAAATATAAAGAGCAAATACTTCCTACGCTAAAAAAAAAAAAAAAAAGACGAAGTCGTTATGGCATTGCAGTACCCTTGAGTTATGGGTATTACTTGTGATTTTCTTAGTAACCACTTTAAAAAAAGGTATAAGCAGGTTGTTTCGAGAAAAATGTATGACGCTGGAAAACTTCTAATGAATATAAGAAAGAAAGATGAAACAATCCTGTTACTAAGAGATTGTCTTCATCCAAATAAAATAAATTGTAGTATTACTGAATTTTAAATAAATTAAAAAATATTTTTAAACTAATGTTTGTTAGATGTAGGGTAGATACCGGTTTTTAATACTGCTTTTAATACATTTAATTTATGTATTTAACTATTTAAGACGTTGCAAAATTGGTCCTAGCAACTTCTAGTTTATATATTTTAGTATTATTTGTAAAATGAATGTAATATTAATTTGAAAGAATAAATGTCTTACACACATATAAGAAAATTTGAATATTTAAAATATCGTAGTTACATTAGTGAATTAGTAATAACACCGTTCTTGGATTATTAAAGAAAATCGTTGGCCAGGGGGCAGGAAACATGCTAGCCATTTACATCAGATTTTAAAACTTAAATTACACCTACTTTTGTAGTAGTTTTGTGCTTGTCGCGTTTTGGAATTATTGATAGGAGTGGGGGAGGGATGCTGGAGACATATTAGAAATCTTAACCGGATTTGAAAATTTTAAATACACCAAAGCTTTGTGCTTCAAACTAAAAATTTTTTGCTCGACCCATTGTAGGGTTATTGGTAAATACATATTGTTATATATACGAGGCTGAGGAGGGGGGGAGGGATTGTAGATATGTTAGCCCTGTATTAGAATTTTTACAATTTGAATTACACCAGTGTTTTGTAACAGTTTTGTGCTACGAACATTAAGATTTGGTCTCTCGTCGCGTTTTTAAGTTTAAATTTGTGGTTCTTAAAAAATGGCAGCCCACTCAAACTAAATTTCAAATTTTAATTTCACAAAAGCTTCGATTTGTGCGGTATTCTGTGTTTTTAACTGTAACTAAAATATACAATTATCAAAAAAGTTACTGTACAGCCAAATTATTTCAACATGTCAAATTTGATAAAAATTGGTTCACTTGTTTCGGCTTTAGAATTTGTGCATGAGACAGATATTATTTCAAAAATCACGTTTCTTACTGATCACGCATCTACATGCATAATTAAAATTATTCTTTTCTTTTTACACATATAATAAAGGAAAAGTAGGGTCAACAAATAATGTCGTGTTTTTTGCGATTCTGGTCCCAAAAATAGCAATAAAGTTCGAAAATGGGAGGGAGGGCGAGGAAGTATAAATACTACCTAAATATTATAACTTATTAGGAGTGTTAGTACTAATTCTCATAATTTAGTACTAAATATAGACAAAATACCAAGAGGTTTGACTATCATTTCCATGGTCCGGCCAAAGATTTTCTTTAATAACTCATGAACGGTGTTTGTAATAATTAATTATAATTTAGTACTAAATAGGTATAAATCGTGGTATACATTTCGGGGCCAAAATTCAAAGTGGCTGAGTTACCTTACGACTGGTCAAAGTATTTCTTTAATAACTCTAGAACAGTGTTAGTACTAATTCTAATAATTAGTACTAAATGGATACGAAATCGTAAAATAAGTTCGGGGACGAAATTGAAAGAGGTCTCACTCCATGTCAATGCCCCGGTAAAAGAGTTTCCTTAATAACTCAAGAACGGTGTGAATACAAATACTTATAATATAGTAGACCTAGTAAATACTGTAGGTATTAAATTGTGGTTTATGTTTCGGGGCCGAAATACAATGTAGCCGGGTTACCTTGTCACTAACACGGCCAAAGTTTCTCTTTAATAACAATAATCTCGTGGTATACATTTCGGGGCCAAAATTCAAAGTGGATGAGTTACCTTATGACTGGTCAAAGTATTTCTTTAATAACTCTAGAACAGTGTTAGTACTACTTCTTCTAATTTAGTACTAAATAAGAACCAAATCGTGGTATACGTTTTGGGTCCAAAATACAAGGAGGGCCGTCTACCTTGTCACTAGCACGGCAAAAGATTGTCTTTAATAAATCGAGAACGGTGTTAGTACTAATTCTAATAATTTAGTACTACCTAGGAACTAAATCGTGGTTTAAGTTACGGGGCCGAAATACAAGGTGGCTGGGCTACCATGTCACTATCCGGCCAAAGATTTTTCTAATAACTCATAAACGGTGTTAGCACAAATTCTAATTATGTAGTACTAAATAGGTATTAAATTGTGGTTTACGTTTATGGACCGAAATTCAAAGTGGCTAGTTTACCATATCACTAGCACGGCCAAAGATTTTATTTAATAACTCGAGAATAATGTTAGTACTAATTGTTATAATTTAGCACTAAATCGTTGTATAAGTTTTGTGACCGAAACAATATGTAGCCGGGCTACCTGGTCACTAGAACGGCCAAGATTCTCTTTAATAACACGGGAACGGTGTTAGTACTAATTATTATAATTTAGTACTAAATCATATAAGTTTCGTGACCGAAACATAATGTAGCCGGGCTACCTGGTCACTAGAACGGCTAAGAATCTCTTTAATAACATGGGAACGGTGTTAGTACTAATTATTATAATTTAGTACTAAATCATATAAGTTTCGTGATCGAAACACAATGTAGCCGGACTACCTGGTCACTAGAACGGCTAAGATTCTCTTTAATGACATGGGAACGGTGTTAGTACTAATTATTATAATTTAGTACTAAATCGTATAAGTTTCGTGAAAGAAACAGAATGTAGCCGGGCTACCTGGTCACTAGAACGGCTAAGATTCTCTTTAATAACATGGGAACGGTGTTAGTACTAATTATTATAATTTAGTACTAAATCATATAAGTTTCGTGATCGAAACACAATGTAGCCGGACTACCTGGTCACTAGAACGGCTAAGATTCTCTTTAATGACATGGGAACGGTGTTAGTACTAATTATTATAATTTAGTACTAAATCATATAAGTTTCGTGATCGAAACACAATGTAGCCGGACTACCTGGTCACTAGAACGGCTAAGATTCTCTTTAATGACATGGGAACGGTGTTAGTACTAATTATTATAATTTAGTACTAAATCGTATAAGTTTCGTGAAAGAAACAGAATGTAGCCGGGCTACCTGGTCACTAGAACGGCTAAGATTCTCTTTAATAACATGGGAACGGTGTTAGTACTAATTATTATAATTTAGTACTAAATTGTATGAGTTTCGTGATCGAAACACAATGTAGCCGGACTACCTGGTCACTAGAACGGCTAAGATTCTCTTTAATGACATGGGAACGGTGTTAGTACTAATTATTATAATTTAGTACTAAATCGTATAAGTTTCGTGATCGAAACACAATGTAGCCGGACTACCTGGTCATTAGAACGGCTAAGATTCTCTTTAATAACATGGGAACGGTGTTAGTACTAATTATTATAATTTAGTACTAAATCGTATAAGTTTCGTGATCGAAACACAATGTAGCCGGACTACCTGGTCACTAGAACGGCTAAGATTCTCTTTAATGACATGGGAACGGTGTTAGTACTAATTATTATAATTTAGTACTAAATCGTATAAGTTTCGTGAAAGAAACACAATGTAGCCGGGCTACCTGGTCACTAGAACGGCTAAGATTCTCTTTAACGACATGGGAACGGTGTTAGTACTAATTATTATAATTTAGTACTAAATCGTATAAGTTTCGTGAAAGAAACACAATGTAGCCGGGCTACCTGGTCACTAGAACGGCTAAGATTCTCTTTAATGACATGGGAACGGTGTTAGTACTAATTATTATAATTTAGTACTAAATCGTATAAGTTTCGTGATCGAAACACAATGTAGCCGGACTACCTGGTCACTAGAACGGCTAAGATTCTCTTTAATAACATGGGAACGGTGTTAGTACTAATTATTATAATTGAGTACTAAATCGTATAAGTTTCGTGATCGAAACAATGTAGCCGGACTACCTGGTCACTAGAACGGCTAAGATTCTCTTTAATGACATGGGAACGGTGTTAGTACTAATTATTATAATTTAGTACTAAATCGTATAAGTTTCGTGAAAGAAACACAATGTAGCCGGGCTACCTGGTCACTAGAACGGCTAAGATTCTCTTTAATAACATGGGAACGGTGTTAGTACTAATTATTATAATTTAGTACTAAATATGTACTGAAATCGTTGTATTAGTTTCGGGACCGAAACACAATGTAGCCGTGCTAAACTCACAGCACAGGAACATTGTTACCACACCAAAAATAATAATAAATATTAAAAGTTATTTCAAAAAAATAATTTGTTTTTTACAATGATTTATTTTGGTCAACACATTGACATCCGAACAATTTACCAACAATAATGTATTAGTTGTAGTAAAGACCACCTCTGAAAAATGGTCACAACAAATGTCTACGTGCTTTTCAAAACTGCTTAAGCGACTTGGGTTAGAACAGAAGGCCATCAGGATGTCAAACTGGCAACAGTGCCGGCTCTCTTTGTGATATTTCGGTGGTTAAAATATACACCTTAGTTGCCATAATGGTATCACAATATAAAATATATACAATGGACTTCGTAATGTTAGAAACGTCAAAAGCTGCAACAATGATGTTAATTTAGTGATTGAAAAAAAAATGTATTTTAGAGAGAGATATTAAACCGAGTTTCAATACATAGTTCGAGAAAAATAATATTACGAGTCCCACTTCAAAATTAATATCACCTACGGAAGTTGATACGCAAGTAAAAAACCTGATTGGCGGAAGCACTCTCTCTCTCTCTCTCTCTCTCTCTCTCTCTCTCTCTCTCTCTCTCTCTCTCTCTCTCTTGCTCTTGTCTCGATGTAGACTGTAAACTAAAAGTTTTTAGTTGCTTCATGGTTTACGTATAAATTTAGGAATCCAAACACACACACCCTAAGTTGTTGTAAGTTTGTGTAGACGTATTACCGCTAAATACGTACGATGTAAGTGGTATAAATAATCTTGAACAACTAAATAATCTTCCTTTTGTACTTGTGATCAAACTAAGAGAGGCTAGGTTAGTCCTAACGCCCTAGTTAATGTCAAAGAACAGGTAGCTCACCGCTATATACTGCATGTCTCACCTAAAATATTACAACAGATAATTTTTGAATTATAAATATGATAGAGTACTTTAAATGGAGAACCTTCGTTTCTTTTCAATGAAGTTTAGAAATCCATTTTGTAAAATGTTAAATTATTCCAATATGGCGACCAACATTGAAATTTGATATGGAACACTCTGTAATTTATTATTTTCTCAAGTGTAAAACAATATTTTTTAAATGTATTATTCTTGAGTATTTTAAAAATCTTTAGCCGTTTAGGAATTACAGCCACTTAAACTTTAGAAAATTAAAAGTTTGATAGGCCTACAAATAATAATTTTGATTCCCACCTTAAATGTTACAATAGTTAACTTTTGAACCGTTGGGTAACATGATAAATTGTATTGAGTAAAAGGGAAGAGGTATTGACTATGACTAGTTACTTAATAATACGCACATAGTGAGTGTAGAATTAAAAATAGGTAAACATGACTACGAAATAGTTAATTTCTGCAATATAACAAACTATAACAAAGTTCACTGCTTAATGGGTTTTTATATGAAAAGTTGAACTATATACAATACCGTACTAACACTAATATAATACTGTAAACAATATTTATAATTACAACATTGCTCACCAAGGTTGTTAAAGTAATAATTAATAATAATAATCGTTAATAATAATCACCAAAATAATAATTAATCTTTAATAATATATTAATACAACTCATAATTAATTAATAATTTGCTCCAAATATAAATACAGATATATCTATATTCTTGTGTGTTTTTTGTAAAAAAAAATTGTAAATAATGGAAGCAGACAATATTTTTATCTATTATGTAGAAATCACATAAACTAAGCATGAGCATTAACAAATTGGAGTAACAACGTTTTAGCTACTTTTACTTGTTTCAATTGTGATTATGCACATTCCCATACAATTTTTAAAAATATCAAAACAATCAGTGTTGTTACCAGTGATTCTTCAATGATAACTAGCTCCCTGAAGTAAAGTAAATAATACCAGACATGCAGTATACTTGAATAAAACAAATCCAACAGGGCGAAATAATAAAAGAAATATTATATAAGAGGCTTGCTCCTTTCACTATGATTGTTATTTGCCACTCATTGGGATTATAGTGGTACATAATAATATACTGAACCCATCGATGCATATAAACCCAGGATTGCTATGAACATATGTTATAAAATGCTTGTTTTTCTGTCTGTTCACAATTTTGTGTTTTTTTAAAAAAAAAACTTTTTTTAATATATAGGCCTATCGAGTTAAAATTTTGTATACATATTTTTTATATAACCTTTTATCTACCAAAAACCTTTGTTTTGTATATTTTCAAGAAGTTCATTTAAAATTGGCATATTCAATTTAGGCGGGGTGGGGACATGACATATGACACGTAAAATTTGGCCAAGCCCAAAGGTAGTCTATTAATTTTTTCATCAAAAATACATATTCGTAATCAGATTTTCTTCTAGTTTTATTTGATATCCCACACATAATGTTGCCAAAACATTTTTTAACTCAATAGTTTTGCCTCTTACTACCCCAATGTTTAGAATATGTTTATGATTTATGAACACTTGTTATATTAAACCACATCGTTATTAATCGGTAGAGATATGTTCAACGAATTACTTGTAGGCATGAGGGAATAAAACATTTAATTAGAAATATTCAATTTCGTATTAGCCTTGTGGTAACTCAACAAAAATATACTTTTCCATTTTCTTACACGTGCGTAGTATAGAGGAAGTTATGTGATACGACAAAAGTGCGACTGAAAATCGTTTTCAGGTCCCCTAAAACTTTAAAAAAAGTTTTTTGAAATAATGTACGATTTCGAACAAATTTTGTAAATCTCAAGTTTCATTTTTCGATAATTCCAAATTTAGGAGTATCATCAAAGATATACGGTTTTATAAATTCCGTCTTCTAAGAAGATGATACACTGTTGTCAACAACTGATTAGATAAAATGTTGTAAGATTTTCTCAATATCGTTGGTAACGATTCGATGAAACTGTACCAAAATATAACTTTTACAAACACCAACAAGATGTATTGGTCGCTATACTGTGTATAAAAATCGCCAGTTTGGGAGTTATTGGTAAAACAAAAAATAGTCAGTTCAGTTGTGATAATAGCCACAATTTTTCAAAATCGACATTTAGTTAACATTTTTGTGATACGTTAAAGTTAATGACACAAATTTTACAGACACAGGAATACGGTTTACAGGAATAATTTTCAAAAAACCAAAATTAACCTTTATTGCCTTCATTAAAAAATTCGACTTGTCCGTCAGAGTACTCTAAATCTCAAACGAATGGACCTAATTATTTTGTACGTGTGCATATTTTAAATATTATATTAATATAATATTAATATTTTATATTATTTGATTTTATTTGTGGGTGTGTTATTGTACCAAACTTGTGGTAGGGGTTTCAGTGTTTTATATTGTTCACATTCACCACAGTGCTCATTGAACTTCTACATAAATATTTGACTAGTCTTTGAAATAAGTTCCAAAATTGAATTGTTGAAATAAATTTATGTAAGAAAATATGTTAAATGATTTTTTTTTTATTGAAACATTATAAGCATCCATTAATGCCAAAATGTTCTTGGTGGCTGTTTCTTCCAAAAAAAGTCCTTCTACAAAAGACCTACTAAATGAGATACAACTCAATATGGGATTGTATTTGAGATTCAAAAGTCCAACCACCCAGAACCTCTTAATTTTTAATAGATCGTGAATATTCGAAAAAAGTAGAATTTGTGATTTTTATGAATTTAGATTCTTATTATTATTTACTAATCGCGGAGTTTTTAGCTTATACGACGACCTTTATGACACAGTGTATTGTAGTTTATTTATGCTACACAAGTGACTACGTAATATAAACATTTGGTAAAAACGCGTTCAAATTGAATGTATTTTTTACTTATTTTAGTTTATAATAAAAATGTTGAGTCGAAATTATTTATTATACAATTAAAATAAATATGGTACAATTTTATAAATGAACCACATATCCTTATAATTTATATTTAAATAGTAAAAATTATATAAAAAACTACTTACTTTTACTCCTTTCATTGCCTGGCCAATAGGCACCTTCCTTTGAGAAAATGATTTTGATTTAGAATCTTTTCATTAGGATCTCTTTACTTATTTAATTTAGGATAGTTTTTCATTAAAAATAAAAATAATATGAAAATGCAAAATAAAAACAAATTAGAGTAAGTTATTCCTGCACAACCTAATCTAAGATAATAAAAACTGATCTTTGGGATGGGTTTAATTTAAATTACAGTCAAAATTATTTATTAAACCGTTGAAAATGTTTGAAAAATAAAAAATGCAAATTAACTAACATGTATTACATTACATCTAAATAAATTATTAAGACATACTAAATTATTATCTTTATAATTGCTGCAAGTTAATTTACGTAGGCTTATTATGCATTGACAGTTTTTAAATAAGTTTTTTTAAATTTAAGTAACAGTATGGATTTAAGTGAAATCTGATTTTTTTTAAGTTTAGTTGTTTTTTGAGAAAATTGTATTGACAAACATTTCATTTACTTGAAAGAATTTTTTTAAATACCTTCAATAGAAAATTTATATTGCAATTTGATAATTTAAAAATATCTAGTATATATTATAAAAAGGTTGAAATTTAGGGTTACATGACGAAACCAGATTTAAACATGATGTTTCGTTAATTTTTTAAATTTCAATTTATTAGTTCTTTTATTATTATTTACTTAACATATTTTTATTATAAGGTAATTGTGATAAAATTGCCACTAACGAAGTTATTGTACTTCTTTTGTCAGAATATACGAGACGAGTCTATGCGTAAATGTCCTTATTTTTAAATAAGTTTTTATCCACAAAAAAGTTTTTAACAAACTTTACATTTGGTAAAAATGAGGATCATATAATACAAATAATGCTAATAATATCATACACACACAAAATAATATAACAAAATCATGTCTCTGATGAATCAGCTACATTGCCAGTTTTCTGTCATAAAAAAAAACAGATAAATACGTATAAATACCTATGTTTAAATTTGGTACTTTATATAATAACGTGAAATGCTACATAAAGAATAACAATTATGAAATTAAATGTGGGACTATTTTTAACAATTATAACTGAGTATGGCATAGGTAACCGCAAAAATGCTTTAATGTAATTTTTTTAAATTGCATCATATTATTATCTTCTATAGACAATCTTGGAGGATGTGTAAATAAATAAATCCTCCTATTGGTTTCAAACTGCTTCCAATAAAAACCACTATAATCTTGTATTCTAAAATACTTAATATAATCTTGTAATACTAAAATTAAAAGTATTCCTTAATTTTGATTATAGGCAAAGAGTTACAGAAATGTCTATAGCTATATTAAAAATATTTTGAAATGTTGGAGAAAATTTATAGATTACAAAAGATCTACAAAATGAGATACACCTCTTTACGGGATTGTATTTGAGATTCAAAAGTCCAATCCCACAGATCCTCCTTAGGTTGAAAAGATCACGAATAATGAAAAAATAGAATTTTTGATTCTTATGAATTAGGATTATTTTTATTTACTAATTGCGGAGTTATTACCTAATACGAAGACCTTTTTGACACTGTGTATTGTAGTTTATTTAAGCTACACAAGAGACTAGCGTAATATAAACATTTTGTAAAAACGGCGTTCAAATGGGATGTATTTATTTTTTAGTTTATTTTTAAAAAAGTTGAGTCGAAGTTATTTATTACACAAATATGATAGACTTTTATAAATAAACCATATAATTTTACCGTGCAAAGTGAAATTGTATAAAAACTACTTATTTTCACTACTTTTACTACCTGGCCAAAAAACCTTCCTCTAATGCCTTACTTTGAGAAAACAATATTGGTTTAGAATCCTTTCTTTAGGATCTCTTTATTTATATTATTTAAGACTAGCTGTACCCGGCCACGCGTTGCTGTGGCTCATCTGGTTAAATGGAAAATAAATAAAAGACATAAAAAAAAAAAAAATAAATAACTAACTATATTAAAGAAAATTTTATTTCCAAAAAAAATTAAAAATTGTATCTATTACTTATTTTTATGTCATAATAATAATAATAAAAATATATATAATATATCAATTGGTTTTGTATTTATATCCATACTAATATTATAAAGACTTAAAATTTATTTCTTTGTTGTATGTAGGGGGTTAATCTCTGGAACTACTGAACCAATTGAAACATTTTTTTAAATAAAAAAACTACACAATCCCAGAGTAACATAGAGTAGGATTCATTTTGATAAAAACATTTTTTATATTCCATAGGCTATTTGTAAATTTATTTTAAATCGTAAAGAATCGTTGGGCATTAAACCCAGCGTCTAGCAGCTGTAGTATCAATAAATAAACAACATTATGAAAAACTAAAAAATTACTATTGAAAGATGAAATTTATAAATATCAATAGAAACGTACTATGCCAAAGATGTGCACAACAACATAAATTATATGTGTATGTTGCCATTAAGGTAGGTAAAATAAATTAAATATAATTTTAGGTTAGGCCTAGAAAGATGAACCAATACATATTTCTTGAATGTACCTATTTGCATTCATTACCATAGCAGCCAATTTAATAAAATAACTGATGAAACAGTTGATTCGGATGTCCAGCTAGTACAAATAATATTTTTAAGTTAGGCCTAGATTGAACCAACACATGTTTCAACACACACAAACCAATAAAAGCTTGCGTTAAGATATTTAAAATTAAGAAAACAATATGTTACAATCTAATTTTAAAAAAAACATATTAGAATTTAATAGTAGGCCAGTTTATATATGGTAAATGATATATTTTATAAATTGAAAATTGCCTCTTTTATTTATAACAATACAAAATCTCTGTCCTAATTAATATTCCCGAGAAAATAACATTGTGTACAATAACCTGTTTTAAAAAAAGTTATTATTTATATATATACAATTTCTATTCATATCGGCGAAGAAAGTCCCGCGATATTCTTCTCCAATCACAAATTTCTGTGGGCGTGTATTTTATAACTAACGTCTTGCTTCTAATGGTCGCCATCTTAATTCCAGATTTTCGTTCATATTTCCACAGATTATGTCTTTGTTATTAAATATTTATATGAACTCAGGTGATGTTTTATATTTAGAAATATCTACTTCGTATTTCTGTATATCTCATTTTGTCTCTAGGTCTTCTGTATTTTTATAATCGGCGAAAGATCGGAGTTATATTTTCAATTCGGTTATTTTCCAAGTTGACCTTTCACGTCTAGATAAAAACAAATTATTTAAGTTTTCTTGTCTTTAACTGTGTGTTGTTATTGTTTATGGATTAATCAAATTCTTAGGCGCAATTTTAATATAGGTTTTGATTTGTTTTAGATTGACAATTTTCTGGATTAGTTATAATTGGGTCGGAAAGTATTAGATTTAGAATTTGTTTTGATTCGAGTCTTATCTTTTTGCCGCTAGGCGCGTGTATGTTGACGTTTAAAATTAAATGAATGAAATTGACATTTTTTTCTTTTTGTATTTAATACCCTTTAAAATTAAAATTTCGCAAAATCCTTTCTTAGTGAGCGTCTATGACCTCATACAAATATGCCTTTAAATTTTGGTATCAATATCTTTGTTGGTTTTTGCTCTACGTTGATTCTCTGTCAGTCATTCATTCAGTCAGTCAGTCAGGACAAAGCCGTTTATATATGTAGTGATAGTTTTTTGTAAATAAAAATAATAAGAAAATGGAAAATAAAAAGTAGGCTTTTCCTGCACTGCCTAATACAAAAATTAATAAATACTGATCTATTAGATTCCTTTAATTTAAATCAAATCAAATACCAGTTAAAATTATTTATTACCCGGTTGAAAAAACATGACATATATCATGGAATCTATTATTCAAAATGTTTATTTGTAATCAATTTACATAGTGAAAATTATATTATAAAACAAAACTTACATGGGATACTAACATGCATATAAATCTAGAAACTGTAGGTATGTCTATACTTCAACGATACATAATTAAGGCTAGTATTTAAAAACAAATGTCTTTTTATACTAATTATATCTCAATTAATACTTTTAATTTGAAAAGATTTTTCTTAAGACCTCGTTGTATCGTAGTGATAGAGCAAGTGTCTCACAATCACGTGTCTTATATTAATATCACACAGGTGGCGTCTCTGACTTTTCGTTTTCTTAGAAACACTTTGAATAAATAAGTTGAATATATTAAAATAAAAAGGATTGGATTTATTACATTTCAAATTTGTAATTGAAAATTCTAATGTTTTTAAATGTGTCGTATTATAAATGTAAAATAAGATTAAAGTGATCCTATTTGTATAATAAAATGCAAAATGATCAATTGTCAATAGATATAGAAAGTCTCAGTAGTTAAAATCCTTATCTTCTCTAAATTCTTTTGTCATTGAATTATTTAAATAAAGCACTCTAACTTTAACTTACGGGACAACTTTGTCGTGTACTAAAAATTGTAACCCTTTCATATTAATATTGCATTTATTTAATAAAAACAAATCCAAATACCCAAATTGGTAGTCGATAGGACCACTTTATGAAACGTGTCGGTAAAAAGTTATATACATATCATTCAATATATTAAAAGCAGAAGTTCATGACAGGTTCTTACTTTAAAACCACTAACATTAATTTTTAGTTTTTATTATATTTTTTTTATTGATTTAAAATTTAGTAATAGTTCACATTATTCGTTATGAAAAACATAAGAAATTACCAAAGTAACACCCAATAACAAACCAGAAAACAATTTTGAACTACTACAGATTAACTCTCTAATTCGGTTTTGTATCTTCTTTTATTTCCGGCTATTAAAAAAAACCTACTTTTTAAATGCACAACTTAAATTATTTACACTCATTTTTTACATAATACTGCCTAAAACTTTTGTATTCTCTGGATTGTGTAAATTTTTTCCATTAATGCAGAATCAAAAAATGCTAAATGGTAGCTTGTGATGTGATTTTATTACTTTTTAATAATATCAACTTGTATAACGTAAAGATATATGGAAAAAGATAAAGAACAATTCCTAAAACAGAGTTCAAAATAAAAATTTAAAATCAATATCACAAATAGTTTGTACCATTAAACGTCCATTGCGCATATTTATTTCAAAAATTTCAAACATATTTTCCTAATAGTTAAAATAAATTAAACGACTTACCTTAATAAAATAGATTTCCTTCTATTTCTGTTATCTAGACAAAATAGTTCTTTAATTCAAACATAACATTACTTTGGTTCTTTACTAATTTTAGCAGAGAAAAAATATATTTCTCAAATTCTTAATGATTCTAGAAATGACGATTTTTTAATTATTTTTTCCTTGTTTTTGTTTTTGATTATCATCCAAATGCTAACAATGGCAATAAAATGTGGTAGGTCTTAGTAGTATGTACTATCGTTAGTTGTTTACTGAGATTTCATTGCATTTATTGTTCAGACATTTTTCATCAGACATTGTTGATACCGTAAAAAAATGGAATACATTTTCAATGTAATCATATTGATGGTTGTAAAAAGAACCAATATCACTTTAGTCATTGTCGGTTTATTTCCATAATTGTTGTTATAGATAATGGGAATAATGTATGTTTAACACATCTTTCAATTTCATGCTAATTCCGAAACCTAACAAATATTTATTTTATGAAATATATTTTCTAATTTTATTCCTCTCATGAATATCCTAGAATCGCGCCTAAATGAATTTTAGGAAACATATTTTAACAAAAAAAAATTCTTTACGTAACATTTTATTATGAAATCATCATCTTAAGTTATTTACCCATCAAAAAACTAGATTTAAAAGTTCTGTTATTTCATTTTTTTAAAAATATTTATTTTATGTAGGCTGCAATATTTAAAAAATAATAATGTCTAGTAATTTGTGGCAACCAAGGTCTAATAATATCACGAAATCAATTCAAAAGTTTCTTTTTATATAAATATCAAGTTTTAAAATTGTGTTTATTACTTTTGAGTAATTTTGAGACACAATTTCGTTACTCGTTTACTTCCAGCATTACCAAATAAATATAATTGTCAGAAAATTTGGAATTTTTGCCAAAAGAATCGGTTGCAAAGCGTATTTTTTTATTGTCTAAAGTGTCAGATATAATAGTTAAAGTTAAACTCCATCCGAAATGTTTGTATACTCATGCGTCACTAACGTCTCCTCAACTTGGTTCTAGGGGTCAAATGATCGTCCGGATATCATCTTATTTTTTACTCATTACTTTATTGAATGCAAAACATTTCTCTGTGGAGGCAAGCTATTTTAGTACATTTAGCTTACATTTTCATATATGCGCACGGTTTCATAGTTCGCGAACCATGAAACCGTATGTAATAAAATGTTAAAATCAATGTATACGTGTATAGTGTTAATGTTTTTTTTATGTTTAATGTTTTAACGACCTCTAAGGAGTGAAATTACTGAAGATGGAGCTACGACTCCGAAACGCGTCTTTGTAATAAGACAAACACAAAGTCACATGACTGAACTATAAAGGTAATAAAAATAATTTATTACCCATTATATTATATAAAGTGACTTGGACACCAAACAATGAACATTAAACAAATTGTTGTTGAAAATCCGATTATTACCGTACTACGTAACTGTCATTTTTCCGATATCGCCACCTATGATACAAATACATAAGTCGGTATAACTGTAGGACAACCCACAGCTGCTGCCGAATCAAATGTTAATGGAGTTTTCTCCCGTTATAAGCGGGAATAAGAAAATAGCTTATCATAGTTTACGTCTATTCAATAACATAACAAATTAATTAAACTTCGAATCAATTTTGCATTTTGTATTTATATGTGCTTTACATTGTCTAATTATAAATCTCATCCAACAATACGATTTTCTAATAATAACCCATTATAATAATACAAAAGTGATGAAAATATTAAAATAATTATATTTGAGAATGAGACATTTTAAAATGTGAATTAAATACCAATAAGGCAAGTGTAGAAGAGCCCTACTTAGCACACAAAGAGCAGGAAGTCATACTTCCTGTAACGATCATCAGACTCCATCACTGTGTATAGTCTAACTAGAACTCACTGTAAGAAACGAGGAAGCGGTTTTTTGATGTGTATGGTACCATGTCTAAAGTAGGAAACGAGTATGCCGTGTTTGAAACGACGACAGCGCTGCCTGGAAATAGAAATCCTAATCTAATGTGTATAATTGTGTATGTGAAAAACCTGTAAAACGAGGAAGTATGAAATAAATATATATTCTTGCTCCTTATACTTGTAGAAGTATCATAGAAGTGAAAAAACAGGGGGTTGCGTTCCGAGCATTCCTCGCTTTGCAGCGCTTCCTCGGAACGTACAGTGCGTACGTGAAAACTTGCTCGTTTCATACACTGTACAAACACACACACACAAACACACACACACAAAATTTAGCTTCCTAGTAAAAAAACTAATAAATATACAATTTTTTGTGTTAAACTTTTTTTTGGTTTTGTGTTGTTTTTATGTAGACATAACTACTATACAAATTCATAATATATTTACTGTACTAATATTACTCAATTGAGTCAAAATACACAAAAATAAAATCACTTTATAAGAAAAACTAATAAGTTTGTAAAAATAAACTTTTTTTTTATTCTTGAAGTTTATGCAGTAACACAGATGAGGTGTGGCAGACATACAGGGTGCACCCCCTTTTGGCAGCGTTTGCACTGGAATGTTGTTGTCTTTCTTTTTCCACCTATTTTAGTGCTAGCAGCGCTACAAACCGAACAAATTTTTTTCTCTTTTGAAGGGTAGTTTGTTCAAAATATCACCACCCGAAGCAGCATCTCCGCCTCCTTGGTTTGGCTCACCTGTGATTGTGGGAAAGTTTTGGACATTTTTGTTCCTTAGCCATTTTTTTGAGAGGTCTTCTATAATATTTAGGACAAAGTCTAATCCTACCATAGGCTTATCAGAATTTTGTTTATACAGAATATAAGCATTCAACATCATTCTTGATAAGATATTCAGTGCCACCTTCTTCCACTGCTTGGTGGACCTTCTTTCTTCTAAATACTGATACAGCATCTGATCAGATACATCAATACCTCCCATGTAGTCATTGTACTGCCTAATCATGGTTGGCTTATTTGTAATTTTAACATAAGTACCTGATGTTTTTGATCGCCTTTCAGTGGTAGCCTTAGCATCGGTTGACAACAACAGTACTTGATTTCGTTGACTTTTCTTCTCCCTAAATCCGAGCATGAGAAAGTTTTGGGACCTGAAATATTTTGTTTCTCCTACACTAAATTTACTTAGCAATTCTTTAGGGATTCCTTTTCTGTTCTTATTCATGGTTCCAGTAAGACAGGTTTCATTCTCATACAGGTGCTTAGCCAAAGGAATGTAATTAAAAAATTATCAATAAATAAATGATATCCCTTTTTTAACAAACCACATATTTGTAAAAGTTTGGTTACAACTACAAAACCAAGACCATGTTGTTTTACTTCATCTTTTTCTGCTCCCTTTGCAGCACCTTTGTAAACAAAAAATTGCATGCAGTAGTGAGTAGTAGAGTCACAAATCATCCATAGCTTCACGCCCCAGCAGTGGTGTTTTTTCGGCATGTACTGTAGCAATTGACTATGGGTTTTAGTTGCAATCATGCTTTCATAAATGCTAATGTGCTTGCTTGGTGTGAAATAGTGTTTGGATAACCTATTAAAATGATCAACTTGTTACCAGGCGACTTAAATTAACCCGGCAACCGTTATTCGACCTCGAATCGACCTCAGCGCACCGTGCATAACTAGTCTGCATTCTATAAAACACGTATTTTGCCATTCAACGTTACGCCCACTTAAAATTATCCGATCGCAATAAATAAAATACCGTTGGAAAGCTAATGTTCCGTAGATGCATAATCATGCAAAAAAATACCACAAAACGTTATAAATAATATTCCAAAAATTGGTGAAGTTCGCATATTTTTGATGCGTAAAATCGTAGATTTGAACTCTGCGCCTAATCGTTAGCGCGACGCCATAGATTACAAATTTTTCTGCGTCTCATAGATCCAGAGATATTCCTACTTGAACGTAGAACAAACTTGACGAGACGAAATTTTGTTGGCATTAGGTTTGCATTTCTCTTTGGTTTCTATTATTATATTTCTTATATTTCTTTACACTAAGTTGTAGGGGAAATTCCATTCTATAAGTTGGTACCACTTGATGTTGGCAATACATACTTAGAAGGTATTGGTTTCATCTCTCAATAGACGCAATTGTGTGACGTAAATACTGTAATAAAAGGCGTGGCACATATTGTTTAGGGGTTAGATATTTGTTATTTTGAAGGTTTGTGTATACAAATTGTATATAAATTGTGTATACAAGTTACAATATATGTGTTTTTAAATCTAAAGCTTATGTTTTTGAGTGATAGTTTGGTTTTTGAACGTTCTTATTTGCGATAACCTAGGCCGGTAAAGGTTAGTTTAGGCTATATGCAAATTGTCTTATATATAGTGTTTTATATGATTATAAAAGTGAATATGTGTGTTATTCTTTGTAAAGTATATATTTTCTTAGTTAAATCTATAAGTTTTGTCTTTGATCTATCTTCAAATTGGTACTAGTGAGTCTAATTTGTGGAGGTTACAAACCTAACCTCACTTGTAAAAGTTACCTTTTTAGGGAAAATCGGTATTTTTATTTAGAAAATGTAACATATTATTATTTTTTCCCCCTAAATATATTCACAAATATATGACAAATCTCAAGAAATGGTTGAAAAAAATCCTAAAAATCTATTAGTATGTTATTCATTACCATTTCTGTGAAATTTCTGCTCCGTTACTCTTCGATTTTTTGGTATTTGACCAAAAAACACCAAATGTGATACATCTAACATTTTTTTTCACTACACACCTACATTCTATGCACCTTTCTGAACATAATGAGATATAGAACTTTTGGATAAGATAAATATTACTATTTTTTGTGATTTTTTGAAAAAAAAATTATCATTTTACATTTTTTCGTAAACTATTTTTTGTTTTTTTGATAATATAACAAATTTTATTTTTTTTCCCCCTAAATATATTCAAAAATATTACACAAAACTTTTTTATATCTTAGAAAAAGGTAGTAAGCTATTGATTTTGGAATATACAGGTTTTTCCTGAAAATTGGTAACTTCGTTTTTGACATGTAACATACTTACTCCAAAACCGTTTCAAAATATTTTTTTTTTTATTGCATAGATGGATTCTATGCATCTTTCTGAGAAAAATGATATCTTATAAGTTAGGTTTTGTATAGAAATAATATATTTAATTAATTTTTTAACAAACGAAGAAATTTAACATGCGACCATTGAAGGGTTAACGAAAGGTGGAACCAACTGGTAACAATATTTAAATAAAAAAAAAAAACAAAGACAAATTATATAATCAACAAGGCTCAAAATTTATTGGATAAAAAAAAAGAAATTTCGACGGATCAGATTTTACCATTTACAATTATGAAAATATCACCTTAAGTTTACTTAACATGACCAAAAGCTTAATAATTAAAAAAAAGATTACAAATTGAATCTTGAAAAGTTTACATGCCCTTAAAAGTAAAATGGAAAAAAAATTATTAACAATTAAACTCTGATATTTATCCCCCCTTTTGTTTATATAAACTGTTATAAAGAATTTAACAATAAATAAAAAAGATTCTATAATCAAGATTAATATTTTAGTGTCAAAAGTTATATTAATTCTAACAATTTCATCATTAAATTACTTATTAAATATCATGATTTTGTTTATTAAATTTCTTACATACTAAGTTGGCCAACATACATATATTAAAAAAAGGAAATTTGTTTATAACATAAGAAAATTTTTTAAATAGCGAAAATTTTAAATACTGAAATTTTTAAAATATTAAAATTTTTAAATAATGAAATTTTTTAAGATTGATGTCAATTTTGTTTTGTTAATTTTGAAATAACCCCTTTGGGGCTGTTAGAACCGAAAGATTGCATGCAGCACCACCCAAATATATATATATATATATATATATATATATATTAAATTATAAATAATTACACATAATCACATATAGACAGTAAAGGACATATTATTGTTAAACAGAGTTCAGTCGCAGAACAGAAATATATATATATATATATATATATATATATATATATAAACAGTTTCACAAAAGTCAGTATTTTAGATGAAAATCATTTTATAGTGCACTTGTAATATTAAAAGTTTTCTTTTTTTTTGATTAAACATGTCTTAAACAACAGGTAGAGTCCTTGACAAAGGCTGCAGTTTTGCTGTAGAACATGCAAAACAGCAAAGTTAGACAAGCTCCGACACTCGGACCAGCTTTTTTGCTGGACAGGTTGTGAGGTGCCAAGAAAAATTTTGAATGTAGGCTTACGCCGTATTTATAAAAAAAAAGAGCTCACTGACACATTGATTGTACCACACTAAAACACTGACATCGGTAGAAAGATTAATTGCATCGTAGTTGTAGGAAGATTTTGTAAGAAATGGAACGAAGATTTCAGATCATTGTATGAAAGAAGTCCGGTGAGATTTTTGCGACTACATTTTCTAGTAGGATTAACTGAACTGACTTGTATATGAGATAACGGTAGAGTTGGACTTCATCCGGTAGAAAGAGACAGAGATAGCTCTGACGATAGTTTTCAGTGCAGGCCGCAGTGCTACGCCACTTATCAGGAACAGGTAGACGGAACAGGAGAGGTAGACGGTTGATAACTTTAGTGCAGATTTATTTAGTACGGAAGAATTAAATTGTTTAGATTACTGAATAACGCTACAAACTAATGGTTTATAATCTTGATGTTGGATCATAATCTGGATGATTTGGACGGGGAAGATTTGTGGTGTCGCATACATGAAAAAATGTCAAAATTGCCTGGAAACGGTTATGAGGCATCATATTTCCAAACCAATTTATATTCTGACAAGGAAGAGTGGACCAGTAAAGAGCAACTGTGGGTTTTTTTACTATGCCCATGTTGAACAAAATAGATAGGAATGCATACATTTCTGCAACAGTTACATCTTTCCATGTTCGTAGCCTACTAGCATTTGACAGACGATCTAAATTAGCTACAATAAACTCTCTACCATACTTATTGGTAAATTTAACAAAGTTGTCAATCAAAGACAATGTGAAAAATAGCTTAAAATACAAAATAGGTTGACAGTTACGGGGCGGACAGTGTTTCACACCTGGTAGTTCATTGAAGGCAAAACTATGTGGAAATCCAAGGTCATTTCCCTCAGTTACAGCTTGCCACAAAATATCATGAGGATCTCGATCATTATTATCACCATTTGTTATGAACGGCCCTCTAAATATGCCTGGGTTCTTAGTTTCAATTAATTATCAAATCAGTGGTTCAGTATTTTATTAACTTTTTATCATTGACATTAAGCTTACGTCTACTTCCCTAATGCATCAATACTATATTTTAATGCAACACAATAATAAGAATCCAATTGATACAATAAGACAAAATAATATTCAAACGAAGTATTTATTATACAAATTAATTACTCAAAGCTCAGAAGTATTCCAACTATCATTATTCTTTAAATGAAAGAAATTATAAATCTTCTAACTGGTGACTTTACATACATATATAGAAATGTTTGCTTACTGTCTGTTGAGTAGAATTCCTGAGCCAAATTCCTGCACCACGGAAATCGACCTGCCGGTATCATCAAGAGCTCCAGAAGATGGAAAAGACCTCCTCCAAATCATGCTGACCGCTTATATACCTTTTGTTCTCTCTGGTGTCCTAGTTGAGTTGCAAGTCAAGCATTTCAACATTTTTTTAATTGTTTCACAATAGTTGGGTCATTCTGAGCTTTGTGAATATGAGTTCTTCTCTAATATAAATTATAAATTAATTGATTATCCTAATATTAACCCTCCAACTGGTGATCGACCACTTTTTGCCTAAAAGTGGTCGCTTCATTATTCATGGCTCACTTCACCAACTAAAAAACACGTATTTTGCAATTCAACGTTACGCCCACTTAAAATTGTCCCATCACAATAAATAAAATACCGTTGGAAAGCTAATGTTCCGTAGATGCATATCATGCAAAAAAAATACCACAAAACGTTATAAATAATAATCCAAAAATTGATGAAGTTCGCATATTTTTGATGCAAAACGTCCAAGATTTACGTAAACAAGTTTTAAACAAAACTTACCTCTCGTTTGTCTAATTTTCTTATTTCCAAATTACTGTCAGTCAGATATAACCAAACACTGCTTGATAGATCACGTCTTTCTCTTCAAAACAGTCTTTTTCAAATGTTTCCAACTAGTATAGTTTTTATTATATAAAAATTAAACCAAATCAAGAATTTAAACGCTATTTTACACGCTAAAAATTACATTTTTTGTAATTCAACTTTTATCCTAGTAGATATTATATTATCGAAATGTATTCTATACCATTGAAAAGGTAATCTTTCAATCTTTCATAACCAGGTTTAGAAAAATTAAAGTTGCGTAAAATATAAAAACACGACTTGACTGAAGTTGATGTTCATAACGCCAGGTTCCGACAATTTGCCGCGGCGAGTTTTATATAGAAAATATCACCTATATGTTCATATATTTTTTCGAAATGGTAAAACTTGTCGAAATGTTACAAGTTGACAATATTATATAGTATTTTTCTTCCTCTTTCGAACTATGAAGACGAAATCATCCTAAGTTATATAGTTTACGAGTTATATACAGTCTACGATGTGGCTTACTGAATATTTTGGTCTCCTTGAGATTTCGGAGTCCCTAGACACTATTCTATATTTCTACGTTGCCGGCATTGATTTTGCCGTTATATTTTACTACATTCGAAAGACTAGGTTTCAATCTTTAATTTTGTGTATGTTACAAACTTGTGCATTGAAAATTAAGGTTTTGTTTTGATCCCGGAACAAATATGCAATGGTGCGATGTAAATACTGTAACAAATGACTTAGCGCATATAGTTTGGGAATACATATTTATTTTATTTTGAAGGTTTGTTTATACAAATTGTATATATTTTGTATACAAGTTACAATATATGTGTTTTTATATCTAAAGTTTATATTTTTAGTGAATTTCTAGTTTGTGAAAGGTTTATTTTTGTCATAACCTAAAAGGAAAATGGTAAGTCTAGGCGATATGCAAATTGTCTTATATATAGTGTTTTATATGATTATACAAGTGAATATGTGTGTTATTCTTTGTAAAGTATATATTGTCTTAGTAAAATCTAATGATATTGTCTTAGGCCTAGCTTTACAAAGTTACTAATTACCCCTAAAAGGTTGACGTGTCACCCTAACCTTCAAGCGTCAGAATACCAATTTTTGAAAAATTTTGTTTTTATTTAGAAAATGTAACATATTATTATTTTTTTCCCCTAAATATATTCACAAATATATTAGAAATCTCAAATAATGGTTGAAAAAAATGCATTAGTATGTTTTTGATCACTATTTCTGTGAAATTTCTGCTCCGTCCGTTACTCTTAGATTTTTTGGTATTTGACCAAAAACTCCAAATTTGATACATCTAACTTTTTTTTTCACTACACACCTACATTCTATGCACCTTTCTGGACGTAATGATATATAGAAGTTTAGTATAAAATATATTTTACTATTTTTAATGTTTTTTGGAAAAAATAAAGAGAAAATTCAGTTTTTACGTAAAATATTTTTTTACATTTTCAAAATGTAACAAATTTATATATTTTTTTTCCTAAATATATTCACAAATAATACACAAAAATTGTGTATATCTTAGAAATAGGTAGTAAGCCAACAAATAGGTAAAATCCTCTCTTTCAAAAGTGTAGTGTGTGATCACTCCTTGTTGAGGTTTTTAAATCAAAACAACTATTCCAAATTTCAAAATTTTATCAATTTACAAAGGGGGAAAAAACAGTGATTTTGGCTTTTGGAGTTTAATTCCTGTTTAATGCTCTTATAGAGGTTGAATTAAAAAAGATTTTGGGTGATTTTTGACATCCAACATACTTACTCCAAAACCGTTCCAAAATTTTTATTACATAGATGAATTCTATGCATCTTTCTGAGAAAAATGATATCTTATAAGTTAGGTTTTGTATACAAATAATATATTTTATTAATTTTGAAACGAACGAAGAATTTTTAAGACAAATTAACATGCGCCAGATTCACCAGTTAGAGGGTTAACCTATTCCTAACATCACCATCACTCATATTGTGATCGTCAAGAGTAGGCCTAGCAGCAGGATGGTTAGGTGTAGGCCTAGCAGCAGGAGGATTAGGTGTAGGCCTAGCCCTACCAATATTTTCCTCATCATCACTGCTACTTGAAAAGCTAAAAGACCTTGGAATAGGTCTAATTTTAAAAGGCCTACCTGTACTACATGAAGTGGAAGGCATAGTAGGGTCATACCAAGGGTCTGCATCACTGTCATCAACTACATATGAGCTTCCATATGATTCATCACTTAGAAAACCATCACTCAACTCGTCGTCCAGTAATACGTGCTGAACTGTATTCTCACTTAGCAAAGATCGCGATCGCTTCATATTTGATTATACTTTTATAATTAATGAAAAATAATCTTTTTAACCTCACCAAAACAATTAACAAACAATTCACTCACCATCAAAACAAAACACTTCACTACAAAACAATTCGCTGCATGAAATCGATCAGCTGTTGTCATAACTACAACGCTATAACCAAAGCCATCTGTTTTATGACTCAACAGCTGGTTATTAGAAAGATACTACTATAACAAATATGTTTTTCGTATTCTTCAGTTCTTTCTCTTTGTTTCCATAACAACAAAATTGTAATACACAAAAATATAACCCCCGATAGAATTTTTTCCCCGAATGTCCGTATATACGGACGTTGGCATCCTTCGGCAGTTTTCAAAATGTCTGTATATACGGATGTTGGCACTAAAAAGGTTAATCACACATTTGTCATCATTTGTATATTTAAAACCAATACACAGCGTTTCTTCGAGAGTATAAATCAATTCCTATCATCAAGTGATGAACCTAGAACATGAAAAAAGTGAAAACCCCAATACAGTCAAGTATCCTAGGACCATGTTGGAAATTAGAACTACTAAACCAAGTAAAGAATTTTAGGCTAAAGCTAGGCTTGAGCAGTTAAAATAACTATGACTTAATACAAATGTGATAAAAAAATCACAAGTCACAGAACACACAACACAAGGAATTGACCTGTGAGCCTACAATAGTCAAATAACTAAAACAGGGTTGTATGCCAAAGGAGCCTAATGGTTTATATCGGGGAGAGGAACCGTTTATCCTCTCTTTCAAAAGTGTAGTGTGTGATCACTCCTTGTTGAGGTTTTTAAATCAAAACAACTATTCCAAATTTCAAAATTTTATCAATTTACAAAGGGGGAAGAAACAGTGATTTTGGCTTTTGGAGTTTAATTCCTGTTTAATGCTCTTATAGAGGTTGAATTAAAAAAAATTAAATATATTCTTTGCGAGGATCTAGGACTTAAAGATCATGTGAAATTCAATTCCCTAGATCACATGATTCAGAGATAGAGTGGTATTCAGCTTTTATAGATATGTAGATAAATCAGAATTTGTCAGAACAAAAATGTTTATATGCAAATAATTTGAAATATCAGTCTTGCAACCATTTATTTTCTGGCCTTTTGGTTGCCTTAACCAAATTAAGGGGGGGAGGGGTCAGTTGACCCCTATGATCTCCCAGTTCTGCCACCACTGATACTTATGTTTATCTAGCGAAAGAATGAAGGAAGTATAATTGTTTCAGTTACTGCGTTTAACATGAAGCTGTGAAATGGCCAACAGTGTGTAGTTTGTTTATTTGAACATTTTCTAACATTTGTGTGTGTAAAAACTAATATACAATGTTTCAAGAATATGGATCAACTCTCGTTATAAAATGTTTAATCTAGATCTTGAAAAATATGAAAAGAACCAACATATCAGTAGTCAGTATCTTGAATTATCATGAATTATTCATGTGCAAGGTGTGTGGAAGATCTCGAAAATCGAGAATTGTAACAAGAAAAACTCAATATTGCATTGATCTTTGTTATCGAAAACAGATTAATTTCTTAGATGTATTTTTCTCGATTCAGCCACAAATTTCCATTTATTTTAAAAGTATCAAGTTTTTATTTATTTGCCTAGTTCCATTATAATCATGTAGGCCTATATCTCAAAGGCACAGGTTATTCATCCATTTTTCAATGTGTTCTGCCATTTAGATTGATTTCAATGTCTAAAATTGTCTTGTTGTAAACACAGAAGTAATACATAGCATTCTATAGGATGATATCTATCATGTAATAAGATGGGATCTAGCTGGATCTACACATTTTTCATGTAGTCTTGTGTTGGATCCCCTCTCTTTCATCTTTCCTATTCGTTTTTCTTGACCAACTCTTGGTTTTTTCTAACCCTAATACTATTAATTATTCGAGTACTAAGAGTCTTTATTTTATGTTTTTTTTTCTTCCTTTTTTTGTAAAGCAATGATGATGACCAAAGGTGAAATGAGTGTGTTGGAAATGAATGAGCTCGAAGCTTTTTGAATGATTCGACACAAAGGTATGCGAATCGTGAAAATATATGAAAGTTTTGGGGAGGGGAAATCTTGTACCGAAAATTGACCTTTGGTAATGACAGTGCGTACGATAACTATATAGTCTTGAATAAACTCAATACATCCTAATTGTTTTTCAGTAATTTTGGGAAATTACTGAAACAAGTGTTTCAAAATTAAATTTTCAATAATTCAAAATGTTTTGGGTTAAAAACAGATTAATATGAAATAGATAATTCAATCTGTGGAATTAAATTAGGGCTGGACATGACCAAGTGTTTCTACATTGATAAATCAAAAAATATGGAAATATATTGTATGATTTTAATATAAAAATTAACTATAATTATATTGTGTTAAATATTTAAAGATTATTCAAATAATGGTTGTATTACAAATATGACTTCAGCCTTTAGTTCTTTCATATTTAATAACAAACTGAAATGTAAAGTGGAGATTGTACATTTTTATGTTATAGTTCTAAGTATGAACACCAGGCTTTATCACTGCATTTTAATCCCAAAACATCACCTCTACACAAATTAAACTCAAAGTTTGTAAACTACTCTGTCAGTTTATAAACTTTAAACTTGAGAACTGTTGATATATTACTAAATTAAACCATCACTTATTAATCTTGTGTTGGCCACAAGGCCTTATTGGGCATCATTGTCCAACATTAAATAAAAATATTATGTGCTTTACAAAGCAGAAGTGTTTTATATTTCTTAATAAAAACTGCACTTGTTTCACTTATGTCAGCAACTCAGCTCTGGTGAACCTCATAGTTGATCGTAATAAAAAAGATACTTTGATTGTGTAATATTTTGAAATCAAGTTGTCAATAATTTTAATTAAGCTTCATTTATTTGGTTTTAACCATTTCATTATTCCTTAACCCTGCAACCGAAGTATGTTAAAGGTTTTGTAAAAGTTTTGTTTTCTTAAAAAATTAATAAAAAATATTATTTTTATACAAAACCTAACTTATAAGACATTATTTTTCTCAGAAAGATGCATAGAATTCATCTATGTAATACTTTTTTTTTTTTTTAAACGGTTTTGAAGTATGTTAGATGTCAAAAAATGATGTTTAACATTTTTCAGAAATACCTGTATCATCCAAAATCAATAGCTTACCACCTTTTTTCAAGATATACAAAAGTTTTTTATAATATTTGTGAATATATTTAGAAAAAAGTTTCATTCAAAATAAAAAAAAATTATTTTACGAAAAAAGGGAATTTGTGACACTTATTTTCAAAAATTCACCAAAAATAGTTATATTTATGGAAAGCACAACTTATATATATCATTATATTCAGAAAGGTGCATAGAATTTAGCTGTGTAGTGAAAAAAAATGTTCGATGTTAAAAATTTAGAGTTACTATGTAAAATAGCAAAAAATTGGAAAGTAACGTGGGCAAACATTTCACAGAAAAAGCTATGTACCATACAAAAATATTTTTTGAATTTTTTTCAAGTATTGGCAGAGATTTGTAATATATTTGTGAATATATTTAGAAGAAAAAAAATTAATTTGTTACATTTTCAAAAAAAAACAAAAATAGGTTTACGAATAAAGGGAATTTGTTAAATTTATTTTCAAAAATTTACCAAAAATAGCAATATTTATGGAAAACACAACTTCTATATATCATTATATTCAGAAAGGTTCATAGAATTTAGTAGTGTGATGAAAAAAATAAGTTTAAAAAATAATTTTGGAGTCAGTATGGCAAAGAAAAAAGGGGGGGGGGGAACACAAAAATCTATTTCTAAATTTCACTTCAAAGTCCAATTGAGCATAGAAAATTTTGTTTTACATTTTTTTCAAGATTTCAAACGTTTTCTAGTATAAATGTGAATAACAATTGGTAAAAAAAATTCAAATTCTAAAATTTTCAAAATAAAAATAATGTTTTCCCGTAAAAGTGGAAATCAACATAAGTTAGGTTAGGTTTGTAACCTCGACAACTTAGGCCTAACTAGTAACTATCTAAAGCGAGGCCTAAGACAAAATCACTAGATTTCACTAAAACAATAAACTTTACAAAGAATAACACACATATACACTTGTATAATCAAATAAAACACTCCATATAAGAAAATTTGCTTTTAGACCTAGGCTTGTAACTTTTCTAGGTTAGCCCAAATATAAACCATTCATAAACTAGAACTTCACTAAAAAAAAAAAAAAGAACTTTAGAAATAAAAACACATATATTGTAACTTATATACACAATTTATATACAATTTGTATACACAAATCTTCAGAATAACAGAAATATATAATCCCAAAACAAAGCGCCACGCCTTTCCATTAATTTATGTCACAAACTTGGCTATATTCTAAGTTGAAAACAAGAAACAGAAAGTAACCGTACCCTATATCAAGTAATGCCAACTTGTAGAATGAAATCTCCTCTACAACTTACTGTAAAGATCGGTTACAAAATATCGATTGAATAATTGATTATCTTATTTAGTAAACTGCATTGAATGCCAAGTGAAATTTGTTCTGTTAGGTTACAACTTTGGTCAAGTAGAAATATCTCGCGATCTATGACACATAGAACAATTTGTAAACCACAGATGGAAACAGAAAGATGTGATCTACAGAACAGTGTTTTGGTCGACCTGTTTGACTGAAAAATAGATTTGTGATCATATGAGAAAAAATGGCGTCGCTTTTACTAAAAACCGCAGAGTTCAAATCTTTGACGCATATCAAAAATATCCGAACTTCAGCAATTTTTGGAATATTATTTATAACGTTTTGTAGTATTTTTTTTGCATGATTATGCATCTACTGAACATTAGCTTTCCAATGGTATTGTATTTATTATGATAGGACGATTCTAAGTGGGCGAAATGTTGAATTGCAAAATACGTGTTTTCCGGTCGTTAGACTAAATCATGCATTAACACTCGACCCGAAATTGGGTCGAGTAGCAACTATAAGGTTAAAAGGGGAGCCAGGCGCGGCAAAGGTCAAAAAAAAAATTAAATTAAAAATTTTTGCTTAAAAAAATTCTCCGTTTAATTCTGTTTAAGAAAATATATAACACTATATACTTTACTTGCCTAAAAATATGTGAAAACAATTCTAAAAGATGACGTGCACATTTGTCCGTGTCACATTCAGCGGTACAACGTAATGTCTTGTTGTTGACAATATTTTACACTATTTTCTTAGTCATAACATTATAGTATGGAATATACTTTGTCATAACATTATATCCTACTATTTCTTGTTTGCAAAATATTATGTTGGTAACTCTGTATGAAAACTGTCAGATGAGAACACTGAAAAAACAACATCTGTTTGGTGTTTTGTTTTGGTGATGTCATCAATGTGATTATTTGATTAGTGTTGTGAGTGACTTGTGTTTTATTTTGTGATCATTGTATTACATAGTTTTATATCACTACAGATTGTGTGTTGCATAATGCCTAGAATAAGAAGATTCAACAAGATCAGATATAGGGGCAATCAATATAACAAAACAAATGATGTTGGTAAACCAAGCATGCCTACTCACTCCTAGGCCTAGACTTAGCATGAAAAAGTCATCCAGTTCAAAGAAATTGTTACACTCTCATCTTCCAAAACTCAATGACAAAGACAGTACAGGTATGAACTTTATTGTAGACTTGGAGCATATATCAAACCTTGTGAAATCCTTTTCAGCTTGTAAATACTGTAAAAACACTAACTGCGTAGAGATTAGGTTAGATGACAATTTCAAAAAAGGTTTGGTTCATCGGATGTTAATTACATGCAATGATTTGGGAAAATAGAGCCAGGAATAAGTTCTAAATACAATAAAAGAGTAGGCCTATATGATTTAAATATTAGATATATGTATGCCCTGCGATCAATCGGAGAGGCCAAGAATCAGGGAAAATGTTCTCGGCATTGATGAATATTACACAGCCTAGCTGGCGAATGAACGTTTACAATGACAAACTTTTGAAAGCTACCACTGAGGTATGTGAGGCTTCTCTTTTCCATGCTGCTAGAGAAGCTATCATTGAAAACGAGGGTTCTGCAGACATAGCCACCGCCTTTGACAGAACATGGCAAAAGCGTGGCCACACTTCGCTAAATGGCGTTATAACTGTTAAGTCATTTGATACAGGAAAAGTACTTGATTTTGAGTGTGACCAAATACTGTAATGTCTGTGTGAGCAAACCATACATTTCAGACCCAGTAAAAATGAACCAACATAAGAAAACAAACAAATGTTCCTCAAACTACGAAGGTATCAGCGGGGGAATGGAGGTAGTAGGCGCAAAAGCCATCTGACGTAGGTCTGAAAATAAGTTAGGCTTAAGATATTTAGAATACCTTGGAGATGGAGATTCTAAGAGATTTGCATCTGTACTAGAAGATAAACCTTATGGTGATGACGTAGTAATAACCAAAGTTGAATGTTGTGGGCATGTGCAAAAACGCCTTGGTACTAGATTGAGACGGCTGAAAAAGATATGAAAGGCATAAAATTAAAAGATAAGAAAGGTCTTGTTGGAAAATGTAGACTTACTGATGAAGAAATAGACCAGCTACAGCGCTATTATGGACTAGCAATCAGAAAGATCTTACAAGTGTAGAAAATATGAGAAAGGCTGTTTGGGCCACATATTATCATAAGATTTCAAGCGATGACACCCCGCATCATGAGCTATGTCCTTCTGGAAATAACACATGATGCAAGTATAATTTGGGTAAAGAAAACAATACAGAATATAAACATAAGAATTCTCTACCAGAGGTGGGGATGGAAGTAATTAAACCTGTATATAAAGACTTATCGGACCCTAACTTACTAAAACGCTCTTTCTGCATGGAAAAACGCAGAACTTTAATGAAAGTCTCAATAGCATTATGTGGCAAAGGCTACCCAAAACTACATTTGTAGGGTTGAAAACTTTCAAACTTGGAGTAACTGATGCAGTTATTTGTTTTAATGAAGACTCTATTGCCAAAGCTAATGTTCTTGAGCGGATGGGAATAACACCGGGAAAGTTTATGATTGATGGACTGACTCAAATTGATGAAAATAGAATTAAAAAAAGGCAACAGGGAAGTACAAGAAGAAATAAAAAAAGAGAAGAGTGAGGAAAAGACAATTATAAAGAAGAAGAGGAGATAGTGAGTGTGAAGACTACTTACCAGGGGGATTTTAGCGTAAGCCCTATTAGTTTGTGAAAGTACTGTTTTTTAGTGTTCAGGTACAATTTTTCTAAAACTATAAGGACTACAGACTCCAAATTTCACACACCTGTTCTCCACTTACTGGTGAGTAAAGTCATGCAACTTTATTAAGATATCTTTAATTTTATGGAAAATAAAAAATATTTTACATTTGAAATCGTGTACATTTTTGTGTGCAAACATTCAAATAATTTTTATTTGAAAAGTATTTGCACTAAAAATACTATATTGCATGATTCTATTTGGGAACAACTGTACAAAAGTTTATATCTGTAGGTCAGATACTTTCTGAGATAAGTGTACCTAATTGTTGACATGTTTCCCCATTTAAATAACATGGCTACCACGCCTGGCACCCCTTAACTGTAAATTTCTTTTACTTCATATTTGGATAAAACTTGTTTAAGTTATTAATCTTCTCATTTCACAAAAAAAAATTCATCTATAAAGTCAATTTTGTGATATATGCTTTTTTAAATTTTATTTTATTTATTTTTATTTATTTATTTTTTATTTAGAGAGATGGCAACTGTAACAATTCTAAAAAGAAGGAGAACTTGAAGAGTTCATAAGTTTATGTTACTTTAATAAAAAAATGAATTTAAGAGTTATTTAATCTAAAAGTTTGCTCTGCTTTTACGGGCGCCAGGAAGCTTTCGCTTGCCAATTTGGAAAAATGAATTTAAATTAATAATCTTATCTCGGGCGTAAGTTCTTTCTATAGTGTACTCTCAGTGACTCGGTAGAATGAATAACACCTGAACTGAAATTTTGACATACAAATTTATTAAACACATTCAAAATATCAACATGTAGATTCATCAAAAATAAACATATCATGAATATTAATTACAATTAACATCCTATTAAACCATGAATTTTATTGCCTTTGAAGAAGGTCTATCTTCTTAGTCATAAATTGACTTTAGTTGAGAATTGTATTAACTAAAAAATGAAACTTGCAAGTATTATTACTTTACTGAAGTTAAAATCTTAAATGTGAAAACTTTACTCTTTTGCCTGAGAACGAAAAATATATAAAATAGAAAAATTAATTTTGTCCATTATCTAAGTGATATTTGGACTGATAAAGCTTTTTAATGAAATTGATCAAATTTACTTATACTAAATGCAAAGAAAAGACATATAACATATTATAAAAAAATTTACATAATTGAAACGTAACATGTGGTACATGATTTTACCAAACTGTAGAAACTCATTGTCTTTTAAGGACCGTTGTTCCTCAAACCGTGTATGTAGCGTTGAATTACAGTTGAATACACCTGTATTTCGAATAATGTCCGTGTTATAATACTTGAGATTCAGTTCACATAACGAGTTAACACAAAAGTTCATTGTTCGTTTTTTGAAAACACGTGTATGAGATTGCATACCATAGTTCTTTTTCCAATTTTTTAGACATATACGATTCTAAAACACACAATATTGTCTTTGTAACTCTTACGAATGTTTTTTACCATGAATTAAGCAAAGTTACCAGTTCCGAACATATTTTCTACCTTTTTACATAAAACTCATAACACCACCTAACATAGGTCTGTAGGCAACTAGCCCCAAAGCTCGACTGAAAATTAACATGTTCTCCTCGCTTTTGCGAGCTATTTCTTCCGGTTAAAACAGTTTCAATAGTTCAACACACTCCCCGACGAATATCCACTCATAACTATACGTAACACAAATTTAATAAACACTTTATTTCAACAATTTATCTTAAATTTATACATGTTTATTTATTTTGTTTATTTGAAAATCTATTTTTATCTTAAAATTTACTTTGTTTGGTACAAAATATTACTTAATCCGGTTACCCCCACCATTTTACCCGCTGTATTCAAATATTTTAATCAAACCAACATTTTTACATTATCACACAACCAAATCATATTGTTTAGGGCTAACAGCACATTCATGTCGTTGTCTTTAGCCGTACTGTAACACCAATGGAAGAGACGTCACCAATACTGGTGATAGCTCTCGGAATTCTCTTTGTTCGTTTTTGTTGTATTTTGCATTTCTGAAAGGAAAAAAAAATAGTAGATAATTAATTAATTGTGTCCACAAAAAGCTGTTGCTGATTTGTATCGGTCGTCTGGAACTGAGCAAATGTTATGTGTAATAATTTGTTCGTCCTTGTCAACATGGTTATTGAATTTTTAATTGATTTTTTTTTTAATTCTCACATTGAAATCGCTCTGGATTTTAGAAAACAAATCATATATAAGTTGATTTTACTTAACTAACATTTGAAAATTCCCTTACTTTTCACTTTACTAATCAACTTATTTTAATTTGTCTCTACTAATAACCATCTTCAAATAATTACTTTGTATATAAACAATATAAAATTTGTTTTTACAACATATAATATTTATAACTTATATAATATTATATTAACTTTATTACTTATATCGACACAATAATTTTTTTCCATTAAAAATTCTATAGTATACATTAGAGTTCGTATGTTGTTTTTTAAACTTAACCTTAGGGTTTTCTCTTTTCTCTTGTGTGTAATCTTTCCTTTAACTTTCACTTTTTCTCTCATTTTATTTTTCTTTTTCTGTATGACTTGTCCTTTCAGATTCCATTTAATTTTCTATTAATTTGTCTTTTTGAGTTTTTATAATTATACTTTGTGATTTTTGTTATATTATATTTATTATTGTCTTTTGGCTTTGAATCTTGATTTGAATTCTTAACAACATTTACTCCAAATCATTTATCTCCTCCTGCTTGTCATTTGCGGTTATGTCATAATTGGTTTTCTTATCCTCTATCTTTGTCAAAAGTTGATGTTCCAATCTATCTAGAGGCAACTTGTCTATCCCTATCTCAATGTTTCATGATGTATTTGTGGTTTCAATACAGTGTCTCTTTTGAGCAAACTTCTTGTTCTGTAGTTCCCATATAATTGTAGATTTCTGGTGGTTTCAAATAAGTTCCTTCTATATGAAATTCCTCTTTCCAAATTGAACACTGTCCCAATTAAAGTTGATTACAAAACCAATTTCTTTATACAATGTAACAAATTTTTAGTAAAAACTAAAAACATGAGTTACAAAACCAATTTCTTTTCGCAAAGTAACATGTTTCTAATAAAAACTAAAAACGTGATTAAAGTAGCATTTGGTTCGAATTAAGGGCGATCCACTATTTGTTACAGATTATTTATTATAATAGGCCAATTTGTTCTGGGTTCATTAAATAATAATCAATGGTTCAGTTAATTATATGCTTTTAATATAATCATTCCAATCTCTGTTAATACAAATTATTACATTTCTATTGCAATCAGTGATTCAATCATTTAGAATCAATTGCAATTGTTTTATTTCTATCTTTAACCCAGACCGAATAAGTGTTTCGACAACAAAGTTATTTTGCTCAGTCTTTCTCTATATAGGCTGATCTATATGCAATTAACATAAGAACAGAATACACACGAAGCTTGCTTACTTCTGTTGTTGGAGCTTAATTTTGTGATCATTCATGGTCCTTGGTTCCGTAAACTGTTCTCCTCAAGAAGCCAGCGATGTCAATGGCACTCTGTCAATATCTGATGGTTTCGCCTTCTTTCGGCAGCCTCATTGCCTACCTTCTCCTCATTCGCTGATTGATTGACTCCTGGCAACTCCGTGCCAACTCTGACCGTTGATAATTCCCTGCTGTGTCTAACCTCAATTTTCTACCAACATTGGCTTATATATCTTTGAGTAACACATAACATGTTTTTAGTTTATGTAATACGTCAAAAATTCTTAGCTACCAGTTTTGATCAAAATTGGTCAAACAGTTTCTGAGAGCTCACTGGGGATGGACATACTGACATTTTGTTTTTTTAAAAAACACCTTTTTGCATTTAGGGTATTCATATGCATCAAAATCTCAATATTGTTGTGTAGTAACTTAGTTGTGAACTTTATTTCTGTTGTAGGAAGTTTATTCATTTCTATACTGCTGGAAATAATTTGACCCAGTCAAATGTATTTATTTTTTGGTGCAAAGTAAACAACAATTTTAAAATATATATTTTGTTTATCTTAAATTTGTATTTGTTTTACAGAAGCAGCCCAAGTGATGAGAGAAATATGTTTAGCTGCAAAGTACCTACATGACATGAACATTGCTCACAGAGATTTGAAACCTGAAAACTTGTTGTACAGTAAACATGGTATTACCAGGCCTCTATATATTTCATTCTGCTTTTCTTTTTTTTTTATGTTTGAAACAATATATGTTTGAAAAAATTATAATTACCTTCATAAATTTAAAATTTTTCAGTAAATAGAAGTTTGCAAGTTACAAATTACCTTTAATATTGTAGATTTATTTTAATTCTTAATTTTTAAAACATATTGCTACAGCTGTGATCAAACAATTCTGCACTTATAAGGAGTTGGGAATCAGGTTGTCGAATTTCTATTTACTAACCAAAAAAGAATACTAACTTTAATTTTTAAAGATCGTGATTACTATTGAACCCAAAATCAAAATTATTGTTTTCTATTTTAAGATCATATTAATGAAAATAAATATGATTAAAGTGAAGAGTTGTTGGATAAAAGCTATAGTTATAAACAGTAAATAATTATCTAATATTTAAACTAAAATGATTCTTGATTTCAAAGTAGTGAGGTGGGCTAATTTACAATTTTTAAAATATTATATGACTGCTGGGCCTACTTTGGTCGTTAGTTATGTATTAAGATTAGAGGGTTTTTGAAATGCTAGTTAGTTTTTAATGATGACTGCACCTTAGTTTGAATTTGGGGAAAAATATTTTATTCTGGGAATACTCCATGGGAGGGGGGGGGGGGGTTTCATTAATAATCCGGTAAAATAATGTTTTTTTGAGACTATTAGTTATAACAAAATATGCTTAGAAAATTTTGTTGTTGAAATGACTACATCATCATTGTAGAACAAAAGAATATTAAAAACTTTCAGTCATTATTGAAATAAACAGTTCACGTTAGGCATGTTTATCCCAACGTACGGTTGCACTTCAGCTCAGTCGTTTTACAATAAGATTTAGAATGTGTTAGACGTGAATGTCGCTTGACACCCAGTTATTTAGTTTTTTTTATTGTTTAATATTGCCTCTGTTTATAATATTTATGTGTAAATAATTAAGTTGTTTATACCTATTCTATGGAGTTTGCAATTAGAAGGATTTACATCATCTTCACTCATTTTTATTCACTATTTTAAACAATATTAACAAACCAAACTCACTAATCAATCACACAACATGCTATACAATAGTAGACTAACTTATTCCAGTTTAATTCAACAGATGGCAGCATGATTTCCCTCCAAATTCACAGGTATACACTAAGCACATCTGTGCATCCTTAGCACATGGTACAGATAGCCTTGGGCGCACAAGCGTGTCCATAGAAGTAAACGTGTTAAGGAAACTGAAGAATAGCTAAAAAGTAGTATCTGGACTCTGCTCTATTGTATAGAATGGTTCATTAAATTTCATTGTGATTGTACAAGCATGAATAATGCTTAGCACCTGGAATGTCTGAATGAGGTTACAGCTGAAGAGATGGTAAATAAAATCAGTAATATTATTTTGGACGACCGCCGAGTAAAGATACTTGATATATCTAAGTATGATAAACATCTCAAATGAACTTGTTTTTAATATCCTGCATGAACATTTGAGTATGAGAAAGCTATTGGCAAGATGAAGTATCACATTTGTTCACAGTTGTCAAAAACGGAATCGTACAACAATTGTGAAGCAGGGGTTTAGCATCTAAGTTTTTGAGGTGCTATGTAACCATTGATGAAACATATATCCAGTATGAAACACTCCAGAAATGAAAGAGCAGTCAAAAAAGTGGATTTATTGTGGCAAACTAAGAAGATAAAACTGGTTCTTTCGGCCAGAAAGGTCATAGCAACAATTGTATGGGATTCGCATGATTTGACTATTTGGATTCAACCTCGCTATCTTGTACACCTCAACATAATCAGCTGGGGAATAAATTTCATGGTTCCTCAGTTTCTTTTCAATTGTGCTGTGAATATTATCGCAACTCCATTTGAATGTGTCCCTTTTCGAGGTGCTTTTGAGAAATTGTCAATTCTGTTTCTTTAGAGGCCAGAAGAAAAGGATTTGACAATACACAGTTTTTATTCTGGTATGTGTAACCATCACTGTAAAAAATTACATGGTCATACATGGTTTTGTCAATTTCAGATAGGAAATGGTATACTATGCTTGCAAACTCATCAGCAGTAACTCCCTCTTCTGTCTCATCCCATAAATAGCAGTAGCCATCATGGTGAGTTTCGTACTCTTCTTTGTCTAAATTTCCTTTATTAATGTCTGATCAACAGACATTACATTGGTTTTTAAAGGGGGGGGGGGGGGGACAAACCCAAATCAAACTCCTCAAAAGCTGACCAGAATATAAGTACGGACAACTGTAGATTGTCTTTATTCTGACCTGTACAGTAGGCTTTATATTCCCTATACAATTCTGATTTAGATTGCCACCTAGGTTCGAGGTATAGTTTTTTAGTGTACTTACGGCAGTAATGGGATTCGAGTTTTGGTAGGCAATCTAAAAACTGTTTTATGAATTTCCTTTACTTACTTTGGCCCTTTTTATTTATATTTATACCATTATATTTGTTAAGGTTTTTTTCCCCCCACTCATTGTATTACCCAATTGAGTACAGACCACTCTCCTACTGACAATGCATTTAAAAACATTGTTTTACAGACTCTTATTCTGTCTCGATTGTCATTTACTTTAAAGGAATAAAGTAAAGATTGGGATTGACGAGAACTTGATGCTTTCTTTTTTTTTTTTTAGGGACAGTTTTTTGTTCACAACCATTTCCTTTTGTTGTGTTTTCATAATTTACAATATTTACATGGTTATTTATAAAATTGTCATGGTTATAAATTTTTTCTAATTGTAATTTTAAATCAGTATCATCCAAGTCAGCTACAACTTAATTAAACATATCTATGTCAACTAAAGAGATGCCCACTGCTGTGTATGTTATATTGTTGTTATGTAATGTTCCAAATTCAAGTAACAGTGGGATGTCCAATGCTAATAGTATCGGAGTGTCGATCTTGATCAAACATACCTTCATCGAATATTTCCAAAACTTGTTCAGAAGTAGAAGGTATCGGTTGTAAAATAAGACTGTCTTCAATTGTTCCATTTGGAACAAGGAATACTCAGTCATAATGATTCTATCAGCAACTGCTTCAGCTAAATCTGTAGGTATGGTTTCATCCTTCTGATAAGTATGCGAGAGATGCTACATGTTGTCTTCATTCCGCAAGCAGACAACTCCAACTTTATCTGAAGATAAAAGTCATTGTACTCAAATTTTACAGAATGAGTTAGGTTTGGAGTGCTGGACTGAGCATGTGTGGATGATTGTATTCAAGGTTATAAAATATTACTTTACCTTCAAAATCTTAAATGTTTACTGGCATAAAAAACACTGAATGTGCATAAGCACTCTATGGCCTACCTACTGTACTCATAAATGCTGTGTAATATTATACTTCTACAGCCTACCTTTGCTAGAGATGGTGAGGTTTTTGTCACTATTGTCTGAATATCTATGGTTAGCCTTTTGCAGGCCCATGTCTAATAGAAGTCTACCTTGAGAGCTTATTTATTTTAGATAGAAACAATATCACATCATGATTAGTTAAACCAAGTTTGTAGATTAAGGATGGAAACTGCATCTTAGGGTGTAGCCTAAATGACTCTTGAGAAAGAATAAATTACCAAACCAGTGATCTTGGTTAAAGAGCATTTTAAAACATAGTGACTACAAAACTTAGGCCTTCCTGCACTTTTAGATCCATGTTCTAAAGCCTCCTTTTGTCCTTAATAATCAAAATTTTGCTTTAGGCCTGTTTCTCAATCCATTGATGACATTAAGAGTAAAAAGTGTTAAGAATGTAAACAGTTTCTTGTCAATTGCCATAGGCAGAACTCATTGCCATTATTTTTATTTAACTCAAACAGTGTATTTTTCAGACCTAGGAATATTACTCTTGGGTTTTTCCCACATCATAAAACAACAAACTCACACATTCTACTCTATATAGAATGCGAACAAATTATTTAAAGAAGTTTGAATCTACAGCAATAGTATCAGAGATTGTAAATTGTAGAATGACTTTTCATAAAAATGAAAAGCTCGTATATCAGTACTAAACTACTATTCAGGGCTGTTTTTCTTGTGCTACAATATCAAGTATGAAAACCTTGTATATTTGTTATATGAGGTTTTCTTAATATCTGTTACTACATAACCTAAAATACAAGGTTTCCATTGCTATAACTGAAATTTACTGTGAAAAGAATAGGTATTGATTAAAAAATATTACAACAGCTATATAATGAATATGTAGATTAATTACCTAGGTTTAATTTTCAGCTGGACACAGGGTTATAAAATGAAAATATCCTAGAAAAACAACTGCTAAAACTTACATACAATGTTTACTAGGTATAAACATATACCTTTTTTGGCATAAGACAATATTGTTACCATTTCTAAAATGGGAAATTTTGGGAGCAGCTCAAAAACTTTAAGTGCAAACACCTGCCTTGTGACCCCTCATTTTAAAGGTATTGGTACAAGAATGTAAAGGACGAAAACTAGAAGTCTCTAACTTATTCCTACCTAAAGTTATTTTCGGTTAAAGATGAGAATGATTCAAGTTCTAACTTTTTAGTGAGTTATTGGTGAAGAGCCAAATCCAAGGAATGTTTATTAGGTATTAAAATTCACTTTTCTATGTATGGGGGAAACTTTGCCCCTGTTTTAAAAATTGGATATATTGGGGGCAGCTCAAAATTTTTATACCCAAACCCCTCTCGTGTGACCATTCATTTTAAAGGTATAACAAAAGAAAACTAACAGCACAACTTAACACTAACATACATACACATAAATTATATCAGAACTCAGGATATTCTCGTTCGTATGAAACGCTAAAAATAAAAATTTTGAAAAATTTTCCCAAAATTTTGTCTTTTCTTGCTCCACGCTATTGGGCGCCACTTGCCGCGAATCGAGCCCCATGTTGGTTCGCCACTTGCTGCAAATCTTAACCTCGCTTTGAAACACCACTCGTTGGGAGTTCGTGTCAGTTTGATCGCGGACAAGACCAAGTTGCTCACTTTTACAATTTTTCTTAATCAAAGATATTACAAGACTTGGCTTTTGCAAGTCTGAGTCTGTTCTCAACAACTTACAATTTGAATTTACTAAAATTCCCTGAATTTTATTTCTATTGCTCACTGATTTTACTTTATTCACTTTTACACAGTCTCTCTCTCTGGGGAAGTGCCTTTTGGAAGAAATCGGCTCCTGAATTCTGATAATAATTTTTAATTATTTATATTTTATATTATACCAGAGCACATTGATAATAATAAATTTTCTAATCTCTAATTATTTAAAAAGGAAATGTTAAAAACCAGTTTGATGAACAAAAAGAATTAACACTTGAGCATAAAAAATTTATATCCTCTTGACCATCAAACAATTTAAAACAATTTTAGCTTTTATAGAACAACAAACAAAATATGTTTACACATTTAATATGACATAAATTTCTTATTCATTAATACAAAATTAAAAAATGCTAGACTATTCCAGCTAAGACTACAAATAGTTTTTCCTGGACTGAAATAGTCTTATTTAAGTTTGAACCTTATTCTAAACCAAAGCAGAGTTTATTTGAAACTAAAGAAGTTAATATATTTAAAATTTCCCCAATGAATTGTTAATTTAAATGAGTTTACTTTTTACGAATTATTCTATAGATGTAGTGTACCTTCACACTTAACATGAAGGTCTTGAAGTTGTGAAGTTCTTTGCTGTAGATGGTTAACGATGTCTTCAAATTATTTCCTCTCCAATTCCTGGTTATGTTATAGTTGTGGACTGCTGGTAGTAATTACGATTCCTTGCTTGACTAGTCTTCCCTGTAGATTGATCTTCTTATTTCTTGATTTTCAAAAATAGTTAAATTTTTTATAAGTTACTTTTTAATACAAGAAATGCTTGTCTTGAAAATTTCTCAAAGTTGAATTTAGAAAAAATAGTAGAGCGACTAAAATAACGTCCTTCCTGCTCGGCGACTGATATTAGAGTATCGGTCTTTTGACCAACAATTTTGGCTCTCTCTTTTTGTGGGAATGTTTTCCGCAAAAGGTAACCAATTTTTCTCCCTTTCGTGAAGAAATGTCTCTTCTGTTGATTTCTAAGTTTTCGGCTGAATTACTCCATAACTTTTCTGCTAGAAGCAGTTTCTGCTAGGTTTAGTTTTCATCTATTGTATTACTTTTATAAACTATTTTCCATTAAAAACCCTTTTAATTGATATTTTAATCTTTCTATTATTTCAATTTCTTTGTAATGACTCAATTTCTTTCAAGTGAGTTATTGATGCTTGAAGTCGTGACTTTTTGATCGTCGTATTTCTCGTTTATAAAATCCCCCCCATTATTAATTTTCAACACTGCTCTGTTTTTTACATTTATATACCTTTTTTATACATAACCTATTACTTATTTATCCCCTTTTAACTTTAATTTAACCGCTTTTGGGCTTTAACTTTTTAGTTTTTATTATTATTATTTCTCCCCCATTTTAACTTTAAATCTTATTCTGACCACATATTATTATTCCCTACTATTGTCTTTTCATTTTCTATTATTAGTTTTATTTAGTTTATTCCCCTTTCACCTTTAAAATTTCATAAAACTCTTCAAGAATGACTTTTCAAGTCCTTTTCCCCCTTGTTATTATTATTATTATTTCTTTTTTATTGCTGATTATTATTATGTCCCCTATGGTTTATGACTCTATTACTTTTGATTTTTGATTTTCCCCTTTTTGCAAATTTTAGGTTTTTGAGCCCCTCTAATTTCTTTAATAACTTTTTTGTTTTAAGTTCATTTACATTTATTTGTTGATATTATTAATCGTCAGATTCTACTGTATAATTATTTATTTTCATATTTTAGTTTTTTTTTTATAAAAATTGGAATTGCTACAGGCTGTTTTGTCAAACTCAGACAGGCAAAGTTTTGTCTCGGCCTCGCGTGACGTCACCACACTATCGCATTTCAACTTTAAGAAGTTTAGCGTGGCAATTTAAATGTTTTAAATTTACTTTGAGACAACTGACTTTTCCATGCCGTCTCAGTGTGTGTGTGTGTGTGTGTGTGTGTGTGTGTGTGCGTGCGTGTGTGTGTGTGCACACACACACACAAATATTCAAAAAATTAACTATTTTGAAAATCAAGAAATAAAAAGATAAATCTACATGGAAGACTAATAATCTAGGAATCGTAATTACTAGCAGCAGTCAACAACTGTAACATAACATGGAGTTGGAAAGGAGATAATTTGAAGACACCGTTAACTATCTGCAGCCAGGAGCTTCACAACTTCAAGACCTTCATGTTAAGTGTGAAGGTACACAAAATCTATAGAAGAATTCGTAAAAAGTAAACTCATTTAAATTGAATAAATTCATTGGGGAAATTTTAAATATATTGACTTCGATAGATTCAAGTAAACTCTGCTTTAATCTAGTATAAGAGTTCAAACGTAAATACGACTATTTCAGTCAAGGAAATAGTCATTTACCTATTTGTAGTCCTAGCTGGAATAGTCTAGCATTTTAAAATTTTGTATAAATAAATAGCAATTTTGTGTCCTATTGATATTGTGTAAAAAGATTTTGTTTGTTGGTTGTTAAAAGATTAATTGTTTTAAATTGTTTGATGTTTTTAAACATTTCCTTCTCAAATATTTAGATAATTAAAAAGTTATTATTAAGGTGCTCTGGTATTATATATAATAAAAATAAATAAAAATTATTATCGGAATTCATTAGCCGATTTCTTCCAAAAGGCACGTCCCCAGAGAGAGAGAGAGAGTGTGTGTTAAAGTTATAAAAGTAAATTCATTGAGCAAAGAAATAAAATTTAGAGAATTTTAGTAAATTCAGTTTTTACGTTAATGAGAACAGAATCAGACTTACAAAAGCCAAGTCTTGCAATAACTTTGATTTAAGGTAAAATTGTAAAAGTGAGCAGCTTGGTCTTGTAATCGACCCGAACTCTTAACGAGGGGTTAAAAATTAAGAGGCGGTGGTAAGTGGTAAGCAACGCCCAATGGGGGCACGAACGAGTCGGTGGTACGTGACAGTGTGTGTGTGTGTGTGTGTGTGTGTGTGTTGCGTGTATGCATGTGTGTGTGTGTGTTGCGTGTATGCATGTGTGTGTGTGTGTTGCGTGTATGCATGTGTGTGTGTGTGTGTGTTGCGTGTATGCATGTGTGTGTGTGTGTGTGTGTAATCTGTAAACACATATTATGTAAGTATGTAAGAAACTTAATATATGTTATTATAAATTGTTAATTTATTAATTGAGTGCAAGTTTAAAAGTCACTGATATATCAACTCGCTGTCCTATATATCTCAATCTGTAAACACTTATTATATAAGAAACCTAATTCCTAATATCTGTTATGTTAAATATTTTATTTATTTATTTAGTATTATTGTTTGGAAACTTGTAGATGATACTGGAGTTTTGAAGTTAACAGATTTTGGATTTGCAAAAGAAATATCTTCAAAAGTTGCTCTTCAGACACCTTGTTATACACCGTATTATGTTGGTAAGTTTTTATAAATTCATATAATGTCACAGATGTGACAAATATTTTAAGTAAATATAATTAAATTTTGGTTTTTGATGTAATAAATGAATCATTCCATGAATATAAAACAGTAGTCTGAAATGAGTAAATGACCACCATCTGTTGGTTAAATGTCAAAAAGGTGAAGAAGAGGACTGTAATCCATTCACTCCAGAATTGTCACTAAAAGACTCAGTTCGGTAGTTGACAATCAAAAAGTGAAAATGAACAATAGACGCCACCTGTAAAAAAAATTATACGTTTAAAAAAGTGTCTAAACTGTTTTGCTTGTGCTATAAATAAATCCTGAGCATAAATCTTGTTTGAATTAACCCTTTGAACACTACAAACAGATATATCAGGTTTTTTTTTCATTGGTTATCTATAACAATACAGTTCTAGTACACTTTTTTTTGGTGCAGTATACCAAAAGTTAAGTTGTCCTAAGCGTGACAACTGAGAGTTTTATAGTGTCGTGAATCGTTTCAGGTTATAATTTTTGTTCAGTGGTTTTTTTTTAGTTAAAAAAAATAAATAAATATGAGTTATAAATGACGTGTTTGACTGAGGAAGTCAAAATACTTTGTTAAAACATTTCAAGAAACAAATGTGAATACTATTGATGAAGAGTGAATTTGCTGATGAATTCGAAATTTTGTTCGGAAAGTGATTTAGATTTCGATGACTCATATGATGACCTGAAATTTAACCATAATTATAATACTTCAAAATCTTCTACATTTAGAAAGAGACTTTTTCCACAAGATCCCAATGTAATTTCAGATAGTGACTAGTGACTACCAGCTGACACTACTTTCAAATTCTACACCCTTGAGTCTAGAGGTAGACCGAAAGGTTCTTCATTCTTTTTTTTCTTTTGCATAACAAAGGTCGTTATAGTGGTTGTACATAAAATGCATTTACATAAGATATTAAATGTAAATTAAACATAACAGATTGAATAATACAATTACAATCAAGATATCACACTCACACCTGAAACAAACACCCCTACAACACGTCACACCCATACAATAATTATCAGCCACTCGACCAATTTACATCAAAAACCATATTATTATAATAAAATACTGCCAACAAAAACACACATTACAATATCATAAACACTTTCCAAACTCCAGAATAGCGACAACAATATTTATTACTTGGTGTTTTGAGTTATTTCCATTTCCCTAGTAATGATGACTGGAAATTTCTCCACTGAATAAAAGGATCCTGAGAGTAATAACTTTCTCAGGCTATTTATAAAGGGTTTTTTTTCTGAATTTGTATTAATTTGGTGGGGAGTGTGTTAATAAAGATAACACCAGCTTGATTTGGCAGCTTCATATGTTTTTCAAATCTGTATGGCCTCCATGGTCATTTCTTTTCCTGGTGTTATAAACATGTATTTGTCTTTTGACATTAGACATTTATTTAAATTTGTAGTACATAATTACTTCAAAAATATACATACTTGGGAAAATTAATACTGAATACTTCTTTCACATTGTGACTTGTTAAGTTCCCTATACGGAAATTCCAAAATCAAATAGGAAATAATAAAAAAAATTTTTTAACATACCACGTTTTTAAAACGGACTAAAAAGTATAAAATAATTTTTCATGACCCTTCTACAATTTTGAGGTAGGATTGTTAGTGGCTATGGATATATTTGGAATACTTGGAGAGAAAAACGTGGGGCGCAGCCAGTAAATAATACAAGTAGACAATCCGTATGAATTCACAGCTAATTTCAGTGAATTGGGAATGAGATTCACTGTAATTTTATTTATTTATTCTTCCTTAACTATCATAGATTACCTGCACCCCACGTTTTTCTCTCCAAATATATCCATAGTCACTAACAATCCTCCCTCAAAATTGTAGAAGGTTTATGAAAAATTATTTTATACTTTTTAGTCTGTTTTAAAAACGTGGTATGTTAAAAAATTTTTTTTTTTATTTGATTTATTATTTTCTATTTTTTAGTCTTATGTCTGGGTGAAAGATTTCAATCGGTTTTGTATATATTGGTGAGACTAAATATACGAAAATCATCTCATTGGCCAATTTTTATTTGTTTAACCCCTTAACGGATGATTAAAATTGACCAAAAACAACACAAAAATATTGATTTAAAAAAAAAATTTAAATGATGGGAAATAATGTCAAAAATATAAAAACCTTTGTAAAAATTGAAAATTTTTAGCTTTTTGCCATAGATAATGTTTTAGGGTTACGTTAGGTTTTTGAATCTGTAATATGGACATATGTAAGGATATATGAAATATACAGGGTGAGTCAGACCACCCGTGCAGTACTTATAGCTGTCTTACAAACTTACTTTAACACTTTTTCATTCTCATTTCCCCCTAATTTGGCTCCACTGAATCCAATGAAATTAATTTCAATTTTGAAAAATGCCCCAAAAGGGCCCTTTTTGGGGGGGTAGGGGTGCTTTTTGAGGAATTTTGAAATGTAAACATGGGTTGTGTGATACATCATTTTAAAGGTCTAATTACCTTGAACATTTTGGCGCAATCAAAAGTTAATTATCTTTAACCGTATGTACAGGGTGTACCAAAACGTATTGAAATTGGACTTTAAAATAAAATACCATGTTATCCTAACTACAATACGGAACAGCACCAGATTTTTGTCCAAGCTTATTATTGAGGTATTCTTTAAGAAAACGTGTGGTACGGGCATTTTTCACTGGATTTTGAATATTTTAAAAATGCTCAAAATTGAAGAATTTAAAAAAGCCTAAAACTCAAAATTCTTAAATAGCAACTTATAGCAAATGTTATATCAAGTAAAAGGTCTTTTAAAAACAAACATTTTTTGTATTTTATTTTTTTATCTATCTCTTACTGTTAAAAAATGGCAGCCAAAAAACTTTATTATGCCAGTTTACAAAATTTAACAAATTACTTTTATTTGAACAAAAAGGTGTTTATGATTAAATAAACAGTCTCTGTTATGTAATAAGAACAAAATTCAACTTGTTTTTATTTTTCAATGTGGCTCAATACTTTGGTAGTAGTTGTCCATGTTTATCTTTAAAAGATAACAATGATTCATGCACATGCACAATCTCAATGCAGGCTTGGACTAGAAAGGTACTTTGAACCACCCTCAACAGGCTTATCACTTGCGATATGCTGACTATTTATCTGACAAATATGATTTGGCTACCCTTAGTTAGTTCATTGGTGTCTGCTGTGAAGGACGTACTGCTTGTGCTTTTTCGACATGCCGTACACAAATGCGGAGGCATTCGATATGCTAATGGTGTTAGGCGAATGTTTCCAAAACTATGCGGCTTCTGCAAGAGTGTATGCCGAGCGGTATCCAGGTAGAGAACCTCATTCTCGAATGGTCTTTAGTAGACTTGCTAGTCGAGTTCGTGAAAAAGGACAGGTACAGCCTGACAGTAATAAAGGAAAATCGCTTGAAAGGCCTGTAAGAAGTGATAGGGCACCAGAAGTATTGGCAGCAGTTCTACTAAACCCAAGAGAGTCTTCCAGAAGAATAGCTCTTGATTCAGGTATAAGCCAAACGTCAGTGATGAGGATCCTGAAAGACAGTAAAATGCATCCCTACAAGATGTCACAAGAACTTCATGGTGATGATGGCATTCAAAGAATGAATTTTTGTTTGTGGGCCAGAGAACAGTTGCAACGAAATGAACACTTTTTTCGTAATGTACTATGGTGTGACGAAGCTACATTTCGGAGCAATGGCGAAGTTAACCGCCACAACATGAGGTACTGGGCTCATGAGAACCCCCACTGGATGCAAGAGGTTGACAACCAGAGGTACTGGACTGTGAATACCTGGTGTGGTATTGTTGGCGGGAAAATTGTAGGTCCTTTTTTCTTTGCAGGACACCTAAGGTATGGAGTGACTTATAACAATTTTTTAATTAATCACTTGCCCAACTTATTAATAGATGTACCTGACGAAGTTGTTGACAACATGTGGTTTATGCACGATGGTGCTCCGGCTCACTACTCTCACGACGTACGACTAATGCTTGATGAACAATATCGTGGAAGATGGCTTGGAAGAGGTGGTCCAGTTAACTACCCACCAAGATCCCCTGATTTGACCTGTATGGACTTTTACTTATGGGGTAGGCTGAAAGACCTAGTATATGGTTTACGACCGACAACACCCGAAGATATGATGCAGCGCATCCGGAATGCTGTAAATTCGATCAGCCAGGAAGAAGTGTTGCAAGCTGTAGATAGCTTCAGTTCCAGAATTGAAGTGTGTTTAGAAAATGACGGACTACAGTTGAGCACCTGTACTAGCAAAATCAGTGAAAGATAAGATTATGGCTAGTCCAGTGGACCTTCAGAGCTGTGAAGGTAACATTGTAGGAAAACTTTTTATTTAATATCATGTACAATTAATTTGTACATTTTGTAAACTGGCATAATTAAGTTTTTTGGCTGCCATTTTTTAACAGTAAGAGATAGATAAAAAAATAAAATACAAAAAATGTTTGTTTTTAAAAGACCTTTTACTTGATATAACATTTGCTATAAATTGCTATTTAAGAATTTTGAGTTTTAGGCTTTTTTAAATTCTTCAATTTTGAGCATTTTTAAAATATTCAACGTTTTCTTAAAGAATAGCTCAATAATAAGCTTGGACAAAAATCTGGTGCTGTTCCGTATTGTAGTTAGGATAACACGGTATTTTATTTTAAAGTCCAATTTCAATACGTTTTGGTACACCCTGTACATACGGTTAAAGATAATTAACTTTTGATTGCGCCAAAATGTTCAAGGTAATTAGACCTTTAAAATGATGTACCACACAACCCATGTTTACATTTCAAAATTCCTCAAAAAGCACCCCTACCCCCCAAAAAGGGCCCTTTTGGGGAATTTTTCAAAATTGAAATTAATTTCATTGGATTCAGTGGAGCTAAATTAGGGGGAAATGAGAATGAAAAAGTGTTAAAGTAAGTTTAACGGGTCTGACTCACCCCGTATATGTGTATTTATATTTATGAATATGTATATAGAGCGTAAACTTGTATACACACACACACTTACACACACACACACACACACACACACACACAAAAACACACACATGCACACACACACATACACCACAATGCAAAAAATTGAGAAATTTTTTATTTAAAAAAAAAAAAATTATTTACATGCCACTTTGTGCCTTTCGACTAGTGAGCATAATTTTTTGGGGTTTTAAAAATGTATGGTCCCCCGCGGGATTTGAACCCGAAAAAAAAAAAAAAAAAATTAAGAAAAAAAGAGTAAGGAAATATAAAAAAAAAATCTAAAAGACGTTTTCTATTACTTATGTATATATTTTTTACATAAAAAAAAGATAGAGATACTAAATTTACATAAGAAACACCTTACTAAGCTAATAGTTTTTCTTAGTGTGAAAGTCTTTGAAACAAGGCACTGCACAAAGTCCAACATCACAGCTGACACACATATAACGTGACTCTCTTCTGATTTTCTTGCTTGCGCACACAACACAATAGACGCAGGCATTTACAAAATGGCTACCGTTGCTAGGCGACGCAGTATTTCCCGCCACATGCTGTCATTTATCGAACAGAAACAATACTACGATATCCAGTCGAGTTATTACGTCGCGAAGCAAAATAAAATAAGACAATCACATCTTGCGTATTATTACGTTACTGGCACATTTTATTGAAAAGCTCACTGACGTAATATTACGTCGCTGACCGTTAAGGGGTTAAACAAATGTAGAGACAAGAAACCAACTGAATATTGTATTGTCATTCAATTCTGACCTATGTTCAAAATTTCAGGTCTCTAGCTTATTGGGAAGTTAGTTTAAACTCGATTACAAAATTGCATCCGGACAGACAGACAGACAGACAGATATGACGGAAACAGAACTAATAAAAACGTGGTAAAAATAGCCTGTAGTAGGTCATACAAGGTAGTACCATAATTATAAGTGAAGCAGGAACGTAAACTTAACCGGCAGGGATTTGCTTTTTCCTTCACAATTTAGGCTGTACACTGAACAGAATATTTTTCTACCTTATATATATATATATATATATATATATATATATATATATATATATATATACAGTGTGAGTCAAAAGTATGTATACACCCTGTTAAATTTTAAATGGATAAAGATAGAAAAATGAAACTCAGAACACCTTTCTAGGAAATAAAAGTGAACTTTTTAGCCACTATTACAACTTTGCCCATTTCCCCAAAATGGGATTTTTGGGGGGCAGCTCAAATTTTTTAAATATAAAGACCCATTAAGTGACACCTCATTTTAATGTCCTTGATTAAAGAAGAAGAACAGTGGAAACTAGAGCTTTCTATCTCAACCCAGTACAAAATGGCAGCTCATTGAAATTAAGTAAAACTTCATTGAGGTACCTGAGTCAAAAGTATGGATACACCCGGTTAAATTTTAAATGGGTAAAGATAGAAAAATGAAAGTCAGGACACCTTTCTATTAAATAAAAGTGAACGTTTTAGTCACTATTACGACTTTGCTCATTTCATTGTACAAAATGGCAGCTCATTGGTTGTCTATTGGGGTTATTTACCACCTGAATGTGGATGTTCATATTTTGCCTCAATGAAGTTTTACTTAATTTAAATGAGCTGCCATTTTGTACTGGGTTGAGATAGAAAGCTCTGGTTTCCACTGTTCTTCTTCTTTAATCAAGGACTTTAAAATGAGGTGTCACTTAATGGGTCTTTATATTTAAAAATTTTGAGCTGCCCCCCAAAAATTCCATTTTGGGGAAATGGGCAAAGTTGTAATAGTGACTAAAAAGTTCACTTTTATTTCCTAGAAAGGTGTTCTGAGTTTCATTTTTCTATCTTTATCCATTTAAAATTTAAGAGGGTGTATCCATACTTTTGACTCACACTGTATATATATATATATATATATATATATATATATATATATATATATATATATTTGTGTGTGTGTGTGTGTGTGTGTGTGTAAATATTTTTTAAAATATGAAACAATTTTTGTAGCTGAAAATCTTGAAAAGGTAGTGGTAAAAATCTTTCACCGTATGGTACATGGACAGTGAATGTAAAAATAAATGTTACCTCTATGCCTTGTTCTTCAAACAACAATGGTATTATGGACTTGAGTGAATCAGTGTTTGCATTGATCTTGTTTGGCCGGAACAATTGTATTGTAGATGGGAATGGTACTAAACTTCAGTTTCTGATCTTACACACAATGTTTAATATTTAAAGGGAAAGATAACTACTAGGAATGTAAATTAATTTGTACTAAATTTCAGAAAACCAAAATTGCAATTGTAAACAGTTGCATTTATTTGTTTCACTGTTATTTGAGAAAAGCCTTTTACAGAAATTAGTATTCCCAGTGCGAGGACCGATATTTTGGCCATAACTCAAATCTTTTTTTTTTTAAATTCAATATTTGGTACCTACCATAAGAAACAATTTAAAATTATGTTTTTCTCAAAATTGGCTCTAGCGAATTTTGATTTTATTTTGCTCAAATGTACCATAAACCTAAACAAAAAAAGTTTGCTTGCCATCTGTCCAAAAATGTGAGTTCATAAGTTTTTGATAAGAAACAACAAAATCGACTATGATGTTGTATAAAAGACAATTTTTTAAAGAATCAGCTCTACCGATTTCAATCAAATTTAACCCGTAAAAGGTTATTAGATATTCCTAAAATGGTAGGTATTTTTTGCTCCTTTATCCCTCCAACCGCCTACTATAAATATATCACTAAATAGATACTATTTTCGTTTATCTATTTTAAAACGTGCTTATTTTTCAGCAGCATAATTTCAAAATTAGAAAAGTAGACTAACTTATCTAATTATTAATAACTTATAATTATTTTATTTGGAATTTGGCTCTTAAGCTAGATTTTACTCCTAGTTGATTATGATTGTTAAAAAACAATTTGTGAGTAAATTACAAAATGAAATAGTCTTTTATTCTATTTTTCGCCTTTTTAAATCATTTTGTAAAAAAAAATTTAAATAGTAATTTTATTCAAAACCCAATTTATAAGACAACATTTTTCTTCAGGAAAGTGCATAAAATTTATCTGTGTAAAGAAAAAATGTTACATGTTACGGTTTTTGGTGTAAGTATGTCAGGAATCAAAAAATGTGAAAAAATTAAGTGAAAATCCCACAGAAGAGCATATATATGTATTATACACTAAAATTAAAAAAAAAAAAAAAAATTCTAGATATACAAATGTTTTGTAATGTAGGTGTGAATAGAAGCTGATAAAAAATTTTTTTTTTAAATCAATTTCTAAAATTTGTATTAGGAAAAAAAATTGTTTATGTAAAAATTCTATAACAGCTTAAATGCTAGCTCTATGTTGAAAAAAATCACTAAAAATAGTAACATTATCCAAATTACAACTACTTGCTATAATTTTCCTCAGAAATTAATGTAGGTTTTATGTGTGTAATTCAACAATTTTAAAGATGTAAAAATTTTGGAGTTATGATGTCAGGAATCAAAAAACCGTGCAATAACCTAAGCAAACATTCCACATAAAAGCGTATGAGTACACATATTTTTTTTAAAAAAATTGTCAAGACAACAGTTTTGTAATATAGTTGTGGATAATATTTGGTAAAAAGAAAATCAATTTATACAATTTTTATTAGACAGAGTGGAAATTTTCTAAGAAAGTAAAGCCCAATTTGACATAAACTAGAACTTTGTACTAGGTAAACCTGAAACAAAATCACTGAAAAACTTAAAATAACTCAAATAAATAAACTCTAGAAACAAACACACATATTATAACTTGTATAAACAAATCACTCTTACATAAGAAATAAGTTCACATAAACAAAAATAAATCGAGCCACGCTTGAAACAGGCACTATAGGAATGCAATTTGACACTTGAAACAAGATGCAAAACTTGTCAATGCAACGAGATTTCCGAGTTTGTCTAAAAATAGGTCTATAACATATTGATTTGTATTATTTATTGTACCATTCTTTGTCTTTAGAGAACTTGCAAGCTACTAGGTCTCCTACCTCCGGATTAGTATTTAACTTTTCTTCTGTTTTACAATGATTTCCAAATTCTGTAATTTTGGTTGAAAACTTAAAAGCTTGAGGTTCTAATGATATTACATAGACTGAATCATAGCTATGGCAGGAAATTAGACTGACATCAGTACCAGATTTTAACAAAATGCGTGGCACAATCGAAGAAGGCTGCCATGTTTTAAAAATAGCTTGGCCAATTTCAACATCCTTTTCTTCTGATTTCAGGCAAGCTTCTATTGAACCATCATCATTTACTTTTGTTGCTTCATAATACATATCTGAACCATCCTCCTTAAAATAGTATTTTTAATTATATCTTCAGATATTTTTGGAGTTTTAATTTCACAAAAAGCAGCAAAAACATGTAAATCATCGTATTTTGAAGGAATTTTCTTCAATTGTACAGGTGTTATTTCATTTCCATTATCACAAGAAATACACTTATCTTGTTCGTAATGGATGTCTCTTATCCACTCATCATCTTTTTCGTCCAATTTAACACCAACCATTTCACCAAATTTCGGTGTGAAAGATTCATCATAGGGTTGTTCTTTCAGAACATCTGTTAGTTCTTTCAATAAACTATTTAATTCCATCAACTCACTACAATAAATAGTGACAATGACTTGATGGTTGGAAGTACATTGCTGTACTCCTACTATTCCTGAGTAATTGTTCTTAAGTAACTCTGTGATATTCTTCAGTTGTCCACACTTTGCACCATCTGGTTTAGGGCGAGACCCAGAAGGCTTTGGCTCTGCTTAAGATTTTACTACATAGTCATGTCCTTCCTCATGGACTATAATTATACCGTTATCCTCAGATGTAATACCAAAAATGGTAATTTTAACCTAAATAACCAAAAAATGGTTATATTGAGATTTGAATATTTAAAGTAACCCGGGAAACGTTAAAGTTGAATAAGGGAGGGGGTTTTAGAAGTCAAAAAGATGACTCAAAAATATAGATTATTAAAACTAGGGTAATAAAAGAATTAAATATAGGTTTCCAAAATAATAATGTCATGTATAAAAAATTAGTTATAAGTTGTAATAAATATTTAGGTAATATTTATATTGTTAGGTAAAATAATTTGAACCGTGTCAGTGTTGCTAGGTGTGAGAATAATTCTCGCATACGTTGCAGATTAAATAGGACGCTTGGTTGGGAAGCTGGACAAAGAGACATGTGGTTTAGAGTCTTAAGGGGACAGTTGAGTAAGTCAGACGTGTTTTCAATTCAAAGAAACTTTTTCAAAAAGTAGTGAATATGTGATAAAAGAGTCTTAAGAGGGAGTCTGGCGTGATCAGATGTATTTTTATATATATAAACTTTTGTAATATGTAGTGAAAACGTTTAGCAGTCTAGTGAAACGTTCAAGTTAGTCAGACGTTGTCTTGTGTAGAGAATTTTTATAAAATGTGGTAAATACGTTAAAAGTAGCCTTAAGATCAATCTAAAATTGATCTAAGTGACACTCGTTCGAACTTTAATCATGATACTAACAGACATTGAGTTATTTGAACAATAAAATAATGAATTCCGTACAGCAAAATGAATCGACCATGTCAGCGACTCGACACGAGACGAGATGTATTGTCTACAAGACGGAAACAAGGAATTGTGATTTTAACTAAAAAAAAAAAACGTGCCTGGTATACACGTTAAGACTTTATTTCTAAAATCATTTTTGTCTATAATAGGATAATAATTTTTTAATGTTTAGTTATAAGTTTAATTGAAAATCTGGAGTTTAATATTGAGACAATGTCTTATATTGTAAAACATGAAATTACTAAAGTAGAATCCTCTTTTTAAAATAGATAAATTAATGAAACTTTATCTAATTTGCGGAACTAAATTACTAATTACACTAATTCAATTAAATGAACAAAAAATCTTTTTACTTTTTCTTTTGAGTTGCAACTAAAAAATAAATTTCATGAATAAAATTCAATTTGATTTTTTTATAAAGAAATATGAGGATGTATTAAGCTATGATTTCTGAATATGAATGTTTAATAATATTTGATGATAACCTTGTATAAATGTTTTAATATTTGCATTTCAATAAAACATGTTAAGTTTCAGCACAACACTTAAGATTTCTTTATTTCATCAAGAACCACTGAAGTACACTTTTAAAAGGACTTGCGACCCTGAGAGATTTTAATCATAATAACAATTAACTTCCTTCTTTTTTCAAAATTGGTAAGCTAACGCTTCCTGGCGCCCATAAAAAGCTTGGCATAGTTTTATAAATAATAATAAAACTTAAAATCATTGTAATATTTTTTTTATAAAAATAAGTACTCTTCAAGTACGACAAGGCTCATTTTTATAACTATTACAACATAAAAAATAATTATGTAAAAGAAAAAGAACTTTTTATATGAACTTTCTAAATGTATTTAAATGTATAATCTTTGTTTAATAATTAGTCATTCAAATAACTTAATTTCATGTTAATAATAATAATAATAATCATCATCTTTGTTACGTGAGAATTTTAAAGCTCACCATAAAAATAGTTTTCTTTCAAGTTGCAACTACTAATTTTAGAAGTATAAAAAAGAATTTAAGCCTCTAAGGCAGAATTTAAAATCAAAGGATACTGAGATATCAAATAGTAGTAAGATATATATTATGAACATGTACTTATAACCTTGTATGAATGTATAATCTTAATTTAATAAATTATGTTCACTTTCAGCACAACAAAATAAGATTTTCTTTATTTCACCGAGAACCACTGAAGTACACTTTTAAAAGGATTTGCGACCCTGAGAGATTTTAATAATAACAATTAACTTCCTTTTTTTTCAAAATTGGTAAGCTAACGCTACCTGGCGCCCATAAAAAGCTTGGCATAATTTTATAAATGATAATAATAAAAATTTACTTTCAATTTTTTTAATAAAAATAAGAACTCTTCAAGTAAAACAAGTGTATATTTTAGAAAGATTACAATTGGCGCCCAACGTGGGGCTGTATTCTTATATTGAAAAATATAAGAATATAAGTCGAAAAAACAGTGGTTTCTTGGTGGATTAGAAATTCTTATCAAAAAGGTAAGAATATTCATAGTCAACATAAAAATAAGAATGTTCTCTCTAAAAAAATTTTTAATAATAAGTAGATAAGTAATTTAAAAATAACCAATTCTAAATTTAAAGTTTAAATAATAATAATAATCAAAAATGGAGGGTACAATTAATAATAATCTAATAAGTGAGAAAGACAGAGTAATGGTAGAATTTAAAATTATGAAAAAAGAAGCTGATAAGTATTTTGGTAAAGTTAGTAAATGTTTTAGGAAGGAAGATTTGAAATTGGATGATTTGGGTAATAGAACTGAACTATGGTGTATAGAAATAAGTAGGGATGATTTAAATGAATATTGGTATAAAGAATTAGAGTTAAAGGAAATAATTAAAATGTTACATGCTGTTCTCAAAGTAAGAAATGAAGTTTATGATAAAATGTTAAATAGATTAGCTGTAAAAGAAAAAATTAACTTCCAATTAAAAGTTTTTATTAAAAATGATCAAACTGAAATAATAGAGAATATTTGTATGAATGATTATCTTTTTGAACAAGTAAACAATGGATTAAGTAACAATGAGATGAAATTAGAACTTAAGAAAAATGAAATGTGTCAGAATGAGCCTATGGAGAACAATGATTTAAAACAGTTAACAGGTAATGTTGAAATTAAGAAAAATGATGGGGTTACCAATTTTGATGGGGTTAGAGAGATTGTAAGTGATTTAAATAACAAGGGTAAAACTAAAGTGAATGAGTGTTTAATTAAGATAAATGATGTAATAACAAAAGAGTTAGCTATTTATGTGAGAAAGCAAAGCTATCATAAAACTTTAGGCTTTGAAAAAATAGCAATATTAAAATTTAGAAATATATTTAAAATGCAAGAACAACAGATTAAAAGTCTCTTTGAGAAAAACAATTTTGAGTGTGAGTTTAAAAAAGCAATTGTGGAAGAAATCTATGTAAATGTAAGCAAAGTCAGTAGAGTTCAGATTTCCAGACTGACAGCTGACAAATTTAGGTTGTTAAATTCTGAGATGTTTGAGAGAAGGAGGGGTGATGGTATGTCTGAGAAAGAGAAAATGTTTTCGTCAACACAAAAGCGTGTTGTCAACAAAAGGGAACTTATGGTTGAGATGAGGTCATTTGTAAGATCTAGCTTAGAACAGGTCTCTAAGTTAGAGACAGTATTTAACATTGCAATTATGTTAAGAAAGCAGGCAATATGTTATAAATTGTTTCACCAATCGGGAAACCATCGAAAAAAATAGATAATTTATAATTGAGTTATAATAAATTGAATTTTGGAATGACAATAATAATGTATAAAGTTTTTTATAAAGCAAACGGACATGAGTAAGAATAATATTAGGTAAGAATTTTTTGTTAGTTATTAAGGTTAAGATTAATAGATAATTAAGATTTCAGGATAATTATAAGTTGTGTTTAGTAAAATTTTGTAAAGCAGAGATAGTGTCATAAAGAAATAATATTGAAGGAACTAAAAGGTTTCAGTTAGAATGGAAGTGTAATATCAACTGTTTACCATAACAAAGATTAGGATTGTATAATAAACATAGATAAGGCTGGTGCAGGTTTACTTTCGAAGGGTGTTGATGCCGCTTACAGTGAGATTAAGATTGTGCATTGAAAATATTATCGCATTGGAGATTGAATAATATCAAAACTTAGGAATCTAGATAGAATACAGTTGTGACAAAATTCAGGGTTCAGATTTTGATTACTTGTTTTAAAAAAAGGTAGTTTTAAAAGTTTTTCTTTGCACATAACTCAAAATTGAACAAAATGTAAAACGAATGCAATAATTAATTGGGAATATAATATTTCGAGTTAGGTTCAATGATAAAAAATAGTTTTGGGAAATAATAATTTCAAGTCGAGTTGAATAAAAATCTTGAGGAAAGATTACATCATGCAGTAATACCGAGTCTAACAAATGACAGAGCTAGCCAATGTTTAAGTTATAGAGATAGGAAGAAGATAAGACTTGTTGATCACAGGCAGATGTCTGCAGGAGTATAGTCAGTGTACAAAAGGTACAGTCAGATTTGGGCAACGCATCTCAAAATCAACTCAACGGATTTTGATAATTTTTTTTTATTTTTATTTTTTATTGTTCTCATACATGAATAAGGAAGTTTAACATATGGGTTCCTTGGTTTTAAAATAAAACCAAGGGCGAAGAGGTTGGGTTAAACAATAGTTGACAATGTCTTAAAAAAAAGGGCATAAAGAACAGCATTGAAAGGGTTTATGGGATAATGGTATGTAGTGGGTATAGTTTGAATTGAGTAGGGCTATGCATAACCATTACATATCAGAAGTCCATATTACCTGATTCAATGAGAGAGTTCACCACACAATTAGAAGAAAACGAATTGTAGGTTTACAGAATTGATCAATCTGTAAATGAATTAACTGGACGTGACTAATTTGAGTTTTAAAGGAAGAAAAATGAACTTTTTCTAAAAAATGTATAAATTTAGTTGTAATTAGTATGCAATTTGATTGTATGTAATAAAGTATTGAAAGATTTGTTAGAGAATGTTAAGGTTTAGGTAAATAAGTAACAATTAGTAAGAATAATGTCATAATTTGTGTAAATAAGATGTAATTTGGAAAGGGCAAAGGAACTTTGAAAAAAGAAGGCAAGATTGTAAGGAGAGTTAGATATTTTGATTGTTTAAGATTGCTAGAAGTTTAAAAATATTAAAAGTTTTTGTTTGAAATGATAAAATAATAGTAGATTGGAGTAATGGATATAAAATAATTTCACTAAATGGGTAATAAAGTTAAAATATTAAAGTTTTTGTTTTGAGTTTTTTAATATAAAGAATAAGTAATATAATGTAAAGTAATTTGAAGTAGGTTTAATAATTTTGAGGGTAAATAATTGTAAATTGAGTTAAATAAAGAATAATAAGGAAGTTTGAAGATAAAATGTTTTAGATGAATAATTTGATTAAAAAGATTGATTATGTTTAGCAAAAATAAGGTGATTTGCTGGGAAAATAATTAAAAGCAGGTTTTGATGAAAAACCTATGAAGATTTTTTTTTTAGGTAATATGAGGAGATTTTTCAAAGAAAATAATGAAATGGGAATTTTTAAGATTAATGAAGGAGATATAAAGTTTACAAGAATATTGAAAAGTGGTGTCAAAGAGAGAAATAAGTCTATAAGGAGGTTTTTTCTGTGAAAAAGGTAATTTGATTGCATTAAGAGTTAGTTTTTAAGTTAAGAAGAATTTTTTTTTATGATCTACGGTGAAATAATGATGATATACGACGATGTTGAAGGAAAAAGGATGTTTTATTATGGAGGTTTCTACGAGAATTGCGACGAATTATTGAGGTTTTTAATGATTTCTACGAGGAAATATTTTTTAATGCGACGAAATATGTTAGTGACCTAAGGGGCTACATATAAATAATTAAGGAAGTTTTTGATTAAGGAGTTAATGCAATCTAGTTATTAAGTTATAGAGAGCCTATAATCAGATGAGTTTTGAAATAAGATACTATGATGTAATATGATTGTTGAAGTTTATTGAAGGTAATAAGATGATTTTTTTAAGTATTTTAAAGAAGAATAAGTAATATTGTAATTTGAAGTGTTTGTAATTTGATAATGAAGTTTTTAATGTTTTATTAGATTTGTGGAAGAAATTTTATGCGTTGTCCCAGCAAGAAAAATAAGTAATTTGAGAATTTTTGAATAAAAGAAGATAATGAGTAATAATAACTTAAGTAATAAATTTTTTGGGTGAATGATAAGAGAGGTTTTTAAAAAATGAAATGCAATTTGGATGGGGTAAATAACACAATTTAGTGAAAAAATATAACTTTAAATATTAATTAAGAGATTTTTAAATTATAAAATAAAAAATGAAAATTGTTAATTCTAAAAAGTATAATTGATAACTAGAAAGTCTATGGAATAGTTTGATGCAGACTTGGAGAAAAGATATAGAGATTTTTTTTTTTAGCAATCAGGAGTAGACACTCTGACGGAATTAGGTCATGAGATAAAAGTTGAGTGATGGACAGCTCAACGATAAGAAGTTGATGAAGGTTTTTTGATGATGAATAAGATTTGGTTATAAGTGGTTTGACTGATTATGATATGCAACTAGGTAGATTTAGTGAATCAATAGATTATATAATAAGATGATTAATGTGTGAGTTAAGAGAGAATATTTCTTATTTTAAAGTTTTGTTTTCTCTAAAGGAATATGAATATTCTTAGTTTGCTGAAACTTTTTATTTTTGGAAATCTATAGGGACCGAATTTGAAAGTTTTTTTTTTTTGAAGTTAAAATTTTTTTTGTCAAATAAAAGAGAAATCTGTGTTTCAATATTGATATATTGAATCACAGCTTTGATGGGGTATCTGTAATACCAAAAATGGTAATTTTAATTAAGATAACCAAAAAATGGTTATTTTGAGAATTATTTTGAAATTGAATTGGTGGGGGACTTCAGAAGTCAAAAGAATGACTCAAAGTACTTGTTAAAACTAGGGTAATAAAATTTAAATATAGGTTTCCAAAATATTGATGTTATGTATAAAATATTAATCTTAAGTTGTAATAAATATTTAGGTAGTATTTGTATTGTGTTAGGTAAAATAATTTGAACCGTGTCAGTGTTGCTAGGTGTGAGAAAATTTCTAGCAGACGTTGCATATTAATAGGACGCTTGGTTTGGAAGCTGGACAAAGACACATGTGGTTTTAGTCAGTTTTAGAGAGGGGTCTGAGGTGGTAGGACGTATTTTCAGTATAGAGAAACTTATTCAAAATGTAGTAAAAGACAAGTAGTTAATTAAGGTCCTATGGTGACATTTAGTTCAGGGAGAGATGTTTTTAAATAAAAGAAGCTTCAGAACATTAATGGTGAAGATTCAGTGAGTTTAGAGACAGTTTGACGTGGTAAGACTTAGTTTGCGTTTTGGACAATAACTATTGTTAAAGTGATGAAAATCTTTGTACAAACCATGAATTTAAAAAGGACAATTGATCGTATAATATATAGAATTGAATCTGCAAGGTCTTTACAACACAGGATGAAAGGAACTCAACACGTGGAGGCTTCCAATCTACTGGATCGGTTATGCGGTAACAAAAAATAAAAAATCAGACACACTTTCATAAAAAATAATTATGTAAAAGAAAAAGAACTTTTTATATGAACTTTCTAAATGTATTTAAATGTATAATCTTTGTTTAATAATTAGTCATTCAAATAACTTAATTTCATGTTAATAATAATAATAATAATCATCATCTTTGTTACGTGAGAATTTTAAAGCTCACCATAAAAATAGTTTTCTTTCAAGTTGCAACTACTAATTTTAGAAGTATAAAAAAGAATTTAAGCCTCTAAGGCAGAATTTAAAATCAAAGGATACTGAGATATCAAATAGTAGTAAGATATATATTATGAACATGTACTTATAACCTTGTATGAATGTATAATCTTAATTTAATAAATTATGTTCACTTTCAGCACAACAAAATAAGATTTTCTTTATTTCACCGAGAACCACTGAAGTACACTTTTAAAAGGATTTGCGACCCTGAGAGATTTTAATAATAACAATTAACTTCCTTTTTTTTCAAAATTGGTAAGCTAACGCTACCTGGCGCCCATAAAAAGCTTGGCATAATTTTATAAATGATAATAATAAAAATTTACTTTCAATTTTTTTAATAAAAATAAGAACTCTTCAAGTAAAACAAGTGTATATTTTAGAAAGATTACACAGAGACAGGTTTAACTTTAATAACATCATCGACTTTCTTTAAAAACTCCTCAGGTGTTCCCTCGGCTAGACGAATTTTAGAAGCCCGTGGAGGTAGAAGACTGAGCTCAGAAGACATAACCTGTAATCGGTCGAAAGTACAGGTTTCTTCGTTCCCATAGTCGATGAAGAATGCTTTCAAAGGAGACACTGATGTCACTAGTCCTCGATACCATTCTTCTTGATACAGTCCTAAGCAGTTGGCATTCAGTACTGGAGTGAAAGCACCAGCTGTAGGAGCTTCTTCTTTCACATTTTGCATAATTTCTACTAAATCCTTAATACTGGCATTGGACTGTACCCAAAAGTCTGCCTTATTCTCAACTGCAGTCACACTGACCTCGGTAAAAACATTTGTCGGAAGCAAATAATTTGATGGCAGTTCCTTTTGATTTTTCTGTATCAGATTTAACGTCAACCTTGCTGACTGATGCTGCGGCTGACAGTGATTTCAATACAGATGCTGCGGCTGGTGATAATTTGTTCCTGTTGTCCCTGACCTCTATAATCAATGCTCCATCTGAATCTTTTGATGTAGCTTTCACAAAGAACGTATGATCTAATTGGTAATGGTAACATTCTTTCCGTGTACCAGGAGCCAGTTTCACTCTTACAGCCATTCGTTGAAATTTTGTAAACTCTTCCGGTATAACTCTAATTTGGTCAGTTCTGCAACGCTCTGTGTTCCCATAATCAACATAAGCTACAATCAGTGGGGTGACAGATTTTACCAAACCACAGAACCAAATTCCATCAGATTGCACAATACATTTTGCCTTTTCAACTGAGGTGAAAGTCTCTGCATCATTAGCCATTTCATTTAATTTTATTAACATTTCTTTGTAACTGGGTATCATTTCATTTAGTTGCACACAGAAATGTCCTTCCCCTACCACTACAACAATGGTTACCTCTTTGAAGACACCAAAAGGAAGCAACTGGGGAGATACTGACTTTGGCACCTCTACTCTTGATTCAACTGGTTTTAGCACTTCCAATACAACTGGTTTTTGTACCACCACAACTGTAGCTGGGTCTGTGTTAGGGGTATCCTCCTTGACAGGCGTAGAAGTTGTTTTTACATTATCATCCCATAATTGTGTGTCTTCAGCATCATGGACTTTGTGTTCTGAGTGATAGTTATTCTCTTGGCTATCAGTTCTTTTAACAAATTTTTTATCAATTCTATCATTTTTTAAATGTCCATTAGTTCTGTTATCTACAAATGTTCTATTTCCAAAATTTCTGTTCTTGTCATCTCCAAACCCTATATTTCTCTCTTCAAAATGTCTATTACGCTCACCAAAACCTTTATTTTTATCGTCAAAAATTCTATTATGATTTTCATAACTCTTACTTCGATCTTCTTCTAAACCATTATTTACATCACCAAATTTGTTATTTCTATCTCCAAAATAACGATTTCCACAATCTCCTTGACCCTTATTTGTTTCACAGAATTTTTCATTACTCCCTCCAAAACCACAATTTCCATCATCTCCTTGGCCCTTATTTGTTTCACCGGATTTGTTATTCCTGAATCTGAATCTCTTATCTCCAAAGTCTGAATTTTCATCTCCGAATTTATTATTGTCATCTAAATTAGGCTTATTTTCATTTCCAAAACGTCCCACATCATTCCTGTCCGCATCTCCTCTCCCATGATTGTGTTGCATGAAATTAGAAGCATGTTTAAATTTATTATCATCATTTCCGGCAGCCATAGTTTCTGGTTGTTTGACTTTCTTCATGCACTGCAACTCTGAAAATTGGAATACAGTTTTTCTTATGAAATGGCCAATCTTTTATTTGACACTTGCTGGTACAGTACCAAACCAGACATCTATTACAGGCATTTCCTGTAATAATCCCACAGACTTATGTAAGAAGACATGTCATCATCATCACCTTTGGTTTCATTTTTCTTCTGTAGTTTAAACATTAGATTCGTAAGAGCATCATCATCAATTGTTTTTCGCACTTCTTTAGATACAATGTCTATAGGATATACAGGTCCAAGAATACTTGACCCTACAGGACGTGTGCCTATGGTAACCTGACGTCCTCCATCTTTGTTGACAACCATTCTGAATGTGGAAATGTTGACCTTAGCATTCGAGATGTTGCCATTATATCTTGAAATGGGAGTTACATCATAATCTAGATCTTCATCACTGTACAAATCTTCATCTTCTACTTTGTCTTCATCAATGCATGTCTTCTCGGTTGTAACATTGTATGATTGTATCCAGAATCTTCATAAAGAGGTTGCTTTCCCAAGTTCCTCATTTGTTTTTCTTCTTCCGTCAGAGACAAATTGACAACAAAATTATAAGGAGGACAGCAATCAAGTTGATTTATAGCTTCATTCGCCTCTCTCACACTGCTATATTCAACCAGAGCCCAAGTAAATTGTTGCTTTGGTTTTGGACTACCAACAACTATGGTTATAATATTTCCAAATGGTTTAAAGATGCCCATTAACTCTCTGTCAGATATATCAATGGGCACATTTCCAACATAAACTGTTTTCATTCTGTTATCCACTCTTCTGGTTGGATCTAGCCCAGAAATGAAAGAATTAAATTTCCCAGCCATACTTAATTCCATATGGTTTAAACATCACATCATATGTATGTGCAAAATTTTCAGACACAATGTTTAAACCAAAACTATATTCCAAAGCTACTATAATTTTAAATAGACAACTGCACGGTTTTTGTAGGAACATGAAAGATCCGCGACCACAATAAGAGTATTTCAAATCGTATCAAAATTCCTGTTGAATAAGTATACGAAAATGTCAATCTTTTATGTTCCTACAAAAAACGTGCAGTTGTCTATTTAAAATTATAGTAGCTTTGGAATATAGAGAAAAAACTCTCCGATGTAAAGTCATCACGGCAACACTCGGTTTTTAATGAATCACTTATCGCCTCCAGGTACCGTTAGACTTGCCTACGGCAAGAGTCACCTGACGCTGTTTTCAGACTTCAACGCTAGGGTACAGCACTTCCCGGCAGTAAGTTTTCTCTACTTAAAAATAAATAAATATGTCGATACATTATGTAGAAATGAATGTCGTCTTTTCAATGGAATAAAATAGCTGATCTAAGTATGAGAGTATGTCTTCGTTTTTTACAATTCGCTAAATACAGGACACAACAAACTGCTCCGGTTAATTTTGGTCACGACTTCGTAGTATGTATATGTCTAAAAAAACTATCACAGTTATAAGGTTTTCGAATACGTAGTTCAAAATAGGAGGGAAAGAATCTATGAAATGTTGTTAACTTGTAGTATTTGGCTGAATATTAACATTTAGAAAAAATATATAATAATATTTCCTCATATAATCAGTTGTCGCACGTGGCTCTCTCTAACGGGAAAATAGAGCAACTTCATTGAATTTTTATAATTTCTAGTTTCACTTTTGGCACAATTTGTTGAATGAATATGAAAGGTTTAAAGATAACGATTTCAACAGTATATTGTTTATTACTATAGCAATTGTTTTACTAGGCTAAATGAAAAATTGAAAAAGATATATTTTAGATGAATAAAGCCTACAAAATTCCTGATTTGGTTTTAATTTTGTAGATCCAAAACTATCATAGTTAGAATAATTTTTGGAAGACATAGTTAGAAAGAAGTAAAAAGAAGTTTTTAGAATAATACTATAAAATAGTATTACTCTAAAGTTGTTAGACAGTTATATCGGCTTGTGAAAATTAGACGAATGGATGCCATAAATTGAATTTCAGTTTGCTGCGAAACTTGATCAAGCATAATACACAAACTTTACCAATTTATTAAATATAATTGTTACCTTTTATGAACTTTTAGTTCTATGTTTATGAATTTATGGAACGTTAGCTTTAAAACAGTATAAAAATTATTGATACAATAATTTTTAATAGGATAAATGTTGAATAAAAAAAAGTGATTTTCAGTCGCTTAACCCGAGTTCATCTGCTCACTGTGAGCAGCAAACCAGGTGGAGGGTTAAATGTTATGTGGAAATTAATTGCCCAATTCCATGTGCAAAATCTCAATGAAAAAAAAAAAAAAAATATGATTCAGAAAAATAATTTTTAAAAAGAGAAAAAAAGAACCTTGACCATCATTAAAAGATGTTTGTTTGTTTTGTAAATACAATTTTTTCTGAGGACATGTTTATGGCAGAATCAAAGCAAGTTTAAACCTATTTAATATCTAAATATTTTCTCAATGACACTGGTCTATTTTCAATTTTTACTTACATTTTGGTTCATTTTTATTTGGTTTTTTGTATTAGTGAGTGAGAAAGTTTGTGCAATGTTTTTCACCATTTGTTAATACAATTCGCTACCACTATCGATTGCCGAGGTTTTGTTGATAGTAAAAGTACATATTGACACAATTATAATGTAAAATTAATATAATTTATATTCATAAAGATTGTGAAATAAAACTCCATAAACAAAATGTAAATGTAACAATATATAACGTGATTCAAACAGTCTAGAACATTCATTATATTCTAATCTAAATTGTATTATATACTTATTAATAACAAAAACCAATAAAAACGTAAATGGAAGAACCAACTTCCTGTGTAGAGGAAAGAAAAGAAAAGGGAAAGGAGTAACTTGTTGTACCTTTTGCTATCTTATGTTGGACTCTTCTCTAGTCCTCCCCCTCTCTTCCTCTATAGGTCTATATGTTGGCTTCATCCTTATTCATTGTAATCTCAACATTCATTATGTTATACTTCTAGCACACTAGCTATTTATAATTATTTAACGTTACTATTATTTTTTTAAATATGATGGTGTTGGAGAATTAAATGATTGCAGATACTGACTATTATGATAGTAATATAATAATAAATATCATAATCTACAAGAAATATTTTGCTCAATAACTTCTGAACCAGCATTTTTTTTTATGTGGCCAATATCTTCTGTTTAGTAAAAAATATGTGGAGTCTGATGAAAAATTAATTTTCGTGTTAGCTATATTATCACAAATTTTAAACTTGACATTACGTCATTTTTGCAAAAGGATAGTTCATTGTCAAAATACGCTTACAATACAAATTTGACTATATCAGCCCACATGGTTTAGTTGTTTTATTTTTGTAATGTCTCCCCTCGCTATCTTCATAAAAGTCGAATATTGATTTTTAACTCACCATCCGGTAAATGTCCACACGCGTGGACGATGAACGACAGATAGTTCAATTAAAACACATATTTTGCAATTCAACATTTCGCCCACTTAAAATTGTCCTATCGCAATAAATGAAATACCGTTGGAAAGCTAACGTTCCGTAGATGCATAATCGTGCAAAAAAAAAAAACCACAAAACGTTATAAGTAATATTCCAAAAATTGGTGAAGTTCGCATATTTTTGATGCGTAAAATCGTAAATTTAAACTCTGCGCTTTTTCGTAAAAGCGACGCCATATTTCCCGATATGATTACAAATCTATATTTCTGTCAAACGAGTTGACCAAAACACTGTTCTATAGATCACATCTTTGTCTTTCAAACCGTAGATTACAAATTTTTCTGCGTCTCACAGATCCAGAGATATATCTACTTGACCATAGAACAAACCTGACGACACAATATTCATTTGGCATTCGGTGCACTTTACGAAATGATGTAATCCATTTTGTTATGTCAGAAATCGTATTCGTTTTACACTATGTTGTAGAGGAAATTTCATTCTATAAGTTGGTACCACTCGATATAGGCAATACTTAGTTAGAAGGTTTTGTTTTGATCCCGGAACATACCCAATGGTGCGATGTAAATACTGTAACAAATGACGTAGCGCATATTGTTCGGGAATACATATTTATTTTATTTTGAAGGTTTGTTTATACAAATTGTATATATTTTGTATACAAGTTACAATATATGCTTTTTTATATCTAAAGTTTATGTTTTTGAGTGATTTTCTAGTGTGTGAACAGTTTATATTTGGATAACCTAAGAGGCAAGTTGTAATTCTAGCCTATATGCAAATTTTCTTATATTTAGTGTTTTATATGATTATACAAGTGAATATGTGTGTTATTCTTTTTAAAGTATATTGTCTTAGTAAAATCTAATGATTTTGTCTTAGGCCTAGCTTTAGAAAGTTACTAATTACGCCTAAATGATCGAGGTGTCAACCTAACCTTCAAGCGTCAGAATATCAATATTTTGAAAATCGTCATTTTTATTTTGAAAATGTAACAAATTTTTTTTTTTCCCCTAAATATATTCACAAATATATTACAAATCTCAAGTAATGGTTGAAAAAATTCCAAAAAATCTATTAGTATGTTATTCATTACCATTTCTGTGAAATTTCTGCTCCGTTACTCTTCGATTTTTTGGTATTTGACCAAAAAACTCCAAATGTGATACATCTAACATTTTTTTTCACTACACACCTACATTCTATGCACTTTTCTGAACATAATGATATATAGTACTCTTGTATAAAACATATATTACTATATTTGGTAAATTATTGAAAGAAAAAATATTTTTTTCATTTTTTTATAAAATATTTTTTTAAATTTTTAAAATGTAACAAATTTATATATTTCTTTTCCTAAATATATTCACAAATAATACACAAAAATTGTGTATATCTTAGAAAAGGGTAGTAAGCTATTGATTTTGGGTGATACAGGTTTTTCTGAAAAAAAGTTAATATCATTTTTGACATCTAACATACTTACTCCAAAACCGTTTCAAAATTTCTTTTTTTTTATTACATAGATGAATTCTATGCATCTTTCTGAGAAAAATGATATCTTATAAGTTAGGTTTTGTATACAAATAATATTTTTTATTAATTTTTTAAGAAAACAAAACTTTTACAAAACCTTTAACATTTACCGGTTACTGGGTTAACAGTACTTTTACTACGTTCGATGAGAAAAACGGAATTTCACAGAGTTGAGTTTTAAATAAATGTTGCTTCGATTATTGTTATAGGTTTTAAAAGAAGTAATTACTTGTAATGTTTGTCACGGTGTGACAACTACTGCACTACAAACTATCAGTTTATCTGTTCTTGTGGAGTTTGTACCCGTGGGGGGAAGGAGGGCTTCGGTACACAGAGATCACGGATTGATGGACATTCAAAAATAAATCCTACCACAGACAATACACTAAATGTACTTTACAAACGATATATATGTTGCTCAGACTTTTGTAGCCTATACAGTAAAATAAATGTATACAAAATAAATGTATTCAACATAAAATAAAAATTATAAATTTTTTTTGAGTTATGACCATTTGAACTTTATTTATTTTAAAATCAATTTACTTATTTTCATTACCTCACTCGGACTTTTTCTAAATGGCGGAACAGTGAAGTGTCTATTGTCGCAATGTAGTACAATTACCTTTATAAGAACTAATGCTACGTAAACCTTTACACTATACAGTAAAATAAAAGTATTAAGTTGAATATAAAATATAATTTAAAAAATGAGAGATACCATTTTAATTTGATTTATATCCATTACCACACCCGAACTTTTTGTAAACTGCGGAACAGGGTAGTGTGAGTTGTCGGGGGGTACGTTATAGTATGGTCACCTTGATAAGAAACAATGTTATAGTTGTTATTTCCTTGAAGTCCTTATGATATTAACGCTATACACTCTGAAATTTTTTTTTTTTAAGTTGTAAAAAACGGAAAATAGGCAAGAGAACAGGAAAAATTTGAGAATTTCAGTAGCTAGTGTTGGTAGATATCCTGGCATTGATCCTCCAGCATTGACCTTCAAACTTGCTGATAAGTGGGTTATGCCTACTACCTGACGGACAATCCATTCAATCTGTCTTTCCGAATCATTCTTTCCTTATCATCACTTCGTTTTTATATGCAACATTGAATGTTGCCTACGCTATTACATATACCATTTGTGTTAGGAAAGGTGTTTAAAGTTGAGTTAAATTATGTGTAGTTATTTAGTATTATATAATCGACGATAGAAAAAATCCAAACATTACATACGGACACTGTGTAACCTTGACTTTGTGTGCTATTTAATCCCAGGTTTCTTCTAAATTATATTTGTATCCTACATTTTAATCTTTTAAATTGTCATTTAAAACCTTTTTATACAACATATGTTCTTCAAATCAACGAGTAAATAATAGAACGTTTTGAATTTTACTTTTCAATTTTTTTTTTGAAATTGTACATCCATTGTACTTATCAAATGAAAATCTATCTACCAATGAAGTGTGTTGCTTGTATAGTTTTCTTCTATATATTATATAACTCAATTCATTTTGAACCTAACTTAAAATGTTCTATTTTAATTCTCTTTATTAAAAAAATACAAATTTTTTTATTGGAATTTCTTAAAGTATTATTTTTATAAATAAAAAATAACTGGTTCTATAATCATTATTTTAATAATTAAAAAAAAATTAAATAACTAAATAAAATAAACTAAAAATTTTAATAAATTAAAATTTTGTAAAAATAGTATAGTTTTTATCTTTCCTTTGATTTTTTCGTTATCGCCTACAGTATATTAAATAATTAAAGCATACAGTATATTAAAGCAGAATTAATTTGTTGACAAATTTCTTGAAATCCTTGAATTATGCTTGAATTCTTTAAGCCTAGACCACTGGACACCTTGTTGAAGAAAATCATGATGGAATTTATACTTATAATTTTATTTTCATGAGACTTCAGGACCAAAACATTGCCCATCACCTGAATCACAACAGTAAATTTGTTCAATACAATAATAGAGGAAACCAATTGATATGCATAAGAGTATATTTCGGCTTCTAAACTAGTCATTGTTTGGAAAAAGTAACCTTTGAAGAAATTAAAGCATTTTTAGTAGTGATTCTGAACATGGTTAAAACAAAAGCCTTAAATTTGTATTGGCCAACCATATTATCTCAGTCAACACCTTGGTATCCAAAAATGTTCATTAGAATTAGGTTTGAGTCACTTTTGAAATTTTTCCATATTGGTAATAACAATGACCTTGCAAAACATGGAAATGCCTGAATATGATCTATGTAATGGGTGGTTCACCCACCTATAGACCACATAAATAGAGTATTTTATCACCATTACATACCAAATCAAAACTAGTCCATTGATGAGTCACAAATTAGGACGAAGAACCATACTCAGTTATTACAATATATGCTGAAAAAAACACCATATGTGGGGTGTCATGTTGTGGGTACTTTGTGATTCATTTACAAAGTATTGTTTAGGCTTTCATTGTTATAAAAGAGCTAAACATTCCACAGAACAACAAAAAGAAATTAAAGAAAAAATTAGTGTACATTGTTATTGTTAAACTTTTAGAGGTTGGGAATTAATTAAATAAAGGGTACCATTTGTTTCTAGACAGTTATTTTCAAATATCCTTCTGGCACAATATTTATGTTCAAAATTAATGTTTTTGACTGGTAATATTAGAAAGAATGAAGTGAGAATAAAATTCCTTATGAACTTTTAGAAGATATAATGTTGGAGATAAAAAATATTTAAGAAATAATGAAATGTTAGGCCTTGCTTAGAGAGAGAAGTTGTCTAAAAAATCACTCGCGACTAAAAGTTGTCTAAAAGTATTTTTGATATCCCGACTCCAAAGCAGAAACTGTCCAAAGAAGTAAAATAAGGTGTAACCGTTTTTTTGTTAAAACAAAACCTAAAATAATAGACCAATATAATCAAAATATATGAGGTGTCAAATACTTTATGTCTATCTTGATGAACACCGCACCATGTTAAAATACTGCCAGAAAGTCACAAACATTTTTTGTATGTCTGGTCCTGAATTCATATCTACTGTACGAGGTGCTATCAGAAAGTTCCCGGACTAGGTTAATAAATGTTTTTTGCTTACCTAGGTAGGGAGACTCCTATCTCCTTCAAAGTAGTTTCCCTACTAATCGATACAACGAATTCAGCGTTTTTTCCATATCTGGAAAATGTCAAAAAATCCTTTTCTTGAAGGCTATCAAGCACCTCTTGGATTTTTTTCTGAATATCTTCTACAGTGTCAAAATGGTGACCTTTCATGTGAATTTTCACTTTTGGGAACAGAGCAAAGTCACAGGGGGCTAAATCTTGTGAATATGGAGGTTTGGGATAATGGCCATATTGTTTTGGATCAAAAATTATATTGTTTTCATTGAAGTGTTAGCAAGTCCATTGTTGTGATGCAACAGCCAGTTTTGGTCTTTCCACAATTTGGACCTTTTCCATTGCAGCATATTTTTTCTCAGCCGCCTCAAAACTTCACAATACAAATTTAAGTTCACTGTAAGACCAGCTGGCACAAACTCGCAATGGACAATGCCTTTGATGTCGAAAAACACAATAAACGTAGTTTTTGTTGCGTTTCTGACCTGCTGTGCTTTTTTCGGTTTCTGTGATCGTGGATTTTTCCACTGTGATAACTGCTGTTTTGTTTCTGGATCAAAGCCATAAAATCAGCTTTCATTACTGGTTATGGCCCTGGACATGAAGGTAGGGTCATTTTTAGATGTTTCTCTGAGTTCACTGCACACATCAAATTGACGCTGTTTCTGATCCACAGACAAAAGCCGAGGAACGAATTTCACAGCAACACGACGCATGCCTAAATTTTCAGTTACAATTTTTTGGCAGCTTCCATATCTTATTGCGACACTTGTACACAAATCATGGATTGTTTGATGATGATTTTCGTGAATGAGTTGTAAAATTTTTTAATCATTTTCTTCTGTTTTGCTCGTGGAAGGTCATCCTGAATGATGATCATCTTCAAGAGAAGTTCTGTCAGCCTTGAAATGAGTGTACCATTCAAAAACCTGTTTTCTTGTGTTAGGGAATGTTTTTCAAAAGCTTCTCAAAGGATTCAAAAGTTTAAGTTTAAAGAAAGTTTACTAAGTTTAAAACTTGATGAAAGCTCGTTAGTAGAATTTATCAGGCATCATAAAATTTGGAATGAATGTTAACACACGATTACAAAACGCAACTCGTAGACCGAACACGAAACTCAGCACACTGACTCATTAGGTATTACGTAATCGAACACTAACACACCGGCTTGTACAGTCACGTCCAACTGCCATGATGAGTACAATCCGGAAACTTTCTGATAACACCTTGTATAAGGAAAACTGCTACGAAAAATTGATGTCAAGACTTCAATCGATAGTTTCTATTATTCACAATTTAGCTGAAGATTGGCTGACAACAAAAGATATTTCCGAAAAAATGGTTGTTGGTGGAGGTGGTGGTGATTCTGCATTAGGAACGTTTGTATTGGGTACTGTCCGAGAAAAAAGGAAAAACTGTACTGTGTGCAGCACACACAAACAAAAAGAAAGATATCAAGAACATTCTGCCTAATATGTATTCATGGAGAGTGTTTTACTAAATACATGAGTTCATATGAAAATAAAACAGATTTAGGATAGTGGTTTTTAAATATTTTAATTAGTTCTTTTTTTGTTTCTGTAATAGTTAATTCTGTGCTTTTTATATGTTATGTACTTTTTATATACATAAACTGAACAGTGATGTAGGCCTGAACACATGTTACTAAATGTGTTCAGAATGGTTTGGACATAAAAACAGATGTAAGTGGTACAGTTAGGTTATGCTTATTATGAGCAACTTACACTTATATCTTTAAAAAAATATGTATTAAACAACGATAAGACATAGATTGTCTTAAAATATTCAGAATTTGTACGAAAACACTCTTAGTGTATACAAAAATGGTCCAATTGGGATTTTAAAAGTTTGTATTTAATATATACTTATTGTGTTACTTCAAAAAAAAAGTATAAATAATAAATAACTTTAAAAAAAAATTGTTTTATCAGACAAAAACATATTTTTATTTTATGATTGGTTTTATTTTCATTTTTACTTGTAGTATATACACTAGGAAAAGATGGTGAAACAATTAAAGCTTTTTTAGAAGAGCTATAAGTTGTTTTGCAACAATATGTCAAAACTGCCATTTTGTAGGACAAACTACGCCTACAACCAACTTTAAATAAATATCTACACTGGTGAATTTTTTGAAAGTTATACACTAGTATTTTTAGAGTTATACTTTTTTTTTTGTAATACCATATCAAAAGTGTCATTTTATGCTTGGCGTTTTTAGCTTACAAATAGCAGTTAAATGCTAGTGTTTTTAGCAATGAAAGTGAATTTTTCACTTAGTATCTAAAATGTTAAAATCGAGCTTTTAATGATAGCAGTAAAGGTTCATTTTAAATATTCCTGAACTGTATTGTTTTTTTACTTGAGATTTTACACATGGGTTTGTGTCATTAATATTTATGGTAGAGCTGATTTTGAGAAATTACATATTTTATAACAGCCTCATGCTGATTTTGTTTTGTTTTTACCAATAACTCATGAACTGACATTTTTAAGGAGATGGTGAACAATATGTTTGTTTAGGTCCTTAGAGGCTACTCTCTAGCACGATCAAAATCATTTCAATATACGGATATCAGTCTCAAAAACCACTATTTTTGGACCAAGAGTACCTCAAAATGGACATATCTGCAAAGAACTCGACAGATTTTTGACCCATAACTTTTTCTGTAGTACTTATATGTGAGAAAGTAAATATGATGGATCTAGGAAAATAACGAAAGCGAGATTGCCTGTAGAACAGTTGAGAGGAGGGAGGGGGAATACCGAGTAATCAGTGTGGAGAAATTAGTGGAAGAGGTAGTTATGAATGACAAGCAATAAAAGTGTTTTCTTCTATTAGAGTATAATATTCATTTGGAGTGGCAAATTGTTGTAATTTAATAAACTTTACAAAATATTGTGATAAATCTAGTATGAACAGAACTTTGGGGGAAATAAAATGATACTGAAGATAATATAAATTTAAATGTACTGGGATAGTTAAAAATGTGCATAATGTATTGTTATTCATTTTTGAAATATGGAAGTTGATTTCATTTAGGTAATAAAATCGGAACCATAAAATAGTTAGTAAATTCAGGGAATGTATACTGGTATGTAAAATTACTCTCACTAAGTTGCAGGAAATATGTTACCTACTGCACATGCAAAACATAGGAATGAAATAAAGATCTCCATAGCTAAATTATATTGAAAGAAAATCAGTATTTTTTAAAACAAAAATCATGTTGAAAAGGGGGACAAAATAAACTAAGCTTTAGCTATGAAGAATTTATACCTTATCATTTTTATAATTTTCTTCTTTATAAACTAAATAAACAAAGCAGACTCTTGGAAGGAGTGAGTGAAGAGAGATAGCTATATTTTTATTTTGGTTTTGGTTTTGTGGTGTAAAACCATTACGGTCATCTACGCCTAAAGACAATTGACAGGAAATAGACACTCCCCATCCATCCTATAATATGAATATAAACTGTTCTCTTCGATAAACAGTTAGGACACTTTCTCTTGCACCATAGCTTTTCACAGTCACTTGTTTCCTATTCTTTGTGTAGTGTTGTGTTCACACATTCTTTCTGTGTGTGGTAGTTTTTTTCTTCTGATTACCTTTGTACTTAGTCTTAGTTTTGACTGTTCAATACTAGCTTTAGGCCTGGAGTCCTTTCTTAGGCTATACATTTAACCATTTACGCTTGTAGCCTTACTGGATTGTTAATAATTAGTTTACTAAATTCAGTTACCTTATGGTGAAGCTGTTGAACAATCCTTGTTTTGATGTCCTTTTTGTATTTTTTCACATGACACATTTCGATTATTTATCAGTCATTATCAAATGTACTCGTAAAATACACTACTCAAGCACTTAAACAACACAATTATTAAAATTTAAGATTAAAATGAACCGTTCTCGATGTGGCTTGATCGTCAACTGACTAGTTATACTGTCACAAGATAAGAGTCCCCTGGTATTTGAGAGGGGGTTTGCATTTGTAGTCCGTGCATCGTGATTCGCTGGGATGGTCTCCATATATAAGTTCAATCAAGTCCAAGATAGTGTGTGAATGAAATTGTAACCTATTGTTTAGTAGATGGTCAGGGTTGTGTTTTTGCAATTTGTATATGTGGAACTCCTCTACGGCATTCATGAATGGGCCTTTAGTACAGTGATGTAGGATTTTAAAATTCTTGCTAATGTCTGTATAATTATGGTTGGTGTTTTCTTGGTTCTGGATATTTTAGAAGATGGAGTGTGCTCCTTGAAGCGGGTTTTGAACGCACGTCCGGTATGTACATTTTTGGACAATCATCGCATAATAACTTATATACGCCGTTGCTGTTGAATTGGTCGGGGTCGCTTGCTCTGGTTGGTTTTAGAATTCTATCTAGACTGTAGGAAGTTCTATAATCTAGTTGTTTACCTTGTCTATGCCGTATGTTCAAAGGTTTTGTTGAAGTCCATGGCAATATATTTGGATTTGGGGTGAGAGGCTTTGCTGACGTTTCTTCTTTTCGTTAGTTTTTTCATTATATTGTCAATTATTTAAGTGTTGTAACCGTTAGAAGCAGCTATGGATTTTATGGTGTTAATTTCTTGTTTGAAATCTTCTGAACTCATGGGAATGTTCAATGACCTATGTACAAAGCTATTGTAGGCGGCTAATTTATGTGACGTGGGGTGGTTGGAAGAAGCATGAATGGTGTGGTTGGTTTGTGTAGGTTTTCTATATATTTTAAATGTGTGTTTCTGTTCTGACTCTGTGATGGAGAGGTCTAGGAAGTTGAGTCTTTGTTCACATTCTACTTCGCTTGTGAATTTTAGGTTAGGGTGAACGTTATTGAGGAAGTTCAATAAAAGACTGGTCTGTCGTAGATTGCCGTTGTATAAGCATTCATCTACATCATCTACATATCTATAATAATAAATTATTTTGTTGTATGCTTGTTGTTTTCAGTCATGATGTGTGCGATTTCAACATGATTTAAAAATATTTTAGCCATAATGCTAGACAATAGGGATCCCATAGCTAGTCCTTGTCTTTGGATGTAAAATTTGTTGTTGAATCTGAAGTAGTTTTGTGCTAGGCAAACGTTCAGTAAGTTAATTAATTAATCAATTGACTCATTTTTTAACTTCTTATTTAGACGTAGATTGTTCTCCAGTATTGACACCGTTTCTCTGACTGGGATGTTAGTGTAAAATTTCACAATGTCGAATGAAACTAATGTGGCTTGGTGTGGTATGGTGACGTTACCTATTTTATCAATGAAGTCCCAAGTTATTTCTAATGCTGATTGTATTTTCAAAAGTGGCATATTTCCTTATTACTGTAGCCAAAGTTCTTGATAATTTGTAAGATGGTGCATTCATGAAGTTAACGAGGGGCCTTATGAGGTAACCTATTTTGTGTACTTTTGGTAAACCTTTAAGATGTGGTATGGTGGGTTAAATCATTTTGTTAAACCTCTTCTGCAGTTCTGACAGTATTTGGCTGTTTTTGTTGATTGCTGATTTAATATTTTTCTTAAATGAGTTTGCGGGGTCATTATTTGTTTCGTCAATTAAAGTGTGATGTCTTGTTGGCGTAATCGTCGTTGTACATGACTATAAGGGTCTCAAAGGGTTTCAATGGTCTCAACCAATGGTTCAAAGGGTATAAGGGAGAAGAACAAGAGGGTTCTTACCACATTTTATTTTTGTTTTTGTAGAAATTATGTTTTGCAAATTATGTTATTATATTTTTAATATTGTAATTTTAGTGGAGTATTTTTATTTGGTTTCAGCTCCAGAAGTCTTGGGGCCAGACAAATATGACAAAAGTTGTGACATTTGGTCTTTGGGGGTCATTATGTACATTCTGTAAGTAGGATAATTGAATATTTAAGCTTTGTTTATCAAATAAATTAATCCTAATTAAATTAAATAGAAAACAAGTGGTCATATTTAAACCCGGATTCTCCAGCTATGAATGATCAAGTTGTGTAGTGAAAGAAATGTAATGAAAGTAACAATGTTCCATTACTGGTAAGTAACTGACCTGATAGCTCAGTTAACAGAACACTAGTGTACAAACTTGGAAGTTCTGGATTCCAATCCTAGATATATTTGACATATTTTACTTTAATTAGGCCTAAATTTTATGTTTGGGTAGTGTTGTGTAAAGTTTAAGTAATATTAATAATTGAGTTCACAACAAGTATCTGCAATTAGTCTGTGTAGATTCTACAAATAATGTAATAGTATTATTACAGTAGAGTCTCGCAAACTCGGCAGTCCGGATTACTCGGCGACCCCGACGGGAAAAAATATATTGCTAAAAACAGCGATGTTTGTAAAAGTTCGGCACATCCCAAAGAGGACATTAACTTCGATCGCTCGAATCGTTGATGGTACTTTTCCCACGTTAAACTCGTCACGAAGCTTTTTTTACAGATTCCCCTCTGTCAAGTCTATTTAACACATTTAACCGCGTCTCAAACGAAACCAACACACGCTTCCGTTTTCGTAACTCGCTCATTTTTATTTACTGTATATACTGTGCATAGATCATAACCAGTCAAAGAAAACTGAAAAGAAATGTTATATTTTCCATAATGTATACTAAATGGATTTGTGGAAAAAAGCGGCCCATCAAACGTTTTTGCAGGTGTATGTCTGCTATACCGACGGGTGCCAATGGCGCGGTGTTTTTACGCCTCCGACAATGGGATACCGCTATCGACAAAGTCTTTTGATATCGCCGCCGCTTTGGTGCCGTGGTGTTTTTACACCGCCGACAATGGGATACCGCTATCGACAAAGTCGTTTGATATCGCCGCCGCTTTGGTGTTTCAATTAAAATTTATTTTTTGCCCTTATTCCCGATAACCCGGCATTTCACAAACTCGGCACACTTTCGGTCCACTTTACGCTGAGTTTGCGGGACTCTACTGTATAATAAAAGTTAATAAGGTTTGTAAATGATCAGTCTGGTTGGATAGCTAAGTTGGTAAAGCATCACTGTATAAAGTTAAATGATCCAGATTAAAATACTGTTTAGATCGGAAATTTAAGTCTATTATATAATTCTTTTCTTTAGTTCTATCTAAAAGGAGTTGAAATTATTAAACGTAGTCGGTACTTTAAAATATTCTGTCTCTGACTGCATATGGCTTTGGTACAATTCAATGTCTACATTTTCATTCATTCATGTTGTTTAAGGCGTATACATGACTTAATAATACTTTCTCTCTTAATCTTAACCTTTCAGTAGGCGCGCCTGCTTCAGTCACACAAGCAGGCGTGTGTTGTACTTTTTACAACAGACATTAAATAACGAGTTATTGCCATAGTAAGATGCTGTTATTTTTATTTACCTATTAAATTCATTTGAGATGTTATTACAAAGTATATTTATAAATAATTTTTTTTTTTAATATTAATTTTGTGTGTGTATAATATTGTATTATTTATTTTTTTATGTTTGATTTATATATTACACGAGTAAGAGGTTCACTATATCTGGAAATTCATAAATGCTTTATTTAATCGTAGTTATAGATATTTATTGCATATCAAATTACAATTATTGCAAAATAAAAAACACCTATAAGTTATAAAAAACATATTTACACAGAGTTTTTACTTTGCATGAGTTCTTACTACTCATCATCTTCTTTGCCACACCTCAAACATATGGTTTGTTTCTTTCCATGTTGTTTGCATATAAAACGAGAACACTTGTTACACTTCATAGAGGCAGATGAGTTCTTTTGTCTTCCATATAACCAGCAAGTTTTTCTTTTCTTGGTTGGAGGTTCGGTAGAAGTCGAAGCTTTCTCTTCAGGTTCTTGGTGGTAGCGCTACAAGTACAAACAAATGTCCTTAGGTAACGATTTGATTTGCTCTCGAACTGTCAGATGCCCTTTCATTAGGCCCATAGCAAGATATTTCTGAAAAATCCTTTTTCTTGGAGTATTTTCAGGATCATTGAAAGAAAGAATAACTCTAGCATTTATGCTGGCTAGATTCATCAATACGTAGAAAATTGCTTGAGGCCATCGCCTTGTTATACGGGACACGGTATACACTGCACACATCTTGTCACACGTGTCCACTCCACCCTTGGTCACGTTGTAATCCAGGATTATTTCTGGTTTACCGGTAGCTGGGTGAATAGTTTTAGTATCATGCATTGATGAAACAAGTATGACTGCTTTGTTAACCTTTGGAACGTGAGAAACAATTACTTTGTCATCGCTGAAACCAAAGTCTGTACTGCCCACTACTTGCTGTTTATTTGTTAAAAATGATGGTGGTATTGCCGTCTTGTTCTTCTTCAATGTGCAGATCATAGTAATTCCTTTTGCTAACATATCCTCAACAAGATGTATACTAGTATACCAGTTGTCAGTTGTCAAGTTCTTATTTGACTTTTCGATAGGAACAACAAATCTTTTCACTATGTCTTCTGGTTTATTGGAAGCTTCGTAGAGACCGGGAGGCTGCTTGCCGCAGTAAACCTCTAAATTACTCCAGAAAAAGGTTTTGGCATCACATAGAGCAAACATTTTGTTGCCATATTTGGCTGGCTTAGAAGGCATATAATACACAAATGAGCATCACCCTCTGAAAGGGTGCAACATTTCATCAATGGTGACTAGTTCATTAGTATTATAACTGTCAATGCAGTTTTGTACAAACGGATGTAAAAGGGACCTGATTGCAGCAAGTTTATCAGCACGACAACGGGCAATCCTTGTGGCTGGATTATCAAACCTCATACAACGCAGCAAAAATTTAAAAAAAACGTTTGTAACTCATTGCAGCTCTTACAATTTGTACGCCTGTACCATCACTAGCCCAAATCTCTTGAACATTAGCATGATTAACTTTCCTTAGTCCTACCAAATACAAAATGTCAAACAAAGCCATCAATTCAGTTCTATTAGTTGGTAAATAATCTCTTTCTCTTCCATACTTTTCTGAATTGTATTAATGTACAAATTAGTAAATGTTAAAATTGTGTCCAACATATCTGTATCGAAAAACTGTAGGAATGCTTCAACTTCACATTTTACACCCCGAGCTTTTGGTTTTGGTCCAGGAAACTTTTTTACAATATTTTTACAAGGTGTTTTAAACATACCTCTTAGTTCAGTTTTACACCAAATAGTTTGTAGATCCTTTCCGAGTACAAACTCTTCATCACCAGTCACCCCCATCACTATCTTCATCATCAATTTCCCCTTCCATTTCAATTTCATCTGAATGATCATCATTTTCTATGTTTTCATCACTTAGATCGTGGTCACTTTCACGTAAATCGTCATGAACAGAAAGTCCATCTACGTTTTCTTCGTCTAACAACTCTTGAAGAACCCGTGGAATATCAATTGATCTTAACATGTTGCTAAACCACCACCAAAACATAAAATGTTCTTCAAATAATTACTCCTATAAAAGTAACACGAAAAGGAGCACATTGTAAAAAGTACAACAAAGGTGTTCTGCTTCAGCCGAATGGCGTCTGAGTACTGAACCATGACTGGCCAGAAAGTGACTTCCAGTGGAATGGTGGGGGAAGGGGTAGGGAAGACATACATGTGGCAAACAGTTATCCCGCCTAAGCGAGAAGTGACTTGTACAAAAAAACACAACTGTTGTACTTTTTACAACAGTGCGCCCACCAAAAGGTTAACATACATTTTATAATCTAAAAACTAAATTTTTCCTTTGAAATACAGATTTAAATGTCCAATTGTACAAAAATTAAATTATTGTATTTAGTAAAATACTTAGAAATTAATTTTATTTCTATGTAAAACAATAAAATTGGTTAATGATTAGCACACAAATAGTAGAACTTGCACCAATATTTAGGAAATATCTATCGATAGGCCTCACATCTGGTTTTATCTAATATCTGTTTAATAATCTCAGGGTTATCACGTTGGTCATAAGCACCTGAGGTGAATTCAACGAAGCCTTAAAAAAATATCCTAAGTTTTAAGTTCCTGAACTGTAATATTATTTTACTTGGGATATTCACACGGGTATAGGTTAATCACATTTCACTAAAATTTGAATAAAATCAGTAGAGCAGATTTTGAAAATTATAAATTTTATAATAGCTATATTGCTAATATTTTTTTACCATTAACTCACGAAGCATTTTGGGAGAGATGGTGACCAATAGATATTGTTTGGGCCCATATAAGCCACTTGAGCAAAATTTGATCAAAACCGATTTTGAGAAAAAACATATTTTGTATTTTTTCTTATGGGACTCCCCAAATTTTGAGTTATCAAACAAATGGAAAAAAAAAGTCCTGAGATATGTCCAAAATATGTCCACCTACCAAATTTGATCAAAATCGGTCCATGCATTTAGATTGTAGAGCACTGTACATAACAGACAGACGTTATTTCAAAAACCACTTTTTTGGACTTAAGTGACTTCAAAACGAATATTGTAAGAATTTAATAAAAAGGGTATGAAAATATTATATAATATTGATTTGAATCTAGTAATCTTAAATATTTATTTAATGAAAATTGCTCAGCTTTATGGGCACCAGGTACCATTAGCTTACCAATTTTGAAAAAAGAAAGGTTAATTATTATTATTTAAAATCTCTCTAGGTCGTAGATCCTTTTTAAAGTGTAATTTCAGTGGTTCTTGGTAAATAAAGAAATCTTGTTTGTTGTGCTGAAACTTAACACGATTTATTAAATTCAAAACTTTAAAACAATTACACAAATTTATCATCAATATGTTATTTTAGACATTCATATTCAAAATCTTAACTTAATGCATCCTAATATTTCTTGAAAAATCAAATTGAATTTTAATTATTGAATTTACTTTTTTGTTGCAGCTCTGAAAGTGAATAAATCTTTAGTTTGTTTGTTTAAATTCATGTAATTAATCATTTTATTCTCTAAAATAGATCGAGTTTCATTAATTTATTTATTTGAAAAAGACTTTACTTCAATATTTTCATGCTTTATAATATAAGACATAGTCTCAAATATTATAATCCAAATTTTCAAATCAAAATTTATACTTAAACATTGAAATGTTTTTTATCATGTTATAAACAAATATAATTTCAGAATAAAAGTCTTAACGTGTATACCAGTCACGTTCTTTTTAGTTAAAAACACAATTCCTTGGAGACGCCTCGCTTCGTTCTCCGGAAATGTCCTACTGCCTCGTAGACGTTGACTATGGTCCTATGTTCAGACGCTGACATTCTCTATTCACCTTACCGCTCTACAAAATTCATTTTTATTATTCAAATAACAAAATGATTGTTAGTGTTATAATTTAAACTGTTCTATTTTAACACTTTACGGTTTTGTCCAGAATTCGCGATTCAATTGTCTTACTTATTAGCTTACACCATATTTATAACAGTTCACATCACAGTATTAAAAGTTCACATTTTAGATTAAGACGAATACTACTTTGATCTTCCAACTGGATTTAACACTTTCCCTACATTATTCTGAAAATTTCTTTACACAAAAATACGTCTGCCTAGGTCAGAGACCTGCTTTCAACTGTTTTTTTAATATTTACACTACATTTTTAAAACTTCTTTAGACAAAAAATAATACGTCTGACTCTGTCAGATCTCACCTCAAGACTGGGTTTAACACTCTCCCTACATTGTTCTAAAACTTTCTTTACACAAAAATACGTTTAACCACATCAGAGCCTTGATTCCAACTGGGAACCGCATGTCTGAAGTTCTAGGTTCAACATAAGCGTCTTATTTTCAATATGCAAAGTCGGCTAAAAATTGTTCACATACCCTGCCCCACGGACACTGCTTAAATCATCCATATGACAACTTATTCTGTCTGTTATCACAACACAGTTATCATTTAAATATTTATTACAACTTATAACTAACATTTTATACATCAAATTAATATTTTGGAAATCTATATTAAATTTTATTCACCCTTGTTTTAACATTTACTTTCAGTTTTTTATTTGACTCACGTGGTCTCCCTTCCAATTCAATTACAAATCTCCCGGTTTATTTTTATGTTTCAAATCTTAATATAACCATTTCTTGGTTGTCCAAGTTAAAATTACCTTTTAGGTACTACAATATATCCACAACAAACTCGACATTGATTTTTGGACTCATTACTTGTAACTCTCTCTAGCCGTGTACTATATGTGTAAAAATGTATAAAATTTAATATAAATAGTTAAACTATTATTTATATTAAGGTACTGGGATTGTCCACATTTAGAAATGTGTTTATGATCACACCATTTTTACACTATAACACACATTTTATTCTTGACACACACTAAATTTCATAAAGGTGTTTACTGAAAAATGTAAATCTGCATATTTAGATTATTCAACAAAATTGATATATAATTATCGATCCTGCCATGGCTGAAGTATGCTATAGAAACAGAACGGTTGTTTCTGTCAGCAGCTGATATAAAATATATGATAAAAACATGTTTTACATTTGATTCCTTTTCCCCCAAATGTCTGAGTAACTGGACATCAGCACTTTATAGAGCATGGGTAGATTTACAGTCATGCACATCTCAATCTTGAGGGGCAAAAGAATCCAAGGGGCTTTTGAAATCATTGAAAAAAAGGAGTAAAATAGGAAATATAGATGCAGCAAAAAATTATATTAAGATGGAATTAGTATTTTTGTACACACCAACACACATTTACACACAAACATTTTTTGTTTTCAAGAGTGTTAAGAGTCACTTAATTATTTGCCCATCATATTAATAAATGTTTCGTCGTTTAATGAATTTATGGATCTTTAATGGAGCTTTAATGAAATTACTGATTTTGAGTTAATGAGATTTTAAATTTTAAATAGGGCTTATAGATATGATCATTTGTTTTAGTAAATATACTTGGACATGTCTCAAAACAAGAGGCTTCTAAAAATGTCCAACAAGATAGGCCCTATAAATTTGTTCTTGTTTGCTCAAATTATTGACATCCAGAAAAATGGACATTGGCATTGGATTGGTTAGTAAGTTTTGTAGAAAGTTTATAAAAAAACAGTTATTTTTTAAACCCCCCCCCCCTTTTTCAGGTTATGCGGGTTTCCACCTTTCTTCAGCAACCATGGAATGGCTATTTCACCAGGTATGAAGAAACGAATCAGAACTGGTCAGTTTGATTTTCCTGATCCTGAATGGAGTAATGTTTCCCAAGATGCTAAAGAGTTAATCAAAGGCATGCTGTGTGTTAACCCAGCTAAGAGATTGGATATAGACCATGTTATGCGCAATAAATGGATTGCTGTATGTCGTAATATATTAGAAACATTTAATATTTATAAAATGTTAATTTCATGTTATGTATGCTTATGTGTTTCAATTTGTTGTATGCTCTTAATTCTTTCCAATTAAAAGTTGTATATACTGCTCAATAAGGAGGTAGGTATCATATTTTTCATAGCTAATATGCAAGATGGTGAATACAGAGGGGACTGGCAGAGTTTAGAAAGTAAATCTCTTTGTAGTCAGAGATACTGTGCCGAGATAACTTAAATATCAGTGAGGGGTGAAGCAGAGTGTGGGAACACTTGCCTCTAGTAGAAGTACCACGCCTCTATTTTCATGGTAATACTTCTACTAACCATTCTGTCAGTGTTAATATGTTAGTTACACACTACACATGTGAATGTATTTAGGTTTACAGATAGGGAATTGATGACTGGGGTGGGTTAAACTACCACCAGTAGATCACACATTTCTTATGTTTGCAGTCTTGTCATTTTGGCATAGTAGGAAGATTGAGTCAATGGTGGAAAGTGTCAATATTGTTTGCTATAATTATATCTCTCCATGATAGCTGCTATAATTATGTCTCTCTATGATAGCTAAGACAATACGCTTGTTTAAAAGTATCATTCTAAAATGCTTGCTGCTGTTCCTTTTAACTATGAAATTAAATATACTTTTCAAATTCAGTTTCAGTTTGACACCATTTAATGTTTCCTGGCATGATGAAGTTTAATCTATAAAATAAAGAATAATAAACAATGTCCTTGTTGAACTAAGTTAATATTCATTCAGTAGAAAAATTAGCTGGCCCAATCTATCTAGGTGTACAGTACCTTTATCTAAGAAACGGCTCCACCCATCAACTAAATAAAATTTAAAATCTGAAACCGTCCAGTCAACTACCACCATGTAAAATAATTAAATGATTAACTTTACTTCCTACTATCAGAAAAGATAATTTAAAATTACCATTAATTAATACAAAAGAAAAGAAAGTTACACATTGGTTTAATTGGTGCTTTTATGACAGAAACTTGAGAAAGATTGAATAAAAACATGATTGCTACTAAACTTATATAATTTTACTAGGTTTTTTTATTTGGACCGGCAGAGTTAAAATCCATGGAATATAATTAATGGCTTTATCTCAACAAACTCTACCGAACCATTTTCTTACTTTATTTTACCTTATCAAATAATAAGTGATAAAGTTCTTTTCAACTAATTACAGAAATAGAAATCTAAAAACTTCTGGGTGTTAAATATCGTAAACATACTGAAATGTTTATTTTAATACTGGAAACATTCTGAAATTTATAATTGCATACTGGAAAAAAAGTATCCACTTGTTTTAAACACTTCACTTTACTGATCAAATATTTGAATATATATATATGTACAAGGTGTGTCTATTAAGTAACGAGACGAATACAATAACTCGCCTTCATTTACATGTATCATAATTTTAATATTTGTCCCCTCCACTATAGTTCCTAATCGCACTTACACACTGATTCATTCTTTTTACCACAGGTCGAAGGCATTTCATTTTCTATCAACTGTTTTAGCACATCTGCTTTTTCCTTCTTTGCTGCATCTACTGACACAAAACGTATGACTTTAAGTACAGATTTTACTTGAGAAAATTCCACATGATGCCAAATCTGATAAATATGGCTTTCATATTCCAGTGTAGTAATGTGTTTGTCGGCCAAAAACTGCTTCGGAGAACGTGTTGTGTGAGAAGGCATTATCCTGATGAAGAATGAAGCCATTTCCCACAGTTCTGGTCATTTTTTCTGACTGTTTCTCTCACCTTTTTCAAAACTTCTGTATAGTAATATGGGTTTACTGTTGTGCCTTCTACAACTTATTCTTATAAATTTATCGCTTTGAGATCAAAAAATACAATGAGCATGGCTTTGATTTTGACTATGTTGTGTAATGACAGTGTTTTATAGTGCATTCACTGTTATTTTGACTTGGAATCTCACTGGAAGATCTAGGTTTCGTCACAAGCGATAATTTTTGAAAATGGTTTGGGTTAGCACCAAATTTCTACAGCATGTCAGCGTAAAGTTCCTTGTGAAATTCTTTTTGCTCTGGTGTAAGAACATCTTTTTACATGTTGAGATCTTCACTTATCAATATCTGTCAATGTTTGAGGCTTCACCTATCATTTGGACACAGAGTCAGCAATATTCTCAAACAATCTGGCTAATTTTATTCCATTTTTGAAGTGGAAGGTCATCCAGGGTCATCGTCTTCTACATTCTATTATGTCACCCCAGTAAGGATTCGAAAACATTTCTTTGGTGTTCAATTTTATACATTGGTCAAATTTTAATTAAACCTAGCATTATTCCAACACACAACTAAAACACAAGTGCATTAAACAATGACTCACAATCAACTGAACGGCTGAGAGTATTGATGTTTGTCATGCAGGTTCAAACATATCCAAGGTCTGTGCCAAAGGGTTCACAATCTGTGTTCTCAGTGCTTTCTCATACAGTATCATTATTTATTAGACATGTATTATTGTGTGTATATATGAACAAAATATTATATATAATAATACAATATATATATATATATATATATATATATATATATATATATATATGAAACACAAATACAATATTTTGTAAATTTTACAATTTTATCGAGTTACTGACCATGGTTTTATCAGTTATATTAGGCTACCTTGCAAATGGTATAACTGGCGAAACCATGGTCAGTAAGACTCATTCAAATTGTATAATTTACAAAATATTTTGTTTGTGTTTCATTTAATATGGCATTCTAACAAATACCTTCTGCCTATAGTATAAAATGTATGTGCACATATCTTATTAAATTATCATTATCATTCTATATATTAGGTGTTTTAAAAAACTTACATCTCAATTTATTAAAAAACAAAAAGAAACATAAATGTTTGTGGGAAACGTTAATACCACAAAGGGGAACTAGTTTTGTGGAATCAAACTAACCCTCCCATTTAACCCACCCCTAACAAACCCCAATTTAAAAATTTCAAATGGCAACCTCCCCCTTGTGATATCCTAAATTGAAGGGGATAAAAAAAAGAAATTTTTCTATAAAAAAGGTAATCAAATTGGATCATCTGTTCTCAAAATATGAGGCGATCTTTAATTTATACTTACACATTTTTGGTGCTGTGAAGGTGTTTGCTTGAGCTATTTATATAGGTAAAAATCGATTTATAGAAGAAGGATAATCAAGTTTTAACTATCAGTGATTTAATGATAATGAGTAATTGGAATTCATAATGTTTAAATTTCATAAAAAATATCACTGTGATTACAGCTTAGTGTAATAAAATTAATATTGTTGTAGTGTCCAAATATTAAGAAGGTAAATCAATTTAAAATATTTCACAATATTGTCTGTTAATAGATAAGATAAAAATTACTAAAGGTACAGGTGGAATAACAATACTGATAAAAGGTTAACTATAAAAATACCGCCACTTAATTTAGCAGATCTTAGAAATCAAGTAATAATGGAGTGTAGGGTTATTCCAAGGGAAACATTTCAAACTCAGAAGTTAGTTTCAGAACAGGTTATATTGATGTGAACATTTTAAACATATTCTGTGAAATTTTAGAAGAAAATGCAAGAATGCGGTAAATGTAATATTTAAATATTTGTTATTTCACAAACATTCTGTATTGTTTAACACACACACACACACACACACACACATATATATATATATATATATATATATATATATATATATATATACACACTATTTCATGACTGCTGCGTCCGTACGAAACGAATGCCTGTTGCGTCCACGTGAAAAACGGCAGTATAAGCGCAAATTGTTGCGTATATTGAGCTTTTGAAAGATCACTAATATCCAACGTGTATTATTTTGTTTCTAAAAGTTAAAACAAAAAAATTACTACTTTTTCATTATTACTGACTCTGTTCAAAAGATAGACTTTGCTGCTTCCGTGTATATATTATTCAATTTAAGTTGGATAGTGCGTCTGTAGCTTGTACATTCACTAAACTATAGTTGTTGCTGCGTCTGTCAACGTTGCCAAGTCGTCCCAACCATTCCCATTGTTTACGAGATATATGACCGGTCTAAAAGAAGGTTAGCAGTAATACTCATTGTTATTTAATACTTCCTTTTGCCTAGCGTCCCATTTAAAAAGTAAGATTTCATTTTTTCTATCTTTTCTTTTCGTTTACTCAATACATTAGCAAATATTAATAAAATGGTACTTGTTTAGTAGAGAAATTTCGTACCGTAATTCTGAATGATTTAGATGTGTTTGTAGTAATGTGTTCTTGTTCCTCTTTAGAAATCAAATATTGTACTAAAATATATAGTAATTTACATTAAAACTAATTTCATTTAAGTTTAATTTATTTCCGATAAGAACTATGCCATTAGTTAGTATAATGCAAATGTATTTTGTTATAACATCGGTAGAAAAAGTGGATTAAAACATATATTTTCTTCCTATAATACATTTGACAAAATTATGTCAACATACCATACTATTTGGAATAGGCCCTATCACAATTGTGAACGATTTTAGTTTATAAAAAAATTATTTAACTTGTGAATTTATATTATTTATTCATTAAAATCAATTTCCATATCTGTGTAATGATAAACCTAAATGTACTGAAAGTGATTTATAAAATGTATAGCTTATATAAACAAATAAAACTCAAATATTTTTGAAATAGGGGGGGAAAAAAATTATAACTTTAATCTTTAATTTGTAGTTGTAAACCATTCTTTAATTAAGTATGTGGCTTTCAGGATGCAGTATTTTAAAATTATGTTGTTTGGTTGAGACTTTGTAATTAAAAATATTTGGTAAATGCTGTTTTGTATTTTGAGTCTATATATAATTTATTTTCTTGTGTACCGAAAAAATGCAGGTTATTTCTAATTTCCTCCCTACGGTTCATTTGGCTGTACATATTTTATAAAAACAATCACGAAAAGCGTATTTATAAATATTTTTCAATAAAACTTTCACAAAATGTTCTTTGTATGTTCGATAATAAACTGTTAAGATGTCAATGCCATCTAACTGTTTTTAGTATGTTTTTTGGTCATAAAACTTTTACGCATGATTGTAAATTGTTCTTCGGAGTAGGTTTTGGCTTATAATTCGAATATTTCATAATATCTATTTATGCAATTTTCTCAAAATGTATTCTATCCATAAATAAATGTTCTTTGTAAATTTCATCATGGTATAACTAGTTTCAATAATGTTTTGTACCGAAAAACTGCAAGTTATTTCTAATTTCCTCCCTACGGTTCATTTGGCTTTACATATTTTATAAAAAAAATCACGAAAATCGTATTTATAAATATTTTTCAATACAACTTTCACAAAATATTCTTTGTATGTTCGATAATAAACTGTTAAAATGTCAATGCCATCTAATTGTTTTATGTATGTTTTTTGGTCAAAAATCATTTACGCATGATTGTGAATTGTTCTTCGGAGTAGGTTTTCGCTTATAATTAGAATATTTCATAATATCTATGAATGAAATTTTCTCAAAATGTAAACTATCCATAAATAAATGTTCTGTGTAAATTTCATCATGATATAACTAGTTTCAATAATTTTGTGTACCGAAAAACTGCAAGTTATTTCTAATTTCCTTCCTACGGTTCATTTATAGGCCCTATCACATAATTATTGTGAACTATTTTAGAATAAAAAAATATTTTAACAGTTGGGTGTTTATAATTTATATTTCTATAAAATTAATTTCCAAGTAATGATAAACCTAAATGTACTGAAAGTGATTTAAAAAATGTACTCGTTTAAATAACTAAAATTCATAAATATTTCCGAAATAGAAAAAAAAAAATTGTAACTTTCATCTTTAATTTGTAGTAGAAAACCATCTTCAATTAAGTAGGTGGCTTTCAGAAGGCAGTATTTTAAAATAATGTTGTTTGGTTGAGACTTATAACTAAAAATTTGGTGAATGCTGTTTTGTGTTTTGAGGCTATATTTAATTTATTTTCCTGAAAATAAATTAAACAAGCTAGGCAATAATATTAATATGTACATTTCGATGGTACATCTAACTTAGATAAAAGGTTTCACCAAATAAAAAGAGAAAATAAACAGTTTAGTGTGTTAGGTATATCGTCCAACATTTTACTTTCTTGTAATTTTACGAGAATATCCTATCGAAAAACAAACCGATTACTACAGTTAAAAGGTTAATTTGATTTATTATTGTTGTTGTAAGTTTCTTTTTTTTAAGATCAGTTGCTACTAGTAAACAAATTATTATTTTTAAAGTTCTAGCTATTAAAATGAAGTAAGTTGTTCCTATTTTGATATTTAAATTAGTGTTTTAGTTATTCTATTTTAGAAAATATTAAGTATGATAAAATAATTTACGTTAGAGTAAAATGTGATTGAATGAGAGTAACTACTTATTATTTGCAATAATAAAATTATAAACTTCCACAGGTCAAGAGGTAACCCTTACTTGATTTTATAGTTATATATACACTGATAATATTAAAAGGATTTTATTTTTGGCGATATTAGTGTGCACAATTACCTTAAAGGCTAAGTTAATTTAAAAAGATAGAAAGTAAAGGCCTAGTATCAGCCTTGATTTCAACTTAAGTTCTACTCTACAAATACATTCAGAAAGCATATAGTCCTACGTATAATAACGATAAAGGAAGGATGCAGATGTTTCAGGCAATTTACTATTAACGGCATAAAACATTTATTTTTATATTACATTATAAAAGTAAATTACATTATTCAAGTACGTTAAAAGCCCTTCAAAATAGTTACTTAATAAGGTTTCATGTTTATACACTTGCTATCTTTTCGGATTATCAGCGTCGCTTGATGTGCGTTATAATCGCGCATAGCAAATATAATAGAATGCAATAAACATGTTTTGTGATGTGGGTCATAAAAATTCTTATTTTGTATCAAAATCATCAATTGTTTAAAAAAAAATCATTATTTATAATGAAACATGATACGATGATTTGAGTTATATTGCAATTATAAATAATTGTTATTATATTAAACAATTTTCTTCTTCTTCTTTTTTTTTTTTTTCATGTTTTTAGCATATAAATATTAAGCCATACAAAAGCAAAATATTTATGCAAATTTATCTAAGTAAAATCCGAAGGGAAACTATTGGCAATTTTGTAAGAATGATAATTAAACTAATTCAATTTACAAATATGTATTTTATCTAGTTGTTACCAATATACGGTTTAAAATTTTATAAATTAGAAACTACTAATATTTATTGCTGTTAAAAGTTTACTTTTGGTAAGAAGATCTTTTTAAGAGAGTTTTGACAAAAAGTAAACAAACTAATATTTCAATTTCTATGACTATCTGCTCTTAAAATGATTCTATACCTAAGAATAAGAAAAAATGTTTATAAACTAAAGTTCTTATAAACAACTTATCATTATCGCCCATTTTTAAGCTCACTGATTATAAAACGGCTTAGGTTTTTCAGAATTTCACTGTGATTGGAACTTTTTTTGCAAAGAACAATATGTAGATTTTTATATGCATAGCAAAAATTAAGTAAAGATAACAGTTTAAAAAGTATAGTAGAACAAGGATTAGTGCATGACTCATGGAAGAGCCATTGGCGGCAGGTAGGCCGTGCCACGCATGTGCGGCTTGGGTAGTCGTGTAATTCTCCAGGGAGCATGGTCCTTTGGCAGACTTTTCTACATGAAGATATTCAAATAAATATTTCTCTGTAAAAATACTACATTTTTTATTGAGCCTTGCCGACCAAGTTTTCGCCCGTTTCGGCATTGTTTAAGATGAAGGGAAGTATATTATTCTTGCACGTTATAAATTAAACCATACTTTAAAACCCAAACACAAGGTGATTGTATTCATAGAAAAGAGGTGATCAAGGTTTAGACAATGGAACAAAGAGCGGGAAATTTTAAGGGAAATCTACCTGATCGGTTAGCACTAACCTAGAAAATTTCTTATAGGACTATTGTCTTTAAACTGTGGGGCATACCAGATAGTTTCAACGCAACGGTATTTTGCAAAGAGATTTGTTAAGTTTTGACATAAAAGGGTAAAATAGATGTCTTCCAAGAATATAGTCCGACCACTACTATAGTTCTTGAATGGTCGTAGTGTGGCAGAGATTCGGTCACCTGGCACTAATCGGCTTAGCTGGCCCGAGCCCGGGTCCCATTGTTCATTTTCAATAATTGACACGGTTCTATTATATTTCTCTATAATATTTACATTGATAGAATATTGGGTTTCAAATTGTTGTAACATTACATTTTGATTAGACTTTAAATTATCAGTACAATTGGAAATCATTTGTACAATGTCAGCCCAGAGACATGTTAGACTTCATTTGTGCACGTGTGTTGTTTGTGTTATGTGTTTTTACAAATTGTGTTAAATGTTTTTAATTGTGTTTTGACCACCCGACGATGGACGTAAAAAGTCCGAAACACGTGTAGTGGTAATATATATGTACTGAAGGAAAAACTTCAAAAAAGGATTGCTGGCGGTGAGTAACATATTAAAAGTTATTTAAATTATCCATTATTTTTTCGTATTTCTCTCCATCGTATGAATCTAAATTGCCTGTAATAACTTTTACAAGAGATCCTAAACCAATAATTAAACCTCTTTTTGATCTGGTTTCTTTAAATACAATTATTTCCAATTTTTCTCTCAAAACGTCCTTAGTATGATTAATGTACTTAAAGTAGTTCATCATATCCCTCAATTTACTACCCATGCCTGTAACTAATTCTATATCTTTTGTGACGGGAATATATCTAAATATTCTTTGACGAAATCAACTACATTTTGGTCAAAATTATTTTCAGATATTTCTACAATCAATCTCAATTATGTTGTTCCGAATAATTTCTTAATTATTACTCCTTTTGGTTGATGTTTAACTAACGAAAGTATTATTTGGTTTCTTCCAAAATTTACAGGTTCCTCTGAAATCGGAATTTCTACTTGTATATTACTTTTGTCATTCGAATGTACTGTTTGATCTATACCCTCATCTTCGTCCACATTAACCATAATTGATTCATTACAATCCATTGATGGAAACCGAAAGGTTAATGGTTCTCCATCATTACTTAATTCTGGGAAATACAATTGTGTTGATTGTTCAATTGATTTCTTTAACCCTCCAACTGGTGATAGACCACTTTTTAAAAGTGGTCGCTTCATTAGTCACGGCTCACTTCGCCAACTAAAAAACACGTATTTTGCCATTCAACGTTACGCCCACTTAAAATTGTCCGATCGCAATAAATAAAATACCGTTGGAAAGCTAATGTTCCGTAGATGCATAATCATGCAAAAAAAATACCACAAAACGTTATAAATAATATTCCAAAAATTGGTGAAGTTCACGTATTTTTGTAGCGTAAAATCGTAAATTTCAACTCTGCGCCTTTTCGTAAAACGCGAAGCCATTTTCCCGATATCATTACAACTCTATTTTTCTGTCATTTAAGTCAACTAAAACACTGTTCCATAAATCACATGCTTCTCTTTCTAATCGTAGATTACAAATTATTCTGCATCTCATAGATCCAGAGATATTCCTACTTGAACATAGAACAAACTTGACGAGACGAAATTCATTTGGCATTCGATGCATTTTACGAAAAGACGAGATTCATTTCTCTCTGTTTTTAAAATTATTTTTCTTTACACTATGTTGTAGGGGAATTTCCATTCTATAAGTTGGTACCACTCGATTTATTTATGGCTACTTAGAAGGTTTTTTTTTGATCTCGGAACATACGCAATTGTGCAACGTAAAAACTGTAACAAATGACGTAGCGCATATTGTTTTGGGGTTAGATATTTGTTATTTTGAAGGTTTGTGTATACAAATTGTATATAAATTGTATATACAAGTTACAATATATGTGTTTTTATATCTAAAGTTTATGTTTTTGAGTGATAGTATAGTTTTGAACGGTTCATATTTGGGATAACCTAGGCCAATATTGTAAGTCTAGCCTATATGCATATTTTCTTATATTTAGTGTTTTATATGATTATAAAAGTGAATATGTGTGTTATTCTTTGTAAAGTATATATTTTCTTAGTAAAATATAATGATTTTGTCTTTGGCCTATATTCAGATTGTTACTAGTGAGGCTAAATTGTGGAGGTTACAAACCTAACCTCAACCGTCAGAGTATCACTTTTTAGTCAAAATCGTTATTTTTATTTAGAAAATGTAACATATTATTATTTTTTCCCCCTAACTACTTTCTACGATTGTCCATTTTTTCACAAACTAACTTTTTTCTTAAGTCTTTTTAAAAAATTCTTTTGCACTAAAGTTATTCTCCTGGTCCTATAACGGAAATAACTTTTTAGTTTTTCATTTTAGCTTGCTTGGTTCGTGAGTTATTGATGCTTGAAGTTGTGATTTTTTATCGTCGTATCTTTCATAATATATAAAACCCCCCTCCATTATTATTTTTCAACTCTGCTCTGTTATTTTACATACACATACATTTCTTATACATTACCTATTACTTTTTTATCCCCTTTAATCTTTAATTTAACCGCTTTTGGGCTTTAACTTTTTAGTTTTTGTTATTATTATTTGTCCCCCATTTTAACTTTAATTCTTTTTCTGACCACCTATTATTCTTCCCTACTATTGTCTTTTCACTTTCTATTATTAGGTTTATTTAGTTTATTCCCCTTTCACCATTAACCCTGGATCTGGCATTGGTTAATTTCATTTAATTTTCTTCGTTTGTTTAAAAATTAATAAAATATATTGTTTTTATACAAAACCTAACTTATAAGACATCATTTTTCTCAGAAAGATGCATAGAATTCATCTAATTAATATAAAATTTTTTTTTTGAAACGGTTTTGGAGTAAGTATGTTTCATGTCAAAAACGAAGTTATCATTTTTCAGGAAAAACCTATATCATCCAAAATCAAAAGCTTACCACCTTTTTCTAAGATATACAAAAGTTTTGTGTAATATTTGTCAATATATTTAGGGCAAAAAAAAATAAAAATTGTTACATTTTCAAAATTTAAAAAAAATATTTTATAGAAAATTTTAAATTAGTCATTTGTTTTTCAAAAATTTACCAAAAATAGTAATATTTATTTTATACAAAAGTTCTATATATCATTATATTCAGAAATGTCCATATAATTTAGCTGTGTAGTGACAAAAAAAGTTAGATGTAAAATATTTGGAGTTTTTATGTGAAATACCAAAAAATCCGAGAGTAATGCAGGCAAGAATTTCACAGAAATGGTAATGTAAACCATACAAAAATTTTTTTGAATCTTTTCAAGTATTACTAGAGATAGTTGTGAATATATTTAGGAGGGAAAAAAAATTTGTTACATTTTCAAAATAAAAAACCATTTTTTACGAAAAAAGTTAAAATTTCTTTTTTTTTTCAAAAATTTACCAAAAATAGTAATATATATTTTATATAAAAGTTCTATATATCATTATATTCAGAAAGGTGCATAGAATTTAGGTGTGTAGTGAAACAAATGTTAGATGTAAAACATTTGGAATTTTTTGGTCAAATACCAAAAAATCTGAGAGTACCAGGGAGAATAATTTCACAGAAATCGTTATGTACACTATACTAATACATTTTTCGGAATTTTTTCATCGATTACTAGAGATTTGTAATATATTTGTGAATATATTTAGGGGAAAAAAATAACGATTTCCCCTAAAAAGTGATACTCTGACGAGTGAAGTTAGGTTTGACACCTCGACAATTTAGGCGTAATTAGTAACTTTCTAAAGCTAGGCCTAAGACAAAATCATTAGATTTCACTAAAACAATATACTTTACAAAGAATAACACACATATTCACTTGTATAATCAAATAAAACACTCAATGTAAGAAAATTTGCTTATAACCTAAATTTACAAAATATCTCTTAGGTTGTCCCAAATATAAACCGTTCACAAACTAGAAATTCACTCAAAAACATAAACTTTAAAAATAAAAACACATATATTGTAACTTGTATATACAATTTGTATACACAAACCTTTAAAATAACAGAAATAATAAACTATTACACAAATGCCACGCCCTTTTGCGTGTATTTTATTTCACGGCATCGTGAAATGTTTCAACTTGAAAAGAAGCTACAGAAAATATTTGTACGGTATGTCAAGTGGTACCAACTTGTAGAATGAAATTTCCTCTACAACATACTATAAATATCGAATGAAAAATCGATTATGTCATTTAGTAAACTGCGCTGAATGCCAAGTGAATTTCGTGCTGTCAGGTTTCCACTTTCGTGAAGTAGAAATATCTCTGGATCTGTGAGACGCAGAAAAATTTGTAATCTACGGTTAGAAAGAGAAACATGTTATCTATAGAACAGTGTTTGGGAACATTAGTGGGCATAATGTTGAATTGCAAAAAACGTGTTTTAGAGTCGGTGAACTAAAACCATATGTATCATACCAACCTGCCAGCGAGTTGTTCGCCACGTCAAGGGTTAAAATCTCAAAAACTCTCCAATGATTATTATTATATCCCCCTATGGTTTATGACTCTATTGCTTTTGATTTTTAATTTTCCCCTTTTTGCAAATTTTAGGTTTTTTAGCCCATCTTGTTTCCTTAATAACTTTTTTGGTTTAAGCTCAATTACATTAATTTTTTGATATTATTAATCGTCTGCTTCTACAGTATCATTATTTAGTTTTATATTTTACTATTTTAATAAAATTGGAAACACTATAAATTGTTCCGTCTGGCTCAGATGTGCAAGATTTTGCCTCGGCCTTGCGTGACGTCATCACTTTACCGTATTCCAATTTTACTATGTTTAACGCAGCAATTTAAATGTTTTAAATTAGCCTTGAGACGACTGACGTTTTCAGTCCGTTTCAATACATACACACATATATACATATACACATACATACACACATATATACAAATATACATACATGCGTATAAGTCCTTATTGTTATATTGTGCTACGCAACTGTCTCTATTGCAATGTTTACTGTAGCAATAGGGACGGGTTTCATATGTGTAATATGTACTTATTGTTACGGCATATACAAATTGTGACTTTATTGTAACGTGACTTAAATAATTTCCATCATCCCTATTGCTACATCTTATATACACTTCATCTCTATTGTAACTCAGTAGAACCAACAAAATAAAAATAAATACCACCAAAGATATTTATTAGGTGTTGGTTATTTTTGTAAAATAGTCCTGCCAAATAGTTGCACGAAGCACCCTTATTTGTAAACTTTTATTCCTTATTAACATGAGTTATAGACCCTAAATACAATAAAGGTATTTAGTGTAATTTATTTTAACCTTTGAAAAACATTATAGGTGGGGTAAATTTTACAATTAAAAGTTACTTATAGACTTCACCCACTTTATACGTTGAAGAAAATTGAGAGTCCACAGGAAGTTGTAGTCAGATCCCATATGTGCAAGGCATTTCAGAATAAATTTGAAAAATTAATTCCAAGTCTTTGATTAGAACTGTTTTCAAAAATTCATCAACAATTAAAAGTTATTTAACCAAATTAAGACCTAAAAATTCAGATGTTGACAGCTTAAACATTGTTTACAATTTACCTTGCCAGTGTGGATTGTCTTATGTGGGGCAAACATCTCGTCTGTTTAAAAAACGGGTATCAGAACACACAAAAATTGCATTATGCCGGGTGAGGTCAACCGTTCGTAGTTGGCTGAGCATGTCATAACTAACCATCACGTTATTCTTTGGGATAAGGGCTCTACGCTATTAAAAGAGACTGATTGGAGGTAATGCCATAATGATGGTAAAGGAAAACTACATTTTGCAGCCAAGTTCTATTTATTTGTACCTAATAAAAAATGAATTTCATATACTTTTTGATAGACATAATTTGGAACCTGGCAACATGTACTTGGTGGGGGTTGAACCTTTGAATGATCAATGTCCGATCCCTTCTCAGTTGACCTGTGTTAGGTAGGTATTCAGAGAGTTTGAGACAAAAAATGTCCTTGAACATCGGTAGGACTAACACATGAGGAAGTGAAGTGTTTTGTTTTTTTTGCGAAATGTCGTGTGTAATTGTGTACAGGATTTTGTGTATGGTGTGAAGGTTTTCTTCAGATAATAGTTTTTAACATATTTGAATACAATTTCCTGTGGACTTTCAATTGTCTTCAACATATAAGATGGGTGAAGTCTATTAAGTAACTTTTAATTATAATTTATTTTAGTTAAATAGATCTGCCAAATAGTTACAAGAAGCATCCTCACACATACTCCTTCATTTCTAGTCATTTCCCGTAAATATAATACAGTAAAACCTCGTTTATCCGGACTAATTGGGACCGGAAGTGATCCGGTTAATCAAAAATCAGGATAATCCGAAATTATAGAAAGATAAATAAAACAAAATATAAAATGATAACTTACCATTTATAAGTCATGAAAAAACACAATATTTACACAGTCATTCAATTTACACAATGCACGAAATTACACAATGTACTGTAAATGACGAAAAACATTATATATACACACCTGAAATATTTACACATGCTTTTAATTTACACAGGGTTTAGTTGTTATTTACAAAAAAGTCATTTATCTTCCTCTGTTTTAATTTGGTGTGACGTTTCAATGCGGCCCTGTCTATACGATTCAATGCGTCTAACTTTTGGGCCATTGTAAGCACATTACGTTTTCGTTTCGTCGCCATTTCCACGCACAAACGCTAACACACGAATATAAATAAATAGCAGTAACAACGCCCACCTCTAAATACTATGCCGATTCTCATTCACGTCCTCGATACTCTCGACTGGGGATGTGATGTGCCAACTGCCAAAAAAAAAAGAACGGGGGTTCCCAAAGCTGGCGGCACCGCTTTAAGATGTGACAAAATGTTCACATTTACTGATTTACACCCTTGAGTCTTAGCAACCCGACAACAATAAAGTTGTAAAACTGACATGATGGTTTATGTTGCGTTGTAAACAAGCACCTGGTTTGTATTTATTTCACAGTTGTACATTTTCTTTAAGGACCGTTACAGGCATCGTCATTGTATTACACTTTCTAAAATATCAGGCATTCTTTATTTTTTTCCCGGTTTATTAAAAATTTCCCTGACTTTTCCAGAAAATTCAAATTCCCTGACTTTCCCCGGTTTTCCCGATTTTCCCGCTCGCTAGACACCCTGATAATACTATTAACCGTATCCGATCAAAAATGTAAAGAAGCTAAACACGGCACAGCACGATATGGTAATGATGTATTCCGGTTGCTAGCACGTGATAACTACCCGCCGGCATAGACAATAGACAAGGTCACTGTCATGTCGCATCGGGGTAGGGGGATGGTGACGTAGAGGTCATTGCTCCTCCACTTTCTCTTCCCAATGCATCAACAACCCGCCCTAATACCTTGAGGCGACACTGTAGTGTTGAGGAAATCACGTTTTTATCAACATTAATGTAATATTTCTTGTTGAAACTCCATATTCAAGGATAAAATAAAGCAAAAGCTTAAAGTTTCAAAATATTATAAATATTATTTAAAATATTATTCAAAATACAGTAATTATTAAAATATTTTGAAACTTTAACCCCTTAAGTGTTTTATTTTTTTTGCCTAAATCAACCCAAAAATGCCTATTTTTTTATTTGATTATTTTAATGTTTGTTAACTTGGAAGTTTAAAAATAGGCATTAAAAGAAAATATAAGCAACATCAAAAGTATAAATGTCATGTTTAATATAATTTAAAAATTTTCTGCAAATACATTAAAAACACATTTACCTAACAATTAAAAAAAAGTAAAATGTAATAAAACCATTGTTAAAAATAAAAGTACACACAATAAAGATTGTTTACAGTTTCTTACTAATGTTTAGTAATTTTTTTGGGTGTGATATATTTTAAAACATGGGGCAGCACACAGCCCAACATCACATTCGCTGCACTGGTATCGCGACTCCTTGCGGACATATCACGACTCCTTGTAAATATAATGTTCACGGTGGATCCAAAGAGAACAAAAATAAAGCGGTAGTTTTATAAGTTATGCTCTAGAGAGCATGCCAACACTATCTAGCGGCAATACTAGCAACTACAACGTAATATTACGACAGAGAACGAAATAGAATAGGGCAAGTTAAGAGCGTCGGCTTTAGCAGACAGCGGCACTTTTTATCGATATTTGTAGCGTCGGCTTAAACCGACATAAACACTTAAGGGGTTAAGCTTTTGCTTTATTTTATCCTTGATTAATTTTTTTTTTGTTCCGGATAATCCGGACATCCGGTTGAATGAGGTCCGGATAAACGAGGTAGTACTGTAAATATATTTATTAGGTGTTAGATATTTTAGTGAAATATATCTGCCAAATAGTTACATGAAGCACCCTCACACATATTTCTTTATTCCTTATTAAGTTTAGATATTTCCTGTAAATATGAAAAAGGTATTTTGTTAGGTTTTAGTTAGTTTAGTGAAATAGATCTGCCAAATAGTTGCATGAGGTACCCTCACACTTAAACCTTTATTCCTTATTAACTTAAGTTATTTCCTTTAGATAAAATAAAGGTATTTAGTGTTAGTTATTTTAGCGAAATAGATCTACCAAATAGCTACACAACGCATCATCACACATACTCCTTGAATCGTTATTAACTATAGTTTTTTCCTGTAAATATTGTAAAGGTATTTCTTAGGTGTTAGTTATTTTAGTGAAATAGGTCTGCCAAAGACTTGGACGAAATCTCCTCATACGTAAACCTTTATTCAATAATAACTGTAGTTATTTCCCAGAAATAGATTAAAGTATAGTTTTAGTTATTTTCTTGAAATAGATCTGCCAAATTGTTACACGAAGCTCCCTACATATAAACCGCTATTAATTATTAACCTTCCTTATTTCCTGTAAATACGATAAAGGAATAAAGGATTTGTCGTCGAGTCGTCAAATTAAGTCGTCAAGTCAAGTCATAACGAGTCGAATCTATATATAGTGAAGTCATTGTTCAAAACATTTCTCTGTAGTAATTGTATAACAATATAGATTGTTTTGGAGGTAACTATGTGAACACCTGTAAATAAATTGAACATTTTTCATACATCGTCTTCAAAATTTGTAATTTTTTAAATAGAAGTTTGGTTTTTATTTAAAAATTCAAATGATCATGAATGATAATAATTTTAATTATGAATCAGTTGATTCTAATCTCACAATGATAGCTTAAACCATTTGAAAATTCAAATTATACTGTCCTAAGTAATAATTGACCGAAAAAAGAATAATTTCAAGAAACGTACCCATCCTCAGCCAATAATCGATATTTTTATTATTCGAAAGAAATATTTGAATGGCATCGAATGGCACAAATGAAACAAATTCACCATCATGGTTCGATTGAACAATCTAACAGAGCTACACCCAAAACACTCATAGTAAATCCTCCTTTGATAGGTGAGAAACAAAGCCTAGCTACTTTATTCAAATTACCTGTATCTACTGGACAGCTACTAAAATTACCGACACCGCCACAAACATACAACAACAACACTAAGAATGTTAACCATGAACCCGTCACCTGTTCAAACACAGTTCACAATATTTCCAACCACACCCTCACCGATAGTGAAACCCGACTCATCTCCAAAGGCCTTACATTTACACCAAATCACCAGCTGGATCAATTTAAATTGGAAAAGGATGTCTTTAGTTTTGCCAGACAAATCAGAATTGAACAATTTTTTTTCACTATCTACGCCTTTTCTAAAGAAAGCAAATCCAGATCCCTGCCTCCTGAAATTGAAACCGCCATCTAACTGTGATCCCCCACCACAACCTCCCGATCACCCAATAGAACTATATATCAATTTTATAATGCAAAGTTTAACAGAACCGTCATTTTTAAATAGCCTAAAAACAAAACCTAACCTTACCAAATCTGAAAAATCAGCAATACATTCCCTGAAAAATAACGAAAAACATCATAATTCTACCAGCAGACAAAGGATCAACCACAGTTGTCATGAACAAAACAGACTACATAAATGAAGCCAACAAACAACTATCAGACAACAGTACATATCAACCGCTAATGGACGATCCAACACCAAAATACAATAAATTACTTTCAGAATGGTTACAATATGAAGCTCCTCTACAGAACATTTCAGACTCCACTCTCAAACTCCTGTACAATGAAAACCCTACAACTCCCCAATTCTATTTGTTACCAAAAATTCACAAAAAACATTAATCCTCCACCTGGTAGGCCTATAATCGCTGGGTGTAATTCCCCAACAGAGTGGATTTCAGCTTTCCTAGACGCACATCTACAGCCATTAGTAACAGATCTTCCCACATACATCCAAGACACCAATCACTTCATAGACAAACTATCATTAATAACACAAGCCCTGCCTTCGAACACAATTCTTATAACCATAGATGTTGTATATTTATACACCAATATCCCTCATGCACATGGTCTATCAGCTCTGGAACATTTCTTAAACAAACGATAAAACAACAAATCCTACCACCTTTTTTGGTGAACCTCTCTAAGTTCATTCTTCAACTGAATAACTTCCAATTTCAAGGCAAGAACTTTTTACAAATAAAAGGAACGGCAATGGACACTAGAATGGCTCCATCTTATGCAAACCTTTACATGGGAGAATTGGAGGAAAATTTTCTTAGGCGGCAACCCCACCAACCTCTCTGTTGGTACAGATACATTGACGATATCTTTTTAATTTGGACATCAGGACAGTTAAGCCTAGATCACTTCTTAGAAAGTCTTTCAAAATTTTCTATTCTAATTTTCACCTGGACTGTGTTTACTTCCCAAGTTACCTTTCTGGACATCAATGTTAAACTGAAGGACGGTAAAATACAAACTGGCATCCATGTTAAACCAACAAACCACCTACAATACCTCCACTTCGACAGCAGCCAACCTATGAATACTAAACGAGCCATTCCCTATAGCCAGGCAATCAGAACCAAAAGGATATGTTCCGAAGAAAGTGAACTACTTGAATTTAACAAAAAAATTACATCTGCATTTGTAAAAAGGGGTTATTCTGGGAAACTGGTTAGGAATCAGATTCATTTGGCACAAAACACAGATATCACACAACCCAAGAAGAAAACAGATAACCTGTCCATCTCTCTGGTTACCGATTATCACCCAGGCCTACAGAGATTAAACAATATATTGAAGGAAGGCTTCAAAATTCTACAAGCTTCCAACCATACCAAGAATCTTCTCACAGAACCTCCCAGAGTCTTGTTTAGGCAGCCCAAAAATCTGAAACGCATGTTAGTTCACCCCAAGCTTCCCGATCCCAACACACCTAAACAACCTAACCTTCCCCACGGTTCTTTTCCATGCAATAGGCCTAGATGCAAAATACATCTCCCGTCCAACAACTTCAATAGTTCCTTAGTAAAAAAGAATTTTAAATGAAACGTCATCACACATGTACAACGAAAAATGTTATCTACCAACTACAGTGCAGGTTTTGCCCAGCTCAATATATTGGCCTAACCACAGACAACTTAAGCACCAGGATGAATGGCCACAGACATGACGTGAAAATCATGGATATGGAGAAACCAACTGCACAACATACAGCAATCCACAACGTTGTCACTTTTGATGAATGCTTCACAACAAAAATCACTCCCTTCAGAGTGTAACCTCTCAGAACTAAGAAGATGGGAACTGTCTTATCAATGTGTCACAAAATAAACAGAACCCCCTAATCTTAATCTTAGATGAATCATCCTTTATCCTTTTCCCTTTCCCAACAGGAAACACAATGTTTCGGATTTTCATTGCTAATATAAATTTTGATATTTTACACATTGCTAATAAATCTTAAAAAATTAAACCTTCTGGAAAATTTAGAAATTAATAGATTAGTTAAAAATAAAAATGTGGTAGTTTTAAATGAACAATTAGATTTAAGTAATTCCCCACTTTTAAAACCATTAAACAAGTCAAGTCATTGACCCTCCTCTCCACTCCCCTCCTCTACCTTTCTCATTTAGGTATAAGGGAAATACTGTTCAGGGAAATATGACTATTGTCATACTGTGTTGTTATATTGTGTACTGAACCTTTTTGTTTAATTCTTGTATAAGTCCTTGACAATGCTTTAACTAGCGAAACCATGGTCGGCAAGTTTCAATTAAAATACCGTAGTGTGGTTTATACTAAAAAGTTGTTTTAATTTATTTAAAATGGAATACCACCAAGTGCCTACGGTCTTTAGCATAAATAGTTTGAACAGTGTTTACGAAATATTTCGGAACTTTAGTATTTTTGTGTGTGTTTTCTTACTTGTGTACTATTAGGTAATACCAAGGACCACTTTCCAAAGTAAGCCTGCCTCCTGTCCATACAAAATCTAACATATATATGTGTTTTTATATATGTATATATATATATATATATATATATTTTATGTTTAATTTTGTTTTACCATCCAAACAATAATATAATTGATTTTGTTTTATTATTATTATTCAATATACATTTTAGTTATCAAAGTACGTTAATGAGTGATTACTTATAATTGTGTCTAATTATTTTTTGATTACCTTTTTCGTTTTGAAATAAGGGAAATATAACACTTTGGCCTTTCACTTTCTACCCTTTACGAGTACAAGATGCCTTAACCAATCAGAACGCTACCATACAACAAGGGGAGGGGGATAGTTCTACAAGATGTGCGAAAGAAGAGCTCTTGTGACAAACGGTTGTGATTTAGTAAAAGCAGTTGTTATTTATCAGTGTTGTTGATATTATTTACTTCAAGAATGAAAAGAGGACATCAACTGGTAGACTTAGCTCTTAGCGTTGCTGGTTCATCATGGAGGTAAGTGACCATGATCATTTTGTTTTACTATTATTAAAAATTTTAATTTGATAAATTATGCAACAAAGAATGTATATGATTAATGTATCTATGACCTAAGTATAATATATTTATATGACAACAAATTGTTGATAAGAAAGTTGATCTAATTAACTTCTTGCAGCTTTCCAAAGTATAGTTCTTCATTTCTTTTTTAAAAATTGAAATGTAGTTATTTAGATATAAAATTTTAATAATTTGGTTCATGTTTATAAAAAAAGAGGCTTTTAAATATTATAATTTCATCACAAAATAAAACAGTAATTTATTAATTTAAGATTTGAACTTTAATGTGAAATAGATCCTAAAAATAAAATTATTGTACTATTTTTCTTTTAAATGTGTTAGAGATAATGTGATAAATTTTGAGGTGAGTGCGTTTTTAGTTACGTTTTTACAGTATTGATGTCTCAAACATAAACTGTATAAAATATTTGATATATGTGCCTAATTCAGAAAGATAGTAGATCATTTTTAAATCTTTTTTATCTCAATAGGTTGGTTGGTCTTCGTGTAGTTAAATTGTAGAAAAGCAGTTTTTGATTTATTTTCAACTTAAAACCTAATAGTACGGAGAATATGTATTAAAAAAAAAAATTAATACTAAATGTACAAAATTTTCTCAAATATTCTAAAAATTATATTTCTAGAAATTTTGAACTATGTTTTTGTATTTGTTTATGGTTTGAAACAAATGTCGGCCTAATTATCTTGGATAACAAATACCTTTAGAATAGTTCTAAGCATTAAATAAAGGTTTCAAACACTCTTTACCCAGTTAGTCGGTTAATGAAACAATGTAGTTGTGCACTGCTTGATTATTGTATTACCCTATAAGATATAGTAAAATAATGTGAACCGTTGAAGCTACTTTAAATCGTAAAATTACCAAGTTTCTTCCATATAGCCACCACTCTTGACATTTTAACAGAGGACTATGTAAGTTGTAGTCTTCAAAAATATTTGATTTAGCTAATACTCAAGGGATCTAAGTGTGGTCACACACACTTACTGTAACTATTTTGTCACATTTTTTTTTCCACTTTACCTTTCCTTTGTAATTTTAAAATAAAGGTCTATATATACCCTAGTGTGAACTACTTTGACCATTTTGTGTTCTAAATTCATACCGAAATTATTTTACACACCTAGTCAAAAAGTGATCAAGTATTAGCTATAAACTATAAATCGGTACAATCATTGACATTTGTTACCACCGACTTAGTATCAAATAGTGTTATGTAATAAGATATGAACATTTTATTTTAAAGTTTGAATATCCAGAAAAAAATCCTGATTTGTGAAAATGTAATCAATTTATAAACTGGACTTTAGACTCTATTTTGGACTTAAAGGCCTTTGGCCTAGATGACCAGTTATGTATTAAAATAGTTAATTTAAAGACAAATACTAAGGAATTCTAAGATTCAATAGTTATATAAGCTCCCAACTATCTTCAATAAGTTGTCATAGGTCGGCTTGTTGTCTTGAGAACACAGTATTTACAACAATAATAATTAAAGAACATTTTACAAAAAACAATATAAGTTTAACCTAAACAAGTGTTTGAAATTGTCTTAGTACAACAATAAAAGATCAGTTTACATTATAACTTGGTACATTTAACCAAACAATTATGAATATGAAAGTAGAAAATATATGAAAAAAGTTAATTATTTCCGTGAACATTTGATGCTAAACATGATATACGAACGTGAAACACAATGCCTATATTCGTAATAATGATTAATATTACAAGTCGAAATTATTTGATAATCATTACTCCCAATGTGTAAACATTTAAGCCTAAATGCAATAGACGAAGTATATACTACAGTTAAACAAAATGTCTATATCCATAATAACGAGTAATTGAACAAGAGTCAATTACATGGGAAGCTAAACTATACGAAAAAAAACCTCCTTTAATCTTTTATATACTCTAACAAACACTTTATCTGAAGGAAGTGGAATGAAGCAGCTCGGCATTGCCAAATGCAGCTCTCTATATAAAATGCATGTCATAATACTCAGGTACTGTGTATTGTATTACAAATACCAAAACGGAACGAAAACTAGAAATAAACTGTTCTAAAAAGCAATGATACTACTCGTTTGTTTATTGGTTATTACAAACAACGTTATGAACAATGATGTAAGTGAATTGCATAAGAATTGGAAGATTGCTTAATTATTTTCATTCAAGAAACAGCTGATAATTAATTGTGAACTACAATACAAACTGCAACACGAATGTGTAATTTTGACAATAAAACATGGTAAACTAATCAATGGATTTTATTATTACTATTATAAAACATTATAATTCAAAAATATTTTGATTTTAGGCTAATTTTGGGCAGTGTAGATAATTGCCAATAAATTATGTTTAAGTTTTTTTACACTAACATGATTATTCCTTGAGCTACAGTAAATATACAAAAACCATTTTGTTTGTCGTTCAAAAGGGAGGGAAGTTAATTTGTCTTTCATAAATTCGTGTAGAGTTTTATTAGATATTCAACATTAAACATTTCAAACTGGCATCATTTTGAAAAAAAATTCAAAACAAGGTCGTGGTTTTTTGTACATTGATAAAAGATCTCATACAAAAATTAAATAATGTATACCAAATTTGGACTTCATATCTAATTTATTTCCAAAAATATAATGTTTTTGTACTGAACACAAAATGGGAGACAGACGGACAACTAAGCTTGTTTCAAACAAATGAATGAAATTGTTGTGTCTTTATTTCAACGCCAGGAACAATGTATCCAAAAATGTTCTGAAACACCTGTATAAAACAAACTGTTTATATTTAACAAAAAGTATTTTTATTCATTATTTGTGTGGGAAAGCTCGTAACTACCCAAACACAAACGACGAGATTGGTTCATCAAAATACTTTTCACGTTGAAATAGTTTCTGAAGTAAATATTCAACATATACTTGTGTCAGTGATAAATCTGAAAAATCTACACTTTGATAAACATTAATGCTTATGTTTCAAAAGCTTATTCATAAAAGCTCTTGGTATTGAAAATTCAGATATTTCACAAAATAACTAATAACTGACTAAATATTATTTTTAAAGTCAAATTTAATCAAAGGGTTTTAAAAACTTTGTAGGTATTCATAGTTAAAAACTTATAAACTTTTGAGTGAAAAAATTCTTCTAATTTATATATGTATTCATGACAAATATAACAAAAAATTGTAGACCTAAAGATTAATGTCAGTCTCCATATAGATTATTAAAACCGTACAATATTTGTATTTATTCTTTTAGGAATAGAGAGCTTTCCGATGTAAAATTGTTGGAGTTCAATAAATTTCATTTGGTTCCTACTTATGAAGTGAATCCTTCAGAAGCAAAAGAAGTGTCTATAGTAAAATTTATGGTGCTACTTAGACTTATAAACATTTAAATTTATCCCCCGTTTATTTTCATTTTTCCTTTGAAATATTTCATGTGATCAGCCATTCTAAAGTAATGGACATTTCAAGCAGACTACTAAAATGTTTTAAAAAAATTGTTTAAAACTTAATTATTCTAAAACAAAATATGTCACAAATATAACTTTTGTTTTCACATGCGTCCTAGTATCTATCAGTTTCCATCTATCAAATAATAACCATCAAATCACCTTTTAAAGACAGTAACGGAGGTTACTCACACACATGGCTAAGTCGTGACTCCTTAACTGTTAGTTAGAATTCCTGTGATTTATGATTGTATAAAAATTTCACTAAAAAATAATCGAATTCCCAAAAGTTTGGTTATTTATTTGTAGTTGTTTCTGTAAAAAAAAAAAAAAAAAAAAAAAAAAAACTGCAAGAACTGAGTATAAACTATTTAAAAAAAGTAACGGAGGAGGTTTCAGCCTGAGTAACGGAAGTTACCTGTGCAATTCATGATAAGAATTAGGGTGATTATGACTCAGATTAGGCTGATTTTCAAGTGAAATTTAACAGGAAGTCAATTTGCTATGACTAGAAATCAATGTGATCTAATTGTGATTAAAAAAATCACATATTTAATAAAATAAAATAATTAGCCTAGTTCAGGGGTCTCCAAACTTTCCAGCCTTAGGGCCATACTGATTACTACAGTAAGTTCCGAGGGCCAAAACCATATTATCATTGTTGCCGGTGGCAAAAAGTGAAATAGTCCACTGATGAAAAAAAAAAAGTCCTAAAAAGTACGCAATGTTTAAAAAAGGCTGCAAATCGGACTAAAGTCCGCAAAACGGCAACACTGCATATTATTAATTTTCCTGTCATTATCTGTAATTTCTAGATTAGTCGTAGAGTACGAGCCATGAGGAGTAACGTGACATGACATCTGGTGGACACAAGCGGAAATAGGTAGTACCTTCTATCGCTAACAGATGGCGCTAATAGCACGTACAGAATAATCTCGTTGGTTCGAGAAAGTTCTGCTGTCTTCCACTCACTTCTAGATGGCAGTAATTGGAATATATAAAAAGGCTAGTGGCGCAACCACAAGTCAGTTCCTATGACACTGTTGTGAAATAAAATAGTGCGTACCTCCTTAAAACGTGTTTGTGCGTGTTTAAGTTTAAGACATCTTTGTAACAGTATTTTGATTTGAATTGTTGCTTTTGTGTGTGATTTAGTAGTATGGAAAAGAAGCGAAAAATTGATAGTGAATGCAGAAAATTCAAAGATCAGTGGAACATTCAGTATTTCATAATTGAGTCCAGTAACAAGGCGCTGTGTTTGATTTGCAATGAAAGCATAGCCGTTCTCAAGGAATATAACATTAAACGTCATTATGAAACAAAACATTTTCAAAATTACTCAAAATATACAGGAAGTTTGCGGACAGAAAAATTCGAAGCTATGAAGCGCGCATTGAAATCGCAGCAATCTTCATTTACAAAACTCAAAACTGAACAAGAGGCTGCAACTCGTGCCAGCTTTCGTGTGGCTCTTGAAATTGCAAAACGTGGAAAACCATTCACCGATGGAGAAATGATCAAAGAATGCATAATTGCAGTAGCCGAAGAAATGTGCCCTGAAAAGGTAAATTTATTAAAAACTGTCAGTATGTCAGCAAACACTGTGGCTCGAAATGTAGAAAACATTGCTGAAAATATATCCTCTCAACTGTTCGACAAAAATGGACATGTTGAGTGGTTTTCTTTGGCCTTGGATGAGTCAACGGATGTGTCAGATACTGCTCAGGTGTTGATTTATATTCGAGGAGTAGATAAAAGCTATGAAGTGCATGAAGAACTTCTTGATATGTATAGTATTCATGGCACAACTACTGGTACAGATATTTTTAAAGGAGTTGAAATGGCCATTAATCAAAAGAACCTTCGATGGAAAAACTTGAAATGTATTACAACTGATAGAGGCAAAAACATGAGTGGGGAAGATAAAGGAGAGGTCGCTCTTGTGTCAAAGGCTGTAGAAAATGACGGTGGTTCAAAACCATTAGTCTTACATTGTATTATTCATCAACAGTCTTTGTGCGGAAAATGTTTGGATATGTCTGAAGTTTTGAAACCAGTCATATCAACTGTTAATTTTATCAGATCGTTTTGGGCTGAATCACCGACAATTCCGACAATTTATTGAAGAGATTAGAGAAAATGACTTACCTTATCATACTGCCGTACGTTGGCTTAGTTGTGGGAAAGTCCTTCAGCGCTTTTTTGAACTTCGAGCAGTGATCGAAATTTTTTTGAATGAAAAGCATCGCCCTCTTACTGAATTACAAAACAACGCATGGCTGTTGAAGTTAGCATTCTATGTTGATTTGACAAAACATGTGAACGAACTGAATTTGAGATTGCAAGGAGAAAACCAGCATCTTCCTGATTTATACACTAATATCAAATCATTCCGGAAGAAATTGATACTGTTTCAATCACAACTACGAAGTAAATGTTTTTCACATTTTAAAACATGTGAAATATTCAGCCACACCACTGAGACTGAGTTTCCTATCGATTTTGCAATCGAAACTTTGAGTGCTTTGAAAATAAATTTTGATACTCGTTTCTCGGACTTTGATGCCATTGCGAATCAAATTAAGATTTTTCAGAATCCTTTTGATACTGACATTGAAACCCTAGCCCCGAAACTTCAAATGGAAATGATTGATCTACAGTGCAGTGATATAATTAAGAACAAATATCAAAACTCATCTTTGTTGGAATTTTATAAGAGTCTTCCACTGACACAATTTGATAATTTGCATAAATTTGCTCGTGGGCTGTTTTCTGTTTTTGGTACTACTTATTTGTGTGAGAAGACCTTCTCCAAAATGAAGTACACAAAAAATGTTTACAGATCTAAATTAACTGATGAGCATCTTAAATCTCTTTTAATAATTGGTACAAGTAAAATTAGTCCACAACTACAAACTATTGTCAGTGGAAAATCTCAATTACATAAATCTCATTAGTATTTCATATGTCATTATGCTTGTTATAAGTTATGTTTTTATTTAAAATGTATAAAATGTTAGTTGGATTCATTTCAATAATATGTTAGTTATTATATAGGCTACTGAAGTTAAATTTTCTGCATATTATACATGTCTTTACTCATTACAATTCTGTGTTTCTTTATCCAACCTATCACAAAAACAATAACAATAAGCCTACAACAATGTTATGAGTAGTTAGCCCATGACCATATCAATGTAGATATCATATTAATAATTATTCAACATTAAATTAGAATACTTCAGTAAACTAAATTTAATTTGCTATAAAAAATATGTTCTCTAAAAGGAGTTTTCAAGTATGCTAGCTCTCCGCGGGCCGGACAAAATCTGTCCGCGGGCCGGATGTGGCCCTCGGGCCGTAGTTTGGAGACCCCTGGCCTAGTTTATAAGGCTACCGTATAGAACTTTTTACTTCTATAACTTAAAAAATAACTAAAATTCAGAATGTTTGAGAAATAAAAAAGTCTCTTCCTCACTCTCTGATGCAACTTTGAGGGGTTTTGTAACGAACTGGATTTATTCGGTGTATTAGTCTGTCCAATACTTGCCATCTTCTTTTTCAATCTACACTTCTGAACTTTAATTCTTGTCTTTTTTTGTTGTTTTTCTAGTTCCAAAGCTGTCATAGTATTTCTTGTCACAAAAGTCTTTTTTTTTAATTCCCTGTCCTTCTTTAGATACTCATTCTATTTCGTTTCATTTTGTTGTCTTCCCTTTCACAGTCTTGCCATCAATTCTTTTTTTGGTATTGGGGCCATAGCCAATTTTGACTGATAACCTGTAAAATAAAAAAGATCATTAGTTTTATATAGACTACATGCAGGAACCTAAAAATAATAAATGGAATTATATCTACCTATCTGCGAACCTTTTACGCAGTGTCATTTCCAATTGGCTAGAGAGTTCTCAAATTGACTGATTATTTCATATAGACCTATTTAGGCCTAAGCTAACAATCCTTACTCTAAATCAAGTTTGTCTGGTTTTGTTAAATCTTTAGAGATTTATTTAAAACCACTAAAAAGTTTAAAAAAAGACATAATATAAACTCAGAGAGGTATTATAAGCAGTCAAGTTCATTTACAATACAGGTTAGGTAAAGTCACATGGTGGTTATTACTAATTACATCCTCTCAAAATAAAAATCCCATTGGATGAAATATGTAACCTCTGTTACTTATGTTTTATGTAAACTCTGTTACCAAATAAAATCTGTGTTCTTATTAATTAAAAAATATCAAAAAAATTGGACATAACCTCAAAGATACTTCGACTTAACAACTTCATTTTTAAATCTTTTCAATATAGGAGTAAGTAGTAACAACAGCTTATCCAATAATATAAAATTGTGAAAGAGATGTTATTTTACTATCATCAGCTAGGATGAAGTAAAGGCACATATTACAAGCCTGAAAACAGTTAAAAAAAAAATTCAAAAATTACATTTCATTAGTAGTATTCATTGAGGTATTCACTACACAGCTAACCATTTTATTATTATTTTTATAATTTTAACATTTTGGTTTCAAAATTTTTGGAATGGCTGTGATGTTAAAAATTTCAAATATTTTAAAGTTATATTTAATTTGTACAAGAGCATTTTAATTTCAGACATATTTTATTATTTGTTAAAATTCTTTTTTATTTTATTTATTTTTTTTTTTTTTTTTTTTTTTTTTTTTTTTTTTTTATCTCCAAATATTGGTTTCCTTATTTACAGAAAAGGATAAAATGAAATATTGCTAAAATAAAACTAGTTTCCTATGAAAAGGTTCAAAGCCAATATAAAAATCTCGCTTTTGTATCAAAGCTTGTACAAACAGAAGAGGTGAAAAAAACATTAGTGACACATACTTATTTTTGTTATCATCCCGGGTTTCCCATTAAATTTTTAAAATTATAAAATGGCACTTTTCCCCCATTTTTATTTCCTGTGTTATAGAAGGAACCTCTAATGTGGGGGACTGATTTGAGTCCGGCTTTTCCTTTCTTTCTACAATATCGTATCGTTGGCAAACCCGACGTGTTTTGAACTTTGTTCGTCAAAATTGGTAGTTCTATTTGCGTATTGTTGCGCTATATTTTCTTGGTTCATACCCGAATTGGTTTGAAGTTTCCATAGACGAATGTGCGATTGTAAAAATTCAAGATCGGCTTGCTGAGAAATATTCCACTTGAGGTCTTTTCAAATAGCTCTTGCTTGGGTTTTATTAAGGTTTTTGGTATCTGTTAAAGATAAATTCATGAATTTTATGTGTATGGAATTTGTATATATTTTTGAGGAAAAAGTTGAAATATAAAAAGCCTATTAGAAAATTTTTGCCTAACTAGAAAAAAAGTTCACCTCATGACCTGACCTTCGTCTGTATCAGTTTTGGTTACTCAGTTCCCCAATACCAAGTACAAACTTGAGCCAAGTATTTATGGATGATTGTCCTGTGAAAGTTCTTTTTGTTTGAGGAAAGAAGGTGGCAATTTTGATGCTTGATAGAAGTTTAAATGCCTGTGTTTTTAGCTTCCTCAGCATGTAACACAATATAGTCCAGTCAATCTGTGTTTTTAGAAGAAGAAAATAGTATAAAGCTAATTTTTTTCCTATTGACTACTGCTATATAGACAAGTGTTTAGCCAAAAGTCCCCACCCCTACCCTCTTGCTACCCTCCCCCAGTGCCCCTCAAACTGAGGAATTGCATTGGTTTTGTAAATAGTGTTTATCTCAATAAGTAAATAAGATGTCGGATCATACTTTCTTTCATTCAATTCCTCATTCATGATATTCCCTACAATTAATAACGTATTAATTTTTATCGTATCTTTTACCATTAGGTAGTTATTTGTAAACTACTTTTGAAAATGTAATTTCACTTTTTGTTGTACATTTTATACCTACATTTTACAAAGAAGGTTTTGATCCAAAACTTTTAGTACTTTTTACGAGGTGTAAAATGATATAAAATAGTACTTAATTTATTTTAATATCATGCCTAGTTTGAATTTCTCCCATCATTTAGGCTCACTTTTGCATTTTTACTCACAAAACACCACTTATATGTCACTTTAGTCTTAAATGCTCACTTTATAACTTCCCATTTACCTTAAGTTGTTTTCTATATGAATAAACTTATTTCAATAGTGATTGAGTTTAAGGTTAAAAACTTAAGAGCAAACATAGATTTCATATGTTTCTTTTCAGTTTTCATTTTTTAATCGCATTTTAAATATTAAAGTTTAATAAATATATTTTTTGTACTGTAAATTATTTTTAAAAAATTTGATATAATCCTTCAATTGGAGAAACAAATTGGCTATACTGTCTATATATTTAAAAATTACAAAATGTTCTTAGGCTTTTTACTGTTTGTTAAAAAAAAGAGTTTGAATACATGATAAATTAAACATCCATGAGATGTTCCTCAGCATCCTCAACTTCAACCACAGTGACAATACTGCAGGATCCTCCACAAGTCCCATACGTTTCTGTACATTCAAGGCATGCCTTAAAGCAGCTGCAGTTGTTTTTACAAGATACTTTGCAGTTGCAGGAAACTAAGTTTATTACAACATGTTGTTTGTTAGACTCCAATCCCAATCCGTAGCACCTATATCCTTATCTTCAATCCATTTTGAATTTGGTAGTAAGTTCGAAATGAGTGTTGCTCAGCAGCAGCAGATGTTGAAGGAAAGCAATATTGAATTTGGATTTTAATGGCATTTTTGCAACAGCCTTCAGGTAAATTGAATATCTACTTTCATTTAAACTTATAGACCTAGTACATCCATACAATTTCAAAATAAAATTCTCCTACTTCTTTAAGAGTATTTTTTTCGGTCCCTTTTTCATAAAACAGTGAAGCTTTTAGGCGTACATCTTTAGGCATACTTAGCATTTTGTTGTAAGCATTGAGTTTACTTTTTCCAAAAATATATGACGTAGTGTCACACCCAGTCATAACGTACATTTTTCATTTTCCCAATATCTTCATGAATTTTCTTGATATCATATGTTGATGGTGTTCCTGAGGGTTTGTGGAAGAATAGTTGTTGTTTTTCACACTGTGGTAGACCTGAAAATAAAAATAAAAAGGTCAGCGTCTTGTCCAACAACAACCATTGACCTTTCACTGTGACTCTTGGAGATGTTTATTGCTCTTACAACGATTTCAATATCTGCATCCTCTTCAGCTACAAATCTGGATGAAGCTTCTGAATTAGCAGTCCTATAAACCGACTTTTGTTTTTTGGATTGGCAAAGAACTCATTTTGATTTTAAGAACATTCCATATTTAGGGTGGAATTGAGTTTGAGTGAAATTCTTTTACTTCTCTGGATATCTTCAAACCCTTTAGTTGTGGGGTAGTTTGGGTACCCATGAAACACCAAATGGCAATCATTCCCATATCTATTGATTACAATTCTTACATGCCTTTCTATGATGTTGCCATATGTTTCCTTGTTAAGCCAAACAACGCTATGTAAAAGATATCCTACGTCTACTACATACATCTTTGACGTCAAACTTTTAAATATTTCTTCGCTTACATTCCACTTATCATATATTTTCATAATGCTTGATTTAGTTCCCTTTCTTAGCATCTTATTGTTTTCAAATAGGGATAAAGGGCTGAGCTCATAGTTGAAATAATTTTTTAGATAGTTTGTTCCTTGAGATATACAAATAACTCTAAACAACTGATCAGGATTAATTACATCTTGCTCTGATTTTAAGTCTATGCCACTTACTATGGAGGCTATGGTTTTAACCTTATTTTTCCTTTTTAATTTCACATCTGCAGAATTATTACCTTCAATTCCCTTCAAGCAGTTAATTCCTACATTATATGCATCATCCCAGTTAGCACCAGAATTCGTTACTACGAGTCCAGAAGACAGTGACACTAAATCGTTGCTCTGTCGAAAAGGATTATGAATACGCAGCCAACTATGACATTTGTTTATATCTTGGATGTCTCTTTCTCTTCTGTGTGTTGTTCATTGAACTGTGTTAAGCAGCCAGGGAACTTCTCAAATGCCTCCCTTATTTGTAGGAATCCAGGAGCGCATGCAATAAATTTTGTTAACGTCCTGAGTGAGGCCACCTATGGATTTTGATGGATCACTTCAATGTTTGCTCAATGGTCATATCTGTCCAGTTGCCCGAAAAAAGCCCATCGGTCCTCCTAACTGTAAAGAAGCTTTTACTGACGAATCTTTTAAGGTCTTCATTTTTCATCTTTGTGTGCAGACTTAACATTTGTTGTACATATATTTGTGCTGATTTGGCATATGGTAAGTGACCAGCGGCATTGGATATATGGTTTTTTTTTTTTTTTTTTTTTTTTTTTTACTGTATCAATGTGCAATTGCCAATCTCCAATTCTCTCAGCCAGAATAAAATCAAACACCAAATTGACTAATTGGAACTCTTGAAACCAAAGTTTCACTTACAGACAAAAGTTCATTGCAAATAATACAACAAGCAATCTCCTCAATCTCGTCCTCCATTTTGGTTCACAAAACATAGACACAAACAACTTGTCATAAAATTACCACAGAACAAGAACAGTCGCGCACATCTGTATACAACGAAAGCTATTCCATAAGTAACAGCTATTTTTATGTTAGGGGTTAACGGGAAGTCAGTCCTATGAGTCATACAGCACAACAACATGTCCCCTCTGTCTCAAGGTCGGCCAGAGCTTTGTCGCCACGCCTATGCGCATCACACTTCCACGGAGGATTCTAGTGTTGTATAACCATAAAATATGTATTGTAAAATATCATTTTACAGCTCTTAAAAAGTACTAAAAGTTTTGAATGAAAACTTTCTTTGTAAAATGTAGGTATAAAATGTTGTACAACAAAAAGTGAAATTAGTTACTTAAAAATATAGTGTTTTCAAAAATAGTTTACAAATAACTACTTAACGGTAAAAAGATACGATAAAAAGTAATACGTTATTAATTGTAGGGAATATCTTAAGGAATCGAACAAAAGAAAATGCAATCTGATATCTTGTTTATTCAGTTAAACATGATTTACAAAACACTTGCAGTTTCTCAGTTTGGGGGCACTAGGGGGGGGGGGGAGCAAGGGAGTAGGGGTAGGAACTTTTGGCTAAACACTCATCTATATAGTATTAGTCAATGGAGTAAAAATTAGCTTTATACTCCTTTTTCCTCTATCGGGTGTTTCACGACGCAGGTTGACTGGACTAATAATCTTGTCTTGGTATACTTTAGAACGCTGATGTTGTCAATTCCTATTGTGTAATTTATAGGTCATGCTAACTAAATGTTTGTCTTAGTAAATATATTTGTTTCACCTATTTATGTATAACATTTAGTTAACATAAGTTATCAATCTTATACAAACAAACTATACATAGTGGGATGTTAATTAAGCTAAACATTTTACATGTATATAATCATGTAAGGTTGAGTAAAAGTAATTATACTTATACTGTGTAATTTATAACTCAATGTAGTCGGCTGTGTTGAATGATTCAATATGTAGTCACAAATATATATATTTAAAATTGTTAATGTTGAGTGAGAGCTTTGTTAAAGCAAAAAACGTAGCAATAATGCACAATATTGAATCACTCAAAATGCCTTGGTTACATGAATGCAACTTACATTAAATATATAAATCAAAATTCTCCTTACATTAACACCTATTACAAGAAAATTTGAACAAAAATTAAAACCAACGAATTATCCTTACACAAACACAAAAGGGCCATCAATTAGTGTTAAAAAAATTGTTATGCACTTAATGATTAAATGAATTTACTAGAATACAAAAGTTTTAAAAAAAATTGTCATACAAGAGCGTACAATTAATTAAATGTTAGACACACATGTTTTTTTAAATAAAAATATATAAATTAGAGCAAAATAGTCACAAAATATTATTAGATATTTGTAAATAGATATTATGTAAATTCTTCCACCAATTTACAAAATAGTAACAATTTTTTATATTTCTTGTTTGTATAGTTATACATTTTTAGTAAAAACTAAAAGTAAGGCAGATGCACCATTTGCTAGGAATTTTCCTTTATTAGTCCTGGATTCTTGACTAACATAAAATAATCATCAGTGGTTCAGTTTTGTACTCAATATTTATTATATTATTTATCTACTCCGAATATCTTTATCATTAAATTGACTCTCTTATTATGCTAATATCAAATATCCTATCAACTTAAGGGTTTATCTCAAATACATTGAAATGAAATTACATCTATTTTTTACGTATGAGCCCAGAATGATTCTAACTGTTGTTCTTTCATGAATCTACTTTACTTTTGAGACGACTACCACTCTATACACAAATGTATGCTCACCCCTTTTTCCTGTGTTGGTATTTGGCGGGCTCTCTCTCTCTCTCACACGTGCGAGCGCGCACGCTCACTTGCTCCTCGGCGATAAGTTTCATAAAAACTGACCGCATCTCTACTTCATTAAGGGCTTATATGCACTTTTGTAATGTGTGTTGGTCATCGTACTCGCAAAGTAACCATTTCAACACTTTTTGAATTATTTTGCAACAGCTGGCTCTTATTCTAGTTTTCATATGTTCCTTTTTATTCTAATACATTTATTATATTTTATATTTATTATACTTATTCTATTCTGGTGATTATGGATTTAAATAAGATGATGGTTATTTACCGATGACCAAGTGTTGAGAGATGGTTCCATTAATGGCTGACAAGAAACTATTAGGTATTTATAGAAATATCAATAATATATCTTTGTATGTAGAATACCTTGAGAATAAAAAATTGTTGATCTGATTTTTATTGTCATGTTAGTACAATCAAAGTTTATGGCCTGAATAACGAGTAACATATCATTTTTTAAAGAAAGGTTCATAAAATTTTCCTATATAATAAAAAAAAAAAGCTAAATGTAAATATTTTGAAGATAGTATGTTAGGAATGAACAAAATTGGTATAACTGGAGGACAAAATTCCACATAAATACATAAATATACAAAACAAATATATTTTTCTAATTTTGTTTAAGATATAAAAAAATGTTTTTTTATATATTTGTGAATACAAGTGTGTAACAAAATTAATCAATTTACAAAATTTTCACTTGAAAAATAAGTTGTTTTTTTTAAACTGCAAGGTGGTTAAAATGTTAGGGTTATTTATCAAAATTTACAACAAGTAGTAAAATAATATAAAATTCAATTTATAATATACCATTATTTAGAGAAAGATACGAAAAATTCATATATGTAATAAATAAAATGTATAATATAAACATTATAGAGTTAATATATTGGAAATAAAAAATGGCCCTAATCGAAGTGCAAAATTCCAGATAAACAGCTAAATACAATTTTTTTTTTCTAATTTATTCAAGATATACAAAAGTTTTGTGGTCTATTATTTAAACAACACATACTACATAGATCCACTAATAAATTATTAAATATCTGTAAATAAATTCACAAAACAATATGAAATAACTCAGATCCAAGACTTCTCTTTGTAAAAAAGAAAAAAGGGAAAAATTTTTTTTTTAAATAATGGCGATGTAAAAACGATTTTCCTTCAGAAAGGCAACTTTCTCCTTTAAAAACATAGAGTTAATATTTAGGATATAGAAATAAATTATACATAAAAAGAAAGCACAGAACATCATCTACTTTTCAGCCATGTAAACATCGTTACGGAAATCGAAATATTAGTACTGTAATTGATTAATCCAACAGTATGGAGATTTAACATGAACATTTACAAAAAATAAATAAATAATGTGAGAAAATAAATTACTTAGGTCCATTTTGTTGATTATGGACTTAGAAATTTTACATGTTGTTCGTAGCCAGTGCAAAATGATACAGTGATTTTATCCTATATATGATGTATATATTTGTATAGGTTTAAGAGATTTTATACAAAATTAAAATAATTTTTGTCTATGTTATTTAATATACTGCGTGCCACAAAAGTCCCACCCCTCCCCCCAATTAATTTTTGAACGGGTGCAAATACCAAGATTTACTTCAGGGAATGTTTCAATAATCAAAGGAGGAGTGTTTTTGTATTTTAAAAAATTCAACCGTTCCCTGAAAAATAGGTGTTTTGCGGGTAAGTCAAGAATTTTAAATATCAACCCCCACAGAGTGATACCTCATTTTAAAGGTATTGATAAAAGAAGAAGAATGGTGCAAACTAGAGGTCTCTAAGTTCATTCTATCCAACATAGCGACCAATTGAATTTTGAATTTTACTCTAATAAATTGTATTCCAAATACTTCCCTGTTGAAGAAACTGTCTTCTTGTAATGTTCAATAAGTACGTCAAATGGTTTGTGTATTAACTATTAAAACATGATAAATAAGATTAAACTAAAGATTAAAAGGGCTGAATAACAATGAGGCTGGTAAACCTTTTTATTTACTTTTGATCAAATTTGAGAATTTTCTATAACTTTAATCCTTTCTAACTTTACCATTTTTTTAATTTACAAAATTGTGATTTCCATGGCCAATGTTAACACCTCCCGTGTTTCACATTCACCCATAAAATTCATCAATTTTATTATTTTAATTAACACCTCATTCTCTCATAAAATAACTACTTTTTCATAAGTCTTTTAAACAACTTGAAACAAGCTCAAGGACAAAAGTCAAGGTCTATTGACACAGTACATTTGGCCTGGATTTGTCTTTTTCTAATCTATTTAAGTATAGGGTGCACCACAACTTCTGTTATGAAATCTTGATTTTTGCATTTTATTGCAAAACTCAATTTTTCATTCATTGCATAAGGTTACACACATACACACACACATATATATATATATATATATATATATATATAATTCACACACACACTTCTACCATTCATATTACCGGTGAAGAAGAGAGCTTTCAAGAATAAAATACAATCACTTACTACCAGTTTATTCTCCCTCACTGGTTACTGATAAAAAACATATAGACCTGCTCCTGTTCTAATAAATATTGTTTCACGAATCTACAGAACTCGATTTTATTTGTACACGTTTTAATTTTTAAAGGCATCAGATTAAAAAATTTTGGAGCAAGATATAAGTAAAATTTTTTAAAAGTTGTTAAATTTGGTTTTGGAAAAACTACGTTTGTCATTCCGTAAAGTCCTCCCTCCACCCCCTGTTGTATAATTTCCTTCGCTTCTATTGTAGAATAATCTTAAAACTTTAAATATATATATAAATTTCTAACCGGTAAAATTTTGAAGATTTTGAATAATGGAGCAGCGTGTTCCAATTTAGTTCTATTTGCCATAATTCGAATAAATTGCTTCTGAAGTACAACGACTGGTTTTAAAACACTGTAGTACGCACCTCCCCAAACTTCAATACCATATTCCAACTTTGAGCCAATCAAAGCATGGTATATTGATTTTAATAATTTCAATTTAGTCACCGACCTTAACATGTAAAAAAACCTAATATATTTAATCAATTTCAGTTTGGTATTATCAATATGCGTTTTCCAGGAGAGTCTGGAATCCATGAATAATCCCAAATATCTAATATTGTCTATTTGTTCTATTTCTAGGCATTTGCACGTTCCGCTTTCTTTACAGGTAATGCTATGATATTTTATGTTTGTTGAGAAATAGGTCTTACGAGCAACATTATATATTATATATTTGGTCTTAGGGCTCATTACCATATAGCTCTTGGTAAACCACCATCGCAAAACATTTACGTCATCTTGCATATCTTTTCTCAGCTGTTCCAATGAATCCGCCTTGTTAAAAAGTGCAGTGTCATCAGCAAAAGAGACAAGGTTCCCTTTGAATCGACCGTTACATAAGCTATTAACATATATTAAGAATAATGGTCCAGAAAGAACTGAACCCTGCGGAATCCCATATTTCAATGTACCTTGATCACTAACGACATCGTTGACCCGAGTTCGTTGAATTCTATCCTTTAAATATGAGCGAAACCATTCAAAAGCCACTCCTCTAACACCAGCATCATACATTCTTGACAACAATATTAAGTGGTCTACTGTATCAAATGCTTTCATTACGTCTACAAATATCCCAGCGCAACATTTACCGTCATTTATACCGCTATATACCTGAGACACAAAATTTATCAATGCATCATTGGTGCTCAACTTATGTCTAAACCCAAATTGCTTTTTACTAAAAAATCTATTACTATCTAGAAACGAAACTAACCTTTCTTTTACGACCTTTTCTAAAATTTTTGCAAAAATTGACAGAAGTGATATCGGTCGGTAATTTGTTGGATTTGTTTTAACACCCTTCTTATATATACAGGTGTTACCATTGCCTTTTTTAAAATTTCCGGTAATTCTCCTGAACTTAAACTATAATTAACCAGGAAAACAAGCTCATCTATTATGAATTTCGAAATGTTTCTAATAATAAAAGGTGTGACATTGTCGAACCCAGGAGCCTTTCTGTTTTTTAAAGCTGTTATAATATTTTGAATTTCTAATGCCGTTGCAGGATAGAGAAACAAAGAGTTAGAGCAAGATTCGCTTCTAAAAACACTGTTGTAGTTTTTTGAATCCAATTCCACTCCAATCATATCACACTTAATCTTTCCTCTAAGCTCGTCTGCTATATTACAAAAGAAATCATTAAATACATTTGCCACCCGTTCTAGGCCTATTATTGGTTTGTTGAAATTGTCATTTAGAGAAATCTGCTCTGCATTCTTCTTCTCATCTCCAACTATCTGTTTGATAAGTTTCCATTGCTTCTTTGGATCACCTTTGCTTTCCTCAAATAGACACCTATAATAACCTATCTTAGTCACTCTAATTTCATTGATTAATTTATTTTTAAAGGTATTATAGGACAACTTAAGCACAGCGTTATTAGGATACCTTAGACTTTTTCTGTATAATGAGTTCTTTTTATTTACTAACTTAACAAGCGTATCATTAATCCATGGTTTTAACTTTCCTTTTGACTTTGTATTTATATTTGCCAATCTGTATGATTTAGAAAAGCACGATTCTAAAATTTTGAAAAAATTTGCAAACGCAATAGAGACACTTTGAGCCATATATACCTCATCCCACTTAGCCATTTTAATATATTCAAATAATAATCTATAATTCAACTTTGGTTTATTGGGCTGGGTTACTTGTTCATTATTATAATTACCACATTTCATACTCATTACAGTCATCCTATGATTAGTCACTCCACTCTCAATCACCCAACTTTCATAGTCCACACTCAAACCAATACTACGTCTAAACCAAACATGATCGATACAAGAACTGCATTCATTATTAACTCTAGTTGGGTCAGTAATCAGCGACATTAACCCGTGGCTTGCCATTTTAATTAAAAAATTATCTAATGATCTCGATTTTTTCAATAAATCTATATTCACATCCCCACTTATTATTACATTTGGATTTTTTACTGATTGCAAAAACGTATCAAATTCAAGCGTAAACTGATCGGCATTGTATTCCTGTAATCTGTACAAGGCAAGAATTTCGATAATTACATCTTGGCCAATATTTACTTTGAACTGCATGATATCGGCAGTCGACAGGACGGCCTTCTCAACATTCAACACAGATAAACGATCAGATAAGTAAACAATTACTCCTCCCAAGCGATAACGATTATTACAATTTGCAAACATATTAAAATTAGACAAGCCATACTGATTAACCTCGCTATCTCCTATCCATACCTCACTTAATATAATAATATCTGGTAATTTATTTAATTTCTGTAATTTTAAGGCAAACAAATCAAAGTTTTTTCTTACACTTCTAATATTTTGCTGTACAACTATAAAATGATTGTACACATGGTCAAAACTATTACTCTTCAAAACATCAATCATAAGGTTTTAAAAACAATAAAAATATTCTAAAAAGAGCTAAATTTAGATTGTACAACAATTTTATAACATAGATTCTCTGTATTACGAAGTATTCAAACCAACAAAAAAACAAAAAACTCATTTCAATAATGACAACTCTATAATAATAATAACAAATTTAGTGCATCTCCTGCCAGTAAGTCTAAACAAAGGCACGCATTTTTGTACAAAATAAGGTTTATAGCTACCAGGTCCATTTAAGTAGTTTGTTGAGGTGTCACAATTAGGTTTAGCGGTTTCATGTGTTGTAGTTCAGCCACTTGTTCCATAGTAGTTATGGTTATTACTTTAGCTCCCTCTTCCGTGCGTAACAAAATTCTCCCATTACGAACCCACAGGAAGCGAAAATTCTTCTCTTTCTTCAATTGTCTTACAGCATTGAACACACGTCTCCTTGCCTGACTCAAACTTTCATTAATGTAAACTACATTCCCAGAACTGTCGCTTAGGCCTATATCCTGAGTACTTAAATCTCGCTTGACTCTTCTTTTCCACAAAACCTCTTCATTTATCGCTCTCCTGGTAAATTTACAAATTATTCCTCTTGCTCTTCCTACATCCATGCCCTGCTTAAAACCTAAGCGATGACAAGCGTCAATCATATCTTCTTCAATTTGAATTCCTAAACTATTCCCTATTTTCTTAACTACGTCAATCACGTTCTCTTCTTTTTCTTCAGGTACGCCATTATTTCTATACAGTTCGCTCTCGAGTACTGTTCCATATCTTCCAAGCGAGTTTCCAAATATTGTAATCTTTTTGACAATACTATATTCCCCTGTTTAAGGTTTTCGAAAAAATTTTCATAATCTTTTAAAACTACAGCTTGCGATTCAATTATTTTCATCAGGTCTTCTATTTTACCGTAGCACATTTCCGCAGACTTCCCTAGCTCTTTTTCCAGCTCCTTAATTTGTTTTTTTTTTATTCACCCCGAATTTCATGCAGAAGGTTGATTACATCTTTAATACACACATCGTCCTTCTGAAGTTCTGATTCAACATGCATGCTTTTCCTTTTTGACTTTCTACAAGGTTCATAACGCCATATATCACTATTTTCAGTAATAAAATCAATATCTTCCCTTGACATTTTAACACAGGAACCGTGAAAAACATTTCCACAGTCATTACACTGAATTTTAGGTTGTCGACTTTGAACAGTTTTAACACAAGCTTTACATTTATCACTCATATTGAACTTGTAACAAAAAACAACTATTTCACAATACGTAATGGAAACAAAAAAGTTACTTATTTTCTTCAAAGCTTTAGTTCCTGAATACAAAATTCTTAGACGCCGTAACTCAATTATTAAACACGCACCAAACGTAATCACGCTAGAGATAAGGAACCGGTCGGCCACAACAAATCCATCCACCTTGAGCTCTGATTCATAACTGAATTAAGTTTTTTGATAATGGCTGGTGAATCGTGAGTAAATAGGTTTATCGTAAAACTGACTTCACCATCAATATCCTCTTGAAATTCTACATTAAAATGATGTGTCATATCATCCTATTCCCATTTAATTTTTTTAAAGTTAAATTCAAGATGGCGGAAATCAATATGGCGGTGGAAAATTACTAATGCTTTAAAGTCGAATTTTTTCATCTTTACTGATTCCCATCGGTTAATTTTTGATACCTGAAGTCGTTTGTCTAATAATCAACCGGTTCCAGCCTTTTTACACACACTGTATTTTATTTTTACATAATTAATTCTTCACTCATTTTTTTACTCTAATTTTTGAGAGTACTAAACATTTTTTAATTGATTTAGTACTTTTACAACTGGGCAAATGTAATCTCCATATGCACAAATTTGACTACCTGAATAAAAGATGTTTCCTGTTATATTTAAGCTACATACTATTTCATGTAAGGCCAGATTAAAAAGTGTGATATATTTTGCATCCCTTGTCTCACCCCAGCAGAAATCTAAAAACAATTTGTCACAATATTACCAATAAGCATCTTGGCATCACAATTTTCTAAAGTCATTTGAATTACCCACATTAGTTTTTTAAATATTACTTCAAAGTTTATTAAAACATTAATTAAACTAGGTCTATCAACACTTTCAAAAACATGACTATAATCAAATAATAACAAGTGGAAGCCAATTTTATGTCTGCAACATTTTCAAAATATTTTCTCTTGATAAAGATTTGGTCAAATGTTCCCCTACGTTTATGGAACCAACACTGACAGTCCCTCATAATTCTTCCAGAAAAAGGATTATGTTTTTCCGTAATAATAGATTAAATTATTATGATAGAGTTTAACACAAAATTAAGTATTTTATGTTATTGAACTATTGAAAAGTAAAATAATATTTTTATAGTTTTATTTAGTTTATATAATATAAAGGTATATTGTACTCATTTGTGTATATGTTAATTAGGTTTTAATACCACCTGTATTTCAAATTTATCATAACATTTTTATAGTACTAGTTTAATTTATTGTTTGGGGGGGGGGGGGTTGCAGTATACATTTATCCCCTTTTAAAACTACATATAAATGTTGGTAGTTAAGATATAAACATTGAACAAATTATTAAACTTATCAATATCCTTTCTGTCATTAGCTTAGGGTAACAATAGTATTACATGAAAGATCACTCATCTCTAATAAAATTATGCGGGAATTTTATTAGACTATAAATAACTGAAATTGATTTAGTTTTGAACTATTACCAAAATTTGAATTTATTTAAAAATTGTAAAAAAAATGTGTTCATTTTAATATCAATTATATAGTTCACTGCAACTAGCAAGAATCATGTCCTTTGTTTTAAACAATTTTCTAGATATAATTCTAAATTAAACGTTTTAAAATGGAGCCAATAACTCTCGAAATCTTGCCGCTGGTATTAAAAATTGATATTTTATTCAGAGTCTATTAAAAAAGTATATATATTTTAGATATTCTCAAAACTAAATATACAAATGTAAAACATTGATAAACCCATATAATTTATATATGTACTTCATTTTTGAGAAAATATTTAATACAATTTTGAACAATATTTTATTCTCCTTTATATCAAATACTGAATGGTACTTGTCATGACAAATTTCGCTAGTTTTATTTATTTATTTATTTTTTTTATTTTTTTTTTTTTTAAGAATTCTACTGTTAACAAAAAATGGTCTCCAGCTTTTTATTACAAGTGATTACCCATTTTATTCTATTTTATTTTCAATTACTCTCTTTTTTCAATAATGTAAAATTTTTATCTACAACTCTCCTGTAATGCTTTGTCTAGTCGAACGTTGCATCATAAGTAATCTACTATTCTAATTCAATTAATTTCTTTTCAATCCTTTCTTATACATCTCCATTTCCTCTCTTGTTTTTCTTTCTCCTTTATTTTTCATTTTCAGATAGCTTGGTATTTATGAAATATTATTGGCATTAGCTTTATTTTACTTTTTGTGTACAAATTATTAACTAATATTAGGGTATGATCATGTTGAATGATAAAAATTACATAATAAATTGTTTTTTATTCTTTACTAATATCTAGTACAATATCTTCAATAAATTAATAATCTACATTATTATGTTCCAACTAAAATTAAAAATAGTTTAATTTCTTACACAGTTTTCAAGAAAAATAAATTAATACTCATTACAAAAAAAAACTTTATGTAACCATTCACAAAAATAAAACTTTTATTAAATTTTATGTTTTTGAATAAAGAACCTATATCACATCAACTTTCATGTTAGCCATATTAAATATAATAGAAAATAATTTATTTCATTGTTTAAACATTTATCTTAGTTTAAAACAATTTTATTTCAATTAGTAAAAGTAACTAACTTTTATGAATAGGAAAAAAAATACATAAGTTTAATGATTTTATGTCAACACTGTCCCACTGATGTATTTATCCACATTTTATAAAAATAGATATTCATATTCAAACAATACCACTAAAAAATGTAGCTATGGTTCCTCTTTCTTTATCTTCCTATCAACCTTTAGTAAAATAAACATATCTGTAAATACAGTGTAGTTTTATACGATTTACACTATTGACCGATGGTACTTGGTAGAACTCCATTTTAATGAAAAACAAACACAATATTTAGTAAATTCTACAATTTATTTGAGTCTTGCCGACCATGGTTTCGCCAACAACGGCATTTACAAGGCAGCTTAACAAAGACTAAGGAAAAATATAGAAACTAACATATTATTACTACAAAAGGAAGAACAGTTACTTAGCTAGGGTAGGGGGGGGGGAGTAAGAGCAAGGGAAACATGTGGTCATACGGAAGACAATGGTTTTAACAACGGTGAATTTGACAAAAATTCCACCTGATCATTAAGTACTAGTTTGGAGTCTTTACAAATTATTCTCTTAATCTCTAACATTTCTAATAAATTTAATTTCTTACTTTTAACATTAACATGGAGAATTTCAAACTTAACATTATTCAAAAAATCAGACACTACATGAGTTTTTAAATGATTAGAAAAACTAGATTCATTATGACCCAACCGCCAATTTCTTTCGTGTTCCATTAACCTGCATTTAAAACTACAGCCTGTTTGGCCTACATAAACTGCATTACAGATATTACAAGTTAATTTATAAACACCACTTTTTTGCATGTTATCTATTTTATCTTTACAATTTAGTAACATTTTTCCTAAATTGTTTTTGCAATAAAAAGCTGGTTTACAATGATTTTCGTTTTCTAATACATTCCCAACCGCATAGCTAACCTTACCAATATAGTTAATTCTACGCCATTTTTGTAATTTATTAGACTCTACGGTTGGAAAAATAAGTGATTTAGCTTTATTTTTTAATTTAGTTTTTAAAATTTTCTCTATGAGGTTAACATCATAATCATTATTAAAAGCAATTTGTTTTATGCAATTTAATTCCGTACAATAATCGTTATTAGACATAGGAATGTTAATGAGACGATGCAACATACTATGGAAGGCGGCCATTTTGTAACTAAAAGGATGTTGTGAGGTAGAATGTATAATATTGTCAGTAAACGTAGGTTTTCTAAAAATACTGAAACTATGCTTACCATTTTCAATTTTTATAGTGAGGTCTAGAAAATTTATTTGATTTTGTAAACCGATTTCCATAGTGAATTGTATTGCCTCATTAATAGAATTCATATAATTAAACAGTAATTGAAGCTGGCGGTCAGATCCTTCAAATAAACACAAAACATCATCTACATATCTATACCAGTATTTAATGTTGGCGTTAAATGGGTTATTACTGTCAAAGAGTGTTGATTCAAATTTGTCCATAAAAATCTCAGCTAGCAATGGAGATAGGGGAGACCCCATTGCCAAACCATCGATTTGAGCAAAAACCTTGTTTTGAAATTTAAAATAATTTTGATCGAGACATACTTTAATTACATTAATCAATTCTATAGATGTGCAAGGGTCAACTTTGGTATGATCTAATAATGCTTCAACACTATTCAAACACTCTTTGACAGGAATACTTGTGAACAAACTTTTAACGTCAAATGACACAATTTTAGCGTTAAAAGGCACTTTAATATCTTTAATCTTATTTACTAATTCTAATGAGTTTTTTAATCCAAATTTAGGTTGAAATTGTGAAATTTTCTTTAAAAAGGTATTGGTAAATTTAGCCAGATTATATGAAGGGGACTGTACAAAGGAAACAACTGGACGGATCGGAATATCGGGTTTGTGCAGTTTAATCAAACCATATAATCTGGGAGCCATACTATTCATTACAGGAAGAGTTTTAGAATGAAAATCACTAAAAATACATTTATTATGAGCTACAGTCAATTTAACAATTTTAGTTTTTTCATTTGTTGGGTCTTTCTTTAATTGTACAAACGAATTGGTTTCTAACAAATTATCCACTTTTTTACAATAATTATCTGAGGGTAACATAACTATAGAATTACCTTTATCTGCTTTAGTTACCACCAGGTTGTTATCAACTAACTTTTTCTTAATATCTTTAATTACTCTATTGTCTTTATTACTAAATTTGGTATTATCACAAGCCAGAAAATTATTTTTAATTATATTAGCACAAATGTGTTTAGTTGTAATATCATTATTTATTGCTAAATCCGAGTCTAAAGATAGGTTTTCAAATTGAGACGCATCTGGTTGTGATACAGGTGCGTATTTAAAACCTTTGGACAACAACCCGGTTTCTACATCATTAAACTGAACATCTGATAAATTGACTACCCTATTGTAAAATTTAGGTTCTGAAATATGTGAAGATATATTTTTAAATCCAGTATGTTCCTTAACAAGCCTATCTAGTTTCTGTTTTTGTGATAGATATTTAGCATTAATTAATTCATGAATGTACTTACAAATCTTCATGTCAAGCATATCAAATTCTACAGGATGTAGCCTAAAGGTTAATTCACTATGAATCAATAATAAATGTTCACATACATTATCCCTAATACCGTACCACTTTTTAACTTCAAACTTTAACCACGCTTTTTGAGCTATATTTTTAGCAAACTTACCCCCCTCACTAAAGGTTTTGAAATTAACACAAGCGAATTTAGGCACTACATTCTTCTTTTGACACTGTGAAATAAACCATAAATGTTGAGATGACAATGCTACCCCTACCCTAGCTAAGTAACTGTTCTTCCTTTTGTAGTAATAATATGTTAGTTTCTATATTTTTCCTTAGTCTTTGTTAAGCTGCCTTGTAAATGCCGTTGTTGGCGAAACCATGGTCGGCAAGACTCAAATAAATTGTAGAATTTACTAAATATTGTGTTTGTTTTTCATTACAGTGTAGTTTGTTCAGATTTGAAATATGGCTTTTTAATTTCAGGAGCAGATAAACGGACATACAAGAGACTGAAACAATTCTGCATATTTTGTAATACTGAGGTTGGAAACCTACCAAGGCACATATTTTCAAAATGTCCACATGAAGAGAGAGCACAGGAAATTCAAAATGTATCCCCTGGTAACTTCAAAGACGATTATTAATATCCAAGTTAAGGAGAGAAGGTTATGCAAAACATAGTGTAGGAGGAGTAGTCTGGGTATGAAAAGGTGGGAGGTCTCAGAGTATGTTGCTTGTACATCTTGTGGTGCTTACTTTTGGAAAATTACCTTGCACAAGCAGGTTGCAAAGTGTACTGGGAAGAAACCACCAAAAATATCTACTGTCTATAATTAGGGTTTGGAAAAGGTGAGTCATATAAAATCAAATATGTATGATGCACTGAAAAATAAAATATTTCCTGGCACGTCTTCTAAAGAAAGCTAATATAGTAGAGTTCGGCAACATGTATCCGGTTTAGAGATGAGACAGATAAACAAAAACTTAATCAGAGCTCAGCTAAGAGCTGTAGCAAAGATAAAGCTATGTATTCATGAAATCGACATCGAAGTAGAAAGCCATATAGATATTTTTCACAGAGACAGGTGAAATAATTTTGTCAAAGAAGTCCAAAATTATGATCACTTAGAGACTGACGACTTGGGCAAACAATCTCCCACAAATGTTCAACAGATAGGTTTAATTTTAAATAATATTGCAATGGACATAAAGGCATCCTTTTTGGATGAGGAAGGGAAGAAGAAGCGAGATGAATCCAGGTTTGGATAGAGCTCTATGAGTGTAAGTACAGCACCATCGACTGACAGGCCAGTAAACTGGTTGGAAATAGAAGTTGAAGTCTCATAAACTTCTTCCCCTTTCAGACGACATCATGAAATTGAACATATTTTTAAAAGATAAATATTAAGCGCTAAAGAGACGTTGAAGGAAAGGTATGACCCAAAGGCTTTTGAGAATCTAAACAAATCTGGGATGCTTCTCCTTCTCTTTTTCAATAGGAGAAATTATGTCAATCACAGTCGATGACTATAAGAGAAAGGAGAAAATAAGAAAGAACACTAATATATACAAAGGACTAACAAAGTCTGAAAAAAATGGTAGCAATTAAGTATTACTATCTTCTCTCCTAATTAATTTGGACATTGCAGAAAGCATCGATTTACTATTAAAGCACAGGGAAAAAGCAGGTGTGGCTCCTTCAAATAACTATCCATTTGCGAAAAAAGGGCAGGCATTTTTTGGTGCAAGTGTTGTGTTGAGAGAAATGGCGTATGTGGGGCTGAATTGCCAGAAGATCTTGATTTGCCGAAAAGTAAAATATTATTTTAGTCGGTTTATATGATTTATATAATTTATTGTATTTGTACTCATTTGTTTATTCAACAATCATTAATATAAGATTGACTAGTAACAATAATTATTACCAATTCCCATATTATAATGTTTTAATTTAAGAAATATTATTTCCTTGGTAATTTAAATTTGTAATGCTTCTTTAGGAGCAGATTTACTTCTAGCAACTATTACCAAATCATCCGCATATCCATATATTTTCTAAATTTTTTGTTTATTATAGTACCATACTTTTATAACCCTTTTTAAATTTCAAATTCAGTTTTGTTTAAACTAAAATGTTCACTGCCGCCATTTTGAAAAAAAATTGATTTCGTATTTTGACTTGTTTTCGAATTATTAGGACATACTTATGAAAATCTGTATACCAAATGTAAAGATAATATCTCAAGTTAATATAGAGTTAGTTATAAATACAACATAAAGTTGGACCATATCTTAAAAGACTTTTGTTTTTGCTTTAGTTATATACTGTCATCCTAAGCACATTTCATGGTCTAAATTTATTGACTTGAAACTTTTATCCCAATGCCGACTGAAAATAATCAACCTTAATATGTTATATATTATTAACATATAATTGTTCATTTGGCAGTTATATTTCCCTCATTTAAACTAACTTTTAATGACTGAAAACCTTTATCACAATTACACAGGGAAGTAATTAACATTATTAATCTAAAATATTTTAGTTTGAGGGAGCTTCTTACAAGTATTTGGTGGATCTATTTCACTGTAATAACCAACATTTAATGACCGAATACCTTTATCATAAATTTTCAGTAAATAATTACAGATGATAATAAATAAATATTTATGTGTGAGGAAGCTTCGTGTAAGTATATGGCGCATCTATTTCTTTATAATAAACAAGACCTAATTAATTAAGAAATAACTTTATCTGATTTGCAAGAAACAATTAAAGATAATAATGAATAAATATTTACGAATAAAGAAACTTCGTATAAGTATTTGGCAGATTTATTTCTCTATAATAAACACCACTTAATTAAGAAATAGGTTAATTGTGTTTGTGGTAAATAATTAAAGATAATAATCAATAAAGATTTATCCATGAAGAAGCTAAAGTTTTTGGCGGATCTATTTCTCATAGACTCCATCTAATTAAGACATAACTTTTATCATTTTTTTGGGAAATAATTTAAGGAAATACAGTAATAACATTTGTTTATATTATAATTTATGTGTGAAGAAGCTTCGTACAAGTATTTGGCGTATCTACTTATAAGCAACACCTAATGATGTAATAACTTTATTTTATTTGTAGAAAATAATTATTAATAAAGATTTACGCTTGAAGCAGCTTCATACAATAATTTGGTTGATATATTTCACTAAGTTATTACTTATCTCTACATTATACATGTTACAATGTTTGTAATTAGTTGTTTTCCATAATTAATTTACAACATGCTTTATACCAGCAACTTATCATTTCATTACAATTATCATGTACCTCAAATAGAGTAGAAAGAAAACCAACACACAATATAATAAAAATAGTAATATAATTCAACAGTTGGTTAGACTGAGAAACTGTAACAATAAGTACAGATGTGTATACTATTTGGTGATAAAACAGACATTTACGTTGTAGCGAGATATCATCATTTATATCTTACATCTATCTCCATTGCAACAGTAGACTTGGTGTTGCAATAGAGTATGATTTGTGAATGATTTAATAATAGAGACTGATGCATGTGTGAGTCATTTTAGTTGATATAATTGTTAAAAAATACTTGCTTATTACCTGTATAAGTTGCTCTATAGAACTTACTGAGTCTCGTGATCAAGTTGAGGTGGTTATAATATAAACATTCAGCAGAGTGAAAGCCTCGACTGTTTCTACCTGAGCAAGTTAAGATGATGTATATAAAAATTGTGACAAAGTTTGCCTTCATTGAACCAACTCCTTCCTCTTGCTTTAATATTTTGTATAAGTAAATATTAAATCTATTTTTATTTATCGTTAGTATTTCAGGAATAACAAGTAACCTAGTATAATTTAACTATTGTTACTGCACTTTTATTTTTTTTAGAACAACTTATTTCGTTACCAAAAATTATTGACATTATTATTACATACCTAACAATACAATATTTTTATTGTATTTTCCACAATAATAAAGTGTTTTCTATTAACATTATTTTATTATATCTTTATTTATTATCCATTTTTGATATTGGGAATATAGTTATTGTAGCAATATTAAAATATTCATGGTGAAATCTAAACCTGGTCCATAATGTGGACACAGATCCTGATTTGTAAGCAATTTTTTTTTGTTTGTGTAGCTTGTGTAGCAGTAGCAATTTTATCTAATAAAATTAATTTTGTCCACAAATTAGGTTTTAAAATGATTTTAACAAGTTTAAAAAAAAAATCCTAAAATCGAAAAGGAGCTCCAAAGACAATTTTTTTTCAGGTTTTAACGGATTTTTGCTATTTGTATAAAATTGTTTTTGTGTGTTTAGTTTTTAGTTTTAAATTACAAAGAATGTTATGAGAAATTTGAGCTGTTGTAAAACTTAACAGATTTCATAGTTCCCTAAATTTTTGGAGCAACTGATATACATTCCACAGTTTTAGTATAAAATAGTGGCCAGTGCAACTAACCCATCTTTGGTTAACTCTGCTCAGATTGATAATATATTTACACTAACAATTTTGTTTTAATAGTTTTTTCAATAATGGTGTTGCAGTTTTTGTTGAGATTAAATGTGTAATTAACATATTTTGGGAATGATGATGTTATTGACAAATAAAATAACTAACTAGAAAAGGATAATTAATTAAAGGTCAAATTTCAAATGTCATCCTACTCAGAAGGGTGCAGCCCTTTACAAATATTCCAGCAGTTATTTTTAGAACATGTTTGTTTTTCCATGTTTTATATCATTATCAAAATATAGATTGACTTTTAAAATATTAAATTAAATCCGATGTAACCATAGATGACATTTTTTTTGTATACTGAAAATATTAACATGAAAGTATTACTTTCCTACTATGTAAAAATTACAAAATAATTATGATTGTGTATTAATACTATTTTTCAGCAATATACTATGGTACCACAAACTCCACTTCATACAAACCGTATGTTGAGAGAAGGTGAAGATGTTTGGCCAGAGGTACAAGAAGAAATGACCCGTTCACTTGCTACAATGCGAGTTGATTATGATCAAGTGAAGCTTAAACCAGTTGTGACGTCTATAAATCCACTTTTAAATAAACGCCGTAAACGAGCAGCAATGCCTCCTCCTAATTCATCAAATATGTAATTGAAGTAAGCCTAATTCAACATTGGCATGTTTAATAATAACCGTTCCTTGATTTAATTGAAGACAAACCTAATTCTTTGTATAAAATTATGAATGAAGTGTAATAAATAAAATTATTATATTAGATGAAATTCTTATATATACATGGTATAATTTATACTATATATGGAAGGTTACCTGCATATATGGTAAAATTTCCTGGTCCTTAATGGATACATTATATCATCACACTAGGACTAGGTAGTATGCCTGTATAAATGGTAAAAGTCCTTAATTCATAATATATACATTGTATAATTATATTAGTTGTAATAGGTTACCTACATATATGATCAAACTCCCTGGTTTTGAATACATGTATTGTCACTCTATAACTAGGTAGTATATTTAGAATATAAAGTAAAACTCCCTAATTCTTAATACATTCATTATATAATTATACTAGTTATAGTAGGTTACCTAGATATATTGTATCATACCTGTATCATAATGCATCATCACACTAGGAATAAGTAGTTTGCCTGCATTAAAGATAAAACTCCCTAATTTTTAATACATACAATGAGTTATTTACTAGGTATAGTAGATTCCCTGCATATATACACAATGAGGTAAATTTGGGGAGCTGCAATTGGTAGCGGGTCCTGGTCACAAAAGCTAGAACTTTGATTAGAGAAACTGACCTAACCTGACCCCATATCACCAGATGAAAAACTGTCTAGCAGGTCTCATAATACTTTGTTGCACCGAGGATTTATTATTTATGAATAGCCACACTAGGTGCAATAGATTGTCTGCATGTAGTTTTTAATGGATACAATTTATTTGCATATATGTTTAAAATGTCAAGTTCTGGATATACACATTTTACTCAGTGTTAAAGTTTGTAGCATTCATAAAATAAATCTGCATTTTGTTATCGGCAGTCCACTCGCCGTGCCTCTTATCTTCCGTCTCTATCTAAGTACAGAGTACAACGGCTGGTTAGCGAGCCGATCTAAAACCTTTATCTAGTCTACCTGTAGTCACACAATGTCTGACATCCATATTCAGCTACGTTAGAGAAAAATTTCTTTTTTGGACTTCAAAATTTCAACCCTAGTTTTTTGGCAATGTTAATCTACAAGTTTTGTGCGTTTTAGTTCTATAATGTTTAGTAAATTTTCGTTTTCACGGCACAAGCTTACGTGAACTGCGACAGGATTTTCCAGGTACAGATTTTATCATATATTAAATTTTTGTTAATGCTTTAAAACAATTTATTAATTATCATGTATTTTTAAAATATGTATTTCATGTTTTATTTAATATTCAATGTTCTTTTGAAACTCAATGATTATAAAAATTTACTTTTCTTAAAACATACTTTACAAAATCTTGTAAAGGCACATTTTGAGTTTGGAACAATTATGTGAAATAAGTGCAAACTAATGTTGAACTTTGAATGATCGAAATATCTCATTGTACATGTCAAATATAAAACAATTGAAGAAATCTGTTCTAAATCAGAAAATTTCGTTTTGCAGGCTTTTGCAAATCTTTGCAAGTCTTATACAAGCTTTGTTTCAAACAAAATTAAATATATATAAATAGATTTATAATCATCTAAGAAGCTTTTAAGTACAATCTTAACGAATTTCTGTTATACAATCAATTTTCCTTGATTTTGACAAATAACCAGATATTTTCTTTAATAATGAACATTAATGCTAAAACATGTCCGATTTTGTACAGACACTAAAAAACATGTTTTTTGCTATAGCTAATATGCTGGTAGAAGAAACACAGCGAAAGATCTAGACATGTTTCGTCCTGTTAACCAAAACACGTTTTATCCAACTTAGCTTCAGTTTCATGTGCACAAAAGTGATGTAAAAAAAAAAAAAAAAAAGAAAAAAACTAACTTTATTGAACTTTAATTAAACTCATATTGTATATGTGCCTAAAATTTATTTCAGCGAATATGTTTTCTTAAAACATTCTTTTAGATGTAGACTTGTGTAATTAATTATAAAATATATAAAAATTATTGGGTGGAGCCTGCATGCAAACTTTCGGTCCTAACAACCTCCAAGAGGTTATTTTCTAAATTAAAATATTGACGTCAATTAATAAAACTTAATATTCAAAATTTTCTTTTTAAAATAAACTTCTCTTTTTTATAATAAATTCTTTATCTAAAATATATATATTTATTGGCCAATATAGCATTTAAGAAATTTATAAAATAAGTAATATTATGTAACTGTTTTAGAAAGCTATCATTTCATAAAGTTAAAAGGGGGGGGGAATAAAAATCAGTATCTTTTCATCTTTTTTTATTTTTGTAATTTTTACATTTAAGGGCATATAATCTTTTTGTTTTTGGATTAATTATGATCCTGCTGATTGTTAAGCTGTGCTCATTGTCTTTGTTGAATTTTGTAACGATAAAATATATAAACTAAAAGGGGGGATAAATTTTCAGAATCTATTGACTAAATTTTTTTTAAATTTCTAAACATTGTTACCATTTTGGTTCCGCCTTTCTTAAATTTAAGTCCCCTGGTAACATGTTTCTGGTAGCAGAGCGTGGTTTGCTTTAAATTCTAGCGTGGTTAAATTAAATTATAGAGTGGTTAATTTTAAATTCTGGAACCCTAGTTAATTTTCAAAATTTTGCATTGGAACTATCTAAATTTAAATTCAAAATTATCCTTGTTAATCACTAAATTTGTTTTTGTCTTTTTAATTTTTTTTAAATTTCTAAACATTGTTACCATTTTGGTTCCGCCTTTCTTAAATTTAAGTCCCCTGGTAACATGTTTCTGGTAGCAGAGCGTGGTTTGCTTTAAATTCTAGCTTGGTTATCTCTAAATTATAGAGTGGTTAATTTTAAATTCTGGAACCCTAGTTAATTTTCATAATTTTGCATTGGAACTATCTAAATTTAAATTCAAAATTATCTTTGTTAAACAAGGCTCATTTTTATGTTTTGCAGCTTTTTCAAATACTGCCCAACTGTTGCTGATGAAATTTTTTTTTTATATATTTAGTTTAAATATTTAGATATCTATAAATCTATAGTCTCTTTTTTATTATTTATTTATTTTTATAAACATTTACACAAAAACTTCTAAACCAATTTCGATAAAATTTTTTTTTATTATTATTTTGTCTGCTTAAATATTTTTTTTTTTATATATATATATTTACATACACTGCACACTAGTCATTCACTGAATTTGATCCAGACAGCGGGCTCATTCGGGAATCCAAAAAAAATTTAAATAAATAATAAAATCCAAAAATAGTTAAAAACACAAAAAAAACAAAAAAAATTCAAAAATTTCCTTCAAAATTTTCTCGAGTTTTCTTTCGCTTGTCTGTATTAATTCATACTTACACACACACATATACACAACAACTACACTACATATAATTCTTGAGTCTTTCTCTGGCTCTTTCACTTCATTTTTATTTTTGCATCATCTTAAAAGAAATTTTTTTTAAATTACTTGGTTTATTTTTTTTTATCTATTATTATCAGCAACAGTTAAAATGGCAGTGGATTTGCTGCGATTAGTGGACTCGTTAAAGAATACCGAGCTTGCTTTTGAGGTAGTAGCTAGAGGTGGTGAAAAAGACATTGTAGCTAAAATGCGAACCTCTCTTAGGTCCCTTCTGCAGAACAGCGTCGAGCCCGAAATGGGAAACTTCACCGAAGACATCCTCTTGCAACAGATAGCGTTAGCCCGGAACTCCTTGTTTGTCTTGCAAGACGACCTGGAGAACCTCGATTCCGAAAGAGGAATCAAAATGATTCGTGTTCGTGCGCGCATAAACGTTTTCGGAAGACGGCTAGAGTTCCTAAATCGGGTGCATACTGAACAACTAAAAGTAGCAGACAACAATGTGCCACGGGATCTGGCCGAGCTACATAACAATTTCGCTACGCTCAAAGAAAAATTCAAAGCCTTTGAGCAAACCGTTGCTCCTCTAAAACTAAACGTAAGCATCCCGCTAACGCCCTCTGGGGGAACCACTAAAGCCAGCTCTGCAGAGCCATCTCGGTCTAATGGGCCAAATCTCCTTGGGGACACGCCGCAGGCTGAGGCTCAGCAAACCACACCTAGCAGTTCGAAGGGCTGTCAATACATCTCCTTATACGGGAAATTAAGTCATCCTGCCGAACAGATCATTAAAACAATTCCTCAGACAGATGGGTTCGACCTTGACAAATTATTAAATTTTTTTAAAATTTCTTTAAAAATAGTCAAAACCTACCCGGACGTAGCTTTAAACATTAATAATGTTCTGATGCCCTATGCTCAGGGCCCTTTAAATTCATGTCTGATTAGACATCAGACATTTAAGACTTTTCACAAAGAGGCCTTAAGTCTCTTCATACCTTCGAAAAGGTTGGCTTCTCTAGTGCAGGAGTTATTTTATAGGCCCCAGAAGACTAACGAGGCGGTGCACATTTTTGTTAATCAAATTAAAGAGGCTGCAGAAACTTTAAATTTAGATAAGTCCGAATTGGAGGTCACGGACGTCATTCTGGAGGGACTGTCTCCGGAAGTCCGCAACTGCTTAGTTTTTGTTGCCAAACCTAAAAACTTTGCAGACTTAGATAGACTCTGCGCACATGTCAACAATGTAATGTATACTGACAGGCAAAGGGCTCCATTAAAGAGACCCGAAGTTACAAGTCCTGATTTTAGACCTACGAGACCCGTGGTCTGTTACAGTTGCGGACAGCCGGGACATAGAAGCCCAGAATGTCGGAACCGGCCTCCAACAAGGCAATACCCTCCCAAAAACAGGCGCAGGCCAGTCTCCCATTTTAAAACCAACCACATCGGACTTAAACATAACACGAAACCACATTTCTTTAATAAACCATCTTTTCAAAATTTAAACTCAATTTCCTATTTAAGAAGAAACAATTTCGGCAATAAAATTCAAAATTACGTTACTCCCATCTGTTATCATTGTGGCATACCCGGTCACTATATCTGGGGCTGTAAATTCTTCTCTCTACGGAATAGGTCCAGGCAAACCTATTCCAGCTCTAAGCTTTCCAACTACAAACTTCAAAAAAAAAATAACATTTCTCTTAAATCTAGGGGTCTGAACGATCAGTTTTTGCCTTTGGTGGAAGTAGCTTTTGGGCAAGTTAAAGTTAAAGCTCTGCTGGACTCCGGTTCAGTAAGATGCGTCATTTCTAAAGCCCTTTTTAAAAAATTAAAGAACACCAAGGCTTTTAAATCCATAACCAGGGTGAAGGCTGATTGTGTCACGGCTTCTGGAAAAAGGTTGCCCATTTCCTACTCTTGTCGTCTTCATCTTAAAATGGAACATTGTAGTTGGAATGTGGATTTTCTGGTGGCGCATAAGTTGTCGTGTCCTCTGATCCTCGGGTCAGATTTCATATCTAAAACGGGACTGGTACTTGATCTTTCAGCAAAAAACTTCTATTTTAAATTTTCAAGGTCTATTGTTTTTCCTCTATGTAATTTCAGTAATTCTGCGTATAAACCTATAGTGTCCACAACATCTGAATCTACTGCTCCTGATCCTTTAGGTCATCTTCAAAAGAACGATAAAAACACCATTCAAAAAATAATTAATGATTTTCCTCAGGTACTCACAAAAAGGTTAGGTCTAACACATCTAGTTGAATACGATATTCAACTGAAGGACAACACTCCGGTCAAGTGTTCTCCATACCAATTGGCACCTCCCAAAATGGAATACCTCCGCGAACACATCAACGAGTTGTTAGATTCAGGAGTAGTAGAACCCAGCCGGTCGGCATATGCATCCCCTGTTTTTCTGGTTCAACATCCCGAAAAGAAAACAAGGATGGTGATTGATTATCGGAGGCTCAATCAAAACATCGTCGTCGAAGCGGTGCCGCTACCTAACTTACATCAAAGTTTTAACTGGTTTGTCGGTGCCAAATATTTCACAGTTTTCGATCTAAATTCAGCTTATCATCAAATCCCTTTGTCTCGAAAGTCCAAACAAATTACCAGCTTTTGTACTCCTTGGATGCTTTATCAGTTTACTCGAGTCCCTTTTGGACTCTGTACTGGTGCCCAAGTGCTTACCAGACTTTTGGATCAGGTCTTCCATGACATCAAATTCAAATTCATTTTTAATTATCTGGATGACCTAGTCATCTACTCCAAAACTTGGGAAGAGCATCAAAAACATCTTCGGGAAGTCCTTACTCGTTTGCGGCGGGCTGGCTTGACTGTTAACCCAGATAAGGTCCGTTTCGCTGTGAATGAGATAAGCTTTTTAGGACACCTAGTTTCTTCTCGTGGCGTGCAAATCGACCCATCTAGAACAAAAGCAATTAGAAATTTTCCGCAACCCAAGAACCCTAAGGCCGTTTCCAGATTTATTGGAATGGTCAACTTCTTTGCTAAATTCATTCCAAATTTCGCGGAGCACGCTGCGCCTCTAAATCTGCTTCGGAGGAAGGGCCAAAAATTCTCTTGGCAAGCTGAACAAGAGAAAGCTTTTAAACATCTTCGGGAGGCAATAACACAGCCTCCGGTTCTCCGGATGGCCGATTTCGCCAAACCATTCATCCTGCAAACGGATGCGAGCTCGGTGGCCCTTGGAGCAGTTCTACTTCAAGAAATTGACGGCTCACGACAGCCCATAGCGTACGCTTCACGTACTTTAACACCTGCAGAAAGAAAAGCCTCATCTGCATATGAAGCCGAATGCCTAGCAGTAGTTTTTGGAGTAGAGAAATTTAGGCAATATCTAGAACATCGGGAATTCCTATTAGAAACCGACAACCAAGCCCTTTCTTGGCTTTTAGCACGTCCTCGTCAACTTGGTAAATTAGGCCGGTGGATTGCCAAGTTGACTTCATTGAAATTTAAGGTAGCGCACATAAGAGGAACTCAGAACATCATAGCAGACTCCCTCTCCCGCATGTTTGAACCGGAAAATTTCAACGAAGAAAATGTCACCTTTTCGTGTACCAGTCTCCTCACAAATTTTCCTCTAGCTTTTCATGACATCCAGACTCATCAAAAGGCCGATCCTATTTTGAAAAATATCATTGCCGACCTCGAACAGAACATCTCTTCGGAGAAGTACTGTTTAAGTAAAGGTGTACTTTGCCTGAAAAATCATCTGGAAAAGCCCACCAGAATTTATTTACCTCAGTCCTTAGTCGACCTGGTGATTAATTATCATCACGACTCCGTTGTGGGTGGTCATCTTGGAGTACTTAAAACTTTGTTTAAGGTAAAGGAGAATTTTTATTGGCCAACTTTAAAACAGGATGTCACTTCTAAAGTGCGAGCTTGTTCGGTGTGTGCTGTAAGCAAACCTGCTCACAACTCCAGATTAGGATACCTTGCCTCAACGGTTCCCAATCGTCCCATGGAAAAATTACATATCGACTACGTCGGACAGCTTCCTAGGACAAAACAGGGCTACAACATGATACTGGTCGCAGTTGACCAGTTCTCAAAATTCACCTGGCTCATGCCTGTCAGAGATGCAACTTCCCACAGTACAATTAAGGCCTTAAGCCAAAACATTTTTCAAAATTTCGGTTTTCCAAAGATAATAATCTCTGACAATGCACAATGTTTTGTATCACATGTCTTCCGCAACTTTTGTTTTTCTCGCGGTATTAAGCATGCAACTTTATCTCCTTATCACCCCCAACCTAATAATGCGGAAAGACTTAACCGAAACCTTAAGGCAGCCCTTATCGCCTATCACTCCAAAAATCAATCCTCTTGGGACGACTCCCTTTGCTGGCTTCAGCTGGCTTTCAATTTCGCACATCATGAGACTCTTAAAGCAACACCTTTTAGCATTCTTTTTAATTTTCTCCCCAATACACCACTGAGTCTCAGCTGGAACATACACGATCTCCTTCCAAAACCTAATACTAATCCATCACAAGTTTGGCGCCAGGCCAAAGACAATATAATGAAAGCGCACCAAAAGGCCGAAAAGACCTATAACAAATTCAGGAAGCCTCATCTGTACAAAATCAACGATCTTGTCTGGTGTAAAACACACCCTCTTAGCTCTGCCATAGACAAGCGAGCTGCTAAATTGATGCCTCGATGGTCAGGTCCCTTCCGGATCATCGATTTTCTTACTCCGGTTACCGTTGCGCTTTCTTTCGCCAATTCACCTCGTTTTATTAAAAAAGCACACGTCGAGCAACTCAAACCTCATCATATAAATTAAATATTAACAAATTTCTAGAACCTTCTCCTTTACGATTTAATTTTCTTTCTGATCTTTCTTGGCCCGCACAAATTGTCATCTGGTAGTCTTCTTTCCGAGCACTGCAGAATATAACAAAATACGGAACCAAGCCGTATTTCCTCTAAGCTAAATGCACATCTGTATGTTTGGGCATCGGTGGGCTGAGCTCTCCTAGAGCCCCTCCGTGCCGTAATCTGTATAGATGTTTGCAGGCGAAAAGATATTGATTTTCCTTGTCCAGTGATATATCTCACTGTTTCCCGGACTTGACGCTTTTCAACCCATAGTCTGATCAACTATGAGTTTCCACTTTACGGCAATGGCCGCTACATGTACCTGACATGTTTCCCTATCTAGACATATCTTAACATCGAGCACTCCGCGGGTGTAATCGATGCGACGAGAATATAGAGAGCGTCATGAACTCTTCTATTTCTTCGTCACCATAACGTCTTCGGACGAGGACATAGTGAGTCCATTTCCTTAATAGTTAAGTTTGGTGTATTTGTTCTTTGTTCTTTATCTTGGTGAAGGTATACTGACCGGTTCTGTCGAACTACATATAGTTAATGTGGCACTCGCTATGCATGTTAGTCTTAGGTTGTTTTTGCTTATCTCGAGGTCTAAAACACCTGTCTGAGAGGAAATTTTTTTTTACCCTTTCAAGCACACTCTCTCCTTTTTCTAAATTTTGCGGGAGGCCCTTCTGGCCCCTTCTTTAGAATCTCTTGGAGGCCCCTCTGGCCCTTTGTCCCTTTTTTTTCAAAATTTTGTGGGAGGCCCTTCTGGCCTCTTTTCTGACTCCACCCCAACTCCGTCTTTCGGGGGGGGAGAGCTGTAGCATTCATAAAATAAATCTGCATTTTGTTATCGGCAGTCCACTCGCCGTGCCTCTTATCTTCCGTCTCTATCTAAGTACAGAGTACAACGGCTGGTTAGCGAGCCGATCTAAAACCTTTATCTAGTCTACCTGTAGTCACACAATGTCTGACATCCATATTCAGCTACGTTAGAGAAAAATTTCTTTTTTGGACTTCAAAATTTCAACCCTAGTTTTTTGGCAATGTTAATCTACAAGTTTTGTGCGTTTTAGTTCTATAATGTTTAGTAAATTTTCGTTTTCACGGCACAAGCTTACGTGAACTGCGACAGGATTTTCCAGGTACAGATTTTATCATATATTAAATTTTTGTTAATGCTTTAAAACAATTTATTAATTATCATGTATTTTTAAAATATGTATTTCATGTTTTATTTAATATTCAATGTTCTTTTGAAACTCAATGATTATAAAAATTTACTTTTCTTAAAACATACTTTACAAAATCTTGTAAAGGCACATTTTGAGTTTGGAACAATTATGTGAAATAAGTGCAAACTAATGTTGAACTTTGAATGATCGAAATATCTCATTGTACATGTCAAATATAAAACAATTGAAGAAATCTGTTCTAAATCAGAAAATTTCGTTTTGCAGGCTTTTGCAAATCTTTGCAAGTCTTATACAAGCTTTGTTTCAAACAAAATTAAATATATATAAATAGATTTATAATCATCTAAGAAGCTTTTAAGTACAATCTTAACGAATTTCTGTTATACAATCAATTTTCCTTGATTTTGACAAATAACCAGATATTTTCTTTAATAATGAACATTAATGCTAAAACATGTCCGATTTTGTACAGACACTAAAAAACATGTTTTTTGCTATAGCTAATATGCTGGTAGAAGAAACACAGCGAAAGATCTAGACATGTTTCGTCCTGTTAACCAAAACACGTTTTATCCAACTTAGCTTCAGTTTCATGTGCACAAAAGTGATGTAAAAAAAAAAAAAAAAAAGAAAAAAACTAACTTTATTGAACTTTAATTAAACTCATATTGTATATGTGCCTAAAATTTATTTCAGCGAATATGTTTTCTTAAAACATTCTTTTAGATGTAGACTTGTGTAATTAATTATAAAATATATAAAAATTATTGGGTGGAGCCTGCATGCAAACTTTCGGTCCTAACAACCTCCAAGAGGTTATTTTCTAAATTAAAATATTGACGTCAATTAATAAAACTTAATATTCAAAATTTTCTTTTTAAAATAAACTTCTCTTTTTTATAATAAATTCTTTATCTAAAATATATATATTTATTGGCCAATATAGCATTTAAGAAATTTATAAAATAAGTAATATTATGTAACTGTTTTAGAAAGCTATCATTTCATAAAGTTAAAAGGGGGGGGGAATAAAAATCAGTATCTTTTCATCTTTTTTTATTTTTGTAATTTTTACATTTAAGGGCATATAATCTTTTTGTTTTTGGATTAATTATGATCCTGCTGATTGTTAAGCTGTGCTCATTGTCTTTGTTGAATTTTGTAACGATAAAATATATAAACTAAAAGGGGGGATAAATTTTCAGAATCTATTGACTAAATTTTTTTTAAATTTCTAAACATTGTTACCATTTTGGTTCCGCCTTTCTTAAATTTAAGTCCCCTGGTAACATGTTTCTGGTAGCAGAGCGTGGTTTGCTTTAAATTCTAGCGTGGTTAAATTAAATTATAGAGTGGTTAATTTTAAATTCTGGAACCCTAGTTAATTTTCAAAATTTTGCATTGGAACTATCTAAATTTAAATTCAAAATTATCCTTGTTAATCACTAAATTTGTTTTTGTCTTTTTAATTTTTTTTAAATTTCTAAACATTGTTACCATTTTGGTTCCGCCTTTCTTAAATTTAAGTCCCCTGGTAACAAGTTTGTAATAATATTCACATATAAAGTAGCAAACTGATCCTGTGCCAACCTTTTATCTTAGTTGTCCTCAGAGTATATAAGCGATACCTTCATTGAATGCAAAGTGAATGTTAAAGTGATGTACACGGTAGTAACTAAACAAGATTACCCTGTAAGAATGAATTTTACAATCATGTTTGTCATTTATTTTACAATAATATTTTATTTGGTAACTGAATGGAGGGTGGTTGTCCATTTAAATAAATAAACTTATTAACCAGGTGTAAAAAAAGAACAAAAAACAAACTAATTATAAATATATGAAGCTAAGTTGTATTACAGAATAATCTAAAGTTAGAAACTAAGAAAGTTGTTTAAATCACACCATTCTTGTGTAAACCCTTTGGTTTTATATAACTTGTTTAGTAAAGAAAACTATAAGCACTCTAGATTTTTTTTAAATAAGGACTATGTGAAATAAAATAACCAGGTATGGTTTATACAGAGAGAGAGAGAGAGAGAGAGAGAGAGAGAGAGAGAGAGAGAGAGAGAGAGAGAGAGAGAGAGAGAGAGAGAGAGAGAGAGAGAGAGAGAGAGAGAGAGAGAGAGAGAGAGAGAGAGAGAGAGAGAGAGAGAGAGAGAGAGAGAGAGAGAGAGAGAGAGAGAGAGAGAGAGAGAGAGAGAGAGAGAGAGAGAGAGAGGAGAGAGAGAGAGAGAGAGAGAGAGAGAGAGAGAGAGAGAGAGAGAGAGAGAGAGAGAGAGAGAGAGAGAGAGAGAGAGAGAGAGAGAGAGGAGAGAGAGAGAGAGAGAGAGAGAGAGAGAGAGAGAGAGAGAGAGAGAGAGAGAGAGAGAGAGAGAGAGAGAGAGAGAGAGACAACTGAACATACATATGCATACACATGTATCAGTACTAGGTTTTCTCAGATTAGGGTGTTTTTTAATTTATAATAATACAAGATTTTTTTTTTTAATTTGTAGGCTCATTTTGTAAATCCATTTTTTTTTTTGTTATTTTAAAAATAAATCTATTGTCTCTATTATTTTAGAGTGATCTAAAAGAATTACTGAAAGTAATGAATGGTTTTGGTGTGAATTATGAGTCATCACTGTGCAGTATTACAAGTGGGTGTTATGTGTGGAGCCACTTGTTATAAAGTGGTACCCAAGAGGTAGGCCTACTTGAAATAGACAAGTTTTTGAAGATCCAGTGTTTTTTATTTCTCATTGCTTAAAAAGAATGTTATTAATGCTGGTAGGAAAATTGATTGCAAATTCGTTTTGCCATAGAACAAAAATAATATATCCTTGTTATATTAAATTATATTTTGACCATTCTGTCTGTAAATTGATTCATCAAAATTAAATTTTATGTGCAGGTAAATGAGACTATGTAAATCAAGTCTTGTAAAAAGTGTGCCATATGTCTGTGTCTCCTTAATAATTTTTTAACTTATAAAGTTTACGTATACTTCCTAATTACTTGTTTGTTGAAGGAAAAAGAAACTAACCTTTAATATGGTGAAAACTCCAACCCATGTCAACTTAAAGCAAATTCAAAATATCAAATGTAAATAAGAGTGAATTATGCTGCATTTTAAAGATTTACCAAACATGAAAATATTGGTGAGATCTATTTTTAATATGATTTTAATTCAACATGATGGTGGACCAAAGATATTATTATATTGGAGGGGGAAGCGGGTTGATTGTTTAGTGCAAAAATAATTTTTAGTGCACCTCATTTTAAATGGCTGTTCAAAACAAAAATAATTTAATAGAGCCTTCAATCCAATATGGTAGTCAACCATTTATTAAAAATTTGTTACTGGCTGGACATCTTTGATTAGGACTAAAAGGTAATAAATGGTTCAAAAAATTGCACACACTTTGTCACTCACCAATTCCAAAACCAAATAAGAACAAACTAAAACTAATTCTAGTTGGTAAAACCAAAGATCCTTATAATTTCACCCGCATGTCAGTCCATCTGTAAGTCGCAACCAGTCTACACAGACAAGATGATAAATCCTATATATTTCAAATTTTGCAGTTATATTCATTGAAAATAAGTAATTTTTTTTGTTGTAGGAAAAATATAGTGGTAACCAAAAAATGACCTTGTTAAAAACTAAAACCATGTTAAAAGGGGCAAAAACTATCAAGTTGAAAATATTTTGTTTGGAAGTATTATGTGTGGAGCATCAAATAAAACTAAAAGTTATTCTGATTATGAATATATATTATATGTCAAAAAATTTAATATGTTGGCGGTATATATCAAATTTAAAGTGTCTGATACCATGCCCCCCCCCCCTCTAACTTGAGTCCGTTGTGACCTACAAATCTGAAAAAAAAGAGAGAAGGGGGAAAAAAAAAGATTTAAATTTGAAATTAAATTGCAGTGTGAAATCATATAGGTTTTTATATGACAAATATAACTTAGTATAACACAATGAAAAATTCGTAACACTTCAGTTTTAAAAGGAGTTTTTGTCCTGGATTATTCATTGATTTATCTTTATTAGGATCTGTAGATAAAATCCAAGATCCTTATAATTTCACTCACATGTCTGTCTTTACAATTTAAACTGCCTCTTAAGACTTCAATTAAATTAAAATAACTGTCCCTATATGTCTATGGATCCTAAGTTGTATGGTTTTAGCACATGCTTGACCCTTTTATTTACTGATAACTTATGAACAAGCATTTTGTGGAGAAGGCGATCAATAAATCTTGTTTGGGTCCTTAGAGGCTACGATAAAGCAAAATTGTAAAACTCAATTTGAGAAAATTATAATTTTTCTTATGCAGCTACCCCTAAATTTAAAGGTATAAAAAAATAATAAGTCCTGAGAAATGTGTAGAACAAAAACTCGAACACAAGATCTCACAAAACCTACGTTTATTCAATCAAACGCGTTTCAACGACAAAGTTGCCATACTCAGTGATACATGAGCTACAATAACAAAACTATAACTAAACCAGCACTGCGCCAAACCCCGTATTTATACAAAACTAAAGAGAGCATGGCCTAAAGCAACTTTCTAATATTAAGGCGTTAACACGTGCCTATCGTCAATCTAAATAGATTAACCTTTTCAGTGGCACGCCCGCATATATACGTTTGTGCTACATGGCATGTGTAGGAGCAATCCCGCGTATATTCGTTTTCAAATTTACCGCTGAAAGAGCACAACCTTATTAATTCGTTTGACTTTTGAAATACCTATACTTGTGCTGCTATCTGTTGAGAAAGTGTAGAACCTTTTTCTGAATCGATTTAGCTTTATACCAATATACAGGAATATTTTTTATGGAGATGTGATCAAGTGTCTTCTGTTGAGCATTTAGTTGCAGCTGTCACTGCTGTCAGTCAGCTGTCTCCTTCTGTGTTTTCTTAGCAACACCACAAATTATCAGTGAACCAAGTTTTGACTGTTATATTGTGTTTTTAGATAAATAATTTGATTGTGTTTGTGTAAATAAGTGATTATTGTACTGCTAAATAAGGTAAACAAGGTGTGAATACCATAAACAATAATATTTCATATCTTTATATGAGTAGAACCTAATAATTACATTGTGTGCTATATAACCTATAACTGTTTTTGTTTTGATTGTCTTGTACAGTGTTAGTCCAAATAACGTTTTACATAATTTTTCAAATATTTTATAATAGCCTAAAAAGACAGAATTTCATATATTTTACAATGGATGTGCGCTATGGTAAAAAACAACTAACTGAAGAATCACTTATAGAGTTATTTACTGAAGACTTATCTGATTTATCAGAGAGTGATAGTGATAGTGAAGATGTAAATATTAGATATGAGAGTGAAAGTGATGTTTCTTTTGTGGATGAACAACCTGTGTTAGGCAATGTAGACATACAACACCCAAATAAAAAACAAAAAACTGATTCTTGTGCCTATATGACACAGTGGGATAAAGCTGGGCCTTCATCTTTTACAGTTTATAATTTTGATGATTCATTAGCTGGAATACAGGGGAAAATAAATGATTCTGATGATCCTAAAGAATTAGATTATTTTTTGCATTTGTTTGGAGGTGATATTGTTCAACACATAGCTAATGAAACTAATAGGTACTATCAGCAACTAATCAATTCAATAGTAGTGAAAAGTAATAGTAAACTGAATATGTGGTTTGACACAGATGTTGGTGAAATGTTTTGTTTTTTTGCCCTTATGTTACTAATGTCACATGTCAAAAAAAATTCTATAAAAGCCTACTGGAGTACTGATGTTTTGATAACCACACCAATCTTTGCTAACATAATGTCACAAAATAGATTTCTTTTACTTCTCCGATGTTTACATTTTGCTAATAATAATGATAATACAGAAAGTAAACGATTATTCAAAATTGAAGCCATTTTAAATCATTTTAATAAAATAAATTCAGCAGTTTTTAGGCCATATGTAAATTTATGTATCGATGAAAGTTTGATATTGTACAAAGGCAGACTAATGTTCAAGCAATATATTCCTTCAAAAAGAGCTAGATTTGGCATAAAAATTTTCGTTCTAAGTGACTGTAAATCTGGATTCTGCTTATCTGTAATTATATATACAGGAAAAAACACAGAACTAAAATGTAATGAATACGACAGTTTGCCCTCAAATGTTGTAATGTCTCTGATGAAGCCATATTTTGATCAAGGGCACAAATTATTTGTCGACAATTGGTATACAAGCCCAAAGTTATTTGAATTACTGATGAATAAAAAAGTAAATGCTTGTGGTACTGTAAGAAAGAACAGAAAGGGTTTACCTGTTGATACAAAATTAAAAAGTGGTGAAATGGAAGTTTATCATTCAGACAAATCGACGTATGTACACTGGATGGACCGACGAGACGTTAGGATACTTTCTTCAGTTCACAAGGAAATTAGCAAAAAACCAACAGGAAAAATCAATTACAAAACTAAAGAAGTTATAGAAAAACCTAATTGTGTGCTTGATTACAATACAAATATGGGGGCTGTTGACCAAGGTGACATGCAAATATCATCACTTCGATCAGGAAGGAAGTCATTGAAGTGGTACAAGAAGGTGTTTCAGCACTTACTAGATCTGACTATCAGGAATGCAATGGTTTTACAAAATTTAAAAACTGGCAAAAAAATACCTCTGGAGGAATTTAGATTATCTGTCATCAGACAAATAATAGAAAAATTTCATATTTCTAAAGCCAAACCAAAAGGTGGAAGACCTTCGACTCATGATTCTCCGCTTCGCCTTACCGAGCGTCATTTTCCTTCAATTGTGCCACCAACATTGAAGAAATCAAATGCTACTAGGGTATGCATTGTGTGTTCACATACACAACTAGAAGAAAGGAAAAGAAGAGAATCTAGGTACATGTGTAAAGTTTGTGACGTTGGTCTATGTGTTGCACCTTGCTTTGAAAAGTACCACACACAAAGCAAATATTAAAAAAATAAAATAATTTAAAACAAACTGTAATGTAGTAATAGACAATGTAAATATTTTATAATGATTGTTTGGTAATATAAATGCTTTTAGTGTCATGGTAAACTACAATTATTTCATAAAGGCCTACTGACTTTTTCGCATTTTAGTGAAATCATAGTGATACAAATATTTAAAAAAGAACATAATTTAAGCAAATAAACATTTAAATCCACAAGAATACAACAGAGAGGGAGCAGTCAACAAAATCTAGAGTAAGTAAAAAAACTTATTTTTTCAAAAAAAAACCCGCTCCACTAGGTGACCCTATGTTGTTCAAAACCTGCCACTGAAAAGGTTAAAGTTAACATCTAACTAATACAATATTCTTAACTAATCTTATATCTAACACTACATTTTATATATATATATATATATATATATATATATATATATATATATATATATATATTACTTTAATATAGAATTTTCTATCTGGCCCAATTCATTATTAACAGATATATTATGGTACTTGTTAATATAATTAGTTTCCCATGCATCTATTGTATTTAATTTAGTCACATTTTCAACAACACAGAGTTTTCTACTTTGAAGTAATATTTTTACTCTAAACAATGTTTAGCCATGGGTGATTTATCAGGCCTATTATATTCTGACATTTCGTTTTGTTTGGCCTATATATTTTTTCGGACATATTTCACAATTTATACAATAAATTCTTGATTTGTCTTGTTCTTTAATTTTGTCTTTCGGATTTCCCAAAATTTTACAAAGATTATTCTCGGCTGACATTGCTACATTCATATTTGCATATTTTCTTAGTGATTTTTTTACAATATTTGACAATGGAGGAGCAAATGCAGTTTTTACCCATCGTTGTCTAGGCAGACTGCCCATAAGAGTACTTCTCGATTCCTTAATTTTTTTTTTAATTTTGCTTTCTTTATTATATTATCTATTGTTTGTAGTGTTAGATATAAAATTAGTTAATAATATTGTACTAGTTAGATGTTAACTTTAAGCTATTTAGATTGACACTAGGCACTTGTTTAGGCCACGCCTCCCTTTAGTTTTGTATAAATACGGTGGGGTGCGCAGTGCTGGTTTAATTATAATTTTGTTATTGTAGCTCATGTATCACCAATGAATACATATACTATAAGAAGCGCAACGCTTATGGAGAATAGTCAGCCTCGTTGGGTTGCCGCCAAAACGAGCTGAACGTGGCAGCCGCTAGGAGCGCTGGTTGAAAATTTCTCTCCTGGCCAGCGTGTGAGGGTGAGCGTATTTGAACTATTACATAAATTGTGACATATCCGTACCCCTTGAAAGTTTCTGTATAAATAATGTAGTATGCAGTGTTAATGATGTAGTGTTTAGTGTAAATAACGTTGTGTTAGTGTAATACTTTAGTGGATAGGACAAGTAATTTAGTGTAAATAATATACTTATGTATAGAAGTATATTGTGTACTTATTATTTGACTTATTATTTAGGCTACCATTATTCATAATGGCTACGAAAAACGGAAATAAGTGTTCTTATATTAATTGCAACAATAAATCCGCTACAAACAAGAACCTCTCGTTCTTCAGATTTCCAACTAAAGATAAGGAAAGGTAAGGGATTTAATTTTGTTTGCGAATAAGATCTGTATTCATTGGTTGTAGTAAATTACCAATAAATGATTTATTTATCGTTTTATTGACAAGTCCATTATCCTTAAATGTACAATAAACATAAAAACTGCATTTGAGGTTAAAAGAGCAAAATATTTAGTCTCTTAATTGTTTTGCAAAGTTAACGGTTTTCGGCATTAAAACTTTTAGATAGGTACCCACCAATTTTAAAATGTAAAAATTCGAATACTATAGTAGACTCATATCTCATCCATTTCCGAAGTAATATATTTCACTTACAAAAGCACAAACTGACGGACACATGTTTAATAGAACGTTTTAAAATTATTTTGAAGCCCTGAATCCACCCTGACTAGCCCTGTATAGTGAGTACGGGCGTGGCAATCCCGATGACGAGCTGGATATACACCTTTATTCATGTAATCTTAGGTTAAATCTCTCTCGTTAATTATTCTTATCGGGTCTCTTGACCAAGTCTTGTTTTCTTTCGACCGTGACGGTATTAGAGTCAAATGCTATGAAGTATTTATTTTTATGATCTTTTATAACGCAGCGGTTTTTGCCTTTATACAACAAGACAAAATGTATACATCTTCTCCTACGGACCGAAAATGGTTCTGTTATGTACTAACAGTTGAGATCAAAGAGCAGATTTGATTACATAAAAATAATAATATAGGCTATATATTTTTTTTTCTTAAAAATTTAAAACCACTTTATATAGAGTGTAAGTTTATATTGAATTATTTTGTCAGTACGTTCCTTGCAGCTTTTTAAGGAAAACCTTTCTATAAACATAGACTATATTAGGAAAACGCTTTGTTTTTCGTTCTGTTTGTGTTTTTTCTTAAACATGTATAGCATTTTTTATGTAATTTTTAACATCATAACAAACAAAAAACCTAAATTTTCAAGATGACGCCCGTTAAAATTTTTAATGTACAATATCTCGAAAACTACTAACGTAACAACAAATTAACACAGACAAAATTCCCTTTTCTAACACCAAACACAATGGAAGTTTTATTTATTTATTTTTTAAGTTATCGATAAAAATGAAAAATTGGTAATTGACTACAACACTCAGAAGTTTATGATACTAATTATTATTAATAGTTGTTATTACACTTTATGATTAGGCCTAAATGAAGTATCGTATTATTATTATTAGTTATGGCATTTATTTAACACTGAAACACCTTTCACATTGGTTAGCTGATCGATTCAAATTTATTTAAAAACAGCTTACCATTGTTAATAAACCTTATAACGTCTGTATTCATTGACGCAAGTTTGCTACGTCATATTTAAAACCTTAAAGTTGAAACCTTATATTTCTCTTCAGGTGCATAACATGGATTTTGAACAGTGGAAGAGACGAATTTTGCGAACTTCAGGACAACCAATTAAGGTCCAGATATTTGTGTTCCAACCACTTCAAAATTTCGGCATTTACAAATTCGTCAAGAAAAAGGTTATTGCACAATAGCCCTTTAGCAGTTCCTTTACAGCATTGGGAAATTGAATTATGTCCAAGCATCCCCGATAGAGAAACAAATCCCGATGACCCATCAGAAACCAACACACTTACTTCCGAACAAACGATTTTAAATAATGAAGAAACCTTAGAAGATTTTGAAAACGATTTCCAGCCATTACTTTCAGACACCGAAATTCAACAAAACGAAACGGAAGGAATAAACAATGTAAACATGAGCCCAACACCAAGGAAAAAAAAGCTTATAAACATACTTAGTAGGCAAAAATCAATGCTCAAAAGTACGAGAAACAAATTTTCTTTCATCAGAAAAAGAAATAATCAATCTATTAAATTAGATGAAGGTGCTGTTTTACAGTATTTACCAAACTTGTTAAGCGGTGATCCTTTAACATTTGTAAAAATGCAAATTAGACACCAGAGGAGACAAAAATGGAACGAGGTAGAAAAAAATTGGTCTCTTTCTATGTACTACAAATCACCCACGATGTATCGATTCCTCATCGACCGAGGTTTTAAACTCCCTTGTATTCGAACAATACAATATTGGGTCAATGTCCACAACATAAAGCCTGGATTTACCAACGAAGTGTTCGATAAATTAAAGATGAAGGCATCATTAATGACACCAGAAGAAAGAGAATGTGTGCTCATGTGCGATGAAATGAGCATCAAGAAATGTTTAGAATATAATTCTAAATTCGATGTTATTGAGGGTTTTGAAGACCATGGGCCTCTAGGCAGATCTGAAAAAATTGCTACCCATGCCCTGGTCTTTATGATAAGAGGTCTAAAGTATTCATGGAAATGCCCAGTTGCATATGTATTATCCAATAACTCTATAAAGGCGTCTTCACTGGCTATACTTCTTGACGTTGCCATTGAGAGAATCATGAATGCTTCTTTTTCATTAAAAGTTGTTGTTTCAGACCTGGGTTCAACGAATGCTGCGGCGCTCAAACTTTTGGGGGTATCCAAAGAAAAACCCTTTTATTACTTTGGCACCGATAAAATCTTTTGTTTGTTCGACTTCCCTCACTTGTTGAAATGTGTGAGAAACAATCTTCTAAAACACGATTTCGTTGTAAATGAAGAGGTTGTATCCTGGAATGCAATTCGCGAATTTCACGAAATTGACAAACATTCAATGTCAGATTGTAGAGCAGCACCTAAGCTTTCAGAGAGGCACCTTAATCCACAAGCATTTCAAAAAATGAGCGTTAAGCTTGCTGCACAAGTATTCAGTGCGTCAGTATCGAGGGGAATGAAAGCTGCCCTCCATCTTGGATTACTAAAAGATGAAACGTGTCTTAGCACAGCTGATTTTTTGGGAAGAATTAACGACATAACCGATTGCATGAACAGCAAACATCTTGATGATAATAATCCTTTAAAACGACCACTGAAAATGGAAAATAGTAACGTAGTTCAATGTTTACAGGAGGCAATACTGTATATTGCATCGTGGTCGGTTGTTGGGGCATCTCAACCACCGTGCTTTGATGGTTTGATTCAAACTATACATGGAGTGTTATCGTTGTACAAAGAAGTATTTACCGAAGAGAATAGTTTTTTGTTAACTGGCCGATTAAATCAGGACCCATTAGAAAATTTGTTTGGTGTTCTGAGAAGAAGGTCAGGCTATAGTTCAAACCCATCAGCAAAAGAATTCAGGAGAAATTTACAACATTCTATGTCGATAAGATTAATGGACCCTCCGTCATCCGCCAACTGTGAGCCTGATGGCGATAATACGTTGGTGATTGCAGACAACGTTGAAAGAAACTCTAATGAAGCCAGTGCCTCATTACCCGAACCTGAGGATAAGAACAAAGATATCTACAATGATATAGACATTTCAACAGAAAACTACGAAGTCGAGGAGAACACCCTCGACTTATCTGACTTGGAAGACAATGTGATTTGCTATATAGCGGGATGGTTAGGCAACAAATGTACATACCAATATTCTTGCACTGTTTGTGAATTAAAGTTGCTTAAAAAAACAGAAGCTTTGGACTTGAACAGGGAACAACTGATACATTTTAAATCATTTACGAAGCACGACGGAGATCTAGCTAAACTATGTAAACCATCTGATTTATTATACAAAGTTGTCAAAATTCAAAATGTGGCCTTTGCCAAATTAATTCCAAAGATTTGGTCTTCAGAAAAAATCAGTGCAAAGTTAAATGACCATCTGTACAAAGAAACAGAAAAAATATGCTCCGACTGGTGGTCTTCAGAGTGTAAGAAACACAGGCTGTTTATGATGAGGCTACTCATAAAATGCAAACTGTTTAACTGTGGTAAATGGAAGACCAACGACCTAAGAGACCAAGCGCTCCTGAAAAAACGAAAAGTAGATGGAGGGAAACTGAACGAGAAACTGAAGAAGTTAAGGCATCTTTAAAAGGTATGCTACATTATTGTCAACTTGCTATAAAGTTAAAGTTATTCTTTATAATATATTTATACTAATCAAATGTCATGTGTGAGAGATTCATCAATGCACGTTTTAATCTGTTGGGAAAAACCTTCACGTGTGTTTATTTAGTTTCAAAGTAAAACCTATGTAATTTTTTAATTAAAAAACGTTAAAAAATTTCGGTTTTATTGGTTAATTGTCTATTATTATTGTCTATAATTTATGATTATTTAAAAAAGTATCTTTTTGTTTTAATTTTATGTTTGTTTATATTAAATGTGTATGATGTATACATTTTGTAGTGTATAATTTACGATTATTTAAACAAGTAAGTTTTTCTTTTCATTTTATGTTTGTTTATATTAAATGTGTCTGATGTATACATTTTGTAGTGTATAATTTATAATTATTTAAACAAATATGTTTTTCTTTTATTTTTATATTTGTTTATATTGAATGAGTATGATTTATACATTTTGTAGTCTTTAATTTATGATTATTTAAACAAGTAGTCTGTTTTTCTTTTATTTTTATATTTGTTTATATCGAATGTGTATGATTTATACATTTTGTAGTCTATAATTTATGGTTATTTAAAAAAGTATGTTTTCCTTTTCTTTTTATGTTTGTTTATATTAAATGTGTCTGACGTATACATTTTGTAGTGTATAATTTACGATTATTTAAACAAGTAAGTTTTTCTTTTCTTTTTATGTTTGTTTATATTAAATGTGTCTGATATATACATTTTGTAGTGTATAATTTACGATTATTTAAACAAGTAAGTTATGTTTAACCTTTTTATGTTTGTTTATATTAAATGTGTATTATTTATACAGTTTGTAGTATATAATTTATAATTATTTAAACAAGTATGTTTATCCTTTTTATGTTAGTTGATATTGAATGTGTATGGTTCATACATTTTGTAGTCTATAATTATGGTTATTTAAAAAAGTATGTTTTTCTTTTCTTTTTATATTTGTTTATATTGAATGAGTATGATTTATACATTTTGTAGTCTTTAATTTATGATTATTTAAACAAGTATGTTTTTCTTTTCTTTTTATGGTTGTTTATATTGAATGTGTATGATTAGAAATTTAGTAGTCTTCTTAAAAAAGTGTGCTTTCCGGAGATAAAAATGATCAAATTACAAAATATTATGGTTTTAGGTTAACCCTTTACGGTCCCATTCGGGACATTGTTTATAATATTGTAACTTGTTATGTCACTCACAAAACATTTTTTTTTTTTCTAATTTACAATTTGTTAAATTAAACCGTAATTATTCATAAATATATGGGTTATTTTTAATTCCGTTATTACCAGATAGTCTATATAGTTTCATTCCCATACTAAATTAACTCCCTCTCAACCTCTCTACAATCAGCTACCCCATTTCTATTGGCACTATATATAAATATCTCTCTCTCTCTCTGGCTGGCCGCCTCGCAGCCGTACTCCTTCTCTATCTCATTTTCTGTCTCACTCGCACCTGCCACACCGACGACAGTAGCGCTCTCGCTACCTAGCGGCTGACGCGCTAAGCTTGCTAGATTCAAATAAAACTAGGCTGAATTTTATACCATGGCGTTGCGCTTCTTATAGTATATGTATTCATTGGTATCACTGAGGGTGGCGACTTTGTCGTTGAAACGCGTTTTATTGAATAAACATAGTTTTTGTGAGATCTTGTGTTTGAGTTTTTGTTCTACATAATATTATCTCACAAGTCAAGCTCAATATTTATCCTGAGATAATGGCCAAAATATGTACAAAAAAAAAATTTGATTCAAATTGGTCCACATGTTTGGGCTGTAGATCACTGTACAGATGACAGAGATAGACAGACAACAGGCAGACTTCATTCTAAAAACCATTCTTTGTATTCAGGGGACCTCAAAATGGATATGCCTGCAAAAAACTCAACATCAAATTTTGACCACACATAACTTTCTCTATTATAGCTCCTGTATGTGACAGTGTAAAAATGGGTTTTAACTCATGTATATGTTCTATACTTTAAGAAATGAAGTGTCTCTCAACATTACATTAACAATGTTAAGACTGCGATTTCCAAGAAGAAAGGGAGCGGGGAGGTGTTTGTCACTTTGCCCTAAATGGAAATCCCCAATTGAGTTTTTTTAACTTTTGTAGTTAAGAGGATATACAGTAGAGGTTTAGGAATCTTTGTTAAACTGTGTTGACTATTTGTAAAAAATGAAAACTATAATTGTGTTTGTCTTAATTTTTTACTGTTTCAGGGACCAGAGATGAGTAGTTTAGGGTGTCTTAATTCAGGGATTGGAGTTATAATTAAGGAGAAATATGAATATTTTCTATAGTAGTGCAGCTACATAGGGTTAAGTAATTGACATTCTATATTATTTGAACAAATTATTATATAAGAGGAGAAAAAAATATATCAAACTGTACATTTGTAAATTAAAGTTCATGTACTGTACTATGTAACATTATTTAAGAAAAAAACAAAGTTATTTTGTTTGCACATAGGATATTTTAACTTGTTTTTGTTACTCTTATTAGAGTTGCCTCTTTAGCTCTAATACAACTTATTTTTATTACTGACATAATGTTCAAGATTTGTAGGAAAGTAATAATTTCTTTCATAATTGTATACAATAATTCAGTCTTACATGATCATTAATATATATTGAACAAATTTTATATAATTTGAGAAAGTTGTTTTAGAATGACAATTCAGTTTTTGCTATGCACCCTTGGACACCTTCTAAAGAAGACTATTACCCTGGATTTAATTATTTAAAAATCATGCATATTGATAAAAAAAATATGGTTAGCAGAAATTTAGTTTTCTTTATGGGTTAAAAGTTATAATTTATAACTGTTATTGTTATAACTGTTGTTGTTAATTTCTGTTCTATTTTGTTTTATATGTTTATAAAACAATTGAAAAGTGTTATTGGAAGAATAATCCATTGCTATAAATTACAGTATTCTATTATGTACCTACTAGTGTACATTACGTTTTCAAGATCTAAGTACTAACTTTTTTTCACAATAGTTTTTAGCAGGTAACTTTACCTACTGTCATTTATTTGCTCATCTAGTAAATATCTCTCTCTTTTTTAAATATAAAAATAATTTATATATTCTTATTGTACTCCTTTTTATAGTATATATGCACTAGTTTTCTTGTAAAAATACAAAACCATGTAATTTTATTTACATTGTAAGAAAAAATTAATTAATTATTCAAATTTCCTTTTTTTATTCCTTTTAACGTCAATTCTCAGAGCATCCCTATCTGCAATAGTTAGATGTTGGTGGTATATTAGGTTTAATAGCTTCAATAAGTTCTTTTTTCCTTGTTGTTTAAAGGCGAAAAACCTCTCAGTCATCATCGCCTTATAAAGAAATAAGAAAAAATGAACATGAAATGAAAACCCTTAGCCTTCGAATACTCTAATAGAATTAGGGTCAAAAGAGAAAAAGAGTTGGTAATAGAGAGGGGTCTAACCCAAGACTACTTTTAAAAGGTATATATCCAGCCCATATATATGAAAGGTGTATATATATATATATATATATATCCTACTAATAATGCGACGTCCATGTATTACTTTGCATTCATATATTAGGACGTCCGGCGTTTTGTTACATCCGTATACGGACGTAATAACACAACCCCATGTTAACTCGTTCTAATATGGTCTGATATCACAACAAAAAATCCTAGCTGCTAGACGTACTAATAACTAAACCCCTACTGCCTGAGTATATTTATATTCCATTTCATTACGAAGGGGAAAAAAAAAATTAGTCGAGCAACGTGGACGTCTTAGAGGTCGTATTTTATACTGTAATATTCATTGTACAGTTCTGACGCTTGCCGCTAGGTTCGCTGGAATTCAGTTCCAATATACACGCTGTGAATACTCATGTATAACCTGACGCGTTACCCACGTCCACAATTTGGCAACACTGTTCACTGAAGATAACCAGTATCAGGCTGTTTACTCTCGATTAAGTCTTTTTCTCGTTCCACAAAAATTAGCTTGACTGCAGTTATATACTGCCCAAAATATGCAGTTTATAGAAAAAAGTTTTATATTTTTTTAGAGAATGCATTTTGGCTGGATGAGTTTTTTTTTTTTTTTTTTTTTTTTTAGCTGAACAAATATGAATATGGCGAATAAAAGTCGAATGGAAAGTTTTACCTTTAAATGTTTCTTATTCTTTTATGAACTTTAAGAATACGTAGGAAAAAAGGCGTTCCTGTGAAAAAAAAAAAGAAGTAATAATAATAATAATAATGGCCATAATATGGTCAGCTAAAAAAAATTAAATTCGGACAGAATGTCTTATTCTCAAAAAAACATAAAATGAAAAGTCGGATGAACAAGTTTTTCCTTTAATTCAAATTGGTAACAGATTGCCACAAAACAACAATGATAATTTGATCATTTCAATTTCTAAATTTACGAGTCGCCTTCCTGTTACGTTATCTAGTGCGCGACGCCATACGTTATATTATTTGTATAGCGACTGCCGTAGACGCTAGACGCTAGTACTTTATTTTCCCGGAGTTTTTCATGCCCTTAAAAACTATATTAAATTCCCGGAGTCCAGGACCCGTGGGGGCCATGTAGTTTCTTATTCTTTTATGAACTTTAAGAATATGTGGAAAAAGAATCTTGTAACAATTTATAATTTACTCTTTTAAAAATACCTAAATTTTCGTCGAATATTTTACAATTAAAGTAAATTAATTTTACACGCATCGTATAAGATTTCTAACAAATTTAATAGAAAAATGTGATCTTGTTTTGAAGCTATAAATATTTTCGAGCTTGACTCGTGAGAAAAAATTATTTTTAATAAATTAAAATTCAGAACACGATTCTGAAGCATTTGTCAGGAATATTTTTATAGCGGAAATCGGCTAAATAATAAATCACATTTTTTTTTTTTTTTTTTTTCAGATTAATAATTAAGACAATCACTAAAAATTTAAAGTAAAGTGTATTTTTTTTGTATGAATTAGTTTTACAATTGGTTTGTATTGTAAATTGGTTTGTGTGTGTCTGTTGGTTTATCTGTAATTTGTCACATAAATCATAATCAGTGAAAAAAAAAAAAAGAAAAGAAAAGAAAAGTAACTGGCAGAACTAACTGTTGGTGCCTAGTGTTACTCTGAACAATGTCACCAACTTTAAAAACTTTTGAAACCATGAAATTAGTTTTGAGTCATAGGCTGTGTCTTACTTGGGTCATGCTGGCTACCGGGCTGCTATTGTTTCATTGTGTTAAGTTGTAAAACACCCAGGCGGGGATAACTACCTGCACTTACAAACTACTGTAACTGTATTTTAAGAACAAATGAGTGGATGTCGTAAAAAAGAGCACATTTACTTGCAGTTGAAGTAATTCTTATTTTTGAAGAAGCATTAACAACAATTGATTCTTCAGCTGTATTTTCTCATAGTCGCTGATGATATAATGTAATCTTTTGAACATGTTATAAGTAAAGATAACAATTATGAACTTAAAATCATTGAATATTATATATAAAAATGTTATGATAAAAAATAAAAAAATAAAAAGAAGAAAAAAACACCTTTGTTAAGACATAATAAACGCAACAGCTTACACATAATAATAATAGTTCATAAGTAAAGATAACAATTATGAACATAAAATCATTGAATATTATATATAAAAATGTTAGGATAAAAAATAAAAAAAACAAAAAGAAAAAAACACCTTTGTTAAGACATAATAAACGCAACAGCTTACACATAAACATAATAGTTCATAAGTAAAGATAACAATTATGAACATAAAATCATTGAATATTATATATAAAAAGTTATGATAAAAAAAAAACCTTTGTTAGTTCGTAACATATAAGCAACATAACTTACTCATAACAAAAACTATATAAAACGATACAATAAATACTATTCAACTAATAACTAGATTACGCTGTTTCAGATTCTGATGAACTATAATCAATTTTAAAAAACTTACAATCATTGAAGTGCTTCGCGCTTATAGTTAGAAATATCACATGTATAAACAGCTATTTCTTTTTCATGTACTGATTTTGAATGAAAACTTTAATTTTTAACCAAGATTTATTTTCTAATACCTCCTTGTGCATGTTTTTCAGTTCTTCACATTCACTCTTTTTTGGTGGGATCCTACGTTTTATATGCGTTTTGAAGAAAGATGTACAACCACCTTCTGCTCGTTTGTCCATGGTACTAATTTTCGTTTCGTTTTTTGGTAACATCTGGTTCATGTGACGTACTATCTACGCTAATGTCAAGTGTATTCTCGTGCTCCTGCTGCATAATTTTATCTAAGTTGTTTTCGTCTTCATCATCGGCAGTGAGCAGGTCCTCTTATAAATTAAAATTAATTTCATTTAATTTCATCCCTTTATACTGTGCTGCGTCACCACTCTCCATCATTAAAAGTAGCTTGCAGATCTTTGCCGTCTGGTACACATCATATGGCAATCTGTATTCTCCTCGGTGAATCCTCTCAGTGTGACCCATGAAATTAGCCAGTTGTTCGATTTCATGATCATTCATGTGGAACAGCTGAGTAATAGTTGCCAAATGTTTTCTCAGTCTAGTGGTTTTAAGGGCAACCGGATTCTTAGCCCCTGAAGATTTGGCGAATTTTGCTAGTGTTTTGTATCCGCTGATAGGTCTTTCTTTGCCTAGTATTCCAAACATATATGGATTTTTCACTCCTTTAAAAAAGTTGTGTCATACATTTTATTTGCGGGTTTAGTTTTTTCATTTGTATGAGGAGCTTTGCTAACTCTTGCATTTTTCTGGAGCATACGGGTATGTGATGCTTTCCTCTATGGGTTCTTAAGTACCTGGCACCGTAGGCACATATTAGTTGGTCTTTCTTTGCAATTAAAGAATTTCGTTTGCTGCCATATGCGGGAATACATTTGTTCTTAGTTTAGTATCAACGTCCGTATTCCGAACTAAGAAAGATTGTGAATCTGATGCAGAACTATGACCTTTTTTTTTTTTGTTCTTAGAACACCTTTTCCTGTGCCTCCAAAGCTGTTTTTTTGCAAAAAAAACCAAAACAAAATGTACATGGAAGGTATTTGTCTGCATCGAAAGTAAAAAGTTTATTCTGCTTCCTAACCGGTTTCACGTACTTACAGTATCTTGCGTATTAGGAATATAGTTTCCCCTTTTTCTTATCAATGAAATAATTTCTTTTCTCTCCTTGGAGTTGTTTGGCAGGGCCAGAAGCTTTTGTACTTCAAGTTCACATGTATGATTTCTTTTCAGGTGTCTGGAGAAATTAAGATTAATTAACATTTCGTCACAAAATATACAATAATCATGATTCTTTAATTGTGTTTTCTCATTTCTGGTTGATTGGGGGGTATTTGCGACTCCTAAGTCTTGTATTTTTTAAATTTTTTTGTCCAATTTCTTCAGAGTTGCGGTTGGTACGTGGTTCTGCATCAATGTCCATTTCATTTTCTACAACATATTCTTGACACTCATGGTTTGAGCAGCTACTAGAATCCGCTGAAAATATAAAAACAATTAAAAAAATTAATTATATTGAAATGCGTTACATATTTCATATTGGTGGTGAATAACAATAGACACGTAACAATTGTTTACGTATCTCAATTTCTAAAAAAAAAAGAAAAGTAAAATAATTTTATAACTTATCACAATTTGTAATAAACTTAGGTAAAATTAAACATTAGAATGTATTTGTTAATTGATTATATCAATTTTAAAATATACTTATTATCATTTTTCTTAAAAATAATACAAAATTAGACATACATTTTACAAAATATCAAGGAGAGACAGTACAATAATAATTCGAATATTGTTATATAATGTTTTAGAAATAGTTTAGTAAAAGTTTATTGAAATCATAACGAAAGATTTAAATAGATTATTGAAATGAAAATTTTTCTGCATATTTTCAAGTAGTTAAAATCTAAAAGTATAGGCTATAATTTCATAAATATTTTTGTTTATGTACAAATGTATAAAAATTATGTTTTAACTATTTTCATGTCCAATGTGTGTTGTTAGTGTTTAGTGTATTTTGTCAAGTGTCAGTCTGAAGATGCTGTCAATGAAATAGCGAAACTTTTCGTAATAAAATACGAAGTTTGATGAGACATATTAATTTTATAACCATTTAATTATTTATAAATAAAACTATCGAAAGGGCTACAATGAATTCTATTAACAACTTTATTTTTAAAAAAATAACTGAACTAATGATATAATATATTTTAGGTATTTTCCCGGAAGTTTTTCAATTTTTAAAACATGATAACTAATAACAGCAACAATAATGACACAAGCCGTTTAATGAAATAATGCAGCATATTTATCTTGAATCGTGAAACAAATAAATGAATATATAATAAAGGAATTGGCGTTAGCCTATGTGCCTAAACAGAAAGTAAGAAACAGTTTAGTTTCACATAGCCTAATCTTTTTTAAAAGGTTTTATCAAAAGACCACACTTGATAGCTACAAAATTGAGTTCGCCTTGTTCACTTTCAGATTCTTTTATGTATTAATTTAGACTCCAGGTCACCGAATTGCTATGTAAGCTAAGTGACCGTAATATAAGCGATTAACGTTATTTGTCTAACTGCCACAAGAATCGAGGTTACAAGATCAACCTTCCAGAATTAGAAAAGTCCTGTGACCAGGAGGATTTAAAATAACAATAAGATATCCATTAGTGAAAGTTCGAAAAATGTGACTTATTGTTCAAACATTCCTTGCGTTCAAAATCATTCGTTGGTTGTGTTGATTCGTATTTCGGGAAGCTCAAAACCTCTAAAGTGTCCTTGTCTATTTTATTAAGATTATTAAATATTTTGCGTGTTCGGCTGAGCATCTGAAAAATGAGAGAGTATTTTTCGTTCTTAAGATTAATTAATTATGAGATAAAATTACAGCATTGAATCCTTATTTATTAGTTGCAAGTATTTCCCCCCTTTAAAATTGAAATAATATCTTATTATATATACTTTTTTTTTTTAAAGAGCTCTTCTTTTTTTTAAAAACAATTTGTTTTATTAAAAAAATCTCAAAACCAAATTTGAAAATCTTAAAAGAGTACTAATCTATATATATATATATATATATATATATATATATATATATATATATAAATGTTATGTTGGTTTGTGTACGCTTCAAAAACTCAAAATGTTCAGCACCGAATGAGCTGAAATTTTAGCATTCAATGCAGAATTTTACGTAGATGGTTCTAGGCTACTTAGTTTTTTGAAAACTCACCCCTTTCACCCGTAAAAAACACCCTTTTTAATGGTACACAATTTGAACAAAATAGAAAATATGAAGTAAACACAAATTTTTCCTTAATGTTAAAATAATCAGCTGAGTTAGTGAACAGCTGATTCTTTGTCAATAAATAGTATTAAGGTAAGAAAAGTAATTAAACTCATTATTAAACCTATAAATAATGTTTTGAAAAACAACAAACTCTAACTTTAAGTTATTTCGTGGAAATCAGAAACTAATTTTCAAATTTTAAAAGTTAGGATTTAATTCTACAGAAGAATGTAACTTAAGTTATATATTAATATACTTAACCTAAAACTAGTTTTGGACAATATGTAATAAACTCAAATGATTGTTATGTTTGCCGCCAAATAATTAAATAATAATAAATTTCCATCATACTTATTTTCCTTGATGGAAAAATAAGAAGTGTGTTTAAAGCATAAAAAATAATTCCAAACTGTTTTAAAATAACAATATTGTTACGTAACCCACAGTAATTTAAAACGGCTCTTTCAATTGTGACAACTTGCACAAGATTACAAGTATTTATTTTATTTTATTTTTATTTGTATTTATTTTATTCCTTAAATTACAATTTATATTGTAAATATAAATTTGTAGTAGACTTACATTTAAATCCTCCTCTGAAGTCTTCTTTGATGGAAAGAACTTCGACTGACGCCAACTCGTTAAAGATGACAAAACTAGAAGGGGTGACTTTTGAAGTAAAGTACCTTATAAACCTCTTCTGGAGTCTTCTTAGTTGAAAAACAGACGACTGACACCTACTTCGAATTTGAACACAGTTTTTAAAGAAGACAAAAGTGGAAGGGGGTATCTTTTAAAGTAAAGTTTTGGGAGGGGGTAAAAATAATTTTTACTCGTGGAAGACATCTATTTTACCCCCTCTCGTTCAAAAATGAACCAATCTCCGACCATACTACCATTGCAATCCAAATTAAAATGTAATTATAGAGATTTAGCAAAATCGTTAAATTATTGAAATTAAAACTGTCACACGAGTTTATAAGCCTATATCTAGAAATAATCATACAGCTTAATACTGGACTGACAAATAAACTGCAAACTGTGTTTAATTGATTTTATAATATTTAAAATATATATCGCAGGGAAATGATGAAAACGGAGATTTGGTTAAATCCCTAAGGTAGGCGATGAATTCACGAAAAGTGTTAAAATTAAAACTCTGTGGTGTGATTTCCTTAAGGAAAATAAGTGATTTGATCAAATCCCTTCACTGTTTTAATGAAAAGATGAAATAATATTGTTTAGAAAGTACGTTACTTTTTTTACAGGCACATTTTTTTTTGTTGTACATTGTATTTTAGATTGTTCACAGGAATTCTTCTTTAATCCTTCACCTCCAAAAAATGATAATTTTCCTGCAATCGCACGCAGACTTAGGTTAGGCAAGGTTTTAGTACATACTTCCATAACATCATCAAAACATCCATAACATCCCCCCCATAATAGTAGGTACGTGATAAAGCCGAAAATATATAAAACAATAATAAAAATTGCGCGAAACCTAATGTTTCTCCGAGTCTTGACTTTTAGCTATTTTCAATAAAATAGTTTGATCAAATCACTTACTTTCTTTAGAGAAATCACTCTACAGAGTTGTAATTTTAACATCCCATAAATTGGTCATCTACCTTAGGTATTTGATCAAATCTCCGTTTTTATCATCTCACTGCGACATATATCTCATGAAACTAAAATTTCTACCAAAAGACGGTTTTGAGATACATATATCTATAATTTTGATAAAAGACTTTTTTTATAGCTTTTAGTAAGTGTTAGACAATTACTAGAAAACTAGAAAAATACAACTTATGTAGGAAATTCATGTTATGTTTATTTATGAATTTAAAGTAAATAATTGATGATCTGTATGAGGCAAAAAATAAATTTAACATTTTAACACTTACTTATTTATCGGTAGAATAAATACGAACCATTATATACTATAAATATATATTCGCTTTAGAATTTTGATTTACCACCATGTCTAAACTCAAAACTATTTAGTTATCATGCCTTAAAAATAGTAACTACTTTGCTCACGAAACAAAAGTATTGAAAGGCTTTAAAAAATCTATTTAGTTTAAATTAAAATATAAAGAATCACGGTACTAGCCCAAATATTTTTTAAATTATTCCTTTCCTATACTTTGTAACTAATTTGTCATTCTATGAAGCAATTTTTCAGTATTTAAATTTTAAAATATTTAATTTCAATTAATACTATCAAATTAATATATTCGTCTTATCTATATAACTAAAGCTGAAGAAGATTTCCGTGTTCCTTGAACATTTAAAAAAAATTCAACTTGAGTTATTCGTTTCAGGTGAAATGTAGATTTTGAATTTCGTGTCTGTCTGTGCGTCAATCACGCCAAAACGGCTGAGCATTTCGGCACTATCTCCCGTATCTAGGAGTTTGGGTACCCGGAGAAGGACATAGGTAGGGGGATCAAAGCGCGTAAAACACGTTGATTTTTTACTTTTTCCCGATATTCCCGTACAATGTGTTATTCGATTCAGCTCGCCAAGACGAACAAATAAGATCCTATACGGTTTTGGGATTTGATTAACCGCTAAAACCGTAAAACGTCAAAAAGACCAATCAATGTACACTACACCTCGCAAAACGATAATTCCTTAACTTTTTTCGATCTTCCCGTCCAAGGTGTCATTCGATTCAGTTCGCCTAGACGAACAAATAAGGACCGATGCATTTTTGCGTTTTGACTCACCGATTAGCCGCTAAATAAACAAAAAACTAATCAAAGTACACTACACTTCAGTCCACGAAAGAAAAACATAATTAAGTAATTGATTCCATGTGATTGTTTTCTTTGAATTTCTTAACTGAATGTGAGAATTCATACACTATATGTATATCCATAGAATAATTAAATAAAAACACAAATGCACATTAATAGAGCTTTAATTTTTTGTCTAGCCGTTTAATTTATTCATAAAAGTTTTCATTCTGTTAACTTACTAATTGATATGGTAAAAATCTTTTAGACTAATGTCAAGCAGAATAAAACCGCAATTTTTAAGAAATCCAACCAATTAATTACACTCAATATTAGAGAGAGTCAGTCATTAATTTGAAATTAAGAGTTTTCATTAATTTCAAATTAAAACTAAATTAAATCAATTTATCAATCAAAAACTAAACTAAACTAAATTAATTTCATTAAATTCAAATTAAATGAAAAACCCATATATATAATTATATATATATATATATCATCGTTTTTTCAATTTTTACAAAAAATAAAGCCCTTCCTATGTACTGTATTTTTGTTTTAGAAATATTTTCATTACATCGATGTTTCTTGGCTTACCTGTGCATCCTAATGTTGTAGTATCAATGTAGCATTCTAATCTTAGTTATTAACCAAATGCATTACAGTTATAATAAAGTAATTTTAAATTAGAATTTTTCGTTTATTCCAAATACCATTAACGTTAAAACCTAATTGTATACTAATGAGAAATTGTTCTTTCCCATCAAGGCATCCGTATTTAGCTGCAATACCTTATAAATTTTGATGAATGCAAATTCTACAATTTAATAGAGAAAATGTTATGTGCAATTCTTCATTATTCATCATTACAAGATCGGCACAACTTATTTTTAGGCCTGTCAGCGACCGCCAACACAGCTAATTTTACCTAATTTTTTTAAGTAGCCTATTTGGGGTTTCAAGTAAAAAATTTTACAGCGAAATGTTGCTAACAATATGCTTATCATTTTGAGAACAGAGAGAGAGCAATTCTTGTATCTGTACAAAATATGACACATTTTTTTCACTTTTTTTAGCCTATGTATTTCTTTATCTTAGTACTGTAACTAGTTTAAACCTAGTTATGGGACATAGTTATTTATTGTTAATTTGATTTATCTTTTGATTGCAGAGTGAATAGTGGATGTTTGCGAGTATAATAACTTAATTTTCATATAAAGTAGAATATATAGGCCTACCCTGGAAAAATTTTAAATAATATAGTTGTTTCTCATCCGTGACATTTATATTTTATAGACTGCCATAAATTGTACATTGTTATGTTTTAAAGTTTCTATCGTGGACTATACCTGGCCTGAAAATGTGGCACTACTGTTTTAAAAACAAGCGGCGGAAACGTCTTTCAACAAACTAATAAAAGGGTGGGAATTTTTGTTCATCTTAATGACAAAAAGGGTCAAGATCTTTCCCTAAAATGCATACTTTTAGAAAATCACACAATGCAAAACAATTAGAATTATCTGGGGTGTTCCCCAAAGTTTTACAGACGATTAACCCAAGTTAAAAGGATTGTTTGACCTTTGGACCCTCGCACACTACAAGCCACCTGCCGACAATGGTTGTAAAAGCCAAACTACTGAAGCAAAACATTTTTTAAAAATATAATGGATTTAATTTTACTTATCAGCTACAACTTTGCCGCTTTCATCAACTCTACCCGAAAAATAAAAATAAAAAACCTCACGGAACAACTTTTTCATGACACAATTCACAATTTTATAAAATGTTCGAACTTTAATATATTATAAATACCGTTTAAAAATAAATAATTTCTACGGTTACTACTACCATGATCACACAATAACAAACTGTTAGTGTGTAAAAAATCACAGAGTTTGATCAGGTTTAAGTAATTTAGACAACAGTGTATTTATAATACGCGCACTGCAATTTCAGTCCAGTCTCTGGCGAATCTTGGCTTTCTAGACTCAACCAATATGGCGGACCCGGCCTCACTTCTCATAATGTACTGGTATATGCAATGCCCAGTCTATGTTTTCGCTGGGTAGAATGCCTTGTTTGAAAACGAATTAGAAATTATGGGCTAGAACGGTAATTTTTTTTTTAAATGAAGCTGATTTTTTTTTAATGGTAGGGATTGGGATAAATAGTTTAAATATTTAAATAGTTTATGAATATTAGTAGAGTGGAAATTACAATTATTACAGTCAAATAAGCATTTCTATCTGTATTGCATTCTTTAGGAAATGTTTATTTTACATTACATTTTTCTTAAATAATTTATAAATTTTCTTTCTCAGTTCAGGATTGTATTTAAAAAAGTTTTCTATTTTGGATTAGGTTAAAAAAACTAGTTAATTTGTTTTAAAATGTTTAAAAATTTACTACTTGCCTATGAATATTAACAGAAATTATTATTAATTAAAAATCAGAATAATATTACTATTACGAACAGATGTCACACTTTTCCCTGCAAAAATTTACATAAATTAATGTTATCTGTTTATCTGTTATACAGTTATCTATCTTTATTTGTATTCTAACTTCGAGTAAAACACTTTTATTTTACATTCTCGAAACAAAGTTTATGTATTAGGTAGTAGAGAACTTGTGGTTTATTAAAAAAAAAAAAAAAAAAATCATTTACAGTGTGGGTCAACCTAAAACGGTCATTGACTATTGCTTTTTATGGTGTAATTTAAAAATACCATTTATGTAAACATTTTTTAAACGATAAATAAATGCACGTTGGAATTGATTGATTGTTATTTCCCGGTTTCCCCGGCTATTTTTGGCAGGTTCACAGTCATTTTCCTACAATATATATAATCGACATTATTCATTGGTCTAAAACCCGATAAATATAGACGTTTCTGTATTTTTGATGTACTTTATTTCAAAGTTATACTGGACACAAAACCAACTTAAAAGTTGAAAACACAGACTACTTTTCAACTTTAAACAGGTTACAGCTAAAGAGATTAACACACTTGTTATGATTACCTTTATTAATTACATTTAACTAGTAATGCGGAGTTTTACGCCCATGAATTTGTTAATAATAAGTAAGCTAATGCAGGCAGTGCATGTATTTCTTCAATTAGGAATGTGGAAAAAAAAAACAGTGATTTAAACCAGAAAATGAAATTTTGAAGAACTGGAGGAATATTTGTTTGTAAAAGTACTAACTTGTCGTTTAGACTTGATTTAAGTAGTTGACTAATATCTTACTACCAAACACTTTTAAACAGTAATTATTATTAGAGTAAAAGTACGGAATTAATTTAACTATTATATAGAAATTAATACTGGAAATAAAAATAAGCGGGGAGAGGAAATAAGAAGGAATTTAGTAATAAAGAAATAATGATAATCAAGAATGATAAGAGCCCAAATGCGAATTATTAATAATCATACGTGTAGGTACACACGACCAGACATCAACTCCATGCACTTTTGGTTGGACTCGTTTTTGTTTACATGATGACTCATCAGCTGGTTACCGATTAAATTCCATTTTTCTATTCTGTACGGCCCTTTACCAAACTCAGTTCTTCTCCCCGTCCCCGGGCATGATACATGATGTACGATACATTTTTTAATTTTTTTTTTTGCGCATCCATGATTGAATAATTGTCTTAATTACACAATTTCATAAAGGAGTAGGCCTACTGAATATGCTTTCCTTCCATTTATTTGAAATAAAACTAAACTAATTTTACTTCTCTCATTAAAAGAATGTTCACCAGGAATAATCAAAAGTACGTTTTGACACTGAAAATGGACTTTAATTGAACAATTCTAACATATAAGAGTTTTTGGACAATTATGTACCGGGTTTGTGGTTAAATTCACGGCTTATTTTATAAAATTTGAAGTACCACTTATCTATTCCTTTATTTATTATTCTCCCCAGTTAAAATATTATTGTAAAAGTAACCATTGTCAAGCCATTTGTATCTGAATAGAATATATTACTACCAAAAAATAAATTAAAGTATTATATTACAATAATAATTGTGTAATAATTTAAAAAAAGAAGAGAACTTATTTTTTACGTTAATTAAAGAAAAAGTGAATTTATGACATTATTTTATATTTATGGGCGCCAGACTTTCGTCATTATTTAACATATATAAAATGAATTTAAAAAAGTGTACTCACAGTGATTCTGGATTCTAGAAATGAAAACACTTGTAGCTGAAATCTAACAAACATTTATTAAACATGAACTTATTTAAATGATACATATATATTCATTATATATCCTAGCTAAAAATTATTATTGTTTCCTTTAAAGAAGGTCTATTTTTTAAATCATGAATTTATCATTAAGTTGCAACTATTAAATAGTTTATTAAATCAAACAGATTATGATTATCTGTCTTTTAGTATTGAATTTACTTTATTAAAATTCTTATTTCTCAAAAAAAATAAATGACACATTAAAATATTAAACTTTTTTAAGAACAAAAAAAACATTAGACATAAAAATTTTACATATATACATCAGATTTTATTTTCAGCGTTTTATAACGCTGTTTACCAGTCTTTGTTGAAGATCTTCCTCCATGTAAAACATTTGATGGCTGACCGTCTTCATCACGTTACTCGCACTCAAATTTGTTAACTGTTCACAGTTTATGTCCGCGATCAAAATGTTTATCAATTTTACAGTTCATCAAACATTTCGCGATTGTTCATCTTCCTATCGTATTTGAATATGATACAAATAATCATTTATTGTCTTTGCGCGTGACACGTTGTTCATTGAACCCTTTGTCCGGTTTTAACAAAACCAATACTGTTCGTCACACAAAATTAATACATCTCACTATTCAAATTTAAGTTAAAACTGTTCTTTTAATATACTTTAACATATTTAGTTACATGTTGTAAAAGTTACTTTTATAAAATATGACTGAGCACCTCAGAAACACAACCTTACTCTGCTAAGCTCTGATCTCGACTTTTCTAAAACACGACCATCGTCTCCAAACGCTGGACTCTAACTGCTCGAGAAACCATGTGATGTCCCACTTCCGAAAGCGTTCTTTCCAGTCACCGTTTCAAAAATTTCACACACTCCCTATTTCTCACACAAATTTACAAACACTATTTATTAAACAAATTATATTAAAATTGAACATGATTATTTATTCTTTTGTTTTGAAAATCTATTTTTCTCTTATAAATGAATTTACCGAAAACTAAATGTTATTTAACAGCCTCCCCCTTCTACACTTGACCGCGTCTTTTTAAACATACAATAAACTTTAATTTTTCACCTTATTACAATTGTAAATTCATTTACTAAAAGGATTTATTGTAAATTATTCCCTAAATTACAATTTTTTTTTTACGTTAGGAAAACATTAGAATAGTTAAAATGTTTTATTCTTTGCATCTATTCACATATATATATATATATATATATATATATATATTATCTGCAGAAATATTTCGTTATCATTATTTGTTAAATTTCATTGAATACATTTAAATTTTTTTGTAAATTTATTTCTATAAATGTTATCTTATTGTATAGTAGTCTACTTAATAGTATTTTATAATAATCTGTTAACGTCAAGCCGACACCATCCTGAAGATTGTTCTCTATTTGTAAATATGCCAACGGTGAAAAGTCTCACATGACGCAACGATTATAGCAAAAAATAACGAAGCAGAAGATAGTGTGCGCGTGATACAGAGGGGGAGAGAAAGAGACCAAGGCTTTGTCACCAGACACAACACAGAGCTCTGTTTGGTTTAAACATAGTTGTAAAATTGGCAACCTTGTTAGACGTCTTAAAAGCGCTATTTTCTAAATTAAAAAAAAGATGGACATGGGAATAACCTTTAGTTAAAACGTATATTCGGGACGTGAGAAAGCTGAAAATTGAACGGACGTGCTGTTGGTAGGGCTTTAGAAGAAGAAAAATCTCCCGTATTTTAAAAGATACGTAATAACTAATTAGCGGGCCATACACGAAATTATTGATAATGTACTATATACTGCGATGAAAACCCTATATACTCCAGTAATTCCAGGGGACGTGATAAAGCGGTCTCCTGAACGGACGTGGTAAATATACTGATCTGTATATATATATGATCCCTCAGTTATAGTCATGCCCATACTAACTATATACCCTGAGGGTCAATTGGTTCTTAATAAGGCAAACTATGAAATATTGACATCTGTGTTGTGTTCAGAAATAATATAACACGAAATATACCATTTTTTAAATTTGTTCTTTTCAGCATGGAAAAGACTAATATGATAAGATAAAATAATTTTTTTATGAATTCTAAATGCATATTAATTCTCAAGCTATAAGTATGAAATTCATTATAAATAATCAAATTTTTATCATTCAATGAAAATGAAGTTATTAATATTCTTGTGAGGTTGTAGGTTAGAGTTTAATAGGTCACTATAGCATATTTTGTTTAGATTTTGTATAAATAGAAGACAGTCTTATCTTGAAAAGTGGTTTGTGGTATTACCTAGTAGAACACAAATAAAAAAATCACTAAAGTTCTGAAATATTTCATAAACACTGTTCTCTTATGAACAAGGGAAAACCCCAAACCACAAAATAACACAACTACACAAAACTGTATAGTGCGTTTATATTACCTTATGTACATTTCGATAGCTCTGTTATCATCTTCAGAGGTACTCTTCAATGTACATAAGGTAATATAAACACATTATACAGTTTTGTGTAGTTGTGTTATTTTGTGGTTTGGGGTTTTTTCCTTGTTCATATACAGTCACGACAGTGCTCTAGTGATTTGTTTACTATTCTCTTTCTCAATCATTAGAGAGAATAAAAAAAATATTATTGTTTAATACCAAGACCAGTTTCCAAGATTAGCCTATGTCTCCTAGCCATACAAAATCTAAACATAATATTCTATGGAGAAATTTTTCCTTCTTTTAACTTATTCTAATTGAACTATTTAAATTATTTTATAGATTTGAGTTATGTATATATGCAACACTAGTTTTAAATAAGTGAATGCCTGGTAGCACATCTTAACTCCATGAGATATTATTTTGCAACTAGTTTTTGTGTCTTAGTCATCAGTAAAAGTGCAAGTTAAACATCCACACTAGTGTTACTTAATAATAACATACCTCCAAATGAGATCAATATGAATAATATTTGTCTATCAGTATAAACACTTTTCTTCTATAAAAATTTAATTATTGCCCTAGTACTTCCTTTTACACATAAATTCTTATTTTTATAGAAATCTTAAAGTGTTAGACCCTATCAATTATTACAAATATCATAAAAATTTGTCAAATATCTCTAAAATTAAGGAAACACATATTTAAACTATATCGAAGGCTCTTTAGGCCATTTGTGAATTTTTCAGTTTGTTTAATTTTTTTAAAATTTATATAGAATTAAGCTGGTTAATGGTATGCCTGTTATTTTTGGTCATATCTGTATACTAGACCTATCATTTAACCCTAAAACAGCCTTTTAACAACAAAATGTTTAAAAGTCACTTTTTTAAAATGAACAATACGCCCGCTAATGTTATTTGAATCACAATTAGAAAAGCTAACAATCTACACTTTCATATTCATTCAAAAACATCTGTTATTATGTCATATTCCATATACTGTACATGTAATTTAAAGTAGGAATTTGAAGCCGAAACCACTCCAACAACGACAAATGATGCAACAGACAACAAAATATGGTATCTTAATTTTCAATCATTTTTTTTATCACACAGTTGTCCACACACACACACACACACATATATGTATTATAAAGTGTTTATAAATACACATATAAACCACACACATACAGAGTGGTTATAAAGTCCCTTTCCCCCTACTTTTTTCTACAATTTATATATAAAGTGTTTTTCTAATATACCATTCATTATATAGGTACAAACTCTAACTTTTGAGGTATTCTAAAATATTGGGAGTTACCTGAGGTCTAAGATATAGGAGTCAACTTCCGAATTTTTCATTAGTCATGTGACATGTCGATTAACATTGCCTTTTTCTCCTGAAAACAATGTTGCAATTAAAATTCAAAAGGGTTGTACCGTTTCCAAGAAATCAGTAGGTCAAAGATGTAGGATTCGACTTAAAAGTTGTAATGAGAAGATAGTCATGCAACATGTTGATTATATGTGACATGATATATATCAGTTTAGATTTTGGATAATGATCTATTTATGGTGATTTTTTTAAAAATTATGCTTAATTTTGTACTCATTTCAGTTAAAATCTTGAAAATAGTTTTTTTTTTTTTTTTTTTTTTAATCAAATTTTTATTTTATTAGACATTTCTCTTTAAAACTAGATTATAAAACTTTTGTATGTATCTTGGATAAAAATAAAAACACCTATTATGATATATACGTGTATGAGCATTTTTGTGACCTTTTAGGTAACATGTACAGAGTTTTATTATTTTTACATTCTTTACATACTGACTACAAAATATTTGACAAACAATTTTCTCATTTTGTAAATAAATTCTATGCATCTTCCTCTTTAAAAAATGGTACATATCAATTTTGGTTTTGAATAAATTACTTATAGTGAATTTTTGAAAATATGCAAGAAGCACAAAATACGGCTTGCCTTTAAATTTTATGTAAATTCGATTCAGTGGATCTCCACATGAAAGAGAACTTATGAAAAATCAATTTAACCTCAATTTGACCATGTTACGGTAAAAATTGTAGGCCTTTTGTCACTTTTGATATTGTAATCATATTTATAGTAAGCCTATAAACGTAAATTTCTTGAAAATCGAACATGAGATTCATAGGTCTTAGGAAAATGTGATTAAACCTTCTTTAGATATACAAAGGCTCTTTAGAACATTTATAATATCTGTAAACCAGGTGTTAGTTTTCGCACCAGAAGAAAAAGAGGGAAAATATATTTTTAAATTGACCAATTTATGTAGGAAATTCTTTGTAAATGGTTGAATGAAAACATTATTGTATCTATGATTGACTCTGGTTGAGTCTTACGTTTGTTATGATTTAGGCTTTTCTTTACTGTATAGGTTTAAAAGTGGATTGAGGAAAAATCATTGTAGAATTTATTTCACTCTGCACTTACAGTTCGAAATGTACTCCATTGAGGACACGATGCCATGGGTTCACCAGTATTACGGAGGGCTTAGCAGTTTTGAAATATCAATACAGTTTTCCAAATAAAATCTTGTGTGAATGGCTCCAAACCACATTACCGTTCTTTGTGTGATAGAAAGGTTTAAAACCACTGTAAATATGCAATTTCCTTGAAAAAGAAGTTACTGCCAGCAACGAGTCACTACACTGAACAAAATCTGCTAGAAACTATCCGTGAGTCACGTAATTCATCTACAAGACATTCGGACAAATTTTAGGAATCTGTAACACAATTGTGTTTTGTAAATTATAAAGTAATAAATTCCAAAGTTTATAAAAAGTGCATATCAGGAATTACATTAGGGTGATAATTTTAAACTAATGGAATTGTATTAGGTAATAATGGAATTTATTTTACTCATAAATCATCAGTTGGACTGAAACATACTTCTAACACTCAGAATACCCACATTTGGACCATCCAAAATCCTTGTTCGGTAACCTTTACTCATTCACTGTAGCACCAACGGGTTAATTTGGTAGAGGTAGTTTAGGAGTACACATAATAGAGCCAATATTTTATCATGGTACATTTACAGGCAGAAGATATCGTGATACGTTGGAAACTGATATAGACTAAGGAATATATGATGGTGATGATAACAATGTCTATTATCAATACGATGGGTGCCCCACACACAAATACGACCCAGTCTCACATTACCCCAGAGACATGTTTCAGGAAAGAATTATTGAGATCTACACGACACGTTACAAGTAGCCACCACATTCGCCAGACTGTGCACCTCTCATTTTTTCTTATAGGGACATATTAAGTTAATAATATACACCAATCCCAGAGGCTTTGAGCATATAGACGAGTTACATAATGTGATACTGGCATGTTGTGATGCAATAACTCTACCACAACTTCAAAACGTTCAGCGATCATTTTATAATCAGTAGGGTACTGCATGGAAACTGAAGAAAACCTCTTCATAGATCCTCTTTAAAATAACTTGAAGTTTACTTCAGAAGTACATTATACATTAGAACAACAACCATTTCTGAAAACATTTTAAAACCAGTTGTTGCAATTTTTTTATTTAGAAGATTTTGTAATTATCTAAGTTGTATCTTAATTTGTAGAAGTGTTTATGGCTAATAAAAGAATAACAAATAAAACACAATCTTTTGTAAAATTCTATAATTTATTTGGTCTAGCCGACCATGGTTTCGCCAGTTACGGCATTGACGAGGCTCTTACAAGACTAAATACAAAGCACAACATAACTATTATAAAAGGTAGGAAAATCCCGTTAACAAACAAAGCACAAAGACCCAGGGGAAAACCCCACAGGTCATTCACACAGGTATTAACCAACCTTGAATAGAGGTTGAAGTAAAGGAGAAAATGACAAAAATTCCGTTTGGTCATTTAAAACTAGATTATCATCATTACACAAAAGTCTCTTAATTTCTAAAATTTCCAAAACATTTAATTTTCTACTTTTTACGTTAACATGTAAAATTTCAAAATTAACATTAGAATAAAAATCTGTCAATGCATGATTTTTTAAATGGTTAGAAAAACTATTTGTGTTTTATTTGTTAAAAAGTTAAAATGGAATTCTATCAAGTACCGTCGGTCATCAGTGTAAACAATAATAAAAGAATAGTAACATTTTTCTTTGTTATTTACAAACAACTTCCTACACAAATTGGTGAATTTAAAAAGCTCCCGGAAGATGATGTGTGCCCCCAAGGCCTCATCCTATAGATTCACAAGCTCTGCGAACTTGAGGATCTTTTGTTATGAAGTTGTCTTGTGGAATTATTAGGCTTTACTCTACATGTCCAAAAATGCCTATCCTCTCCTGCTCAAGACTGCTGCAGGCTAAGAGCAGATGGTCTGTAGTTTCATCGTTCATTTCACATCTTCTGCAAAGAGGTTCTGCTGCAAAGCCTGTGCATATGTTTTCTAAAGTGGCCATTTTCTGCAAATCCAACCTACCATTTTCCTAATATTGGACCGACTTAACTTGATAAGATCTGATACAATTTTTGTAGAGGGGGCATGAAGTGTGGGTCTACTCACTCTCAAACCTGAGATGTTTCTCCACCTGGTCCCATGCTCTTTCTTAGCCCAAGTGTTGATAGCAAACAGGCCTTTTCTTGGACATTCCACAAAACGGTTCTGGTCCTATCAATTTTGCTGCTGATGCTTTATTTCCTAACATGTCAGCGTTCTGATTTCTGCTAATACCAGCATGTTCAACAAAGAGTAACATTGTTAAAGCTACCAAGCTGTGATAGGGTCTTGAAGCAATCCCAGACTAGCTTTTGAATCTATTGCTTTCAATTCTGCCTAATAATCACTATATATTTATGCGAATTTACTTATCGTCTGTATCCAAGACTTACATTTTCTTGGGCAAATTCCATTAAATCTGTTATTTCCAGCTGGAATACTATGTGGTAAAGCCTCAATTGTAGCAAAATTGTCTGACCAAGTTTATTTCCATAGATTGATTGATTGATTATGTTTGGAGTCTAAGGGGCCTTTGAGAGACCAGCCCTGGCACCATAACCATATTGTGCCTCCTCATTCTAGCTTAGCAGATCTTATTCTCTTTACGAGTTTAAGTAATCCACTAACTACCTCTTCCAACATTAGTTCCCTAGAATTTTGAATCCAAAAACCTTTTGCCTCTTATTGGTCAGGTCCTCACAATTGAAAATTATGTGGTTTGCGGTCTCATCTTTCCTGCACAGTGTACACACAGATTGGGCCTGATAAGCTCCTATCCTATGCAAATGCATCTCAAACCACAGTGTCCCATAGTAAGTCCTGTAATCTGTCCGAGTTGTCCCCATTTTAGCTTTGCAAATGGATAGAAAGAATCAGATAAAAAAAGATGCCTCTCTGTTTGTCAGATGTATTATTACCAATGTAAAACTGTATCTTAATTCACTGTATTTTCTCTACGACAATTTGCATGGTGATTTGTCGACCATGTATATGAGATTTCAACAGTCTTATTACGTGCATGATTCATCTCCTTGCCTCAATTTGTACAAGTTTACAAATAAAGCCCCGATCTTATAATTGATTATTCCAAATAGAATGATTCAATTAAATCAGGACCTGTGGATGTGCGTCTAGAAATCGAAGCAAGTGAAAATATACCGGCAAATAGTACAGCTCATTGTCTCATTCTACATGACTCGTGTGTACAATCTCCTTTCAGGAACCATTAAAAAGTTAGTGGATTAGGTGCCAATGTGCAGTAATGGATGAATAATGAGTAAAGGATTGAATAGGTGTACGAGTGGTTTTTTTTCTCCATTATTGCTCTGATTGTGAAGATGAAGATATTGACCACGTAATATACTATCATTTCGATTTCAATGTGGAACCATGATTACATGAGTTTCCCCTTATACAAATTGATCTGAAATTTGAAGAAGATTTAACTAAAATTATGCGGGCATTTCAGCAAAAAATCATACTTTGTGGTGGTGGTGAGAGGACGTTGTGCTCACGGATCATTGGATACCATAAAGTCAAGCAGGGTGGACGTGGAGCGAGCTCCTACCAAGCGTCAGGTACCGCCTAATCTATCGTTGGGGATTTTTCTTAAATCTGTTCATTTTTTAAATACCAAGTGTACTAAATTTATCACAGCCGGATTATACCAACACATGGGCTTCGGGCTCGGCCTTTTAGTACAAGCAGACAAAAAATTTTTTTCTTCAATCATCAACTACTTGACGAATTATCCGTGCATTTAAAAACAATAACGGCTGCTAATAACGACAAGAGAACATGTAAATTCAATCTGACTATCAGTGACATAATAGTGCACAATCTTTTTGGCAAACGGTACATTCAATTGTACTACGGGCAGCACTCTATGACCTTGAATGGTGATGAATGTAAACTACTAGAGGAGAGTATGCTGCTCGTGTCATCGAATTGTTTTTTATCTAGAAAGAGTTGCACTCCTACATCATTGAGATCTTGGCTAGCGACGAGCTCATATCTTGCACACTCCCTGAAGCGGACAAATTGTATGACAAAGTTACGTTGTTTAAAAAACATGCAAACGGCAGTGGTTGAATTTCAAGGTTTACAAGATAACGACACCAAATTTATAGTCAAAGAACTGGCCATAGTCGGTGATAATTTTCAAAGTGTTACAGTGTTCAATTCGCCATACAAATTCTCCATCCTTAACGACAAAGCTCAGAGAACAGCATGCTGGTTGCAATAACATTACCACACTATCAGATGGAATGAATGCGCTGTACCTTATAACACGGACATGATACACACTTTGTGCAAACCTTTTGCAATACTTTTTACTAAAGGATAGGAAAAAGCATAATTTTTGAGACAATTCTATCCCAATATCATGGAATTGCCTCAAGAGGAAAAATTCTCCTATTATGTAGACCTTAAGTGTTTATTAACTGAACATAATAGTAATAACTAACAATTGAATTACCTTATATGGTTTCCGCCAGGTGACTTCTTTTTTAAACACTAACACTGGGAAGGTTTGGCCATGGGTTCACCACTTTCGGGTATTTTATCTGACACCTATCTGAATCACTTTGAAAATGCACACTTGCTGTCTAGTATGAATAAATCATTTAGTCAAATTATATCATATACCAGATATGTAAATGATACCTTTATAATTTTTAATGGCACATTCAGACAAATAGAACACCTAAAAAATTATATGAATGGCATAAACAAGCATATTCAATTCACAAGTGAAATAGAAGTCGACAATAGGCTAAACTTTTTGGATATAACGATTGTTAAAGAGAAGGACAAATTCCGCTACAATATATATAGGAAACCCACAACCACTGTTACCACCATACATTCTGATTCACATCACCCTATATCTCAAAAAACAGCCGCATACAATAGTATGATACACAGATTGGTTACAGTGCCTTTAAATAGTGATGACTTTATTGAAGAACTTAATACCATCAAATATATAGCCACGGTCACATGGTCGATAAATTATTAGGTAAAAAATAAAATAAAATTAGACAACCACTTGAACATAAAGACAAGAAGACCTTCATAGCAAGTGAATACGGAAATATATTACCAGCAATATTATCAAAAAAAAAATATATATTTAAACTCAATCTTACAATGTCATTTCGAACCCACAACAATATTAAGAAATTGCTCAATCATAAACATGACAAACATCTACAACTTAAAACAGGAATTTATAAACTGAAATGTGACCAATGTAATAAATTCTATAAAGGCCAAACGGGAAGAGCTTTTCGCCAAAGGTTCAAAGAACATCTGCCAAAAAATAATATCAACAGCAATAAGTCAAATTTTGCAAGACTCCTTATTGACGAAAAACACTCTTATACAGATTTCGAAACCAACCTAGAACCACTACATACATGCAGAAAGGGGAAATATATGGACGCGATTGAAGAATTTGAGATCTATAAATCATTTAAGCATGACTCACACAACTTACTGAACGACCAACTAAACTTCTCTTCCAACACAATATACGATATGGCAATTAAAGTCCAAGATAATAATCTTAAATAAACCATACAGTAAATACGAGACGTTAGTTGTCCAAGGACATCGATATGATGCGCATCCCAAGTGTCGCGATACAATAAGTGATGTATAAATTAATAAATATATATATGTAAATGTCCGTGTGTTTTTATATTTTATTTTAATGTGTTAACGATCTCAACTGAGTGAAAAGAACTCTGAAGATGGAGCAGATGCTTTGAAACGTGTTAGTGTTTAAAAAAGAAGTCACCAGACGGAAACCATATAAGGTAATTCAATTGTTAGTTAAAACAATAGTGACTTGGATACTAGCAACATGATTCTTATAATAGTAATGTAGATAGTAAATGTACACTAAAAAAAGCAAAGTGTTATTACGATTTATTCCTTGCCTAAATTTAATAAGACAAGGGGATGGTATGAAGATAGCTGACCGGCATCTTTAATTATGTGTTACACTCTGGTGTGGCCGTAAAAAGCCCGTAAGGTTGATTGATTGAATGAAGGTCCCTGGAGTGGTGTTAGTTCCTCCATAAACCTGATTGAAGATCACTGGCACAAGTGAAAGACTCAATAAACCTTAAATGAATGGCAAGGAGTCAAAACGTAAGAACACCCACAAAAATCATTTAAAAAAATTAAGGACCACAATTTTGTAATGGAGTGGTGTTCACAGGGAATAGCAATGGATTGGAGCTATTTCCACAAGGGGCTAAACCTCGGCTTGTAATGTGGATGTGAGGAACGGCTTTTCCGTACCAAGTGACGGTTCCAACCCCGTGAAAACACAGAGGACAAGTAATTATATTCTTGATTTTTTTTTTTTTACAAACTTTACAAGATATTTTGGCTAATTTTTTCAAAATTTACCTCTAACATAATCCAGAACGTTGACATCATTCGGAGGCTATTTGAACTAATGCTGTGTTTTAACAACACATTAACTGTTACTAAATCCCTCCATTTTTTACTCCAAGCAATATATATGAAATGCCTTTAGGAACAGGGTTAAATTTGAAAGTGGTTCTCATACCATATAGTCTAAAGCATTTAACATATAACTCATATGTATTTACTACATGTACCATTTACTACTCATAGGACTGCTTAGATTAGCAAATCTAATAGTAGGAAAACTTTTGGTGATTTTTTTCAAAATTTACCACCAACATAACCCAGAACGTTGACGCCATTTGGGGGCTTTTCGAACTAATGCTTGATTAACAACAGCAAAAACAACACATTTTAATTAAAAGGAGAGAAATTGTTTTTATTAAATAAATATTTCACTACAAAAGCAAATTTTCGCAGATTGTGATAAACTACCAGAAGTCAAATCAGTGTTATCAGGTAATATCACCAAAAGTCAAGTCAATCCACTGTGAGTTATCACACCGGAGTTGTACATTTGTATTTCAGTTCATAATGGTACGCAGATAGATGAAACATATTCTCTAAATGTATTTTTGAATTGTTCTTAATATTTTTCCAAGTGGTTAGACGATAGGAACACAAGTGGGCCCCTAAGACATAGTACGTGTAACATACGCACTCAAAACCAACAGTATTTCGGTTGGAAAATTGGTTGCAAAACAGTATTTCGTTTGTAGACAGAGTACTTTGGGTTGGAAAATTAGTTGCAGAAGAAGTATTTCGGTTGAGAAATTGGTTGTAAAAGCAGTATTTCGGTCGGAAATTTGAATGCACTGTTTGCAAATGGATGTAAGACTATCTGTCGACAATAGTAGGACCGTTTAAGGTTCTACCATTTTGGAATAACAAACACTCACACAAACATATGCTCACACACTGACACGTCGTTTCAAGGCCACTTCCGATGACAATATGAACTCAAAAATAATTTATTCGCTAGTAGAGGAATCCCTGCTCGACATACGTAGATACTAGCTATTTCGTTTAGTTTACGATAAAAATGCAACTTTTCAATATGGCGACCAATGATATCTAGAAAACGGTAACAGATACACATTCGGTACTTTCACCATTGTGTTCCCCGTATCCGAAAACATATATTTTGATATCAAATACGACATCGTGACCATTTTTGTCAAATCGGAAGTGAACAGTTTTCGATTTTATTCGACGTACCCGTCACAACGGTGAAGATCCGAGGTCTGTATGACATTCCGTTAGCTAAATACCGCAGTGAGACACATTTTACAGAGGTCAAACCCCGAACACTAGCCGGAGCACCGGGAGGTACCAGTTTCACTGTCAAAATGGTTTTGAAACAACACCTACACGTTTCCATATCATTGATTCTGACAAAACCTCAATCCTCACCCGGAAGAAGAGAGGGGAGGGCTGGGGGCACATACACTAACCTAGACATTTGTTTATATAAGCACATACACAGACCTAAACATTTGTTTATATATAAACACATACACAGACCTAGACATTTGTTTATATATAACCACATACACTGACCTAGATGTTTGTTTATATATAAGCACATATACTAACCTAGAGGTGAGTCCCTAGAACCAAAATATTTTATTTATATAGGTACTTACACGGACTTATATATAAACATTTGTCTATATATATATATATATATAAATATCATAACTCTTTTGGCTGCCTCAAAAAATTGACTTATTTGGAAGCCACCTTAGAACGTTATGTATATATAAATTTTATCGTGAATAATTTGTAATTATAACATCTGTATACCGTTTATCTAATTTGTTAAGTTGAATTATATTCCTAATTTGAATTAGCAAAACTCGTCCTAAATGGCTGCCTCAAAAATCTGTACCTATCTGGCGCATAAGAATTTATAGGCCAACTAACTGCCGTATTACTATATACAAAGGCCGTATGGCTGCCAAAAGCTTTGCCAAATTTTCATGAGCAAGTAACTTTTGATGTAAACGAATCAGTCACCTTACCGGAAGTACAGGGATCGATGCCAATACTCCCCCTCTTCCCAGCCTACTTCCGCTCACAGTTGGACATCTATTCAACATTATTTGCTAATTCTAATTACGTTGGGACTTTGCGCAAAACTACACTATTCCAAAACATATCGACCTTCCTATTTTCTGCAAAATTTAAACATATTGTCTATAGAGAGTGCGTCTATATGCAGGTGTAATATTTCAGAATTAGGTTTAGAGTATCAAAATAAAGAATAAAGTTCTAGTAAATATAATTTTTTTTCATTTTATATTTAATATTTTTCTTTAAGAAATTTTTGGTAATGGATTTCTTCTATCCAGATTTAATTTACTATTTTTGAATGTAACTTTTTACCAGTAGGCCTATATGAACGTTTGTTTGGCCAAAAGTCCTGCAAATATTGGAATGTCTCAGCTTCTAATTGGCGTACGAACGTAATAGACACATCAGTGGAAAGCTCTTGATTGGGAATATCTACCGTGTGCGCCCAAACTCAGGTTCCATATACAGGATGTTCCAAAAAGATAAAACGTAGTGTAAACATATTAACTTTTTTCCTCTTCAATTACTCTAATACGATTCTTTGTTCTGGTGAAAAAAGAATCTTTTTATTTTACTTAGATACAACGTTATGATGAATCAAATTTCACAGTTTTATCTCATCTATTTACATTTGCTATCTGATAATGTAATTAATTTTTTATTGCACAGTGTTCCAAAAATAATGTTTTTAAATACAATAAAATTATTTTATTTTGTGTACAATGCAAAACTAAGAAAAAGTACAAACTGTACTAAAACTGTTTATATCTAAACAACGTAAACCGTAGAAGACTACGAAAAGTCTGTGTTTATGTTCAAAATGTCCACCAAGAGCTACTTGACAATTTTCCAAACGAGTATAAAACGCAAGTATGGCTTTACTTTTAATTTCAGCTCTAATTTTCTGTATTGCTAGTCGTATTTTTCTTTCAGGTTTCATATTTGTAGGTCTATTACAGTAAACGTTTATTTTCAAATATCCACACAGGAAATAAAGTAAAGGATTTCAATCTGGAGATCTAGAGTGTCGTTCGGTGGCCAATTCGCCCAATACATCTGTTGGGTAAAAGCTGATGTAATGTTGCAATACTAGGGAATAATGAATGAGAATTCAGAAACTTTGGACTAAGAGTTAAAAACCAAATCACTTTAGGGTAGAATACAACTCCAAAATAATTCTTTACAAAATGATTTTTGGAACACTCTGTGATTAAAATTTATATATTTAGTTACATTATCAGATAGAACATGTAAACAGCTTTCAAAAGAGATGTCACATGAATGTTTTTCTTGTGTTATGGCCGCGTTAATGAGATAAGACTGTGTAATGGGGAAAAGAATGGGGACTTTTTAGGAGTAATTGAAAGGGGAAACATTAATATCGTTATTTAAAAACGGGAAAAATACATTTAATACTTTTTGGAATATCCTGTATATGGAACCTGAGATTTGGCACTCCCTGTAGGTAGCCCCAATCAAGAGCTTTCCATTAATGTGTCTATTACCTTCCTACGCCTATTAGAAGCTGAGATATTCCAATATATGCAGGATTTTTGCGACAGACTCCAAACATTTTTTTTTGATTTAAAACAAACTTATCGGTAAATTTTATTTTTTCATCTTCATCATAACTTTCTCCGTAAAAAAGGGTAAAGAGATAAACTAAAATCGTTGCAACGTACAAACACGCGGTCAGTTCGCGTTTTCCGTTTGTAGGCCTACCTTTTGTGGTAACGTCACGGAAGGCCTACGTAATAAAACAGAAACTGTAGAAGGATGTCGGAAACAATTTTTGATCTGTAAAGTTGAGAACTGAGATCACCATAAATAGTATTGGATTATTTTGATATCAAAACGGAAGTTACACAATAGTCTATAGTACTACCAGGCTAAATATAAACCCATATCCTTTATATAAATTATGAGGAAAATAATATTAAGATTAAATATAGGCCTACTATATACACATTGTTTCTGTAATGCGCGGAGATAATTTAGGGGGTGCTTATAAGGGTCAAATTTAAAAAAAGTTCCTATAAACACATATCCGGTAACGCTTCTTTTACCAACTATCCGCTATTTTGTTTTTTGTTACTAAATAATTTATATCTCTAGAACAGTACGACCAATTGAGTAGAAATTATGCACGATAATGCTCAATATGCTCTAGTTTGAAAAAAATAATTAACCTGTTCCAAGTAATCCGTTTCAAAATGACGGTAATTTAAAATATACCTACATTAAAATTAGTTTCGATTATTTATCGATTTTATAAATAATAATATTTCACATTGATTGCGAATATAAGTAACATAAACATTAATAGTGAGTAGGCTACCTGTAATAAATGAATAGTCTGACACAGCTATATTAAACAATAACCGTAAAATTAAATAATTTCAAATACATATCGTTTCATAGTGCTACAAGTATAAATAAATAGGCCTAAACTTTGATGTTAAGACAGAGGAAGGGAACCTATAAAGAAAAGATATGATAAGGAATACATTGTGAACCTAAAATAACAGTGTGAACAAAGACCAACTCTGATAACGCATAAACCGCAATTTTTGTAGATGTCGACCAATACGTTTTGTTTTGGACTCTTGAGAAAAATTTGATCAAAATCATTTGAACCGATTTCGAGGAAATTGTAATTTTGCGGTGTATAGTATGAAACTGCATGAACTAATAGGCTCCTATCTCAACAATTTTCAAGGTATCGACTACAAATTTGGTTTTCTAGTAAAACATAAACTAGTTAATGTATATACAAAGTTTTAAGCAGATAGCTAAAAAATTGTTGAAAGTAGTAATTGGTATATATATGCACGGATTTTCCCATCGGTACTACACAAATTAATGCATTTTATCAGTCCTAAAATTTTGAGATATTTAATCCAATTTTGGAATGCAAGCTACTCTGCATGTGTACCTAGTTTCAAGTCATATTTTAAATATTTTTTTAATGGAACCAGAAGAAACATTATTTATATTTTCAGTACCGAGGGTATATTTAGCGCTAATTACTGGCTTTAATGTATAATATTTTCTCTATGTTATGTTAAAACTCGGTACACTAATAATACACTTACCAATATAAATGTATACCTATTTTTTCAGATGTTACCATGGACATTTTCTTAAATAGATAATATAACGCGTTCGGTAGTGCAACAATTCAAGCAGTAGGCCTAATTAGCTCTGTTTTTAAAATATTGATAATATTGACTTGAAATTCGGCACACAAGTGAAGAATGCTCATGAATTACTATACTACGTTTTGAGACGATATTACAAAAATTATTGAAACTGAGTATGTCGAGTTTCCAGTCAATATCTGGAAAATATTAAAACTGGACCTGATTCATGTATGAAAAAAATATTAAAATTATTTTCATAGTAGTAAAATATCGAAAAGATATGCAGCTAAAAATGTTAAGTAGACTTTTAAAAAATCATTTTTTAAAAAATAACAATTCTCTGTTTCTGTATAAATAAAAAAATGGCTTCTCAAAAAATTTAATTACTCAAAAGTGTTACTCAGAGATACAACAAAATATAATTATTGTTTAAACATAAAAGTCCAACATTTTAAATTAAACTCTCAAAAATAACCAGTGGTTCCAGTCCAAAGGAGTCAATATAATTTTTGGTAACAGATTTTATGGTAGGTTTTAGGTAGGTCTCTAATGCCTAATGTCTATTGTCTCTTCGAAAAATGTCAACATAATTTTTCGAAACTGCTTTGCATTGTACAATTTGTATAACAGCTGTTTTAAGAGGGGGCCGGAGTCAACAAAAATATCGCTGTTTCACAGCGCCTTCAAATGCATGAATGCGGTAGCGCCACTATCGCCGCGGCCACTAGTAGGACTAGAAACCCTCTAGCTATAATCGGCTATCGGCAGTCGGTAACCAATAATGTAGTACGGTACAATCATTCTTATCATTCTAGTCATTCTCAGCTGTCCCTGTATCTGGTAATAAAAATTATGGTTTCGGTTTATGTCACCTACTTCACCATTTTTGTCAACTGTCCAGAATGTGCACTTCTTTGTCTTGATTGTGTCCTCTGGCGTTAGGTCTTTAGCTGATGATGGACACTTTATTTCCACAGTGACAATTTCATTCACCAGACCATCAGGACTTCCTCCAAGGAAAGGGTACTCACTGTCGATAAAAATGTCACACTTTTGAACATTTTCCCCGATTTCCTTTTCTAGGTCTACGCTCGCTGTCTCTTCATTGGTCCTGCCATATTGCATAGCTTCACAATCAACAACTGTGTAAAGTAATTGCTTTACTAACGACTCGCAACCAGTGGTTGGACGCATTATACCACACCCGTCCAAAGTGTGATGCCGTTAGAAGGCCGCTCCGCAGTTCCAGCCATTCGCTGCTATCAGACTGAAGGATTGTTTCTCGCTCATCCGGTGACGTTCTTCATCCGTTTTTTTTTAACTGGCCAGAAACTCTTCTGTCTCTTTCCATGGTTTTCTCGTCGATGTCCGGTCTTTGTGCGTTTAGTCCGTAATCAATCATTTCTTCTTTCCCATTGTTTACGAATAAAGACTTGCGGCACCTCTTACTGTTCCTCTTCTGGTCCATTTTCCTTTTCATTTGATTGCTTTTAGTAAACGTACCAGGACTAGATTTATATACAGCCTTGTGGAACTGGTAGTGGGCTTGGCCCGAGTTATGCTGTACCAATAGAGTTGAAGTGTTCAACATCTGCGGGACTAAGTTGCTTGTTGCTGGAGCAGTTGTTGGGTCTTGTTCGCAGAAATATCCTCGTTCCTTACACTGTTTGTGTTCGCCAAAGATATGGCTCGGAATATTGAGAATATCTTGTCTCAAACAATCTATCTTCTCGTTGATGGGCAGGTTTTCTGTTTTCCGGTGTTCTGTAGCCTTTGTTACGTCCACCCTGCATCGCAATATGTTATCCCCAAATTTTTTTCGTAGAAGTAAAGTGAAAGTTAGTTTTACTTTTAGTTCGTAGAAAAAGTTAGTGATTAGTAAATTCCCCTGAAGATGCCGCACCCCGCGGCGAAATGCGCATCGGGAAAACCTAACCACCATCAAGAACTTCAAATGCATAATATATGTCTTAATACCACATAAAGCCGCATACCAAGTTTCATAAAATATATTCACAAATAAGCGATAATACAATTTGAATTATTCTCCATAAGAAAACATTGGAGATGAGTACGCAGGTCTGCTGCAACAAAGGATTTGGATGTAAAAACCACACTAGACAAGTGCAAAAAAGTGAAAGACATATATCTTATCATCGTTTTCCTAATGACAAACCTGACTGATTATTGTTGAGCAAATGGATGTAGATTTTAATAAATTTCATGGACATGTTATTTATTTTTAATAACTAACAGTGTGATGAACCCACCTGGCATATATTTTCTCCTTTTGCCAATGACTCTCGCATAATAAACACGCATAAAAGTAAGTTAAAGAAAATTAAGTATCTAACTTTTATTCATTTTTAAATAGATTAATTTATAATATATCCTTTTCATACTTATTAAATAATATCTGATCAGGAGGTGGTTGGTAATGCATATAAGTTTAATACTTATTTTCTTTTGTTGTTCAGTGCTTCCAAACACGTAGTAATTCTTCGTTTCTTCTTTTTTCATGGAAACTTTTTTAAATGACCCATGTCAAAAACGAACTAAAAAGATATATGCTAAATATAACACTAATCACTAAATCACTAAGTAAGTATAAGCAATGAATACATATAGTATATGTATTCATTGGTATAGCCTAAGTTCACTACTGCAACCGCAACATTTTTTTTGCGTATGAATCATATTAGTGGCTTGAAGCTAGGGCAAGGTCACGAAGACTAAAAAATACACTTTTAGGTGGTTTAAATAATATCGAGTATAGTACTTTCAATTTTCAGACAACCTCTTAGTGAGTAATTGCTACAAATAATTGTTATTAAATTTACGTTTTCATGACATGTAATAGTTTTAGTTTATTTGAATTTTTATAGCCAATCACTGTACGAATTCAATGATCTTATTCTTGAATATGTTATACTAGCTATGTTATATCCATATGTAATATGTTATACCCGCGACTTCTTATACTCTGTAAACTCTAATTGCAGAGGTATTTTTAAACGACAAAATAAAATACTTCTAGTGAATATAACTCAAATATTAGACGGCAATTTTAACGTCACAATACTTAAGTTGATGTATGTTTAAGTTTAAAACATACTTATTTTAAGATCGAATTTTAACAACGGAATTAGTTTTGATAGAAAAACATTGTAGTCTTATGGAGAAATAGATGTTGAATTTCCTAAAATAAAAATATAAAACAAAACTTTTCGTAAACAAATTTATATAGGCTGATACGTATGCTAGTAACAAATTATTTGGCAGTTACGATTTTTGGCAGTTCTCGGTGAAGAAAACATAAACTATACCCGCCCCATGTTAAACTGGGGATCAGAGCCGTGAGCGGTTGAGTTGACTCCGGCCGCCTCTTAAGGAATAAATAGTATCAATTAACTATCTAATATTTATAAAGTGTATTGCCAACATTATTTTTACTCAGAAAAATTATTATTATTAAAATCTCATAAATGTTGCCCTTTTATAGTCCTGGAACATGAGTAAAAAACAAAAAGTTGTGTTTCAAACTTTTAATATTAATTTTTTTATACATTACAAATATATCCATGTTTCAATTTTAAATTCAGTTCAAATACGAAAAGTGGACATCTGAAAAAGCTTTAAATTCTGTACTATCATAACTTATAGCTCCTAAACTGTTAAAGATATAGAAAATACTAATAATAAAAAAGTTTTAAATGATGTGTTTTATCCAAAATCACCATAAAAATAGGAGTTCCCATAAAAAATGTAGAACTAACTGACATATTGGAAAAATGGCAGGTGATATGAACAATTTTTCAATACCTTTAGTTTTAACTCAATAAAACCTTGGAGTTAGGCCTACTGTTTAAAGTTTTTTTGTAACTTTTGTACTTTTCGAATAAAACAGTAGTCACACTTATTTCAACCACACAGTTTTAGAAGAAATCTCCAGGAACACTGAACTGTTTTGTAAATATTCATTGATTTGATTTTTTTGTAACTATATGTATTAATTCATATAAATGTAATGTGGAAGTTTATTTATTTTATAAAATGTATTATATATAGTCTACAAAGTTCTTTTTATATGTATGTAATTTTTGTTTTTTTTTTTGTTTTGTAAATTTTGTAAATTTTTGTTTTTTTGGTCAGTTAAAAACTTCCCGCGAGAAAGCTTTAGAAAACATTTCAAATTTATTTTGAATTGAATTTGAAGTTGTTTTTTTAACAACTGCTCCTTTATATCAATACTTTGCACCACTCGCATCCATGACTTGGAACCGTGTATTATTTATGAGTTCCTGGCATTTTAAAATGGAATAGAAAATAATAAAATATTTTACGCGACAGGCCTTGATGTTAATTCCTTATTCCTTAAATTGCATAATGATTGGTACACGCGTTTCACCTAACTGATTGGCAAACAAACATACAGACAAAATTCTAAATGGTTCTATTAAAATATCCCTCATAAAACCCGCGTTAAAATTCTCTCTTGGTCCAAGACAAATATTCCAATATATAGAGACCAAAAACGAATGGATATTTTTCATAAAGAAATTATCTCGTTATTTTTATTTTTTACCTGAATTTACGCGAGCAGAGCAAGCAAAAGTATAGCTCCCCAGTGAATGAAGGGAGTTAAAGTCAGGTTATAGACTTTAGTGGTGACACGTAGGTGGAACGGAGAATACATAATCTGTTGCGATATTGCAAATAACAATTTATTTAGCAAGTAATTTTGAAGGATTAATGTTTCGGAACAAGGAGCTCAATCTGGAGTTAATTCGATGTAATTTGGTTAAGGTTACGTAATTACACATAATGAAACTGTCCAACAATAAGATTGCAATCGACATTTGCGTGAAAAGAGCATTCCAGTCTTTTGAAATTGTTTTAGTACAATGGCTTTTATCTTTCTCTGTAGCCGAATAAACATTAAGAACTCATGCATTAAAAAAAATATGAGGTCATATTCATTATTTAATTTCAGAATGTCCTGCAAAAAGAATAAACGGCCTTGAGTAGACAATGGAATTAGCTACACGGTGTGGTAGACATAATTAGTTCACGCTGTCAGCTCAACTCATTGCCACATCTTTTCATGCAGATTCCTTATTTTCCTTGCTTACAATAAAATTATCACGCCTTGAAAACGAAAGCAATGTTTTTGTGTTGTGACTGGGCAAATATGGAAATCGAATTTTTGTTTTCTTAGAAAATCATTTATTATGCATTAAGTTCAAACAAGGTATTCATTATGCATTATAGTATTATTATACTATGCAAGGTGTGCATTATAGTATTAAGGTAAACATACGGCTTTACTTAAGGCGAGAGAGGGGTGACTTCATGATACAGGGTGAGTATACTTCTAATATTTGTTAACGCTTATAAAGGAAAAACCGTCGTCTACTGCGTAATAAACGCTTTCTAAAGCTTTTCCAATTTGTTATTAAAATGATGCTTTAAAGAGAGTTTTGTTCACCTTTCAAAATTTATAAATACCTTTTAGCACTTTTTTAAATGATTGTTTTGTCTTAAAGCGAAAGACCATAACCATGTCATCATCGTCTTAAAAAAAGAAGAAAAGAGTATAAATTAAAGACCCCTAACCCTCGATACTCTAGTAGCGTCAGGGTCGAAAAATAACAAGGTTTAGTCAAGAGAGATCTGATTGGAAAGGTAAAAGAGAGGTATTTAACCCAATACTACATGGAAAGGTGTAGCTCCAGCCTGAAAAAGATAGAAAAATGAGCGTGAATGTTCTGTGTAATAATTACTTCCCAAAGTTTTGATTATATGTTTAGACAAAATTAGAAGTAGGCTATTGTGTAGTTTTATATCAGGCTTAGGTAGAACAAGAATACTGTGTGTCATATCTTTCGATTATATTATAATAAACATTGATATGTCTTGGAAATATATTGGAGGTTTAAGGTATAGTTTAATTCAGTGTTTAATAAATGAGAATACGATTAGGCCGACACAGGTTAGTATGTTCAAAAAGTTACCATCACAAGCTGAGGTGGCTTTGTTTAATAAACTCCCAGAAAGCCTAAACAATATTCAAAATTATAATGAGTTTAAGAAAAACCTAAGACAACTTTTGTTGTCTGGATATTTTACTCTGTGGGGCAGTTTCTTTGTCATGAAAAACACACAACCCTATTGAGAATGTGAATTTCCGTTCTCGCCTCAACTCTCACAAGTTTCTGTTGATCAATATTGGCATTGGTTCAATATCTTCTTACCCCAGCAATGTACACTTTTGTTTAAAACATTTAGCTAATTGTTTTGTATTTAAATTCATTAATTATTATTATTACTGTTTCGCTATATTATATAAATTGAATTAGACCTAATAATAAATAAAACCAAAGACGGTTTTAATTTTTAACGTGGTTGAAAATTCTGTTAATTAGGCCTACTTATTGGCTGCATAGGATTTCATGAAGTGTCTTGACATGGTAAAATCAGAATCAGGACCGAAATTTTGCGACCAGGTAGGGCGTAATCATCTGGTAAATTTAATTCTTTTCTGATAAGTTTCATACACAAAGAGATGTTATTGAATACACCACCGTCCGATATCCATCCTTGGGAACCGACTTTGACGTAAACAAAGCAATAGTTGGCATCTACTATACCAAATAAAGCGGTGCTTTCTATCCCTTATTAATTATGAAACTCGCTTACCGAGTTATCTGATTTTTTTGATTATGACATGTTTTCCATCTATGCCCTCAACAATAAGGAAAATTTAATCCTTTCGTAATCACCTGATTTCCATTGTAGAGCACTAAAGAGTACCTGCAATGATACAATTTAGAGTAATCGTACTTACTGGGTATAAATAACAATATTTTATTTATAGATTAATGATTATTTTATAATTAGTTCTACACTTATCTGTGAAAATCTAAAGTTATTTCAACCATATGTTTCTCAATTGATATTGGATTCAATATGGAACAAGTCGAATACTTTCGGACTTTCACAACCACCCAGGTTTGAATATAATTTTGCTGAAACGCTGAAACCAATTACAACTACGAGGAATACTAAAAGAAATGCTGCAGATGAAAAGGTGAACGAGGCGTACAAATTCATGAAAAAGGCTGCTGATGAACTCTATAACAAAGATGAGTGGAAAACAAAACGACACGGAATTAATTGTTGGTCCAACAACTAATTAACAATTTACTTTTCGATTTTCAAATGAAGGAAATGGAGGAAGAGGAAACGATTGGAAGAAGCAAAACAGTGTATTCCTCATTAAACCTTTAATTGTCTAATTATTAACGTCAGCAACCAGATGAATCCTCATCGAGTGCATGCGGCACATTAGCAAGCAACAATTCATGTTTCTCATTTGACAGCGTTAGTGAGTAAACGATAAGCAGTACTTTGCTTTCCACTTTAATAGCAAACGTTGACCTGGAGGTGGAGGACGAACTAGAAGAACCCATATCATTTAAAAATAAGTAATTTAACATTGCAATTAATACTTGCATTGCTTAATACTTTGCATACATTTAAAACCTTCATACTTTAATTGGCTACACAAATAAATATAGAATGTGTGGATAGGGAGTTAGAGCCAAAAAAGTAGGGTACAGTGAACTCATGTGATGTAGGAAATGTGGGAAAAGGGTCACATAGCAAGGGAGTGTAGTTCAGGTACACCTTTATACCCAGGAAGTTGCATGAAGACTATCTCAATTCTAGGCAGACTTATGACCCACATACACAGAATATGGCCTATTTCAGGCCGGGGCAGATGACAAATACACAAAATTTCTCATACCCTGTCTCTGCATATCATGGGGGAAATAGTTATAAGGGGGGACAATTTAATCAGAGTGGGCTATCACAACAATTGCCACGACAGGAAACTGAGTAGCACAGCTGGGCATCGCAAACAAACTTACCGCAACGGGTTTTAGAGGGCAAAATAATGCCTGGGAAGTAATAACAATAGAGGAACTAACGGTGGAAAACCTCAATTAAATAACAACCAAAGGGGTTTCCACGGAAATGGGGGTAAAAATTATCGGGGGACAGAAAATGGACATAATAGGGGGTAATTTAAATGGGAAAAGAATGAGCTACCGCGCCGATACTCGTCCCCAAAATTAGGAGATCACCCACACGAACCTCAACAGCATGGTCCCAGTAACGAAAATAATAAATAAGAAAATATGCGATGTAACGGTTTTCTGCAAAATTGAAGGACAATATGGGCGAATTTGATATTTAAAATTCTGGGGGCGGAAGTTAGTCTTTTAAATAAAAATCATATCAAACGAGATAATATACGATCCGGAAGTAACAGTGAGGGAGTGACAGGGTAAACTTTGACCATTATCGGAACCCAAACTACCGATTTAAAAGTTTGTAATTACAACATCAAAGCGAAATTTCAAATTTATAAATATAATTAAATTTAAATTTTCCATTTAAATATAATCAAGGGACACTATCTTAAAAATGGGAAGCGTGTAAAGATTATACACGCAAGATAATACAGTAATAATTATGGGAAATATGACAATTAAAATGGCGGGATTTAAAACTTTTGAAAATTGCAATACCTTTATTCGATTTAACAAAGGATGGCGTGAAATTTCAATGGATGGAAAAGTGTCAATTGGCATTTGACGAACTGAAAAGAAAACTAATGGAGGCACCCATTTTAGTATTTCCGGATTAAAAAAAAAAAATGTATTATCAACGGACGATTCACTTAATGGTTTCGGGGCAATATTGAGTCAAGATAGGCCTATAGACGGTAAATTACACGCTATAGCTTACGCGAGTAGTTTTGCACAAGACTGAGAAAAACTATTATGCCAAAATTCTTGAATTAGCGAGTATTATGTGGGCAGTAACATTATTTCGGACATACTTAATAGGACAAAGATTCAAAATTGAAACAGATCAAGGCTCTTTGTTACTTGATGTCCTTAAACTATCCCACGAGTAGGATTTTGCAATGGTCTTTGAAATTAGCAGAATACGATTATAAAATTATACAACGTCCGGCAAAAAAGCACTTAAACGTTGATGCCTTAAGCAGAAACTTTACGAAGACGTCAAATTTTGTAGTGAAAACTAAAAAGTTACTACCTATAATAGATTTAGATACAATCCGAATTGCACAAAAAGATGACCCAGAGTGTCATCAATTAAAAGCGAAGAAAAATTATAAAATTAGTCCCGAAAAAATAATATATTAGCTAAAGGACGATAAATTAATCATGGCACCAAAGATATTGAGAACAAAAAATATTTATTTAATCACGATATCCCAACGTCGGGACATGCGGCAGTTCAAAAAACATTAAAGAGAATAAAAATAAATTTGTTTGGATTAACATGAAAACTGAAGTGAATAATTACGTTAGTACTTGTAAGTCTTATACTCAAAGAATGGACTATGGAAAGGCACGAGCGCCTTTGGGAGAGATTTTTACTTAAGCAGAAAACCATAAAGCACGATTTGTATAGATATTTTAGGCCCCATGTGAAAATCGACAAATAATAATAAATACATTTTAAGCGTACTGCACCACTTTACGAGACATGCCACCTTTATTCCATTGAAAAATCAAACTGTGGAAACCAAAAGTAAAAGATTGTTTAAAAGAGTAATTACCATTTACGGAATAACGGAGGTTCTGATAACGAACCGCGGTGCAAATATTTACTAGCGATATAATGAAAAACCTATGTAACTTGTTAGGCATTAAATAAAATATACGACCCTATATCATCCTATGTCTAATGGTTCATTCTACGATTTGCAGGAGGTTATCTCATTTTACGAATGCAAATCAATCAAATTGGAACACGATTTTGCCTTATGTCATATAATTCGCAAGTCTACTGAACTACCAATTTCAGTTCATACGAACTTTTATTCGGTAGGAATATGAATGTTCCACTAGAATGAACTTTGACAATAATAAACGATACGGTCATTTATGATAACTATTTGGAAAATTTGGAATAAACTTTGGAAGGGTCCCTATCAAATAACAAAAACCTTATCAAAATTGAACGTTGTGTTGAAATTCAGAAATCGGGAAATTCCAGTCCATGTTAACAGTTATCTAGGATAAAGGACAACTATGTCCAACATTAAAAAAAAAAAAAAAGTATAAATAAAGTGGAACACAATTTGCACACATCAGGTGAGAACAGCCAAAGGGCCCGAAAACGGTCCAAATCAGACTTTAAATAACTCCATCCAACCCGTAACAAATGTTGTAAGGTCACCGGATCAAATACAAGGGACTAGTAATCGACCCACAACCTTAATAACAAAATTCCTCATAGGTCTAAAAGTGAAGGATTATGACTTAACATAGGAACTTGCAGTCAATTGTTTTCGTTGGCCCACCAATAGGTTTCATTATTTCATACTTATACAATCGATCATATTAAAGTTAGTTACAATGTTTTCTACGAATAGATTTTTAATGTAGAAAGAATAGGCAAGGACTGGTCATCATGTATATAATATCGGGGAGTGCGACATATTTATAGAATCGCAAAATAAATCGGGTTTTTACACATATATAATTCAAACCGGTTCGGGCAAAGTGTAAAGGCAATATCGAAGTTAATATTAGCAGTTTAATAATAATTCCAAATATTATTAACGAATAAAAACTAGTTGGATTGGACAGATAACTTGGGTATAGCAGAAAGGAAGACAAAATCGCACGAAGCCTGGTGATAATATTACGCCGTAGTCGGCAAGAATTTTGTTGCACGTATATTGCCTTCAAACAGTTTCACAGAACGTTATTATAATGGCTAAAAATGCTATATGACTATATGGATTAATTAGTTAGACTAAATAAACAATGAGTGATATGAGATAATATATTTATAGGATTAACGAAAACTATTTAAAAAAAATAAATATAGAAGTTAACCATAGTTGTCAGTATACCAAGATGTAACAATTTGTTTCTATAAGTGCTATGTCGTATAACAAGGGATTCGATGGGTATTTCAATAACGTATGGAAATGTAAAAGTTTGATAGACCCAATATACGAGTATAATCTTTGTCGTACAAGACCCAAAACAACAAATTATACTTTGAAACTGAGTAAGAATGGTCAATCAATCAGCTCTTTAGATAACACTCAAAAGATAAAAATCACACTTTAAAATTGTTCCTACCTCACTTTCTTCAATATATACAAAGAAATATCACAAAATACTCTAATTTTTTTTTAAGTCTCGCCAACTTACGAAGGCCCTATATAGTACATAGATGGGGGAACGGCATGTCTAACATCAGGTAATGGACAGGTGAAATTTATATAATAGAATGACGTATGGCAATAATAACCTTATGGGCACCTTTAAGTTATTTTTATTTACTATAATGATGAGGAAGTTATCTACAGTAATGTAAATATTATTAATACACGCATATAATATGGAAATATTTATATCCGAGCAAGCGGTGATTCAAGCGAAGGTTCTTACATGGTTAGTGAGTGCAGAATTACTGCTGACTATAGGTGTTTGACCAACACTTGTTAACACAGCCTCTTACACATAAGTTTGACATTTTATCGGTTATTTTACTACAATATTATTCGAAGCAAAATTTACGACTGGGTATTTATCACATATAATTTTATCTAAATTATACACCGATTTTATTGATATTACTAATAGATAGTTCGGCCACTACGGAAAATGAACACTGGGGGTAAAGTCAAAAATGTTCCCACATTTTCCTTTAGTATTGGAGTTATCAGATAAGCCTGATGCCATTTCAGGTTTAAATAGATACCTCACCTCTTTACAATATCAAAATGTTTGTATTATGTTAATAGAGGACGAAAGTTGTTGGTCCTCGATATATTTATTAAAATAAGTTGATTTTTTCACCTAACTTACTTGTTATGCAAATATATTACTTGATCTGGAAGCTATATTTGATGCATAAAGTATTTTTATCTTTGATTTTTGTAATTGTCTGGGATTGAGAGTTGCATCTAATTTGGACCGCGTTATGACAATATGAATCAAGTGTTGTCCTTGAATGTTCACACCTTTATTAACATGTCGGTTTGCACAGGAGCGAATCAGAGAGATGCCTGTTTTCGGATTTGTTTTCCTTTGAAGTATAAGTATGCAAAGTTCACTAAAACAAAATAAATTAATGTAGTAAAACCAAGGTTTAATGAAAAAAAATTTTTGCTTCTTTTCCATTTAAATATAACCAATGGACACTCTCTTAAAATGGGAAGTGTGTAAAGATTATACATGTAAGTCAGAAACAAAAAAAGAGGGGAAAATGGGCCATTAATGCGTAGGAAAGACTATAACATAATCAATAAATATTAACAAATCCTTCCTACAACAATAATAAAATACCCGGTTAAAAACTATAGGACTCAATAGCAGGCTCTGAAAGGAAAGAAAGGGGTAAGGTTTAAAAAAAGAAAAGAAAAAAAGATATTTGTTATTTAAAATATTGTATATTACAGAGTAACGAATGGGTAGAATAAAATAAGATAGTATGATTGTGATATAGGCCTATGAGGTTTCCGTCTATTGAGAAATATAACTGACAAAATATACGAAAGTCTTAAATGGGGTAGACGTTTAGTTTCTTAAATCCTTTGTGATAGGGGATGTCGTTTTCAAATTATAAATGAGTTAGACGTTTTGTGTGAATCTCACAATCTCTGTAGCGTATTATTTGAAAAGTAAAAAGATTATTTTTAAGGATCACATGTCACTTGGGAAAATTTTTATGATCATTATGAAAACCCGAAATGAATGCCATAATGCAATTGCAGTTGCATCTTTATTTATTTCATAAGCGCCTACGCTAACTCTACATTTTTTGTATATTGTTTTCATACTTCTGGGCAGGGATTTTTTGTTTTATTGGTGAATTTTGTTGTTGTTGCTATAATTAGACAAAATTTTTGAAAGTCAATAATAGTGGACAACATTTTTATCTAAATTAGAACTAATTTAGAACTAATTAGAACTACTGAGCAGGAACGGACATGGACAAAATCTTACGTGTTGGTAGGAATGTGTGTTAGCAGATCTGCATAAATGTACCGTTGTGTGAACGAGTGAATGAATTTAATTTATATATGTGTTGTAACGAATATACGTTGCGAAAAATAAAAATAAATTAAAGAATCACATTTAAGAGGGATTTCGATATTTTCAACGTGAAGGAAATCGATAGTATAGGATTTAGATAAAGGGTTTTCAGGGTCGTGAAATCTTGCAAGCTCAAGTATCGTTTAGGCAGTTGATAGAGCGAAGCGTGACTAATGCGCGAGCGCGAGGTATACATTGAGGTCTACGAAGAGACATTCAAAATAAGTCGTCGAGTAATACTCGGTAATGTTGTATGAGGCGATTTAGACCAACGATTCTTCATAGAAAGAGCACTCGAGAAGCCTACGCTCATAGAACGCTGGCCGATTACGACAAGGATATATTTATTTTCCTAAATAGAGTACAATAGAAAAAAATTCCATACATTTGTGGTTTTATGAGTCGCAAATGAATGAGATTTATGAATGTATAGGTCCTAATGATACGTTCTATAGACAAAACAGGGGATCTATTCTATGACAGGCGCGGAAAGAATAGTTTAACTGTCCATAACGTATTTGCCTATAGCAAGGTAGTGACGCGTTTGGTAGTACACACACGAACCGCGTCAGTAAATATTATACTTTTTTTCCTGTCTTTCTTTCTTTTATTTAGGGAAACGAGTTTTCAATACAATTGTTTATCAATGCATAAAGCTTGCATAGAAATTAATACGGGATACTTTAATACTAGTTAAAACTGGGGAATTGTCGTGGAACTTTAAGTAGTACGAGAACGTAATACTTGATATTATGATGACGAGAAGTAATATTAATTCATCGTTACATAGTGATATAACTGTCAATGTTAGCGCGGGCCAGTAGCGGTTCGTCCATTAGGTTCTCTTGTTCAGTGAACCTCTTAGATTAATTAAACTCCACGGAAAATAATTAACTTTAACCAAAAACTGAAGTAGTGTACGTGAGAAACCTGAAGAAATTAATTTACGGCGCTAGAATCAGATCGAAGTGGCCATAACGACGTAGCTGGTTCACTTTTCGATGTAAACCTCGTCTTTAGGCGCGGGGTAAGGGGTGTGCGGAGGGGGCTTGTTGGTTTATAATGGAAAATTAGCTAACAATCAGAGCTAGCGCGTATCCGATTGCTGCCGGCAGTTCCTCCAACCCCTTTGTATATAGGGCTCTTGTTCTGAGTTAGAACGGCTCCGTGAGACACTAGTCCAATACCATAATATGCAATATACATCGTTGAAACGTTGTGTTGTCTGATGATTGAGTTGGTTATGGTTATTTTGTTGTTGTTGTTATGAATTGTGGTGCAATGATTGTGCAGATGCAGTGATTGGTGATTATTATTTAAGAAAAAAAAATAAAGTTCAGTATTTATTAAATAACAACGTTTCATCTTTAACAATAGAAAAAAAAGCTCAATAAAAGAGCTTGGAAGGCCAAAGCCAGTGCTAAACTTATCACAAAAACAAAAAGTCAAAGGACGTGAGTAGCCTACTGCCGGTCATTTAACGATAAGTATGAAAGGAATTCTTGGATTTGTGGTTGTCATAGTTTGAACAAATTTTTGTTTAGTTTTCCTTGTCTTTTGTTTGCTAAAGGTAAAGACAATAACTGGACGAAAACTGGAATTGTTGATTTAGGACACTTGTCTCAAAAAATAAAAATAAAAACATGAACAATCAATTTCTCACGGTAGTGCATGTCTTGATCTTTCCATATTAGTGCCAACGATTGAGCGAGACTTTCAGGGAAAACATTGAAAAGCAAAATGGTCCAAGTTAGAAGATATAGGTATGTCTTGTCAAAATAATTGATTGTTTTAGATTTTGTGATGAATTTGAACTAGCACCCCACGTCCATGATAAGAAGTTAGATTCAGAAAACCCTGGAATTTTCAAGTATTTAGTAAATTATTCTCCTAGAATGACAACATTCTAAAGGAACAACTTCAAACTGCTACTGTATTTAAGGGGACCTCTAAAGAAATTCAAATTAATCTTTTAGAGTGTATGCTTTATGTTTGACAACAAAACATACTGCAGAAAATTCGTAGTGCTGATTACGTGTCCGTAATGACAGACGAAACTACTGATATTTCAACAAAAGCCCAAATGGTTGTGGTTTTCCGTTATGCTCTTAAGAAAGGGCTTCCAGCGGAACGCCTTTGGAGATTTGTCAATCCTTCAAACACAAATGCAAAAACTCTATCTGCTTGCATAAAACCGTTCTAATTGATGTGATTGGTGAAAATAAGTTAATATTAATTTCCCAGAGAGTACCATAAGCTGGGTACTAATACCATGAGCGGTCACCACTCAGGTGTTCAAAGCGAAGTACACAAATGCACATTTTGTGCACTGTTATGGGCATCAACTTAACCTAATTATGTCGCAAGCTGCAAATTAAAACAAAGAAGTAAGAGTTTTTTGCCAACCTACAAGAAGTAAACTTTTTTTTTAGTCATCCCTCTTAAAGAACTGATGCATTAGAGAAAATTGTGAAAAAGAGGCTCCCTTCTGGATCATCTACTAGGTGGAAATATAATTCTAGATCAGTTCGTTAGAATTTTTTCCCAACTCTTTATGAAAATTTGGAAGGCTTAATTTTGTGTTTAAAAAGAATGAAGAAACCAGTGCTAAATCTGCAACAATTAATCGATCACAAGGTTTGAGGTTAAAGCTGTTGCATCCACAGTTCGTGTTTTGGCTCACTTTTTTCACTAAAGTTATGCATCCGATTTTGTGCGATTCATTTCAAAAAAGAAATATTGATCCCGTTTGGGCAAAACAAGCAATTTCTTAGTTTAAAGGGGAAATAGAAAAAAATAAGAAAAGTGTGGATGAAATCCAAGTGGAACAGGCACCAGAAACCATACCTAAAAGAGCTTGTTTAAATGAAAATCTACGTATGACGAGAAATGTAGCAGCTAAAAAAGTCTGTGACACCATCGTCATACAAGAAAAAGAGAGGTTTGAATTTACAGGACACCTAGTAGCAGCAAACCTGTTTGACAATGCAAATATTGGCGCATTTAACAATAATTTCCCAGAAAAATTATTGGAAACTACTGTGGTCATTTCCTTTTTTTGAAAAGGACAAACTAAAAACAGAACTTTAAATTATCTACGGAAGGGAAGATTTTGAAAGTGTAAAGATAGTTACTCACTTACTTGGATTTCTCCTTGAAAACAATTTAGGTGAGTGTTTTAGTGAAACTGTGAAATTGTTAAAAGTTTTAATTACTATTCCAATGACTACAACAGAAGCCGAACGCTGCTTTTCTTGCCTAAAAAGGGTGAAAACCTTTCTAAGAAGTACTATAGACGAAAATCGGCTCTCCGCATTGACAATGATGTCATTAGAAAAAGAAATGACAAGAATAATAGTTAACTTCAATGAAAGAGTAATTGAAAGATTTGCAACAAAGTAGGAGAGAAGAATGGATTTTTTGTACTAAAATGTGTCAACTGCAGGAGTGAGTGATGTGGAAGTATAAATTATTTGCAGCGGTTGTAAATATTTGACTTTGGCTCAGCTGCTTGTTTGGATTTTAAGTATTATTTAATTAAACTTTAATTAATCTGTTGTGTCTAAAGTGTGTGTATGGTTTTTGCTAATATGTAGTACTAAAAAGGTTTTAAAACGCTAATTTGAGGTTAAATTTATGACATTTTTTTCCCGACCCCCCGATAGTAGTGAACTTCCAGTATTTTTTAACGAGCCGCCCCTGGCCCGGGATACACAAATAGGATGTTATTTCATGATATGATGGAATTAACATAAGCGACGCGAACATTGTACTTTAGAAGTGGTATAAATTGATCATAGCTGTTAAACTACAGCAATCTGATATCTTTTGAATACACTCAGCATTTTAGGAACTACACGTGTTTTAGACACAGGCAGAGCTGTTCGTGCTAGTACTACGAATTTTATTTTGATTAATTTTCGATTATGAAATAATTAGTGCTACATATTCGAAAAAAGGGATAAAATTTGAAAATCCTTAATACCTTCTTGTTTGTTTTTAAATTTGATAATAACAACGCATACTAATTTTTAGATACAGAATATATTATGACTATGAAAATATTTAAAATGCTTGGACCTAATATTCTTTGTGTATGTGTAGAAATGCAAGAGGAGACGTGGACTTCAGAGCAGCTTTGACCTTTGAGAGACTTAACACCACAGCAGCTGTCTTCATACATGATAATGAAAAATCTAACCACACCATGTTTTAATTTTATTGTTTTGTTTTTAGAAATGTTTCTAAATGAATTCTGTTTTTCTTTCAGTATATTATTTTGGGGTAATTTTTCATAACCTTTATTGGTCATACAGTAGTTATATAAATTAACTTTTGGACATCACGTCAATAAGTTTTACTTTTTCAACACATTCATTTTCTAACAAAGTTACATTATAGACTAGAAGTTATATGAATATGGATATGCAAATTGAAGGGAAAAAACAAAAAATTAACGAATGTCACCTAATTGCAGTATAAGAGTAATGTTACTGGTAATCTTGTCTTTGGTAAAGAGATGGAAAGAAGGTCATAGAATCTGGAGAGGTGAGGATAATCGTTTCTCTACAAGTCAACTAATTTGGTTTTATCCTCCTTAGGTGCCGAGCAATGCCGACAAACAATTGGGAGCGTCTCCTCATCTCCCAGCTGGGCATCTGCACACCCACTTCTGTAAAGTCAACAATACTCAGTGCTACACATCTCATTAAAATTTAATAAGAAAAATATTGCGAATATATTAATTTTAATTTTTTTTATGGTGAATGGGTTAAATTATAAATTATAAAAGATATAAATGAATATTGTTTTGAATTTTAAAAGGCATATGTTAAAAAATGTCAATGACATTATTAAAACATTAATGGTATTTTCATAAATAATAATTTAAAAAAATTAAAATGAAAAAGAAATGACGGCGGAATGTAACTTATAGGACATGATAATAATTAAAATATTAATTTTTTTTCTTTTTTCTTTTTTTTTTTTTTTTGATGAAACTGTTAGAGGCTGAATTATTTTAGCCTCATATTTTTATAGTTCAAAAATAAAGGGGAGAAGTAAGAAATCTGTAAAAGAAAAAAAATTAAGTGGTTTTTAAAAATTTATTTTCTTTTAACGGGAGCGTGGGGCACAAAATGAGAGTTCAGCCATGGTTTACAGTATCCTCAAAGTAGGAATGTGTTTGGGGTGGAGAGGAAAAGAGGGGCCCCCATACTTTATTTGTTGCGTTTTCTTTCAGCGGTACAACTCCAATAAAAAAATATAGACCTCAGGTGCTTCTGTTTAAACGCGTATCCTACTTTCGTTTCCTTTATCGGTGTGAATAAGAATGAAACGTTTACAAAAGTGCACATAGGTGCATATTAAAGAGATGGACACAATTTAGTAAAACATTTACTAAATAAAAAAAAGTATGTAATATTTGTTACTAAAATCGATCTCATTCATTCAAGGTCTAAGTTTGACTATTCGATTTACAGAGTGTTCAGAAAATGTCGTGCTAAACTTTGTATTGGTCATAACGATCAAAATAAAGAAAAAAGTTTCTGTAAACGTATGTCCTGGAAACGTTTCATTTACATCTGTTAAAAAAAATATTTTCCATTCCTTTTATTACATTGGGACCAACAAAACATGATTTAGATTGAGAAAGAGAGAATGAATAATAAAGCTCACTTCAACTACAAACTAAACAAAACAAATAAGTTGCCATATGACATAATAATACATGACTTAAAGTTAAAATACACAAAAAACGAGAAAAAACTAAACAAAATAATATTACTTCTAAATCCTAAAAAAAATCTTACCCTAGAACTGGCAAAACTTAGCAATGTTAATTTTCTTCGCTTGTTTAAAAATTAATAAAATATATTATTTTTACACAAAACCTAACTTATAAGATATCATTTTTCTCAGAATGATGCGTAGAATTTATCTATGTAAAAAAATAAAAAAATATAGGAAACGGTTTTGGAGTAAGTATGTTAGATGTCAAAAAATGATGTTATCATTTTTCAGAAAAACCTGTTTCATCCAAAATCAATAGCTTGCCAGCTTTATATATATAAGTTTTGTATAATATTTGTGAATATATTTATAAAAAAAAAATTTTTGTTACATTTTCAAAATTGTTTTACGAAAAAGGGGAAATTGGTCAGCTTATTTTCAAAAATTCACCAAAAATTGTCATTATATTCAGAAAGGTTCATAGAATTTAGTAGTGTAATGAAAAAAAGTTTGAAAAATAATTTTGGAGTCAGTAAGGCAAAGAACAAAAAAAAACACACAAAAATCGAAGGCTAAATTTCACTTCAAAGTCCAATTGAGCATAGAATATTTTGTTTTACATTTTTTTCAAGCATTACAAACGTTTTCTAGTATAAATGTGAATAACAATTAGTAAAAAAAAATCAAATTCTAAAATTTTCAAAATAATAATACCACTTTCCCGTAAAAAGTGGTAATCCACCAAAGCTAGTAGTAACTTGTAACTATGTCATTGTAAGCCTAGGCTCTAAAACAAAACCACTAGATTTCACTAACACAATATACTAAAACAAAAATATACGGAATGAAATAAAGCAGCCTCCATGGGTCTGCTAGTTTTGAGGCTGCATATTTCTCAAGTAAAAGTGCATATTTTTTGCACTTCTATCAAAGGATTATTGCTCATAATAAAAATATATGTACCTCCCCAACAACAGATTCCATATTCCAACCTACTCTGTAGCATTGAAAAATATATTTTACGCAGAACAGACCTAGGAACAATTTCCTTCAAGTGAAAAAAATAGCCTACACGTAACATTCTATTTTAGTTGGATTGCAATGCCTTTATATGAAACTTCCATGACAGACCTTCATCTAAAATCACTCCTAAATATTTACACTAATTAACTTGTTCTATTACAATGCAAGAACTACATGTCATATTTCTTATTACACACTTGATGCACTTATACAGTAGAGGTGTTGTAAACAATTTCGACTCTCCTCCCAAATTAAAGTTCAGGTGTACACACCTTCTTTCGAACTGCCAGGCCATGATTTAGGCGTGCTGTGTGTAGTGTTGATATAAGTTTCATATATATATATATATATATATATATATATATATATATATATATATATATATATTAATGGCCGTCTTTCAGATCTGTACTGTTTTATTTTTATTTAAGTAGTCCCACCTTTGGAAAGCAATGTGTTGTTGTTCCACAAGTATGCGCCTATTATTTCTAGTTTTTTTCCCCCACTTGTAATCTAATTTTGTAACTATTTTCCTTAGACTTGTTTTACCACCTTTAAAACCTACATCTTTCATTAATTTGGTGTGCAATTTTGGGATGGTAGGGACGCATTTTTCAATAAGATAAAAATTATTTATAGTTCTTCTAATCACCCCTCTATCAAAATCATTAATTCCCGTTACAGGTTTATCACGCTTTCTCCTTTTGTTAGGAGTTACAAACAAATGTTCACCATTAGTTCTCTTTGTCTCTCGATTTATATTTATTAGTGTATTCCGTGACACTCCAGTTGCTGCCGACACTCTTTCCTGCACTTTCTTGAAGTCTATCACAAAGTTTCCGTGTTCAGTTTCTTTCTTCATAATTCATAACGTTGTAAATAATTTCACGACTTTGACTCTTTAACACTTTACATCATCACACTTAACACCTATTAGTCGACCAAGTTAACATTTTATGCGGGAAATAGGCTATGTGAAAGACGGATTGATAGATATTTTACGCAAGCCTTAAAGTTATTACGTGAGTGCATTTTGGGAATCAACGAATAAAGGAACCATGAAGGCGGGAAGTATTTCCTAGGATTCCCCTTTATCATCCTGTTTACTTTTCCCACAAAAATATAGGTAATATTTGTGCCATTCTTAGATATTCAAGTACCCTAACCAGTACGCCCACTATCCATTCGAATATTTCTAGAATATGCCTAATATAAATAATTGTAAAAAAAATAATCTATCAACAAAATAATATCTATAACTTTCTTGAAGGAAGTTATCATTTAGCGAGAAATATAATTTTTTCTCGTTTTGAATATTTTTGTCATTACTTTTATTATGTAAAAACTGTTTACAGTTTATCATTACATAAACTTACTTTTTTACACAACTTTATACTTTGTTATTATTTAGTTTTGTAACATTTAATAAATAAATATTGTGTGTGAGTAGAAAAAATCATAGGATAAGTGAGATGCAGTCTGTCACGAAGTTGTAACTTTAGGAATTAAATGTAGCTAAGTAGTAATTTGTGTACCTAGTTTTCTTGGAATGGGTTGTACCGTCAAATCAGGCTAGGGAAGCAAGTAGAAGGGAGGAGACGCCCCTTACACCAGACACACTCCTAGTTTGAGGCTACTGTACTGTGGTTAATATGGTTAATACAAATTTCTATGAATATATAAACAAATTTTGTAGTTGCGGCCGCGGTCTTGAGGGGGTGTGTTTCTGTTAGTATTTTTGTTCCACTTATTATCATAATGGTTTGCAAAGGAAAAATTACTAAAATATCATGATTATTTGGGAGCTAGTTTCAAGGTGGGAACGTATGTGTGTCAAGGTGTCTCCATCACACCAGGTATGACTTGTGGGAATGGCCCTGGAATAAGGTGCGCAACTGCTAAGGGTGCTCTGCTGTTGTTACAGATATGGAAAAACACCATAATATACACCTAAAGTGTAACAGCGACATTATTTATGTCATAATGTGTCCGCGCAGGAACCAAGCACCCACACAATGAAATTATGGTATTTTTTATCTTTTTTATGAGTACTGGACAAATTGTTTGAATATTATATTATCGATTTTTGATTTCGTTTTTTGAAAATAACAGAAACACACGCTTCCCCTACGTCCTCAGATGGGCACAGAAGTGGAAAACACACACGCACAATTAAAATTTTTCTTTTCTTTCGTTTTCAGGGGGGGGGGGTAAATAAGCATAAATCATTTAACACTAAAAAAAAGAGTGGTTGTACAATTCTTTTGTTTTAACTTAACCAATTGACAGTATGGCAAGACGATGACTCACATTTTAAATAATCATGTTTTCAAATCTCGTGATTGCGGGGAAGCTTTATTGTCCTTCACGAGTTGCAGGTTGATTACTCTCTTCGATCTTAAAATTAATTTTTTTTACTTTCTTCTTTTTTCTCAGGCCTTTGTGGGTATTGTTGAGAGCAACCGATCGCGGCTCAATGTGTTGTTTTTCAAAATTTTAAGTAGTTTGGATTTTTGGGGGGTTTATTGTTTTGGAGTGGAGTGTTTTAGCCGAGCCGAGTGGCGCGGTTTAGCTCGAAGCCATTTAACAAATAAAATGACGAAAATCCTGTACCTGCATGTCTGCAATCATTATATGCGAACGTTACTAATTTGACAAATTTATGTCAGTCTTTCTGGTTCTCGTTGGCATAGCAACGTAACATAGCGTAACGTAACCAATGAAGAGTTATAACGCTTCGTGATTCCTTGACTCTGAATTTTATACGCCACTGAAGTTCTGTGTTCTATTGTTAAAGCCTTATATAATTGTTTTAATTATCAGCCACAAAATGTGTTCCCCTATATGTCTGTATATCCACGGGCATTCCATAACATGGAATAATGTCATCCAGGAGGAATTCAGTGGTAGTGTTCGCATCTGCTCTTTCCGTCTCTTTGGCGATAGCAAACCTCATTGTATTACAAGAGGCAACCAAAATAAATACTTTTTTGTTTGATTTTGGTAGAGGTCCCAAATAATCCAGAGTTAAATTTGTAAAAGGTTTTGGTTGCAATAAGCCTGTAGGTTTTTGTCGTTCGGTTTTCATTACCTGACATTAATGATATTTCTTTATATATTGAACCACTTCTGAAGTCATGCTGGGCCAATAATATTTATTTTTTATCTTTGACATGGTCTTCGCAACGCCGGCATGACCCCCTTCCACAAAAGAATCATGAAAGGCTTGTAAAATGTCCAAAGTCAACGTTCCCGGAACAGCTAGTAGTAAATCAGTCTCTCCATTCATAAATTGCTTATAGTACTTACCCACATTCTGATTAGCTACTTACCCACATTTTTATTCGTTTCTAATCAAGATTGGGGTGTCTTGGAATTAAATTTGAGATATTGTACAGTTATATAATATATAGTTTAAGTATAACGAGATTTTATATATATATTATCTATGCTATGCACATTATTATGTAAATAGTTGACAAAATTTTTATTCGTTTCTAATCAACACTGGGGTGTTTTGGAATTAAATTAGAGGTATTGTACAGTTTTATATAAGGTATGAGTATAACAAGATTTTAGATATATATATATATATATTATCTATGCTGTGCACATTATTATGTAAATAGCTACTTACTCATTTTTTTATTAGTTTCTAATCAAGACTGGGGTGTTTTGGAATTAAATTAGAGATATTGTATAGTTTTATATAAAGTTTAAGGATTACGATATTTTGCATATATTGAAACTAGTCTGCAATCATTAGAAAAGTTCACACTCTTTCGAGTGGTCCTGGACAAACAGAAAAGTTATATTTGCTTACTTATTGCACGACATTGTTCAAAGCTAGATAAAGATTCATTATAAAATAAATAATAATAATAAATAATAATATTTTCAAATACAGGTGACCGTGTAATAATCGTGTATAAATCAGAGGACCAAATATTGCAACAAAGCGGGGCGATAGCTTTATGCAACAGTCATGAAACCATAATGTATTTCAGCAATGAAAGCGTACTTCTTTTCAATGTAGTGTTTTACTATAATATTTTACTATAATGTTTTTCTATGATGTTTTACTATAATATTAATAAATGATATTTCATCGGAATATGTTACACTTTTTCTCCGTTATTTTCCCATGTATCTTTTAACATCTACTTTCCAAGCAGTCGTGACGAAGCCCAAATTTTCAATTTACCTACAAAATATTGCCTATTTCAAACAAGATAATAAGACTAATCTAATTGTTTTAACATAACTTACAGTTACTACGAGTTTAAAGTGTGTATGTAACCATTTAGGGTTTTAGCACTTATATATAGAGTATTTAAAATTTATCAAAACTGTTTAATATCTCTGGTTCTAATTTAGTTAGATACATGAAACAAACGTAATTTTGTAGAATCGGACACTAAACCTCTAGAAACCTACAGAGATGCAAAAATTAGGTACAATGTACAAGATGTCATAAAAATTCATAACATGTGATTTTGTTTTGACTTTTGCCTTTATGAAACTATGGATTTTTTTTGTGGTTTCTTAAAATAGAGCAAAAATACATTAAATTAATTTTATATATTAAATTTTTGTTATAAATAAATATTTTAACTCCATGCATATTATTTTTTGGGCGATAAGTAAATGTTATAATACGATCGATCCCTTGATGGAATTCGGAATGTAACACGAAGCATGTACCATTTTATTTTTAAAATGATTAAGCACTTCCAAATTGGCGTTATGTCCAATAATTAAACATATAATAATTCATCGAATATAATAATAATAATTAAATCTCATGTGATGTGGTTTGGATTTTTTTTTTTTTTTTTACGATTAACCAGTACATTTTTTACATTTAGACTAGTTTTTGTTTTGTGAAAATGTGTTTTTTCATATGAGACGTCTAGCAATTCAATTTGTGTCATTCTTATAACTTGTTGATTATTCATAAAGGCAAGAAGGCAGAGTTCAGATTTTAATGTAACGATATTAAACTGATTTGTTGCATTAGAATAGTTGCTGATTATCTTAACTACGGATGGAACCGGTTTGTCTACACCATGTTCTTTTCTTTAGCCAAACTACTGTGGTATTAGTTGTATTCTTTCTTATACTGATTCTAGCCAGTACATTCGAAAGTACCGGCAGCAAACGCATTGACGTAATATCGTCTAATTTCTTTCCCGGCTTAGATATCATACAAGTATTTGGCTTATCTTCCACTTATTAGTGAAATGTTTAATTGTGGTTATAAAGACGTTTGTTATTGCTATTGTTGAATAGGTGATTCTTCCGGCTATTAAATTTGAATTCTTGGGTCTATTTATTTCACTAATAAGAATTTGACATTTTTGTATCTATCTGAAGCTTGCTATTGGAAAATCCGTTTGGAAGTTGTAATCCGTTCTAAAAAAAGTTGTAATTTTCTCTTCTTCTTGTATCGTTATGTAAGTGGTTTCATTGTAAGCAAATATATAATCTTTTATTTAATGAATATGATGAGAATTGTTCACGTGCCTATTACTAACTTACGTTTTTGTAACGAATATATAAGTCTAACCTTATTGACTTTGTTAATGTTAACCAATGCAAATGTTAACATAATTGTTGTATCTGAAGCTTACTATTGGAAAATCTGTTTGGAAGGATTCTTCTAAAAAAAGCTGTAATTTTCTCTTCTTCTTGTATCGTTTATGTAAGTGGTTTCAATGTAAGCAAATAGGCAATCTTTTATTTAATGACTATGATGAGAAATGTTCACGTGTCTATAACTAACTTACGTGTTTTGTTAGGAATATATAAGTCTAACCTATTGCATTTGTTAACCAATCCAAATGTTAACATCTTTGTAGGTACATAAGAGAAGATATTACCAATGTAAATTACTGCACCATGTACTCATGCAACAGTAAACGGGCTTTTCATTTGTATTTTTTCCCCCTTTTTAATGACATATTTTTATTGAAATACTGGATTATTACAATCTTAAGCTACTGCTCAAATAAGTAATACATATACAAGAAATTGAGAAACATGTTTTGAAGCCTAAATCATAATCTAGGTTCTAGCTACGTAAACCTTACTAGGTATCTAAAAACTTCAATATTGAGGTAGATCCTGTGACTTCAGCCGGCCAAGTCTTCTTATACTTATACACAGTTCCGTGTCCAGCAGTTGTAAAGCTTCCACGTTAACATGATTTAGGAGTCTCTTCTCATGTGTATTTGCATAATCCGTTATAACGTCTTCTACTGATTTCAGATTTAAGTCCGAATGTAGGTCATCATTACACTGATACCATCTTGCGTTGGTCATTGCACGAATTATACCATTTTGGCTTCTTTGTACCAACAGTCGATCCCCAAAGTTCCACTTTGTGTGTCCAAATTGGTCTGATTATTGTTAAATAAAGTAGTCGCTTATTATAAAGGTCCTGTTGCGATTTCCTGCCAATTAGCCAGTACATTTGACGTATCCTTTTAAGGCGAATCCTTTCTACTTTTTTTTTCACGTGGGTTTCCATGCAAGGCGTTTATCAAGGTGCATTCCCAAATATTTAACCGAATCATGTTGCGGTATTAGCTTGCTATTTATATAAACACATTGCCTATTATCTACGTGTCGCAAAGCAAATGTAACATGTGTTGATTTTTGTTCATTGAGTTTGATTTTCCAGTCACAGGTCCATTCCGCTACCCGGTCAAGACAACTTTGAAGATGGTCAGTTGCCTGAACTTGAGTCTCACCAATGGTCAATATTGTTGTGTCGTCCGCAAATGTGGCAACAGTTGTATTATTAGTGGTAGGAATATCTGCTGTATATAACAAATACAAGATTGGTCCGAGAACACTGCCTTGAGGCACTCCAGCCCGTGTGGGATAGAAGGTTGATCTAGCGTCCCCATAAACAGCGCAAAATAAACGACCCACAAGATATGATTCCAACAGTCTACAGTAATTACCTGGTAATCATCCACTAAGCTTAATAGCAAGGCCTTTATGCCACACCCTGTCAAAAGCCTTTGCAGCATCAAGAAAAGCAGCACAACAATATTTTTTATCTTCAAAAGCCTTTTCTATGACAGCAGTTACTCTGTGTAATTGGTCTATTGTGGAATGTCGACTACGGAACCCGAACTGATGATCCGGTATTCTCGTTAAGGGCTTAAGTCGCTTGAGAAACAATTTCTCCCTCGGTTTAGATATCGCTGAAAGGAGTGAAATCGGTCTGTATGATGTCACATTTTCAGTAGGTTTGTCTGGTTTGTGCAGCATGATGATTTGCGCAATCTTGAAACATTCCGGTACATGCTCGAGACGGAAACAAGCATTAAATATGTATGTGAGAAGTACAACACCCTTCCACGACAATTCCTTAAGAACTCTTGGTGAGATTCTGTCAACTCCTGCCGCTTTCCTTGCGTTGATGTTTTTATCAATTTCTTGAGCAACTTCTAAGGGAGTTACAGGCTTAATACAAGAATAATTTCCATACGACTTTGTCGATGTGATTCTAGAAGCGATGCTGTGAGGTTGAAACACATTATATAGATGCCGCAAAAACAGCTCGGCTTTTTCATTATCACGACACATCCAGTTGCCCGACTCATCTTTGATTGGAGGAATTCTCTTTACAGGCCTCTTAAATTTACTAGTTGCTTTCCACAAGGAGTAGTCTGAGTCTGCATCCACTGCCAAATTTTCCAAATACGCATCAAAACTCTACTTCTTAACATCCTTAATCAATCGATTCAACTGGTTGCTGATACGATTAAATTTGTTCTTGTCTTCAGGAAGCCTTGAATGATGCCAGAAACACTGTGCCTTCCTCTTTCTTTAATCATATCTCTAATTTTACTGGATTACATATTTTGTGATTTTCTGTGTTTCTGTCAGCTAGAGTTGAGATGGTTGCTGCCTTGGATATTATTTCAATGAAGTTTTGTGCTTGGTCATTAAGGTCTTTGACAGTTTTAAGTCTTACTTTTAAAATTAATTAGCTGGTCTAGCACACATCTGAATTTATCCCAATTTGTAAACTTGTCAGTAAGCGAGCCTCTTTTCTCCCTGCATATAGCTGTTATGCTAAGCGTCATCAGAATCAGTATGTGATCTGACGAAAGATCCACAATATCCTTAACTTCAACATAATTTGAAGATACTCCTTTAGTAATGAAAAAGTCTATGACATCAGGTATTTTGTTTTTGTCTGAAGGCCAATAAGTTGGTCTTTCAGCAGAATGGTACTCACAACAGTTGACGTTTATGGCTTGCATAGCTCCCCACCTCTAGGCGTGATAAGACGGGATCCCCAAGCTGTATGCTTGGCATTAAAATCTCCACCTATTATAAATCGTGGACCCATTTTTTTAAATAAATCATTAAATTGTTCTCTTTTGATGGTGTGTCTAGGAGGGCAATAAAGTGCTGCAATCACAAAATCTCTATTATTTTGTTCTACTGTGATCACAGTTCCCTGAAGGAAATGTTCTTGAACTTCTTCTCTCTGAAAATGCTTTACATTGTTTTTAACGATAACAGCAGATCCACCATGTGCTCTACCACTCGGGTGTATGGAGTGGTAAATTGTAAATCCGAAAAGTTAAATGGGTCTTATTTGTAAAGTGGGTTTCAGTAATGAGAGCAATATCTATATTTTCATGATGGAGAAACGTTTTGAGCTCTCTACTAAGGAGAGCCAAGCCATTGGCATTCCAAGTGATGATCCGAAGTGATGACTGTGTCATTTCTTGTTTTTGCTCTTACTGGTGACGGACTGTGTGTTTAGAGCCTTTTCCTCTTCTAAATTAGTTAGTCTTGGTTTTATGTCATTAAGTGTTTTTTGCATTTTTTGAATAGCATTCCAAACATCTTGAATGGTTGGAGAAGTAGTTTTAATAACAAGTTGCGGTGGAATGCTGTCCATCTGTGGTTGATCAGAAGATATATTCGCTACTTCAGCGTACGATTTATCTGAAGCAACCCTTTCAGCCGGTGCCCAGGATCTCTGCCGAACTCGTTGTGTAACTGACGTTTTTGATTTTTGTAGCATTGATTCCATATTCTTGTAAGCTGGGTAACCCTTCCAGTTTACCGTATGCTCTCCCCCACAGTTGACACAATTGCATGGTGTATTTTTTAATTTTGTACATGATACAGTAAGATGTTCTTCTCCACATTTTACACACCTTGCTTGTCTGTGACAATAATTTTGTGTATGCCCAAAGCTCTGGCACCTTTTACACTGCAGAATTTCAGTCTTTATTTATTTTTTTTCGGAGGTTCAATTTAAATTTTCAGAAGAGCATATGCTTGATTTCGTAAACCTCTTTATTATTGAGTTTAGGAGTCAGATCAACAAAAAACAACGGGAGCTGGAGTTTAGTTTGAATTCCATTGATATTCTTCTTAATAGAAATGTTATTTGCTCTGATGGCTTCATGACCCAAACTATCGAACTCATGTATAATATCTTCTTCCTTAGTTGAAGGATATAGACCTCTTACTACAACCTTGTATGGTTTTGCCTGCTTGCACTGGTATGTATGATAGACAATATTGTTGAGGCTACTGCCTTCCTGTGATCTCATTTCCTGTAGAAGGTGAATTACAGCTCGATAATCATCGCTTTCTATTGTGTTAATTTTAATTTCACTGTTTCCAAGCATTTTAAACTGAATATTATTCTTTATAGATTTCATGACTTTATCTTTGAAAACAATGAAGTCTTTGATTCCACTTACAAATATTGGTGGCTGGTTATTATTTTTCTTTTCGTTATCTAGAGTTGTTCTATGTTCTTCATTTTGTATTATTTCAGGTGAAGATTCAGCTTTCCGCTTTTTATGGGACTTCTTCCTCTTATTTAGAACCCAGTCGGTTTCTTTTGCCAACTCTTCCTCATCAGTACAATACTCCGTTTGCTGGCCAACAATATTTGCACTGTCACGCTCCTCAGCACTGTGCTTGAAGGCTCGCTTGAGCCCTTCATTATCGGTCCTGAGTGCTGTTAATTCGTGCCTCAGTTCCTTACAAAGATCCTCCATCTCACTGATCCTAGCTCAAAGGGATTTATTTTCATTTAATAGGTCATCAACCACCCTCTCTACTGATCTCCTCTGATGGATCTGCTTCGATTCAACATCCTCAGAAGAGGCCGACCTACCACAAATTTGGCCAGTTAGAGGGGACCTCTGGACTTTTGCACTTCTTAGAAATGGGTCTACATCCGACTCATGAAGCAAGTGGGCCTCTTCCGAGACATTGCGGTCGCTTGCTGACAACGACCCGGGGCCCGCTTTCTCACCCCTGACAGCCGCCGGTACTGGGCATCCGACTCCCTGCACTGTAACTTTATTCTCCTGCTGACTATCCATATTTGGTTTATTTTCGGGGTACCTTCCCCTATCTGGTTTTTAGTCCGCCCCGGGTATTTGATTTCCCCGGTACCACTCATATCTGAGAGGCGTTACCCTATCCGCCACCTGGGGAGGCATCCGATATGATACCAGCACCCCACACGGATATTTGTATTTAATAAAATTATTTATTTGTTTACTCTTCTGTGGTTGGGCTATTTCTAATTAAGTGTTCTTGATATATCCCTACAGTAAAAAAAATTAAGAAGTTCATGAGTAGAGTACGGTATTTAAAAAATCCATTTTCTAAACTTAAAAACAATCGCCTCCATTAACCAATATGGTGGTTAACTTTATAATTTCGTTTGGAAATCTCTATATTTTATGATAATTTCTGATTATGCACAAAATTATAAGACTTCTTATTCTTTGTGATTTTTTGATAAATCCACTCGTTTAGGAGTTATAAATGCTTGAAGTTTCGAAAAGTTGAGGTGTGATGCATATCGGTAGACAATTTTTCATACTTTCTATTGTTTAATCAAGTTAAAAAATTAATTAGAGATAGTATAGAAAGTGCAAACACCACATAAAAAAAAACTTTTGGAACAGATAAAAATTACACAGGAAAATCATATGGTATGAAAATTTGATCAGCTGTTGTTGTTGAATTCACAACAGATAGTTTCCTAACCTTAAATGAAACGGATGTTATAGCTATTTGTATGGTTATTCAAGCAAAACAGTTAAGAATTTATCTCTTCTATATTGATTACTGTTAACTACATGCTAAATCAATTTAAAATCTATTCACTTGTTAACATATTAAAGTTTTAAGACAGAGCTGTAAAGTACACTGTATTTAAACAATAATTATACTTTTCTTTTTAAATTGTTGAATTTTTATTCTATTTTTTAATTTTTCCATGTCTATATAATTCCTGATTTAGGTATCAGTTCCATAAATTATATATTTTACGCTGGTGTTTACACTTCCTACAAGACTAATTAAATTTTTAACTTGATTCAACAATGGGAAGTACGAAAAATCACCTACCGAAAATACATCACACGTCAATTTTTCGAAACGAAGGGATTTATCAAAAATCGCAAAGAATAAACAAAGTTTTATGATTTTGAGTAGAACCAGAAAATACTATAATAAGGGTTCCATTGGATATTTTAAAGTTGACCGCCATATTGTTTAATAAACGCCATTTTTCTAAGTTTGAAAAACGGATTTTAAATACAATAAAAAAGCAATAAAGCCCCCCCCCCCATTTATAGATTTTCAACAGAGAAATATTTTACGAGATGCCAATGGTGGCAAAAATACACTCCTCTTATTCACTTTCACATCGGGTGGAAGACGGTAAAGAAAAATCAATGGCATTTGCCTTCCGAACAAAACATTAAGTACGATATAGTCAAATAAACAAGGAAGTTATTGGTATTTTTAAAAGGGGGGATGAAAAGTTCTTCTCTTATTGCTATGGTAGAAAGTTTATTCTAGAACTGGTCTCAAACTTCTGGTTTCCATTTTCAACCCAATTAAAACTTTAAAAACAATTATAATTTTCAGCTGTACTTATTTTCTATCAGGTTTTGATTATACAATCGAGTTCTGACGCTCTACTAACGACACAATGGCAGCATTTGAACATTGCCCGCTCATCTATTGGAAATAATTATTTCTCCTTTGTCGTTGATGATATTCAAAGTTGGTTAAGGTCATGCCAACCAAGACAACCTCTGAATTGTGCATCAAGCAACTACGCCTACCATTTACAAAATTTGGAATTCCCTATGTGCATCAGATAATGGATGTCTTTTGTTTCGCAAGTGTTCAGAAATTTTTTTTAGACACAAGGTTTTATTCTAACTTTAAAGAAATGTTAAAATGCCGTGGACGGTGAAAAAGCCAGGGTGGTTAGGAACGAGTTGTGTTACACTGTATACATTATTAATGCAGTTGAGATAAACACAAAACTCTAGTGGTTAATTCAAACAAGATTTACAATAATGGTAAACTTCCTAAAAGTAAAGTGAAGATGTTTCAAGAAACTTAAAATAAATCCTTAAAAAGAAGCAATTTTAAAATGGTGATAGAATAAAATCACGTCACTATTCCAATAATACAATTTGTAAAAGTGCTTTCTAAAGAAGGGAAGTTGCATATTACTAAATATAAATGGACACAGAAGTCTTTTGGAGACGTCGTTTAGTGTTGATCACAATTTATCTTCTTAGTTTGTAACGGAGGACTGATAATTGTTGTTTTTAGAGAATTATTTGAGCTTTAAATAAAAAGCTTAAACAATAATTTATGAGATATTATTAAACTATTTGTTTTCATCATTAAATACATTAATATTAAGATTACATCACAGCCGTGTAAGGTAAGGTTAGGTTAGGTTATGATAAGGAAGATGGACACATTGAAGTGAATGGCAATAAAGTTATAAGATTTCTGCGTTAAATGTACAGTGTTGAATTTGTGTGGCAGCCAGTTTATGTGACATGAGAAGATAAGAGTTACTGTGGTCTGTTAACGTGAGTTTCTTGAAGAGTCGATGTTATTTTTTTATTGATTGGAAGACCTTAGAAATGAAGGTTTCAAATTCTGTAGTAAACTTCAAATTCAGGTATATGTTGTTATAGTATTTTAACAATATTTCTAATTGCCATCGGGTACCATTAAATAATGTCATTGATTTGTTTATCCAAAATAATATATAATGTTTCAATAATATTTGTTGGTTGTATTATCCATTACACAATTGTTTTCTATTATACAAAGGAAAATTTACCATCTGAAAGTGGCAAATCCTTAGTTACATTATTCCATAATTGAATTTCAAATAATTTTGTTATAAGTAATTTCAATAGCTCAGGGATTTATTTATTTTCATATAGTTTAAAGCATGACGCTAAATCGTTTAGTTTTATACCAGCTTTATAAGCACCATGGCCAAATAAAAAAAATAAAAAATACTGATAACTCACGAAAAGACATTTTGGGAGAGATGACGGTCAATACGTTTTGTTTGGATTCCTTAAAGGCTTGACGAAATTCTAACTTTGTGTTTTTTTTCTTATATAATTTTAAGTTATAGGAATAATGAGCTAAACTCCCGAGATTTTCTCAAATACAATTCAGTATACTCGGAGGGGTTGTAAATCCAAACGTCAAAAAGCTTCGTGAGGCATTCTAATAAACACTTTGTTAACTCGAGAGACCTTAAAACGGCCGCAAAAACTCAGCAACTATTTTTGAACCATCATATACTTTCTCTATAACTACGTATATATGGGAAAATAAAAACTAGTATCTGTTTAGTTGTGAATAAAGTCTGAATATTTTAAAAGGAAAAAAAGTTTTTAGGGATTTGAAAAGGTTTTATTTTCAGTATCAACAATTAATTCGTGTATTGATTTGTTTTGAAACGTTTTGAATAATTTGAACTATTTTAATGAATATTGAAACTGATGAAGCAATTACCAAATGTGTATATAAAATAGTGACCAGTAATGAGTATATAAAGAACGAATATTTTTGTTTCTTTATGCAGAAGAATATATTACAAAAAATTACATTTAAAGACATACTTAAAATTAAAACTAAGCTAATTAGGCCTATGTTATTTTTAAACTATTTTTGTTCAAGTCGTGAAAAGAAAGAAAGAAGACAAAAATGCTGACACAATAGGGTCTAGTCAAGTTCATTAAACAGTCAAAGTAATCTGTGACATTTCAATAAGAGAGTCTATTTCGGGATAAAGGAAGTTAATTTTTAACTCAAGTCATTTTCCACTGAGAGTTTTTTTTTCTTTATTTTTTAGAACCAAACTTGGAAAAGAACATTCACATAAAAATTTTGTTATCTCACCCAAAGTATCTCAAATCGATTTTTTTATCTCTGGTTTGATCCAAAATGAAACTAAACTGGTTATATTAAAAACTGTTTTTAATGAGAAGAAACTGGAAAACTCAATCAAACTCTTTTGATGATGTTAAGGTTAGGTTAGGTTAGTTTAGTTTAGGTTAGGTTAGTTTAGTTTAGGTTAGGTTAGGTTAATTAAACATTTTTGTTTAATGATTTCGTACAAAATCTTTTTTTTTCTACTCTACAAAATGATTTCGTAGTCGTTGTTGTCACTCGTTAATTGCAGTAAAATAGCTTCTGAAATCAAGAACCACTATTTATCATTAGGCATATTACAGCAATAGAACTTGTCTAGATACAACTTATCGATAAATACAGTGAAAGTTTTGATAACAACTAACTAAATGGCGACAAAGCTGATTAACTGTAAAGGAAATAATTAAATATATTAAATAAAGGTTTCACAGAAAGGACAGACAATATAATTTACCTGAGAGACTAAGACCTTTGCTCTTTCATAATATTGGCGATGTCTTTAACAATTAATTGTCAATGATACTTGTCCACTCTCCAATCATACATGCAGAGCTTGGAAATACATTTAAACAATTTTCCTCTACTTTTTTTTGCCCTTCTTCCCAGTTTTTTAATCATTGCCTCAATCTTGTCTTGGACATAGAACTTGTGTACGTCCTTGCACTGATACGTGAAATATTAAGAGAACTGAAAATATCAGCTAACAACCAGCCCTCATCACATTCCTTAAAGTGACTCACATATTTTGAGTAACCATCTTCCTATGATAAAATCAATCTTAGTTCATCCCTGAGTTCAAATAATCTCGGCAAGGCTTTGCCCCTAGACACCCATCAAACCACACAGTGGAGGGCGTTTTCTGTCAACTAAGGTTTTCTGTGTTTTACTTCAAAGAATACCAAATAATCTAGAGCTTTTAGACAGTAATTTAATATAATTACCAATTTTTACAGCATTATCAAGAGTTTTTTTGAATTTACACTCAAAAGTTTACTGCAAAATACTGTAGCCTCTGTATGCAAACTGTAATGACTCCATTGTACCAAAGAGGCAACTGACTTTAGCTAGGCTTGAATAAACGTGACGATCACCAATTACTTGTTAAATATACACATTTCATTTCGATTGAAAAACGAGTCATCACTTTCAAAAATCCCAAGTTGTTCTTGTGGGAAAAGATTTGCAAAACAACAACTCATCTTCCACCAACCATTAAACTCAAATCTGGATGTGTAAAACAACTCTTAATTATGTTAAAAACATTGTTTTTTATTGAAAATGGCGTAACATCCTGTAAATTAATTTATCAATATTAAAAATTATAAACCTAAACAATTAACTCTTCTATGTGGATATCTAAAAAGCAGCTAATAATTAATTATATGATAAACCGTACTTTTGTTCAAACTTGTGAAGAACCAAAATAACGGAACACTCCATATATTATTTCAATACTAATGGTCCTCTGAATAGTCAAAATTTTCAGTAACATCCTGTAAATTTATCAATATTAAAAATTATATACCTAAACAATTAACAATTAATAATTAACAATTAACAATTAACCTATGTGGTTATCTAAAAAGCAGCTAATAATTATATGATAAACCATGCTTTTGTTCAAACTTGTGAAGCACTGAATTGATCCCCTGAAAAGTCAAAATTTTGATGCAAAAGTATGATTTCGTTCAAAATGATGAAGGACTTCGCTGTTTGATACCGAAACACCTGTATATTTTTCATTCCTATATGAAACCTTAAACAATCCAATTTTTCCCCCTGTTTTATTTGTATTCCCTTGTATAAATTTTTTCACAAACTGTGATTTTGTCAAAATGGTGAAGGAACTAGCTGAACATCCTGTTTATTCCTTCAATATTATAATAACTCTAAACAATGAACATTTATTTTTTATATGGACACTTAAAACTGCTCGTAATTCTGTTACAAAAAACTGTGTAATTTTGTACAAAGTAATGAAACATCGTTGCAATTCTAAAGATGATAATGTAATGAATAGAAGTAAATTTCCGGTACAAGTGAAAATCAACAAGACAACGTAAAGAACTGGAGAAGAGAGCAATGGTCCATACCTTGAGTCCACTCACTTGTGTCACGTGGACTCAAGGTATGCGGTGGGGATTCCCTTCTTAAAACACTCAAATTTCCTGTTCGTGCAATCAGTATTCAGTACCATAGTGCGGACATAACGGTCGTGCGAAAGTAACCATTAATTATTTTCATAGTAAATTTGTTCTCTGCTTCCTGAAGTGAATATATTTTGTGAAATAACTTTATAACATCAGTTGGTTCATTATGATTCTTATCCAAATAGGAGTATTCATAAGTGTGTGAGCGTGTGTATGTTTGTCGATGATTGTGTAGGTGTGAGGTGTGGGATAAATAGTAAATTCCTTTATCTTTTGGGGTAGAAGGTAGGACCACTTTCATACTTAATCCCCAAAAATATATACTTTTTCAACTATATTGTTTTATATTAAACTGCATAAATATTCACCAATTTAATAACGAGGATACATAAAACACATTGTCAAAATAATATGTTTTACTCTTTGTATCATACAAAATCTATTGTTAAATATGGTTTATATTATTATTATTATTATTATTATTATAGAACATATAAAATTGTTTTATCAAAATCCTGCGTATATACCACCGTATTAAAGCTACATTGTTATAATGTATATATTGTTTTTAAATTCATTTAAAATTTGACTTGATTATTAGAAGTGATATTTTTTCCCTTAATAAGCGAGATTCTCTAAATAAGATCTTCAATATAAGCAAGGATGCGAAGCTAATAAATAATACAGTAAATAAACTCATACAGAGACAATAAATCCAAGGAAGGCTCACTTTGTCCTTCAACATTTATGAACTGTATCACGATTTATAAATAGCGCACGGCTTTCAGTAAATTTAACCGAGACTGAAGGCCGTTCCAGAGATGAAATGCATTGTAATGAGCGGACGACCTATTGAAGTCTGAAGATCACAGTCCGTTGATAAGGTGTCCTTAACATAGATATCTCCCTACTCGAAGATGAGGGTTTCCTTAACCCAGATTTCTTTGAACACTTTTGTAAATCAAATTCAAGCTATTTTTTTTAGTCTGAAGATTAGTAAATATATACTAGTTAAATAATTACCTTAAACGGTACTTCAACTGTTTGCAACTCTTGAGAGTAAGAGAGTTGCAACTAGTCTCAACTAGCCAGTCAATAGTGAACGAAGTCTCGTCTGTGTTTTTTTAATGATTTCACCTTGTGTTACTTTCGTGTTTTATTATGTGCATGATTGTTTAAGCCGTTAATAACTTCCAGTTAGAGTGAAAAATTTGATAATAATACGCTTTATATCATTTTTTAAATTTTTTATTGCGGATCTCATAAAGCACTTAAAAAGGCTATTATCCCAAGAGTGTTTTACAAAAAAAAAGATGTGTTACTTTCGTGTTTTATTATGTGCATGATTGTTTAAATTGTTTAAACCGTCAACAAGCGCTTGAAACAGACTGTAATCTCAAGAGTGTTTTACAAAAAGAATGTACCGTTTAAAGTAACTATATGAATAAAATTACAAAATGGGACTTCTGACTAAGACATTGGCACTCCAGGTTGTAAGTAGTTAAAATATAATTAATTTCATAACGAGGAATAGATAGTCTTATAAGAGAACATAGAACGAATTAGGTTCGATAAACAAACAAATTAAATTAAACTGGCTACTCCAGTTTAAAAAAAAAATGTTGTAATTAAAATATAATAAAATCTTAATTTCATAACAAGAAGAAGAGAAAGATACAAGTTAAAAATAAACTTACACATAATTAATTTTAATAAAATAAAAACAAAATGTAAATGAACCTTTCTGCGAATTAATCAGTTTGTAAAACAGAATGTAGTAGTTTTATATGATAAAATCGTAATTTCATAACAAGATAAACATTATTGCGATGTGGGAGTGAGAACTTAGGTTATTAATATTTTTAATTTGTGTTTATTATTACTGCTCAAGGATAAACTATGTTTAGGTAAAAAATAACATATCACTGCAAATTATATCGAAAGAAAAATTCAATACGAGTACAAATAATATGAAAACAAAAATACGAAGTTTAATTTTAATATTTCGCATAATATCCTTTTATATAGACTATAAATATGTGTAAAGAATGGATTTTTCAAATTAATAATTTATATAAATTGAACAATGTCGAACAGTTGTAAGTATTTTTTTCTAGTACAGCTGTTGATTGATTTTTTTTTTAACACAAAATAAGTTACCTTGTATTATCTAAATTTTTGTACCACTTCTTATGCAAATTCATATTGATCCAGTTTGAATAGAACTGAATTTCAATAAAACAATTTTCAAACTGTAACTATGGTTTATCAATTGTGATTTGTGCCATAACAGTAAAAAAATGTTGGAATTAAATATTATAATTAAATTTCATATTTTCATTTTTTCCCCTTTGTATTTTTCGTTCATAGTCAATGTTTGAAAATTTATTTCAACAGTGAAACGATATTCAATCTACGGCAATATTTCCCCCAAGCAATGTTTTCAAACTACTGTATTTAAATATGATATATGACAAGTATAGGATCGAAATATAAATTCAGTATTGGGTTTACATGTTTATTTTACCAAGCCCCTTGATAATATCTTTCTAGTCTTAAACGTAAATTCATTTAGTTCTGTTACATTATCAAAGTGTTCAGTTATTTTTACAGCGTTTCTACATTGTGTTTTTAGTTTTAGTTTTGAGGGGGTTTTTAAACAGTTTTTATAATGCTGCGATTTATAAATAGAGATTATGCTAATATCCATTTTATTTATGGTTTGTGTAATAGAAACGTACATAGAGCCGAGTAGTATTTAATACTATATACAGAACGTACGGCTCCCTCCCGCGATGTGTTCAATGTGTTGCAAGGATACATCGAAAACTCGCAGAAACTGCTTACTTGTCACATCGAAAACTGGCAGAAACTGCTTACTTGTCATATGACTGTTTGATCAGATCACTAACGTTGATAATGGCTGACAATGTTGACATTCTTTCAAAATCTAAAATGCCTTCATATTTAATCACTTTTGTGACTTTTGACTTTATGGACGCAATAATTCTATGAACGAAAAAGTAAATTAGTGATTCGATTATACCATTGGAAATCTCATGAAAAGCGATAGTTTTTGTGAAATTTGAACACCTATAGGTTTCCTTGTAAACTAAATTAAAATTTTAACATAAAGACTATTTCAAAACATTTACTTTTTACACGTTTGGGGGATTGCAATAATGCATATTTCCTATTTCAAAAAACGATGTTGGTTCTGGTTTATAAGTAAAGTAGTTTTAGGTAATTGGGTCAATTTAATTCCTAGATGAAAAATAAAGTGAGAAAATAGAATTTTTAACTTAAAAGTCACATATTTCTAAAAAATAGGGGAAAATGTATATCTCGGAAACGAAGCGAGAATGTACTATTACGCTAGTTTTAATAAAAATATATACAATCAAAGAAATTTTCCTTTTGTTACTCCAGTTACTATAAATAATAATAATAATATATATATATATTATTTATAAATAATATAACAGTTATATTCTATGGTTCAATAAATTTACTTATGGTTCTATAAGTAAAATATAAGCATTATTTCTTTTAACTTACTAATTGTTATTAAAAAAAATATATAATCAACCATAATGATACTTCACCTTTTGATATTAAAATCTATTATATCGTCAAACCTTCTAGTTACCATCAAATCTTATTTGTACATAAATAATACACTATTATTTATTTTAACATACTCATTTTTATTTTAAAAACATATATAATCAAGCATTCCTTTTAACTCACCAGTTGTTGCAAATATATGTTTAAAAATAAAGTTGTTCACTAAAGTTTAAAAATATATGCAATTATACTTTTTGACATTCTAGTTACTATCTATATATACAGGGTGTATCAGACCACATGTATAGCAAGCAAACGAATTAGTTTACACTTAATTAAGATTTCAACTGAAAACCTCACTATATCACACAAGAAGAAACTAGGGAAAATATTTATTTTCAAAACCCAGTGCCTCAAAGCCATATTTTGAAGGGGGAGGGGGATTTGAAGAAACTTCAAATGTAAACATAGGTCAAGTGATAACATCATTTTAAAAGTACTGTATACATTTTAAGACAAAAGTTTTGACTTACTTTGTACTGTTTCATGATCCGTACAAAATTTTGGCATTTAGAATTATTATATATTATTTACTATCACCAAACACCAAATTTGTTCTCAAACACCAACATTTCTGATGATAAACATAGGCAATGTGGCATGTTTTTACAAGTTTTCCACCACATTTAAAACATTTATAATTTCGACTAATTGAAAAGCGCATATTTAAAAAATTTCAAATATCAATGTGTGGTATATCAAATGAAAGATTTTTGTTTTTAAAGTTTGGTCATATCTCCAACAATTTCAAAATGGCAGCCTTAAAGCTAAATTTGTACATTTTTTATAAGAAAAAACAATTAAATTGACATTAGTCATTATTATTATTGAAAATGTATAATTAGTAAATTTTACAAACTGGATTTTACAATTTTTTGTTTTTTAATTAATTTACTAACAAAAAACTGAGAAATTATTTTTTTTAGCTAATTAATTCTAAGCAATTAATTATGTTATATCAAAAGAAATTTAAATCTTTTGAAAAATTAAAAATATTACAAATGAATAAACTAACATTACAAAAATTACAACTAATTGTTGAATTAACCAATATTTAGCTTAAATTAAAAAAATTAAAATCAAATAGAAAATCCTAACTTTAAATACGATTCCAAACCAATCCATTACAGTTTACTTTTTAAAATCTAAAGATTCCCAAAATGTTTTCCGCCGTTTCCAATACAAAGTTCAACTCTTGTTGGGAAGGTATCCACTGCACGCAACATTTCCTCCCTAATTTTCATGTACATTCCTCGCATTCCTAACTCATAACATCATATCTTATCTTGTTATCAGCCGTATCTAGAGTCTTCCCCAAAAATAATGGTCCAAACACGTCAAATCTGAAGATCTTACTGGGAATATCAATGGTTTTTCAACGGTTTGACGATCATAATGACGGGGAGCCTCGTCTTGTAGACCTGTTAATTTTGTGTGTAAGTTATAATCCAAGATTGTTATAAACTTATATTAATTAGTACTAAGCTCATTCACTTTCTCATACCTAAAACAGATAGAGAAGAGAGGATTCAAAATTCCTTGATACCAGCCACGCGCCTTGATATTTTCAGATACGGTTTAATCGTTAGATAATTGGGCTACAATCTGTATACGTCCAAATATATATGACCTGATTATACAATTGTTTCATGGTAAACAGTGTAGATACGTATGTAGTTTAACAAATCACGCACTTGCTGTATACCAAGTGTCCCAAAAGTCCCACCCCTATTATTTTTTTTATTAATGGAAATAGACAGATTTTCGTTGGGGTAAGTTTAGATAACCAAAGGAGTTTTTTGAAGTATCGAAATTTTCAACCCTTACCCCCAAAATGGGGTAGTTTGGGGGAAAGTCAAGAATTTTAAATAGCAACCCCTATTGAGTGATACCTCATTTTAAAGGTCTTTTAAAATGATTAAATGTATCAGAACATTGGCTGTTTATTTTTAAAAAACCTAAAGATAGTTGTATATCAAAGCTTTGGTTTATTCAACCTCAAAAATAATTTTACCAAATACAGAACAAGGTATCAACTTTCTATTTAAAAAAATGCCAATGATATGATTAATATAGCTATACAAACAAGTAAAAATGATGTTTTTCAAGAAACACCTTTCGACCGTTTCAACGAGACAAACAATATTACGAAAAATACAATTCTGTTAACAACTACGCAAATCATGTGTTTACTTTAAAGAAGTGGCTCCAAAAAAAAAACGGAATAGACGAAAAATATTTCTGTCAGATAACTTATAATAAACATTTTATGAAACACACCGGTAAGAAAAACAATTTATTTTTTAAAGGACCTCCTTCTACCGGCAAAAGTTTAGTAATGGAAAGTTTATTATCCTGTCATTTCAATTGTACAAGTTTAACTGGATTATCAAATTTCATCTTTTAAAACTTTTCATCTTTAGTACATGTTTAATGGATGAATTAAAATAAGTGACAATCATTTTGAAATTTGGAAAATGTTAGCTGGAGGACAAACTTTTACTACTGATCAAAGATATAAAATTTGTAAAATTTCTAATTGTGTTTTGTATACTGCCTCCAATTATGATATGGTACTCCACTGTACCATCATCCAAAATGGCTATAGAAGAAAGGAACTTTACATTTTAATATTGATTGTAGAAGTATGTGACAGTTATTTTGTAATTTCACCTCAAAGATGGGAAATGTTTTGGAACATTCATAACGATTTTTAATAAATTTAGTTTTGTTTTAACATTATGTCGCATAACTTTATCTACTCATATATTAAAAAGTTTATGAAAACATTGTTTGGAATGGTGATATTAATTCATATTTGAAACTTTTAGTTACTTAATGTAAATATACCTTATTTACTTCATTTTAATAGGAAGAGCTTTGACGTTGTAAAATATAACAATTACTGTAGGAAATACATCCTGTAGGAACACTGTTGAATGTATTGTAAAAAATATTACAAAAAATGAAAATACTGTAATCGTTGAAACATTGTCAAATTATCTTATGAACTCTCGTTTTTGATTAACACATATCTAATGTGCGTGGCCAAGGTGTCAAAAGTATAATCACATATTGTCAAATTATCTCATAATTAAACTATATTGCTATAACAAAAATCACGGATTAATCCTAATTTGGAGATATCAAGAGGTGTGGCTGGCATCAAGGAGTTTTGAATCCTTTCTTCTCTACCTGTATGTGTAAGTGAATAAGTTTAGTATTAATTAATATTAGTGTATGACATTCTTGGATTATAACTTACCTACACCTACACACAGAATTAAAAGAAGGTATTTTTTTGATTTCTACCTTAAGTAACAAATTTGGTAAGATAGTTAACAAAAAGTTATTGGAAATATCTCCGTTTAATTTTCCTTCGCAAAAATGAGGACTAATATTTTTGTTACCAATTATATTTAAGGCCCAATATCTTTAATTATATACTTCCCGCATCCGATTTGGGTTTTATAAAATTTGGGTAACTCATATTGTGAAGGTAACTTCTTCGTTACTCGCTACGCTAAAGGAAGTTATGGAAAAAGTTTGGATTTCTTTTGTAGCTGTTCTCTGGCCCAAATACAAAAATTCGTTCGATGAAGAAAATCAACCTTTTGCAGTTTTTGATATAATCATGAAAGCATTCATCTACACTGCTGCCAAAACCTCAAGGGGCTTTATTATTCCTTACGACCACTTAATTTCCTTATTCTTGTTTTTGTCATGTTGTAGGGCCTACTTGATCTGTTTCACATACACGAGTACCCGATCTCTAAAATACCATTCGAGAATGATGTGCCCGCTCTTGATATCGTCAGCACGTGTGTAGTTTTGTAAGCATTCTTCTAACAACAAAGCCTTACAATAGTAAAATCAGTAAAAGCAACAATATGTATCCGCAATGGATATCATAACAAGCACAGAATGGTAATGGGCTTGTTGTTCAAATTGGAATATTGTTAAAACCGACAAGGAGTCATCTGGGCAGGCAAAAAATAACATGAAAACATTCCAAACCCAAAAAGTTTTATCAGTACAAAAGGTAGTCTCACGCATTTCTTTTTATCCCTGTTTAGGTTTTATATTTGTAACTCAACAATTCTTATTTGCTTTAGGTCTACATTCGTGGTGATATGTCTTTTAATAATCCGACATTCTAAATGTATTAAATAATGTGGAAAAGTGTCTAAATTTCATATTATTTGAAAGGGTATCTCATCAGAAATGTTGATAAAATTTTGGTGTTTGAGAATAACATCGTTTAGTGGAAGTAAATAAAATTGCAAAAGCCAAAGTTTTGTATTTTTATGACCGCCGTCTTGAAACGGGACGAAGTAAGTGTAAACTTTTTTCCAAAATGTATAATCTTACTTTTAAAAGATAATTATAATAACTTGTTCTATGTAAACATTTCTTAAACCCAACCCCACCTTATGGAAGTATAAGATATGCTTTTGGAAGTATTGGATTTTAATAAAAATATTATCCTAAAATTCTTCTGATGATATAATGGGGGTTCAGTTGGAACCGAGTGTTCAAACTGATTTGTTCATTCCCTATACATACCGCACCCTGTATTTAAACATTAAACATACATTTTTTAACATACAGTAATAATTGTTATAAAAATATATACAATTAATTATTATTATTCTTATGAACTAGCCAGTTGTTATTAAAATCTCTATTATTATTATTTAATGCTCCAGTTACTTTCAAAATATAAATATCCTTACATCTTTTTTTAACTTAATAATTAACTTAATCCTAAACAATCAACCAGTTGGTAATAAACTTTATACAATTATTAATTTATAGCGCTCTAGTTACAATTAATTTATAAATTTAACACAAAAATGTTCATAACAATATGTACAATCAAAGATACTTATTTCTTTTATGTCGCAATTTGTTATTAAAATATTAAAATTATTCTTTTTAACGCTCCAGTTTAAATTTTAAAAACATCAGCCATTTTTTAAATATGAGGGCTAACTTTAAAAATTTCTTATAGATGGCTATTTTTATGATGGCTTTAGATTCTACAGATAATTTTAAGACTTTTAATTCTTGTGTATTTTGTAATACATAGTTTAGGAGCTACGGAGGCTCAAAGTAGTGGAAAACAAGACTTTAGGCGTTTTCAGAGGTTCATGTTTTTAGTTAAAACCATAACCGAAATTAAAATAGAAACGTAGATAAAGAGTAATCGTAATTGAAAAATGTATTGGTAGTAGGTTAATTTGTGGTGTTGAAGACAATTACGAAGAAATTGTGTTTTTAGTTGTCGATAAAGGTCTTCTTTGACCTAAAGAAAAAAAATGTTTAAAACATTTTGTTCGTCGTTTAAAATAAAAATATTTTGTCTCTTCTAATTTTTGATATAGTTAACGGTTTTCGAGATACTCGACTTTAAACAATTTAAACGGCCGCATTGATAAGATGACCTTTAAAATGAGGTATAATTCGACCTATGCTTACATTTCAGATTTTTTAGACTTCCTCCACAGGACGTCCCCCCAAAGCTAAAAAAGACGTTAAAATGACCAAAAAATCAGTAACTACAGTGAGGACGTAATCCTAGAGTTTCATTGTTCTGCGTTTATTAATAAAATAAATATTAAGGGGTTTCCAGACTTTTTGAACACCCGGTATAATATATTTAAAAAAGTAAAATATCAACTCACATGAACTTTTTATGTTGTCTTCTTATTTAGGGGGTTTTAAATTTTAATACCATCAGCTATTTTTTCCAATACAGGATGTATTTTTTAACTGTGCCACCATTGGTACCTCGGAAACGGTATGATTTACAGGAAACTTTAAATGAAGGACTTTTGTATAGGCCTACCCATAAAAATATGAATTTAAAATTTTTAAATTTGTCCCCCATTTTCCAAGATTACGGCCAACTTTAAAACTTCTTATGGAACACCCTATATTTGTTAGCATATATAAATAGTATACTATTTTTCAAGACTGTTTTATTCTTGACAATTTATTTAAACTCAATGGTTTAGGAGCGTTGCAAATTTTGAAAAATACTATGTCTTGCCTATGTTTTAGGCACCATGTATAGGTAATTTTATCTCTTCTCAAAAGTCTAATCACGTTATTGTTAAGCAGAATATTAGCTTTGTATAAAATATTAATGAAAAAAGTTGTAAAGTTAGTTAATTGTTAATGTAAGTTATTGAATATTTTTTCAACATATTATTGCTAAATATTTTAAAGTTATCACGATAGTTTAAAATATAAAATGACATTTAATTAATAATAAAATCTAAAATGGATATGTTAGAACTTTACTTTTTCTGCAAAAAAAAACAAAAAAGTTCTTTAGCTGCATCTACTTATGAAGAAAGATTTCCCGACCGACGAGCTCCTAATAGAAGATTTGTTAATGAATTTATAGCAAATCTCAGAAACTCTGGATTGTTTACAAAGAAAAGGCAGCGTCCAAAGATTGTGCTAACAGAAAAAAATGGAAACTCAACCCTTGCGTATTTTGAGGCAAATCCAAAGTCTAGCGTAAGAGAAGTAGCAGGTTTCTGTGGTGATTCAAGATATTCAATTTGTAATGTGCTTATTAAACCTTACAATATCACCCCTACAAATGCACCATACTTCAAGCTTCCTAGTGATAAGAGAGAAGATTGGAATTTTGATGTTGATTTCTCGATTTAGCTATGAGTGATCCAGACTTTATGTCAAGTATAATTTGGACAGATGAAACAAATTTTTCAAATAACGGAAAGATGAACATACATAACAATCAGTTTTGGCCAACTAAGAACTCTCTGATTGTTAGGGAGGGTAATGATGAATTCAGTTTTTCTTTAAATTTTTAGTATGCCAGTCCTTCACAACAGAATATTAGCAATGTACTTTTAACACAGGATGGGGTACCTCCTCATAACAGCGACATAGTGAGGAACTTTTTAAACATTCACATTCCTGGTAAATGGATTGCAACACATGGACCTATAGCATGGCCACCCAGGTCACCAGATCTGACACCGCTAGATTTCTTTATTTCTTTTCAGATAAAAGATATGAAATCTGATATGCTACAGTAGAAGATATGCAGGATAAAATTAGGGAAATATAAAAATCTGTCCACCATACCGTAATATCAAAGCGACTAAATAAACCTTCACTCGGTCTCATACTTGTAGTTATTACGATGGAGGTCACTTTGACATGTACTGAAAGAATAACAAGTACCATCAAAGACTTTGCTGTAAGATTAACATAATGTAATTGAATCTTTATTGTTGTAATGGCCGTATTGTATTGTATTGTATTATAATGGCTAATTTTGTCGTTGACAGTATAATTTAATGAATTAGTAATAAACTACATTATTTACTGCTTTGTTTTGTGTCTATTAGGAAAACTTGAACGTCACTAAATATTACTTTAAATTGTTCCTTAACATGATTAGAGTTCTGAGAACAGTGCAAATTACCTACATGGTGCCTAAACATAGGGAAAATATGGTATTTTTCAAAATTTGCAGGCTCTAGCTCTGAAACTATTGAGTTTCATACTATTCATATATGCAAAAAAAAAAAATTAGGGTGTTCCATAAGAAGTTTTAAAGTTGGCCGCCGTCTTAGAAAATAACGGCCGAATTTAAAAATTCTAAATTCATATTTTTAATGACCATAAAAATAAGTCCCCTATTTAAAGTTTCCTGTAAAATCTTATCGATTCCGAGACACTGTACAGTTAAAAAAGACAACCTGTAGGCCTATAGCGGCAAACTATTAAATATATTCTAGTAATACCAATTTTTATGATGGTTTTAGATTCTACATATAATTTTAAGAATTGTTATTCTTATGTATTTTGTGATACAACCAACTGTTTAGAAGCTACAGAGGCTAAAAGAAGAAAAACATAAGATTTCTGGCGCTTTCAGAGGTTCATTTTTTGTATTAAAACAGTTGAACGGATATTAAAATTGGATCGTAGTCGTAGATAGACTATAAACGTAATAAAAACTACTCGAAATTTGAAAATCACACCAAAGGCTACTTTTAGAATAGCCGAAATAATTTTATGCAGACCTTAAAGTTAGATTCATTGTATATATACAAAGTAATACCATACTTTTAATAAAACTAAATTATAAATAACTTTAAAACACATTTTTTCTATTTACATTACAAAATATATAATATTATTGAGGAACAATTGCTTTTACACGTATACTATTATGATTATAATATTATAGGAAAACACAAAACATAATAGATACAGCGAATAAAAGAATCCTTAAGACTTAATTACTAAGGAACAGAAAAAATTGCAACACTGTATTTTTGTGAAAATACACAAATACTTTATTTTCATAATTTTCAAAATGGCGGCCGCGGCCGTTTAAATCTTTTAACGTCGAATATCTTAAAAACTGTTAATTAAAAAAAAAAAAATTAAACAGTCGCCATTTTGAAAATTATTTAAAAATGTGTTTGGTACACTTGTAAAACGTAACATACAAAATGCTTAACTTATACCAAATATGAATGGAATATCTTACCTATTTCTGGAGTTATAATGTTTTTGTTTTTTTGTGAAAGAACAAAATGGTGAATAGACGGATAATGAAGCGGATTTCGATGATATGTTAATTGACATTATTTGTTCATTTTGACGTATATAATCCGAAAATGAACAGACAGTTCACCTTTTTCGGGATACCCTGTATATATATAAATATAATTAGTTACTTCTTTTAACGTACTGAATTTTATAAAACACATGGACAATCAATTATTATCGTTATTATTTTCAACTCACCAGTTTTTAATTGAATACTATTGATCCAGGAAGAAATGAAGAAAAACATTCAGGACGTGTTCTACTAGTGAAAATAAAGAAAACAATTCATATAAACGTAGGTCCGGAAATGCTTCGTTTTACAGTTATACGTCATTTTGTTTTACAAAATACTTAGCCTAATATCTTTGGATGTATGAAATATATTGAACATATAGACTAATAAAATGAATAAATATACTAAAATATTTTGTATACATATTTGGTATAACATCTTTTACCCATGTACAAAAAACCAAAACGTTTTTTCATCTATTTTCAAAATGGCGGCCGTTTTAAATTGTTTAATGTCAAATATCTCGAAAACCGCTAACTTTACAAAATATTTTCAAGGGAAAAACAATTTTCCTTTTTTAATGACAAACAAACGGTTTTTTTATAATTTTTTTCTATAATTTCAAAGGTAACCGAGTTATTGGCTAAAAACTAAAAATTTTGTACCTTGTAATATCCAATATTACTCCAGAACCAAATTATCTTCACTCCACACGTGAGAATTTCTGGAGTTAAAATCCCATTTCTTGTAAATGCTGCTTCGTCAGAAAATAAAATGAATTTTACCTTATCATCGTTAGTAGTAAGGGGCCACCAGGTGACGGGACCACCTGAACCCGAGTGTCACACTGACGTTAGGACCACTTGAGCCCCGATTGACGTCAAACTTCTGTTGGGGCCATCTGAACCCTGAATGGTGTCACAGTGACGTTAGGGCCAATTGAGCTCTGAATAACGTCACAACGACGTTGGGCCACCTGAGCCCCGATTGACGTCAAACTTCTGTTGGGTCCACCTGAACCCCGATTGGTGTCACAGTGACGTTAGGGCCAATTGAGCCCCGAATTAAGTCACAACGACAACTACAACAACGACGACGACGACCACAAGGACAACGACAACGATCTCTTCACTTCGGCTCCTCGATCAAGAATCACTAAAAATAACGGTTACACATTGGTTATAACTGTTTAAAAAATAACGGGTACACTTACTAAAATAACGGTTACACTACACCAGCGCTACAAGGATAGTGGAGGTGAAAAATAAAAGATCACTCTGATACAAGATAGGGAGTTCACGACATGGACCTGTAACCATCTAATGTTTGTTCATGCTATTACTTAGTACTTACACGACGACGATTTCGGCTCCTCAATTAAGACTGACTAAAAATAACGGTTACACGTTGTTTTTATAAACATAACGGTTACACAATACACTACACTAGCGCTAGAGGGTTAGTGATGGTGGAAAACAAAACTTTTACCAAACAGACACTATAGGGGTTCCACAAGACGTTATTCGTGTAAGACTGGCTAAAATTGGACATATTGATTATATTAAACAGATACAGACACTTATACAAAATAGGGAGTTCACGACGCAAGACTGACTAAAATTGAACACTGTTGTAAAATAACAAATTGCTTAAAATACAGATATAATCTATCCGAAAACTGATGCAATAATATAAATAAACGAGTAAATATTTATTTTTGTATAATATTAACACAATACAAACACTTCATTAACTACACAACACAAACCTTCATTAACTTTTGGCCCTAGTGATGAAACATACTATTTTTTGTAAGTTTGTAATAATTTATTATAGACTTCATTTAAATGATTTTTCTCATAATTTGGTCCAGGAGTAATTTTGGATATTATGGACAAGTACCACGATACACAATTTTTAGTTTTTAGATAATAATTCAGTTATCTTTTAAGTTACAGAAAAGTTAAAAAATCGTTTTGTTTGTCATTAAAAAAGGATTTTTTTTGTTCCTTAAAAATATTTTGTAAAATTTTTAACTGCCGCCATTTTGAAAATAGAGAAAGGACGGTTTAGTTTTTTGTTCATGGGTAAAAGATGTTTTACCAAATATGTACAAATATGTACCAAATATATACAAAATTCGAGTTCAATATATTTCATACATCCAAAGATGTTATGTATTTTGTAAACAAAAAAATGGAGGATAACTGGAAAACGAAACATTTCCGGACCTACGTTTATATTGTTTTCTTTACTTTCACTAGTAGAACACGTCCTGAAAGTTTTCCGTTTCTTCCTGAATCACATTGTATATAAATATAAATACAATTATTCCTTTTTTCTGTCTATTTACTATTAAAATACATATGTACATAAATATACGTATTTTATTTTTAAAATTACCTTAATTATTCCGTTTAACTCTGTACTTGTTATTAAAATATATAAAATTATATGCAATAAACATAAACAGTTCATTCTCTTAACATTGTAATTTTTATAAAAAAACATTTACAATCAATCATATTAGGAATAAATGACCTCGTTTTATATGGGTTTTTTAAAGTAATAAATTGAATAAAATAAGTTTCAGAGTTGTTTATTATATTGTATATGGTTACATGTGATATTCCAAAATTACTTTTTTTTAAACAAAAATACAGTAAATTTTAACAACATCTATATGGTGTATTTCAACAATAAAATCACAGGCCTTTAGAAATCCAATAGGATTGAAATTATAGCTTTGAGAGATCTGTTCAACAGATATGGTGTTAAGATTGAAAGTGCACTCCGTATATATCATATTTATAAACTTGCTGTCCTTTCAACTGTGTGACTTATCGGACATCATAGTAGTAGAGGAAGCCTCAGGTAAGAAAACAATCATTTTAATTATTTTTTTAACTTTAAATCGATTTATTATTACTTCGATATTTATTTACTTCAAAAACATCATATGAATACATCCATTACCTTCGTGGAAAAAACACAAACAAACAAACATCGTTTCCTCATAAACAACATGCTATATATATTGACTACGCAATAAATACTTTTGTAAATTATCATTATTCTAAAAAAAAATTATGCACAAATAATCAAGCATTATAGTTATGAATTACTGCATAACGATAACTTCTGTGAACTGTTATTTATCTCACAAAAATAATCCACAAATATGCCAGTGCTATATGAACTTATGCATAATAAGTACTTGTGTAAAATATATTTATCGTATGTATCATTACATGTTACTTTTAATAAGAAGAACAATTAATTTACGGAAATAATTAATATGCAATAAAATTATATACTATAAATATCATGATTGTACGAAAAAACTATTAATTTACTTATATATTTTATGTGGATATTATAACAAACAAAATTGTTATATATTTATAATTTAATTTAATTTTAATTTTAATTGCATTAATTTGTTTTTTTTTATTTGCATTTATGAATTACTTTTAAACTTAATCTTTATTAGCCACACTTAATTTGCGCTAATCTATATCTGGCAATTAATTTTATTTGATTTCTATCGAAATCTTACCAAAACTAGGATGGTTGAATTAAATTAATTCCACAAACAACTTCTACTTTTTAACCATCTTCTGGATTTATTCACATCTAGTTACTTATATAACAAGAATCACATTCAATTAAATATTCATATCAATCTTAAGACTACTCATTCTTTCACACTTTCATTCTTTAAAACTAATTTATGCTAATACACAATATTTAATTGTTGACAATTTTAAAATCTTAATTTAATTATTCAATTTACATAAAAACTCTACGAATGTCTCTACAGATTTTGTCTTAATGTTCTTATTAATTTTTATAGCAAATCTATTACAAAACAATTTTCTTTAATTTAATTATATTATTTTCAAATTACTTTTATTTTGCCGGCTAGCTCAATTACTTTCTCTTAATTTAATTTATAAAGAACCTTACTCTTAATCTCGGGCATGGGAACTTTTATGACTCATCAAAGTGAAATACTAGATTCTAAATGATTATTAGTTATAAATTTTGGTACTTATCAATTGTTACGCCTCTTCCTCTTTTGGCACTTGTACACAAACACAACCACCCACTGCTTTTATTTATTTAATTTCTCTTTCTTCACTAACGACGCACTAGACACATGTATATCCTTATCCTGGGAGGTCGGATGCTGCAAATCCTGGTTCCTTGACGAATGGTGAATCCCTGGTATTACTTCCGCTAAACGCTGCTTAGTCTCTTAACTCGTTCTGAATTTAACTCTTAATTCGACACGATGATTCTCTCCTCTTCCTTTACAACTTTAATACTCCTTGACTTTAATTATTATTACAAAAACAACAAAAAATACTAACTTTTGTGGCAACTCTGCCTTTAAGTTATTCGACGACTTTGAATTAAACCCTCAGGTTCTCAGTTTAAGACTCTTAACACCTCCATACTCTGATTCCCAGCTGTAGGCCAAAACCTACACACTCTCACCCCCAGTTTTAGACTGACTCTTCTTCCCGTTGGATTTTGCCTCTCCCGATTTCCAAGTTCCGCGTCTTCCTCGCCTATTGGTCTATATCTAATTTTTTGAAACTCAGGTCTCTTCTGATTGGACATCCAAACTTTCTAAAAACGTTACTTTTTTTTACGTACGTTGACTTCGCCCCTCGGAGATACCGTTAGGTATTTACTTTCTCATTTTTTCTAGGTTCCCTGTTTATGACATGCAGCTGCTTCTGGTAGCAAAACTCCGTTATGTTTGTGCCTTTTTTTTATGTATGTCGGCGAACTTTCTTCCCTCAAAGAAAACAGAATGTTTTCTTTCCTTGTATTTGTCACGTTCTTCAAATTAGTACCGTTATCTCCCCAACTTAACTTTGCAGCTGCTATTGTCGGTATAGTTTGCTTGGTAACATGTGTTTTGTCCCAATTTACTTATTCTTACAATTATTTATTAATATTAACCTTTTTATCGATTATTATTATTTTAATATTTTATACTAGACATTAATTAATTATTTATCAATTGTTGATCCTTTGAGATCGTTATAATATTCATATGGCATAAATATGATTGTTATTTGTACGTTCATTATTTGTATGTGAAAACAATAAATTTAAGGATATACTTATTGCACATTAAATTCATACTTGTGCCTTCATTATTTTGATCAGAAAACTATTAATAAACTGATATATTTTATGTACAATAAATGCACATAGAATAAATATGTTACTTATTTGTACGTTTATCTTTTGGAAGAGAAAACTATTAATTTATGGAGATAGTTAGTGTGCATTAAATTTATACAGTATACGTGTTATTCATGCTTGTGCGTTCTTTATTTTGATGAAGAAAGTAATAATAGACTGATATATATTTGTATGTAGATTTAAATTCCTATAGGATAAATATGAGTAGTATAAGACATGGGGATCCTGGGTCAGTGGAATATTTTAATTTTGTTGCAACATAGCACCTGAATTTAGAGAGAAAATATAAGTTAGACATGCTATAAGTTATAATATAATATAACATAAAATAGGTTATAATATAGACATAAGTTATAATAGACAGCTATATTGTCAATTATGAATAGCTGTGATGGTATGTTAAATAATAACTTGCTTCCTTGATTCTCTACGCTACCACATTTTTTGAAATAAAAGATTAGAGAACTGAAAATCCCCTAAATTCGATAATGTAATACCAGTTTTTATTAAAATATTTACACTCTATTCTAAACACATTCGTTAATTTAATTAACCATAGTTTAAGCTCAGGATAATTTTCAAAAACATTTTAAAAAGCAATGGTAACTAACGAAGAGAAAAAAATATTAGGCACATTATTCGACAAAAGTATTTTTTTAGTAAAATACAGTTTGACTTCAGACGTAATATGAGTACCATTGATGTATTACTAAATTTTAAGTCGCATTTTACATCGGTATCAATGAGCACAAGTGTTGTTCTGGGATTTTTATCAAGATTCATGAAGTTTGAAGACAGTAGACACAATTCTTTGGTCAAGAATACGGGTCTTGCTTTTTGAACGATATTGTGTAACGGGTGTTAGGAGATATTGCTTTCGACTGGTTTAGTTCATACTTAACTAACTAGAAGGATGTTAGTAACGAAGGTCCTGTAAAACATTACTTTCAGGTCCTCATTTTTAATATACAATATACATTTCAGTACAACAGTGCCGCATATATAACGAGCAAACGAACCTTTCAATTGAAATCCCACTATATAGGAAGAGAAGAATCTAGGGAATTTATTTATGATAAAAACCCAGTGTTTCAAAGGCATATTTGGGGGGGGGGAGTGGTTTTTGAAAAAAAAAATTCAAATCTAAAGATATGTCAAGTGACATCAATTAAAGGTCTTTTAAAAGTAAACATTTTGGGGAAAAAGTTTTGACTTACTGTACTTTGTTTTAAGATAAACGTAAAATTTTTGACTTTTCCAATATTATTTACTTCTGCTAAACTCTGTTATTCTCAAAAACCAAACATTACTAAAAAGATATCCTTTCAAACAATAGACAATTTGGACACTTATTTACAAGTTTTCCATCATTTAAAACATTTAGAATTTGGAATAATCAAAAAATCCCATACCCATAAAACAGTTGAAATATCAACGTAGGTCGTATGGCATAGCAAATTAAAGTTCTCTCAAAGCTGAACATTTTTTGTATCGTCATATATTTCCAAACATTCCAAATTGGTGGCAAAAACTGAATTTTACATGTTTTATGGCCAATCTTTTTGTTAATATTTTTTTTTTCAATTTTGTGCTAGTAAATTAATAAAAACACAGTTATAAAATTCAGTTATTTTTTATTTACTAGTTATAAATGTTTTAATAAAGATATTAATGTCAATTTAAATGGGAAGCGTAAGGAAAAAGCAATTACACTGATAATAATGATTATTGTTCTTGAAAATTTACAACTAGTAAATAAAATGCAAACTGATTTTTACACTTTTATGTTTTATTCATATAACTCACTAACATAAAACTGAAAAATTAACTTTTAGCTATTGTGTAATCTCGAAAATGGTGGATAATTTTTGAAAATGTAATAATATTGCATTTGAATAAAAATTATAACTGATTTTTGTAACTACCAATATTTAGCTTAAATTTATGAAATTAAAATAAAATAGAAAATCTTAACTATAAATATGATTCCAAACCAATCTATTACGGTTAAACTTAAAAAATCTAAAGGTGCTCAAAATGCATTCCCCCGTTCGCAATACTAAGTTCAACTATTTTTGGGAAGGTACACGCATTTATTGATGCCACGGCATAATTTACTCGTAACATATCTTCTCTTATTGTCAACCGTATTAAACAATATCTTTGAACCTACTCCATAAAAATAACAGTTAAATCTGATGATCTTGTTGTGAATTTCACTGCACCACCTCATTTTCTAGGTTACTGTAGATCAAGCGTTAAGGACACAGTGAGTCTTGTAGAACCCAAATCTCTTGTTTGATATCTACTTGGAATCTTTAGTAAAAAATTTGGTAAAATTTATAACAAACATTTATTGTAAATATCTCCGTTTAAATTTCCTTCGAAAAAATAAAAATGGTCCTTTGAAGACCAATAATAAAATAATTTCGCACAAAGTATTTGACCATTCATTTCCCAAAAAATTGTACTCCCCTTCTTGAAATGAGAAAAAAATTTACTTTTTATTTACACCAAATTAAGAACTTCTGTAAAAAATAATTTTTCTAGTGGAAATGATGCACATGCTTGTTAACTATAAATATAAATATAAATACCAATATAAATTTAATGCATAATAAGAACTTCTGTAAAATATCATTGTTCTCGTGCCAATCCAGCACATAGAAACCTGCTTTATCACCATACTATATAAATTTACTGTAAAATAACAACTTCTGTAAAATATCATTTTCCTCGTGCAAATGGTGCACATACAAACCAGCTTTTGACCATACTACATAAATTTACTGCATTATAAGAACTGCATAATAAAAACTCTCTGTAAAACATAATTTTTGATATGAATATGATGAACATACAAACAAGCTTTTTAACCATACTATATAAATTTACTACATAACAAAAACTTCTGTAAAATATCATTTATCTCGTGCAAATGATGCACATACTAACCATCTTCATAACTATATTATATAAATTTCCTGCATAATAAGAACTTCTGTAAATTATAATTTGTCTCGTGAAAATGATACACATACCAACAAGCTTTTTAACCATACTATATAAATTTACTGCATATTAAGAACTTCTGTAAAATATCATTTTTCTCTCGAAAATGGTGGACATTCAAACATGTATTGTAACCATACTATATAGATATTCTGCATAATTAGAACTTCAGTAAAATATCATTTTTCTCTCGAAAATGATGCACATACAAACAAGCTTTTCAATCATATTATATAAACTTTATGCATTATAAGAACTTCTGTATAATATCATTTTACTCGTGCAAATGATGCACATACAATCAAGCCTTTACCCACACTATATAAATTTACTGCATAATAAAAACTTCTGTAAAATATCATTTTTCTCGTGCAAATTTAGCACATATTAACATGCTTTTTAACAATATAAATTACTGCATAATAAGAACTTCTGTAAACTATCATTTTTTCATACAGATGATCCTTATACTAACTAGGTTTTTAACCATACTTTATAAATCTGCTGCATAATAAGAACTTGTGTATGATATCATTTTTCTCGTGCAAATGATGCACTTGTAAACAAGCTTTTTAACCTTACTATATAAATTTACAGCATAATAAAAACTTTCTGTAAAAGATAATTTTTGTCATGAATATGATGCACATACAAACATGCTTTTTAATCATACTACTGTATATAAATTTACTGCATAATAAAAACTTCTGTATCATATCATTTTTCTCATTTAAATTATGTACATACATACAAGCTTTTTAACCGTACTATATATATATATATATATATATATATATATATATATATATATATATATATATACTCCTTAATAAGATCTATATAATATTAACTTCTATATAATATTATTTTTTTCGTGTATATGACCAACATACGAACAAGCTTTTTAACCATACTATATATATTTACTGCATAATAAGATCTTCTGTAAAATATCATTTTTCTTGAGCAAACTATGCACACACAAATAGGTTTTTTAACCGTACTATATATATTTACTAAATAATAAGAACTTCTGTAAAATATCATTTTTCTCGTACAAATGATGCACATACTGATACCTATCCTAACCTAACCTAACCTAACCTAACCTAACCTAACCTTACCTAACCAATACCAACCAATTTACCAACCAAAATGGGGGTGTGGCAACCATCCCCCTAAGAAACCTATCCTAACCTAACCTAACCTAACCTAACTTAACTCACCTAACCTAATCAATACCAACCGATTTAACAACCAAAATACATTTTTAGCAACCGATTTACCAACCAAAACTTACTTTTAGCAACCAATTTACCAACCAAAACTTGGTAATGGTATCTACGGGTTGGTAAATCGGTTCCTAACAAACGTTACGACGTCATATAGGTAAAAAGGAAAAATGGGGGTCGCGTCGTTTTTGACTACATCGTTTCGGCTACCATTCCAAGGTCACATCAAATAACTTCATCTCTACTAAAAAGAGTTTTGGTGGAATAGAGGTAACAAATTACAAAGAATATTATTTTAAAACATTTATTTATTTATTTTTAATTACAAGCACAGAAAACAACTCTTTCTTTGTGCTTAATTTCAGTGGTTTTTATCTTGTCCAATTTAACATTAAATTTATAGTTTAAATCTACATTTAGCTCTTTTATTTCTCTTTCTAACCAATAATTCGAAACATACAATTCATCTAGATTTTGGAACTGCAAAATATAACGGATCTTATGTCTGTAATCAATTTGTTTGATTCCACACACTACTAATTCTGTCCCTTCTTCCAGCCGACAACACTTTCTTGGAATAACTTTGCCTTTTATTTCTTGCATGCCAAGGGCGGATATTTGCTCTACTTCGTCCTGGTTGTAGGGGAAGTCTTCTGGGTTTTTCCAAGCATCTGTTAGTAGCTTAAGATGATCTATCTTCGCAAAGGAATGATTATTAAAACTGGTAAGTCCATTCGTCGTAAATGTAAAAATTGTTTCTTCTGTCGCTAAATGCACAATGTCGTTGTTGAAGATTAAAACAAACCTCTCTTTTGTTAAATTTTGTTTGTCGTTGTAGCCACGATTTGTACTTTCCTTTAAAGAAGTAAACACTTTTATTCCCATCTCTTTCTGCAAGTATTCCAACAAAGGCATATTTCGCTTTAGTGTTAACGGTAAATGCGGAAACCTGGTAGTCTGCATGTATATCTAAATTCTTCCAAGTCTTGTTAAAATATGAGCCCATCCTCTCTCTTGTCTCTCTAATAATTTTCTCTTTCTCCTGCGTTTCTTTGTATTCCTCTTTTAAGGAAGCAACATGTTCCATGTATTCCAATTTTCTCCGTTTTAAGTCAATTTCTTCCAGTTCCAATTTTCGTTTTTTGCAGACAGTAGGTAAACGGTGGAGAATGGTTCTTTCTCCTTTATACTGTAAGGTGGTAGCCTGTTTGTAACATTCGTTCTCTTCCTTACGCGAAAAACTCGGTACGTCTTACGGTAAGGGGTACGTGTCCAACCTCGTCCTTCTACGAAATGTACAGGCGTATTGCCTAACATATGGATCACACAGGGTCAAACCTATGGTGGTGCGCTATGGTTACGTTCGGCGGCAACTACTACTACACCCGATAGTTCAGTCAGTAGTGCGTCTGCATTCGGATGACTTGGTTGGTTCCATACGAGGTAAGCACCGGTTATTTTGGGGGTAGGTACGGTTAATTTTGGGTAGGTACTATGATGGTTCATGTGGGCTGTGCTAAGCATAAGTTTAGGCAAAAGTAGGAACATAAAATTTTCATACATTAGACATAGGGTTAGGTTAAATATCTTTGGTTTAGGTGTAACACGATACATAAACACATGTGGGCTGTGGTAAGCATAGGTTTAGGCTAGGTAAGGTTAGGTTAGGCAAAAGTAGGAACATAAACTTTTCGTACATCATAATAGACATAGGGTTAGGTTACCTATCTTTGGTCATAGGAGGGGTACGTGTCCAACCACGCCCTTCAACGCAAACATATCACGCAGGGTCAAACCTACGATGGTGCGCTCTGGTTACTTTTCATACCTACAGTGGGGGCCGCTCTGGTTCTCCCAGAGCAGTGGGAGAGGGGGAAGCAAAGACAAGTCTGTAGTTGCAAAAATGGCTGCAAGTGGATGCGGGCAAATCCATTCCGGAGATTATCGGTTGCTAACAGGTATATAGGTTGCCGATTAGATGTTTGGGTTGGCAAATCGGTTGCTAAAAGTATATTTTGGTTGGTAAATCGGTTGCTAACATATTTTGGTTGGTAAATCGGATACTAAAAGTATATTTTGGTTAGTAAATGGATTGGTAAAAGTATATTTTGGTTGGTAAATTGGTTGGTAAAAGTATATTTTGGTTGATAAATCGGTTGCTAAAAGTATATTTTGGTTGGTAAAAATATATTTTGGTTGTTAAATAGTTTGCAAAAACATCGGCCATAATAAGACTACCACATACATACAGTACATCTTAAACACAGAGTCTCGTGTAACTCTTGGCACTGTGTCAAGGATTGGACAGGTACAAAACACATGTGGGCAGTGGTAAGCATAGGTTTAGGCAAAAGTAGGAATATAAACTTTTCATACATCATAATAGACATAAGTTAGAGATAGGTTAGGTTAACTATCTTTGGTTATAGGTTTTAGGTGTAACATGTATATGATACAAGTAGGCTGTGGTGAGCATAGGTTTAGACAAAAGTAGGAATATAACCTTTTCATTAATTATAATAGACATAAGTTAGAGATAGGTTAGGTTCACTATCTTTGGTCATAGGTTTTAGGTGTAACACGATACATAAACACAAGTAGGCTGTGGTGAGCATAGGTTTAGGCTAAAGTAGGAATATAAACTTTTCATACATTATAATAGACATAAGTTAGAGATATGTTAGGTTAACTATCTTTGGTCATAGATTTTAGGTGTAATACGATACATAAACACAAGTAGGCTGTGATGAGCATAGATTTGTCTGCGCTCTAGTAGCTCTAGACGTGATTAACCGGTGCTACACCCTGGTAGCCAACGGAGGAACCTCATATAAATATATAACACATTAAATGTACCAGCTGTGGACACTAATTTGTATTTTGAATATTGATTTGTTAAACGTAAGACGTACGCGAGTTTTTCGCAACCGGTAAGGGGTACGTGTCCAAACTTCTACGAAATGTACAGGCATAGTCTAAAACCTACGGTGGTGCGCTCTGGTGGGAGGTGGTGGGGGGTCCTATGGAGGGACTATTCGGCTAGTACACGATTGCTCAGTAGTGTGTTCGCTTTCGGGTAACACACTAAAGGGTCTGACGTCACTATCGTCAATGTGTACATGTGACGTCAAGGCCCAACCACTCCCACTACACCTCCCACCACCATATCCCACCACCATATCCCACCACCATCTCCCACCACACCTCCCACCATACCCCAACAGCCCAGCCACTCCTACAATACCTCCCATCATCCAAAACCACGCTCAACCACACCTCCCGCCAGCCCCCACCACGATCCCCATCATACCCCACCACCCCCTACTCCAATTTGGTTTTCAAGTGTCCCACATTCTACTTGTGTTGTTATATTGTGTACTGAACCTTTTTGTTTCATTCTTGTATAAGTCCTTGACAATGCTTTAACTAGCGAAACCATGGTCGGCAAGTTTCAATTAAAATATTGTGGTTTATACTAAAAAATTGTTGTTTTAATTTATTTAATAAGAACTTCTCTAAAATATCATTTTTCTCGTGCAAATTATGCACTTACAAACCGTCTTTATAACTATACTATATACATTTTCTGCATAATATGTACTTCTGCATCATATCATTTTTCTCGTGCAAATTTAGAACATACTAACAAGCTTTTTAACCATACTATATAATATACTGCTTAATAAGAATTTCTGTAAAATAACATTTTTTACATGTAAATGATGCACATACAAAATAAGCTTTTTAACCGTACTATATAGATTTACTGCATAATAAAAACTTTCTGTAAAACATAATTTTTGTTATGAATATGATGCACATACAAACAAGCTTTTTAATCATACTATATAAATTTACTAAATAATAAGATCTTCTGTAATATATCATTTTTTCTAACAAATGATGCACATACATTCAAGCTTTTTAACTGTACTATATAAATATAGTGCATAATAAGAACTTCTGTAAAATATAATTTTTCTCTTGCAAATTATGCACTTGTAAAGATGCTTTTAAACCATACAATATACATGGTGTTTAAAAAAGAACTTTACAACTTTGAAAATTCATATAACATTATTCCAAAAAGGTACAGAGCTCGTTTGTGTTGTTTGAAAGGGAAACACATCAAGTTTTGACTCGCGTAGTCCGCTAGTGCCTAATCGCGCCAAAAGTGCTAGCAACAGTTACGTTAAAGATGGCTGCCTTCACTGGACCCGAGCGTGCTAGCTGTGTGTTTTGGTTTGAAGAATCGAAGTCGGCGACAACAGTTCAGCGTAATTTTCGTACCAAGTACGCTAAAGATCATCCTAGTAGGCCTACAATTTATTAGTGGCATAGATTTTTTTAGAAACAGGGTGCTCAGTGAAACATAAAAAATCCTCATGTCGTCCAAGCACATCTGACGAAGTCGTTGAGAAAGTGAGACAAAGTTTTGTCAACAGCCCTACGAAATCATCTCGTGAGTTGCAAGTCCCACATACGACGGTTTGGTGTGTGTTGAGTAAACGTTTGCATTTGAAACCGTACCGATATTCGCTTTTACAAGCAATTAAAGACACTGATGAGATTACCCGTAATAACTTCTGTGTGGATATGTTAAATTGAGTGGATGATGATGAACATTTCTTGGACAACATAATCTTTTCTGACGAGTCAACTTTTCACTTAAGTGGCATGGTTAACACACATAACTGTAGGATTTGGGGCAGTTAAATAAAATCCACATGAAACATTGCAACATGTTCGTGATAGCCCTAAAGTGAACGTTTTTTGTGCGTTGAGCAAGAGGAAAATGTATGGCCCCTTTTTTCTCCAAGAGAGAACCATGAACGGGATAGTGTACCTTGATATGTTGCAACAATTTTTGATACCATTGATCGATGAGGATGACCGAGAACGAATTGATTACTTCATGCAAGATGGCGCACCACCACACTATCTGACTGACGCTTGGGATTTTCTCAATGACCGTTTTCCAGGTCAATGGATTGGACGTGCTGCGTCAATTGCACGGCCTCCCGTTCCCCAGACCTGACACTGCTAAACTTTTTCTTCTGGGGTTTCATAAAAGATATGGTGTATGTACCTCCTTTGCCGGCCACTCTACCTGAACTTAGAGCAAGAATTTACGCTGCCACTGAGCAAGTTACACCTGAAATGCTAGTGCGAGTCTGGGAAGAAATCGACTACCGATGGGATGTTTGCAGGATAACCAACGGAAGCCACATAGAACATCTTTAGTTTAAGGTAAAAAAAATTGAAGTGTTTTCCTTTAAAACAACACCAAAACCTGCTCTGCAGCTTGTTTCATTAAATTTATATGAATTTTCAAAGTTGTAAAGTCCTTTTAGAAACACCCTGTATATTTACAGCATATTAAGAACCTCTGTAAAATATCACTTTTCACGTGCAAATGATGCACATACAAACCATATTTTTAACCATACTCTATATATTTACTGCATAATAAAAATGTGTGTAAAATTTCATTTATCTCGCGCAAATGATGCATATATATAAACCATCATTATAACCGTACTATATTAATTTCCTTCATAATAACAACTTCTGTAACATTCATTTTTCTCATTCAAATGATGCACATACCAACCAGCATTTTAACCATACTATTTAAATTTACAGCATAATGAGAACTATAAAAGATCATTTTTTTATACAAATGATCATTATAATAACAAGCTTTTTAACCATACTTTATAAATCTACTGACTGCATAATAATAACTTGTGTATGATATCATTTTTCTCGTGCAAATGAAACACATACTAACCAGCTATTTAACCATATTATATAAATTTACTGCATAATAAAAACTTCTGTAAAATATCATTTATCTCTTGCAAATGATGCACATACAAACCATCTTTATAACCATACTATATAAATATTCTGCAAAATAAGAACTTCTGTAAAATATCATTTTTCTCGTGCAAATTTAGCATATAATAAGAAGCTTTTTAACCATACTATATAAATCTACTGCATAATAAGAACTTGTGTTGGATTTAATTTTTCTCGTGCAAATTATACACATGCAAACAACCTTTTTACCACAATTTATAAATTTACTGCATAATAAGAACTTCTGTAAAAGTCATTTTTCTCCTTTAAATGATGCACATACAAACCAGCATTTTAACTTTACTATATAGATTTACTGCATAATAAAAACTTCCTGTAAAACATAATTTTTGTTATGAATATGATGCACATACAAACAAGCTTTTTAATCATACTATATAAATTTACTACATAATAAAAACTTCTGTAAAATATCATTTATCTCGTGCAAATGATGCACATACAAACAAGCTTGTAACCGTACTATAAAAAAAAAATATATATATATATATATATATTTACTCCATTATAGGAACTTCTGTATAATTTTTTTTTTCTCGTGCTTATGACCCACATACGAACAAGCTGTTTAACCATACTATATATATTTACTGCATAATAAGATCTTCTGTAAAATATCATTTTTCTTGTGCAAACTATGATCAGTGTTTTCATGGTTAAATGTGTCTGGTGTTACAGTGTTTGGAGTGCAACTTGCTTTGGAATTACATATTTCTAGGTTACAAATTTTTCGACATGTCGAACTAGTACTTGGCATTTCTCTATCCTCGTACCCTACTTTGATTTGTTTATTTACTTTATTTAATTTTTTATTTCGCGAAGATTCGTCACAGCACTCCTTTGACATCCTATTATTGACGCAATCTTTATTCACTTTTTTATTTTTTATTTCCCTCCGTTGAACTTGAACATTTTTAGGTAAAATTTGATTCAATCCTTCTTCGTTTTGTAACCTTTCCATGTTTGCTATCCTAGCTGTTGTCTCCTGCTGCGAACTCCTACTTCCCTTGCTTTCCCGCTCCACTGATTGATTTATATCCGTCTTCCTCTCACGCGGCACATCCTCAAATCGAACTACGTTTTTAAAATTGTTTATCACTTCTTCTTCCTTTGCCTTTCCTTTTTCATTTATTGATTTATGGTTTACCTTCGTTTCAATTTTTAACTCCTCTGATTTAATTAATTCCCCGCCCTTTTTACTGTTATGATATCTTGAAGTAATATTAAAACATTTACCTTTCATTTTATTTATTGCGACCTTTTTGTCAATAAACGGTTTTTAATTTCTTCTCGATCTACATTTACAGTAATACATTTTTCTTCCATATTTATTTTTGCTTGTAACTCGTACAGCAAATCACATCCCATTATTATTCTCGATTTTAACCCTTTGACTACTTAAAATTTAAGGTCTACTAATTTTGTTAACAACTTAACGGTTATCATTATTTGCTTACTTATTTTTTGTACCTTTCCTTTTAAGTGCCGTGACTATTTCCACATTTGCTACGGGAAACTCCAAAATCTTAATGTCTTCCGCGTTCAGTTGTTCAAAATAGTCGTTCTGTATTACATTTCCTCTATTGGTTTTTCTTCTAATATTGGTTCGTCTTTATTACTTAATAAATCTTCCCTAATATTGAAGTGTAAGCTTTCCAGTTGTTTTGCTTCAATTTCGTTAGCTTGGATTATAATAATTTATTTTATTTTTCAAATTTGTTTTTTCAACAGCCCTGTCGTTCCGAATTAATCTCTTCTTTGGCAGAACCTCACTTATTAGTTTTTCGTCTTCTGGTTAGAATTTGAGGTGGACGGATTAGGTATATTGGAATTTTGGTAATTGGTGTTACTTCGGTTTTGAACATGAGATCTTTGGACGGGTTGGTTAGTAGGTGCAGGTGTTTGCCTAATTCCGTTTTGAGTCGACTGATTATTTTGAGGCCTATTCCCACGCTTTCCCTCGTCCATCATATCTATGTTATTTAGAAAGCTTATGGCTTCTTCAATGGTTTCGCTAGGTCTACCCATAGTCTACTAGCTAACCTTATTTGGTCGTTATAATGCTGCAATATCATAAAAACTAAAAACTCTCTGGTATTGGTGGATCTAAATCTCCTGCTTGGTTAACCATTCGGCAAAAATATTCTGTCCTATGCATTGGACTGTTGTCCTTGTATCTACCATTTTCTATCCTATTTCTTACGGCTTTTTGTTTTTGCAAAGACCAATAATGTTGTAAAAAGACTTTTCTAAATTCCGTATACCTTCCCTTTTTGCCACATTATACCACTCCTTTGCTTTACCAAACAAATGTCTTTCTACAAATTTCATTTTTTCATTTTCCCTTAAATAAGGGTTTAGCTCGTCCATTGTATTTTCGATATCTCTCAAAAACATTTTAGGGCGTTCTTGTTGATTTCCCCAAAACTCTATTTTTGTCGCTTCGCTTTCATACCGCGGCATTACAATTCCTACATTTCTTCCCCCTGAGGCTGCTTGGCTTGCGACATCGCCTATCCTCTTCTCGACTTTTTGAACACGATCTTCTATAATTTTGAAATCTCGATCAGTCGTCTTTTTATGGCGCTTGTCGTTTCTACCAGGAAATGTATTGTCCCTACGATGTCTTCTACCTTGTTTTCCATCTTCTTTTGTTATCCGACGCACCTTGCCGTCTCGTCTTCCAGGTTTTTCTCGATCTCCCCTAGCTATCCTGAAATTAATTTGTATAGTGCTTTCTGCTTCTTTTCTCTTTGTTCTAGCTCTTCTTTCTTCTCCTTTTTTCTTTGTTCTCTTTCCGCTTCTTTCTCTTCACGAATCTTTTCTTCCTTGAGCCTTCTTCTTTTTTCTTTTCGTTCCCTTTCTTTCTGTTTCTCCTTTTCTTTTTGTTCTATCTCTCTCTCCGCCTTCTGTTCTTCTCTTATTTCTCTTAGCTTCTCTTTCTCTTCTTCTTTCTTCTCCGTTCGCTCACTATCCTTCTTATATTGTTCTAAAAGTCCTTCATATCCTTGATGCTCATTTTAGCTGCTTTTTGTTAGTTCTTTCAAGTTTAACTCGTTTTATTTTATTTTTAAATTTTAATTTGTTTTTAATTCTTAGTTTTTAATTCAATTTGTCGCGTCGAAAAATTTCTCAATTAATTTTATTTTAAAATTTAATTTCCTATCCTTAGGCCTACCAGTCTTTTCTTACGATTTAATCGCAACAAATTTATCTTAATTTAATTAAAATTTTTAATTACTCCCCCTCTAAAACTCGAACGCGAAAGAACCCGGGAAATAATTTAATTGTTGGGAATAGTAGTAGTATTTCCTTATATCTACACACAATTCAAGCACAGATAAATTTACGATAATTTTTGACTTAATTTAACTTTTAGTTAATTTTTTAACCTTAGGTTAAATCGAGCTAACCACTCATGGGCGCCAATTCTTCAACGGTACCTTTTTCTGCATTTTTCAATTGGCGAGCCAAGTCATCAAGGGCTTCTTTTTACCCACGTTGACAACGCCAATTTTTTAACCGGTATGTTGAGAATAAGTTGATATCACCTACTGGAAGCTTTAGGCTTTCACTTTGACCAGCCTAGGTGATAAAACTGGTTGTCCAAATAATTAACCCTATAATTATTCTGACTAAAAAAAACTTTTTACAACTTCCAGTAATTTCTTTCTTATTAATTTTTTTTTTTAATAATGAGCTCAGTTTGAAGAATTTACCTTTACTTAGAATTGATCTCGGAGTAGTGAGTACATTGAAATTACCCTTGTAAATTTATTTATCTGTGCTTGATATATTTTATAAATGAACACTGTGATAATGCTTAAGCTATAATGGACTAAAAGAATGGGATATTCTAATACTAGGTAAGTGTTCAAATAAAAATTTTTATAATTTTAAAATAACAAGTAATTATTTATTGAACTCAAACAAAATTAAATATCCTTTTTGGTTGGACTCCTCCCAACACCTACAAATTATGATATTCAAAACAATTTCTTTAAAACCATGGCCGAACAAATACTGAATTTACTTTAATTTATTCTGATATTCTTAAATTCTTAATTATTACAATTTTACTTTTTGTTTAAATTATTCGAAGTTATTATGAAGTTAATTTATTTTAAATATAAAATGATTTTAATAAAAGACTTTACTTAATTTAACATCCTATCTAAACCCAGTATGATAATAAATTTAAATGAATTTAATCAGGCAAATTTTTACTTGGGACTAACGTGTGTACGCTTTTTACCGACCTTTTTAACACTTGACTTTGCTGTCGCTACTGTTTTGATGACGTCAGCAGTTGTAGTAGGTAGACGGCTAATTTTACTCTCTGGAGAGATGTCTGGAGCTTGATGTCGTTCCCTTTGTCGTGTTGGCAGGTGTGGTGTTGCTGAGTACCAATGCTGTCTGTTGATTTACAGATGTCGGATGCTGCAATTAAAGTTGTCCTCTAATGATGATTAAAGATGATTTGTGAATTTCCCGGGTTGGTTCGTTCCTTTCCCTGTTGTTTAGAAGCTCATGTTATTGAAGATCGCTAGTTGAAATCCATAAATCCAGAATGAAGTTGCTTTGCTACTTAAAAATAAAATATGTTGAAGTATTTACGCTGACATTTTTACTAAAACTTTTCTAAGTCCCTTTTCGGTGTTAGAACATTTTAATGTTTAAAATTAATTCTGGAGCTGAGCAGCGTAAAGACTACCCGTCGATATTTTGATGAAGAAGTCGCTCCCTTGAAGCGGTGGGTTATATACCCCTGTTTGAAACTAAATTCATTGCCAACCTTAATTGCTAGGCACTATGAATTTTCTCATCTTTCCGGGATTTTCCGACTCTAGTTACTTTTCCTTGTTGTTTACTTTTTAATTTAGATTTTTTGAATTTTTTTATTTTCTTAATTTGTAATTAGTTCAATTGTTTTCACAATGTTACCTCGTTTCTGCAGTTGGTAGCGTAGTCGGCTGATCTCTGATTTGTCCGCCCTTTCCCTCTACTTCTTATCTAAGCTCGCTACTTTCCTCTATTGTCTTCCTTGTTCTTTGCTGTAATTTCTCGCGGCGTCGTCTGATTTTCCCGCGAGTCGACTTTCCTGGATATACACGTTTTCTTCTATCCTGTCGATTTTGAGTGGTTGTCCTACTCCTTTGCTTTCGCGAGTTTTTCACGCGTTCGCTTTTCACATCTCGTTTTCCAGAAAAAGTCCGTGGATTTTAGTTTTTTCTGATTTTCCTTTTGACACTTTCTAGTCCTGTTAAAGTTAACACACTTGCCGAAATTTCTTGAATTTTGCTTGGTTTTTCCTGGTTTTTTGCTATAGGATTTCTACGGTTTTTCACTTTTCTTTGGGCTATTTAATTTTCCGAAATTTATTAATCATACTGAGTGTTTCTTACATTTCTAATAAGATAATAACCTACTCTATATTACCATGTATTTAAAAATGTGAATTTAACGTTTTTAATTACTTTAAAGGTGTGAATTTTATCACCCTTTCATTTTAATTATTTTTCAAAATTTTATTTTATTTTATAATAAAACATTTCACTCTTTATAACTTCTTTTACTTGGATTTTCCAAAACTTTATTTTTTCTATACTTTATTAAAGTCTAAACTTTAATATTTTAACTAACTTTTTAAATATGCAATTTTTGCATATACCTTATTTGTCTTTTATTTTAGGCCTTTCTTTGTAGGACCTAAAAACCTTTTTCTTTTTTCATTTTGAGCAAATTTGAATTTTCCCCTTAACTTTGATCTTTGCTTACGTAAGAACTAATTTATATTGTGAATTTGGTTTATTACAGCCCACACTTGCGTGTTTAGTGCAATATGTTTTCCTGAACAAAACCCAAATACACAATATTCCCGGATTCTGTTATCCCCTAGGCAATCAGATTGAAAAAGTTTAAGTTAGTTTTCCAGAATGTGCACGCATAGGTACAGGGTCCCTTTGACAATAGATAACACTGGTTCGCATTAACCTGTCTTGTGACCTACAACGTTTCAAACCGCTGCTAGTCTAGGATAATCGTATTTTGCAAAATTAATTGCAAATCCCGAAGTTCCAGGAATTACAACGGGTTTTTACCGTTGTAACACATATGCAAACAAGCTTTTTACCACACTATATAAATTTACTGCATAATAAGAACTTCTGTAAAATATAATTTTTCTCCTTCAAATGATGCACATACACACCAGAATTATTTTAACTTTACTATATAGATTTACTGTATAATAAAAACGTTCTGTAAAATATAATTTTTGTTATGAATATGAAGCAAAACAACCTTTTTAATCATACTATATAAATTTACTACATAAGAAAAACTTCTGTAAAATATCATTTATCTAGTGTAAATGATGAACTTAAAAACCATCTTTATAACCATACTATATAAATTTTCTGCATAATAAGAATTTCTGTAAAAAATCATTTTTCTCATGCAAATTTAGCACATACAAACAAGCTTGTAACCGTACTATATATATATTTACTCCATAATAAGAACTTCTGTATAATATTATTTTTCTTGTGCATATGACCCACATACGAACAAGCTGTTTAACCATACTATATATATTTACTGCATAATAAGATCTTCCGTAAAATATCATTTTTTTTGTGCAAACTATGCACTCACAGATAGGTTTTTTAACGGTACTATAGGCTTATATATTTACTAAATAATAAGAACTTCTGTAAAATCTCATTTTTTACATGCAAATGATGTACATACAAACAAGCTTTTTAACCGTACTATATAAATGTACTGCATAATTAGAACTTCTTTAAAATATCATTTTATTGAGAAATGATGCACATACAATCAAGCTTTTTAACCGTTCTATATAAATCTAGTGCATAATAAGAATTTCTGTAAAATATAATTTTTCTCTTGCAAATGATGCACTTGTAAACAAGCTTTTAAACCATAGACTACTACTTATATTTACTGCATATTAAGAACCTTTGTAAAATATCATTTATCTCCTCCAAATGATGCATATACAATCCATCTTTATAACCATACTATATTAATTTTATGCATAATAACAACTTTTGTAACATTAATTTTTCTCATTCAAATGATGCACATACAAACCAGCATTTATACATACTATATAAATTTACAGCATAATATGAACTTCTGTAAAATATTTTTTTTCTCGTGTAAATGATGTACATACAAACAAGCTTTTTAACCGTACTATATAAATTACTGTATAATAAGAACTTCTGTAAAAAATCAATTTTCTCCTTCAAATGATGGACATACAAATCAGCATTTTAACTTTACTATATAGATTTACTGCATAATAAAAACTTTCTGTAGAACATAATTTTTATCATGAATATGATGCACATACAAACAAGCTTTTTAATCATACTATATAAATTTACTGCATAATTAAAAATTCTGTAAAATATCATTTTTTACATGCAAATGATGCACATACAATCAAGCATTTTAACCATGCTATATATATTTGCATAAAATGAACTTTTTGTAAAAAAATCTTTTCTCTTTTGCAAATTATGCACATACAAACAAGCTTTTTAACCATGCTATATATATTTACGGCATAATAAAGTTACTGATGCTGTTTGGTTTTTCCAGTATAATAATGACTATAAACACAAATTATACTCTACGTGTGTTATTTTTGACTAATTAGTATTTCTAAAAATTGTATTTCTTCTCATGAAAATGGCAATCAAATGAACAATCATTAGTTATAGGTTACTGATGGTGTATTAATTTTACAGAATATTTGTATTCCTGTAAATTGTAAATTGTTTATGTCATCATAATTATGAGTACAAATACAATTGTTCTGAATAACGTCTTCATGTTTCAGTACAATTTTCGTTCTTCGAAGGTAAATTTCCAATCAAGATTAATTTTTTATAAGGTCTTTCTTTTATTCAAAAGCGAGATAATAATTACATTAATAAATACAGTCCTATTTCTATGCTCCCACCATTCAGTTAATTTTTTATTTTTTTAAACTTTTCGTAATGCAGCGAAATGAAAGAAGTAATCCCTAAACCACAAATAAAACACTAACACAATTTAACGTTAAACCACACACTAACGTTAATTGTGTTAGTGTTGTATTTCTGGTTTAGGGGTTACTTCTTTCATATAATGATTAACCACACATTTGATGTTGTATTAATGCAGTTACTTAATTATTTAGATAAGGTTAATATCCTTTGTAGTAAACAATATGGCTTTCAAAAAAGGAAAGTAATGAGTATTTTTCTATTCCTATCTAAAGCAATTGATTGTATAAATTTTAATATATTACTTAATAAATGTGAAAACATTGGTATTTGGGGGGGGGAGAGGTCCTTTATTGTGGTAAGCCGTGTGTATCATTATCTGAACTATATAATTCTTCTTTACGGAAACTCATATGCAGAGTCTTCGTCCTGTAAAATAGAGCCATTAGGCTTATTGCAAGGCTTAAGAAAACACAAAGTTTTAAAACGCTTTCAAAAACTTGGCATACTTACACTTCCATGTATTTGAATTGTTGCTTTTTTTAAAATTCAAAATATGGACATACACAACTATAGCACAGACAAGCTTGTGTTTATCATAACCTAGGCAGCACAGGTTAAATATATACAGTGAACTTCCTTCACAAGCATGTGCAAAATTGATGAATAAGCTTCTAGAAAACATAAAAAGTTTGGAAATTATGCTACTTTTAAAAATATCCTTAGACAACTACCGTTGTCTGAATTGTTCTACTCTGTGGAGAAGTTTCTACCCTGGTAGTTTTTACTCTAATGTGGTCTTCTGCTTTTTGCAATGGTTCGTGTTTTTTAAGTTATGATGTTTTTGTATTATGCAGGCCTTCATCTTGTGATGAAACAAATGTATGTGGCATAAAATAAATAAACTGGTTTTATATGTCCAGTAGAGATTGTAATGTGATGTTATTTATTTGTTTGTTGTGTTTAATATCGACTTAGTTTAATAATTTTTTATGAACATTATTGATAGATTTAGTTTCATTGTTACTATCTATGACATAGAAAGTATACATTACTATTACATTACATTATGATATCTATACATTGAAATCAAGACCAAGGCAATAAATAAATATTTCTCATTTTAATTATAGGCCATAAGTGATATATATATGTTGGAATATTTCCCTACATACTAATTATTACAACTCATTTGTCTATTTAACATGAAGTTGATAAGTGTAGAACCACAAATCATTTGTATGAAGTATGAATTTAACGGATATAAATACTTCTGTATATTGTAATTTTTCTCATAAAAATTATGCACAAACAAACAAATTTATATAAATATTTCAGACTATAATGAAAAAGTAGACACACGCCTTTTAGTTATACTACATGAAGTTTGCTGACATAGTATTTTTAAAAATATCTTTATTTTCTTGCATAAAAATATTGAACTTACAAACTTACAACTTTTATTGCACTATAAGCTTTTCTGTTATTTGTCAGTTTTGTCATCAAAATAACGAGTTTTCGATCACAAATGTTATTGTGTATAATTTTCCTGCATACATATTATTATAATACATAGTATTAAAAAAAAATTTGTTAAAAATATCATAAGTTTCCTGAAAAGATAGTGAGCTCCCTCCATACAACAACGATCGCTAAAAACTGGCCACTATCCAAATCGCGAACCACCTATCCGACTCTCTTTTCTATACCGACATCTTATAATATATAAGTTTACTACAAAATAAGTATTACTGACTACACATTTTCATCATCAAATGAATAAACTAAAAGTAGACATACTTATCCTATATTAATTTGCTAAATAATAAGTATTTCATTTCATTTCTCATTTTTAATTTCATATACCAGCATCATTCTTTCACTCTGTGAATTTACTACATTATAAGTTATTCTATTATTTATCGTTTTTGTTATCAAAGTTATAAACATTCAAATACAGATGATAGTTAAAATAAATACAATAACTAGGAGTTTAGTTAATTTGGAGGGTTCCAGTGTGTTCTGGCAGCTGAACACATTCAGAAAATTTCATATCCTAGGCCAAAGAAAAAAGAATGCCAAATACTTCCAATAGGCTGTAAAGTTTTCTGTTTTGTGAATAACGACCTTGACCGCTGTTTGTGTGAAGTTTGCTGAACACAAAGTCTTGTCGACAAAAGACGGACACAGGGTTAATTAATAAGGTTCATTCCAGTTCATTAATTTTATACAAAAATCAACAATTTTATGATAATAATTTATCATATGATGTAAGTAGCATTTTTGTTTAGCCTAGACATTCATTATGTTTATGAAAAACGACAAATAATGGAATAACTTATACTACAGTAAGTTAAAAATAAATTTCTGTTTATATGCCATTAATTTTGTGGCTAAAGAGGCAAATTTAGGATAGTAATTTGTATGAAGGAAAATTTTACACAGCAAGTACTATTGGTTTTCGAACGTTAATTATATTTATGATAAAACCAATAAATAACAGAAAAGCTAATAATGCACTAAATTCATATTACAAAAATTAATGTATATTTGTACAATCAATATTTTGTATAAGGGCCTATTCCTAATTACTCATTGTTCTCCTTGTTGAAGCCAAGGTATTAAATGTCACTCCATTAGTTAATTTAGTTTAATTTTAATTTTATTATTATCAACCATTATCATTAGTTAATTTATTTATATATTTAAAGTTAAGTTAGTTTTAGATACATACCATGTATTAGAAGCCAGCAGAAATTGCCACGCCCATTGACAAGATGTGTGAAGGGGACAACAGTAATTGGCCGAGTAGATCAGGTGATGGGTAGGGGGAATGCTTCAACGGAGTAGTAATTGTAGTTATTAAGTTTAGTGTGTATTGTATACCTCTGAGGATGATATACAGTGATATTGAATTGTACAAAAGGTAAAATAAACATAAACTATATAGTCTTTGTGTTGGTCTTTTATTGTGGTTTTGGGGAATTTTCTTTCATTCAATGAAACTTAAATAAAGAAAATAATCTAAAGATAAAAAATAAATAAATAAATTTCAAGAATTTATATAACTATGAAGCTTAAATTGAATATAATCTTAAGATATAAAATAAAACAAACAAATAAACTTTAATAAATTTAATAAAAAAGAAATTTGTATTAGAAAATAATCTTAAGATATAAAATAAAACAAACAAATAAACCTTAAAAAATATATGTAAATGAAACTAATCCCCTAATCTATTTCAGCTAATTACAGGAAAAACAAGGATGAGTAAGGAATAGGCCCTTTACCTGCATTTAATAACATGTTAATGTCAGTTTGAAATATTAAATACTTTTAAAGTTTTCCATTAACCTGTCAGAGTTAACTTTATCCTTTAATTTTACATTTAATGTTAACCATGGAAAGAAAACATTTTACACATGACTGATGTATCATCTAACATACCTGTTTATGGTATCAGTTTAAGAAGTATTAGGTCTACTTTAGCAATTCTAAGCCTCTACCATGTAACTTCACCTACGTTACCTTTATTTATTTATTTTTACCGTTTATTTACTTTTACTTTAATTTGAATTGCATTAATTTGTTTTGAATTAATTTGCATTTATGAATTTACTTTTAAACTTAATCTTTATTAGCCACACTTATTTTGCGCTAATCTATTTCTGACAATTAATTTTATTTGATTTCTATCGAAATCTTACCAAAACTAGGATGGTTGAATTAAATTAATTCCACAAACAACTTCTACTTTTTAACCATCTTCTGGATTTATTCTCATCTAGTTATTTATATAACAAGAATCACATTCAATTAAATATTCATATCAATCTTAAGACTACTCATTCTTTCACACTTTCATTCTTTAAAAAACTAATTTATGCTAATACACAATATTTAATTGTTGACAATTTTAAAATCTTAATTTATTATTCAAATTACATAAAACTCTACGAATGTCTCTACAGATTTTGTCTTATTGTTCTTATTAATTTATAGCAAATCTATTACAAAACAATTTTCTTTAATTTAATTACATTATTTTCAAATTACTTTTATTTTTGCCGGCTAGCTCAATTACTTTCTCTTAATTTAATTTATAAAAACTTTACTCTTAATCTCGGGCATGGGAACTTTTATGACTAATCAAAGTGAAATACTAGATTCTAAATGATTATCAATTATAAATTTTGGTACTTATCAACAGTTACGCCTCGTCCCCTTTTGGCACTTGTATACAAACACAATCACCCACTGCTTTTATTTATTTAATTTCTCTTTCTTCACTAATGACGCACTAAACACATGTATATCCTTATCCTGGGAGGTCGGATGCTGCAATCCTGGTTCCTTGACGAATGGTGAATCCCTTGTATTACTTCCGCTAAACGCTGCTTGGTCTCTTAACTCGTTCTCAATTTAACTCTTATTTCGACGCGATGATTCTCTCCTCTTCCTTTACAACCTTAATACTCCTTGACTTTAATTATTATTACAAAAACAACAAAAACTACTAACTTTTGTGGCAACTCTGCCTTTAAGTTATTCGACGACTTTGAATTAAACCCTCAGGTTCTCAGTTTAAGACTCTTAACACCTCCTTACTCTGATTCCCAGCTCCAGGCCAAGACCTACACACTCTCACCCCCAGTTTTAGACTGACTCTTCTTCCCGTTGGATCTTGCCTCTCCCGATTTCCAAGTTCCGCGTCTTCCTCGCCTATTGGTTTATATCTAATTTTTTGAAACTCAGGTCTCTTCTGATTGGACATCCAAACTTTCTAAAACGTTTTTTTTTTTTAACGTACGTTGACTTCGCCCCTCGGAGATACCGTTAGGTATTTACTTTCTCATTTTTTCTAGGTTCCCTGTTTATGATACGCAGCTGCTTCGAGTAGCAAAACTCCGTTATGTTTTTACTTTTACCGTGCCTTTTTTATGTATGTCGGCGAACTTTCTTCCCTCAAAGAAAACAGAATGTTTTCTTTCCTTGTATTTGTCACGTTCTTCAAATTAGTACCGTTATCTCCCCAACTTAACTTTGCAGCTGCTATTGTCGGTATAGTTTGCTTGGTAACATGTGTTTTGTCCCAATTTACTTATTCTTACAATTATTTATTATTTTTAACCTTTTTATCGATTATTATTATTTTAATATTTTATACTAGACATTAATTAATTATTTATCAATAATTGTTGATCCTTTGAGATCGTTATAACCAACTGTGAAACCAAGACCAAAACCCATGTGCACTGACCTTTGTATTATCTGAAGTACCTGTTTAGGGTATCAATTTAAAAATCAGTGATATTATACAAGAGTATACCACTTCTCTGTTTCCCTCACCTCATCCCATGCCCCATTAGACAATAATACAGAAGACTTTTGAAAATTGACCTTTAACATGACACTTATTAAAGTTTTTTTATTGCATTAATTACAACAATATTACCATTTGTAATTCTACCCATAAAACATTTGTATAGATTGTAAAGAGCAATTTAAATTCAGTCTGGGAATTGGGAGACATTAGAAAAAAAATTATATATAATTTAGGGTGGTTTGAAAAAAACTCTTCTGTTATTCCAAGGAAGAAAATTGAGAAATTTAGACAGAGCTTTGACATGACTTTAACAAATTAGAAATTCACTGCCTTTTGATTCTAAAACTAATGTTGCAACCCATTTTTTAATATCTCTTTCAATATAAGTTATTGACAACATTGATTAAAAACTAAGGTAGAGTCAGTCGAATTAGCGAATCCGGCAGGCACTCCACTACTATCCTTCTGCTGATATTACCCCATAGTTTGGCATTACTAAAAACAAATGAATTCTTTATGCTAGATTTTTGATTTTATTTATGAAATTGTTTCTATCCTGCAATGAGCTCACCAATACTTAAATATTACTTCTAAAAATCATGTACTAGTGCTATGTTTTTAATGGTTATTCCAATAAAGTGACATAATTTAACAATGACTATATTATACCCTATACTCCATCTATTATATTAATACTCCAAACAGTATGTTGTTTCTGATATTACATTATAGATGTTAGAGCCAAATTGTAGAGCCGAGGTTTCTGAAAACTTCAAAGTAGCTGGTTAAAGCAAATAAACTTTTGAAAATTTTATCGCTTAGACTATCATACAAACATATTTCCATAACTAAAGTTATTTATATATTATAAATCAATTTTAATATGAACATTTTTAAGTAAGATGATATAACTATATTAAAACATAAGTATTATAATATCACTCAATGTTTAATTAATAGTATATTATATTGACACTGTACTTATATTTAATGTAATTAGTTCTATTATTGTAAAAGATAGTTAGAATTAATATGAAACTAAACACAATATTAATATTCAATTGTAAACACATGACTTGGTTGTTCATATAAACATGATTTTAGTAAAAGAAACTCGTCATTAATAAATATCAATATTAGATTCTCATAAACTCATTAGCTCATAAGATCAAACAGTTATGACAATATAGACAGAGACAGTGTTTGTGATAAAATTTCTTATACAGTAGTCAGTTGAAATTAAAATTAGCGCGCTCTGCCAATTCTGCTGCCTCTTACTCTACTGCAGTATACAATATTGAGAACAACAAAGTTTCATTGTTTTCTGTATATTGTTGTTTGTTTTTTTTTTGTAATACTTAACATCCTTAGAAGAGAGTTATTGTTTTCTTGAACAATTCTTGATGGTGGGTACTATACATTTGAAACTATGGTAGTGTGGATCACTTGTTGTAAAAAAATGTCAGGTATTTCTTACCAATTTATTTATTGAAATCAGTGATTCAGGAACTTCCATGACTCTTGACCTTGTTTTGAGTAATAACAGGGCTGGAATTTCCCATTAACATTGTGTACAATTTTTTTGTTATTTCAGCTAATTGACGATGATACTGAACAAGTATATAATTTTACAATGGACACTTTTGAAACAGAAGTGAAAACAACAACAAAAACTCTCTCTCTCTCTCTCTCTCTCTCTCTCTCTCTCTCTCTCTCTCTCTCTCTCTCTCTCTCTCTCTCTCTCTCTCTCCACTCTCACACTAAGATATGCAAACAATTGCAGATTTGTTACTGTGTATTCATAAAAAAAACTGTTTCATACAATCAAAACTTAAATGCATATATCATTGCAGCATGTTTTCATCTACTGGCAACAGGGCGCAGGGTAGATGAGAGATATATTCGAAGATTTCTAGCATGTAATTCCTCTCGACAATGTGAAGAAGCTTGCCTTCGAGAGGTTGACTTCTACTGTGAAGGTTTTAATTTCAGGTATGTACCTTCAGGTTATGGTGGTAGTTTAATTAATATATTTATTTTTCATTGTTTATGTCTCCAGTTGCAATATAGTTGAAACTAAATATAGTATACCTATATAATCATATATACATATACCTGGTATTCCCGTCATGCAACTTTTGTTGTAGTTTACACTACGCGTTTCGAGAACAGGTTCTCATCTTCAGGTGAAATTATTTTACTCACATGTGAGCACGTCAAACAAAAATAAAAAGTACAAGCACACACACATGCACACAAAACACAACATAAAATATCGCACTGCACATTATAATAAAATTGTATAAAAATGTTACATTGTAGGTAGGCCTACTACTTGTCATTGCCGCGGTGAATCGTCAACTCGGAGTTTTTTGAAGCCAAACGGACTTGAATAAGGATTAATTAGATTAATATTAGATAAAAGTTTTGTAGTTATTAGATTTAAGATTGATGGACTGTAGAATAAATAGGGTAAAATATTTACTTTAAGAGATAGGATTTGTATAATAAATATTAAGTAAACACTTGATAAGCTGAGCTATATTGGAAACGTATTGATGGAAGCAATGTTTAAGTTACATAAGATAAAAAATAGTCCTATGGACATTCTATAACGTCTGATGTACAGTTATTTCAAGGCGAAAGAATCTAGCTAGGTACAGTTGTGACAAAATTAATGAATCAGGTTCTGAATAGTTGTACTTCAATAAAAATTTAAAACTAACATGCAAATGTAAATGTAATGGTTAATTAGAGACAAGTTTTTAGTAGGTTTAAAGAAGAAAACATTTGTTATGAAATAATAATTTTAATGAGATATCGAGTTGAATAAAATCTTGAAGAAACGAAAGATGAATTGCGTGATATCTAAGTCTGGTAGATAGTAAAGTCAGTCAATGTTTAGGTTACCAAGATAGGAAGGAGATAAGACACGTGTGAAAAAGATACAGTCAGAACAAAACGAAATGTTTCAAAATCAACTTGACTGATTTTGATGAAATTTTTTATAAATTTTATTTTTTTATTTTTTATTCATTGGCAATGAAGTTAAGTAATTAAATAATGGGTTCTTAAGTTTAAGATAAACTTAAGGGTGTAGAGGTTGGGTTAAACGGTAGTCGATATTGTTTTTTATTCTTAGGAATAAAGCATTAAGACAGCATTAAAGGCGTGTTATGGTTGTAAGGCGTGTTTTGGGTTTTATTTTGAACTGAGTAGAAATATTATGTTAACCATCTCATGTCTGAAGGCCATAATGCATTACTTTCATGTACATGTCTGTAGATGTAATCTGAAGGATACAATAAGAAAGTCGGTAAGAAGTGCCGAGGAGAAGTTAGAAGTTAAAAGAGGTTTAATATGACTACAAAATATTAAATTTTGAAAAAAGATAATTTCACGAAAATAAGTTTAAAATTTTTGAAAGTTTTAATATGTAATAAGGTAAATTAGGTCATCAAATGAAGGTTTAGTACAGCTTAAGGACAAACTTTATATGATATAATTTTATGATGAAATAGAGACATTGATGAAGTATTACATTGATAATTTTTATGTAATAAAATTAGGATCGATGAATAGAAGTGAACAAATTTTAGGCTTACGGAACTGAATGAATTTGAACAATCAAATTAAACGGACGTGACTAAGTTGGGAGTTTTAGTGAGAAAAAACGAAATTTTTCTAAAAAATATATAGATTAAGTTGTAATAATTATGTATATTATTGTATATAAATATATTAGGAATTTTATAAGTACAGTAAATATTAAGGATTAGATAAATGAGTGAATGTTAGAAGGAATTATGTTATAATTTATGTAAGTAATATGTAATTTGGAAGGGAAAAAGAGAATTTGAAAAAGGAAGAAAATTGTAATGAATGTTAGGTAGTTTGATTAAATAAAAATTGCTAAGAGTTTGAAATGTTAAAGTTTGTAAGCGTAAAAGGATAATAGACTAAAGTAATGGATGTGAAGTAATTTCATAAAATAAGTTATTAAAAGTTTAAAACGTTAAAGTTTTTAAATAAAACGGATAAATAATGTAATTTTAAGGTAATTTGAATAAATTTGAAGTTAAATAATAAAATGAGATAAATGAATAATGAAGTGAAGATTTGAGGATAAAATGTTTTATCCTCAAATGAGAATACATTTTTTATGTAAATTGTTAAAAGAGTTAGTTGTGCTTAATAGAAATGAGTAAAATAGATTTCCAAAATATAAATTTAAGGTGAATAATGTTTAATTATAAGATATAATAAATATTGAAGTGAGATTATTTTGTGAAAATAGACAATGCTTGTTGTCAACCAAAATGATTTGGACAGTGTCCGTGGGACCAGAAATGTGAACCCTGTGCTAGCGTCGTGTATAAAAGCAAGCATGCGTGGAGTCAGTTAGAAGGGAATATCTGAAGTGGTCAGACGTGTTTGTGAGAGTTGGAAGGAAATATTTTGAGAACAATGTAGTTATGTTTGAGTGATTTTTGAACTTGAGAACAATTTAATTATTGTCTAATAGTTGGGAGAGGGAGTTTGAGATGATTGGACGTATTTTAGGTCTAAAGACAGTGAACTTTTATAAATATGGTGAGAACAATGGTTTCCACGTGTCCGATAAAAAGTGAGATGATCGAATCGGGAAATATAGACAAAGTTGTAATGTGTTAATAGAGAACAGTTTAAGTTAAAACACTAATAGATATTTTGTTACATGAACAATAGAAATGAATTTTGTAAAACGAAAAGGTGAATTGAAGATGTCAGCATCTGAACAAGGGACAAAGTGACTTCCACGAGGCTGTAAGGAGCTCCGGCGAAGGAAGCAAATCATCTTCGAGGAAATGTGTTTTAAGTAAAAAAATAACGTGATTGATATCCACGTCAAGACTTTCATTTCTAAAATTATGTTTGTATCTGAAATGATTTAAATATTTCAATGTTAAGTTATAAGTTTGATTTGACAATTTAAGTTTTAATATACAAGACCATGTCTTGTATTCTAAAGTATATAAAAAAATAATAATATTAAAATAAAGTCTTTCTAATAGCTGAATTAATGAAACATGATCTATTTTCAAAGCTTATAATTCTTAGCTATATAAATTTAAAGCCCATTTAATTTTTTGAGTAACTAAAATCTAAATTCAGTAATTAAATTTAGTTTGACTTTTCTATATTATTATATTTTGAATGATTCAACAATTGTTAGGATGTACTAAGTTAGGATTTTGCATATAAATGTTTAATATAACAAATTGGTGATAAATTTGTGTAATTGTTAAAAAAATTGAGTTTAATAAAGAATGTTTAGTTTCAGGAAAACAAATAAGGATTTCTTATTCACTGTAAACCACTGATAAGTACACTTAGAAAAGAAACACGAACCTGAGAACATTTTAATTCAAAGTATTTTTTTTATATTTTCAAAATTGGTGAGTTAATTCCACCTGGCACCCATAAAGCTGAGCAATTTCGTAAATTCTTTATGTTACAAAAGTAGTTTACCTTTTTTATTTAATAAATACAGATTTAAAAGGGCTGAATCTCTGTATCAGTCATTTAATGTTTGAAACTGTAATAATGCATCTGGCCAGCATCTAATCTTCTTGAGCCAGCCTTAGCCAAGGACTATTCTCGATTGTCTGGCGCGTTCCATCAGCATCATTACACACAATACAATTGGGAAAGTAAGTTTCTAAAAGGGGAAGCAACATTTCCCTCATTGTCTGTATATATTCTCCTGTACACTTCATTAAAGTGCCTACTAGATTCAAATACCTAGTGGCCAAAACTCGTTGTAGCCTTGCAGATTCCCTAAAGCTCTCCACCTCTTCAGTGAATCCCCTCCAGTATTCTTGCTTAGCCTTTCTGATCGCTTTGCCACACTCAGTAAGAGCTAAATGATACGCTCTCCACTTATGGCTGCATTATGTTTTGTTAAAAAGAGTTTGTCTTCTCAGTCGCTCTAAATCTTTGTTCCACCATTTTGCCCTATTCTTCACTGTTATGGCGCTTACTGGACAATTGTCTTAATAGCAGTCTATAATGCTGTCTCCAATTTGTGATGCTGCTTTATCTAGATCTGCAAAATTTCATACCTTGTCTAATGACTCAAGCCTGTTGGCAAGGTCATCTTAATATTGTGACCATATAGTCCTTTTTAGGTTCCTAAAGGACTCTTGACTTACCTCTGTATCCAGTTGAAATTGGATATACCTATGATCTGAAAATGAGGGTTCTTCTGAGACTTGCTACCCTTTCACCAGTGTTTCCATGCTCTTGGTACATATTGTAATGTCGATAACGCCCTCTCTTACCCTATTCCTAAAAGTAGGCCTATTACCATCATTTAAAACATATAAATTATTAGGCATAAGAAACCCAAGTAACGACTCACCTCTAAAGTTGGTATCACTACTTGATGGTGTTAGTTGACATTGACGCCAATAAGTAGCCAACTGCACTATACTGTACGATCAGTTCCAGTTCCCTTGAAGGTGGTAATATCTTGGCATCATAGGAGATGTAGATAGAGTTCATTAATAGGCCTTGTTTCTCACCCCTACACTGCCAGCTGACTTGGACTTCCGTTATATCTCTGGAACAAAAATGCATTAATAGCAAACTATGCATCCCCTTACCTACTATTACACAAGTTATTATATTAGGCATGGAATTACAATAAATAAGCTTATCTTTTTGATCTCCAAGCCTGATTACCCGACCTTAGTGTATCCATGACTCCTGGATGAGGGCTATGTCGATGCTGTTTCTGATGAAGTTTTGACAGAAGGCTGCTTTGGCAGCCTTACTGTGTTGTAGGTTTATTTGTATTACTCTGACCATCTCCTGGCTTTCCACTCTCCTTCCCAACAAGAATGCCCCTCTCCACATAACAACTAGAAAACCTAGGAAGCGCACCATTAGCATGCTTTTGGAATGCCCCCACAATCTTCAATTGCAGACTAAGTCCCTGGTTCTCAGTCAACTTATGACCGAGATAGTTCTTTGGGACTACTGCTATTTTTACTAAAGACAAAGCTTCACTGAAAATTTAAGACTTTGTTGAGGTATGATCCCCCACCCGTCTTACCTTGTCTTTTGACTACTGGTTGAAGGGGGGGTAAAGGACTTATCCCTCTCTCTTTTCTTCCCACCTTTCATTACTTTGGGCTGGTCAGAGGTGGAGCCAACTTCCGAATGCCTAACCGTTTACCTCATGGAGCTGGTGCCAGGCACAGTCCTGTACCTGGAATTATTCCACTTCCTGGAGTCAAAAGACTCGCATCTAGCTGCAAGCTTGGCTTTAATTGCCTTCTTGCACATTGATTTGGTCCTCTTCTTCCTATCCTTAATTGCCATGCCGACCAATTTCTGGGTAACCTGATCGATCTCTGGCTGAAGAGTTTGCAAACTGTTGTCACTTATGAGGTTAAGTAGAAGATCTTCCTCCTCCATATTAATAGGAAGGGGTGACCTCCTTACGATCACATCTATTGGGGTTACAGTAAACATCTCAGGACTGGTAGTCTTCGTTTATACTATAATGTTAGTGCAAAAACTGGAGCCCATGGCTAAGATCAAATGTGGGACCTCGGCTGTAGGTTCTCCACTCTTGCTATGTTTCTTGGTTTTTATGATTTTTCTCCATAAAAATCCCATGATTAGCTAGGGAAATATTGGTCAACCTGAACAGAGCCCTGCATGTCCAGGCAAGGCTGGATAGTCTCAGAGGTCTTACCCGTTAGAGATATGTAACCTATGTCATACATCTCTTCGGCACGGGTGCTGACATCTTGAGATTGGGGATTTTATTTCAGGGTTTACTCCCTTAGATCCAACAGATTCAGTCTAGACTAATGTCCAGTGCAGGGTCGCTACGAGCATTTTATTTGTGTAACCCAATCCATCAGTCTTGGGTACCCCTAAGATTGGTGGAAAGACCAGTCATATAACTGAGTGATCACTTCCCCAGCCTCTCAACCCCAAGTTTACCCTTAGATTCCCCTTGCGACATCAGCCCTCTACTAGCAATATAGCTCTTTTCATAATATCCACCACTGTATTCCCCTACTGTCCTCAGGTAAGCACTACCACATCATCTGCATATCCTTGAGTCATAACACTCTGACAAAAAAAGATCCAGGATTGAGTCAACTACCAGGAACTACAAGAAGGGGGAGTTTTATCTGAAGATACTTCAATCAAGACTTTATCTACAGCTATTCTCCTAGTCAACATGTCCCCCACCTATTTACACACGGTTTTGGTAATCCTGTGTCATGATAGGGCGTGAACTATCGAATCATGGGAAACATTGTCAAAAGCTCCCTTGATATCAAGAAGACACTGATGGTATATTCTCTGTTGCAAGAGTCTCTTTAAATCTTTGTACTAGACTGTATAGTGTACTCTCACAATCTCTACCTGACTGGTAAACATACTGACTCACATGAAGCTCTCTACCAGTTTCTCCAGTACCTTCAGAATGAAATAACTCAGACTGATCGGTTTATAAGTCTTGACCTCAACATATGATATGAGACCTAGCTTAGGAATAAAAATCACTCAGGCCGCCTTCAATACTTGAAGTGGCTCAACTGACCTGGAATAATTAATAGAAACATTTACAATACAATATCAGTTTTAATATTCCCCCAAATACATATTTTTAATAAAAACAAAACATTTCTTTAACTTCTCTATAAGAGTAGGAAATGTTCTTATTGTTTTAAAACTGTAATAATATCTAAATAAGTGTTAATTGATATATTAATACATGAAAATTAACTATAAAAATCAACTGTTTAATTTATGGTGGTGCATAGGTATGAAGATGGTAGACAGTGGAGAAGCAGTTGTGAGCTCATTTCGATAGCTCTGACACACCTAGATCTCACTCTTGACTTCAATTCAGATACTAGATATGATTTCTTTGAGCGAGATCATTCACTAAGATCATGCCTAGAACCATGGAGCAACTCAAGACACTGGACACAATATGGACATGATAGTTTGCAGCATGATGATAATCACAAGAAACTATCCATATCAAGTTGGGGTGCTGGGGGGAGCTATGGTAGTATTAGCTATGGTGGAGGTGGAGGCTTCAATGAAATTTATAGCGGTGACGGTGAAGGGCTTAATTTGCAATTCCCGAGTGATGGTTAGTATTTGAATATAAGAAGAAGTATATATTGGTTCCAATATCTTCTTCTTAGCAGTGATGGAATTTCAGATTCATCTGGAATAGCCGGGCTATCCCATATTATTTTTGATTTATTAAATTGATTTTCAATTAATTAAAAAATGTCATTCCAAATAATGAAATTTTGTAGTTTATTGTGAATAAAATGTTGAGTGATGTCTTAACCAAAAATATATATCTTACATAAAAATTATAGTATTAAGTTTTAAAATAAAAATATATTGTTAATATCCTACATTTTATGGCATATAATCACAAGGCATGTACAGGTATAATATCAACTTCTCAGTTGAAACCAATGAAATAACACTTAAGCTCTGGACTAGTTGCAGGATTTATATGTACAGTTCGATACCTTTTTTCACCAAAATAAAACAAAATTATTATAATAACTAGCAAATACCATACAAAAGTTCTGAACAACTGTATATGCCAATAGTGAAAAATAACCTCATTTTAAGATAATAAATTGAGTACACTTGTTATTTAAAATCAAATGCTAACTACTATTTTGCTGGTTAGGCGATATTTTATTGCTTGGTGTGTAGTATGATTCACGTTTTATAATATAAACTAGAATAAAAGCAGAACAAAACAAAGATGGTTTATGTAATAATATCTAAAATAAATCTATTTGATAAATGGTGCACATCAATGAATATTGTTATTTATGGAAAAGATGTAAGTAGTATAGGGAATGAGGTTTCTGGCGCAGTTTCAACGTGGGAGAGATAGGGAAATAGAAAAAGTATTCTAAGAGTACATTTTCTAGAGAGTACATTATCTGAGAGTACATTATCTAGAAAGTACAATATCTAGAGAGTACATTATCTAGCTACGGGAATTTCCCGTGAACGTGTGAGATCAGAAAAAAGCGAAACAAAATTAAAGCGAAAAAAATTTATATTTACACTTTAGAAATCAATTATAACAATTTAATATTAATATTACATGATTATGCTAACACCTTTACTTGGCTTTATATATTTCGAATTTAATAAGGCTAAAATTATTAAGGTCAATCCAAGTTTTAAAGTAAAGATTTGTATTGTTTATAATATAGTACAATAATTTTGCATAAGATACAATTACAACATTAACCACCTCATCAGCTTCGGTAGGTTTAGAAAAGTTGACTTGAAGCATTTTATTCTTCGATCTTGAAATGTTATCTTACTGTTTAGTCATATCAATAACGTATACACAATTTTCATAATAGAATGATAATGGTGTTTTGTATGAGAACATCATATCCAAGACGTCGGAGTAAACATGTTTGAAAAAATGGTCTAAATGTATAACTATTTTCATATTTCATTGCAGCCCCATAGTTATTTTTGTTTATTTTTATAAATAACTCACAAACTAATAGTTTTGGAGAGATGGCTACCAAATACTTTTTTTGGGTACTTGTTTGGATCAAACTCTACAAATCAACAAAATTTGATCAAAATCATTAGAGCCAATTTTGATAAAACCATAATTCTGTATTTTTCTTATGGTAGCTAACCCAAATTTTGGTTTATAAAAAAAAGAAGAAGAAAAATAAACTCAAAATTTGACAAAATATGCCCACATACCAAATTTGATTAAAATCGGTCTACATGTATGGGCTGCATATACTGACAGGCAACAGACATCATTCCAAAAACCACTTTTTTACTCAGGGGACCTCGAAAGAGATGTATCCACAAAAACTTTAACACATAACTTTCTCTATACTACGTACATGTGAGAAAGTAAAAAGCAGACATCACAGCAATTAAATTTGTCAAAAAAATCTAAATGATATATGTGAGTTACCCACCCATTGTCCACATGAGTATCCTATATATTGTATGGGATGTGTTGTGTAAGACTGACCATTATTGTACTTCTATCATACAGTTAAAAATCCAGTTACAAAATCGATAAGGCTATTAGAACAATTTTGCTTAATGGCTTTATTTTAGGACCATTGGACTAATGAAGACAGGAGAGTCAGTACACAGAAAAATCAAACACCAGGTATGTGGCTCAAATTGGATCATCTTTGTAATCTCAAGCCCAAACTGGAGAGAGTTTTTATTTTATTTATATAGAGAGAGTATTTTATTTATCAATTTCACAATTCCACTCCTGCAGGAAGTGTTTGTGCATATTGATATGTGTTTTGGTTGTAGCAAATCTTTTAGTATAATATCTGCAATTAATTGAGTTTTTCTAATACAAATTTATAGAAAGTCGGAGGAAAGTTCATGCTGATTAACTAGTTTGAGTTTTTTTGTTGCCTGTACTAGTATCCACTTCATCCCCAGCTGCAAAAGTTCAAAGATTCTCCTTGTCCTGTACTGTAGTAACTCGGAGTCTAAGAGGAGTGCTTTGTGGACTCACTTGCTTGCCCATACAATCAACAGTTTTGGAAGAGACCCCCTTTCGTTAGGCGTTTCCTGAAATGGGCTACAGTTATGAAATCAACTACCTATTTGAGGTGTTCTTGTTTAAGCCTGACTAAAAGACCTTGATTAGGCACGTGTACATATTTGTGGCAGAAGAGTGCTGCCACCTTTGATTGATTCTATTTCCTGGTCCATTGGTTGACTGTGTTTACAGCTGCTGAACAGCTGATACTACACAACCGTTTGGGTCTTATAAAGAGGGTCATTTCTCCTTGTTTGGCAAGGATGTCAGCCTTTTCATTTCCTTCAATGCCCCGATGTCTTAGCACCCTCCTTAACTGTACTTTGTCAAGACAAGACAATGTGGCCACTTTAACAGAATTAAGTGCTCCAAGGGCAGCTGACTATTTAACAAAGGATCAGAATTCATCTAACCTGTTAGTCTCTTTCGGAATACCAGTATTTTAGCTTGGAATAGAGTGCAGTGCTTCTCTAAGCCTGAGCTGATACTGATGTCAGGTGAGGCACTGTAAATAACATACCCAATGGCCTGATCTATGAGTAATCCATCAGTGTATCAAATCAGATCACCTGTTGCACATCCCAGAATGTTTTGGTTTGCCCAGCCATCCTGAGTGCCAAGGATTACCACCAAGGATTACCATAAAGGGTTTGTTAAATAAATACAGTGGAACTTGTTTAATAGAAGTGTAAGTGGATAAAATTCAAATTATCCAAAAATTCACACTATCCCAAAATTCAAATTATCCAAAAATTTGAATAAAAAAGTTAAGTGCTCAGGTAAAAAACTTAACAAAATACAATTTTATCACAATATAAATTTAGTTTCCAGACTAACACATGAAATCATCATTTTAAAATAGTCTACAGTACTATTGTTTACATTTTTTAAAATTTACAGCAAATTCTTCAGCTTTAGCCCAAACAAGTGGTCCATTTACTGGGATTTTTTTCTCTCATGCTTGTTTAAACCATTTAAACCATTCAGCAACATCAGAATTTTTCAGTCCTTTCCACTTTTGCTTGATGCACTATTTATAATTTTTCCTTATTTTTTAAAAACGTAGATAACATATTCAGTGGTATTCCAAAATCTTTCTCTATCTGCGATTTTTTCTCTATCCCCCTTTTCACTTTACAAATAACGGTGACTTTTTCTGCTAAAGTTAATGTTTTGTACACTTGTTTTTTGATAGACATGGTGGGAAATATAGTTGAACAAAAATTGAAATAGTGACTCACAACTTTCAGCAACTGTAAACTTGTCCCTACTGCAGTCCTAAGCTCCTGTAAATTTGGTGGGATTAAATTTAACCATAGTTATTTGTGATTTTTTTATTTCGTTTATTTTTAACAATGACTCTCCGTTAGAGGGATTGACTGAGGATTTTCTTTTGTGACATCTTTATATCAATTTAAAATTTGATGGTAATTGGACCATTGAGTTTATTCCGAGATAATAGTGAGTCCACATGTATAAACTGGCCCAGACAGGCAGCTAACTATCAACTTCTATATTTTACTTTCTTATCAAAGTTGGATAGTAAATTTTCATTCAGTTTACTATATAGAGCTCTTTATTTTATTTCGTGTTATCTATACTCACACCTTCTTTTGTTATAGTAAGAAAACACAGTGCTGTGAATGTGTGAAATGTACATAAAAAATAAATGTATATATTTCAAATAATATATTACTATTATTTTTCACAACCTGAAAATCATGTTTATTTTCTACAATATAAAGTTTAAATATATAACTTAATTAATAAAACTATAAAACTACTGAATGTGATTCTAGCTTTGTACAGTTTACCGAATGTTGCGTTTGTTTTAAGAAAAGTTCCATAAACACATTTTATGTTAAATGGTTGCTTTTGGGAGCTGTAGATGTATAATATGCCTTGATGCATTCTTATTAAAAGTCAATTACCTTCAACCATTACAGGTATTTCATTTTTTAATTTTATTTGAATGATTTAAATTTATAATCTTGGTTGATTTTTCAGAATGTTATATCAGAGTCAAGACAGGATTTCGTCTAGATAGATCTGTGGTGGTATTATCTATTCCAGCACCATCGCTATACCATTGTGAAACACTGTGTGCAGAAGAAAACAAATTCGTGTGCAATATATTCAGTTACCGGTAATAGTTTAGTTTAATTGATAGTTTTTCTTAACATGTGAACTATCACCTTACATATTTTGTATATTTAGACCTTTCCCTACTAGGTCTATTCCATTCATTTTACTTTAATAATCTACCTCAAACTCTCATGATTTTTATGAGAAGTCACTCTCATTCAGGCGTTAATTGATTTACATTTTAGTGTTAGTTACAGAACCTCCTGTAACTTAACCCGTCTAATGTTTCTCACCATAGATGTTTACTTAAGTGGTGTCTGACTGCTCAGAATTCAGTCTGTAAGTTTATTCCTCAAGAGCCTTGAGTTTTCCTCCATACACAACTTACTTGTCATATAGATTTAATATTGTGTATATTTTCGAGTTTTTGTCCATGTAAATCTGTCTCATAAAACTTAAATTTATATCCTAGAAACCAATTTTTTATTTGTTTTTAGTAAAACTAGTTTCTGTTTTTATAGTTGCTGTTGTAAATTAAATAAAATAGTATTATTTCATTTGATTCCATGTAAATATACTGAACATTTAAAACTTTCAAGCAAAGTTAAAATTCAATATAACTGTTCATGTTAATATATATATATATATATATATATATATATATATATATATATATATATACGGTATATCGTTTAGTAAATTTTGTTGTCTATAGTATTTTTTTGTAATTATTGAAAGAATCAGAAGACTTGAACATGAAGGTAATCATGCTGACATGTAGGAAATGGATTTACAAACAACTGTTTAAGAAACTTTATAAAATCATTGTCAATGGCTCTTTGCAAACAGTACATGCAGTATAAAATTTAAATGTGCACTCTGATATTTAGGCTGATACAAAAAAAAAACAAGTAATTCGTGGCATTTCTCCCTTTCCTGTCAACTTCCTCTGCCTGTCTTTGCCAGTTAATTTACTGACAGTATTTTTAAGGATATCAGAGACCCCCATTAAACTATGTCAAAAATACAAAAATATTACTGACTTTAAAAAATGATCAACTTCATTGGTGTTGTTCTTTTTTCACTGTCTGGCTCCTGTTGCTTAATTTTTAGAAATTCAGTTCAATAACTACTTAAATATTCTTTACAATTTATGAGGTGTGGTTATTAAAGAATGATGCTCAGTGACAGTATGCTTATAGCAGTGGGAATTGCATGCAAGCTAAGTTATCCTGAAGCAGGTGAGACAAGGCCGGGTTTGCTGTTACTTGTAGTTACTCTGCAAGTAATGACTGAAGAGACAAGTGCACAATCATGTTGCAGGAAGCATAGCTGATGTTAAAATTGTGACACAGTTCCATAAGACCGGGCTACCCTGATGTAATACGAAGCCCCACAATCACGCATGCGTATCTTCACCTTACACAGTAAAGTGGAGAGGAATTCCGCATGGGACTACAGTCCAGTGTAGTGGACAGTTGAGTCTACGACCTGGAGCAAGATAGACAATCAATAATTGCATTCCATATTTTTAGTTTCATGAGTTCCATACTTATAATGTCTGGCTAAATTACCAAGGTTTGTTGTGTCCTGGGTTTCCAATGAGGTCGTTTGACCAGTGTAATGTGCCAATTTTGATAATTTCCTAGTATAGACAACTAGGCTAACAACAGGGTACTTGTAGGCTTAAATGTGTGTCTAGTGTTATTTCATAAGTTTCTGTTCCATTAGTTTATATTAATATTTCCAAATTAATTATCAAGGCTGGTTCCCTGGTGTGCTATTTGGTTGGACAGGGTTAATAGTGATAAGTAATTATATTCAAGTGTAGAGAGATCCACAGACCTGTTTTACAAAACATGATGCCTAAGATAAACTTAGCCACAGTCCAAATTTTCCCCATCACACTACACCTGTTGCAAAATCAAACAGGACATTTATCTACAATTTCTTGTCAAATTAAATAAATCGCCAAGTAACTGTTTGAACTGTCGCAGCGAGTGTATGGTGATAATGTGATATCACATGCATGGGTGTTTGAATGGCATAAACTGTTTGCTGAGGGTTAATAAAACCTCGAAAATAACAAAAAAATTAGGTTGCTCTGTCATAACAACAGCCAAATAAAACATTGCTAAAATAATAAAATTGTTTGCAACAATTGGAGATTTAGTCCACATTGATAAAAAGAGTGTATAACAAATTTTACATGAGTACCTGAATATGTATAAAGCCTGCAAAAATGATCCTCATAGCAGAACCTGACTTGTTGGAAAAAAATCATCATATTTATTGAAATGTAGATTTACCAGTTTGGCAGAAGAGACGGCCAAATTTACAAATTTTACAGAAAATTCCACATCAGTAAGAATGAAAAAGCCACATTGAGAAAGTTTAAATTGAAGGTAATATTGATGATTATCTTTTGTATCAATGGGATGATCATGGTTGAATAGGTATCACCAAGTCAGTTAGTATTACCTTGAGGTTCTAGCCAAAATGAGAGAACAAGTGAGGAGAAGAAGCAAAAGTTTTGAAATAACAATTTGTGGATTCTCCATCACCACAATGCTCCAACTCACAATACTCTGTCCATAAAGCAGTTTCTAACTGATAAGAGGATTTCAGTGCTGGACCACCTATCTTAATTGCAATATTTAACTTCCTTTAACTTTTACCTATTCCCTGTGAAAGTAATCCGCATGAAAAGGGACCCATTTTCAGACTGTGGACAAGATAAAGTAGAAAACTGCAAAGATACTAATGAAGTTGAAACGAGATGAATTGCAGAACTGTTTCCAACAATAGAAAATTTGTGTGCAAGGAAAAGATGTATAGATAGGGGAGAGAAATGTATTGAAATAAAGGGATGACAATAAAGTTGTAAGATTGTAATAATATACTGCACTTTTGTTACCAGTCTTGTAATTTAATAACCATGTGTATGTAATAACATGCTTCATTGAATACATCCTTCACATACCCAAATAAACATAGATTCTCATAAAAATAAGTTTAAAATTAAGATGATATATTCTCAAACTTTCCTAGACAAGGTAGATCTAGTTTTATTACTATCTATTAGAGCGCTATATAATGAAAAAAATTGTAGTGAAATGAGATAGATGGTCAACATGTTAATAGAGGTTAACAATTCCTACAATTTATACATACAATTAGTATGTAATTAATAAATGGTGAAAAAACTTTCTTACACTGAAATAAAAAACATTTTTGTAGATACCTGGTAAAATGAGATGCTTACATTCCTAAATTGCACTCACTAAGCTTGAGTCAGCTCATGATTAAATCAAAATTTATTTAGTACTTCAAAGGATATTATTCATTCCAATTTTTCTGGAACAATTCCAGTTTTTGAGTTATATTAAACTTTGTCCTGGAAGTTCTGAAGAATACAGTTCAGGACATCAAATGTCTAAGTAAAAGAATTGCATATGGTGAAACAATCAACACCAAAACTGGTAAAATTTAAATGTGCTTTTAGCCGTATTAGTTAAAAATTAACCTTAATGACATGCTAGTGTCCAGTAAAGAGGTAATAGGTAATGGTTTTAGTTACTTTTAGTTGTATTTATATGGCTTTAGTTGTTTTTCTGCTTTACTTTGCATAACTGTGTTTCCAGCATACATGTCAGAATTGTTGTGTTCATTTTTTTTTTAAACTTATTGAATAATAACAGTTAATAGAAAATGACAATTTCAAAATGCCTAATACAAAATGTGTTTTCAATGGTAGTTTACTTACTTCTTGACGTAACTCCATGAAGTACTTTTTGCTCGATGAAGTACTTGAACCTCCCTGATCACATATCGCAATCTATCACATCTATCGTCATCTCTTTTTGGTCCAAAAATCCTTCTCAAAATTTTCCTTTCCTAAGTATTCAGTCTCTTCTCATTGGCTTTGGTTCAATACATTACTACTGGTGTCAATATTGTCTTTTACACCACTAGTTTGACCTTTCTTTCTATGATTCTGATTTTGTATTCTAAGCTCATTTCAGCATAGCTTCTATTTCCCACTGTTGATGTTTTCACTTTTATCATTATAGGTTGTTACTACTGTACCTACAAAGGTGAACTCACTTTCTTTTTCCAAATCATTGTTGTCAATTTTTAGGGTTTTTGCTGCTTCTACATACCTTTTGGATTCCATAAACTTGGTCTTCTGTGCTTTACTTCCCGACCAAACCTCTCTGTCAATTATACCATTTATTCAAATTACAATACTGTGTGCAAAAATATCCAGCCAAACATTACATTATTTTTTTACACACAAAAACATGGGAGACCAAAAAATGAAGCTAACTGCATAAAAGCATATGCCTTTTTATCATGATGTAAATCACAATCACATTTTTCAGTCCAAATTGTATATCATCGATTTTTTAGAATTTTCTCAAAATAAATTCTCTTGTGCACAAACAAAGTACAAGATTACCGCTGTTAATGTCTTAGTACCTCAGACAAAATATGAAATCTTAAGATCTAAAAATATTGTTGTTCAGCCATGTGTTCATTTTCTTTCTAATGAATTCACTATGGACTGATAAGATAAATCGCCTTCTAATGGATGCTGCAAAATGTATTATGATCATAAAAATCCATTTTAAGAATTGATCATTCTCATATATCTTTAATGTCATGTCAAAGGGCCGACAAAATATGAAAATGCAGCCCCTAGAACTAGCTAGCAACATCAATGAATGAAGAGTAAGATAGCAATCAACCCATAATAGGATTAAAAATGAGCGTTTCATTTATATGTTAAAGAACATCAGTATAAATAAAAACAATTTACTTAGTTTAAAAAAAAATTTGTATCTGAACAGTATTTACAAATTTTCAGTGTATAATTTCTTAGAAATGCTTTTATTAATATATCAAAACACAATAACAAATGTTTGTACTGAATGAAAATCTGGGACCATGGAGGAGGTTGGTGATCACTTCACCAACCTCCTCCATGGTCCCAGATTTTGATCACCGAAAAATGCAATCTCTACATACTTAACAAGGTGAACACTCCAATGTCCTACTCCTAATCGATAAGACCTTCCACACTTCTAATTAATTGATCATTTTTAATGATGGTTATCAAGGTTCATTTGCCAGTTACTCTTTGAACAGTAATTTTTTAATTTTAAATTGTGTACACTGATTTAAGATATAATTTGCATATTTCATCAAACAGATATAGCTGTGAACAATACATTTATTTATTTTCCATCTCATTTTTTTTCTCCCCCTATATAGAATGGAAACATAAAAATTATGAATTTTCCGATTGAGTGAGTATATTTTTTAAAAAAGTATTTTTTTTAATCTTGAAAAATATTAATATAAAACAAAAGTAAATAAATACATAAATTTATTTTTATTTATAGTAACAAAATGAGCCTATTTTTTTATCTCATGAGCCTAATTTCAGATTATCTAGTAACTCTAGTAATCAGGTGTGTTGGGAAAGTAATTACTATTAAAAAATAATGACAATCTATTTTTATTCATTTTATTATTTAAAAAATCCATATATTAAAATACTTTTCCAAATAATTTTCAATAATATTAAAACATTTTTCGTAGTGTGAAACCAATTTCTGAATACCTTCTTATAGAATTATGCCACCAATGAAGACATCCAATGTTGTACAGTTCTTTTGATATCATCATAGTGCTGACTGGTAAGAAACCACTTCAAATACAGGAATGAATAATAGTGATATGGCACTAGGTCTGGACTGTAGTTAAGATATGTGATCCATTTGTTCCAAGCCAAATGAGATGATGAACTATTGAGTTTGAGCAGCAGTGTGTGGTTGAGTATCATCGTGAAGTAACAAAATATCAACACTAAGTATGCCTTGTCTTTTGCTTTGAATTGCACTATGCAATTTCTGTAAGATCTCATAAAAGATACAGCATTTATTGTTGTACCTCATGGCAAGAAATCAATAAGGACAACTCTTTTACTATCTTAAAAAAAACACTTGACCTATCTTTTACTATCTTAACACATGACCTTCCCTAGTAGAAATTGTTTACTTGAATTTTCTCCTTTTTTGGAGATTTGGTGTACCTTCACTCTAAGGATTGTTGTTTTAATTAGGGTATAATTTGAGATATCAACATCTCATCACCAGTGATGATGTGACTTTGGTGATGAGAAATTTTAATCATCATGTCTGTATTATGGTAGAAAAGTGAGAGTACACTGTCAATTCAATCTGTTTGTACTCCGTGGTAAGTATTTTTGCACCCAGCATGAGAATAAGTTCTGATAAAATGATGAAACATAGGTACATACAACACAGTTTTTGAAAGTTGTTGTAATTTACAAGATAGGAACGAAATGTGAAATCGTTTTTCTCACAAGTTTTTTTTTTACGAACAACAAACATAAAATCATCATTAATAACAGATGGCCGCCCACTCTGTTCCTCATGCACATTTTTGTGCTCTTCTGTCTATCGCATTTTCTCATTATTCCATCACTCATTTCATTTCAAATGTAAACTTTACTAATCTGGCAATGAATCTCTGCTGGTTTCACAATTCTTACATAAAAAAGATAACCGAAGTTCACAGTTGGTATGTTTTTCAACTGTCTTAAGATTTTAATAGTATAAAACAAAACGTAAAAACAACCATCTCTCTCTCTCATAATGACACCTGCAGTTTGATGATAAATGAAGAAGCTCAGCACACATGCATGCCGACAATACTTGGAAATGGTACTTTCTTTCGAGCATGACTCATATTTATAATGAAATTTAAAGGAAATATGATATAAAGTATATAATTGTGGACTTTATAAAATTAATTAATATTCATTGAAATTGTTTAGTTACAGCATGGCTCCAGATCAGCCAAGAGAAAACTGTATGTTAGCTGAACTTTACTTTAATGAGCTTAATCAGTACAATCATCTGGTTCCTGATAGAGATTATGACATATACATCAAAAATGCTTATGGTGGCCGTCCTGTATGTCAACCAAAAAAAACATTTACAAATGGTAAATTATTTTATTTATCTTTATTTTTATTGTTTTATCATTTAATTATATGAGATTTAGTGTCTATAAAACTTCAGTTATTTATTTGTATACTATAAATATATCTTCCAAAAGTAGTGAAATCAGATAAATGACAAAACTAAACTGAGTTTGTTCTAGATTTGTACAACAAAAACCGTAATAGTTTATTAAAGATACAAAATTGTAATTCTTGTTTTAAATTATTTTAATATAATCATTCTTCACACACCCACCAAACATTTTAATCTATTTAGATGCATATTGACAGCATAATTTCCAAAATTAAATTCATCTATCATAACAAAATTAACCAACTACAGGCGGGCCTCGTTAATCCGCATGCACGGTATTCCAAATGCCGTGCTACTCCGAACGGCCTTCAGTTGCCATTTCTTATAATTCCCATGTCACAACAACGGAAACGTAAACAAAGTAAAGTATGTAGTTGAGATGAGTCACTAGTCAGGTGATTTCACTGTTAGTACAATACGTTCCGTCTTTGCGTACAGTTGCGAGTGCGTTGTGCGATAGTGCGGTTACATTGTGAAGTGATTTTCTTAGTTCTTCATGATGACAACAAAACGAAAACATGTGACTCTAACTTTAGAAGACAAGTGCAAGATTATCAAACAACTGGACAAATGAGAAAGTTTAGGAAATCTAGCTTCAGAGCACGGTGTTGGAAAATCGACAGTGTTTGACATTAAAACTAAGAGGGATAAGATCATATCTCACTGTTCTCGTAAGGAATGCGGTCTAGGAAAGCGACAAACTTTGAGAACTGCTGAAAATGTGGATGTTGAACAAGCACTTTACACATGGATAGTTCAGCTAAGATCCAAAAACAACATGCTAACCGGTGACATTATCGCAGAAAAAGCTAGATTTTTCTACAAAGAAATGATGGATAATGATAACTTTCGTGCAATTAACGGTTGGGTGAGCAATTTAAAAAAAAAACGGTTTGGAATCAGAGTGCTGAGTTTAACTGGAGAAAAAGTTTCGAGTGATGAAAGTGCATTTGACATTTTTAAAGAAGAATTCCAAAAAGAAATCACAGAAAAGGGACTTAACCGAGAACAGCTTTATAATGTAGACGAGTCGGGCCTTTACTGGAAGTCACTTCCCAGAAAAACTCTTGCAATGGCAGGAGAAAAGGAAGCGGGCGGAAAATCAGCAAAGAATGGATAACATTTTTCCCGTTTTCTAATGCTGCAGGAACTCACAAGTTGCGCATGGCAGTGATAGGGAAAAGCAAAAACCCAAGGCCATTTAAAAACATTGTTTTACAAGTCAAGTATTTTACCAAAAGAGTGCGTGGATGAATCGGCAAATTTTTCTTGATTGGTTTCATAACGAATTTGTATCTTCTGTGAGAAACCACCTAAAATCCATTAATCTTCCCCAAAAGGCAATCTTACTTTTGGACAATTGCCCTGGCCATCCCGCTGCAGAAGAATTCGTAAGTGATGACAAGAACATTTACGCGATGTACTTACCCCCGAATGTAACGGCACTCGGTCAGCCAATGGACAAGCATGTGATCACAGGAATCAAAATGCGGTACAAAAGAAGCCTGATCTACAGTGTAGTGTCTTCAGATGAATCTCTAGAAACTGTCATAAAACGCTTGACAATTAAAGATGCACTGATAAATCTAGTGAAAACTTGGGATGAGACTTCTCAAGGGAACATTGTAAGCTCTTGGACTAAACTTTCCCCAAAGACCGGCAACCGAAAGTTCATCAGATGCTTCCATGGTGCAAGACATTGTGCATGTTCTCCAAACAGTTCACAAGACAGTTGACCTTATTATGGAAGAAGATGTTACTGAGTGGCTGTGTGAAGAGGAGGCAGGGCTAGGCTATGAACACTTATCTGATGCTGAAATCATCCAACGTGTTCAAGAAGAAGCAGAGAGCGGCGATGAAGAAGTAAATAATGGGGAAGAAGAACCAACCCAATGTGTCAAACATGCAGAGGCGATGCAATCTTTCAACACCTGTTTGGCGTGGGCAGATGAAAACAACATTCCAGTGCACCAGATCCTCACCCTTCGTCAACTGCGTGATGACGCATTTCGTAAGTCGATCAAAAAAGCAGGTCAGAAAACAATAAAAGACTTTTAATGGTAAAGTTATTTGGAGAAATGGTTTTAACATACAGTACACAGTTTATTGTGTGACACGTATTGTACAACTTTATTATGTACTGTACTGTAGTTTTTAAATTTATTCTACAGTAATAAAATTTGTTTTAGAATATTTCTGGCGTTTTTTTTTTGCATTTCTTCAGTAATCCGAACTTTTTCATAGTCCGAATGCCTCGAGCAAACAAATATTCGGATTAACAAGTTTTGCCTGTAATACAGCAGCACCTCATTGAGAAGATTGAATGCAACCATATATTCCATACATGTGTCGTTTTAAAATAAAAATAGTTTTATCAAACTTGAGCCTGTATTAAAATTTATATATACAGTTAATTTCGTCAAGTCTCCATCAGGAATTTTACAGTATTGTGCATTTTATAAACATTACTTGGCTCATGTAGTTTCAATTTTTTTTCTTTGTCTATCAGGATATTTATAATTTATTAATATTTCAAACTCTTTTGACAGTCAAAATTTTATTTAAAAGTTTTGTATGTACCAAGTTTTAACTTTATAGAATTATGTTATATTTTTCAGAGGGCGAAGATTGCATGTAAATATATTTTGTGGATGTTATTATCCACAATTGGCAATAACTAAATTAGGTTTTTTCATAAAGGCCCTGGGGGAAATGTTGGGTTAGATTAGGTTAATCCATCCTCTTCCTCCAGGTTGTTTTTACATCAGATTTTCTTTCTTCCTTCCTTGTATAAAAATTGTTCAACCTCTGATGTACTGAAAGAGCATCAAAATCATTTAACCAACAATATCAAACTGAGTTTGTTCTATAATCAAATTATTAACATTTCCTCACCTAATCCCCTCCAGTATTGTACTGCATTCTAGTAGCAAATTTAAGAAATATTAGTAGATAATTGCTATTGAGAGACATGTTATACAAACATTGTATTTTTCGATTTGTGTGCTACTAGGACCACTTCGTATTAACCAAGGACCACTTTCCAAGTTAAGCCTGTGTCTCCTATCCATACAAAATCTAAACTTATTATATATATATATATATATATATATATATATATAATGGTTAGATTTTGTATGAACAGGAGACAGGCTTACCTTGGAAAATAGTCCTTGGTATTAGCTAATAGTACATAAGTGAGAAAACGCACACAAAAAAACACCTTAGATGAATCATCCTTTTCCCTTTCCCAACAGGCTTACCATTTTCCAAGGTAAGCCTGTCTCCTGTCCTTACAAAATCTAACCAATCTAATAGGCTATGTGCCCTATTAAATTCTAACCTATATATATATATATATATATATATATATATATATATATATATATATATATATATATATATCCAGCTGGTTTTATCCCTTCACTGTACACAAAATTCAGGTTTTATAATTTTTTTTATTCATAAATGCTGGAGGCGGGTTTTACACCTCTATCACTCAGTCAGGCTTTTTGTGCACTTCCTTAATCCTAGTCGGTCCAGTTCAGTCCAAGTCACTCGTGAGTCTTAGAACCTGTTTCGGTATGTTATCTTCTTCTATTGTAACTCCAGATGAGCTGAAGATCAGGAGTCTCCTTTGCTCCCATATTTCAGGTTTCAAAATATGTATTCTGGTCTTTTTGTGTGTTGACCACACAATCTGCATTTTAAACTACCATGTATTATACACAGGATAATTTAAATGTTTCTTGAATGCTCCATGGCTCCATGTCCGGTTACAAAACTCAAGCCTTCCTTTGATTTCACCTACTTAATGAAGTCACTTGGAGAGTATTTTAATAGGTTTATATAATGACTGCTAAAGTTTTCCTCTTAAAGCCTTTCTCTAATGTTTAAGGATCTCATTTAACCCACCTTCTCAAGACAGTTCTTGGTACAGTTTTTCTTATTCCATTAGCAGGTTCTAGGTCAATGGGGTCCTTTCCTTGCAAGTAGATCACACTTCTCATTCCCCTCGAATGTCTGTTACGTCCAGACGCCAACTCAATTCTACATGGTTGAGGATTAAGAACTTACCCAAGTTCTCACTGACATTTCCACACTAACAAAAAATTGTATTCATGTGAATTTATAGCTTTTATCGCAGTTTAGATGATTAACCTAATTATGATATGCACAATGGCATATCCTCTTGTCAGCCACAGTTATGCAAATTCCACTTGCCTGAAATACTGTTGTATAGTTTCCTAAGGTTACACTAATTTCTATCTGAGCTGATTTACCACAAATATTTACGCTTACTCCTTGAGTAGTCTGCGATCCATCCATCTAACACACCAATCAGCTGTTCATAGGTTTTTTTACCTCTATCATGTGTTACCTTTTAGGAATATTCTTTAGTACCTAGTCTATTATGACGGGATCGAGTCATTGACTGTGAATTGACACACAGAAAAAGTTTATAATGATTTTAATGATAAACAGATACTTGTTTTGACCTTACTTTTGATTTTATAACAACAAATATTTTTGATTAAATGTTCAGATAATTTAAAATACATTTTCATTTGCATATATATGCTGAATATATAGTATATAGAAATTTATTTATCATAAAACATTTTACCTAGATTTAAGCCCAAAATGTTAGCTTTTGAAAAATATAGTGTGCCCCCCTTTTGGTATGAACATAAATAGAATCAAACTCTTTTGGGACTGTTAACTAGGTCACCTATGGTTTCTTATATGATAGTTTGGAATTTTGCACCTTCCCTAAAGGTTGGATAAATCTAAGCAAAATGGTGTTGCAAAATGTATGTGAGATTTAAAAAATATAAAATTGCTAAATGTGTGAAATATTAACACGAAACAGTTTTTAAAATGTTTGCTAGACTAATGTGAGAGAAGCATTCAACGTTGAACTGAATTTTACCTGTCCCACAAAAGTGTGATACACTTTTTTACAGTTAGTATGATAGATACATTTTGTTTGAACACTTAATCTAAATAATCACAATAAACTAACTGTGAATATAAAATATAACTATCATACAATCTGTAAAAATACAATACATTTTACTTTTCTTTTTTTTAATATCATCCACATTAAAAAAAAAGAAGTTTTTAATAAAGTTAAAAATGAAATATGTTGGTGCCATAAAAAGCAATTTAATTTGATATATAACAAGATGTGGTTCTTTTTTGTATTTTGGGTGGGCCCAAAAGTACCACACTTTTAGGGGACAGGTAAAATTAAGTTCAACATCATATGCTTCTCTCACATTAGTCTAGTGTACATTTTAAAAACTGTTTAGTGTTCTGATTTCACATATTTAGCAATTTTATAATTTAAAAATCTGAAATTCATTTTGTGCCACCATTTTTGTTATGGTCATCCAAAAAATATTTCATGAGCACCATTAATTTTGTCTTTATATGCCCTTTAATTTGACATGTCACAAGATGCGGATTCCCATTTGAAAATTTTAATCATCCCTAAGTTTCCTCCTTTAGGGGGAGGTGCAAAATTATCATTAAAAAAACTTCAGGTGACTTAGTTATAGTTATAAAAGGGTTTGACTCTATTTAAGTTCATACAAAAGTTACGGAGGTGAGGACTTTACTAACATATAATATAACACATTAGGTTATTAGAAATAAATACATTTTATATAATTAAAACAACAAAGTGTGTATGCTTGAAGCATGGTTACTAATTTAATATGGTACGGAAGAGACACTGTGTATTAATTAATGGGGATGGGAGAGAGTTAAAAAATAGGGATGTGGTAACAAATTTCAATTTTTCTTATAATAACTGCAGTTACCATTGACTTAAATGTTTTGTAGCCCTATCTTTGCTTTCTTACTTATCACTAACAGAAAATTGATAATAAAAATGAATTAAAAAATGTAACATTGTTGTCTTCTTTCGAATTGTTCAAAGCACACATGAAATTTAAATCATTAAAACAAAACTTGGTGAAAACCTATTTATGGTTTATTTTTCTTCAAAACTACTAAACCTAACATAGAATATGTAGTTGTGTTTTAATAAAATATTGATGCTGTACATTTTGGTTTTTTGGTATATAAGTTTTAACCAGATCCCTGGCCATAATGTAGTTAAAAAATTTATCAATATTTCAGTCATAATACTCCAAAAATGACAGAACAGTACCCATACATATTTTTTGTTCCTCTGTAAGTATTCTTTGAACCCACCTGGGGCAAATATTCTTGTACTAGAACTTAACAGTAAGTGTCAAACCGTGTTTGTATATAGATGGTGAAACTTGAGGGAAAGCCTCATGCAAATAATCAATAATGAACCGCCTGTTTTCATGAATATGCATATCAACCTATTTTGTCAAGTTCTCAATGTTGATGAACAATGACAGTTAGCCACCTGAATCATGACTCATCATGTACATCAGTTTTTCCTTCATTAACAGCCTACACTATTCATACACAATTCCCTCATTCATAACTCCATTTCCATACAGTTTCAAACGCTATAGTTGAATTTCAACAAGAGAAATATTTTGTATGCACAAAAAATAGTGTTTTACAATGTAAGGTAGACAAAATTTTCAAACTAACACACAAAAATACTTAAAACGCATGGTGACATTTAAAGAATGCTTGACCTTGAAACTGCTTGTTTGGTTATGTTGCAGAAACAGTTGTTATCTTTTTAAATAACCCTTATAAAAATTTGAGTATGACTTATAAATAGTGGAAACACCCATTGTTTAATGCATATGACTAATAAAGATTATGTTGTAAGAAACATAATAATACACATTATCACATCAACTCAATTTTGAATAATTTAAAACAGAAATGTTTCAGTGTGCTTCGCCATCATCATGAGACAACTAAACAAAAAGTATAATATTAAAATGACAACTTAATAAGTTACAACAAAATTTAATGTGTACTAAATTTATAAGTTAACTTTTATTGTATAAATAAATAAGAAATTAAAGCTAAGGGTTAAAATTTTGTACAGATAATTTATTTGGAAAACAAAAGGAACAGATAATCAAAATTATATTAATTTTGTGTGTTATTTCATAATTTATAATACCTAAAAAAATTATCTTATAGATTGTTTTGAAAGAATAAGAAGTGGCTTACGACTGGACAACTCTATGTCAAGGGTAATTATTCAGGCAAATTCATTGGGTGATTGTGAACGAGCATGCATCAACTCTAAACTTTTTACTTGTCGAGCTTTTAGTTATCGGTAAGTAAGTCTAGGAAATTTGTTTTTAACATTTTAATTACTACTGAACTAGATGAACCATAGAATATTCGTTTATAGGGAAAACCAATTGACTTTCATGTTAATTACTCAAAGCTGTTAAATATAGCCAGTTTTGGCTTATTATTATATAACTCTGTAGAAGTGTCTTTCTGATAAAGTTTTTTAGAGAATATATGAATTAAAAAATAAAGAATATATGAGATTTAATAAAATATCAGGATGTACCTAATCAGTCAATGAATTAGACTTAATTAGTAAATATAAATCTATTTTTTTCCAACACATACACAGACACCTGTCATTGTCTCTCAAAGGATGGAATTGGTGAAATTATTATTCCTTTATGATGTAAGAATCAATATCAATCATCAACAAACAGTATCACTGGTGTGTTGGAGAAAGTTTTGCACTTAATTATCCTCTCCCTGATGGATAGGCTGAACCCAAACATAACCTCCTCAAACCAAACATATCCTGAAGTTGGGTGGTTTCCTTGCTGTGGTAATGGTGGATGTGGTTAGCTGTGTAGAGAGGAGGTAAAAAGGAAAACATTGTGTTCCCCAGATTTACATTGTAAAGTTCCACTGTTGTGTACATTACTGTCAAGATACCAGCATGTATGTTTGTTGATTATAAATTTTAGTTAGGCTTAGATTTATAAAAAGAAGTTAAAGGGATTATGACCCGTTGGCTTCACAACTTCTTAAATATTATTGTGCAACTATGCCCCTAGGTTTTAATCTTGCAGATTAGTCCCCTCGGTAAGTTTTAATAATTTACTGTTTAAATCATCTTGCAAGAGTTCAGTAGATGTTTGTGCTCCAAACAACCTAAGTCTCGTGCCTGTAAGAGCTGCACAATCAAAGATTATGTGGCCAATGATTTCATTGTCTAAACCGTTTGTTTGGCCCCCACCTCGAACATTATCAATTGCAGGAATGTCCTGGTTCTGTTGATGTTCCTGGAACTTCCTGAGATTGAGGAGTGGATCCAGTTGGGTTAGAATTAGTCCCATCATCCTCAATATCCATGTGTATTTCACTCCTTGGGTCTTCTTCACTAAATTCCTGTAGATTGGTTTTATTATTTGTTGTCATTGTATTCCCATGAATAGCCATGAAAGTAAGTCACTGAACCTGTTGCAGGTCTGTTCCAACAACATGTTGCCCACCCTTTACCAGCAAAGTAATGTATAACACTGCACATGACCCCACCCCCTCCAATCTCACTCTACTCTCAGAAGAGCTGAAAACATAGGTTGACCACTGTAAGGAATCTTCACATATTCTAGTTAATTGGATGTATGTTTTAAATGTAATAATGAATGTAAAGAGGGGTTTAATTGCAAATTGATTAAAACAGCTTTAATTTCTAACAAGAAACAGATGAAAATTATTTCTATCTTAGACCAACTACAATCTATAACTTAATTTAGACTAACTTTAATTTAATTGCAAAATTGTTTTAAATTACTTAAAATCTCTGGTCGCTCACATTAATGGTTTTTTTAATGGACATCGTGCCATCTGCATTACTTAGTGCTGGATAGCGATAATAAGAGGTAAGTAAACTACTTACCTATCATGATAGGTGCTTAAGCTTACACCTTAAAAATGTATGATGTTATTGGACAGTTAACCTACTTAAAATTAATATGAGATACATGCTTCATTTAAAAGAGAGATTTTATTTATTTATTTTTTATTAAATTTAGACTAGTTACAATTTTTTATGTTTATGGTCTTGTAATTTGGTCCTGAATTAAAGAGTTCTCTGGTATTTAACTCTCTATGTTTAAAATTTGTAAAGTTATTAAATCATAATGGTTAAAATGTTCACATAAGTTATTTTATTTGATGAATCAAAAGTTTGACTATTACAATATAGCTGATTTTTTGCAATAGTTTTACAGCTTAAATTTCTACAACATAAGTAAAAAACTCAATTTTGGTAAATTAAAAAAAAAACTTGCTCACTCATTACCCATGTGATGTATGATCATGATTATTTCACATAATGTACCATACATAGTATTGAATTGAGATATTATGTTGTTTTTAACATTTTTTTTTTTTCATACCCACAATATGCTTAGAGTTGTTAAGTTGTTTCTCAATTCAAGGAACACTAAAAAACTACGATTTTGAATATGTTGAAATAAAACAATTTGTCAACAACAAAATTAATGTGTATTGTTAAAAGCATAAAATGTACATCATGTGGATACCATACAATTAGTGTTTCTGTTATAAATTTACACTTATCAAAATAGTTACATAAGGTATGTGTGGTAAAAAACAGGATCTAAAGAGGCTCGACTTCTGGCCCCTCTTTATTAATAGTAGGCCAAGCAAGGATAGCATCATACAATTTTTTGATGTCTTCATCATCAGGTAGATAGGGCATGAGTTTCTTTATGTCCTCAATTTTTTTGGAGTTTGTAGGAATAACGCCTTCAGAGTATGCTTTGGAGGTTGGTTGTTGGGTTGGGTTGGCAGAGTAAATGTTTGCCATTTGAACCCATCAATGTAGGTTTTGGCAACAACTTTGTTTGGCTTTTCAGTTTTGTGAGATAGGTGGAGAAATGTGCTGATTTTGAATGTTACTTTCTCGTTTCTAGGCACATTGCGCCCTGCGGTTTCATCCGACAACATTGTTTTTTATAAAAACTGGGCCACCAGCTTTTGAAACCTGTGATGTCATTATTTGTAACCATTACAACAACAAACTTATTTTTCTTTGCAGATGACTCAATTAGGTTTTTGTATTATTCCAATGTGTATATCCTATCAGTTTTCCTGGTTTTTTTTTTTTTTTTTGGGAAGAAACAGGGAAGAAAAGAGTGATCTCTTACCAGAAAATATTGATCAATAGTTTTGTTTTTTTTGAACTTGTTTAATGAAACTAGGGCAGAATATATTCTTACAAGGGTGTGATTTTTGTTCTGTCCCCCACACCCGTCAGAAAAAATATGGAGATTTTGAACGTAATTGAGAGAGGTTAAGCGTATTTCAAAAAAATGAACACACTTCGTCAGGTCCTCATGATCCAACTCCCTTGTGATAGAGGTAAAATGTCACACTATTATCCTTCAAGTTATGGATTCAACAAACACTGGCAGTTAATTGCCGTAAATAAAATATTACTTGAACGGGTATACAAGGCAACTGCAAATTTTGCTATAATCTATGCATATACCTGCAACTTTATTATTTTCTTGGCACTGTTTTTGGATTTCTTTAACTTTACTAAAAAACTTTTTGGCCCTTCGAACATGTACCATTTTCTCCGCAGCCGCAGTTTTTTTAGCGTTATTGTTTAGGTATTTGCTTTTAATTTTTGCTTGCAACTCTTCACATGTGCAGCATGTGTCAACTTGTGGTAATCCAAAAGTTAAAGAAAACTGTTGCTTAAAGATTTTAAAATAAAATTTATATTTAACACTTTGAAGCCTAAGTCCGAGTATAGGTCGGGCAGTCGCGACAGTGCTCGACGCCGAAGCCCGAGTATACATCGGGATGCGCTAAATAATTCTATACGATCGCGATGTTGGCATATAATCGGGTTTCGGCACTTTTGCTTAGCTAATTGGTTATTTATCTTTGTATGTCTTTGATTTTCGAATAGTCTGTGTTGTTGATATGGACTAAATATTAATATTATAAAGCTGATGCTAGGCAACGTAACATGTCTATGAGGAGCGTAGCAGACGTTTGTTTAGTTCAAAGTTAGTGACTGAGTAATCAAGATTCGTTATGTTTGTTTGTTGTTTTTCTTGAATACTAAATACTATTTGAGTTATGGTGAACCTAGAATGTTCAGTACCCCTTTATGTACCTGAATGTTTCAAACTGTATCATACAAAGACCAATTATGTTTAGTGAAGTGTTATGTAGCTATTTTTGTTTGTTTGTGTATTTTACCCTTTTTCAAGACTAAGGAGTGTTGACTGTGAGTAAAATATCTATTTAGATGTATATATTTATTTAAAAAGGTAATTTCTTTAGGTTTAAAATGATATATAATAAGTCATATATGATAAATATAACAAATACCACAATTTTTTAAAAACATGTCCAAAACCCCCAGGCACAGTAGGAAAGCAGTGTGTTAGAGAGATAGGCTTCAAAGTGTTAACATTAACTTCTGGATATTTTTGTTCAAATGATTTGTGCATATCTAGAACAGTAAAATTTTCATTGAGAAAGTGCTTCTCGGTGTTTCCATAGTGAGTAATTTTAGTTGGGTAGGATGATATATGCTCTTTCACCATGTTAATGATACTTTCAGGTTTAGCATTTCCTGTAATATTAAAACCTCGTTTATCATGAGGTAGTTTATCTTCCTTTAAAATAATACTTAGTCTTCTTATGCGTTCACTTGTCACAGAGTGAATATTCAGAAAAGCTGATTTGAATACCTGTTTTTTTCCCCAAAGGAGTTGATATTTCGTATACAAAAGTTACATCTCTTTCTGACTTTACAGACTCCTCCGCAGATTTTCTCCTCCTCCTTTGCTTACTTGTGTAATAGACATTAAGGCCTGCAGATAGCAATCTTTGCTCATTTTTAATTCCCAGTCCAATAAATTTGTTGAAAACTCCTAGACGTTAGTTTTTATCAATGATTTCAAAGCTCTTTTTTTTACATCTGGAAAAAAAAGAATTAATTGTAGGTTTAATATTATTTTATTGCATTTTCATAAAAATATATTTATTTGAGTGTAAAGAGAAAGCATTCTTCGGTTTACAGTAGGCTATCAAGCATGCCTTAAGAGCTGTATTTTATTTATTCAAAAGTATCGCTTATTTCAATGTGAGATTGAGTGATTTCCAATAGCCTACAGCATTACTGTGAGCTGATAAAATATATCAGCAAAAATTAATATAGCTTTCATTATATTCTTAAAATTTCTAAAGTCAAATCGATAAAAAGATAAAATATTCAGTACAGTAAAAGCATACCTAATCTTGTTTTTAGCATTAAAAATAGTGCAGTTTAAGGTTGTGATAATATGTAACATGTATATTTTATAAATAATTAGCCTAATATATGAAGTTACTTTTAAGCCCATATAATTTTATTCACTTACTTGCAATCCTATCCTGGTTTTCTTGCAGATTTTCTTTTCCTGCGTAATTTACATAAGAACTTCCAGATACCTTTGCTTTCCTTTTAATTTCACTTTTGTACATAGATTTATTAACAATTCCTCTTTTTCTGTTCTCTTTGACATCATTAAATCAATATAAGTTGACTCCATCTTTTTAAAGTATTTATATTAAAAAAGTATTACTTCTGAAACTATTAATACACTTTAAATAATTTCAAAATTAAATTATAAACATAACCTTAAAGCACTGAAAATCATATACAGTATGCTGAAAATTATGATTGTACAATAAACAACTTAACCAGCTGTTCAGTTCACCCCAGCTGTTCCATAGAGAAACAACACAATTGAGTGACTTATGTTCTTTCTCAAACGAATGCCATATAAGATCAGTAATATAAATATTTAGAGTAACCGCACATATGTTGTTTCTCAAGGAAATATGCTACTACCCTCAGAAAACACGATTTCATGCTTAACTCATTTTTCAAAAAATTGACTTATATTGTTTCTCAAATGACCTGTTCAATTATGTGTGAATGATTTCTTGACATGTAATATTTTATGCTACGACTTTGTTAGAAAAGACATAGTTATAATACATTAAGCTTATCATACATTACTTTTCTTTATAAGCCTAAAGATTTGTTTCGTTCCCTTATAACCCGTCAATATATATTTTTAATTTTTTGTGCTGAATTTCTATTTTTTTGGTATTCATTGATAAAAATACACTTAAAGGGAAAATGATTACTTTAACAAGTATAATTACACAAACTGGTTTATTTTGCAATATATGTTTCTCCGTTAGGCATCATCCAGCAACTAAATTGAAATTTACAGAATCTAACATTTATATAAACAATTACATACTATGATCAGACAACCAATATAGGAGAAAGTGGAGAGAGGGGAGGGAGGGTGTTAAGGAATGTTAAAAAGTACAATAATCTGAGAAAATGAGACGAATGAATTACCTGAAGGGGGGAATCCCATACAGGTAGTTTATATAATAGGTTTGAAGTAAAGGAGAAGGATTAAGAGTTGTTTGTTCATTTAAGTTTAAAACCTGATAAGTGGTCTCATGTTCCCATCTCCAGTAATCTTGGAGATTGTGCCACGCAAACAATAACCTCTTCTGCACTCATTATCCACACTCTGTGGTAGACGGAGCCAAAATGACTAAAACTGTCTGTCCAAGAATTACCAAAATTACAAACTTCAGTGACAAACATTCTACCTGAAATTCAAACAAACCCTCTTCACATAAGATTATCTTCTACTATATGAAAATGGTACATACTCAGTAAATACTCTAACTGAGCAATGATCATACAAATTGTTTTACCATATATAATTTGAAATTCAACTGTAAGAACTAACTCAACACAGATAAAAAAAATATTATAAAGTTAGTACAACAAAATCATTTTGCTGAGCACATTCGTTTTTTACTCAATAAATCCTTGTACCTCAAGATTACATTGTCTTTCATCTTTTATTGTTAATGAATAAGTTACCAATTGATTAAGTGTCCATATGTTTAAATATGGTGCAGATTTAAAACCATATGTTACTGTGGTCAGTTTATAAATTGAAAGGTTGAGAGGCTTCAACATAAAATTAGATGGTAATTTTGATCAGCAAGAGAAATTTTGATTTGTCTATAAATCTGTACATCTGCCTGTTACAGGAAAATACCATGTTATATATGAAATAAGAAAGTAATATCACAAATATTATTTTAACCTTTGGAACCCAATGCAGCTGAGTGATACACTGTTACTAGTTTTAGCACTATAATCACTTTAAATACAGCTTGATGCAGAAGGAAGTAGTGTACATTTTTTTAAACAGTTGTAAGCAAGTTACTTATGATCAGAGTTTAAATAATCATTAATAAAATTTGTATAATTGATGTTCAGGATTTACTTTTAATTTTCTTTCTAAATGTAAGAATTATCTTTTGGCTGTCATACAAGTTTCCGAGAATAGTGAGATTAATCTTGAGTGAAAGTGATTTTTAACATATTTACCATCATATTCCCATGCTATATTTGAAACTTAATGAAAAAAGTAGCCAAAAAAAGCTTGAGGTTACATGAGCAATTTATACTCATTTTATGAATCATGGATTGAATCTTGTCATTGTAGCTGTATGTAAGAGACTGAAGTTAATTACAGATTTTTTACTAATTGCAATGTCTTTATGAGTCAATGTCATGAGTGGGTCAACTGTTCAACAACACATTATCAATTTCAAGCAAAAAATGAGAATTAAAAAGACAGAACTAAAAAATTGAGTGACACCTGAAATCCTTGTCTGAATGAGCTTCAGGACTCATAGATAAGATAAATTTTCATTTTGTTATTGTACTTTAATTTATTAAACAACTGATGTAATATTTATATTCATTGTTGAACAGCTTTAGAACTACATATATTTCATTTTATATATACTTTTGTGTCAGTCAAATGTAGTCCTTGTTTGTTATTTCCTTTTATGTGGCTACATGTTTCGCTACCACAGGCAGCATCTTCAGGCCAACTATTATGTCCACAAAACACTTACACTTACACAACACTTATAACAATTATTTTTATACATTTTCTGTATACGTCATATATTAAATAGTTTAAATAAATTATGTTTAACATAGTTACACTTTTGAGGTACCTCTTTCTGGTGTATTTTGTTTAAAAGTGGCAGAACATTTAGAGAAAGATTTAAAGAGCATATACCTAACAGCAGAAACAATAGAACTACAAACTCAGCATTCACGGACCACTTAATTGATAACAAACATTCTTACACCAGCATACAGGATAACATGTCAGTGATACATAAAATAAATAAAGGACACACCATGAACGTCATCGAAGAATATGAAATTTATAAACACCACAAAAGCAACCCAGAAAAAATTTTAAATGAAAAATTGAATTTTGCTTCCAATTGCCTTTATGATCTGATATATTGCCAACAACATGAAATCAAGAAGACACAAGAAAATCTAATAGGGCACAAAGTACAAACTGATAAGCACTAAACAGAACTGCACATCATCTTTCCAAATCAGTTTTAAACAAAATACACCAGAAAGAGGTACCTCAAAAGTGTAACTATGTTAAACATAATTTATTTAAACTATTTAATATATGACGTATACAGAAAATGTATAAAAATAATTGTTATAAGTGTTGTGTAAGTGTAAGTGTTTTGTGGACATAATAGTTGGCCTGAAGATGCTGCCTGTGGTAGCGAAACATGTAGCCACATAAAAGGAAATAACAAACAAGGACTACATTTGACTGACACAAAAGTATGTATAAAATAAATAATATTTATAATAAGACTGGAAGTATTTTTAACAAATGTTTCATTAAAATACTGTATGTGGTATCGTAAATTTGATCACAAACCACAAATTGTAGAAAATAATTATAATGTGGGTCAAATCATTTTAACACTGGCCCACTCATTAGTGAAATCTTGGAGCCGCTACTTCATTATACAACTTGAAGCCATCTGTAAAGTATACATGGGCCTTTCATCTACTTCTGACTTTACCACTTTTGACTGTCCGACAAAATGACTTTAAATGAGTGTCTTCCTTGTCACATCAGACACCATAATCTTCACCTGCAGTCTCTGCATTTCCTACAGTCTCAAAACTGCTAGCAAAGCTTCATTCTTCACCAAAAATATGTAAATAGAGGAGATTAATCACCCCCTGTATGACTGCCATGAGACAAGTGCATGTTGCACCACTGATACCAAAGTATGTTAACCACTGCAACCACCTTATGACTGATAGCCTTATTATTCACCCTGCTGCCACCACACAAAGCCTTCTAAATGACTATTTGTCTCATAAAGGCATCTTTCTTAAAGTACGACTCTATGTTTTACCATAGAGCTGATTACAGGTCAACATCCCCTTTGTTAATTTCTTGACAGCTCTAACCAACTGAGCATTCCAAAAGTTGTCCCTCCCTTCAAAGTGGCTGCAATTAGATTCAAATTAGTTTCTTTCCAGTGGAGAGAACAACCACCATTTTGTCTGGGTTCACACTTAATCCTTCCTCCCAACATTAATTCCAGACTATATCAAAGCACTCTGTATCAGCTCTTATAATATGATCAAGTTGTTTACTACATACCATTAAGATTAGATCGTTCCACCATATCCAAATGTCTCATAGCTATTGTTAGCTAGTTAGACCAAAGGTAAATCAACAACTAAAGATTAAGAAAGGGATAAAAAATTCTCTATAGGCAACCTATTTCAACCTTGAATTTGATTGACTCCCTCTCATCTTTAATTCCGATCCTCTGATGGGTTAGCATGGAACAAATCCATCCAATCATCATAGGTTCTACACCGTTTGAGACATCTGCTCTTTCTATGAACTTATAAGAAGCTATATAAAAGAACACAAAGAGGGCACATTTTCTCTTTGTAAGAGCCATCTAGACTCTTGTCAAACAAACCATTCAATGCTATAATAGTTGATTTATTTGATCTGATATGCATATTGGTAGCAAGGACATTTATAATTCATCAGCTACATCTACAATCTGTAGTCCATTTCATGTTTATTTAGCAATGTGAGAAATGTATTTTTGACTGTATAAATCAAATGGGAGTTTCAGAATAAGCCACAATGAAAACGTTTGGTATATATAGCACTCTTGACCAACTCTTGTTCTCTTCTAACCCAGATACTATTAGAGTATTCAAGGGCTAAGAGTATTTATTTTATGTTCTCTTCATATCTTTTTTATAAGATGATGATGACCGAGAGGTTTTAAACTTTAAATAACAAGAAAAAATATAATAAAATACACTGCCAACTAAACTTGAAACAGAGATGTATTGTCATGTGCAAATAGCTTCTGGTATCTCTGGAGATTTGAATTTTTATCATTAGACTATTTATTAACTTAATTTAGAACAGTTAGACAAACTGAATCCATATATATATATATATATATATATATATATATCAGAGATCCAACTAAATATTATTAAACTTAGAAAAAAAGAGAAAGGAATGATTAATTGAATTCATCTTCCTAGAATAAATGGAAGTATAACTAATTGTAATGTTAATTGCTGTACCTTGTATGAAGACGTGGTTCCATTGGATTGAAGCAATAGCCAGTGATGAGTATTGAAAACACCAAACCAAAAAACTGTCACAGTGCAAAACTAGCTAGTTTAACGGCATTAAAAGTTTCCCTTAATTTTTACATAGAACATTCGACACAATTATACACATATCAATTTATTCATACTTCAAATTAGGAATATGAAATGAGATATTGATTAAAGAATCACTTTGAATTGCTTATTAAAAGAGCTAGGATATAACACTACAGACAGATGCTATTAGGCAAAAAAGGATAAGAAACTTAAGAGAGTAACAGGGTGTTACTTTGATATACATCTGCTGAAGTGCAAACCAACACAAAAACTCTGAGCGAGAGTCCCTTTGAACCTACCAATTGGATTGGCTAATTTGAATGAAATGCTCCCTCATTAGTTCTTTTGGTATAGTGGATGGATACATTTTCGGACTTTGAATGAGGACATATTTGTATACAATTCACTCTTTACCGTTTGAAATAATCTGATCTGGTGTCTTTCAAATATTGATAACTGTGGAATATAACGATACATAATAGAGATAAATAAATAGATGCCACTTTTCATGAAATATCTATATATATTGCAGTTCAAGTAAAAATAATAATGTATTTTTAACAGCAGCAACTGTACCAACACCAGTACTTGTATCAACAACAGTACCTTTTTTGCTTAAGTTAGTGCAATATTTGTGGAATTAAATCTTGCAATTTCAATTCAATATGAATTATATTTTTCAGATATGATTCCCCAATCACAACTAATCTGAGACCAGAGAATTGTCATCTTACAGATTGGCTAATACCAGAAATAAACCCAATAAAACATCTAATTGAGGACGATGGTTGTGAGTTGTATTTTAGAGGAAGTTATGGTCACGGATGTGAATTTGATCGTTACCCTTACAAAACACCATTTTCTCGGCCTTTTACTCCTTCAAACTATGTACCTCCACCTAATGACCATCCAAATAAGCCAATCACACTCCATCCACTCAAACCACCATCATATCACCTTTCAAAATATCCTCCGGTAAATGCTCCTAATTACATTCAACCTCTAGGGTATGGTCCACCAGTAAAAGTTCCAACTAAAACAAATTACAACCCATTGTATAATGAGGAATCATCCCGGAGTTCAAGCTTTGCACCAGGAAGAAGTTCGACACACTTTTCATCCTCAGGTTTTGAAAGTATTGGATCCCAAGGATATTTGCCACCTTCTTCATACGGAGGATTTAGTAATATACCGCTAAAACCAAGCGACAATTGTAAGTGTTTCATTCCTCATGTATTTTTTATGTAATGGTAACATAAATATTAATTTGCCTGCTATTATGATTTAGTTCACTTTCACACTGAATGTTGTGATACTTAAAATTTTAACTTTAACTTTAACTTGACACCAAAGAAATGGTTGTATTAAGATTTGAAATATGAAAATAAACCGGGAGACTTATAATTGGTCTAGAGAGGAGACCACGTGAGTCAAATGAATGACTGAAAATAAATATTAAAACAAGGATAATAAAAAATTCAATATAGATTTCCAAAATATTAATTTGATGTATAAAATGTTAGTTGTAAGTTGTAATAAATATTTAAGTGATAATTGTGTTGTGATAACAGACAGAACAGGTTGTCATATAAATGATTTGAGCAGTGTCCGTGGTGCAACTTATGTGAACAGTTTTTTAGCTGACTTTGTACATTGGAAATGACACTTATTTGTCGCATATAGAATATCAGGCATGCGGTTTGGACAGTTGAAAGAAGGTCTCTGACCTAGTTAGACGTGTTTTTTTGGTCTAGAGAAAAGTTTAGAATAAATGTAGTGAAAATATTAAAGTACAGTTTGGAAGAAGGCTCTGATTTGGTCAGACGTGTTTTCTGATTAAAGAAATTTTTAAACAATGTAGTGTAAAAGTTTTGAGACGGCATCTGACATGGTCAGACGTATTATTCTTGTTTAAAGAAATATTAGAACATTGTAGTGTAAATATTTTAACAAGTTTAGAGACGGGATCTGACGGTGTAAGACATATTTTTGTTCGAGGAGATTTTCGGACAATAGCTTGCAGTAGAGTGAGGAACACTGTGCGTAACACTGAATTTGAAAAGACAATTGACATCGTCGGCGTGCTAATTGCGTCTACAAGGAAACTACATTTCAAGATCAGGGCAGCTTACCACACAGGAATCTCACCATGGAAATGACCACATGCGGTAACAAAAAATGATAGACAGTTTTATATAAATTTTGTATATAAAGAACTTTTGATAAAAATATGTTAAAATTTGTTTTAATGAATAAATAGTTGTATTGTAAGCAGTAAATTTGAAAGATTTAATTTAACTTTTAAATAAAAAATAATATAAATTTTGATACATGAGAATAAAAATGCTCAAAATTAATATAATTCTTAAAAGTTGCAACTGATTAACGTAGAGTCATTAAAAAGGATTTTGGTCTCTTCAAGACAAGATAATTTTTAATTTACAATAAAGAACTTTAGGTAATATAATTAAGAATGTACCATCAATATATATGTATATGCATAACCATAATAAATAACCATGTTCAGTTTCAGCACAACAAATAAGGTTTCTTTATTTACGAAAAACTACTTAAAAGTACACTTTTAAAAGTATCTACGACCCTGAGAATTTCTTATGTGATAATAATTTACTTTTAATTTTTCAAAATTGGTAAGCTAACGCTACCTGGCGCCCATAAGCTGAGCAATTTTTCTTTAAATAAATACTTAATATTAAAAAGTGCCAATTTAAGATTTTAATTCAGATCAAGATTATTGTTAAACTCAAACCCCTTTTATTTAATATATTTACAATGTAAAATTTATTTCTAGTTTATTGAATTAAGAAAGAAGTTTTTAACAGAGTTGCATGTTTCTTTGTCTAGAATAAAGTTAATATAAACACTTAAACATATTATTTGTGGAGGGAAATTGTATTCAAGTTTAATTTAAATTTAACACATTTGATTTTGTTATTTTCATATTCTATTCAGATAATTTCACATCTTTATTTAATGTGAATCTAACTTTGAGTAAAATTTATGGTAATAACTCCTTGCAGCCTGCCTTACACTCAACATTTTTAGATTAATATTTTACAAAATAATTGCAAATGTACATTTGAATGCTTAACCGTGGGCTATATATATATATATATATATATATATATATATATATATATATATATATATATATATATATATATATATATATATATATATATATATATATATATATATATTATATATATATATATATATAGATTGGTTAGATTTTGTATGGACAGGAGACAGGCTTACCTTGGAAAGTGGTCCTTGGTATTACCTAATAGTACACAAGTAAGAAAACACACACAAAAAAACACTAAAGTTCTGAAATATTTCGTAACACTGTTCACTTTCTCAATCAGTAGAGTTAAGAAGAAGACTGAATTGTTTTGTTCTAGGATGGATCTGTACTGAGTGTTGAACCACAGATTATTATTTTGTGGTATATATATATATATATATATATATTCAACGGTACCTTCCTTACGTAGGGCGCCGATTCTTCAACGGTCCCTTTTTTATCTTTACGTTATTCAATTGGCGAGCCAAGTCATCAAAGGGTTCTTTTTACCCACGTTGACAGCGCCAATTTTTTAACAGGTAACTTATGTTGAGAATAAGTTAATATCACCTACTGGAAGCTTTAGGCTTTCACTTTAATCAGCCTAGGTGATATAACTGGTTGTCCAAATAATTAACCCTATAATTATTGTGACTAAAAAAAAACTTTTTTCTAACTTCCAGTAATTTCTTTACTATTAATTTTAATAAGCTCAATTTGAGAACACAAGAATTTACCTTTACTTTAACTTGCTCTCGGATTAGTGAGTACACTGAAATTATCCTTGTAAAGTTATCTATTTGCGCTTGATATATTTTATAAATGAACACTGTTATAATTCTTAAGAATTCTTATAATGGAGTAAAAGAATGCGATATTCTAATACTAGGTAAGTTTTTGAAATAAAAGATTTTTATAATTTAAATTAACAAGTTATTATTTATTTAACTCAAACAAGTTTAAATATTCTTTTTGTTAGGAATCTTCCCAAAAACATACAAATTATGATATTAAAAATTATTTCTTTAAAACTATAAGGCAGAACAAATACTGATTTTATTTTAATTTATTCTGATATTCTTAATTATTACTATTTTACTTTTTATTAAAATTTCTCAAAATTATTCTGAAGTTAATTGATTTTAAATTTACTATGATTATAATTTATTTATTTCGATAAAAGACTTTACTTAATTTAACATCGTATCTAAACCCAGTATGAAAATAAATTTAAATGAATTTAATCAGGCAAATTTTTACTTGGGACTAACGTATGTACGCTTTTTACCGACCTTTTTAACACTTGATTGTTGCTGTCGCTTCTGTTTTGATGACGTCAGCAGTTGTAGTATGTAGACAGCCAATTTTACTCTCTGGAGAGATGTCTGGAGTCTGATGTCGTTCCCTTTGTCGTGTTGGCAGGTGTGGTGTTGCTGAGTACCTATGCTGTCTGTTGTTTTATAGATGTCGGATGCTGCAATTAAAGTTGTCCTCTAATGGTGATTTAAGATGATCTGTGAATTTCCCGGGTTGGTTCGTTCCTTTCTCTGTTGTTTATTAGCTCATGTTATTGAAGATCGCCAGTTGAAATCCAGAAGTCCAGAATGAAGTTGCTTTGCTACATTTAAATAAAATATGTCGACTTTTTTGCTAAACTTTTCTAAGTCCCTTTTTCGGTGTTAGAATATTTTACTGTTTTAAATTAATACTTGAGCTCAGCAGCGTAGAGACTATCCGTCGATATTTAGATGAAGACCAAGATCAAGATGAAATCTAAAGATGATCAAGAAGATGAATTTAAAGAATAGATGTAATTTTAAGAAAGAAAATCTCGCTCCCTTGAAGCGGTGGGTTATATACCCCTGTTTGAAACTAGATTCAATGCTAACCTTACTTGCTAGGAAATCAGATTAAAATGTTTAAGTTAATGAAATGAAAATTTATTTATTTGACCCTCTTTTATACATAATTTTAACAGGAAAAATTTGACAATCTTATATGCTTAATAATAAAATAGACAACTGTTCACATTATAAAATGTAATACATATAAAATAAAATTCATAATAACATAATAAACAATAATATTATTAATAATAATAATAATAATAATAATAATAATAATAACAAAAAATACTTCCTGCTGTATTACAAGAAAATAGCAAAGGGTCACTTCATCCCGAGGTTAAAACCTGTTTGGGATGAAATACTCTATACATTTCTAACAATATAGCTCGATGGGAGAGAAACAATGTGACCGACCAGTCCAACCCACATATACACACACAAATTACATTTAGAAAACTAGGATTTGGCTTTTATGACAAACCATTTCAAATCAACATAAAACACTAAAAAAATAGAAATACAATAATAAAACTATACACATACATACACATACATATACGTAATTCACACACACACTTCTACCATTCATATTACCGGTGAAGAAGAGAGCTTTCAAGAATAAAATACAGTCACTTACTACCAGTTTATTCTCCCTCACTGTTTACTGATAAAAAACATATAGACCTGCTCCTGTTCTAATAAATATTGTTTCACGAATCTACAAAACTCGATTTTATTTGTACACGTTTTAATTTTTAAAGGCATCAGATTAAAAAATTTTGGAGCAAGATATAAGTAAAATTTTTTAAAAATTGTTAAATTTGGTTTTGGAAAAACTACGTTTAAGTCATTTCGTAAAGTCCTCCCTCCACCCCCTGTTGTATAATTCCCTCCGCTTCTATTGTAGAATAATCTTAACACTTTAAATATATATAAATTTCTAACCGGTAAAATTTTTAAGATTTTGAATAATGGAGCAGCGTGTTCCAATTTAGTTCTATTTGCCATAATTCGAATAAAATGCTTCTGAAGTACAATGACTGGTTTTAAGACACTGTAGTACGCACCTCCCCAAACTTCAATACCATATTCTAACTTTGAGCCAATCAAAGCATGGTATATTGATTTTAATAATTTCAATTTAGTCACCGACCTTAACATGTAAAAAAACCTAATATATTTAATCAATTTCAGTTTGGTATTATCAATATGCGTTTTCCAGGAGAGTCTGGAATCCATGAATAATCCCAAATATCTAATGTTGTCTACTTGTTCTATTTCTAGGCAATCGCACGTTCCGCTTTCTTTACAGTTAATGCTATGATATTTTATGTTTGTTGAGAAATAGGTCTTACGAGCAACATTATATATTATATATTTGTTTGTATTTATGTATTATAATTTAAAGTTTGTGCACGCATAGTTACAAGGTCACCTTGACGAGAGATACCGCTGGTTGGAATCTACCTGTCTTGTGACCTTCAACTTTTCAAACCGCTGCTAGTCCAGAAAAATCGAATTTTGCAAATTTAATTGCAAATAACGAAGTTCCAGGAATTACAACGGGTTTTTACCGTTGAAATATATATATGTGTGTGTGTGTGCGCGTTTGTGTATATATATACACACACATATTTTGTGCATATTTTTAATGTTTAAAAATGGATAAACTCGGCCTTGTTTTTTTGTGTGGTTTATAAATTATATAAATATTCAAACATATATTAATACATTTTTAGGTACACTCAGAAATATATAATAATTTAATGATAACAATATTGTTAAAACATTATTTATTAAAACAAAAAAGGAACATTTATAAATACCAAATTGAACAAAATAAATCTTCACAATGAAAATAATATACATGTATTTAATACAACTATACAGCAATTAATATATATATATATATATATATATATATAATTTTATTTCACAAAAAAATACATGCATATAATACAATAATAATATTATACACAATATACTACAATATAACAATATATATTATAAATAATATATTTTGTGAATAAAGTATTCAAAGTACCGGTAGTTGTATTTCTCATTTTTTATATTATTAAAATGGTAAACATACCTTGGCCATATTATTGAATGACTATGACTATATTGGCATTGTTTTATTTTTCTTTATGAACAATAAAGAAAATATTTTATTTGATCCAGAGGGAATTTTTTTTAATAAATTTATTCGAAAAAACATTAGTTATGTTATAAAAATTTGTTGACCCATCAATAAATAATTATATATTGCAAAACTTTTGCCGCCTGCAAAACATACATTAAAAAATGATTTTTTATTGAATTAATAAAGTAATTAAACTATACCTTCTCTAAATGAAGATATAGTTAACACATGCTCTTCCAAAGTTTTAGCTATTTCCGCTAAGAATCAGACTGCTGTAGTTGCATAAAACACATGGGTGCACCCTATAATTAATAAACTCTGCCTTCACTTTACATTGCATTTCAAATTATTCACAAGCAGAGGAGGAAAGTGGAAAGAAAAACTAAACAATCTGAACACACAAAGATTGTTTTCTGGTGAAAAGTCAGGATATATTCATCCAAATTAAGAGACGATTTGCCTGGCCAGAAGATTGGTATAAACTGCTTATGGATAATGATGGTTTGAAGACAGAAGAAATTTCCAAATATAGAAACCATTGTCAAAATTATCATTACTTCACTAATAGCTAGTGAAAGTAGTGGAAGATCATTTAGTGCCCTTAAACAAATTAAAAACTACTTAAGATCAACACTTTTCTCAGGAACAATTAAAATAATTTTTCAATATTGTACAAGGGTAGTAAAGAGTTGAATGATGTCGTAGTCACATTTATTTTGCCAGAAAGAAGTTCTTATAAATTTACCGGTATTCATAAGCAAATAAAATACTGTTTTGTCTTTGTTGCAATAGGCTGATATTTAATCATCTTTGTGCAATTTGAAATAAATCAGCAATGTTATATTCTTCCCATACCATCATCCTTTTCTTTCCCATGTCCACAATTGTCCCTATTGCAGTAACATTTTATTGTTGAATGAATATGGATTTTATTTATTTTTTTTTTTTAATAAATGAAAAAGAAAAACTTAAAAAACTAACTTTAAAAAAAAAATGTAGTTTCTTCTGAATTATTGTGAATGTAAAGGTCACAAATGAGCTTGTTTTAATCAAAATTATTGATTTTTTGTGAATGAAGATTTTTTAAATTTTATTTTAGGTCTAGAAATTGATCACCTGATATGCCTGAGAGTGTGTCAAGACAATAGATTTCAAAATGATTAGCAAGACAGGCTCTCCACAATATAAATTCACCTTTGTTCAAAAGCCCAACTAAATTATAATTAGTACCATTGAAGGGCGTGTAGGGAGAAGTGAACTCAAATTTATATTAGGAAAAGCTATTAGGTCATTTCTAAAACTTTGCTTTTATGTTATTTTTTAAAAAATCAGAAATTTAGTTTTTATATTAGTATTTTTTCATTATTTTTCAGACTGTTATAATTCTTATACAAGTCCTGCCAGGTTATTGCCTTCAGCTATAAGAAGTTCATTATTGGTTTACAATGAAGCAGAATGTAAAACTGCATGCACTAAAGCAAGAGAGACTTCATTTTTCAGATGTGCAAGTTTGAGTTACAAGTGAGTATTATACATACATTCATCATGAATAAATAGTATATAGGTCAATGGTATTTGAGAGGTAATCAAACCTGATGAATTTTCCCCACAGAACAGCATTTGAGGAGCCTTACTCGCTTATCTTATACTAGGCCTTCTTACATCAATCTCATAAATGTGAACTCATCAATATAGTACAGGTTATTTGATAACCTACATTAATCTCTCTTAACTTCCACAGAGTGTAGAAGGTTTTTGTGAACTCCTTCTTATATGAAGAGGACTTCTTCAGTCATGTATAGTTTTTCAACTAAAAAGCTTCAAGTGTGTCCTTTCTGAGCTAATTTGGAATGTTTCTTATATCTTTCCCACCCTTTAATGATATCCTTTTGAAATAAAGTGTTAATCTACTATTTCATATATTTTTGACTCGTCAGCAGATAATTCTCTTGGTGTATTTTGCACTGTTTACTCTAGAAATACACTTTCTCATTTCCACAATCCACTAATACTCACTGTCCTAATTGATGAAAGTACTCTTTTCCTTTAGAAAATATTGACTTACGTTCATTTAACTCTTATAGCTCTAAGGTTGAAGCATAAAGTGTCTACAAAGCAACAAAACTTATTAAAAAGGCACTACTTATTTAGTTTGTGGTAAGATTGTTGATTTTTACTTTATCTTATTTTTATTATTAAAGTATCAAGTTTGGATGAGTATGATTGGTTGCCAAGCCTTCATTTCATGATTGTCCTCCCTCATTTGCTAATCATCTTTACGTCCTTCTTCTTCATCTCTAGACTTCTATTTTTTCTTTGTTCTGTTTTGCACTGCAAAACACCCTTATCTGCTCCACCTGTGTAGATAACATAGGTACCCAGATATTTAAAATTTTGTACATCCTCTATTTCTTTTCAATCAACTTGGAACAGCTCACCAGTCATTGAATTACCTACAGAAATTTGGTCTTCAAAGCTTTCCCCTCATGTCAACTGCTTTATGCAACACTAAGAACTATTTAAAAAATCATTGCTAAAACTAAGAACATCATCTTTATTCATATCCTTCTATCATTCATATAATTCTAGTCATTAGGTTTTAAATGAACAACAGTAGTCTCTTCATTTTAAACTTTGTTTTTGTCAGTGTATCATAGTTTGTTTATTGTCTTTTAGAAAAAATGGATCAAGGTAAAAGAAATTTGTTAAATTTTTACATAACTTTTATAGTATCAGTGAGGAAATAAGGACATTACTATATAACAGTAAGATTGATTGATTACATGCTTTATTTTGGGGGTAAAGTATAACAATAATATATAATTTCTGTTTTAAATATAGTACCTTAACTTATATCAGTGTTTCAGTTATATTTGAACTGGTAATGGCCAATATACAGACTATCAAAATTTATAGATGTTGGCATTACTGAAAAATCAATGCTTGTGTAGTCGATTCAATACCACTAATTTCTTCTTTTTTTTTTACCAACTACCAACAAGTGCACTGTTTTTTACTGGCGTCGAATTCTAAATAGCAACTATGACAAACACTAGCAATTAACTATAGTTTAAAAGCTGTGTTGTTGTTATTTGATTACCTCTTGTATAAATATTTTATTAAAATGTTTATTTGTTATTTTAAAGATTTGTGGTAGCTTCTAATTTTCATTTTTCTTCAAATGTTTGATTGAAATAGAAGAAAGACAAATTAACAAGTCCTGTGATATTTCCACTGGGTAATAGAGAATGTGATTATTGTCGTCAATGTGTATAGTTATTAATAATGTATAATAGTGTATAGTTATTTTTTCTTATAATTTATACAATATTCTCAAAAATTGGTTCCAAACAGCATTGGTAAGAAAGAGATAAATTACTGAATAGATAAAGAGTTCACAAGTAGCCAATTTTTTATCCCTAAGTTTCTTAATTTGCATTTTGACTCTCTACATTTTCTGGTTCCATGGTGGATACAATCTGATCCATTTAGTCTGTACAGGCCTATCTTATAATACATCCGCTATTTCATTATCTCCGTCCTCAATATGTGAAATCTTAAGCTTGTTAAATTAGGCTGATAATTCCTCTCTGCTTACAGATGACAAATCTTTTAAGAAACGTCTAAAGAATAATCTGGGTAGAAATATCACTCTGTCTATATGTGTGCAAAAACGAATCTATGCAAATTTTCTCTTCTACAACTTCTAAATAATAATTGTTTTTATTATTTGGTTGAAATATGCTAGACCAAATAATCCGATTAGAATGTTAGAATGTACTGAACAGGAGGGTTAGAATGTGCTGGTCGGAACAATATGAATTTTGAAGATAGAGTGTGATCTTTATTAGATAAAGTCTATTACCACTCATAATAAAGACAAACAAGATTTTGCAGCATCTACTAACAACTGGAGAGTTTGGTTTTAGACCAGGATGTAGCATAGTTTTGGCAGTTAATAGTTTGGTCAGACAGATAGCAGAGTGTATGGATGTATCATGGTTTACTGCAGGTATTTTTTATGATCTCTCTAAAGCATTTTATTGTATGATACACAATATTTTGTTGAATAAATTTTCCTATTATAATCTTTCGAATAATGCAATAGCATGAGTTAGGTCATACTTGTTTGGACGAAAGCAGAGAAATATTTTATTAAAAAAGAAAATATAAAATACATTTTTTCCTGAAAGGATATAAAATGTAATGATCCTAAGGGATAAATTATGGGACCATTTCACTTTACATTCACATGCTTACCAAGACAAGCAGTCTGAATGCTAGGTGTACTAATCCTCTCTTCATCATGAACATTTAAATGACTCACAACACCATTGCCTCACTTTTCCTTCATTTATTGTTGTAGACCCATATGTGTCACACAATCGACGATGAATTTAAACAGTGAGAAAAAAATCATCACTTTACAATTAGTGAGTGACATTTCCACAGAATTTCTAGAAGTTTCAAAAACAACATTGAACAGAAAAATAACTAACACTCTAAGTTTTTGTAAACTATGTGCATGATAGGTGGCAAAAATATTGACACAAGTGCTCACAAAATCTCCACATACTTTATTAGATTGCTTTCATAGAGACAAATTTTTTCCCCACATCATCTGTGTTCTCTGAGCAAAAGGGTGTGATTTTAGTTGATTTCATGGAATCTGGAACAATCATCACATTCAAGTCTATTGTGAAACACCTTCTAAACTATGCTGTTCCAAAATCAACAACAGGGAATTGTTAGGAGTTGTTTTTCTTCACAATAATGCATGTGGCCACATATTTTCTCACACAATCAAAACAATTAAAAAATTGATGAGAGATATTTTATAATCTACCTTATATTTCTGATCTGGCGCTCAGTGCAAGAACTGGCTTGTGTCTCAACAATTCCAGAAAACTGAAGAGTTGAAAAACTCAGTGCAAAACTGGCTGAAATCTCTGGCACCACAATTTTACATGGAGGGTTTGAAAAAGCTTACTTCACAATATCAAAAGTGTTTGGATTGAAATGATAACTACCTACGTAAAAAAAATAATGGTTTGTATTTGGAACTACTAATAAAACTTTCATTTTAAAATATCTTCTCCTTTTATAACAAGTGTAATAGTGTACATTTTTAGATCTTTGATCTTAAATAGAATGGGATATTCTTTGATCTCATATAGAATGGGGTATACGCCTAGACTTGATGAGTCAAGCTAGAAACGTATTTTGTTTTTCATTGAATAAATTAAAAAAGACCAAATTAGAAAGTAAAATGAGTAATGGCAAATGATCAGAGAAATTTATTCTATGTATTGTAATAATTAGAATGATTATAAACTTTATAATTTAAAAAGTGCAGTATAAACATTTTGTATACAAACAGAAAAAGATTGGGGTTTTACTGCCAACTGCAGTTACTTTAGTTTGGATAGAACTCTCAAGGCGAATGGACGTCGCTCGGATAAGACGTGTTTATTCTTGGACAAAGAAAAAGTATAAAGAAAAGTGTTTTCTTTAATAATAATGAACTGTTTTAGTGAAGAAAGTTAAGTGGTTAATAATTCAGTTAACGTTTGAATATAAAAAACGAACATTGAGTCTAGATAGAACCTTCAAGGCGAATGGACGTCGGCTGGACAGTCGTGTCCACTCTCCGACAAAGAAAAAGTAGAAAGAAAAGTGTTTTCTTTAACAATAATGAACTGCTTTAGTAAAAAATGTTAAAAGGTGAATAATTCAGTTACGTTTGAATCTAGAAAACAAACATTTAGACTGAAAAAAAAACTTAAAAAGTGAGAGCGTATCGCTTATGTAATCGTGTTCGATTGTGAACAAAGACAAAGTAATATTAAAAGTGTTTTCTTCAATAGTTATGAACTGTTTTGATAAATAATGCAATATGATAAAGATTAAATCATGCTAGAATCAATTATGAAAGTTTAGAGTGAAAATATTAGACTTATTAATTTTGCTCATTTAGCAAATGTATGTTACCCAGAAAGTACGGACATAAACACTAAGTTTTATTTTGTGTTTTATCTAGAATAGAACAATTTAAACATTTAATTATTCTTTTCACAAAATGAACAATTGATGTGTTTTTGTTAATAAGAAATGTGGATTTAAAACATTAACTTTCAATAACGGTTGGAGTGATAGTGATGAAACCATGTCATGCAGCTACAACAAGGAGAGGGTGTGATTTTCAAATAAAAAGTTTATTTCAAACAAACATACAGGTTTGGTAAAGCATGTATAAACTATTGTTATATAAAATAAAATGTGATTTTTTAAAAATAATTTATAAATTTGTTTAATACTTGAATTTTGAACTTGTCATTTATTTGATGTCTTGTTATGTAAATCGTAATATGTTATTTTTTTAAATAATGTTAAGATGTTAAAACTTATGAGAGATTAATTACTTTCATAGTAATTGAAGAATAATATAAATAATTTTTTTCTTTTAATAAAAAGCATTATTAAATTCATTTTAGATAACAAGTTGCAACTAAAGTTTAAATTTAATAAATTCAATAAAATTAAATTTTCCTTTTTGATGATTCTTAAATAAAATATAATATATGTAATATTCACAGGAATTTGATTTTATATGTGTTCACATATTTCAATAATCTGTTTTAATAAAATTATGTGCATTTTAGAAAAAAAAAAAGACTTCCATTCTTTTATCCAATACTCTATTTAGCACACTTTTTCTAAAGAATTCACGACCCATGAAAAATTAGTATTCACACAGAGTAATAAATTTTAATTTTTTTTTTTTTTTTTTTGTAATAAAAGTACAAATGGCACCCAACTTAACTAGATAAAAACATTACAAAACTAGAGTCCTATTTTATTAAATTGTTTCAATTGTCGCACAACTTGTGGCATTTTTATAAAGTCAGTCTCCCTTTTTTATTATAGTTACACCAGTTAGCTTTTACTTTTGAAATGCACCTCCTAAATTTATTGTAGAAGAAGTAGAATTAAAGCCTTGTAGTATGTCTAGTGGTATAGGTGTTGTATATATTTGTTTATTTACGTGTAAAATTTGTTTTTGAAAATGTCACTTGTTTTATAACTTTTGCTATCTTTTAATAAAATGGTATGTGACAATAAAATAAAATAAATTATACAATATAAATTTGAAAAATATGACAACCAAATTCCAAGATCAATAAGTGAGTTTTTTTAATACTTTACAATTTCAATGTTCAGAGTTCTGGTTTCTGGTTTCTCTGTAGCCAGACTAAGGATATATTATACTCTAGGCTACATTAAATTTACTCTACATATACCAAAGTATTAATTTATAAATTAAATAATGTGATTTTTTCTTCTCCCGGTCATCTTGCCTTATAAGAGGGAAAAAACCCCTAGCCCTTGGATACTCCAATAACAACAGGATCAGAAAAGAATAAGAGGTAGTCAAGAAAGGCTTGTTAGAAAAGATGAACAAGAAGGATCGTGTGATAAAGATTGTAAATATTGTTTTAAAATAGCACCAAGAATCATTGAATAAGAATAGCTGTTCAAATCAATATTTAAACCATTAGATTATAAAGTAGCTTGTTATGTTATGAATTGTTTAGGTTGTTTAACATTCCATTCCTATCTTTCATATTTATTACTAAACTCTCTTAATTGTAATCCAAAGGTTCCATTGAGGTTTTAAATATTAATAATTATACTTACAAAAATAGAGAGTAGCATGAGATTGTAGTTGGTGAAGTTTATGGTAGACTCCACTATATATCATAGTTCAAAATAACACACAATTTTGCATTTTAATCATTTGTAGAGCTGTATTAGGAATTTTCCTTTATAAGACCTGGGTTCTTGATTAACATAATAAAACAATCATCAGTGGTTCAGTTTTGTACTCAATATTTATTATACTATTTATCTACTTCGAATATCTATATCATTAAATTGACTGCTAATGTCAAATATCGACCTATCTTGTCAACTTAAGGTTTTATCTTAAATACATTGAAATCAAATTACATCTATTTTTACTTATGAACCCAGAATAATTCCAACTGTTGTTCTTACATGAATCTACTTTCCTTTTGAGACGACTACCAGATCACTCTATACAAGAATCTTTGCTCACCCCTTTTTCCTGTGGAGGCTCTTGGATATTCGACGGGCTCTCCCTCTTTCTCGCTGCCCGACGATTCTCTCTTGCTCCCTTGGCGATACGTTTCACAAATACTGTTCGCGACTGTACTTTGTTAATGGCTTATATGCACTTGTGTAATGTGTGTCGGTCATCGTACTCGCAAGGAAAGTATTCAACACTTTTTGAATAATTAGGCAACAGCTGGCTCTCATTCTAGTTTTTATATGTTCCTCCTTATTCTAATACATTTATTATATTTTATATTTATTACACTTATTCGATTCTTTATTTGATTACAATACATTTAGTATATGCAATACATACATTGTAATAGTGTACATTTTTAGTGGTTTGATGATCTTAGATAGAATGGGGTATACGTTGGACTCAATGCATCATACAGGAAATGTATTTTGTTTTTTGAATAAAATCAATAAAGAATAAATAATTAAACAAAATAATTAGTACAAAATGATCAGAGAAATTTATTGTATGTATGTTAATATTAAAAATAATTATAAACTTAATCATAAGAGAAGTGCAGTGTAAACGTTTTGTAGACAAAGCATAAAGTTTGTCGTCAACCGCCTAAAGTAAAACCGAGTCAGTCTTTTCAGAACCTTCAAAGCTGAAGCATTCTCATTTGATAGTCATGTTTGTCTTAACGAAATGGAAGTATAGAAAGAAAGTGTTCTCTTGAGTAACTAAGAGTTATTTAACATGTACTGTTATAAAAAATTGTGAGTTAGTTTCAGTTGACTAAAAATAAACTTTCACATGTAAAAAGTAACTGATTTGGTAATATTGTGCAATGGAAAATGTGCATTACGCAACCCGGAAAACACGTATAAAAAAGACTAAGTTTTTAATAAAACACAAAACTATTTGAGTATAATATTTTGAACTATTAAAGAAGTGAATAATTGATATGTTCTTATAAGTGAAATCAAGAACTAAAAAAGTTAATTTCAGAAACAGTAGATGTGATTTCAATGAAACGATGCCATGTGACTGCAACTAGGAAAAAGTGTGTTTTTAATAAAAAGGTTATTTAAAATAATAACGCATGTCTGGTATAACATGCATAAACTATTCTTTATAAAGACTAAAACATATAATTGATTTGTAACTTGTTATTTTGTTGAATTTTTAACATTATGTTTGTAAAATTGTCTGATGTTTACTGTAAGCAGACATGATATGTTTTTCAAGTGTAATTTTCAAAATCTTTCATAGGTAAAAGATTTTCTTTGTATAAAATTATGATTTTAATAATTTGAATTTATAAAAGAAATGAAGTTTTTATGAAATTAATAATATAAAGTAAAAAGAATATTAACTTTTCATTATATAAAAAAATTTCAACTAAAAAAAGTAGGTTGCTACCATAAATAAAATTAATAAATTAAATTTGAATGAATATAATCTTTGATTGATTAAAAAAATAGGATGTTTTATATGTAATTTCATTTCATTTTTTTACAGGTATTATCTGATTTATATGTATTCTTGTGTTATATTGTGTTGTTTTAATAATAAAATGTGCATTTCAGAATAAAAAGATTTCTGTACTTTATTCAATATTCTACTAAGTACAGTTTTTTTCAAAAGAACTTATGACCTCTGAGATATTTTACACTCTCTTCAAGAGTGATAAATTTCATAATTAAATTTTTATTTTTTATTTTTACCTACTTTTTAAACTGAAATTTTTTTATGTATTGAAAAGTTAATATTCTTTTTACTTTATATTATTAATTTCATAAAAACTTCATTTCTTTTATAAATTAAAATTCAAAATATCAAAATCATAATTTTAAACAAAGAAAATCTTTGACTTATTAAAGATTTTTGAAAATTACACTCGAAAAACATATCAGGTCTGCTTATAGAAAACATCAGACAATTCTACAAACATAATGTTAAAATTTCAATAAAATCACAAATTACAAATCAATTATATATTTTAATTTATATGAAGAATAGTTTATACATGTTATACCAGACATGCGTTGTTATTTTAAATAAACTTTAATTTAAAACACATCTTTTCCTGGTTGCAGTCACATGGCATCATTTCACTGAAATCTCATCTACTGTTTCTAAAATTAAATTTTTTAGTTCTTAATTTCACTTATAAGAACATATCAATTGTTAACTTCTTTATTACTTCAAAAGATTATACTCAAATTGTTTTGTTTTTTATTAAAAACACAAAAACTTAGTCTTTTTATACTCATTTTCCGGGTTGCGTAATGCACATTGTCCGTTGCACAATATTACCAAATCAATTATTATTCACTTCTGAAAGTTTATTTTTAGTTAACTAAAACTAACTCACAATATTTTATAACAGTACATATTAAACAAACTCTTATTTTCTTAAGAAAACACTTTCTTTCTATACTTCCATTTTGTTAAGATGAACACGTCTTTCAAAAGAGCGTGCTCCCGCTTTGAAGGTTCTGAAGAACAATAAATTTCTCTGATCATTTTGTACTAATTATTTATTCTTTATTGATTTTATTCAAAAAACAAAATACGTTTCCTGTATAATACATTGAGTCCAACATATACCACATTCTATCTAAGATCATCAAACGAAAAATGTACACTACTACAACATACATAATACTTTACAATAAATACATACAATCATAATATTTACATACTACTGAATTTACTTAATCCTAACAGCTGGCTTTTGTTGTTTTTTACTATTGTGGCAAGCTTTATTATTATGAGCAACAAAACAATACTTTCTTTTTTCACCTAGAAATATTTTACAATATGCAGCCTACTTAGCTTAAGCAATAATTTGTCCCTTATATTTAAAGAATGGTTCATCTAATCATTATTAAACAGGTTTAAAAACACATTACTATTTATATAATAACATATTATTGTTTACTATGTGAATTCTAGAAATGGTCACTGTGAGTTGAGTCCAATCGAGCTTCGAGATTTACAACCAGGATTAGATTTTGGTCATGAGCCACATTACTGGCTGTTCTCATGGGATTTCACAGATGCTCGATGCTACACCCCTCCAAATGGATATATTCCACCGCCCAGTGACCCTCATTCAATCAGTTAGTAAACTCAATAAACAATATAAATTAATAACTAATACAAAAATAACATTCACAGATTTTGTGTTTGGATTTTATGAATGTATATTAGGTAAAGTTGAATTGAACTTTAAATATATATTAATCATTTTTCACCAATGCATTCATTATCTGCTCAATTCATTTGTGCAGAATGGTGGAAGTGATACAATAATAATTATATCAAAGGTCTAAACGGATTTTTTAAAATTTTCCTGTGATCAGCACAGTATTTTAGTGGGTGATCAGGAAATATTATTTTGCTCAATTCTAGCTGTGAATAATTGTGAGTAGATTAGTTGATCAGTTGCACAAGGACATTATTGTGCATCTTACTTTTATTTCTGAAGTGTTTTTGGGTCCCCAAGAAGCACTCTTTTGATATATGTAAATGTAGATGTCAGTCAGTGAATCAGCAAGTCAGTGTTATAAGGAAAGTAACATATCATTGGGTCCACTATAAAAGCACTCTTTAGGTAAACGTGACCATTAATGTCAGTTAGTGAATCAATAAGACAATGAACAATGTTATAAGGGAAATTATATAACATTGGGTCCTCAAAAAGCACCATTTTTATATCTATGTATGTTGATCCAGGTCAGTGAACCAGAAAGAGAGTATTATAGGGGAGATTATATTGTGTTTAATCCCCATAAAACATTCTTTTGATGTGTGTACCAATGAAGCCAGTCAGTGAATTAGCAAGCTAGTGTTATAAGAAAGGTCATATTGCAATGGGTTTTCAAGAGGCACTGTTTTAATATGGTATATAATATAGCATTGGGTCCTCAAAAAGTGCCCTTTTAATATGTGTAACCATTGTTGACAACAGTAAATCAACAAGAAACTGTTAGACGTAGGTAATATAGTATAGTGTTCTCAAAACCCGCTCTTTTGATTTGCTGAAATGTTGATGTTAGTCAGTGAATCAGTAAGCATGTGATATATTGTGTTATGTTCTCAAGAAGCACTCTTTTGATATGTTTGACAACTATGATATCAGAAAAGTGAATAAGCAAGCAAGTGTTATATGGGGTTTTATGTAGAGTTGAACTTCAAAAAGTTTTGTTCTTCTATGTATAACAGTTGATGTCATTAGTGAATTAGTAAGCAAGTTTTAGATGTGAGAATATATTGGGTTCTCTTGATATGCTTGACTGATGAGTCAGTCAGTGAATCAGCAAGTGAGTGCTATAAGGGACAATATATAGCATTGGTTCCTCGAGAAGCATTCCTTTCATATATGTGAACAATGATGTCATATGTAAGTACACAAGCAAGTGTTATATGAGAGGCTATATAAGTTTGGGTACTCAAGAAACACCTTTATTATACGTGTGATCAATACTGTCATAAGTGAATCAGCAAGCCAGTGTTATATTGGAGGTAAAGTAGATTTGAGTTATTAAGAAGTATTTTTATGGTATGAGCAACAGTTGATATCATCAGCAAATCAATGATAAAGCATTAGATGGTAGAATATATAGCACTGGGTTCCCAAAAAGCACTCTTTTAATATGTATGATCGATCAGCCAGTCACTGAATCAGCAAGAGAGCGAATGTTATATGGGAAGTTATATAGCAATGGGTTCTCAAGAAACACTCTTTTGACATGAATGACCAATAAGCCAGTCAGTGAATCATCAAGCAAATGTTAAATGTGAGATATATATTATTGGGATCTCAAAAAGCACTCTTTTGATATGCATAACTAATGAGCAAGTCAACTAAAATATTATATGACAGTTTATGTGGGCTTCAAGAAGCACCATTTAAGTGAGTCGGTGAATCAGAAAGCAAATGTTATATGAGAGTTTATGAAGTATTGGGCCTCAAGAAGCATTATTTGAAATAAGACATCTATGAAGTGAGTAAATGAATCAGCAAGCGAGTGTCATATGGAGATTTTTTAGTGTTGGACCGCATGAAGTACTCTTTGAAATATGTGAAAACTATCCAGAGAATCAGCAAACAAGTGTTACATGAGAAGGTGAAATAACGTTGCGTCTTCAAGAAGCACTCTTTTGAAATACACGACCAATGAGCCAATTGGTGAATCAATAAGTGACTTTAAATGGGAGTTTATATAACATTGGGGTCTGAAGAAGTAGTCTTTTGATAAGCACAACTGATGCGCCAGTCAGTGAATCAGCAAATGAATGATATATGGGAGAATATAGAACTTTAGGTTCCCAAGAAGTTTTTTTTACTTGATAATTAATGTCATCAGTGAATTGGCAAGCGAATCTTATATGGGAAGTTATATAGCAATATAACTCAAGAAGCACTATATTGATATCCATGACCGATGTGCCAATCACTGAAACAGCAAGCAAGTGTTAGGAGATTATATAATGTTGGGTTCTCAAGGAGCATATTTTTAATATGCATGTACAATGTGTCAGTCAGTTTAATCAGAAGCAAGTTTTAAATAGGAGATTGTATGGCATTTTGATCTCAATAAACACTCTTTTGTTAAGAATGACTGAAGAGCCTGTCAGTGAATCAACAAAAGTGATAAATGGGAGAATATATAGCTTTGTCTTCTTAAGAATCATCTTTTGATATGCATGACTGATGAGCCAGTCGGTGAATCAGCAAGAGAATTTTAAATCAGAGACTATATAGCGTTGAGCTCTAAAAAAACAATCCTTTATATGACTCTGGATCAACGAACCAGTCAGTAAATTATTATGGTAGTGTTAATAGGGAGGTTCTAGATCTTTAGGTTATCAAGAAGTATTTTTTTTATTTTATGAATAACAGTTGACATCATCAAGGAATCAGCAAAAGAGTATTTCATTTCATTTATTCACCACCATGGACAAAAATACATTTCTAGCGCATAGTCAAAGATAAAACAATCCATTAGTTTAAATACAATAACATACACAAAATAATGCACAGTAAACCTTAAAACAAAGAAACAACAATAATTAATTAAAGCAGCAAAAAACAATTTCTATAAAATCCTCAAAACACAGTTAACCTTATAATAAATACTAACAATACAATAACAAAATTAATTAAATACAACAGATCAGTATTCAACAAGAGACAACAAACTTTCCTCCCTTTACCCATGCCTAAATAATAAAAATTCAGATTGCACTGATCAAATGCATACCATAGACATTGCATGACCCTAATTATCACCTTAGTATTTGTAATAGTGTACATTTTCAGTTTGGTAATCTTGGTTTGAATGGAAAATAAGTTTGACTCGAAGCAGTAAACAGGAAATGTATTCTGTTTTTTGAATTAAATAAATAAATAAAGTAATTAGTGCAAAATGATCAGAGAGATTTGTTAAAATTATGTTAATAATTAGAATGTATATAATTTTAGTTATTAGAAAAATATGCATCAGCATTGTGAGTGAGGGTGGGAAGACTGTTGCCAACTGGGTTCAATCCATCCTCTGTCTTTGGCTACACTCTCGTCTAACCAGGTCTCATCGAGAAATACACAAATCTTAATGTTTTTACTCTTGATTTCCCTGAGAAAACGAAACCATAGTAAGGCAGATGACGGCTTTTCCATAAGAACTTTCTTGTTGTTTAGTTTTTTATAACAAAATTCCAAATCATTCAATATATTTAACAGAGATGATCTTCCACCAGTGTAAAGTCCAGCCTCACACAGAAAAACCCGTAGTTTTCATGAAGTTGGAACTTCTTTTCGTTTGTTCAGAGCATGTCAACAAATTGCTCTTTTGTCAAACAAATCAACTTTCATTCCTGGCCTCTTCCTCTTGGTTCTACAACTCCTCGGAGTTCGAATGACGTGATTCTCTTCATCAGCAACTGGGGCAACCATTGTGTCATCTCCGCCTTCCATCTTTACAGAATCTTCACCGCAGTTACAGTAGAATCCCTCTAATCCACCCTCAGCTGATCCGTCGCTTCGGTTAATCCGACCGTGCTGGAGCTCGCGAGTTTGTGCCGACAAGTCGATGACTCACGGCCCGTCACACACCGCGCGACATTGTTTACAGTTTGTTATCGCTTGCCCGCTTCAGTGCTGTGTCATCTCTCGTGTTGTTTCTATTGATTTGCCATAGTACTTGCTAGACTCATTGTATGTACAGTTGTTTGTTTTTCAACATGTCAGGAGGAAAACGTAAACACATACTGTAAACTACGAAATACGCAGTGGCGATGGATCGTCACCGTGGCACTTCTAGCACGAAAAAATGGTGACGATAGATCATCATCGTGGCACTTATCGCACAAAAAAATGGTGATGATAGATCGTCACCGTGGCACCAAAAGGGTTAAGTTTATATATCACTTATTTCACTGTAAAAAAAGTCTCTTTATATAATATGTAATAAATATTGACTTTTTTCGGATAATCCGACCTTTTTTACGTTCCGGCCATGCCCCCAGTCCCGAAGGTGACAGATTAGAGGGGTTCTACAGTTTTTCCTTTGATTTCTTTAACTTGCTTCATTTCTGATTTAATCCGCTGCACTGTGCTGAAAGAAATTCCATTTGCATCCGATACTTGTAAGACCTTTTTCACACCAAGAAGAGGACCTCCATTCTTCTCTTTTTCAAAGTAACTTAAGAGAGAAGCTATAATCGTCCTGGCTTGCGTGTGCAGAATGTGACATTTTTTCGGCGCACTCATAATAAAAACAGTACTACAATAAAGCTCCTTGATAATATTATTTTGCAAAAATACTATCAAAATGAAATAACTACAACACCACAGTCAGGCCCGTTACGGGATTTAACTAATAATGGCAGAATTTGCATTTGTGAAATGGTTTTAAAGGGGAAGGTTTATTTGTCATTAATCGTTTTCCAATAACCATTGATTACATTCATTGAATCATTTACAAGTGAATGTAGAAAGGGCAGATGTGACTAACTGAGAAGGATGTAGCTATTTCGGTGAATTATATAAATACTCTAAATCTTGTTGCAGATGCAATAACTTGTTTGGATACAACTTTAAACGATATATATAGGCCTGATAATGTTCAAGTAACTTGCTATTTATTAAAGTTGTTTATAAAATAAATATATATTCATCATTATGTAATTATATGTTTCAATAATTGTAGTTATTCCTTACTTTTTATGGTCGAGTTTGGACTTATTTTTCTTGTACAGGCCGATAATATAATCGTAACAATACAATTCTAAAATTTGTGAAAAATCATAGTAGCATACTAGGCGTCTTCCTATGAGTGACAGGTATCTCGCCTGACATTGTCTGGCAGTCTGTCTCTGCGCATGCAAGAGGGAAGTGTCTACTAATTTGATACACGCTATCTGAGTAACAAATTCAATTAGCCCACTTTTAACCCTTTTAAAACTAAGTCTTTGCTTGCATTACAATTTACACAGTCTGTCAGTCTCTCCCTAAATAACTGTTTCATTTTTCCTACTGTCTTTGGTAATTTTTCTAGTCAGTCATCTTTCCGATGGTGTATTTCCCTGGTACATTGTTGGAAAGTTTTAAAAGGTTCCTGTTTCTGGTTTACAGTTTCATTATTTTTTTAGGTTTCATTATTAATCATTTCTTCAGTAATGTTGGTCTTCAAATAAATTTCCCTGAAATATTTCTTGAATTTGAAACTAATTCCACAAGTCTGTTTGAAACTATAGGTTTCGCCCTGAAATTTATATGATCATTTTTCATGTGTTGGTGTACAGATAATCTCTCATTTAAAAAACTGATAGTCATATTTCCAACATTTTTATTTTTTCCTCATTTATTGTTGAATGTATGAAGTTATTTGCAACTTTCACAAGATGTTTTCTTAATATTGTTTTTTTAGATGCAGGAATGGTATTTAAAATTAAATTCGTCTTGTGTGAAATTGGGAGTACTTCAGCTAACGATTTCTTATTTGTAGTACAAAAATTCCATCCTGGAGCAATGTCATTTGCACCACCAAAAATTAAAATTATAAGATGGTGTTTCTATGAGAGATTTATAGCCACTCACTTAGCAGAATCAACATTTTTTTCTGATTCCAACTATTATAGACTTTAAATAAACAAAATATTGTAAGATTTGTTTACAGTCAACAACAGTCTACTTATCTTGTTTGTTGAATAAACAATCCAAAAACCCAGGGCCTGACCTGTCCTTCGCAGATATGCACTGAAAAGATTTTAAACTACTTGATTTTAAAGTTTTAAACCTCACAAAATAAGTGTCACAAAGAAAAACAAATGTTGGTATCTTCTTGAACATTAAACAAATATTTGTTAGCACTAGCTTGTCAACAATTTTCATTAAAAAAACACAATGTTTATCCACATTAAAACATTGAAAAACCAGGAACAGCACAAAAACTACTTATCACTTAGTAATCTCCCCTCAACCTTAGATTAAATTGGAGGTTATGTAACATAGGATTCTAAAGAAACACTCTTATGATATGCGTGAGCAATGTTGTCATAAGTAAGGTAGCAAGTGTTATACGAGAGGTAATATAGGATTGGGTTCTCAAGAAGTACTCTCTTGGTAGGCATGACCAATGAGCCAGTCAGACAACGTGCAAGCAAATGTTAATTGGGATATTATATAACTTTGGATTCTCAAGAAACACTTTTTTTCATATTCATGACCGATGAGCCATTCAGTGAATCAGCAAGAGTTTTATATGAGAGGTTGTTATATAGCTTTGGGTTATCAAGAAACATTCTCTTGATAAACATGATAGATGTGCCATTCAGTGAATCGACAAGTAAATGTTATATGAGAGGGTATATAGTTATGGGGTCTCAAGAAACACTCTCTTGATATGTATGACCGATGAGGCAGTCAGTAAATCAGCAATAGAGTTATATAAGCACTCTTTGACATACATTACTGATAGGCCTGTTGGTGAATCACCAAACAATATATAAGATGTTATATAGCTTTGTGTGGTCGAAAACAAATTTCAATATACATGGCTAATGAACCAGTCATTTAATCAACAGTGTTGGGATCTCAGAAACACTCTTTTGATATGAATAAACCAGTCAGTGAAACACAAAGTGTAATAATTTAAAAATAAGATGAAAGTGAAATTAATTTTGAACTTGAAGAGTTCTTACTTTTTTTTTTTTTTTAAGTTGAAGAAAAAGTGAATTTAACTGTTGTTATTTGATAATTATTGGGCGCCAGACCTAAGGTCATATTTTAACAAATAAAATGAATTTACTAAGTTTATAATCTCTGGGGTCGTAAGCTCTTTTGAAAGTGTACTGCACAGTGAATTTTGGTAAGTAATGAAAACACTTGTAGCTGAAATATTAACATAAAGATTTATTAAACATTTTTTTAAAAGTAGTTTTAACATAAATAAAAAGAAAACAAATTATTAACATACATTGATTACACATAAATGCTTAATAAAGTCTTGTTACTTTATAAATATTATCAATTCTGAAAAAGATCGATCATGTATTTAACTTTAAAATTTTTAACTCTACCTTGAAAATATATTATCATGAAATCAAACTTGCAAGTATTTAATCTATTAGTTGAATTCAAGAATTTAGATATAAGTATTTTACTTATTCTTTTTAATTGATACAAGAAATATATAAGATAAAAATTAATCTCATTTTTTATTTAAATGATATTTAAACTCACACAAATTATTTTATGAAATAATTGAAATTCATGTATATTATAGAAACAATTCAAATACAATACATATAACATGTTATAGAGTTTATATGAAACCATAGAACCTGTGATTCACTTGTGCTGAGAATTGTCCATCGAGTAACATTGTAGCTGTTGTCGTATTTGAGGTAGATGTAGACTGTAGCAATATGTCTGCACTCTTGAAAAATATCGTATTCGCTATCTCTAAAGTTCATTTTAACTGACGAATGAATATAACCGTTCATTGTTCCATTTTCTAAAACCACGTGCAAAGCATTGCATAACTATACTCAATTAAACACGTTTCTCGGCCTATCTGTTAAAAAGTTTATTCATGAACAACTACCGATCACTAATAATTGTCTATCATAGTAATCTTTTATTTTAAAACAGTTTTTTCAACATTTAAACTACATTCTGAAAAGTCTCTCTAAACACAAAACACATCTTACTACTTCTAACGCAGGACTCAGACTGACTTAAAAATACATCTTATCACTCCAAATGCTGGACTTCTACTGTCCTGTTGCCATGAGGCTTACTTTCCCTCTCTCCCATGTTTTCCCGGTTAACTGTTCCAAACGTTTAACACACACCCCGTAAAACACAGAAAATTTACATATATTATTAATTAAACAAATTATATTAACATTTGACATGATTATTTATTCTATTGATTTGAAAATCTATTTTTCTTTTATAAATGAATTTACTAAATATCAATTATGATTTGAACAGCCTATCTGCTATAATTCAACCGCGTCTTTTCAAACCTACAACAAAATCTGATTTTTCACATTGTCACAAAAGAGAGTTACATAAACACTATTTTGATATGTAAGATTAATTACCGAATCAGTGAATCACCAAATGAGTGTTTAATGGGAAATTAATTAGTAATGGGTTCTTAAGAAGTCCTCTTTTGATATACATGATTGATGGATTAGCCAGTCAGTGAATTATCAAACAATTGTTATATGGGAAGTTATATAGTTTTGTGTTCTCAAAAAAAAACACTCTTTTAACATGCACGACTGATGAACCAGACATTGAATCAACAAGAGAATGATATATAGGAGATTATATAACATTGGTCTCTCAAGAACACTTTTGATGTGACTGATAAACTGGTCACTAAATTTGCAAGGAAGTGATAGATGGGAGATTATATAGTGTTCGGATCTCAAAAAGCATTCTTTTATTACGAATAACCAATGTACAAATCAGATAATCAGCAAGGGAGTATTAATTTGGAGATTATATAGCATTGGGTTCTTGAGAAGGAATCATTTGATATGTGTGAGTAATCTTGTCATAAATAAGGCTGAAAACAAGTATTTTACAGGAGGTTATAAATAGTTTTGGGTACACAAGAAGTATTTTTTTGGTAAATGGGACAATTGATGTCATTAGTATTTAGCAGGCAAATGTAGCATTGGATTCTCAAGAAGCATTCTTTTAATATCCATGTCTGATGAGCGAGACATGGAATCAATAAGTGATTGATTGATGGGAAGATATATAATGTCTTGATATCCATGACCGTCAGTCAGTCTGTCTATCAGCTAGATAGTGTTATATGAAGGTTATATAGCATTGGGTTCTGAAGAAGCACTCTTTGAGCCAGTCAGTGAATCAGCAAGAGAGGTACATAAACACTCTTTTGATATAAATGACAGATGAGTCAGTTACTGAGTCAGCAAGCGTTTGAAGAGAGATTATATAGTGTTGGGTTCTTTAGAATCACTTTTTATTAAGTTTGACAGATGTTTGAGCTAGTGAATTAGCAAAAAAGTTTTTAATGTGAGGTTTTATAAGCAGATTAATTGGAGTCCGAAGAAGCACTTTTTTGATTTCTATGACCGATTAGCTAATCAAAGAATCAGCACGAGAGTGTTATAAAGCTTCAAGTTCTGAAGAAGGATTTTTTTCATACGCCTGGTTGATGAGTCAGTCAGTAAATCAGCAAACTAGTGTCACATTGGAGACTATATAACACCACATTCTCAAGAAGAACTCTCTTGATATGGATGATCTATGAGCCAATCAGATAATCACTAAGCGAGAGTTAATTAGGAAGATTATATACCTTTATAACTTATGAGCCAGTCACTGAACCGCCAAGAGAGTGTTAGATAGAAGATTATATAGCATTAGTTTTTCAAGAAGCACTATTTTGATATGAATGATGTCAGAGAAATAGCTAGGGATCATTATATGGGAGATTATATAGCATTAGATTGTCTGGAAGTAATCTTTTGATATGTATGACCGATGAGCCAGTCAGTGTATCAGCAAAAGAGTGTTGTATTAGAGTTTATATAGTTCCTTTTAATATACATGACTAGTGAGCTAGTCAGTGACTCAGCAAGGAAATGTTAATTGGGTGTATAAAATATAGTGTCGGCATCTCAAAAAGGACTCTTTCAATATGCATGATCGATGAACCAGTTGGTGTATTACTGTATTAGCAAGGGAGTGTTAAACCCATTTAACACTCCCTTGCTAATGTATAAGATATACATTGTTCATAAATTATTCGTTGATAATATTCACATTGGCATTCAACAGTAAATCACATGACAGATTGGCAGCACGAATCCTGAAATAATTTGATTAGCTATAGAAAATGAAAAAAAGTTGTTCATAATATGTATGAAAATAAACAATTAATTTTTGAAATACCTTCAGATCTAGCCTATTAGTTTAGCTTTATGTACAGCGTAATTCGTTGAATGTGAAAACCTAGTTGGAGAAGGTTAACCTAACCTAACCTCCCACATAAATACACTTGCTCACTTACTAATACATTGATGATATAAAGTGTCACAGATATAAAAAAAAAAAAATTTCTTCTTGTGAACCCAAATCTATATATTCTCCTATTTAACACTCGTTTGCTGGTTCACTGACAAACTTATCAGTCATGTATATCAAAAGAATGTTTCTTGAGATCGCAATGATATATATACTCCCAATTAACACTTGCTTGTTTTTTCATTGAGTGGGCTCATAGGTCATGCAGATGAAAATAATGTTTATTGAAAAATCTAATGTTATATACAATCTCCATAAGAAGCACACTTTCGATATATATGACCCTTCAATCACCCGGTATAGCAAACGAGTAACATATAATAAATAATAATAATAATAAAATCTTGGAGTCCTCTCTTCCACTTAACCTCAATTTGTTAACCAATTACCAACTCAATTTTATAACTTCTTACGCTTAATTTGTTAAATACGCATTAAAAACCAATCATATTGTATTAAATACTGTATATTATAGTTAAAATGTTAGAAATATAAGATTACTTTGTGGTTCTACTTGTTTATAGAAGGAAGTATTTCATTTGATTGGACATGGGAGAGATTTACTGTAAGTGGACGCCCTTGTAAACCTGGAACCTTCTGTACTCAGAACCTAGATGTTGGCATTTGGTCATGTCCTGTGGAAAATGGAGACTGGGATTATTGTTGTAGATCAGGTCATCGATGTGGGTATTCTGAAGGTTACAGCTACCCTTGGTAAGAAGATTAATATTTACATCCATTTCTATCAACCTACAGCATTTAATTTAAAATTATTTTTACTAAAGAACTTTTGCCAAATTGTTACTTGCTGCAAAGTGTTGCTGAATTTGATTGTTCAATTTCAATTTCAGCTTTCTAACATCATCTAAAAGGGTATTTCATAAATCAATTATTTTTCTCCCTATTTCAGTTCATAATTGACTAATCCAGACTATAAACTCAACTGTGCCTAATTTCAATTAGTTTAACAAAAAATGAGTAGTTTGATGATAATTAAGTGGAGACTAACCCAATGCTTATATAGAGATATATAATTTGTCTTTATTTTAACCCTAAACTACTATAACGAGGTCTCTCAGAAGGCGGTAATATCTCACTCTTTGTCTCACTCCTCCCCCTCCACTTAAAAACCGCTTGCGCCAAGTACCTTTCGTTTGAGTGAAAGTCTTTGTGTGGTGAAAGTCGTAACCCTCTGTGTTTCAATGTTAACAAGCTATATTGTATTAACGTCTAGCAGACGTACTATAGTAGTTATTTTATTTATTTTTCTGTAACGGTGATGTATCGGAGACGAGTTAGAGTAATAATGTGATTTTATAAACTACATTATGACATCTCGTAGACATGTTACAGTAATAGTGTGATTTTTTTATTACATTATGATGTCTGGTATACGTATGAGAGTAATAACATATTTTTTGTATTTCGTAAATATTTTCATTGAATTTCAATATAGATTTATTCATTTTTCTTATTTAGGTGTTTTTACTATAATTGAACTGAAATTAAAAAAAACTTGCAATGGATTTACCATCTACGTCTAGTAAACAATGCGCTCTCGACCATGGTTGAAACGAAAAGTAAATATTATTGAAAAAACTATGAAGCTGATTTGGAAAATTTTCTGAACGACTGTCTTCATGAAAACCTTGTAGACTTTGACAGCGATGAACCCAATCTTGACCCAGACTAAGCCATAGAAAGTAGACACAACAGTAACTCTGAACAAGAAGTGAGTGATCATGAAATTTCAAATGCACCATCAAAGACTGCCAGTAGGGGATGAAGAAATTATTCAAGAAGAAGAACCAGGCCAAGAAGAAGAACCAGATTGAGTTAAACACATGGTAGAAATTATAGAAAGAGTTGTTGAATGTGCTGGCAAAGAAATTGACACAGTTGAGGAAAATGAAGAGCAAAAGACTCCTACTCGTGGACAAAATGTATTTTTCTATGGAAAAGCGACCAAGATAAATCCAGCTTTTAAATAGCAGAAGAACATACCTCTTACAATTGTAAGAACACGGAGCCACAAAATTATTATCTACTTATCAAGTATGAAAGACAATGCAAAAAAATTTAGTGACAATCCTTTGCCTGAAGAAGTATGGAAACTACTTATTACGCAAAACATTCTGGATGAAATCCTGCAATGGAGAAACCAAAAAATTATAACTATGAAAGTAAAATACACTAACAAAAAATGCACATATATTGAATATCTTGATCTAGCTGAATTAAAAGCGTTTATTGATTTATTATTGTTTTCATCAATTTACAAATCTGGAAATTAATCTGTGAAAAGTTTTCTTTTAACCAATGATATTAGAAGGGACATTTTTAGGTGCACTATGAGTAAGGAAAGATTTTTATTCCTTCTAAATGCTTTGAGGTTTGACAACAAACGTGACAGGAAAGATAGAGCCAAAGAAAATCCTGGTGCTGCCATTCCACTAATATTTGAGCAATTCATTGAATACTGCAAAGAATGCTATTCAATGGGAGAATATGTGTGCGTTGATGAAATGTTGGTAACCTTTAGAGGTTGCTGTCGATTTCGAATAAACATGCTGAAAACACCAGCAAGGTATGGAATAAAGATAATGGTAATGACTGATGCATGTACATATTATCTTTATAATGCATATATTTACACAGGAAAAAACTGCTATGGACGTACTCTGAGCCAACAAGAACTACAACTGAATAAACCAACTCGATCTGTTTTGAGACTTGTGAAGTTGATGCAAGGAATTAACCGAAATGTGACTGGTGACAATTGGTTTTCATCAATTGAACTAGTTCAAGAACTAAGGGACAGAGGACTAACTTACGTTGGGACTATATAAAAGAACAAGGTTGAAAATCCCAAATAATTCCAACCAAATGCAGTTTGTGAAGTGACTTCATCAATTTACAGATTTATTCAAGATATTAGGCCTACTCTCTTGTCCTTTGTTCCAAAAAGAAAGAGCAGTTATTACGATGTATTCAATGCGTCATAAAGCTAGTGATGACTTGGAAACTGAGAAATCAGAGATAATAGCTTTTTATAATCACACCAAAGGTGGAGTTGACAGCCTTGATCAAAAAATTTCCAACTATTCGTCAAGCCGAAGGACTAGAAGATAGCCTATGGCAATTTTTTTTACCATGATAGATGCAGTATCTGGAGTCAATTCCTTTGTCCTTCATCAGGCATACCAGCAATACAACCAAAATGACGAGAATGGAATTCATGAAGAACTTAGCTTTCTTCCCACCAAGATTGAAATATCAGACATGATACCCATGCCAGAAGTGCGGAGTCCTAATTTGGTTAGAGTGTACGAGGAAAGTGTGTGTAAGGTGCCTGGAATAGACTCAAAAACCTATTTACCATTATTTTCAACCTTGTGTTTGAAACTTAAATAAACTATTAAATAAGTTCATTTTCATAATAAGAGTGTATTATTTGCATAGTACAGTATAGTTTATGTTAAATAATTGAAAATTTGTTACACCAATATTCAAATTAACATATTAAGTAATCATGAACCCAATTAAGGTTGAAAGTATTTTTAAACGCTACTTCTTACATATATAAAAAGATTCTAATTATGTGTTTCACAAAAAAATACACTTTGAATCCAATTTTTAAAAAATAATTTAAAAAGCTATTTAAAAAACAATGTTATTTTGGAGAGAAGTGGACAATTTTTAATTTGCTTTAGACTTAATAATTATTGAATTTTTGTAGTAATATAACTGATAAACAAGGAACAAACCCCCAAAAATATACAGTAAATGTTTTAACCCCCATCTTCTCGCAAAAAAAAGAAGATGTCTGACATGTCACATAGCTCTTGTTAATATTTCAGGGTATGTTGAGGGTTAAGGGCAAAGTTAGGACCTCATAATATTACTTAACTTAAGTTAGGGCTCAATTATAATTATTCCCACACATATATAGATAAATGGATGTAAAACACACATTTTGTTATTTACAGAATCTATATACATTATTTAAATGTTTTCTCAGGTGTTACGTTGGAAGTGCTGCAAAAGATCAATGGCGTCCATGCAGTGATCATTACTACCCGTACCATCACACTTCTCGCCCGTTTCATTGGCCTGTAGCTTATTTACATTATGAAGGACCTCCGAACGTTACAACTGATCACCAGCCATCAATAGTTGATAATTTCTTAGAACTTTTACGCAAAGAAAATGCCAGAAAAATGAATTTGGAAAATCTTAAACTTACAAATTCTTCAGAGCTAGAATTTAAGATAGTTGAAGTTTCAACGGAGATGCCAACAGAGGCTCAAACAGAAATCACAAATAGTATGAAGAAATTGTGGACATGGGGACAGTCAAAATATAATTCTACCCCAGTAGCTGAAAAAGTATCATCAAATAAAACAAGCAACAAATCGAAAAATGTAAACACTTAACACTATAAACAATGGTCTAGAGAATGCTTTATATATTTGATTTGTTAAGGAATTAGTTACAAATTGAATTAAAATATTTACAAGTACAAAAATGATTCAAAGCCTAATTTTTATATAACAAACCTTAATAATATTTGTGTATGGTTTATCAATATTACTGGTTAAAGGAGTGTTTAAAAATGAGTTATCAAAGTCCTGCCTTTAACGATGGTAACTTCGTACCTTAGTTTAACCGGAAATTTGTAGCATGGAATTCTACACACTTGTATAGAGTATTCTCGTTCTACATTGTACAAAGCAACTAAAAAATTAGTTAGCCTGTTACAGGAATAACCGGTCCCTGTAAGAAAACTATATCAGACTCATACATGTGTAGTATTACACATCACAATGTTCTGGTTATGAGACACAACTAATATTAAACAAAATCACTAAATTTCATTTTGAAACAATTTTTTTTTTTTAGATTTTAGTTGTATGCCAGATAACATATATTTTTTGCTACAATTTTCAGATTATTACTTCGAGCTTCTCCTATCTCTTCAAAAAAAAGACTAAATCAGTTTGAGATTATAATATTTATTTTATGCACAAAGTTATTTGCTCTTTTATTTATTTCTTACATAGTTATGACTCTAAATTTATTACCAAGAGTCATGTTGGATTCTTTGTACTTTTTATTTACCCAAATATGACCATTACTTATTATTATTTTATTTTATAAATTAAAAAGGTCACAAGCAAGTTTCTTGAGTCTTGCACTCATTTAATTTAATTTTATCTCAGGGTATGGTTTCTTTCGAAAAGTGTACTCAAGGAGAAATCATGAAGACAGACCCAGTTGCTGAAATACATACATAGTTAGTTTTATTTTATGGTGAAATTACATACACAATAAATTTTAAATTATTTCATCTCCAAAATAAAATAATATAGTTCAACTGTTAATTTTTCTTACATGTTTATCAAATTATTTGTAACCAATTTATTCTTTGTACTTTTGTCATTATTAAAGAATCATCTCAAATAGTCTTTAGATAATTATATATCAAATGTATAATTTATGTAAATCCAACGATACCAAATTTGCTTTGAACAATGAGTTTAACACTTTTGTAGTACTTGTCCCACTGTTCTACAGAAGACTTATTTTTTAAAAACATCTTCCCATACTATCAATTACAATTCATTATTGCAATTCCAACTACTAATTTCCTAGACTCCAACTACAGACAACCTCTATCGATTATTGACTACTGTTTTCTAAAAACTCACGTCTTAGACTATTACCACCAACTTCAAATTAAAACTAACTTCTTGCAACTCACAACTCAGACTAATAACTTCCAGCAGATATTTTTAAAAATTGTGAATTCTCAACATGAATCAAGAACGTGGCCAATTTACATCCGGTGTTGTCAACTTTCATTTCCTGGAGGTGGGGAATATTATACAGGGAATAAACACAGGGTGTACATCAAGTTAATAGAACAAATTATCGAAAACACGCGACTTTGACAGTGTGCAAAGAAAAATAATAGCATTACCATTATGAAAATTTGTAATTATATACTACTGAAATAGTTCTACAACATGGTTATGGTTAAACCAAACCAAACCCAAGACTACATGAAAAAAAGTATAGAGTCTAGGGTAACTCAAGATTGCCGACCCGTACTCACTATAAGTGACCTCCTGAACAAGCCCTCTGGGAACCGTAGTAGATAGACTCGTGTGAACATCTATCATATATCTTCTCCATATGAAGCCACGATTTTTCTTTTCATTATATGAGTAGTTTTATTATTATTAAAACAATTACATTTCGATCAACAGATAATTATTTGATTTCTCTCATCTTGCTCTTATTTATTATAGCCGATTCAGTCAGTTAATCTGGAAGCAAGGTGAAATAGTAATAAAAGATGTTCCCATGATGTTAAGATAGCAATGATGCCAAGGATAAAAAAAAGAGGATTTATGCAGTAAAAGAAATAAAATTATGTTTAGAAACAAAAGAGAATCTGGAAAATATTACAAACTATGAAATGGGGTATTTTTTTAAAATCCTACAAAATAAAAACAGGGAACAAAAAATTGGATACAGAATTTTTGAACTTTCTACAAAGAGAATCAAACCCCACAATTATGCCTATAAACAATGCATTTGCTCCATTCCATTCCTGGATTGTACAAATTTCCACAAAACATCTAGCAATTCTCTCAAATTGTAAGTACAATAATACATGCAAATTTTTTCCTGTTTATATACATGTCCTGATTCTTAAACGGCTTTACTATACAAATGTGAGTAGAATCGATTTGACCTACAGCGCATGGAGAATTATATTTGTCATGCCATTTCACTTTCTCCCCTTCAAATTCTATAACGTTTGAAGAACACTGATACATTTACTTTTCTAATCGCAGCAGCCATCACATTAGAAATTGTCTTATATGCTTGAATCTATGAATGTCAATATCTTTCCCCAACTTGGTACTGAAAATCAAGGTCTGGATGAAACAAAAGAATACTTTCATCGGGTTTTTATTCGAAAGTGCACTACCACAACTTTCAGCCTTTGCTTTCAAGAAATGGTCGCCTAACTACATTAAATTTTCTTTATTAAATCGATACAAAGCTTGGTAGTTCTCCTCAGGTTATTCTCGACAAACTTTCTTTACCTAGTGACAATAAACAGCCATGAATTCGGACATATCTGATGATAAACTAAGCACTCAACTGCTTTGAGCCTGCTATTAACTAGTCTCTGATATTTCAGAGTGAGGGCTCAATTTAATGATAAGATTAATTTTATTTCAACTGGAAATGAGAATGGACACTTGTTGTTGGAGGTTGCACTCACTGAATACTTACCCTTTCTTCATCTTGAGTCAAGTCTCTGCATTTTATTCAACAAAATTGGAGTGGAGACTCAAAAATATTATAAATAGAGTGGGCACTCACTTTATTTACTTCACTGAATAGCAGTTACATCACAGTTGAGTGCTCAATTATCATCAGGTATAGCCGATTTCAGGCTTGTTCATTACCGCAAAGTTTATTGGGAATCTTGTGATCAGTACTACAAAGCTCGTTCGATTTAATAAAGAAAATTTAAAGCAGTTAAGCAACTATTTCTTGGGAACATAGGACGAAATTCATAGTGGTGGTCCACTTTCAAATGAAAACCAGATGAAATTATTTCTTCGTTAGATTAAAAACCCTGGTTTTCAACACAATGTGGGGGAAGACATGGTGGAGACATTCACGTTATCAAAGGTGATTTCCAACTTTCCAACATGATGGCTGCTGTAATTCAAAATCCACTGTATGGATTAAATACGCTTCAAGTGTTGTAGAATTTGAAGAAGAGAAAGTGAAATGGCAGGATAAACATGCATTGTTAGCACAATCGATTGTACACATATTCGTAGAGCAAAGGCGTTTAAGTATGGATGAGATAAGTATATAAATAGAAAAATTTGCAAGCAATTTGCAATTTGAGAGAGAAGTTCACCAGCTTATGGCCCAGTTCTGTACATAACACAAGAATTTGTAGAATCATGGGTATAGAATGGAGAGCAAATGCATTATTAATAGGCAATTACTTTAATGATTGTGTAGTTTGATTCTCATTTAAGAAAGTTCAAAAACTATATTTCCCATTTTTCAAAACATTTTTCTAGTTTCTTGTTTTTGTTACATAGGATTTTTTAAATCTTGTTTTCATATTTGTATTTTTTTCCAGATTTTTTGTCTTTCATTTTTGCTCACACCCATTTTTGATTCTAAACATGATTTTATTTGTTTTATTGCATCAGTCTTCCTTTTTTTAATCTCTGGCATCTTTGATTTCTCCAGCACCACAAAAAAATCTTGTATTATTAACACAAATTTCATCTGGCTTTCATCACTTGTTTCTAAATTTACAGAATCTGAATGGGCCACATAAATAAGAGCAAGATCTTTCCCCACTATGGTTAAGCAGAGTATCTCCTCTACATCCAGGGAGTAAGCAACTTGGCAATCAATCTGAAAATTTATTAACATCAAAACCAACACCAAACTCTCACGTGGAGTGGAACCTCAGTCATCTGGAGTGCCGACTCAACTTAATTCACATGACTCAGTAGATCATCTTGAAATGATCTAGTAATGATTTATAAATTCTAAACTTGTTTAAAATAATGTTATTTTGAATTTACGATAAAAATTACAAAATCTGGAGACAAATAATTAAGGAATTAACAATTCTCTTGGTAGGTCTATTGCTAAAAACAAATGACATTAATAATTAATAAATAACTGTATATTAGGGATAGGCATAGCTGGGAATCCAAATTTAATTCCTATTTTTACACATTCTTTTTTTAACACAAATTTATTGTGTTGCTTGTGCAGTTTGTCCCAAATGGAAGAAACAGTATTAAATGCTGTGTCAATACTTCATTCATTTCAGGAAAAATATAATATTAAAACAAAATAAATACTTTTTTCAATATTTTAAGTATCAAGAAAACAACTCGAAATTTAAATGAAAGGAAAATCATTGTCATGAGAAGTCACTTGAGTTGGGCATGTTAAAATATTCCAACTACAAAAAAAGTGGTTACTGTATTGGGTAACAGTCATCTATGGGGAAATTCAAACAAGATTGAAAAAAGAGTGGAAGGCAGAAGGTACTGTAAAGCCTTAACAAAACAGGTGATGGAAAATAGTGTAAACTTGTACAAGAACTTAACTGATAAAGACTTTGTGGTTCTTTGGACAGGAGCAAATGATGTTGCTAGAAATGAGACAAAGAACTACACACATACATTGTCCAGACATTACCAAAACTATAACACAACAAAGTATTGGTTATGGGAATTCCTCATGGATTTGACTTGATTCCATCATTTTGTGTGAACAATGAGATTCAAGTAGTGAATAGAAAGATTTAAAAAATAGTTAAGTGTTACTTAACCAAGAGTTAGGTTTATTGAAACATACTCTAAGCGTGAACAGTACACAAATTATGATATGCACATGAATCATGAGGGAAACTAGACATTTCAAGAATCATTTCTAACCTAATTTTACAAGAATAAATAAGTATAAAAAATGCTCTGATTACAAAGTGGCATGGCAATGAAGAAAAACTTTAATATGAGGTAAATTTAAATGATTATTATTATGAGAATTTTCCTAGAGTAATCAAATAATATTGAAGATAGAAATATTTTACGACTTTATGTCCACTATCCTTTAACAGATTAATTATACTTCATCAAAATATTAGAAGCATAAAAAACAAAGTAGATTTGATTTGTGTGTCTGTCGAAACATTGGTTAAGTATTTTAGAGCTGTAAAAAAGGAGGAGGTGTAGTTATTTATAGTAAGCCTCAATTAGAATTTGTGGAAAGGTCAGATATAAAAAAATACAAGTGTTGAACAGATTTGTAAAATGGTTGTTATTGAGATAATTAGTAGGGCATCACTGTACACAGTATGCTGTGTATAGATGTCCAATAAGTTCATTTGTTTTGTTTTTACAGAAAGTGGAAGAATGTTTATAAATATTTCATACAAACGTGGCAAAAAAGTTTTAGTGCTTCGTGGTGATTTTAATATAAATTTATATAGCCTATTAATAATTTTAAGACAATGGACTTTTTGAATTTGCCTAGATCTTTTGATTTACATCCAATGATAAAAAAGGTAACAAGAATAACATCTGGGTCTAGTACATTAATTGATATCATGACAAATAGTAAATATTCATATTATGTTTCAAACATATATTTAGGACTTTCTGGTCACAGTTGCCAAATTTTGTCTTTAGTTTGTAGCGAGTCTCAGATTAATGAGGCTTGCATAAATAATAAGAAAAGTGTTCAAATAAAAGTTAGGATGTATAAAGAAAAAAATTACATAGCATTAGTATCACTTCTGCAAGAAGCGACATGGGATATAATGTTTAACGAACAGTCTTGTAGTTTGAAATGTTCAGCTTTCTTAAAAAGGTTTAAATATTATTATGATTTTTCCCCTTAGACATATTAAGGGATCTGTAGATTTAAGAAGCCTTGGATATCGAATGGTATAAGAGTATCAAGTGTAAATCTTATGAATTTAAGTTGGAAAGAAATCATATGCAAGTGTGAAAAGTTGTATACAGTACTTCAAAACATTTTTTTTAAATGTATACTCAGGTGTTAAGAAAAGCTATCCTCCTATATAATGACAGATATATTAATAATAGTAAAAACAAAAATAGAGCAGCATGGGATATAGTAAAAAAAACAAAAAGAGGTTTTAAAAGAGCTGGTTTCAGAGATAAATTATTTCAAGGGGCTTAATATTATCAATCCATCTCATATACCTGAGATATTTTAATGATGGTGTAGCTAAGAGTTAATAAAACAACAATTAAAATAAAACACTACCTAAAGCTTTTATTAATAAACATTCTGTTTCTGTTTTGATGTCTCATCATAAGAATTACATAGGGTGGTTTTAAAAATGAAACACAAAAAGTCATGTGGATCAGATGATATACCAAATTTTATTGCTAGAACATTGTCTGCCTTTATACCCTCCAACTGTTCAATGTTAAAGGTTTTATTTTCTTAAAAAATTAATAAAAAATATTAATTTTACACAAAACCTAACTTATAAGACATCATTTTTCTCAGAAAGATGCATAGAATTCATCTATGTAAAAAAAAAATTTTTTTTGTAACGGTTTTGGAGTAAGTATGTTACATGTCAAAAACGACGTTATCATTTTTCAAGGAAAAGCTGATTCATCCAAAATCAAAAGCTTACCACCTTTTTCTAAGATATACAAAAGTTTTGTGTACTATTTGTGAATATATTTAGGAAAAAAAAAAAAAAATGTTATATTTTTAAAATTTAAAAAAATATTTTACGTAAAAACTGAATTTTCACTTTATTTTTTCAAAAAAACATTAAAAATAGTAAAATATATTTTATACAGAACTTCTATAAGTCATTATATTCAGAAAGGTGCATAGATTTTAGGTATGTAGTGAAAAAAAAAGTTAGATGTAAAACATTTGTAGTTTTTATGTAAAATGGCCAAAAATCGGAAAGTGGCTTAGGCAAGAATTTCACAGAAATGGTAATGTACACCATAATAAAAAAATTTTTGGAATTTTTTCAATTATTAAAACAGATTTGTAATATATTTGTGAATATATTTAGAAGAGAAAAAAAAAACATTTGTTACATTTTCAAAAAGAAATTACCATTTTTTAAAAAAAGGTAACTTTATTCTTTTCTTTTCAAAAATGTACCAAAAATAGTAATATGTATGGAAAACACAAATTCTATATATTATTATATTTAGAAAGGTGCATATAATTTAGCTGTTTATATGTGAAATACCAAAAAATCCGAGAGTAGCGCAGGCAAGAATTTCACAGAAATGGTAATGTAAATCCTACAAAAAAATTTTAAAAATATTTTTACCAGTTACTACTTTAATTAAATTAAATAGGTCCTGAATGAAAGAGCTCACTTTTCCCGAGATTTCCTTCTCTCCTCTTTTAGTTTAAAGTTGTAATGCTTCTTAAATCCTATTGGTTAAAATGTTCATGAGTTATTTTTATTTGACAAATCAAAGGGTTGACTAATGAAATATTTCTGATTTTCTGTAATAGTTTACAGTTGAAATTTCCACTAACAATTGAAAATTGTGTGCATTCAATTTCTTGACATGTGATATTTTATGCCTGGAGTTTGCTGGAAATGACTGTCTGGGAGGTGTAATATTAAATTACTGTTTTTTGTAATTCTAAAGATTTTTCAAATGGCTTACAATACATAGCCCTATTCACATTTAATAGGCAGTTGTGCTTGCATTGAAATTGCATAACTTATAAAACCACAATATTTAGACAATATAGTGCACAAGTACTTTGATTGGTTTTATTTCTGGATAAAGAGCAATGTTTCTGTATTCAGAAAGTGAAGAACTATTATTGTTTAAATGATCCTATAATGAAAACATTAAACATACTCTATAAATACCTACTTTTGTTTAGAAAAGTAGCACATGGTACCTGTCAAATTTTTACAAATATTTAGTTATAATAATCTACTGTGTTATAGTCTTGACTTTCAGCAGTACAGTACAACCTCGTTTATCCGGACTAATTGGGACCGGAAGTGATCCGGTTAATCAAAAATCCCGATAATCCGAAATTATAGAAAGATAAATAAAACAAAATATAAAATGATAACTTACCATTTATAAGTCATGAAAAAACACAATATTTACATAGTCATTCAATTTACACAATACACGAAATTACACAATGTACTGTAAATGACGAAATACATTTTATTTACACACCTGAAATATTTACACATGCTTTTAATTTACACAGGGTTTAGTTGTTATTTACAAAAAAGTCATTTATCTTCCTCTGTTTTAATTTGGTGTGACGTTTCAATGCGGCCCTGTCTATACGATTCAATGCGTCTAACTTTTGGGCCATTGTAAGCACATTACGTTTTTGTTTTGTCGCCATTTCCACGCATAAACGCTAACACACGAATATAAATAAATAGCAGTAACAACGCCCACCAGCCCACCTCTAAATACTATGCCGATTCTCATTCACGTCCTCGATACTCCCGACTGGGGATGTGATGTGCCAATTGCCAAAAAAAAAAGAACGGGGGTTCTCAAAGCTGGCGGCACCGCTTTAAGATGTGACAAAATGTTCACATTTACTGATTTACACCCTTGAGTCTTAGCAACCCGACAACAATAAAGTTGTAAAAATGACATGATGGTTTATGATGCGTTGTAAACATGCACCGGGTTTGTATTTATTTCACACTGTCATGCCGTATCGGGGTAGGGGGATGGTGACGCAGAGGTCATTGCTCCTCCACTTTCTCTTCCCAGTGCATCAACAACCCGCCCTAATACCTCGAGGCGACCCTGTAGTGTTGAGGAAATCATGTTTTTATCAACATTAATGTAATAGCAGATATTTCTTGTTGAAACTCCATATTCAAGGATAAAATAAAGCAAAAGCTTAAAGTTTCAAAATATTATAAATATTATTTAAAATATTATTCAAAATACAGTAATTATTAAAATATTTTGAAACTTTAAGCTTTTGCTTTATTTTATCCTTCATTAAATTTTTTATTTTTTGTTCCGGATAATCCAGACATCCGGTTAAATGAGGTGCGGATAAACGAGGTAGTACTGTAATTGGATGCTGAAATCGCTTTAAGATATTAAAACATAATATAACTTAATGCAATATTAAACCTACATTTAAAAGAAGCTCCATATAGTACATTTATATAATGATCATAATATAATTTATATTTTCAGTCAAATGTAATAGTGCTGCTATGATTGATTGTCTTCTTTATTATTTTATAAAAGGAAATAAATAAAATACTAATTCATACTGTATAAAAATTATATTGCACAGAATGAATATATTGTGAAGTGGTTTAATACTTTAAACACTTAACATGTTTTGTCCATATCTACTTGGAGTCATAGTGGATTTAAAGATTTAAATTTAAATTGATATCAGTTAAAAATATATGTAAACATTGAGTAATTTATGTTTTGCTTTCAATAATATTAATATAACTTGCAATTTGAGTCACTAATGGTCATTGTGCACATGCAAATTATAAAAATGAGCTGTGTATAGTGTTATGGAGAAATTGTTCTTCCTTTACATCTTTTGTGAGAGTTTTAAAAATCCAGAAACGGTTGTCCATATGTATTAAAAAGTGACTTAAAATTGCTTATATATGTTTGACATGTATTCTGTACTAAATTTGTATTTATAATTTATTATGTTTGTTGGTCAATATTAATATTTTTTTAACTGTTTAATACTGTAACTCTATACAATGTTCATTACCGCCATTACACATTTTCTTTTCGCGAATTCCCTAGTGACCCATTATAAACTCCAGGTTGAGAACCACTGACATACAGAATGTTCCAAAAGTTCATAAAATATGAAGTTTCTGGCTTTGTCTTGTGAAACTTTGAAAAATATTGTTTATATGAAGTTGTACAGGTAACAATGTTTAAGATAGTTAGCATAACATCTGTCCCATCTAAAATGGGAGCCATTTTAAAAGGAGTTTGATTAAAATTATGATATATAGCGTCATTATACATGTGTAACATTTTAATTTATTTAAACTTTTTGAACATCTCTACATAATAATGTCCTTTCTACTTAGGCCATTTTATATGTAATAAAGTGTGTACACTACTTAAAGTTCAAAAGTATAATGCTATGAGGGTCATATTTTAAGTAAGAACCATTTGCTCACCCATAAGCGTGCAAATCACAGACCAGTTTCAATCTCAGGGACTACAGGTTCTCCACAATGTTGTCAGTGTGTTTAAAATATCCTGTATATGTTACATTGTAAACGTTATATCCATCACTAATTCTGCGGATTGTAAAGCATGCTCTGTGATTATAGATTTTTGAACACAACAAATATTCATCCTGTTGAAATTCTTCAACAACTTTTAAATGTGTATAGGAAAGGAGTTAATGGATGAAGAAAATGTGCGTAAAAAGTGTAGCTGTTTAATGAAGTTCATGATAGGTCATGATCTGATAGGTCATCTCTGAGGACTTAACAAACAAAATCAATAGGCATATTCATAAAAGCAGGTGGTTCACTATTGATGAACTGTATGAGGTTTTCCCTCAAGTTTTATGATTTGTAATTTATGGCATTGTTCCTATTAAGCTCTAATAAATGAAGATTTGCGCCCACAGATTCCAAGAATCCGTAAAGAGGAATGCAAGAAAAAACGTGTGACGTTGCTCTGTCATTTTTGGAACACTATGACTGAAATTGTGATACATTTTTTAACCATTAAATAATTGAATATTAGCTGTGTTTATATCTGTCACATAACTTCTTAGTCGTATTAAAAGGACGACATGTTTCATAATCGTAATTACATCATCAGATCCTTAATATTATTTCACTATGAAGAGTCCGTTGCATATTATGCATTACAGGTTACACATAACTATCACACAAAACACGCTTAATCCTAAAAGATTAGGTGCACCCTTGAAGAGGACAACGTTGAACTGACGAGATCAATGCAGCCTATTGGTCTTTTTAGCAGGATTGTTGTCTTTTTTAAACTTATTTAAATGTTGGATAGCTAGGTCATATCAAATGCAGTGACTGCTATAAAATATTACATAAGTCAGACAGGGAGAACATTTAGAGAATGTTTTAAAGAACATCTTCCTTAAAATAATTAGAACATTACCAAATCCAATTATGCACTTTAACATTTCGCCAGCATAATATAGGAGACTTCGATTCAAACCGTAGAAGTCCTATACATATGTGATAAAGAGAGGCTATTGAGTGTCACTGAAGATTATGAAATATACAGAGCATTCCAATGTATCCAAATTTATTTTATATGACCAATTATCATTCCATATATGACATATCTATCAATTTTAAGCAAGATAAGGAAAGACAACAATCGTTAGGCTTCATTTATCTTGTCGGTTCAACATTGTCCTCCTTGAGGTTAAAACTTTTGTTTTAACGTGTGATGAACTCTTCAAAGTAACATCATATTATGGATCTCGTGATGGAGTTACGGTTCCGAAACATGTCGTCTTGTTATACAACTAAGAAGTCAAGTGATGGATACAAACGAAGGTAATATTCAATTATTTAATAATTACATGTAGTTTGGATACTGCAAACATGCAAATTAAATGTTTTAACCATATGGCGACTGGGGATGAAACTTGGATCTCTCATTTCACAGCTAAAAAATGACATCATTCCAAGTCTCAAAACCCCCCATCAAAATTCAAGCAGATTCCATCTACTAAAAAAAAAAATCACGTTATAGTTTTCGAAAACATGAAAGATGGTGAATTTCTACCTTGTTAAGTGACAATAAATGTATGTGACTATGTATTGTGCAATAATGAAAAAACTCAGGTGAGCAATCCAAAATCATCGATGCGGCGCATTTGTCTGTTTTATGAGAATGCTCAGTCACACATTACAATACTGAGATAGTCGTTATGATAATGGATAGTGATATGGACAAATGATAATGAATATAAAAAATTAGTTGTGGATTGGTTAAATGGTCAGGCGACAAACTTTTGTTGATGGAGGGATCAACAAACTTCTGCTACGCCTAAACAATTGGTAGCAGAACAAGTTTTTCTCCATGAATATTACATTGAAAAATTAAAAAAATTGTAGTTTGTATTCCCAGTTGAAATTATGTTCATTTATAAAGTGTTCTGTGATCTGTAACAAATCAGTTCTTAATTAAAAAAATGACATCCATATTAAAAAATGTGCTTTAATTTATTTCCTTATTACAGGTGTATGCCTTGTCAGAGAATTGCCCCCGTCTTTGAACGATTGGCTAGTAAATATCCTCAAGCTGTATTCCTAAAAGTGGATGTTGACAAGTGCCAAGAAACTGCTGCTGCTCAGGGTGTTTCTGTAATGCCAACATTTATTTTTTACAAAAATAGAGTAAGTATGAAGGTCCTTGACATTCTGATACAATGTTTAAACACTTATGTAATTTGGTTGTTATACTGTTATAAATTTACTTTTAATTTCATTTTCTATATGAAATTTGGATTAATTTGTTTATATTTTTCTGGTGATATGCTTGGGTTAGTTCAATTTTAACTTATAACTATTTAGTACATGGAAGACTGAGCATCACTCTGTGAACTGAGAGTGTAACAATTTTGATATGTTAATTCCAAAAATTGTAATAATTAGTCAAAATTAATAATATAAGACGAATCAGAGACATTAATGAAAAATCAGCATCAAAAGATCATGGATTGTTATTCATTATAGTAAGAACGTTTGAAACAAAATTTGATTATTTTCTACATATCAAACATGAAACATAATAGTGATAAATTATAGATGATAAAAGCATACATAACTGCGTTAAACATGTTATGCTTTTGGAAAAGCTTTTTTATTATAGCATTGGTGGATATTAAAAATTATTTAAGTTCTATTTGAAAAACAAAAGGCAAACGGTTTATGTTGGGGATGATTTTTAATCTGAAGTCCTAATATTACTTAACTCTGGTGTACCCCAAGGTTCCATTCTGGGACCCATGCTTTTTTTAATAATGATGAATTGTTAGTAACTTAAATTATACTATCTGTTTGCTAATGATACTATTCTTGTCTTATGTAACAATAACACATGGATCCATCCTCTGCTTCTAGACTAAAACAATTTGTTCTTATTTTTATTCACTCGAGTCACTCTACTGAGAAAGTGAATGGTGTTTACGACGAAATATTTCAGATCTTTAGTGTTTTATTGCGGTTTTCTATTTGTGTACTATTAGGTAATACCAAGGACCACTTTCCAAGGTTAGCCTGTGGCTTCTATTCATACAAAATCTAAACGTAATAGGCTATGTGCCCTATTAAACTCTAACCTATATTTTGATTTAATCAGAGTTGTTTACTATTTTTATTTATTTTCATTATTTGTTAGTCACTGCATGGATTAAAATCCATACAGTTTCTTAAATTAAATATTTTATAATAAAAATAGACAATTTTTAACCCTGCTTCGATTTTAAATATTTTAAAAAGATTCTTATATGCATTGTTTTATCGGGAAGAAGAACAATGACCATACACCAGATGCAATGTTTTGACTTAACCCTAGAACCGGCATTGGTTAATTTCATTTAATTTTCTTCGTTTGTTTAAAAATAAAATAAAATTATTTTTTTATACAAAACCAAACTTATAAGACATCATTTTTCTCAGAAAGATGCATAGAATTCATCTATGTAATAAAAAAATAATTTTTTTGAAACTGTTTTGGAGTAAGTATGTTACATGTCAAAAAATTATGTTATCATTTTTCAGAAAAACCTGTATCATCCAAAATCAATAGCTTACCACCTTTTTCTAAGATATACAAAAGTTTTGTGTAATATTTGTCAATATATTTAGGAAAAAAAAAAATTACATTTTCAAAATAAAAAAAATATATATAGAAAAGGTAAATTGGTCATTTTATTTTCAAAAATTTACCAAAAATAGTAATATATATTTTATACAAAAGTTCTATATATCATTATATTCAGAAAGGTGCATAGAATTTGGGTGTGTAGTGAGAAAAATGTTAGATGTAAAACATTTGAAGTTTTTTGGTCAAATACCAAAAAATTTAAGAGTAACGGAGAGAATAATTTCACAGAAATGGTAATCTACACCATACTAATAGATTGTTTTGAATTTTTTCAATGATTACTAGAGATTTGTAATATATTTGTGAATATATTTAGGGGAAAAAAATAATAATTTGTTACATTTTCAAAATAAAAATAACGATTTCCCCTAAAAAGTGATACTCTGACGAGTGAGGTTAGGTTTGACACCTCGACAATTTAGGCGTAATTAGTAACTTTCTAAAGCTAGGCCTAAGACAAAATTATTAGATTTCACTAAAACAATATACTTTACAAAGAATAACACACATATTCACTTGTATAATCAAATAAAACACTCAATATAAGAAAATTTGCTTATGGACTAAATTTACAACATACCTCTTAGGTTATCCCAAATATAAACCGTTCACAAACTAGAAATTCACTCAAAAACATAAACTTTAGAAATAAAAACACATATATTGTAACTTGTATACACAATTTATATACAATTTGTATACACAAACCTTCAAAATAACAAATATCTAACCCCAAAACAATATGCGCCACGCCTTTTAAATTACAGTATTTACGTCACACAATTGCTATGTTGCGAGATCAAAACAAAACCTTCTAAGTATGTAAACAAAAATATCATTAGAAAAATCGATTATGTCATTTATTAAACTGCACCCAATGCCAAGTGAATTTCGTGCTGTCAGGTTTCTACTTTCGTCAAGTAGAAATATCTCTGGATCTGTGAGACGCAAAAAAATTTGTAATATACGGTTAAAAAGAGAAACATGTGATCTATAGAACAGTGTTTTGGTCGACTTATTTGACAGAAAAATAGAATAGTAATCATATGGGGAAAAATGGCGTCGCTTTTACTAACAACCGCAGAGTTTAAATCTACGATTTTACGCATAAAAAATATGCGAACTTCACCAATTTTTGGAATATTATTTATAACGTTTTGTGGTATTTTATTTACATGATTATGCATCTACGGAATATTAGCTTTCCAATGGTATTTTATTTATAGCGATAAGACGATTCTAAGTGGGCGTAATGTTGAATTGCAAAAAACGTGTTTTAGAGTCGGTGAACTAAAACCATATGTCACATATCAACCCGCCAGCGGGTTGTTCGCCACGTCGAGGGTTAAGCCACTATGGTTTTGTTTTATTTTGTAGCCAGCCTGTTGTGTTTTGTGTGTTACCGTTATTAGAAAACAGTCTTTATCTTTTTAAAAATTTACCATTCATTATTCTATACGTTGTTGAGGAATTTTGAAGTTTGCAATGTGATTTCTCAGGATTTTTATAATTACTGAAGATAAAGAAATGCTTTTTCTTTATTGAAGTTAGGTTTTAGCAAAGATATATGTCACCATTTATGATGCTCTTTTATTAGACCTTGTGTCAACGCAGTAAATATAATAGGAATAATTTAAACATTAATACTGTAGAGTTCATAAAATGAGAAACTGAGACGTCTCCGTGAGTGAAAGTGGGAATTTATATTGCAACCGGAAGGTAAGTTATGTCACAGCAGCTGGCATCACTGTACGAAAGTGACTGACTCACAGCAGATTGAAAGGTGTTTGGCAAGGTGAAGTCGGAGTCTGTTTGTTGATGGATGAGTTTTGACTATCGTTTAAGATAAGAAAGAGTAATTGTTTGCAATTTACCCTCTTCACCGACTTTTTTCATTTTCATAATGATTATTCAGGGGAAAAATGTAGAAGAAAATGGACTTTAAATAGTGAGCGACTTACATACTAGGCCAATGCCTGCAGCGTTCGTATGTAATATTTGCATTGGTGCTATCGTCAAATTTGTAAGATTAATAACTAACAATGATTTAACCTAACATTAAACACTTTTTTTAAGACAACTGACACAATATTAATAATATATTGATGTGTTTTAATACATTAATCAACGAGCATTGACTTTCAGACCTGTGAGAAGTGGGTTAGACCTACTACCTGACAGACAATCTATTCAATCCAGTATCTTTCCAATTCTAGAGACTTTTTCCTTATCATCATTTCATTTTATATGCAACATCAAATGTTGCCTATGCTATTTTATGACATTTGTATTAGGAAAAGTGTTTAAAATTAGGTTAAATTATATTTAGTTATTTAATCTTACAAAATCAATGATAAAAACACAATGCAAACACTACCTATGGGTGCTGTGCGGCCTTGACTTAGTATGTTAGCCGCACTCTATTTAAAATCAGTTTTTTCTAAATTTTTTATTTCCAACATATTTAATCTTTAGAATTGTTATTTATAAATCTTTTTATATAAAATATGTTCTTCAAATCAAGAAGTAAATAGTAATTGAATGTTTTGATTTTTACTTTTAAAATTAATTTTTATGCCAAAATAATATATTGACGAGAGCCTTGAAATCCTTGAATTATGTTTAAATTCCTTGAGCCTAGACCACTGGACACTCTTTTGAAAGCATAGACAGCTCTTCAGGGAAAGGTACTGATGAATTGTTTAGAGCAAATAGCTTCATCTTCTTTTTTTTTTTTTTTTTTTAATAATGGAAAACACAAAATATTGTATTTAGTTTGTTTAGATTTTGTATGGATAGGAGACACAGGCTTATCTTGGAAAGTGGTCCTTGGTATTTCCTAGTAGTACACAATAAAACACTAAAGTTCTGAAATATTTCTTAAACACTGTTCACTTTCTCAATCAGTAGAGAGTATAAAAAGAAAACTAAATTGTTTTAGTCTTAAAGGTAGACTACAAATATTTTAAAGGATATGTCTGCTGTTAATGTTAAATATGTAGCTGTTTATTTGGACCATAGGTGAAATGGAAAGCCATACATTGATTACATTCTTTCAAGGATTTCTACAGTGTTGTTTCTAATGAATAATTTAATGAATCATGCTCCAGACAAATTTGTTTACAGTGCATATTTTTCATTTTTCCAATCAATAATAAAATATAAAATATTAATTTTTCGGGCTTTTGTCAAACAAAACATTTCTGTTGCAAAAAACTTTCTTTGTTTTTTATCAAAATTTGACTTAATGCTCATTGTAAACCTCTATTTGTAGAAAATAAAATATTGAATAATTACTTATATCTTATTAAATATAAGTAATCTAATATAAGTAAAATATAAGTTGTCTATTTTTCAATATTAAGGTACTGTTAAAATATCATATTTCATTTTGCTGATGAATGTTTCCCCCCCCCCCTATTTTAACGTTTTATAATATTTATTAATTGTATCTATTGACTTTTTCTTTTGTTTTTATTATGTTGCCAAGGATAAAATATAGTTAATTAAATTTTATTTTTATGAGGTACTATCAGAAAGTTCCCGGACTATATTAATCATGGCTGACGTCATTAGACGTGACTACAAGCTAGTGTGCTAGCATCCGATAACGTAATACCTAATGAGTCAGTATGTTGAGTTTCGTTGCATTGTGAGGTCGTGTTCGGCCTACGAATTGTGTTTTGTAATCGTGTGTACACAATCATTTGTGAATTTTATGATTGCTGATAAATTTGGTCACCGAGCTTGCATCAAGTTTTGTTTTAAACTTTGTAAATCGCATATTGAAACGTTTGAAATGCTTTGAGAAGCTGTTGAAGTACACCCCCTAAACAGAATACAGGTGTTTGAGTGGTACACTTGTTTCAAGGGTGGCAGAACTTCTCTTGAAGATGATCATCGTTCAGAACAACCTTCCATTAGCAAAACGGATAAAAATGTTGAACAATCCGACAAGTCATTCACGAAGACTATCGTCAAACAATCCATGATTTGTGTACAAGTGTCTGTATAAGGTATGGAAGCTGACAAAAAGTTGTAACTGAAAATTTAGACATGGGTCTTGTTGGTGCGAAATTCATTTTTCTACTTTTGTCTGTGGATCATAAACAGTGTCTTTTGATGTGTGCAGAAAACTCAGAGAAATGCCTGAAAATGACCGTAAGGATCATAACTGGTGATGAAAACTGATTTATGGCTATGATCCAGAAATAAAACACCAGTTGTCACAGTGGAAAAGTTCATGATCACCGAGACCAGAAAAAGGATGGCAAGTCTGAAGTGGAACAAAAACCATGCTCATTGTATTCATTTTTGTTTCTCATTAGCTATCAGTTAAATATTTATATATTTGATTCCCCCTCTTTACTAAACCAAACCACGAATATGCAGACTTGAACTTCTGAATAAATAAGGATAGAAAAAATATAATTATGGTCGAAGGCTACTGTTGGCATTCTCTTAATTTTTCCCATCCACAATGGTGAAGTGGAGTGTTAACCTTTATTTTTTATTACTAAACTAGCAATGATAAAACTTCAAGTTTTTAATGATTTTATTTGTAAATTTGTTTTGAATTATACAACCATTTAGAAGATATGGACTATTATTTTATGTTTTTTTTTATGTATGCAAATTTTTAGTTCTTGAGCTTAGTCTACATGACTAATAAAGAAATTTAAAAGAATAAAATTGAGATATTGTTATTAAGTTAATCAAGTTATTTTTATAATTATACCAAAGACCATCAAAACGCAAACATTTTATTGTACATAATTTTAATTGTATTAATTTAATTTATAAAACTAATTTTTGGTGTTTTAATTTTTTCGAATTTTCTGTTAGAAGGTTAGTTTAAACCTGTTTTAGGTTAGGTTATTGATTTGTATTTTGAAAGCCACCTTTTAGTTGCAAATATTAAAATTGCTGATAAAAAAATTGTGTGGAAACTAGATGTTCTATCAACTCTTAAACAAAATATATGATTCAACTAATCCCTCCCTCCTTGTGAATGTGGACAATAGGGCCGCATAAGAAAAAGTAGTTTTCTTCGGAAAATAAATATACATCAAAACCTAGTTTTTTTATTTGTATTAGTTCAAAATATATCAAGATATTACAAGACTTTAAACTGAAATTTCTACTAGAATCTTTACCATAATCTCTATTTATAAAGGTCTTCCAAATGTGTTTCAACTTTTACAATATTTGAACTAATATTTAATAAAATAAAGGAAATAAATTTATTATAATATTTTTTTTAGACAAAATTAGATAGACTTCAAGGGTCCAATCCTACTGCATTAGAAGATAAGATCAAGCAATATTATGGAGCTGATGGAAGTGATAGTGACAACCAAGAAACTGGAGTTCAAGGTCATGTAAGTATAAAAATAAATTTCATTCAATTTATTTTTCCACCTTGGACAAAATGGATCGGAATGGCTTAGTCAAGATAAGACAATATACTGAGATATAAAAAAAATGTGTAAAATAACATGCACAGGAGACCTTATAACAAAGAAACAATAATAATCAATTAAAATACAGTAATAAAAATAAATTTTATACAACCCTCATAAACATTTGACCTTATAAACACTAACAATACAATAACAAAATTAATTTATATACCACAACAAAAGAGACCAGTGTTTCATTTCACTCCACTTATTGCAGTCCAGGACAAAAGTGCATCTGTGTGGCCATAGTCACTCCACATTTCAATAAATTACTACATTAATGAAATACATTCAATATTATAACGGTACAATAAAATTAGTGATTATAAAATAAACAGAACATGGAACAATACAATAACACAATACATTAAAAATACTAATTGAATTTACGAAAAATAATTTTAAAAAAATGAATAAAAAAGTCACTAAAAACTAGAGTCCACTGACCGATTAAAATATTTATCCGTGACACAAATGGGTACTGAACTCACAATAGAAGGATCAGACAACAGACATTGTTATAGACTGTTTTTGAATCTCTTTAAAGTTTTCTTCCCATCTTATGCGGTCTGGAAGTTTATTAATGAATGTTACTTTACTGTAAGGGAAGTTTTCTGTAAACATTTAGTCTATGAGGCTGATACTCTAAACAGTTTGCTCCTCTAGTGTTATAATCATGAAACTCTTTGTAATAAACTCGTTGCTTTAATTGGTTTACATTTGATCAAATTATATATAATGGTAAATATATAGACTTGGAACAGTTAATATGTCTAACTCTTTGAAAGCTTTCTTACAGCATTCTATTTTTTAAAACCAACCATAACCCTAACTGCTTTTTTTGTGTATGTAAGACTCTTGTTATTCTCGAAGAGTCATCCCTCATGATTATTTCATGTTTCAGATATGGGTATTAAATCCATAGTAGGACATATGAAGAGTTTGTCTAGTGCAGTAACAATTAAGGTTCTTTAAAACAAAAATTCCACAACAAATTTGTATACATACAGAATATATATGGTTAGGTTTGGTTAGATCTCTTGTCTATCACTAGACCTAAAAATTTGGTACTCTTTGCCTCTGTAATGACATTATCACCCAACATAATTGTGGGTGTTAACGGATGTTCATTTTGTTTCAAAAGTACTGATTTGTTTCATTCACATCTAAAAATGAATTTAGTTCCAGTAATAATATGGAGTTAGCACGAACAGTAACTGTCACATCATCAGCATATTGTACCAAATGGTTCATATTACAGATTACGATAAATCCTGAATATATGAAATGAATAATACAGGTCCAAGGACAGATCCTTGAGGACCCCACACTTAACTTGAACCTGTTTTGACACCCTTTCTGCCACCTGAACCCTTTGAGTCCTATCACATATAAATGATTTTATCCATGAAAGTGGTAGGCAGGCATCATACTCCTAATATTTATAATTTAATAAACAAGGTTTGGAAATCCACTGTCAATAGCCTTAGATAGGTCAACAAATGTATACATACTCTTCTTCTTTTCAAGCTTACCGTTGCATCAGTTGTGGATTTTCCTTTTTTGAAAACCATACTGATATTTTTGAAGTAAATTAAATTTGTTTAAATAAAACATATGGGTTAAATTTTTTTCCCTGAAAAACTACTGAATATGGACAGCAATAAATTGGTCTATAACTTTGTGGGTCAGTTATTTTTCCTTTTTTAAACAAAGAAATTATTTTGCTAGATTTATGGTATTCAGACAAAATTCCTTCAGAAAAAGACCAATAACTAAGTATGTTAAAGGCTCCCATAGTTCAATAGAGCATTGTTTTATAAGCCACTTTGATATATCATTTATATCGGTTAACTTTTTATTTTTTAAACCATTTATAACTTTAACAGTCTCTTCTACAGACATGGGTGACAGCATCATGGATTCATACAATTCAGGTTAGACAATTGTGTTCTTCCATTACAGTTTTCAATTGAAACAAAAAACCATTGAAACAATATCAATTTAGTTAGAATAAATTGATCTTTCCACCTCTAAATTCAACAACCTTATTAATTTCAGATTAATTGATATGTTAATTTCTTCTCAAGATGATTTAGATATATATATTTTTTTTATTATTCGCTTATTTATATTATAAGCTTTGGCTGCCCTGATAACCTGTTTTTATGTCTTTCTATATTTTTTGAAATAATATAAAAAACTCTGACTTAGGTTGTATTTTTATATTTTGTACGAAAATTATTTTATTTCTGGATACTAATATACCCTTTGAGACTCAATTGGAATCTTTAAAGGTGTTTTTCTTTGTTTCTATTTTCTTTAGAGGACAGGCAACATTAACATATATGGAATTTTAATTGAAAAAAAGATTATTGAAGTCACTTTTTGTTTGTTAAAAAATGTCCAAAATGCCCTTTAAAAAAAAAATCTGGTCTCAAGTCTCCTATTGTATTATACTGAGGCTTAGCAACACAAGGAGACACTTCCATGACAATGATCACGTGAGCAAGGTGGTCAGAAATTCCAAAATGTCTTGTTTTTACTTTTAAGTTTATATGGGAAATATTTGAAATTGCATTATCAATACAGGTAGCAGAAGGATCCCACCACCTGAGTAGGCAAATTTGAAATAAAAAACAACTAACTTATGAAGCTGATACCTACTTTTTTGGCATTCTAAAACATTAATATTTATGTCTCTGCACAAAAATGTTACATGTTTTAGAATATCACTTAACTTATCGAGGAATATATCAATATCCCCTTTAGGACCGCTATATACCCTCAAAACAATTAACAACCCATTGTTGCTCAGTACAACTTTACATCCAAACAATTCAAAATTTGTTTCCAGACTAACCGATGGAAATGTATTAAAAGGTCACATGGTATACCATTTCTAGTAAAAAGAGAAAACCTCACCCTCTTTTGAATACTTCTACAAAACCAAATACTTCTACAAAACCAAAGCATACTCAAGCTGGAAACACATGTTTCGTTATTACCAACACTATATTCATGGCAGAATATAATTTAAAATATTAATCTTATTTGTGATGAATTGAGCATTTTTATGAATCACTCTAAATGAATTACGAGACCTACTACATTTTCTATCCATATTATTAAATTTCTCTGTAATTTTTTGTGGACAACCGCCATTTTTATAAAAAGAATTTTGGTTTTGGAAGAATAATGTTACCTGAAGTATGTTGAACTTGTAGTATTAATTCTGCTATCTTAGATTTTTTTAAATTAATAACCACGTATCTAGAAACGTAGGTCTCCTAATTTTATCTCCTTTAAAACCCTGTAACCGGCGTATGTTAAAGGTTTTGTAAAAGTTTTGTTTTCTTAAAAAAATAATAAATAATATTATTTTTATACAAAACCTAACTTATAAGACATCATTTTTCTCAGAAAGATGCATAGAATTCATCTATGTAATAAAAAAAAAAATTGAAACGGTTTTGGAGTAAGTATGTTAGATGTCAAAAAATGAAGTAATCATTTTTCAGAAAAACCTGTATCATCCAAAATCAATAGCTTACCACATTTTTCTCAAGATATACAAAAGTTTTGTGTAATATTTGTGAATATATTTAGAAAAAGAAAAAAATTTGATACATTCTCAAAATTTAAAAAAATATTTTACGAAAAAAGGTAAAATGATCATTTTTTTTTTTTCAAAAATTTACCAAAAATAGTAATATATATTTTATACACAACTTCTATATATCATTATATTTAGAAAGGTGCATAGAATTTAGGTGTGTAGTGAAAAAAAAAGTTAGATGTAAAACATTTGGAGTTTTTTTTGTCAAATACCAAAAAATCGGAAAGTAACGGAGAGAAGATTTTCACAGAAATGGTAATGTACACCATACAAATAGATTTTTTGGAATTTTTTCAACGATTACTAGAGATTTGTAATATATTTAGGGAAAAAAAAATTACATTTTCAAAATAAAAATAAAATTTTACGAAAAAAGGTAAAATGATATATTTTTTTTCAAAAATTTACCAAAAATAGTAATATATATTTTATACACAACTTCTATATATCATTATATTCAGAAAGATGCATAGAATTTAGTTGTGTAGTGAAAAAATTTTTAGATGGTAACATTTTGGAATTATTATGTATGGAATCAACAAATTTACCCTGTAACCGAGGCAAAATTCCACAGAAATAGGTATATAAACCATATAAAAATTTTTTTAGAATTGTTTAAAAATATACAAAAGTTTTGCAATATAGTTGTGAATAAATGTTCGTAAAAGTCTAAATCAATTTATACAATTTTTATAAGGAAATATCTATGTTTATATAAAAACAAGTGATAAGACAAGGTTAGGTCATTTTCCTGGATGCCATTATTTATATTTCGAATAAAAGTACAACACTTGATAGGCCTAGAAAAAAGTACCGATAATATGATAAATCATCCGAAAATACACTCTATGAACAATAACACATTTATTACAACTTGTATATACAACATATAAATAAATAATTTGGTAAAAATCTACCTTCACAATAGCCTTGGCTAGGCCTGTGAAAAAAACCAATAATATGAAATATCACTCTAATAAATACACTCTACAAACATTGACACATTTATTATAAGTTGTATATACATTTATATATTATGTATATACATATTATATTAAATAAATGACTTCTTGAAACAATAAATTCACAAAACACATGGCTAGACTAGGATAGACTAGGCCTGTAAAATACGTCGATAATATAAATTATCACTCAAATAAATACACTCTACAAACATTGACACATTTATTTTAAGTTGTATAAACAAATTAAAATAAAAAAATTGCTTCATGAAACTATATTCACTATAAAAACACAAGAGGTGTTACATTTACAACTTTCCACGTTGGCAAAAAGGTTGCGATCGAACTAACAAAATGACAATATCTCTACGTTTTCTAACGTACCACAGCCTTTGTATTTTTCTTCTACAGATGTGTTTCAAATACAAGGTTAAACATTGAAACCTACTCTGTACAGTTATATCAAAAACGACAAGATTGTATAAAAATGAAAATCGGATTCTTCAAGACTGTGTAGACACTGAATATCGCAAACCGGTCTGAAAGTTCAGAGGATCATTTCGTAGAATGGACATAACTCATAACCTATATAACTTAGGATAATTTCGACTTCATAGTTCGAAAGAGAAAAAAAAAAAAAACTATATAATATTGTCAACTTGTAACATTTGGACAAGTTTTACCATTTCGTAAAATTATGTGAACTACAACGAAAAAACTCTACCTTTGTTTAGAGTCAGACTAGTTACGCCCCCTAACTTTTACTTATACGTAATAGTCTCGAATCCTGAGATTTTTCGCCTACAGGATTCGTTCTCGCGTGACAAAAAGAATAAATTATTCAATCCACTGGAAGTTTTTGGCTTACTATTTTTTCTGGCCTGGATTGAATAACTTCTTCGATAATTTGAGTTGCCCCAAATTACCGGTACCCCCCTTTTTTACTTATGACTTCCAGTATTTGTATTTACAATTACCCTATTTCTCAGGGAGAACACGAATTTACTTTATTTTTCTAATTTTAACCTCTTAGGTGCGTGTCCTTGGGAATACCTCTTTGATACACTATATTTTACCTTATTATTATAATGAGACCTGAAAATATAACAGACAATCGTGTGACCAATTCTAAATAAGACACAGTTTCAGTTAATATTGAAAATTAATTATTTTAATTAAACTTGAAAAACAAATTGAAATAATCTTCTTGACACAAGTCAACAAACAAAATTCAAAAACAATTTTCTGTAATTAAATTTAACCAGTAACAACTAAAAATATTTCCCTTTTTCTAGCAGAAGGCACTCTTTTGTAACTTTATTGGAAATTTATATATATAAAGATTTCTATCTATACATGAATTTAAAATTATTTAGTTTAACAAATTTATTTATATATATATATATAAGAAAATTATCTCAGGAAAATCAGTAATTGTTTAATGTTGGGCCAATTTTGCCCTTTAAAAAAGGAAATTTGGATTATTCTCAGACCTTGACCGCCGTGTTGAATATCCTAAGTCCTGGGATGCTGCTGGTCCTCTGGTGTCTGGTTGGTTGTTGTTAGAGATTACAGATGTCTCATTTCCCGTCCATGGAGTTTAGAAGGCTGGCTGGTTGGTTGGAATCTATCACCTCCTATCACTCTCGCTGACGCTTTTTATTACTTTTGCATAGTAACACTTACACTTTTTTACTTAAAAATTTTGAGTCGGCAATCTGGCATAGCCACCCCTGGCACTTCTTAAACCAATTTTTGATGAGAGACCTCGATGAGATTCGTGCGGCTCTTTTTATAGCCTAAAACTATCGTATATCGATACCAATTTTTCTCCCTCACTGGACCGATACGATAGTTCTATTTATAGTGTCTTTTAATGCAATTTTCTTAATTATTTTTGGTGTAGGTGATTTAGTTAATTATTATTACTTTATTTATTATGTTTACTGTTTTTTAATTGTCTTTTTTAATTACTTTGCTCTAATTAATCTTTTAATCTATTTCTGCTGAGGTTGGTATGATGTCTCCACCCACAACTACGTCACTTATCCTTGAACATTTCGACTCTACAACCTGTAACTGGCCGATGTAAAAAATCTTCATTGTTTTCTCCTAATTGTCTTATAACACTTTTCCTAATGATTTTTTAGTTTTTACGTAACCGGTGTTTTGTAGCTCTCGACCGCGGCAATTTCCCGCACATTGAATGACATTTGTCGGACCATTCGTTCGCCTTTAATCGTTTACGTAAGAATTTACGTATTTTACAGTTTTCAATTTTCACACCTTTAAAGTTATTGTTTTAAAACTTTGTCACTTTGTTTATTCCGTGATTTCAACGCACTAACCGGAATAACGGAACTCTGCGACTTTCCGTAGTGATGTAATTCAGCACGTCTTTTCACACCTTTGGGTTTGAGGGTTATTTACTTACTGATTCTCCTGAAATTTACACATCTCTTAGATATCATGTTTTTAATCCTTTTTCCAAAATTTCAACTTCTCATCTTTTTTCATTTTCACACGAAAGCGTGAAAACCATAACTCTTTTGTTTTAATTACTTTTCAGTTTTTAATTACTAATTATGATACAACTTTATTTATTTAATTGACTCTATACAATCCTTTTCTCAAAATTCATTTTTATTTACTTTTATTAACTCTTACAGTTATGCTTTTCTGCTAACTTTTTTAATATTAACTTTTTTCAAATTTTGCCAAGAATATTTATCTCTTAAAATTACATTTTATTTCCAGAAATAACAAGGTTTTTTTATTTTTTATTAATTTTGAGAATTTTTAAATTCTTCATTTAACCCTCCAACTGTTCAATGTTAAAGGTTTTATTTTCTTAAAAAATTAATAAAAAATATTAATTTTACACAAAACCTAACTTATAAGACATCATTTTTCTCAGAAAGATGCATAGAATTCATCTATGTAAAAAGAAAAAAAATTTTTTGTAACGGTTTTGGAGTAAGTATGTTACATGTCAAAAACGACGTTATCATTTTTCAAGAAAAAGCTGATTCATCCAAAATCAAAAGCTTACCACCTTTTTCTAAGATATACAAAAGTTTTGTGTACTATTTGTGAATATATTTAGGGGGAAAAAAAAAAGTTATATTTTTAAAATTAAAAAAAATATTTTATGTAAAAACTGAATTTTCACTTTATTTTTTCAAAAAAACATTAAAAATAGTAAAATATATTTTATACAGAACTTCTATAAGTCATTATATTCAGAAAGGTGCATAGATTTTAGGTATGTAGTGAAAAAAAAAGTTAGATGTAAAACATTTGTAGTTTTTATGTAAAATGGCCAAAAATCGGAAAGTGGCTTAGGCAAGAATTTCACAGAAATGGTAATGTACACCATAATAAAAAAAATTTTGGAATTTTTTCAATTATTAAAACAGATTTGTAATATATTTGTGAATATATTTAGAAGAGAAAAAAAAAACATTTGTTACATTTTCAAAAAGAAATTACCATTTTTTAAAAAAAGGTAACTTTATTCTTTTCTTTTCAAAAATGTACCAAAAATAGTAATATGTATGGAAAACACAAATTCTATATATTATTATATTTAGAAAGGTGCATATATTTTAGCTGTTTATATGTGAAATACCAAAAAATCCGAGAGTAGCGCAGGCAAGAATTTCACAGAAATGGTAATGTAAATCCTACAAAAAAATTTAAAAAATATTTTTACCAGTTACTACATATTTGTAATATATTTGTGGATAAAAGTTGCTAAAAAGAAAAATCTATTTTGAAAATTTTCATTAGACATGGGTTATTTATGATAAAAATCTACCTTCACAATAGCCTAGACGTTGAGGTTAGGGCTGTGAAAAAAAAACCAAAAATATGAAATATCACTAATAAATACACTCTACAAACATTGACACATTTATTATAAGTTGTATATACATTTATATATTATGTATATACATATTATAATAAATAAATGGTTTCTTGAAACTAAAAGTTCCAATAGCAAATCTAGAACTAGGTCTGACTAGTACTAGATTTGGTTAGACTAGGCCGAAAATATGAATTATCACTCATAACTACACTCTACAAACATTGACACATTTATTTTAAGTTGTATAAACAAATTATAATAAAAAAATCACTTAATGAAACTTATATTCACTATAAAAACACAAAGCTATTGCACATTGAAATTTCCACATCGGCAAAAATCTTGCGAGATCGAAGTAACAAATTTGAGGTTATTCTACGTTTTATAAAGTACTACAGCCTTTGTATTTTTCCTTGTACAGATGTGTTTCAAATACAAGGTTAAACATTGAAACCTCCTCTTTACAGTTATATCAAACACGACAAGATTGTATAAAAATAAAGATCGGATTCTTTAAGACTGTCTAGACACTGAATATCGCAAACCGGTCTGAAAGTTCAGAGGATCATTTCCTAGAATGGATATAACTCGTAAACTATATAAATTAGGATGATTTCGTCTTCATAGTTCGAAAGAGGAAGAAAAATACTATATAATATTGTCAACTTGTAACATTTGGACAAGTTTTACCATTTCAAAAAAATATATGAACATATAGGTGATATTTTCTATATAAAACTCGCCGCGAGAAACTGTCGCAATCTAGCGCTAACAAGGTAAACTTCAGTCTAGTCTTATTTCTCTACTACACGCTACATAAAATTTTCTAAACTTGGTTATGAAAGATTAAAAAATTACATTTTCAATGGTATAGAATACATTTCGATAATATAATATCTACTAGGATAAAAGTTGAATTGCAAAAAATGTAATTTTTAGCGTGTAAAATAGCGTTAAAATTCTTGATTTGGTTTAATTTTTATATAATAAAAACTATACTAGTTGGAAACATTTGAAAAACACCGTTTTGAAGAGAAAGACGCGATCTATCAAGCAGTGTTATGTCAGATGTGACAGATTGAAATTTCGAAATAGGAATAATTGTCAAACGAGACGAATGTTTTGTTTAAAACTTGTTAACGTAAAACTTGGAGGTTTCGCATCAAAAATATGCGAACTTCGCCAATTTTTGGAATATTATTTATAACGTTTTGTGGTATTTTTTTTTTGCATGATATGCATCTACGGAACATTAGCTTTCCAACACTATTTTTTTTTATTGCAATAGGACGATTCTAAGTGGGCGAAATGTTGAATTGCAAAATATGTGTTTTATAGCCAACTTGTCCGGGAGAATGGGTACGGTTTGGGGTCGTTAACAGTTGGAGGGTTTTAAATCCCTTTTACATTTAATAAATTGTTCATTTAGAGAAGGTATTTAGTATTTTCCTTCAACAACTAAAACTATCGAAAATTAAGCCCATTTTAAGAAGGGTGAAAAAGTAATATTGAAAATAATAGACCCTTGTCACTCATTTGTTTTTTCCTAAAATTTTTGAATTGATTATCAAATGAGGGTTGGAGACATTTTTTGATAAGAATTATATATTAATCAATACACAGCACAGTTTTAGATTTAATAAATCAACAGATATTTATGATTTTACACAAGGCATTTTGGAGGGACATGATTCTAAATTTAACGTATTTAGATATATCGTGATTTAAAAGGCATTAGACACTGCACATCACTTAATATTATAGGACAAGTTATTTAATTATGGTGTGAGAGAGTTACCCTTGTTATGGCTTAGATCTTACCTAATATGACTCAGATGGTAGAAATTTATAATATCAGTATGATGGATGAATTAAAGTATCCTCCGGTTACAGAAATTTAAAACTACTTGGTGTTCCTCAAGGTTCAGTATTGGGACCATTGTTGTTTTTGATATATATATATATATATATATATATATATATATATATATATGTAAATATATATATGTGTGTGTGTGTTTTTGTAACCTCGGCAGTTGTTGTTCAAACATTGTATTATTGTGCGTCACTTTCCGGTCCTTGGGCAGTTGCTGGTCCTAACTAATTTTAAAAAAATTCCTTCTATAAAAGTTGTTCATTTTAAGTGTGTCACCATTAAAATATATAACACTTTCAAAACTGCCACCATTTTCCGGTATCTTTTTTTTAAATGTCAACACTTACCTATAAATAGGAATAACTTCATTAATTTTTTTTCGAAAAAACCACAAATACTCTTATTCCTTCTTTATTCTTAGTACTTTTCGTGATCCCAACTATTTTAAGGAAAATTTGGTTTGTAAATGTAAATTAGGTTTTCTATGAGATGTGACCTAAATTTATCGTACTCAAAAACGGCTGGCTTTAATAATTTAAATTATATAATCATCCAAATACAAAATGGCGCACGTCAATAATTGAGATTAAAACTAAAATTCTAATTCCGCGAGACAGTCATAAAGCCAATTTTTAGACAAAGCAACATCTTTTGCTAGCCATTTTTTATTTAAAGGACCCTATATTAGTTTCAATTATAATATTATTAAGAAGCCTTCAAAAAGTGTTTTAACAGCCTCGTAGAAGCTCCGGAAGGGAGAAAGACGATCGCTTTTAAGTTTAATAAATTTAAGACATCTAAATGATAACATAAACTACATTTTAAAACCAAATTTTATTACAACTTATTTTATGATATTTCAATGAAGATAAAAAAGAAAGTTTTCTAGTAATATAAAAAATCAAATATTTAGTCTTTGGGGTCATAACCATATAATTTCTAATAAACCAATACCGCAATGCAATTAAATCACTTTGTATATCTCCATTTAGTTGTTCAACTATATCCACTCTATACAACAATGCAGTATCATTTGCAAAGGCTTTACATATCCCTTAAATATTCCCTCACGCAAATTATTAAAAATAATGGGCCAGCAAGATCAGAACCATGTGGGATACCATACTTTACCGACTCCAATTCACTGATTGCTCCCTTGATTTACCCGTGTTTGGTGGGACTTGAACAAGTATGATCGAAACCATTCCAAAACAACACCTCTAACTCCTGCATCATGCATTCTTGCTAGAAATATTACGTGATCAACCGTGTCAAAAGCCTTCATTATGTCAACAAATAAACCTGCACAAAACTTACGCTCATTTATTCCAGAGTACACCTGACTCATGAATTGTAATAATGTTGCTTCATTATTCAATTTATTTTATAACCAAACTGTCTTTTACAGAAAAACATTTTTTGTCCAAGAAATTTACCAAAATCTAATAATTGTCAGTCTAGTTCTAATAACTTTTTCCACAATTTTAGAGAATATCAAGAGGAGTGCAATTGGACGATAGTTATTAGGGTTGAGCTTGTCTCCCTTTTTAAACAATGGTTTAACTATTCCTTGTTTCAGAACAGTAGGAAACTCCACTGCGGTCATAACAAGATTATTCAAAAACATAATTACATCCAAAATATTTTCTAAGATTTCTTACCGTTGTAACTTAATATTGCCAAAACTGGAAGATTTTATGTTTTTAACGACTGTATGATTTCAACCTCCACCTTTGTAGCTGGTAAAAAACATAATGAATCTTTAGAGGATGCAGTGTGAAAAATATTATCAATAACATTAGAACCGTAGAACAAATGTATCTCTCAAATGTATCAAGAGTATCTCTCATCATTTACTGAATTTCTAAGACCAGAAGCTCTTTACCAAAATACTCATTCAAAATATTTGCCATTTTCAAGAGATCGCTTGAAACATGAGCATTATTATTTCTAAGAGTAATATTTACAGCATCATAATGCTTCCCTCCAATTTGTGTATTAATTGTATTCCATTGTTGTCTGGGGTCCCCCCATGACAATAAAATAATATCTATAACACTGATTTTTAGTGTCTTTAATTTTTTTTTATTAAGATTTATCTTGCATGAATTAATAATAAATCATGCTTTTTCATTTTGTGTTATTAGTATGTTTTAGACAGTTTTTATATAGGGAGTTTTTTTATATTTATCTTTTTAAAAGAACAAAACTGATCCATTGTTTTAATTGTTTTTTGACGAATTTTGGCCAAATTTATTTGTATAAGATTCATTAAGGTAAAAGTTATATATTTTAAGAAAATATCCAAAAGTTAAGGAAGCCGAGTCTGTTGAGTAAATATATTCCTCTGCATAAGCTATTGTTTGTTTAAAATCAATTTTACCTTTTGTAGGCTTTGATTTCGCACATTTAATCATACATTCACACTTGACACATACAACAGTTATCATTTGGTCAGTAACATCTATATTAGTCACCCAACTCTCATATTCCAAATTAGGTCCAACTTTACGTCTAGCAAAAATATGGTCAATACATGTAGCCATGTAGCCGAATCTCTCGAGAATCTAGTTGGGTTATTTATAAGCGAGCTCAATCCATGACGGGTCATTTTTATTTTATAAATATTCACTACATTCGGATTTTCTAAAAGGTTTATATTTAAATCTCCACTAATTATAATGTATGAATTTCCAACAGAAATTAAAAAGTCCCAAAATCACAAACAAAACTATTACAATCAAACTCTCGAAGTCTGTAGAAAGCTACTAAATCAACAACAATATTCCTAGATATTTTGATTTGCAAATTAATCATACGTGCTGTTATGATATCAGCGATGTGAATATGTAATCACGGTAGAGCATTTGAAACGTAAACAAGCATCGCTCCCGCCCGATAAAGATTATTGGACTTACCAAACCGATTGATAGACGGCAACCTGTATAGACTCTACTCGTTATCTCCTATCAATATATCAGATAGTATAATTACATCGGGCATTCTGTCTAATTCTTGTTTGTAACATTACGATAAATATATCGTAAATTTTAGGCATCATATTTTAGGAAAATATAAAACTGAAGCGCATGTAGCCCACTATATGGCCTTGAAGTGTGTAGTGAGGAAAGCAAGGTAATAAGACGTAAAATATTTGATGATTTAATGAACAAAGGCAATAACATCTACAATAGAAGAGTATTTAATGACTCCTCAATTGATAAAGAAAGTTGTAACACTTTTGCCTGCAAAGCGTGTACCAGTGAATGCAAAATGTGTAGCTTCTAATTATGTTACATGTGTGTTTTGTCAAGAGCTTTACTCAAAAAAACTTTTCAAAAACATGTACCTAAATGCGCAGAAAACTTCAAAAGAAATGAGGAAGTATCGTTTACTAATGAAGAAAATGATGACGAAGACTGGCGGACAATGAATGCAAGAAATACGAAATGTCCTAATTTTGTTAAGAGATATGGTGTAACATATCATCCCACTGCTGAAATAACCAGTGCAAAATTTAAAGAGCAAATAGTCCCTATGATAAAAAAAGAATGACGAAGTCGTTATGGCAATGCAGGACCCTTTAGTTATGGATATTACTTGTGATTTTCTTAATACCCACTTTAAAAAAGTAATAAGCAGGTTGTTTCGAGAAAAATTCATGACGCCGGAAAACTTCTAATGAATATAAAAAAGAAAGATGAAACAATCCTGTTACTAAGAGATTGTCTTCATCCAAATAAAATAAATTGAAGTAGCCTATTACTGAATTTTAAATAAATTAAAAAATATTTTTTAAACTAATGTTAGATGTAGAGTAGATACCGGTTTTTAAATATTACGTTTAATACATTTAAATTATATATTATAATTTATTTACAAAACGTTGCAAAATTGGTCCTAGTGGCTTCTAGTTTATATATTTTAGTATTATTTGTAAAATGAATGTAATATTAATTTGAATAAGAATAAATGTCCTACACTCCCTATAAACACATATAAGAAAATTGAATATTTAAAATATCGTAGCTACATTAGTGAATTAGTAATACCACCGTTCTTGGATTATTAAAGAAAATCGTTGGCCAGGAGGCTGAAAATATGCTAGCCATTTATCTCAGATTTTAAAACTTAAATTACACCTACTTTTGTAGTAGTTTCTTGCTGTTTTATGCTTGTCGCGTTTTGGAGTTATTGATAGGAGTGGGGGAGGGATGCTAGAGACATATTAGAAATCTTAACCAGATTTGAAACTTTTAAATACACCAAAGCTTTGTGCTTCAAACTAAAAGTTTTTTGCTCGACGCGTTGTAGGGTTATTGGTAAATACATATTGGTACGATGGTGAGGAGGGGGGAGGGGGTTGTAGATATGTTAGCACTTTTATTAGAATTTTTACAATTTGAATTACACCAGTGTTCTGTAACAGTTTTGTGCTACGAACATTAAGTTTTGGTCTCGTCGCGTTTTTAAGTTTAAATTTGTAGTTCTAAAAAAAATGGCAGCCCGCTCAAACTAAATCTCAAACTTGAATTTCACAAAAGCTTTGATTTGTGCGGTATTCTGTGTTTTCAACTGTAACTAAAATGTACAATTATCAAAAAAGTTAGACTATTCCAATAATTTGGTCTTACTGTACAGTCAAATTATTTCAACATGTGGAATTTGATAAAAATTGGTTTACTTGTTTCGGCTGTAGTATTTGTGCATGAGACAGATAATATTTCAAAAATCACTTTTATTAATGATCACGCATCTACATGCCTAATTAAAAGTCTTACTCTTTACTTTTTACACATATAGTAGAGGAAAAGTAGGGTCAACAAATAATGTCATGTGTTTTTAGCGATTCTGGTCCCCATTCTAGTTAAAAAATAGTGGTTTTGGGAATGATTTTTGTCTTTCGCCAGGTGTCACGTCTGTCGTCAGTTCAGTGAAATGCAGTTCAAACCCATGTAACCTGCTACTTTTTTATCAAATTTGATATGTGAGCATAATTTGTACATATTTCAGTAAATTCGTTTTCATTTTTCCATAATTCAGAATTTGCGAGTAGCCAATAAGATAACACCAATTTTAGATTTTATCAAAATCGTCTCTTACTATTTCGATCAAGAACGAAATGCAGACGCCATGAAACAAGGAAATCGTACCTCTCGCCAGTTATTGAATTATCGAAAGAATTTCATTTTTCTAAATATCTCTACCGATTTTGTTCAAATTTATTGATAAAGATGAACTTTCATAACCCGTATCCATGTTCAAAATCGAATGTACAGTATTACGATTTAAAAAATATTACATTTCAAGGAAAATTGTAAAAAATAAAAGGAATTGAACCTTGACCGCTGTTATTAAAAGCTAAATTTGATACTGAGGTAGTGTTATGACACAAGAGAAGCAAGTTTATTAAGCCATATTTAAAATATAGTTTTAAAGACGGTATCTATAGTTCATTTTAATTCATATACCAACAACTACTGAACTGATATTTTTGTAACAAATAAAGTTGTTTGGTTAGGATTTCGATTGTGAGTGAGAAAGTTTTATTTTATTAAAACTTTTACTACAGCAAATCTACGATATTTTCGAAAGTAAAAATCTATCTAGTGTAAATACGCAACACCCACATGGCTATCGAGATTTGATAGTAAACAGGTCGGCATTCCAAGAAGCAAACCATCTGAATTTACTGCCTTAAGCTGGTAACTGGCGTCAACTTTATTTAGGAAGAGAATTTCATACATGTACTTCCTAATGAATACACTATACGAAAACAAACCCCTATTAGGCCTATTATCATTAATGAAACAACGTTGTGAGTACAAAACCTCTAGTTTAAAGCACAAAACGGTACAAAATTAGCAGGAAACTGATGCAATTTAAATTTTAAAATTCGATTTAGATGGCTAACATGCCTCCAGCCCCCCCCCTTTTATCAATATGTTTTAATCAATAACGAGTCGAGCACGAAATGTCTGGTTTGAATCACAGTGAAGATCAAACTAGCACAAAACGTTGGTGTAGTTTAAATTGTATTAATCAATTTTGGGGGCTGCCATGTCCACATCCCCCAATCAGTTTTATGGAAACTTAAAAACGTATAAAGCTCAAATTTTTTTTTTTAACACAAAAATAGCATAAAACTTCGTTGTAAATTAAAAGTAAAGTTCGAAAATGGGAGAGGGGGCGAGGAAGTATAAATACTACCTAAATATTATAACTTATTAGGAGTGTTAGTACTAATTCTCATAATTTAGTACTAAATCTAGACAAAATACCAAGAGGTTTGACTACCAACGGCCATCGATTTTCTTTAATTAATAACTTGATAATGATGTTAATACTAAGTCTAATAATTTAGTCCTAAATAAGTAACTAAATTGATATATAAGTTCGGGAACAAAATATAAAGAGGTCTGACTACCTTGTCGATGCCCCGGCCAAAGATCTTCCTTAATAACTCATAAACTGTGTTTGTACAAATTCTAATAATGTAGTACTAAATAGGTATTAAATCGTGGTTTACGTTTATGGACCGAAATTCAAAGTGGCTGGTTTACCATATCACTAACACGGCCAAAGATTTTATTTAATAACTCGAGAGCGGTGTTAGTACTAATTGTTATAATTTAGTACTTAATCGTTGTATAAGTTTTGGGAGCGAAACACAATGTAGCCGGGTTATCTGGTCACTAGAACGGCCAAGATTCTCTTTAATAACTCGGGAATGGTGTTAGTACTAATTATTAAAATTTAGTACTAAATCGTATAAGTTTCGTGACCGAAACACAATGCAGCCGGACTACCTGGTCACTAGATCGGCCAAGATTCTCTTTAATAACTCGGGAACGGTGTTAGTACTAATTATTATAATTTAGTACTAAATAGGTACTGAAATCGTAGTATAAGTATCGGCGCCGATACAAAATGTAGCCGGGCTACCTCGTCGCTAGCACTGCACAAGATTTTCTTTAATAACTCGGGAACGTTGTTAGTAAGAATCCAAATAATGTAGTACTAAATAGGTACTAAATCGTGGTATACATTACGGGGCCGAAATTTAATGAGGCCGGCGTTTTCATGTTGCTGTTCCGTCTAACGGGTTTCTTTAATAACTCGAAGACGGTGTTAATACTAATACTAATAATTTAGTACTAAGTAAGTACTAAATTCTAATATACTTAAGTTCGGGGACGAAATACAAAGGGTCTGACTACCATGTCGATGCCCTGGCCAAAAATTTTCCTTAATAACTTATGAACGGTGTTAGTACTAATTCAATTAATTTAGTACTAAAGAAGTACTAAATTGTAATATAAGTTCGGGGACGAAATATAAAGAGGTCTGACTTCCATATCGATGCCCCGGTCACGGATTTTCCTTAGTAGGCTAACTCATGAAACGTATTAGGACAAATTTATATAATGTAGTAAGCTTACTAAATAGGTATTAGTGGTTTAAGTTTCTCGGCCGAAATTCAAAGTGGCTGGTTTACCATATCACTAGCACGGCCAAAGATTTTATTTAATATCTCGGGAATGGTGTTTGTACTAATTATTATAATTTAGTACTAAATAGGTACTGAAATCGTAGTATACGTTTCGGGGCCGAAACAAAATGTAGCCGGGCTACCTCGTCGCTAGCACGGCCAAAGATTTTCTTTAATAACTCTGGGACGTTGTTAGTACTAATTCTAATTATTTAGTATTAAATATGTAGGCTACTTAATCTTGGTATACGTTTCGGGGCCGAAATTTAAAGTGCCCGGTGTTTTCATGGCCTGGCTAACGATTTTCTTTAATAACTCGAAAACGGTGAAAGTACTAATTCTATTAATTTAGTACTAAATAGGCACTAATATGTAGTATTAGTTTCTTGGTCGAAAAAAACCGTTGCCGGCCAGCGACGTGTACATTTGTAAGTGAAATAATTATGTTTGCGAATGTTAAACAAAGTTTAAACACATTAGTATAAACATTATTTTTAAACGTAAACTTCATTAAATGGAAATCAATAGTTTCAACACAACCATAATATAATATGGTATATACTTTTTTTAATGAAAGGCAATAGCTGGTCCTACCCCTCTATCGGCTACACCAATAGAATAAGACTATCCCTTCCAAAAAATGGAACAACAAATGGCTTAGATTTGTAAAATATATACATGGACCAACAAATTACGCATTATATTACACGGACCAGCATGTGCCAAAAAAATGTCTATATAAATTTAAAAAAAGTATATGTCGCACAATTAACATACGGCAAATCCACATATATGTGTAAATTCAAAATTTGTTAAATTACTTGCGAGATAATAGACAGGATTTGTCGGACTGCAAACTGCCTCTTAAATATACAGGACCTACAACTGCCTAGGTTCCATGAATATATAATATTGAATATATATATTGGACGATTCTAAGTGGGTGTAATGTTGAATTGCAAAATACGTGTTTTAGAGTGTCTGTCGAGGGGCCCGCGAGCCTTGACCAGGATTTTTCGGGAAATTATACCAGGACCCGGACCCACGACGGGCCCTGCCACACGGGCCCCCCTATCATAACAATATTTTTATGAGTATTGTGAAGAAATTACTAAAATAAGGTAAAATGTCTTCAGACAAGATCGTGCATCCAAAACGGCAATAACCAATATTTTTTAGAGAGCAGTATTTATTATTTAATGACATGATACGAAGTATGTGTATTGTTTACCGTTGGCCGATAAGTAATGCAGCTATCGCAACGTTGCGCATCGTGGTGACTCACCGGCGCAGGCCGGCGAAAAGATAAACATCTCATTGGGAGAGGGGGGCTCGATGAACAAATTTGCGGGGGGGCCCGCGGGTTCTTATCGCCGCCACTGGTAGCTTTCTAGGTTGGACTGCTGAGTCGGTCCATATTAGTGGAGTGCTGTCTTTCTTCTTTAAACCATGCAGATATTTATTTAATGCTTGCTGCATGTGAACGGCATGAGGACACATTTATTATCTAATAAAAATAAATTTCATGACCAAATAATGAATTACACAAAATATGTTGATGACACATTCGTTATATTTAAGCGATCTCTTCGCCAGATAGATAACCTTAAAACATATATAAACAGCATCAGTAAAGCATTACAGTTCACCCTTGAAATCCAGATAGAGAATAAACTCACCTTTTTAGATATATCAATAGAAAAACAAGCAAATAAATTTAAATACAAAATATACAGGAAACATACCACAACAGATATGACTATACACTCTGATTCTCATCATCCCACCTCCCTTAAAATGGCAGCTTATAATAAATAGCTTTGCCCATGGACTGATAACAACACCAATGGAAGCGGACGATTTCCAAGAGGAATTAAAAAGCATTAAATGTATTGCCATAGCAAATGGATATATGGAGTCTATGGTCGACAGACTATTAAAAAAAACAATTGCACAAGCAAAAAAGACCTAAAAAGGAAAAAGGCAAAAAAATCTTTGTTTCTATTGACTAAGGCAATGTCAGCTTACCAGAAATGTTAACCAACATACTTAACAAAGTTAACATAACAATAGCGTTTCAAACAAAAAACAATATTGGCAACTTACTCCACCCAAAGTTAATGACACCTGTTGAAATATTGACATTTGTATACAAAATATCTTGTAATGACTGAAATAGCTATTATATAGGCCAAACCGGCAGAAAATTTAAAACTAGATTCAGAGAGCACCTCCCCACTAATAATATCATTAATACTAAATCAAATTATGCATACCACGTTAAGACAACAACCATGTTTTCACCAATTTTAATACTAACTTCCAACCATTGCATATATGTAAGAAAGGCAGATAAATGGATGCCATTGAGGAGTTTGAAATTTATAAATCTTTCAAAGTTAATAAAGTGATTTATTCAATGACAAATTTAACTTCCGATCTAACTTGTTATACAATACAGCGATGAAGTTGATAGAAAATGTAGTGGACAAACCAAGATAAACAACCTTTACTTTAGCCGTTCTTGAACCGTTGATGTACACCTGTTGCGCATTTGAATGTTATTTGTTTATTGTATATGATGTGTACGTTTTGTAGTGTTTTAATGTTTTAACGACCTCTCAGGAGCGAGTCTGAAGATGGAACATATGTTCTGAAATGTGTAACACATGTTACAAAATAAGTCACAAGATGGATTAAGTATTAATTAACTTAGATATTTTTTTTCCTGATCCACAGCATAGAAATCTTTAAATAAGAGTATGAAAATAATTATAGGTTCAACCATTCAGCATACTATAAAGCAGAATGATGTTGCTTCTCACTTGACCCCTCTCCAGAAAAGCATTGATCCAGGTGATAAACATTTTTTCCAAAGTAAAATAAGTAATAACTAGCAAAACCAAAAATTTTAGATTAAAACATTTAATTTTTCCGGATGTTGTATATGAACAACATGAAATATACTATGTTTTTAATTGAAGCAATACCGACAATTAACAATTGTTTTCTTTTCTTTTATACTGTTTACAAAAAAGAATGCTCATCTAAAAATCAAAAGTAAATAAATAAATTTTTATTATATTAAAGTGTATTTTGTATGGATGGAATTTGAATACTCATTAATCATCCTGTATCAGATACAGCTGCCTGGTATTCATTGTAGAGTCGAGATCAACATGTCAGAACCATTACATCTACCACCTTCTTATTGGGTATTCAGTGTTTCTCTTCTTATTAGCTTCAGACATTCTCTCTTGAAATTGTGTCACCAACTCTAAAATCTACTCATGATGAAATAGCTTTTCTGCAAATTGTGTATAGTTTTACCATTGATTTTACATACTAAATAGACCATTCATATCCATGATTTCAGAATTTGGGTTTTTGTTTTAAGACTTTTTCAAACTTTCCAATAATATAATTTTTAATGATCTATTCTAAAGTAAAGCAATAGATCAACATTTTATAAGTCTTGATAAAAATCAAAAAAAATCATATTTTTGGCGGAATTTTAACATTTAAAAAAAATTACATATTTAGCTTTTTTTTCATCTATCTCATATGGAATCTGCACAACAATAATTAATGTTTCTTGAAAAAAATTATTTTAGGCCAAATTTAGCTAATAATCACACTTTTTATGTTATAAAACAAAACGGTACTTGCGTATTTAAGATTTATTCAAGCCTACCAGATATACTGCGTCAGCAGATATTTAAACTCGATGTCAACAACTGTTTTACCTAGTGCAATGAATTTTAGAAGGAACCAAATTATTCAAAATATCTCAATAGGATATATAAGTAAAACTAATCTTATGTCCGGTTTTGACTTACAAAATGCCTAAGTACTCCATTTTGAGTTAATGTAGAGCATTAAAAAACAAAATTGTTTTAAAAATGACGACAAAAACAAGACAGATATACTCAAAATCTTCCTGTTGTTCTTAATAACATTAATGTTCATTGTTAAAAGTAAAATTTGGTCAATTATGCTTTGTAATTCTGCAGTAGCCTAATAATCAAGAGCTTTCAAAATCCGTCAGAAGAGGCCTTAAAAGCCCTCTTATAAATATTTTGAAACTGTAAATATGGTTATGTTTTTCAATAATTTAAGGTTTGTTATCCTTCTGTCTTGAACAAAAACGATTTTTTTTTTTTAAGCAGTCAAAATTGAAGAATTTCACTCAGAAAAACTATTTGGGTCTAAACAGCTCATTCAAAACTGTACAATTTTACCTAAGTTTCAGAGACAGATAAACTAAATAGTTGGGAATAAACAATATATAATTACTGTTTCCTTTTTAAGACTGTGTTATTAAGTAATCAAAACTACAATTTTAGTGTCATCAAATTTTTCTAATGTCTTATCTAAATTTTAGTCTATTCTTGGTACAGGTATTGACAAAAAATGAGAAAGTTTCGGCACTAAAGCAACATCATCAGGTATTTTTTATAATCCAATTTGTGAGTAAATGTATAAGTATCCAAAACTATAAGGCAATTATAACTCAGAAAATCAATATATTACGGTATAAACAGCTCATATAAGTATCCAAAAATGTAGGTATAATTTTAATCTCAAAAACTATATATTACAAAAATCATAATATACAGATTTTCATGTTACCATCATAATCTTATTATACAATGTTGGGAAAAAGTAGTTAGATTTTTAGAAACTGATGATGTCCAAGACTTCTCATAGTGAGTACATATGCATTTAGATTTCCACAACATATTTTATCAATTTATAGACTGTCTTAGTTTCTCATAATGTTACATATGTACTTTATAAACTGTGTTCTGGTTTATACACAACATTATATATATATATATATATATATATATATATATATATATATATATATATGATATTCAGGAAATGGTAATCTGGAACTTTTGTGAATGACACTAATGTACTGATAGAGTTTAGTTCAGTCTCATTATAACAAAAATTAGATACAGTACTTCTTGAGTTCAATGATTGGTTTAATCAAAACAAATTGACCCTTAACTCGCAAAAAAACTTAAGGTATGATAATTCACACAAGATATAAAGCTGATAATTTCCAATATTTTAATCAAAATTGTAAATTCAACCAAATTTCTTGGAATTATAATAGATGAGAATTTAAATTGTAAAACTCAACATAGATGAAATTTCAAAAGTACTTAGAGAAAGCTTGTTTTGTTATTAGGCCTTTGAGATGGGTTTGTTCTCTTGAAATTGAAAAAAAAAAAGAATTGTACTGTGCTTATTTTCAATTGGTAATTTCATATGGTGTTATTTTTTGGGATAACTCTTCAAATAGTAATATCCTGTTCAAACTGTAGAAGAAAACTATACGAGTTATATTTGGAGTAAAAATATAACTTCATTTAAGCCTCCTTTCCAAAAACATACAATACTTCCTTTCCCATATATTTTTATTCTAGAATGCGTTACATTTGTACATGAAAATTATGAAGTTATTTAATTTAAATTCGGACTTTCACTCTTACAACATTTTTCGGGGTAATTATCTCCGAACTAAACACCAGCACCTGACTTTGAAAGGGAGTTGAAGTTATGGAGAAAAAGCTATATAATCTATTACCAGATTCAATTAAAAAAGAAATTTACAATAAAATATTCAAGGAATTTAAAGGATTTGCTGCTTCTGTAATGTTTTATTCAGTAAATGATTATGTATTCCAGTCATGACAAATCAAGAGTCAAAAAAAAGTATGAAGCTGTTTGACATTATTATATATACAGGGTGTTTATAAAAGAACTCCTTGATTTAAAAAAAACATAATTAAAAAACGAAACCAGCAATAAACTTCCGGTTTTCGAACTTGATTTCAGTATATTGTCAAGATTTTTTGGCTAATATTCTATCGCAGTTGGCACCCGTGCATGACCTTGGAGCGAGCGTGGTGGGGGAAGAGCGCCGGCCAGTCAAAATTCAACAGTCATGGCTACGCCACAGGAAAAAGCTCAATGTTGCGATTTGGTTTATTCAATCAAGTTCAGTGATCACAGATCAGCGTAATTATAGATGTGAATATGGTGGTGTTGCACCTACTAACAAAACTATTCTCAATTGGTATAATCAGTTTCGAGAAACAGATAGTGTCTTACCCTCCAACTGGTGATCGACCACTTTTTGCCTAAAAGTGGTCGCTTCATTAGTCATGGCTCACTTCACCAACTAAAAAACACGTATTTTGCCATTCAACGTTACGCCCACTTAAAATTGTCCCATCGCAATAAATAAAATACCGTTGGAAAGCTAATGTTCCGTAGTTGCATATCATGCAAAAAAAAATACCACAAAACGTTATAAATAATATTCCAAAAATTGGTGAAGTTCACTTATTTTTGTAGCGTAAAATCGTAAATTTAAACTCTGCACCTTTTCGTATAACGCGGCTCCATTTTTCCTGATACGATTACAACTCTATTTATCTGTCATTTAAGTCAACTAAAACACTGTTATATAGATCACATGTTTCTCTTTCTAACCGTAGATTACAAATTATTCTGCGTCTAACAGATCCAGAGATATATCTATTCGAGCAGAGAACAAACCTGACACGAAATTCATTTGGCATTCGGTGCTTTTTACGAAAAGACGAAATTCATTTATCTTGTTAGAAAAAGGACTTGTTCTTTACACTATGTTGTAGGGGAAATTTCATTCTATAAGTTGGTACCACTTGATATAGGCAAATGCTTACTAAGAAGGTTATGATTTCAAGTCCAAAGTAGTTCAAACGTAGCAAATGTCCGACGTAAAAACTATAATATTAGGCGTGGCACATATTGGTTTTGGGATTAGATTTTTGTTATTTTGAAGGTTTGTGTATACAAATTGTATATAAATTGTGTATACAAGTTACAATATATGTGTTTTTATTTCTAAAGTTTATGTTTTTGAGTGAATGTACCGTTTATATATGGATAACCTAAAAGGAAAATGGTAAGTTTAGGGTATATGCATATTTTCTTATATTTAGTGTTTTATATGATTATACAAGTGAATATGTGTGTTATTCTTTGTAAAGTATATTGTCTTAGTAAAATCTAATGATTTTGTCTTAGGCCTAGCTTTACAAAGTTACTAATTACGCCTAAAAGGTTGACGTGTCACCCTAACCTTCAAGCGTCAGAATACCAATTTTTGAAAAATCGTCATTTTTATTTAGAAAATGTAACATATTATTATTTTTTCCCCCTAAATATATTCGCAAATATATTAGAAATCTCAAGTAATGGTTGAAAAAATTGCAAAAAATGTATTAGTATGTTTTTGATCACAATGTCTGTGAAATTTCTGCTTCGTTACTCTTAGATTTTTTGGTATTTGACCAAAAAACTCCAAATTTGATACATCTAACTTTTTTTTTCACTACACACCTACATTCTATGCACCTTTCTGGACATAATGATATATAGAAGTTCTGTATAAAATATATTTTACTATTTTTAATGTTTTTTAGAAAAAATAAAGAGAAAATTCAGTTTTTACGTAAAATATTTTTTTAAATTTTTAAAATGTAACAAATTTATATATTTTTTTTCCTAAATATATTCACAAATAATACACAAAAATTGTGTATATCTTAGAAATAGGTAGTAAGCTATTGATTTTGGGTGATACAGATTTTTCTGAAAAAAAGTTAATATCATTTTTGACATCTAACATACTTACTCCAAAACCGTTTCAAAATTTTTTTTTTTTATTACATAGATGAATTCTATGCATCTTTCTGAGAAAAATGATATCTTATAAGTTAGGTTTTGTATACAAATAATATATTTTATTAATTTTTAAATGAACGAAGAATTTTTAAGGCAAATTAACATGTGCCAGATTGAGGGTTAAAAGGGAAGTCACCGGGTAGGCCTTCAGTCTCTGAACAGAATGTGGAACGAATCCGTATGTCTTGTATTCGTAGCCCTAAAAAGTCATTGGCAAGACAAAGTTTGGAGTTGGGAATACCTAAGTCTACCGTGTATAAAGTGGTGCGAAAGAGGCTTAAATTACGTGCGTATAAGATTCAACTTCTGCATGAAATCAAGATCACTGACAAAGTGAAAAGAGTCGATTTCGCAGTCTTCATTTTGGACAGCATTGAAGAAAATGAGAACTTCCTGGAAAATGTCATGTTTTCTGATGAGGCGACATTTCACGTAAGTGGGTCTGTCAATCGACACAATTGTAGGATTTGGGGGTCAGAGCGACCGCATGAATTCATAGAACATCAGCGAGACTCGCCCAAAGTCAATGTTTGGTGTGGATTGATGCATGATCGTATCGTCGGACCTTTCATCTTCGCAGAGAAGACAATTAATGGGAATATTTATTGTGATATGTTAGAACTATACATTTTCCCACAAATAGATGATATTGAACAAGAAAAGGGACCCATTTTCTTCCAGCAAGATGGCGCGCCACCTCACTACAGCAACCGTGTCCGTGATGCGTTGAACTTGCGTTTTCCTAATAGGTGGATTGGTAGATGTGTGCCACTTGCATGGCCACCAAGAAGTCCAGATCTGACTCCACTAGATTTTTTCCTTTGGGGACATGTAAAAAACATTGTGTATTCCGAGAAGATCCGTGACATTGCTCATCTGAGGAAGAGGATTGTTGAAGCTGTAGCATCCGTCACGCCTGATATGCTGCTGAATACCTGGAAAGAAACTGAATATCGTTTAGACGTGGCCAGGGCAACAAATGTTGCTCATATAGAACTTTATTAGGTATGAAAAAAAAACTTGAGAACATTCTCTTTAATAATATATAGGTTTAATAACTATTAATTTAACTTTACTGTGTACTAATAAAACTTTAAATCAAGGAGTTCTTTTATAAACACCCTGTATATTAAATTGTTTGTGTTAATAGTTGATTAAAATTTGTATTAATTAGAAATGTACAGAGGTTATAGTGTACGAACAGTTATTATGTTCAATTAATTTTATTGTAGATCACCTTACTATTTGTTTTTAATATTTTGTGTTGTTGACCTGCCTTCTACAAATACTCTTTGTCAGAAAGGATAAATAAATGAATAATACCCTAATCAGAAAGTGTGCTACTAGGAGGTTTTGAGTCAACAGTGATGTTTTGTTTCATCATCAATATAGAGCTGCACCATTATATAAGCATCAATGATGAACAACTTGGACACACTTTCATATTTAATGTTTTAATTTTATACAGAAGTACTATCGAGGTAAAGTAACTATTGCAACCTGTACCTTCACTGCAAGCAGTTCGGAATATCCGTAATCTAAGTGTTTTTAGTCATATTTAAAAAAAAACTTCCTTTTTTTTCCAGGGTTAAAAAAAATTAACAGTCTTTATCATGTTATAATGAAGGAAGGAAATTTCTAAAGGTTTGATTTCTTTCTTGAATGTTTTAAGTAATTTCATGAAATGTTGGAGTGAAACAGAGAAGTATATTTTCTGATTTTGCCAACTTATCTATTTAAATAAACCTTCTTTGGCTCCTGAATTTTTTATTCCAATTATTTCATTTATGTATCAGAGGAAATTTCAAATGTTATGTTATTTTACGATTTATACAATTACATGTAGGGTTAAAACTATATTGTAATTTTTTATGTAAGATAGTGGGGTTGGCATAGCACGCAGTTCAGACTAGTGAACCGTTAAAGATTATACAGGTTCCAGTCCGGTTGATTTGTTGCATTTTTCTGTACTTCCCTGTCTTCATTGGTTGGGTAACGAGCATAAATCAAAAATATTAAGATTAATACAAGGGTAAACTTCTGAACAAACTAATATTAATCACGCACAATTCTAAAAAAAATTGTAACTTGGCAAAGCATTTCTTATTGTTAAATAAACTTAAATAAACCATGAATTAACACCACAATTTACTATCAATGATAATAAAAGTTATTTTAATTGAATTTAAACTATATAATCTACAATTACTGGCTTATGAATTTAACGTTGACACTTTATATCCAGAAAATAATTACCACAATTTATCATTGATGAAAATAAATATGGGAGTTATTTTAATAGAATTTAAACCATATAACATACAATCACTACAATGACTAGCTATTAAGTTAACATTGACAATTTTTATCCAGGAATTAACTCTTTGTGCTAGTTTTGTTTATGTTGTATGGAGACTATTTGAAATTATTGCTATTATAATTTGTTTTTAGCAAGTTTGTTTTCCTTTTGAAACATGTAAGAGAAAGTGTAGATTGACTATAAGTGAAGGGACGTTGATAGAAACACTTCAACAAGTGTGAGACATACATTAGCCATTTTTGATAGTTAAAATTGTAATGATGAATTTAGGGATCATATTATTTCTATTTCTGATTATAAGACAGATTACACAAATGAAGACCCGACTTACCAGCCTGAATCAAGTTCTAAGATTTATCAAGGCTTAGTCCTGGTAGGTACTTATTTTCATCAGATAATTAAATCAAACTAGACTTAGGCCTAGCCCTATGTCAGATAAATTTTTAGAGCTACCATCAACTTCAGGTCATAGTGATAATGTTCAGCTTAGGCTTAGCCCCACATTAGGTCAATTTTTAAACCCAGCATCAACTTCAGGTCTTGTTAATAATGTTGCGCCTAGATCTCCTTCACCAAATTCATCATTTGACGAATCTGTAGATAGGCTAATAATCTGAATAATGCCACACTAACTGCACCTAGTAAGCCTAGAGTATGAAGAAGAGGAAGAAATAATCGAGATAGGCCTTCTAGGCCTGATGAGTTAGACAACAGTTCCTAGGATGGATTGAAGAGATCGAGGATCCAGGTAATGAACATTAATTTTCTTATTCGGAGTTACCTTGTCTGAAGTAAAACCCTGTTTGCCAGAAAAATTTGAAAAACTATTGATTTCTTCAAATTATTATTTACATCTACACTTCTGACCACCTTAGTAATAGAAATGAACAGATATGCCACTAAAATTGCATAAACAAAAATGCAGAGTCCTTCTCTCCTAATAATGGGGTTAAAAATTGGGTCAATGTCTCTTTAGAAGAGATGAAGGGGTTCATTTCTATTGTACTGAATATGAGCTTGATCAAGAAACCAAGTATAAAGAGTTATTGGTCGACAGTTTCTTCCCTATCAAAGCCTTGGTTTTAAAAAATGTTTACATATACTCGATTTGAGTTGATTTAATTTTTGTTTCATATTGTAATTGTAAGGAAACTGGTCAACCAGAGTGTAACACTTGTGGAAGGTTTCAAGACTTTATTGACCATGTCAACTGAGTATTTTGATTGTATTATACACCTAATCAGCCACTGATTGACGAATCTCTAGCAAGACAAAAAAAAACCCCTATTTTCCACAATATTTAACCAATGAAAAACACCATAGATGGAGGATTAAGTTGTGGGTTCTGTGTAATGCAATTTCTCATTACTGCCTTTAAAAAACATGGCACATGTAGGTATCAAACTGCTTAAAATTTTTAATTACCTTTACTAAGGATATCACCTCTTTTTAGATAATTTCTTCACCAGTTACCCTTTCATATGTATGGCAGGTACAATAAGAAAAAATAGAAAGGGTATTCCAAAGGTATTAATTATTAAATAAATACAAAACTATGTTAGAAAAGGGACCAATAATACAGATGACGTACAGAGAAAAAAAAAGTAATTCACCACAGTTTGTCCTAGTTTCTACTATTTCAGAATCAAAATCAATCCAATACTCAAAAATCAGAAACAGAAACATCAAAACCGAAAATAGTAGAGCAATATAATCTGGTTGGGGGAGGGGGGATTGACTGCACTGATCAAAATGTTATTACATATATCTTGACGAACTCCGTAATATGAAATTTTGGAAAATAACTTTCAATATATTCAGGCGAATAGTGCTCAACGCACATGTCCTATTCAAACTAAATACACCAGACAAGAAACTAAGAATAAGTAGGTTTCAATTCAATTCATCCATTATTAAAGAATTATCCAAAGAATGGCTTGAAAATAAATACCAGTAAAAAACTTAGATTAGATTATAGGGTTACGAGGACTCGAGATCCTTGTACATCATCAACCTGCTTATTGTACACCCCAAAAGTACCTACTAGCAAAGCAAAATGATTATTCATAATTGATTTTTGTAAATAATGAATACCTCTTTGGAATATCTAGTAGATTGTTGACCTAATGTGACTCATCCACTTTCGCTAGCCCTCTATAAAGGTTCTTTGTTTGTTTGGAAGTGTGCGTATATGCGACCCTTAAGTCAGTCAGCCGTTTAATTTGTTACACTACACATCACATCTTGTATTTCACCGTTCTTTGATTTAAATCATGCTTTTGAAATTTTACATGTTGTTTCCTAATGTGTGCTGTGATGTCATTGAGTAAGCTTTCTGAAGGTAAGAAATGTAAACATAAAATTCTCTCATCACAACAAATTATATATTATAGAAAACCTTGAAAAGGGCCTATTCCATTTATAGCAAACATTTGCATTGAATGTAAAATGGCCAAACAAACTGTTTCACAAAAAGGAAGAAAAAGATGATTTACGAAAATTTGTCCTGAAATTTAATCTGGAAAGAAGACAGAATTGAATGTATTGAAAGGAAGACAGAATTGGAAGGTGCTGTGGATTGAATGTGGATACCTGCAGATCAATCACTGGATGAAGCTGTTTATAAATTGTTTTTTTAACTTTGTTTGTCCGGATTAGCCATGCGAGCGATTGAAGCAGATTTCTTTCATGTAAGGTTTATTTATCATTTTTTGTATTTCAAATGTAAAATAAATTTCTTTTACACAAGGTACTTTCTTTTACAGATAATTTGGCTCATTTTATATTTTTTCTTAATCCAAACTTTCATTAGCTCAGACAAATTAGAGCCCCAATTAATCCGGATGAATAAGTTTCTACCATAATATACCTTTAAGCTTAAATGCTTAAAAAGCTTTAAAGTTTGTCACTTAAAAATATTAACATAACTTGTCCAAATATGTAGGTATGTTTGAGAACCTGTATAATAATTTGAATTCATATATTATGATTGATTTAGAGTTTAGAAATATTTAAATCTATATTTCATCATTCATTACGAGTTACACATTCTTTTACAAAAACTTCTTTATATTTGGAAATGTGTTCCTCATCTCACACTCTTCTATGCTTTTATAAAATCATTATGAAAATTACTGATATGAAGGGTGATATATTGAACCATATTTTAAAGGGCTGTTGAAATCACTATGATTAATTTCGGTTCCTAATTCAAGATGGTAGGCGATAATAGTGGAGTTCAGATAATAAAATTTGAGAGCCCTACCTCCTCAATGTTTCCATATTACAAAAAGTTTTCAAGAAAGAAAGAATCTACATTTTATTGATATAGATGAGAAAAAAAAGATTACAACTTTTTTTTCTTTACCAATTTTTGGCGATTAGAAAAACTATCAGCATTTTGTAATCAATATGAATTAATCAGGAAGAAAGAAGCATTTCTGAATTATAATTACTCTTTTTTAATCAGGAAAAATAAAAGCCAAATTTGAATAGAAAATGCATTTCTATCATTGTTGGTTTTTAAGATATTAAGCCATTTTCACATTATAAATTAAATAACTAAATAATCATTTGTCCTTTGACTTTACATATTTACAATTTTGTACATATATAAAATTTTTAATTATGCTTATCACAGCATCTAATGGTGTTGATGTACAATTTGGAAATTAGTACAATAATACATATTTGATTAAATTATAATTTTGTATATTTATAAAATTAATTTTATTTAATTAATTATGATTATGACACACACCATTACCCTATCTAAGGGTGTTGATGTACAAATTACAATTATTGCAACAGTATATATCTGGTTCAAAATAGGAAAAAAGAAATATGAAATTAAACAAAAATAAATAACTTTGAACATATTTTAACGATGAATAAAGCATATCAATGAGCTTCGCCTTTTTTGCCTGTTACTCGCTTGAAGTCGCTCATGTTTGTGGTAGTAATTGGTGACCCAATGATTTCAAAATAGTCAATCTGAGTGGTTTCTTGGTTAGTTTGGTTATCTTTAACAAAAATTTGGATATTTTGAACATTTTGGAACTTAACGTAACGAAGATTTACAGGATTTCCTTGAAGATCTTCCTCAGTCAATCTGAAAAAGTCATCACATACAAAATTAAAATATTACAATAGCTTATTCGGACATTTGCCATGATTTGTGTAAATAAAAATAAATACACAACCTTTCGAGAGTATGGATCAACACCCGTTATCAATTGAAAAACTCTGAACATAACGATCTTGAAAAAGTCCAACATAGCCAAGTATCTTACGACTATGTTGGAAATTAAAATTAGTAACTTATGAAAGGAACACAGGGCTAAAACTAGGCCTGAGTGGTCAAAATAAATAAGACCACAAACGTGGTCAGGAAACATCACATAAGAAACACACTAAAACAAGAAATGAGAAACACCATACGATCACAGTTGAATTTGGTGTGTTATCATTCTTGTGTTATTGTGCATTTTCATCGACTTTTTTATTTTGACAGCTCAGGCCTAGTTTTAGCCTTGGGAACCTTTCTTAGGTTACTAGCTTTAGTTTTATTTCTAACTTAATCCTAGGATACTACACTATGTTGGCCCTTTTCATGTCTGTTATGTTCAGGATTTTTTCAATTTATAATGAGAGTTGATATATACTCTCTAAATGTTGTATACTAGTTTTTATAGACACAAAAGATGGCTGAATAAATTATAGTACAACCTGTGATATTCGGACGTTATTTGTGAGCGAGATAGTGGGTGGAAGGGATGGACAAGTCCTGGAAGGTTGTTTGCGCACCTAGTCTTTATCGGCTGCTGTCCAGACTTTATTTGTGAGCGAGATAGTGTACCAAATGGAAGGGATGGACAAGCAAACGAAAGTTGAACCTGGAATGTTGTTTGCGCCCCTAGTCTTAGTCAGCTGCTGTCTGCCTGCCACTTGCTACATACAGTCTGTAATTGCATTTTAAAGTGACAATGAGTTTCTAAACTATATGTCAGAAGTGTTTACCGTTGTTATCGTTATTGTTAACTGTTGTTACTGTATTTTATCTGTATTTTTAATTGTTGCTACTCTATTCTTTATCGTTGTTTTTTGCTAAAATGGCAGAGAGACATGGCTTCCAAAAAACGTGTGCAGTTTGTAAAGCAGATGATAATCATAAACTTTTAAAAATACTGATGTAGGCGTACTGTAATTAAAACTTTATAACGAATTTTACTTTTTATATTTTAAAGAGCACAGTGTAATGTACTATACTGTAAATAATTTATATTTTACTTTTTTAAATATTTTGTATACAGTATAATAAATTTTGTATACAGTATGTAGAATTAAAAGGTAGTTGAGGAGACATCACTCTTAAAGAAACATAACCTCAAAATTGATCATCTTAAGTTTTTGTTAGTTCCTTACATTGAGCCCTCTACTCCGTTAAAAATGACGGGGTTTTAAAGTTTACATACAAAAGAGTACATGCTAGGACCCCTTTTACTTTGTTAAACATTTATTCTAGAATTTTTTCCAACAAGCTGTTTGTTAGACACGTGATAGAACTATCGTTTGTGGTGTTAAAAAAAGTTAGTGGGTCACCAGAAGTCCAAGATCTAGAAGTCAACTAAAAGATTTTAATAAGAAGAGGGTGATGTGATATGTCGTCAAACACTGCGTTTTTACACTAAAAAAAAATAATAATAAAAATTAATGGTGCAATTGGAATTAAAAATGGATGAATTGTTATTAAATTATTTACTACAAATTTTTATTTCCTGCCAATCCTTTAAACTACACCTTTGCTAAAGGAGAGTCATATCCCATATGAAATGAAAGTTATTGTGTGAGGTTAATACATCAGTGCAACAAAGGACGATGTCTAAATATAATGGAAATTTTTAAACTAAAGATGAAATGAGAAAATATCATTAACCACAAAATATATAATGAATCAAAGTAATATTCTAAAACCTAAAAATGGTAAAGAAAAAACAAACATAAAAGCAAATATCACAAGAGGCGGAGCTTAGTGGTAAGGGGAGTGGCAAATATGTTTATACAAACAATTACTTAACGGACGAATCCAGTACTAAAGTAGGTCTCGAAGATGGAGGAATTACAAAATGTGTCTACAAATATAAATAATGAGACAATGTTAAGAGTGGGAGAAGATTAACTCAAATTAATTAAGTTAATGGGACTCACCAATCATGGTACTCACCCAACCTGTTCCTACAGTAGTGTACTGCACATCTAGTTTTTTGTACACATACAAATGCTGATACCAATAGAAACGTCTAAAAAAGATTCAATAACAAACACGTTCATTACTTCTGGCTCTTTAGCTATTTATAAGTGACCTTGTGATATCTGGATTTTTCCATATTCAGATTAACCAGTCGCCATATTAGTCCGGATATGACAGGTTGTACTGTACCTATATTATCCATTATTGCCCAATAACCTTAAAACCAAAAGAAAAAAGATTGTTTGACACAATATGTTTGATTAATTGATTTGTAATTTAAGATATTAATTGCAATTTTTGTATATTATTTTTCAACTTTTGTTTAACATGATATTATGGGGACTGGGGCATTGCCCTCCTCTGAATTTTGACAGAAATAATTTGGAAGCAAAGTATTTAGAAAAACTCCTATAATATATATTATATATATATATATATATATATATTATATATATATATATATATATATATATTATATATATATATACATATACTAATTATTAGTTACTGCGTCATTTTATATGTCATTTGAATGTAAGTGCATCCGGGTCGAGTTATTGCTTCCAGTTATAGTTACTGCTTCCATGGATGCAATAACTCATAATTCAAAACATGGTAAATATTTCTTTGCCGCTGTGAGATGCAGAATGGATATAAATGAATAAGGAGTAGTGCGCGCGCAACATTACTTTACGCAGGTGTTTGGATTATCCCCCACCAGTTCTATTTTTAGTCTATTATATTCCGCTTACACAACACATTAGCCCTGCCACAGTTTAGAGATTACAGTACAATGTACCGTATACATATACATTCAATTGCTTATTAAAGTTTGTTAAGAGTATTTGTTCTTTGTATACTTATGTTGATTAATACATTATAAACAAATCTTCTTAAATGCTGGGGAAAACGAATTTATTAACCGAAATTAAATAGCCTACAGTTATTGTTTAAGTGTTTAAAACGATTCGTAGTGTTTTATAACGAGAGTAGATCCATAATTAATTTCGAAATGTTGTGTATTATTAGCTATACGTAAATGATGACAAATGTTCTGTTAAGTAATAATACTTATATTTCTTAGTCTGTTCATTGTCTAACTTTCGTATATTTATAAAAAAAACATCTCTTCCTTCTCAATTATCGGATGAGTAAAGCTAATTTACCTATGTATGTAAATAAATCGTATTTTTGGTTCCTGCGATGATTGAGGAAATATTGTTATTATATAAAATTCAAACGGGATATTATAATCAATATCGACTCTATTATCACTAAAGAGTCCAAAAATTTAACGCCTATGGACGTTACGCCAGCTGAGTAACTCTGTTGCCAATGATATTGTTGGCATTTACTTTGGGATTAAGGTGTATTTTTCCAACTTAAAAAAAAATTAAAGGTTTTGGGGTCCATAAAATAATGTTTTCACATAACTACCTTGAACGATTTGGTTAAATTTTTGCAAATTTAGCCCCTTTTATTAAAAAAAAAAAAAAAAAAAAAAAAAAACTTGTCTGGGCCGATTTTCTTTGAATAAATCGGACAAATTGGGGAAAAAAGACAATAGTTTTTTGTTTTGTTTTTTTAATATAGGTAGGTTAACCATATATTGTAGTCTAATAATCAATATACGTAATCAATATCATTTTATCGAATCAATAACGGTACAACAAATTGGTAAGATTTTCATCTCCTCTGTAAATCCTTTTTGCATAAAGATGCGGAAGGAGGTTTAAAGGATTTATACTAGGGGCACCGCCCCCCCCCCCGTGGCCTCCTTGCTTAAATAAAAGTGCCTTCTTTCTTTTAAATAGAATTTCTCTTTTATAATACAAGACATAGGCTACACAAGAATTTTAGAGTTTTTCCTATGGCAAAAGAAAAAAATACAATGATCCGTGGACGGTTCTTACTAACAATAACGGACGTCCCTTGGCCAATTCACGCTCTTAAACTCGGACAACCATAGTCAAATAATTTACTGTTAATTCGTTGCCATAGATTCGGCCCCAGCGATAACGGTAGCCACCTTAGTGACAACTACTCTCCCATAGACATAAATACCCAGAGATACTTACCGGTATTGGTATAGTATCGTATTTTTTACGTTTGCAATTGTAAACATTTGTAGTTGCCATGCAAATAAAACAACAACAATTTGCATAACCAATTATTGATTAATACTGTTAAAAGTGTTAAAAACACATAAATTTGGTTACAATTAATAAATTTTTATTAAAGTAAAAAAATGTTATTTGAATGTGAAACAAGGTGGTTATTACTGACCTTGGTGGAGGATGGGGAGAGCTTATACAAAGGGCCGGTACAGTCCAAACGCAAACGAAACAGTACCAGCCAAAATTAATTTCGCCTTCGTAAAAATCACGATAGAATACCATTCCAGGGTTAAAATGGTAAGCGAATACTACACAGGTCACCCCTCCGTGTGCGCACCAAGCGACGGGCAGTGATGTATTCTTTCGACCGTCACAGCTGATGCAGGCAGCTTAGAGAACATTGGATTTTTTCTTTTGCCATAGGAAAAACTCAAAAAACATTCCCGATTCTGATATAACCTGTGTTTTATAAAATACAAAATCTATTTACAAACTACAGTTTGTCCAAACAGCCGTGAGCCCTGGAGGATTAGGGCGACCCTAGCTCCCCAACGCGCAGACATACTCACACGAGCGGCTTGGCCTACCTGCCGCTAATGGTTCTATGAATCACCAACTAGCCCTTGTGCTACAAAATAAAATTTTTCTAGATTTTAACTTTACTTAATTTTTACTCTAATTACTGAACTCTAAATATTATTTCTCGCAAAAATGAGTCCAAACACGGTACAATTGTGACAACTCTAAGCGGTTTTATGGTCAGTAGGTTACAAAATCATAAATTTGACTACTTAAAAATGATTATAAACATTTTATTTGAATTAGCACGATCACAATAACATACATAATTACAGTAATTCTAGTAGTGATTTCAAACGTATGCAAAAAAATAAACTAAATTAGAATCATTATAACAGTGAACGTATACTAAGAGTTAAATAAAAATAATTACAAATTAATTTTGTAATGTTACTGTACCATAACTAATAAACCAATAGAATAATATTATAAAACATAAAACTAATACAAGCATATTTACATAACCATCCTATGTTAAGAAGGCCTCTTCTAAAATTTCCAACGTACGCAAAAAAAAAAAAAATATATATATATATATATATATATAATCAGAATTAAGTGTGAGTCACGGCCGGAATTTAGCACTTTGTGTTTTACAACTATTTACGAGTAACAACAAACTAGTTTGTAGTGTAATTAGTAAAATTTGTTTGATGTTACTTAATTTATTTTTTTCATAGTTTCTTCCTTATCTAGTAAATTAATATTTCAAAATTTTCCTTAATTATTAATTTATTAAAAGTTAGAACTACGGCTAATTTTGCAAACAATGTAAGTCACCCCTAGAATAATTGTAAACAGTTTCCATGTTATTGATCTGATTACTATTACATTAAAGACGTCTGATTATTACAATATAAAATACGTGATAAAGGACCGGTTTTATTTATTTTCTCGTTTTTAAACTCACTAAAACCGCTTAGAGTTGTCACAATTGTACCGTGTTTGGACTCATTTTATCACTTATCACTGCGATCCAAATGGATCTTTTGTAACTACCCAATTAATTTTGTTTTGACCCTGCCAAGATTTAAGCTTTCTAAGAAACTTAAAATGGTTCTAGGGGACATGATTGTTACCTCTGCAATGGTGGGGAATGGAATGCTGAGGTAAAGTAGCCTTTTGCATGTTAGAGATTCACACACACACAAGCAGTGTTTAGCTGTTTCTTTATGTGTCAGGCAGAAGTGGCTTGTATCCACTGCAGCCTTCCCCATGCGGTTTATATGGTAATTCACTGGACAGTGTCGGGATAGAAGGACAATATCCGGTAATCCAGTAATCCAGTCTGGTGAGATCCAGTAATTTTTTAGCCTTTGTCCTTGAGTAGACTATAAACTCTTTGGCTTGTCTTGGACCAGGGTCGATGGTCTAATACTTGATCTTTTGATATTGTTCTCAGGTTTTCATTACATGAAGATATGTTTTAGGTACCCCAAAGAATGTTTCGGCCCCAACAAAATCAGCCTATGCATCCTCCTTGACAAGATCGATGATCTGCTTATTCATGTCCTGGCATCCAAAGTAAGGAGATATTGTTTGTTTTCAGTTGATTGATATTTGTAGACATCCCCAGACCCATCTGGAATCAAAAGTGTATGAACTGAGAGCCTTAAGAGCTGTCTGACTGTCTGATATTATATAAATTTGAGACCTTTTTTTATATTCTCTCTAGTGCAGAGCTCTATTGCATGTATCTCAGCTTGAAATATGGATGGAATTTTTCCTAGAGATCTGCTAAGGCTAAAATTTGGGTCTTTTATCCCCACCATTCATTCTGAATCTATCATTGTACCATTGGAGGGATCGCTCCATTAGTTTTGGTTCATTTTCTTTCCAAACTTGTTGTTCTGGGAAAAAGATTTTAAAATTCTTTTCAAAAGTTATTGTCTTGAACATTAAGTACGATTCTGTTGTGGTTAACTGAGTGGTATCTTGTTCTTGCAGGTTTTACAGCCAGTATTTTTGGCATTAGTCCCCTACTGCCAAAGAGCAACAGTGTATGTACACCTTTTCACCAGTAGGTTCATTGGTCGCACATCCAGAGCCACTTCCATGGCAGCGGTTGGACAGGTACCCATACACCTATCATTCCTAGGCAAGCCTGCCTTTGAAGCTTTGTCGTAGATTTTTGTTTCATTTTTGGCCATCATATTTCTGAAGCATAGGTGACCATGGGTCTAATTATAGCCAGGATATGACCAGTAGGCCATCTGGGTTTAGTCCCCAAGTTTTACCATTTAGGCTCTCATATTTAGGCATGCTCATATAGCCATTATTTCTCTTTTATTGGTTTTATCAATGTGTTAATTCAGGTGAGTCCGATGTAGAACTAACTACACCCAGATTTTACTTCTTTAGAAGCAGCAAATTCTACACCATCTATCATTAAAGTCTGAAGAATAAACAATTTCCTTTTGAAAGGAATAATGGTTGTCTTATTAGGGCTATTGCTAAGGTAATGCCCTCTTTTGACACCACCTTTGGACCAATAGAAGAGCAATCTGGATGAGGTCAGATACTTTAACGATGATTACCAGATTGTCAGCATATGCTATTACTTTAAAGCCTTTAGCATTCAGCAACCCAAGCAGTTCATCCATCACCAGGGTCCACATGAGACGGGAGAGTGCCCGTCCCTGTGGGCACCACATGACTGCCAACACTGTTTTGGACTCCCCACTCAAATTGGCTGTCATCCTAACATAAACTCATTAACATAGATCTGATATATTTAATTATATTGTGTTCAATTTCATATCTCTAGAGGTTAGGAGGTAGTACTGAAAGCTCCTCCAATATCTCAAAAGGCGCATAAAGCTATTGACTTGTCAACCTCCGCAACCTATTGTAGTGCATTAGAGGTCAATTGCCCATTTGATAAGCGTACTGAGCATTATAGAGTGAAGCCTAGTCAAGGGTTTCACTCCGTATGTGCTTGTCTAGTATTTCTCCATTGTTTTAAGAAAGTAGGATGTTGGGCTGATTGATCTGTATGACCTAGGCTCCACAGTGTCTCTTCTCCCGGTTTTTGGTATAAAAATCACCTTACTTCCATCCATCTCTTTGGAATATATGACAGGGAAAAATTAGCCCTAAACAGTGATTCCAATAGTTGCAGTAGCTACTCCAAGCCCTGCTGCAATAGGGCCGAAAAAACCCAATCTCCACCTAGTGATTCATATGGTTTATGGTTCCCCATTGCCCATCTAACCTTGTTTTCAGATTAGATGTTATTTTCCTCCAGTTAAGGAAACAAGGCACAAGATAATCTTCAATACTGTAGTGGTTTGTGTGGAATTAAACGTGAAAGAGCCGGGGAAATGTGTATTTAACAATTGACTCATAGTTTCCTCTGCACTCTCCCTCTAGGATCTATTTTATATCTTTAAGAAGCCTATACGGAGTGAGTGATCTTTACTTAAGGTCTTGTGTAGTGACCCACTGTTGGGACATTGTTTATTTCTTCACAGAACCCCTTCCATGTCCTTTCTTTTAGACTTTCTCAATTCCTTATTATATTCTGTGATGGCTGTCTCCCAGTTCCCATTAAGCTTTGCCCTGTTAAAGAATTTATGTACAACAGCTCTCAATTTGGAAAGCTTTATGTTCCACCAAGCAGTGGCGGCGATAAGAACCAGCGCCCCCCCTCAAGTTTGTTCATCCGGCCCCCCTCTCCCAATAATCTTCAAAAACATTATTATGGGTATTTCCACATAAGCTTGCACTTGGGCTTGGCGCGGCAGTGTTGGCGGGGGGTGGGTGGTCTAAGACAAAACCTTTCTGCGAATATTCCACTACTGCCTCACAACATACTAAGTTTTATTAGTTTTAACTACTGATGTAGACATCACTTAATAGAATTTCGTATTTCACCTATTCTAGCGCCTACACCGCTGTCGCCGCCACTGCCACCAAGGTATCTGTGCCTACACTCTTCTTTTGTTAACAGGGCACCTACTTTCATAGGGATTGATAATTATTGCTTGTAAGGTTTCAGCAGTTTTCTCTAGCTCTGTTTCCGTTTCTAGAAGGCTTTTAATTTGTACTAACTTAGATTGTTTTATATTTATCCCAATTGGTTCTCTTTGGATTTGGTTTTTTACTGTCTGGGTCGGAGTTGAATTAATTTTGAATTTAATGTACATGTCATCAGACAGTGTTGGTATATCTGATTCATGCCAAATAAGGATATTGTCCCCCTTAAGTCAAGTCTATTCAACCTTTATGTCCTGCTTTGTTGAAAGTAAGATTGTCCCCCCTCCCCCCTATTACTTATCTCTTGTCTCACCATAGTTACCAAGTCTTGTGTTAGAAACTCTGGAATAGGAAGAAATATGTCATTACTGTTTAATAATATAGCTGCCCCCTGTATTTCTACCATGTTATTGTCAATTAACTTACATTTTTTGGGTTAGACAATATAAAGGACTCTCTGATGTTTTCTACTTCGACCCATGGCTCTTGGGTTAGAGGTATATCTTCTGTGCATTCAGTAAATCACTTGCCGAGGAAGCTGTCCTGGCATTGTTGAGATTTATCTGAATGACATTCAGATTTGTTGGCATTTTAATTATTCTTATCAGGGACTTGGTTTGCCCCTGATATAGGAGTATCCATCTTCAGTTTAGTCTGTATTAGACCACTCCTTTGGTTTCCTTCTAACAAGTTATACCTGCCAGAATTTATCTTTGTGGCTGGTGATGGCTATTTAGGTTTTGTAACTTTAGAAGGAAGGAACTGCCAGATGCAGTACCCCAACCATTCCCATTTCTCGGACAAATCTGCCAGAAGCCAAGCATACTGTGAAAGCCTGCCACTATACCTTTGGAGGGAACTTCGGCTTGCGATACAGCGACAGCCGTCATATCCTTGCTTTGTGGAGTGGAACTAGGCTGACTAGAAGTTTCAGCTCCTTGGCAGCAGATCCGCCCCAAGGCACTGGCACAGGTTCCGAGGAGTCTTCTGCTATCGAACCAGGAGATTTACCAGTATTTTTCAGATATTCCAGTTTTCTTAAAATTGTTTTTCACTTTAGGCATGCAATTATGGAAAAAACTAGTTCTTAAAAAGTTTTGCTGTCATCCATGATTGTTTAACCATGTGTTTAAAACACTTTTAAAAGCTCTCGGCCTTTTGTATTTTCCAATGACGAAAGGAGTTAACTGATGGTCACCAGAAGCATTTGCACAAAGTAAAGCCATCAATCTCTTTGTTTTTCTTAAAACCCTTAGCACATTTTTCGTCTAGCCTGGTAGGGCTGAAGTGGCCAACAACACTACAGTAGGCAGATCTTATCCACATTGTAAATTTGACTTGGGGTTAAATTATGCTCTAAAACAATGGTGTTAAAAGTTCCAATGTATTCTTCAACTGCATTTTCATCAGACGATCTAGTTTCACTACTCACATCTAGCCTACGGATTCAATGGCAAACTTTAAATTTTTGAACCAACCGTCCAAAAATAAGGATTCTTTATCTGCAAATCCATCTTACGATGAAATTGTTTTGTCTTGTCAATTACCATAAGGCTGGTCACAGGTTTACTTTGTAATCTTAGTGAACTGAGCCGAGTTAATAAAATAGTCTGTTTCAGTTTAGGATTTTTAAACGTATGTCTAGACTCAATAGTTTTTCCGTTACAGCCTGAACAGCAAATTTGTTTAGTTTTTTTTTTATATATAAATCGTTGATGACCCTATAGTATAATCACATATAATGCAGTTTCTGTTTTCACCTTTTTCAAGAAGTTTGACTCTGTCCAGTTTTTGCTCCATCATAAGAGTCGCTGGTTTATGCTTATTACTTGTACCGGTGGAACAAATTGGCTTAGAGAACATCTTAACGTATAGTTTTCACGGTGAAGTATAACTAGATTTAATAATGGTAAACTAATATACACAAAACTTATTAACAAATAATATAACAGAAAACAACAATTACAACAGAGTTATGATGATGCAATGCGTTTCTAGAATGACATCATACTGAGAAAATGGCGGCTAGTGACCAAAGCCGAGACACACCTGTTGCAATATTTACCGAGCAGGACCGAGGTGTGGTGGATTATAAAACATGCCAAACCATGGGATAGCGGATTATAGAGTGGATATAGTGTTGTTAGTAAAACATAGGTATGAGTAGTTATTGTTTTGTGTGTTTTATTTTAGTGAGGTATGTGGGACACTTAATACCATAGTAATATTATGGAAGTAGACACGTGAAAAAAATGGGAAAGAGTAATTCATAGTCAGTCAAGTGAAGTAATGTATTATTTATAATTTTATGAAAAGGAAGATACAAGAAGGTCTGATAATGTTACCACTTCAAAAATAGTAGCTGACTCCTTTATAGTAGGTTATCATACATAATGGAGTGTATTTCATAGTAGTAGGCTATACAGCATATACTAAAGAAAATAAATCCACTGAGAATACTCATCAATTCTTCATAAACAACAGCTAAAAAAACAGAAATCCGAAATAGATGGATTTGAAGTGATCATAGATGCATAAATGAATTTCACAGCATGCACAGAAATAGTCACTGAACCCTTCATAGTAGGTTATCATACATAATGGGGTGTATTTCATAGTAGTATACAGCATATACTAAAGGAAATAAATCCACTGAGAATACTCATCAATTCTTCATAAACAACAGCTAAAAAAACAGAAATCCGAAATAGATGGATTTGACAACTGTTCGTAGATGCATACATGAATTTCATGACATGCATAAAAAATGACCTACAGTAAAAAAATGTGCTTCCTGTATTGAAGGAAATATTTGTTTTAGGAAAGGTTTGTGGTCTCTAGAATATTATAAAAAGTTTGGTTTAAAACGGTAGAAGTTTTGTAATAATAGAAAAATTTTAATTGGAAAAGCAGACCACCGAAAGATTTAGGGATGAGAAAAGAACAATTGTATAAAAAGATGAAACTTATTTACATTCATCATACATTAAATCGCACTCGTGAACAAACGACTCAAATGTAGACCCTCATACTCCCATTCTCAGGGACAATATACCATCAATGTGCATGCTGGCAAGGAACAAGAATTAATCAAAGAAGCATTATTAATGTTTAAGTATAGAGAAAAATGTCGTGACCATCACAACTCCTTGAATTATAAAAATTGGTTAAAGGGTAAGTTAATTCCTAATCTTCCATCCAACTCAGTTTTTGTCATTGACAATGTGTCATATCAAAACACACAGTTAAACCCATCTCGAAATTCTAACTTCAAAAAATCTGATATAATCACATAGCTTCAAAAACAATATACAGTATCTTACCATGATAAAACGTTCAAACCAGAATCGTATTCACTTATTAACTTAAGTAAAAACAGAACAAAACATATGAAATTGACTCGTTACTTGAAGAATGTAGTTAGTGTAAGCAGACATTCACCATCCCGATTTGAACCCCATTAGATGAAAATCATGTTTCTAAAGACAATACATTTAAAGTGGAGAACTGCATTAATTGGGCTAAGGATAAAATGTATATGATAACCCAGATGATTGGCTAAAAAGGTGTAATCATGCTGAAAAGAATGAGGATGAATATTTAAAAGTTGGAATCTGTTATTGAAAGAATAATTGTCAATTTAGCTGAGGACAGAAGATGCAGTAGTAGTGATAGTGAAGATAGTGTTAGGAATTATGAGATAATATAAAAATTTAGTCTTTATTCTAAGTCCCAATGCAATCCACAAAAAGTAGCTTGTTTTTTCATCACTGCTTGTATTTCTATAATCAAACACCCAAGCACTTACCTATTACTAGATAAGTTAAATTATACTTAAATGTTAGTTATCAGGGAAAAGAATTTTATATTTTACCCGGTAGTGAAGGCAACAAATAGTCTTTTGTTTGCTTTATATAATTATTCATTGCATGTTATGTTTAGACAATTTAAATATAGTAATTGAAATGGTGGTTTACTAATGTTTTACTTGCTGAAAGAATAAAGATTGAAGCAGTGACATAACTTTATTGATTGCCACCCCCGCAGCTACAAGAATGGCACCCCCAAAAAACGAAGTCGCAACTTGTCAGCTTTTGATGACCCCTCTTCAACCGTAAGCAATCCCACCCCATGGTCTTATAAGCAACTACTATTTGGTAGTAATTAGACATTATTTTTACTCTAAATTGAAATGAAAGTAAATTAATTTAAGTATAGGACATTCTTTATATAACCAAACTATCTGTTGGTAGCATTGTAGTTAAATATGCCAATGCTATGAAGTATCATATTCAAAAGAACATGCAAGCTTTAAGTTTAAAAAAAATTATCATCTATAAAAGGGAATGAAAAACTGCAACATTAAACATCTAGGTTTATTATTTTTAAAAACCTTGTAACTTGTTATAATTATAATTAATTATTTAAAACCTTTTCTTTTCTTCATGTGAAAATATTTGTCTGCTAATGTGTTAAGATCGATAGCACAAGCTCGAACTCAGTCTGGAGTTCGACATTGTATTCCTCAAATAAGTCTTGATAAGTTTGGGCGGGGTAGCACTATTGTTAACTGCTAGTAAACAGATTGCTCAATCGTAATGATTACGGTTTCAGACTTATGATCCATAGTTATATTATTTATGGAACAGTTTTATTAAGATATCTTAACAAAATGTTGTTCATTGTAAAATTTATTTTGATGGTACAGTAGTGTGTTTACTACATTTAATTTTTTTAATTCCTTTATATATATTTTTTTACGCCACTGGATTAAAGTTCCACAAAAACAAAATAGAATCACAACTACTGTACAAGGAATGTGTGTTTTTGCCGTTCTGTCTTTGGCACCCTCTTTGTTTACTTCTCTGCCACTAGCCTAATTCACCACTTGCTCAGCTACCTACTCTTCCTTCAGGTTTCTTCACGCAACAAATGAGATATATTTAAATAAAGCCTAAGTTTGCTTCACTTGTGCCATAAACTTGTAAGAGTAAAATCATATTTTTTGAAATTAAGTCTTTGATAATAAATAGTCTTTAATAATAAAACAAGCTTCAATTTTGTTTTTTTGCTAATTATTCCTGAACTGCAATTATTTGTTACTTGCAATCTGGCAGACTGTTTTGGGTTGTTAATATCTATATTTTATCAGCCATTTTCAAGTGTTATGCTGGGTTTTCCCGTTGTCTTAGTTTAAAATCACAAATTACGACCACACGACACATAACAAACACACAAGTTCTTTAAACATTTAAAACATGATGCAGTAGGCCCACTGTCACAACGCGTACTCAGTACTGGAGTACTCGTTGTGACAGTGGGCCTACTGCATCATGTTTTAAATGTTTAAAGAACTTGTGTGTTTGTTGTGTCGTGTGTTCGTAATTTGTGATTTTAAACTAAGACAACGGGAAAACCCAGCATAACACTTGAAAATGGCTGAATAGCCGAAATGGCGTTAGTGATATAACTACAGAAAAATATAGACTATTGTGACGGTAAGTCTTATTAATATATCTAATTATATATATATATATATATATATATATATATATATATATATAACCAAAAACTTACGACAATTTACAGAATTTTGAATTTTTTTTCCATTACTGTTTGTTTTAAAATGTATTATTTCGGTTTAGTCTGGATTCAGAAGAAGCCCATTTTCTGTAAACCAAGAATCTAACTCTTCTAGTGATTCAACTACTACATTGTTCAAAGTTTCAAAAAATTTTGCTTGATAACTGCTGTGGTGTCATCTGCAAATAATATTAATTCTAAATTTGTTGCCGGTGAAAGATTATTTATATAAACTAAGAACAATGGTCCCAGTATGGATCCCTGTGGTACCCCAAATTTGACATAATCCAATTTAGATAGATATCTTTCACTAGCACTGTATAAAATAGTCCTTTGTCTTCTATTCCGTAAATTAGATTTTATCAAAGATACAAGATTTATATTAATACCACATTTCTTTATTTTCTGAAGCAATAGAGAATGATCCACACAATCAAATGCCTTGGACAGATCACCAAAAATACAAGGATACAAAGAATTAATACTGTGTTCTACATATCATATCCAGTAAAACGTTGTAATTTTTTTAATTAATCAACCGAACTGAATCTTATGGTCGTGAGCACAACTCATTCAATAACTCATTGACTGTTATTTAGTTGCTAAAAAGATTTTGGTTTTAAAAACATTGATATTAAAAAAATCACCATACCAGACAGCACAAACATACTTTCATGCAGACAGCACATGCTCAGTACATTCTTTAAGAAAATGCAGAATGTGAAAAGCACATCCTGGAATATTCCAGAATATGCCTGGCATATTCCTGGTATATACTCAGGAAAAGTGAACGACAGCGCTCACAAGGTGCCTGGGACATGCATGAATATTCTCAGAACGTACTTGGCACATTCCGCCTTTTCTCAAAAATAATCGTATTATTTTTTTCCTCATCATAACCTGGGCACGTTTTATGATCACAATATGAACTATGCACATGCTACACTTCTAGAGGACATGCCTAGCATATTTTGGGCACATTCAAGTCAATATGATTTTTACACATTATACACACATGCTGGGCACATTTGACTATCTTAATATGATGAGCTACACACACATTCTACACACATGCTGGGCATATGCTACACTTGTATAGAAAATGCCTATAGAAACTCTAACTTTGCTAACCACCTTTTGGACTCAGGTCATAGTTTTGATCCGAAATTGAATGTTAAACTCTTACATACAAAAAATAAAAGCAATAGATTAAATAATTTAGAATGTTTAGAAATAAATAGATCTATTTCACGTAGGCCTATTTTCAACTTAAATGACCAAATTGTATTAAATTCTTCACCCCTTCTAAAACACATCCTAACATAGTTCATCAACCTTTATCTACCTGCTAGGTCATTCTCCCTACCCTTCCCGATTTCTCTATTAGTATTGTATATAGTTTCCTGTTACTTGTGTGTGTATAAATAGTTGTCAATACTTGTATATTATCAGTTGTCTGATGATGCCGCAAAGCGAAACAATTGTAGCTCATTTATATTATTAAATAATTTTTGAAACTAGCTTTTTCGCTTTATTTTATTCTTGTATATAGAAGATGTCTAGCATACTCTGGACACATTCATGATCTTAATATGAAACTTGTATAGAAGTCCCAGAACTGGACACAATGAGATCCAGTTCATAAAGCTCTAGCCTATATATGTAGTATTTAATACTCCATGTATATGTATGTATGTCAACATTTAGTATGTCGGTATAGTCGCAGTTTATTCCGCCTAGACAACTTAATGTACAGAGTGACAATTCATCATTCATCAAGGGTTGGTTGCACACACAAAATAATTCCATATTATTATTAGATATAGGTGATTAAAATTTGTTTAAATCTTGGCAATTAATACAAACTTATATCAAATACTGTAGTTTTTTAAATAAGAAATGGCTATTTAAGTTAATAACATTTATTGAATTTTGAAACATTGTATGACTTTATACAAATTTTGAGATGTATTTAGGGCCTAGTTCTATTTAATAAATCCATGAAAATAAGTTTAATTAGCCATAGTTGTCATAATATAATTTTATACCAGTCAAAATGCATTAAATGTTTAGACTGTAAAACATCACAGTTTAGAAACTGTATAAATATTATATTAAAATACATTTTACCATAGGCCTACATATACAGAAATATCAAAAAGTGTCTTTCCATGGTCACGCTGAAAGTAACTAAATAGAATAAAATTACTTGTATCTTCTATAGTTTAATTTGAAAAAAACATACTTTGACAAGTTGGTTCAGGTTAGCTTTCTATTATACTTATTTCTATCTAATGATTACAGATAAAAGTAAACCGTTCAATTAGAACACAACAACCTTTGTTGACTATTATGTATAAACAGTTGCATAAAATTCCTTTTTTTATAGAAAACATATACAGTATTAATATATATCCAAAGCTAATCTGACCTAACATACCACAGTATATTTTAAAGTCAAATGCTAGTTTTGTAGCTATCGATCCTAATTTTATTGGTAATAGGACAGTTAAGCTTGACCCCGCCTTATTGTGTAAAAGACACAATACTTCACTTATCCCTTTATATATAAGGGATCTATATACTTTACTGTTGGCGGAAATCAATTATAAACAATATACAAGTAGCCTACAACTTAAGAAATTACCAAACCAAAAATGTTTATAAGAATAATTAACCTTGAAAACTTTAGCCATAATTTTCAGGCAATCGCCAGATAGACTAACAACTGTAATACAACATCGCCAGATTATTTCTATCTGGAAATAAGAAGTGCTATATATATATTTAACAACTAAAACTAAAAATATACTGTGATCGCATATGTTTTATGTATAGAATAAAATACTTTAGCAAAACGCCAATATGGCTTATTTATTTGAGACCAATAAATTTATTATTTCACAATGATGTTACATTTAACTTGGCAACGTTAATCAAGTTGAGTTTTTATTGTGTCTTTTCATAGCATTTATTATTGTTTTTTGTGCAAGATCATTTTTAGTTTTTCACTTTTTTGGTAATGAATTAATGACCACCACTAATTGTATTTAGATTTTACAAAACTATTTAGACCAACAACTTTGCAATACATATAATTTGCTGAGAACATGTTACAAGTTTTGGTAAATATGTAGTGTTCCTGTTGTTGTGATTTAATAGCAAAATTTATGTAATTTGTGTTCTACCTACCTCCTTTTGCAACAATTAGATCATCCTTTATTATTCAATTCACTTTTGATTTACCAAAGTCCATTATTTCTGTCGAACGCAAGATATTTAAAAGGACAATATCATGGGATTTTGAGGTTAGATCAGGATATTGATGTTACTACTTATGACAACTTGTGAATCTATTGTATGTCTCATCCCTCGATATTTAAGTTCATCCGTGTAAGTTGGTCTGTTTAGAGATTTGTGAAACTACCTAACCAGACCTAGTTAAAGAACTACAGGTCTAGGAAGGTCAATATTTATCCTTTACTAGGTCTGGCAAAGTAAACAATTACCAATGATATAGCCTATATATATATTCACCTCCAAAACCTAGTTTTCATGATTCTTAAATCATATAGCTTAATAATATTAACCTGTGAAATGTATTGTAATGCACATTCACCCTATAAAGTCATTTCACTATGCATAATCTATGAAACCTAGAGGCATAAAGCAATTAAGTTCTTTAGAGTCATGAAATTTCGAATGTTGCTTATTTTTAAGTGAAATAGGCCTAATGTATTGTGAAACATTAAAAGTGTAGGGCGTAATAAAGGATTATCTAACTGTTCCAACAAAAGGTGTGTAGAATATGAATTGCATAAATTTTGCTAGTAAATCGTAAGGACAGTAAGACTACATACTTAACCAAATTTGATCAATATGGATTTTACACATTTTGTTGAAAAAATAGTCCTGTTATGAACTTATCAGAAGATTTGTAGGTTTAGCCTAAGTTATCAATATTAGAATTCCACATTAAAATAACAGGCCTATAGGACTGGGTAAAAGAATTTATTAGATTATTGTAATTAAGGTTATGCCAACTGTTATTTGAAAATGTAAGCCTGGCAGTTAGATAACCTTAAATATCACCTTAACACAGACACACTTTACTATTGACAACAGCTAAAGAAAGTATTCACAAAGTACACTAATTTATTTATTTTCATGATCTTGTATCAATGAAATCTGCGTTCATAAACACCATACTAAATTCAATAACAAACATTAACCAAAACAGTAAAACAGATGGAGTAGAACGATTTTGTCTTCTCTTAACATTTTCTAAATTTTGCTTGATTATTTTGGTCACAGGGTCACAGGGGCGTACTTGCATTGCACAGGTTCAATTAATAACTTTCATGTCTTGGCATTTGTCAAAATCATAGTACAGTATATACATGTATGACAGAAGTAGTTAAATTGTACTGGAAGCAGCCACATAATTCGACCTACGTAATATATATAAATATATTCGTAATATATCAATTGTTAGAATCTACCTCCGGAAGCAGTTATTAAGGATTCACATAGATGGAAGATGGAAGCAGTATTTATTAAAATTTACAGATGAACAAATGAAGAGTATAAATACATTTTATGGAATATAAACATCATACAGTGCATTCTAGAAATATACTCCAATGGGAATAAACCCGTGAAAATAAATTTAATAGGATATATTCCACTTCTAAAGTGGAAGCAATAACTCATAAATTTTTAATGTGAAGCACTTACTAATAAATAATATAAATATATATATATATATATATATATATAACTCCTATATATTTGTTTGAATAAAAAGAACATTTCTTAGTTTTTGAAAGAAACAAATTGTATTTTCATTTTTCACTTGGCATATAGAGAGAAACTATTGTGATATAAGAGAAATATCGAGTTTTTTACAGAAATATCTATTTTGAAGTCCCCTGCCATCTATGCAATGTGTTACAAGCCTCATATTTATAGGTGCGCCAATTTTCTATCTACTCATGTTGGTACAGCCCAGGAATGACCTTGACTTCTTGTTCACTCGCCGCTGCTCCCCTTGAATAGCAAGCTTTTTTTTTTTTTTTTTTTTTTTTTTTTTTTTTTTTTTTTTTCAGCTCACAGACGAATGTGGTTTAAACGTTCTCTTTTAATTAATAGTGAAGTATTAAAATTAATTCCATATAAATTTATCCACTACAAAAGTTTTAAAATATATATTATAGGGTTTTTATGAAATTACATTTTGTAGCCTACTAAAATACTTAATACTAACTACACATAACCTATATTAACAACTACAAATTTTTATATATGAGTGAAGTTATTTTAATGAATTTAATTGTTGGAATCAGAAGGAATGTTCAATGTCAATTTGAATGGTACTTCAATAATAAAATACTCACATTCTTATTTTACATATGAAAATATATAACCAAAAATGGTGAATCACATTTACTTTCAATTATTATAAATAAAAGTTCAATTAATTTATTATCATTTATAACTTTCTTGTTGCATAACAATCTGTACAATCTTTTTATACATTTTAAAAATACACAGCTGGTTATTTAAATATTTCATTTTTATAAATGTTATTTCCCTAATAAAACTTCTTCTTTAGAAAATATACTAAGTTTTACATTCATCACTTAACTTTTTCACAATTTTTTTTTTTTAATTACGCTTTGGTCCTCGCTCCTCTACAACTGAACTGTTACTGATGTATTTTTGCGACCAGAATGGAACAAATTTATAAATAACAACCAATAGAATGAGACAATGAGGTTGTGCGTGGGAAACCATAGCCCGCCAAGACTTGGGAAAACACCGTCCAGGATGATTCTTAATGTCATGTCAACCTGCCATCAATGCTAAACTAAGACTCTTAACCCTTACAGTGCGGCTAGCGCCTACTGACGCGGCACTGCCCACTGTCACTACGCGGCTAGCGCCTACTGACGCGGCACTGCCCACTGTCACTACGCGGCTAGCGCCTATAAGCGTGATCGCTCAATCGTCTGCCAATACTGCGCTGTATTTCGTAAAATATCCGATAGAGTGCATAGTAATGTTGCTTTTGTCTATTTGGACCCTCTAAACCAATATGGCGACTATTTAGAAATATTTTGTTATCGTTAATGGTTGCCTAGCAAAAAAGACTAGTATTCGTTCGCTCCCGTACTGCTTTTTGCGCCTATAAACGCGGGCTACTACGGTCAGTTGTTTTAGTGTTTTCACTCTCGCTTGCATTTGTTGTTGACGTCTATTGAGTGTGTTGAGTGTTGTGTGTTTATTTACGTCGAGTTTTGACGGTAAATAAATATAAATATTTTGTTAGTTTTGTCTTTTTCTGGGACTCTTATTGAATGTGTATATTTGATATACACTGTAATGGCTCATCCAGACGATCCTGATTTTGACGAATTTGTAAATGGACTTATAAACGCATCGTTTTCTAGTGTGGTTGACTTTCATAACCTAGAACAAGAAGAGGCTGAAAATGTAATTTTACACAATATTAGTGAAAGTGAAGTTGATAGTTCTAGTGAAAATGAAGAAAATCAAGAAGTAGGGTTAGTTCCAAGACGTAGGCCTATGGTTAGGCCACAGAATATTGACACTGTGTCTTCAGATGAACAATGGTATGATGTAACTCACAATGATCCTGGGCCAAGCCACACAATTCCGATCTACAATGTAAGTAAGGACTGTGTTTACCTACTAGTTTTGATTCTGAATCTACACCTATGGAGTTTTCCAGTTTATTTTTCAACGACACTCTGTTGCATCACATTTGCAATGAAACAAACATGTTTTCCCAGAAGAGGAAAAATGAAGCAAATTCACCTCATGCAAGAATAAAAAAATGGAATGAACTCACTATAACCAACCTAAAGGCTTTTTTAGGTACCATAATGAACATGGGTCTTATGCCTTTACCAGACATAGAGTCATACTTTTCAACTCATTGGGCTAGAAGGATTCCTTTTTACCGTGATGTTTTTACTAAAGATCAGTTAGTTCCTCAATATTTTTTATATAACTTACATTTCAACCACAATGCTGAAGGACAAAGACATACGCCTAAAGGGTTTCTAATTAGGCCTATTCTTGGCCACATGAAGGAAATGTGCAAGCTCTTCTATACACCAGGAGATCGAGTGGCAGTTGATGAGAGCACCATTGCATTCAAGGGTAAAGTTTCCTTTCGGGTGTACAATAAGAACAAGCCAACCAAGTTCGAAATCAAAGTGTTTGTATTGTCGACATGTGAAAATGGGTACATATTTGATTTTATCCCATACTTAGGGAAACAAGAACTGATTCCTAATTCTTCACTACTCAAAACTACCCAGATTGTAAAATCTCTAGTAGAATCTGTTGTGTATGAGGACCCCAACAAGGGGACTCCATGTTTATACCGATAGGTATTATACCAGTCCTGAATTGGCCACAGAGCTAGCGAAAATGGACTGTTTACTCACTGGAACTGTGATGACTAACAGACAGGGTTTACCTAAGGGCCTCAAACAAAAGCAGAAACACATGAAGAAAGGTGATTTATTTTCAAAAAGGAAAGGAAATACTTTGGTTGTGACGTGGAAAGACAAAAGAATAGTCACTATGCTAAGCACCAATAACAAGGGAAGTAAATCTAACATGACCAATGTCCCTAGCAGGTGGCCAAATCTACCTGACACACCTAAACCAAATGTAGTGCTAGAGTATACTAAGCATATGGGTGCAGTCGATCGGAGTGATCATCTTATATCATCGTACCAGTTTCTGCGAAAATCAAGGAAATCCTTCTTCTGGCTTTTGGAAGTGGCATTGATAAATGTCTACATATTATACAAGACAATGCAAGAAAAGGACAACAAGAAGCCACTGTCTCATTCTGCCTTCAGGTATTCTATCATCTCGGACTTGGTAGCAGATAAGATGGCGGAACCAGCAGCAAGGAAGCGAGGGCGGCAACCACAAGGTCCACCAGAGCAGCGACTTGATAGGAAGCAGAACTTCATGGGAAGGAAAAAGAAGGCAGTGAGATGTGTTGTTTGTGCCAAGAAAGGTGTAAGAAAGGAGACTATTTATTTTTGCAAAACCTGTGACTCTAATCCAAGTCTTCATCCTGATGACTGTTTCGAGGAATTCCATACAAAACAAAATTATGGCTAGAAGTAAGAAATTAGTGAATCCCTTAGGGTGAAATTGTCTTTATTTAGCCTATGTAGGTTAGGTTAGGTTTACTCTGATTTATCCATTGTTAGCATTATGGTTTTTATTTTACATTGTAAAACATATAGGCCTCTGTCTCCACTGTGTATTTTGACAAACATTACATTTTGAATTTAACTGTAACAGCAGTAACTACTTGTTGAAACTCCATAATAAGGATGAAATAAGCACTAGGCTATAGTTTCAAATGTATTTAATATAAGTTATTAAATACATTTGAAACTATAGCCTAGTGCTTATTTCATCCTTATTACATTTTGACATAGTAGAAAAAAAATTTATTATAGCATTATTAAATGAAAATTTATAACATTTCTGTTGTCTACTTAACTAAAACTACCTAAATCTAAAAAAAACATTGAGAAAATATAATTTTTACTTTTTTACAGTAAATGAGCGTACTATAGTATTTTAACATAGCGCTTTAAGGGTTAAAAGACCATCAAAATTTCGAGCCAAGCCTTCAGCTCGAGCTTGAGTTTTAAACAATGACCGCAAAATTATCAAGCCCAGCTCGAATGTTTGAGTTCAAACATGTTCCGAGCCAATGTTCAATTGACTCAGTGTTCCGAGCCTGGTTCAATTTTACGAACTCGGCACGGTTTTCCGAGTAGGTCTTGCTTTTACCAGTCTGCCTTGGTTTCTGAATAAGGCGTAAACTGATGAAATACTACAAAATACACAATAAAAAGTGAAATAATAAATGAGAAAAAAAAAGTCAAAATGATATTGGAAATAGAATTGATATCGGAAATGAAACGAAACACACAGAAATGATATTTATCTTTAGTTGCTCTTCTCATGAGAAAAAACAAATTTTTATTAACATGTGTTGTTAGTTGTTAAAGTTATATCAGGAAACTTCCTGGTAACTACCAGGAGAAAGGAAGTAATCTGATTTAGTGTTGTCCCCACTTGTCCGATTCAAATGTGACGACTAAATGTCAATGCGCATCACTGAAGACATAGAGAAACCAAAATCTTTCCGTTTTATAATAGATTTATAACAACAGCCAAAAAAGAAAATCCGATTTCAAAATTATAACTTGCAGAAAAATTGAATTTATATGTTTATGTTAAATTTCAAGAAAACAGAAATTAAAAATTCATGTCGTTCATCCAGTAGTACATGTAGGCATTAATTAATATTGTCAAATTGGTTACCATGGGCCCTTTTATAAAACCTAAAAAAAAAAATCACGAGAGGTTGTATATATAATAGAACATTACATTATTGTTAGAAGGGACGTAATAAAAAATAAAAAACGTGTTTTCGTCGAGAAAGCGAATAGCTCAGGTAAAGCAGCGATGTGGGGGGAGAGGTGAAGAGAAATAATAATTATAGGCAGGAAATGAACTTTACTGATTCTAAGGAATATAAACACTAAGTAGAAAGCTTTACTTAAGAAAATAAGATTGAATTATTAAGTTATATTTGTAACTCTTAGTATTTTAATATTTCATTACAAACAAATCATTCAGAGTTTGGGAGTGGTGATTTATCTGTTTGGCTAAATAAAAGAAAATCAGTCTGGTAAAAAATTTAAATTTTTAACAAAACAAAACTAGTGCCTTACTATAGAGAAAAAAATATACACATTTCGTGAATAACTACCCAGTGTGAATTATGGTATAATATTTTATATAAAATAAGAATATATAACAGATAATTCAAAATATCGTATAAGAGTAAAATTATAGATTGAGAATAGGGGAAAGTTTGCTATATAATGAACGAAACAATCCTGAAAATACAGAATTCAACAAATGTGGACAACATGAGACTTTTCCAACACCTGGAAAACCCAAAGACGGTTAATTAAAAAAGTAAATATTGATAACTTTCAGAAAAGCGTGTTACGAAATATAGTTGATAATTTCCACTTACAATATAACAAACTACTGTGTTCAAAATCACTAAAACAGTTTTAAGAACCGAACACCTAGAACTTGGATTTAATTTTACGTCTGAAACCTTGCGCAATAATCTTAGAAATATGGGTTTCCGGTGGAGAAGAACTGATGACAATATAAGTTAATTGAGAAAAATAACATATGATTGAAAAGAATTAATTATTTAAAAACTTGAAGGGTTATCAATAATTTCTCCTGACAAAACCTACGTTCACACTACTCAAGTTAAATGTCTTTCATGATCTCGAAAAGTGGTTATAAAAAAAAAAAATTTTAGAGGAAAGGTTAACGAAAACATAAATTCTCCTTCACTCACTAGCATATCTACTAGCAGCTTGTTTACCTCCACTACATACCCTCATTTCCCGAACCTGTGCAGACTTGTTTGTTGTTGTACTACAATCTAATTCTCTATTTTAATATAGTTTCGATTCGAAAAAAAGATGAAAGAAGCATAATGTTGGGTGTTTGTGTGTGACAGAGAGAGAGTAGACAAGGTTTAAAACAGAGCAGTAGAGACGGGGGCACTTAAGAACCAAAGTGGTGAGGGTAACCAAAACCCAGCCCTTAACCCCTCCCCTCCGCCCATGCCACGCCCCTTGCCCCTCCCCATCCGCCATTTTTGGACGTGATTTTGTGACGTCATTTGGAGACGCCATTTTGTTGCTCTTTCCTTTTCTCTGCTACCGTTGTTGTCGTTACACACCTTTCCATGACGTCAGACACTTAACTTTTTTTCCCTAGTGGGATTCGAATCTGTAAAGTTCGGATTTGAAGGCAGACACACTACCGACTGAGCTATCTTGCATAGTATTACTCTTTGTATATTTAATGCAGTATATAAGTCGCTATGTTTGTTGTTGAATTTTGTTACCGACAACACAGTCGTTTACATTTTAGTCGGTATTGTTTACATTTTAGGGAACCAGAGTGCATCACCATATTGGCTCGATTATTACTCGTTGTATATAATGTAGAAGCCGCCTGATGTCGAATTTTGTTACCGACAACACAGTCGTTTACATTTTAGGGAACCAGAGTTCACCACCACATTGGCTTCATTATTACACATATTTATTGTAGAAGCCACCTGTTGTCGAATTTTGTTACCGACAACGCCATCATTTACATTTTAGGGAACCAGAGTTCACCACCACCACATTGGCTTGATTATTATGTATATTATTTAATGTAGAAGCCGCCTGTTGTCGAATTTTGTTACCGACGGTATCGTTTACATTTTACTGAACCAGAGTGCACCACATTGGTTTGATATCCACCATGAATGGGGAGGACAGTACACTTAGATACGTAATGTTAAACACAAACGACGATGTGATGGAGGTCGGGTACCTACTCCGTACCGTAAGGTGTAACTAGTTTTTCGCGATTGCGAAAAACTCGCGTACGCCTTACGATACAGATCTAGCTTGTACCTCTAGGTTAAGGTTGCTCTGAGGTAATGTGTATAAGGTAATAACATAACAAATCCATATTCAAAATACATAGTAGTGTCCACAGCCAGCATAGCACCGGTACAGAGGTTCCTCCGTTGGCTATCAGGGTGTAGCACCGGTCAATACCCAACATTTGTACTTCTATGACAAGTTGACTCACACGAGACTGTGTTTAAGGTGTGTGTGTGTGTGTGTGTGTGCGTGTTTTATTGTGGATGATGTTTCATACTGTTTTTGCAACCTATTTACCAGCTAAATTATCATGTAAGGAACCGATTTACCAACCTATAGATAACATTACCAACCGATTTACCAACCAAAATATACTTTTAGCAACTGATTTACCAACCAAAATATCATGTTAGCAACCGATTTACCAACCCAAACATCCGAATAGCAACCGATTTACCAACCAAATATCATGTTAGAAACCGATAATCTCCGGAATTTGTCTTCCAGAGATTTGTCTGCAGCCATTTTTGCAAATACAGACCTGTCTTTGCTTCCCCCTCTCTCGCTGCCTTCCATTAACCCTTAGCACGCGTATGATGGGATTTCACGTAACCCTCAACTTGACTGGTAATGCGTATGACGGGTATCTCGATTCAACACTATTTGAATTCCGCAGGTATTTTTAATTCGTTTAAAGTCCAATAGAGTGCAGGGAAATGTTCTATTGGTATAATGTGACACTCCCACTTTGGTATTTGTTCTCGATCACCTGTCGTTGGTCTTTATTTGGTTGTTATAGCAACCAGGCGCAATTTTGTGATCTGCCCCAGCATGTATAACATGATTTCTTGTTCTACTACGACTGTCAGTTGTGAAATGTTTTGTGTCAACGTTAAAACTGCTATAGCTGTTCATTGTTGATTTGTTTAGGCCGTATTATTGTTTATATGTATATTTAGTCTATATCAGTAATTTTTTTGATGTCCTGAATGTAGGTAATTATTATGAGCAGTAGAAAGATATTTTTGATACGGCATGTTGATTTTTCTCAAAATCTTTTTTTAGTAAAATTTATTTGTTTGATGAAATTCAGGTTATTTTGAATTAATTATTTTTTCTTGTTTTATTCTGTAAAAAAATAATAATAATAATAATAATTTTAAAGCCAATCTACATTTCTTTTTTAACAAATATAACTGTAAGAACCCAAAATCAAATAGAACTTTAAACAATTACAAACAATTTTTTTTTCCTAATAGCACGTTATGAGTAAATAGCCTAAATTGTTATTCAGCGTGCTAAGGGTTAATATAAAATGCCAGAATGTTTGTACTACTTCTGTGGGAACAATTGACGTGTTAAGAGCTATGGAACCAATTTACAAAGTCTCCCTATTTTCATCCCAAAGTAGGGAGACTAAAAAATTCCATACTCTAAGGACTAATATTCAGTTTAAATTTAATCCACCACCCGAGAATGTCACGGAAATTGACTGGATAAAAGAGGCTTTGAATGTTTGGTGGACAAGATGGTGATTGTGTCCATGATGGTGTTTGATGGTGATCTGTTCGGCTTTACGTTTACTAGTCTCAAATTTAAAGCAAAGGAGCCGAGTACGTTGCTTTTCATAAAGCTTCCGACATCTCTGTGGATCTTTTATGGACAATTTTCGGCGGATTAATCCAAAGCAACAGTGAGGCGGGAACGAGCAGCGATAATTTCGAGGTTACGTGCACCAGAGTATCGCTACGAAATAAATAGTGCCACAAAGCCTTAAACACACTCATTTACATAATGGATGTAAGGCGAACCATTGCGGCGCAGCTCCACTAGCACACGTGAAGAAATTTCTAAACACGAGATGTGACACTGAAAGGAGTTAATGACTTTTATCTAGCCCATTTAGTGGAAATGATTCCATATGCTTAGGAAAACCAAGGCTACAAATATATACTGACTATGATAAATTGTCTGACAAAACTAGCTATTATGTTACCACTAAAGACAAAGTCAGCTCTAGACGTATCTATAGCATTAGAAACGATACTGAAAAAACACCGTATGAATTATTTCCAGACCGATCAGGGGAAGGAGTTCTTCAATACGCACGTGAAGAGATTAATGAAAAAATACAATATAAATCACTACGTCACTTTTTCAGACAAGAAAGCTACGATGGTGGAGCGTCTGAACCGTACTTTGAAAAATATAATGTGGCGTGAATTTACGGCACGCGGTAGTTACGAGTGGTTGGAGCTGCTGAAAAACGTAGTAAAGACATACAATAAAGTATAATGTGTTGCCTTGGACTGTTTAATATATAATATAGTTAATTACCTTAGAGGTTGTCCTTAGTCCGTATTATAGTTATGGCTACGAACACTGTCGGCTTCGTCAGGCCCATACTACCACATAAACACGTAACACAACACAACACAAACACATATAAAATCTTATTATGACTCGTACATAAATAATAAAATTGTTTTTGGCCACATTATAAGGTCTTACTTGTCCAGCTGCAGGTATGGTACTGAATGTATACAGCAGTTATGAGTATGATACTGATAATTAAGTTTAGTTGAAATGAAATGTAGACATGTTTGCTGTGTTTATTTAATTTTAATTTTGGTTATTATATCATATATAGGATTGGAAGAAAAGTTCAGTTTGTCATTTAACATGTTGTCTGGGTTGTTCTTATATTCTGTATATATTTGGAATTCTTCTAATATATCCCTTGTTGTGTCTTTATTGGTTTCATGTAATATTTGCAAATTTGTGTTTATGTCTGTGTAAGTGTGGTCCTCATTAATTAGGTGTTCAGCATAATTTGATTTTTGTCTGTCTATTGTTGTTTTTTTATGGCTAGGTAAATGTTCCTTGAATCTAGTCTTGAACGAGCACCCTGTTTGTCCTATATATATCTTGTCACAGTTGTTACAGGAAAGTTTATAAATTTCACTATTCGTTAATTTCTCTTGGTTTTTGTTTGGTTTGGTTTGGAGGAAGTTGCTTAAATTATTTGAAGCTCGATGAGCAATTTTATAGCCATGTCTGTGGAAAGTATTGCAGATAGGACAATCTAGAATACGGTTGAATTTCATAGAGATGTATTTTGGTTTTTCGGTGTTTGATGTTAGTTTTTTGGATTTCTTTCTATGTTTATAATGGGGATTTACCAGCCAACCGAAAACACGAATCTGAGCTGCCCATGAATATTATAAAGGTGAATGTTATTAGAGTTGCGTGCAATATTGTAACTGGGTCATTACAAAATGGAAAAGAGTGCCACAATATACACGTGTTTTACCCACAAGTGGCTCCGGGTATATACAATAGATTTGTAATCATATGGGGAAAAATGGCGTCGCTTTTACTAAAAACCGCACAGTTCAAATCTATGATTTTACACATCAAAAATATGCGAACTTCACCAATTTTTGGAATATTATTTATAACTTTTGTGGTACTTTTTTTGCATGATTATGCATCTACGGAACATTAGCTTTCCAACAGTATTTTATTTATTGCGATAGGATGATTCTAAAGGGGAGTAATGTTGAATTGCAAAAAACGTGTTTTAGAGTCGGTGAACTAAAACCATATGTCACATACCCACCCGCTAGTGGGTTGTTCGCCAGGTCGACGGTTAAAGGTTAAAATGAAATGTGAAGGTTTATAACCCAACCCAATATCCCACGCTGCTTATACAAAAATTACAGTTTTCAGGTCTTTTAAGAAAATAATAAAATAAATCCTAACTATGGATGGTTACAACCAATATTGATAAAGTAAAATTTTGTGGTTTAGTCTTTAGGAGATACCCAAAAACTTTGAATAATACATAAAATATAAAAACAAAAACACACGGAGAAATGGCTAAATGCCAATTTGGGTTGTAAGGCACTGCCAAAATGACAGAAACACTTCTTTGAACTTAGACCTCTAAAAATGTGTATTTTCACAAAACACTTGACATTAATTGTTTTACCCATCACATAACTTTCTCTCACATCTTATATGTGAGAAATTATAAACATTATATAATATTAAAATTAAATGTCAAACTATGGGCGACATGAACCATTGCTGGTTTCATCAAGGAATATATCAAATAGATGTCAATAAACTTTAATTGTTTATTTTTTGTCTTACAAAATTGATACAGAATGGGCCATGGAAACCTGACAATTTTTTTAATGAAATAAATAAGATAACATATTTATTTCTTGTGTAGTTACAGCAAATATATTGCAATTTGAGGGCATAACTTCACTTCAACCTATTTTTAAATATCATATCTGTCATCTATTAATTAAGCGGAATTGACCATCATTGCTTGCCATCTTCAAAAAAATATGACCCTATGATTCCAAAACTTGTCAGAGCACACCAGTTACATGAGGACTTTGAAGATGGTGCGGCGCATATGAAGCTATTGAGGATTTAAATCAGACCAGTTACCAAAATTTTGTTTGTCCACTGTGCCAGAAAAATGAAAATATGACTCATCACTCATTAACAGGACCATTTCAATGGTAAACAAGTCAAGGAAATTTCCCCAGAATAATGCCAGATTTGTTTCATCCAGAACACTTCTGACACTTAGGCTGCAAGTGTGCTTTCTGGTCGAGTGCTGAGGACTGCTCATCATTGTCTGCCTGACTCTGTCAATGTTTGGAGGGGTTACGATGTGCACAAAATTTGGTGCTTTGTTTTTCAATGAAAAAATCAGTAGATCAAAGTTAGTTATTTTCAACTTTATTATATTGAAGTGAGAAATAACACCATGACAAGAAATATTGTGTCGACGGAATAATCACTGTGTAATACAATTTTAAAAATACTTTTCTACTTCGATCACAGTGTAAGCAATCTAATGCTCCATCATAACTGAAATGGCTTCCAGTATGCATGATCTGACAACCACCTACATGTCAGGGTGGTCAACCAATATTATTTCAAAAAACAACAGATTCCAATGGCTCACTCTCTATTATAAAAAATATACTCACGTTATGTCTTGCACAGCCTGATTTGAACATGCAGTATCAAAATCCAATGTATTGGGCTGATTTATAAATAATCTAAGGGTTTTGGGACCTTTATCTGCAGGAGCTTTAATCTTGATGGAATGAATCTTTACAGCTTGTTTAAAAGGCAACGACAATATCAACTGAAAAATAATAATAAAATACTCAAATATTTTCAATGAATAATACATATATAGACTATTCAAGAAGGCAAACCTAATATACAAGAATGAAACTATTAATTCAGATAGAATTTTTTTAAACATAGTATTAAATTAAGAACTAAAAAATTCTCAAGAGCATTACAAATTCAATAATATTCTAAAAATTACTACCAAAATTCTTGATAATTTTGTAGAAACCATGTATATATTTTCTAAGCCTTCAAGAGTTATTTTGAAAAACCTCAAAATTAAAAAAACTCCTCTTTCAATATAAATTACAAGTAGCGAAGAATATATATGCAATATAGTAAATCTTCCCTACTGTGTAACATGCAAAATCATTTATCCTTTAATGTTTGTTTTTATATTGATAAATGTTATCAAATAGAAGACCGCATGGATTGTAATACATATACTATGAATCAATTTTCATGTTAAACCTATTAGATTACATTGGACTAAACTCTAAATACTTAATGGATCACAATGACTAACCACAATTCCCAAGTTATCCATAAAAACAAAGACAGGCCCACACATTTACATACAATAGAGATAAAAAATATGAAAATTATTTTAGTATTGAAGTGTTAGGTATATATAATATTCAGAATTTTGAATAAAAATACATTATATATATATATATATATATATATATATATATATATATATATATATCCACTCTTTGAAGACCATAGGTCAATATATCAGCTCAGGTAAATAACAGCTAAAGCAGCCTGTCAAATAGTTTGACCCAGAGTAATCGATGCCAAAACAGCTAGTATTGAAAATACAATAATATTTCAAGTGAAAAATATACGACCTAAAGAAAACGTATAAGTTTTATAATCCATAAATTAAAAATTAATAAATACATAAATAAGGGCTGTAAATTGAGTAAAAATAATTTCAATGTCATTTCTAACGAAGTAATTAATTTGGTAACTCAAAAATTGCAGCAATAAAGCAAAGTCAAATGAGAAGTGTACACCCTATGAAGGAAGCGACTATGGATAGCTCAGTTGGTAGAGCATTGGCGCATATAGCCAAATGTCCTAGGTTTAATTTCCAGTCTAGGTCGTATATTTTTCACATGAAATATTATTGTATTTTCAATACTAGCTGGTAAAAACATATAAGCGTTAAAATCAAAAAATCTTTAGTGACTTTTCTTTTAAAATTATTTCAGTTTTATAAAGGTTTATAATCACTGATCATTTCTGCTAATAATTTAATTATTTACACATACATATTATGAATAAAAGTTACTTATACATAAATATGAATAAAGGTTATTTATATATATATATATATATATATAAATATTATGAATAAAGACTATAAGAATGTGATAAAACTATTGTACTTCAAGTGGCATTCATGTCTACAGCTACATGTCTTCCTCTTGATACATCACAACAAGATTGAGCTGAATTGCAACCTAAAGTTGGGATAAACTGGCCTAACACAAACAATTTAGTTTAAAAGCTTGATTTTCCTAGATTATTAAATAAATTCCCACCTTATTCCTCCAAGTTTTCCTGACTACAGTACTTAAAATTCCCAGGTTTCTCTCCAATTTACAGGATTTTCCTGGGTGGTAGACACCCTGGATACCAAACAGATATAAAATTTAAATTTATTGTCAGCTTAAATCACAGATAAATGTTCTTTTCTCTTATCTCTTTATCAAAGAAAACCATATTATTATATTAATATATAGCAACAGTTGTTACTTAATTTTTAATTTCTTCATTTATAACATATTATTTTCAAATCTCTCTTTTTGTTTTAAAAAAAGTTTTGTAAGCAACCATATATATGACATATGTATGTATGTATATATGTATGTATGTATGTGTGTGTATGTGTGTGTGTGTGTGTGTGTGTGTGTGTGTGTGTGTGTATGTGTGTGTGTGTGTGTGTTCATGTTTTTACTCAATTGTGGATACATCAACATGCACACGCCCACACTGTGGATACATTTTCAAATTGTGGAAACATACACACGTTTCTACAATTTTCTGATCGTATATTCTTTAACAAAATGCAAAAAGAAGTCATATGAACATGAGGTTCCATAACTAGATTTTTGGCAAATGTGTTAAACAATTTTCTGATCGTATATTCTTTAATGAATGCCAAAAGAAGTCATATGAACATGAGTTTCCATAATTAGGTTTTTGGCGTGTTGTGTTAAAACGATATATAACACAGCTATGGAAACGTTATGAAAGCCTACTATAGCGCTCTTGGCGGACTGTCGAGTAAAAAACTTATACAGTGTTGCCGGTTTTACCATCACATCATTTTACACGTGTTAACTTTTAAATGCATTTGACAAGATATTTTTTTAATATAGTGTATACAGTATAAGTTCATTAATTAATAAATGTTTAAATTATTTACTAACAATTTACTAACGGCATTGTATTACTTGCCATGTCCAGCCTAGCCATCACATCATTTTACAGTGTTAACTTTTAAATGTATTTGACAGGATGTTTTTCAATATAAAGTATACACTATAAGTATATTATTAAATTTTTTAATTATTTATTAACGGCATTGCATTACTTGCCCAGCCCAGCCTAGCCATCACATCATTTTACAGTGTTAACTTTTTAATGCTTTTGACAGGATATGTTTTAATATAGTGTATACAGTATAAGTACATTAATAAATATTTAAATTAATTACTAACTACTGAAAATAAAATGTATTATGTCTTGAAGTCATCAATGAAGAAAAAATAAAGTAATAATTAAAAAATGTTAATTTCGTGCGCACGTTTATTGGTTTAAAAAAATCGGTTTAAGTGTTTTCTTATTAAAAAATAAATACACTTTTACATCCATAAACGCTGAATTAAAGAAAAAAATGATAAATTAGATTTTGTTATGTATTAAGAGCGTAAAGTAGGTCTTAATCGAACGGGAGAAAACATTGCCGCCAGACTCGTAGCAGAGAGCGATAATGACATCACTCGAAGTACAATGATTATGATTATGATTTGAGATGGGGTGGAATCCTAACTCGAGAGGGATTCCCTGTACGTCAACCATTGGCTTATTGTACCCCCTGTATACCGTTCCTGGAAGATTAGAACCCTGTTCCTCGAACGAGGTTCAGGATTTTTTCCACCAGGTACGTATCCTCTTCATCTCCCGGTTGCTGGATACCAAAGAGCTCCCTCCTTCTGCGCTCCAGCATCCCGCAATCGAATATGACATGTCTTGCAGACTCCGCGGCTTGCCCGCAGAGCCGACAGCTTTGGTCTCCTTCGAAGACTCCCACTGTTGCAAGATGTTTCCTGAACTGGCCATGTCCAGTGATGAGTCCTACAACTCTTTTAAGCTGTAGCCTGTCTAGCTTGATTAATGACTTCGTAAGGTAAGTACTGGGTTCTTTAATCAGCTGTTTATTTTGTGTGAGCCCGGGAGTCCTGCGCCATCTCTGGCGTTGCTTTTCCTTGGCCCAGTTGTTAACTGCGCTTTTAGCCATACTGCGGCTGATACAGCACATAGGTTCTGGCCCCATAAAGGGTGTAGCTGCTCCTTTCTTTGCGAGGATATCTGCCATCTCATTACCTTGGATGCCACGATGACCTGGCACCCATCTCAATTCCACCATGTTCCTTGTGGAGAGCTTCTTAAGTGTAAAGAGGCAGTCCTTCACCAGTTTCGAGGTGACTTGTACTGAGTCTAGCGCTTTTAATGCTGCTTGACTGTCTGAGAGAATAAGGATTTGTCTGTCTCGAAAGCCTTTTGACAATCCCAGATGGGCGCAGGCAGAGATAGCTAGAAACTCTGCTTGACAAATTGTGCAGTACTTGCCAAGACTTACACTAATGTTTGTCTTTGGTGATGAGCTGTAAATACCATAACCTGAGTTACCCTCCATAAGAGACCCATCGGTGTACCAGACAAGAGTCCCTCTGGAGGATCCCGGTTTACTGTTTCCTTCCCAGTCTTCTCGGTTACCAAGGGTTACCGTGAAGGGTCTGTTGAAGATGTATTCGGTGTGCATTGCGTCTGGCACCATGTCTAACACCGAGTTTTTGAGTGCGATGTCAACTATGTCAGTATGTCCTGCTCCAGGCAAGCCCCTCCGCCATTCGTTGACACACGTAAGTCTGTAAGCGGATTTCCTTGCCTCCGACATTATGTAAATATCAAGAGGCAGGAGTCCGAGGAGAACCTCCATTGCAGCTGTAGGGCTACTTCTAAAGGCTCCGGTTATGCACAAACATGCAAGTCTTTGCAGGCTTGTTAGTTTGTTTCCTGCAGTGGTTTGGCATGATTTCTTCCACCATACCACCGCCCCGTATGTAATCTGGGGTCTGATCACTGCCTCATATAGCCAAAGGGCTATGTGAGGCTTGAGTCCCCAGGTAGTACCAATAAAACGTCTGGCTGTCATTAGTGCCCATTTCGCTTTATGGATTAAGTTGTCCAGATGTATGTTCCATGTTAGCTTTTGATCAAGGATTACTCCAAGATACTTTGCCGACATGGACATGTTTATCTGTGTGTTATCCATGGATATCCTATCCAGGGCTGTCAAGTTCCTCTTCTTAGTGAAGGGAACTATAGTAGTTTTGCTGGGATTGACGTTAAGGCCTTCCCTTGCGCACCACGACTTCACTCGCCTCAGATTATTATTCATAATATCCGAGACAGTGTAGTCGCTTTTCCCAATAACCAAGATTGCTATGTCATCCGCATAGCCTTGGATATATGTTCCTGACCGGCTGATTTCCGTAAGGAGATCGTCTACCACCATGCTCCACAGTAGAGGTGAAAGAACACCTCCCTGTGGACAACCTCTTGTGGTCGCGACCTCCAGCGAATAACCGAGCAGGGAGCTTTGGATGCGTCTGCTTCTTAGCATTGAATGAACCCATCTTGTTACAGCCGGGTTCACCTCTCGCTCTTGCAGTCTACGCACTATTGATCTAAAGGATGTGTTGTCAAATGCGCCTTCTATATCCAAGAAGGCGCACAGGGCTATTTCCTTCCTTTCCAGTGCGTCCTCGATCCTGCCCACAAGATTATGTAGAGCGGATTCACAGGATTTACCAGGTTGGTAGGCATGTTGATTTCGGTGGAGAGGTGTCCCCGAGAGCACCCCCTCCCTAATGTATCTCTCAACCAACTTCTCTAGTGTTTTCAATAGAAATGAGGATAGGCTGATTGGTCGGTAAGCTTTGGCATCACAATAACTTGCTTTGCCACGCTTGGGAATAAACGTAACTCTGCTGACCCTCCATGCCTGCGGAATGTAGCCGTATGCTACGCTGGCTCTGGAAAGCTTGCAGATCAGTTGGATCAAGGCGTCAGGTCCTTTCTGCAATAGTGCAGGATAGATACCGTCTCCGCCTGGTGATTTAAACGGGCTGAATTTGTTTATTGCCCATTTTAATTTAGACATAGTGACAATTTTCCTGGCTATCTTCCAGTCTGCCCGGGATGCTCTTGGCCAAGAATTGTCCCCAGCTAGACTTAGACCGCCGTCTGTATTGTCACTACTTTTGTTGCCAGGGAAGTGAGTTTCAAGTAGTAACTTGAGCGTTTCTTCCGCTGTTTTAGTATACTCTCCTGTTGGTTTCCGCAAGGTGCCTACAGGATTGTTTGGTTTAGAAGCCATAACTTGTTGCAGTCTGGCTGCCTCCTTTAGACTGTTCACTTTGTGAGTGAATGCCCTCCAGGAATCAAGTTTGGCTTTTTTTATAGCTTTGCTGTATGATGTGAGAGCTAAATGGTACTCCCTCCAATCACCGCTTCGCTTGGATACATTACTCTGGTTTCCCTTCAAATCGTATAAATCTTTCGCCTTTTACTCGAAGTACAAACAAAACTGTTCACGTTTTTTACTGAATTCTACACTAATACAAATGATTTTGTATATAATGCCATTCCACAGTTAAAAAATTACCTCTTTCTCAACTAAAAGAAGCAGAGGATTTACACACTCTTAAATCATCCATGAAGAAGATATAATAAGACCATTTAAATGTGTCCTTTTAATATAGACAAGTTAAAATTGTAAACATGAGTGTCATAAAAATAATCACGAGACTGGGAATTTCCGAAGTAAAGGAGTGAACATGTGCGCGCACAAGACCTAATCCTTAGTGCGGCATTGTCTCAAACACTAGGTTGTAAATCGTGTCTTGCCTACTGGAACCTAAGAGGTTTAGTTGGAGTATTTTAAGTATTGACATTATTTATGTTTGGCATTGTCCCCCCTAAATTCGTGTTGACGGTTTGAAGTAGGGAAATTTACAACGTTTACCGAAATTCATCGTCTGACATTTGTTCACAAAATATTCCAAAAGTATAATAAGTGGTAGTAATTACCTACGTTCTTACTAGCATTGGTTATTGAACGATTCCTGACATACTACTTCAAAATGTTACATCTAAAACTTTTGTACATATAAATAAATTCTATGCACGCTTCTGAAATATATATATATATATATATATATATATATATAATACTGTCAATTGGGTTTTGAATACAATAGTTAATTTTTATCTATTTTGTACTTATTCATAATTTTTTTTTGTACTGATCATTAAGCTAAATTGATTGTTTTTTTTTCAAATTTGTTTCAAAACTACTCTATAAAACGTTTGTATAAATTAGAAACATTTTAATATTTGGTATACATATGCTTTTTTGTGTGGCTTTTTATCTTCGGTTACTGTACTTTTTTTATTACTGACACACTAACTCTAAAATTTGTATGTCCAAATTTTCTATTACATAATATATGATGTCTACGCATCTGTCTCTAAAACATTATATATTACTAGTTGTGTTGTGCATTTTTGGTGATTTTTAAAAAATGATTAATTATTATAATTTTTATTTAAAATAATTTTTTTCTAATTAATATAATGTTCTAAATTGGTTTCTTACCAACATTTATTCACATTTAAGTTACATTACAAAACGTTTCTATTTCTTGAATAAAATTAAAAACTTTTTCTTTATATATATATATATATATATATATATATATATATATATACGCTTTTTTGTAGAGTTTTGGTTTCGTTTACTGCACTTTTTTTTTTTATTCCGGAGATACTAACTCAAAACTTTTTAATCTAACATCAGTTCAATACATAGATAAATTCCTTGCACCTTAGGCTGTAAGCTACTAAGTTTAGGATTTTTCTTTCATGACAATTTTCATTGTTCTCTACACTTATATTACTTCTTAAGCAGGCTTGAAAATCTAGATATTTAAATGAGCATCCATTTCCTTCAAAATTGTATTTTGTACTCAGTTTAAAGAGGCCTTATATTTATATATAGCATCTAATAACTGTGAATTTATAACTATAACTCATGATTTAATTTCAATAGTCAAGATAATCGTCTTCATCCTATATCAATTTTAAAATAAAACAACTTATTTATTCCGTACTTTATATAAGACATATTAAATTATCAATTAAACAGAACGATTTGAATTAATCAATGACATAAATCCAAACACGCAGACCTCATACATGATACATATAGAGTAAATCAAGTATAAAATTACACACCATACAGCTTGAAAAAAGTAATAATTATAAATATAACAGTTTACTGAAGCGTTTTTAACGGTCTGGTTAGAACGAGAAGGGTATTGAATTCTTATTAGGCACCATAATTTTTATGAAGGAAATTCATCGCCAACTATGTCTTTATACATATGAATAACAATTTAAACATCAAAAGCCGCATTTCGTAAATTTTCATATCGGGAAACGCTTTTCTTGAGGCCAATGAGGAAATAATTCAAAACATGTTGCAAAAACACTGCGATAAAATGCAGTTTCTTAATAAAATATTCTTTATTGCCTCAAGTATTATTCGTAATACTTCATCTTAAATACGTGGTGAAGTGAACTAAAATACCTGCACTATATGTTTGTCAATTGCTATGCCAAATGTATTGTTGACCTTCAATATCCAAAGTGGATACTGAAATATTGTTGATTTTTGTACTTTTCGATGTACATAATGGAAAGTGAGAACATTGTCCAAATCAGTATTTGTGTTTGTGTTATTGTTTGTATAACTATATTTATTAGTAAAATACCGCATATTGTATTTCCCGTTGAACAGTGCTTACAACTTTTTGTCTTAAGTTGGTTTTCACGTGGGACTTTTTTTTATAAATTTCAAACTGAGTCAAATAATATAGCCTACTATGCTTAACGAAATAAGTTTTAAGCTTAAAATAACACTGTAAACAAAGTATTTAAATTGTCATTTTATACGGGTTAAGCAAGAATAATAAGAATTTGTTAATATAACTAGTTTTATATCATATATTTTGAAGCTAATTTTGGTTCAAACTCACTGAAAAAGAGAGAATAAATGGTTAACAGAAAATCATCATGGTTAACAATGCAGTGATTTTATCAGCAACAGTTTAAAAACTACTTGCATAAAAGGAAGAGAAGAGTGTGATTTAATTTAAAACAATATTTGAGATAGGGACTATAGTTTTGGATCATTTAGAATGCACATCACTAGAGTTTTGAATTGAATTATATTAGTCACTTATATGTATGTGGACTTACATTAAATTGTTAAATAGTTGCTATTAACAAAGATTGATGGAAGAAACTAAAAATGTGTAAAATTTTGATTATCTTTATATTATTGTAAATTTTAATACATATCAAAAAATGAATTTTTTTTTCTTTTCCTTTAATCCTGCTACAATAACTTGAATAGTTATCCACGGATCGAATTTAAATTGATTGGAAATGTTGATCTAACTGTTATGAATAAAATATAATCAATTTTGTATCGATATCTTTAATGGTTTGTCAGATATATATCGTTTAGTGAAAATGAAAATGAAAATATTAAAAAAAAAAAGTTTAAAAAATAATAATAATTGTTAATAATATATTGTTATAGAAAATTAAAAAATAAAAACAATGAGACTATACACGACATGGTATCTTTTTTACTTTTTGAGGTATTTACATTCAAAATATCTAAATTTTGTGATTTTCATTTTCAAAACGTTATAACTTGAAAAGTAATAATCATAGAGAGTTCTAGGTATGCTTAATAGTTCAGATTTTTAATTCTCTATAACAACTGTAAATTTCAATTTTTTTGTAATTAAAAAAAATTCACTCAAAAATCCACTTTTTTTTATCGTCAATTTTTACGTTTTTTGAGTGAAATATTTTTAATTACAAAAAAATTGAAACTTACAGTTCTTATAGACAATTAAAAATCTGAACGATTAAGCACACCTAGAACTATCTAAAAAAAATTTTTAAATACTTTTTCATTAAACGATATATTTCTGACAAACCATTAAAGATATCGATACAAAATAGATTAATTTTATTCATAACAGTTAGATGAACATTTCTAATCAATCTAAATTCGATCCGTAGGTATCTGTTCAAGTTATTGTAGCAGGATTAAAGGAAAAGAAATAAACTTATTACTTTTTTTTTTAAATTTAAGTTAATAGTTTTTAACGGATCCATAAATAATCATATCGTCTTTAAACTTTATAGGAATGTTCACAATAGGTCTCTAAACATTTTGTAAAACTTTCATTCAATTCGAAAAACAAATATAGATTTTATATCACTTTAGACTTGGAAAATAAAATCAAGACGACTGTTTAACTAACAACTTGAAATTTTTCGATTGAAATTTTGAAGATATGAATATTTTAATATGAAAATTTCAATACTTATGTAAATTCACATAAAAAAAAGACTAAAACTAATCCAAACTTTCTATCTCTAACCGTTTAAAAGTTATACGGCATTTTAGTAAAATCCCCCAAACTTTAAGTGGAATTTAAATCTATTTTCTTATAACGGACCTATAAATATTCATATCGACTTGAAATTTTATAGGAATATTCACACTAGGGATATAAACATTTTGAGAAAATTTCATTAAATTATAAAGATAAATATAGATTTTATATAACTTTAGACTTGGAAAATAAAATCAAGATGAATGTATAACGAACAACTTGAAATTGTTCGATTCAAATTTTGAAGTTATGAATATTTTGATGTGAAAATTTCAATACATATGTAAATTCACATAAAAAAAAGAATAAAACTAATCCGAACTTTCTATCTTTAACCGTTTTAAAGTTATACGACATTTTAGTAAAATCCCCCCCACTAAAAAACTTAATTTTTTTGTTAATAAGATATTCTTATAGAAAATAAAATAAAAATGAGACTATACACGACCTTGTATCTTTTTCAGTTTTTGAGTTATTTGCATTCAAAATGCCTAAATTTTATAATTTTCATTTTAAAAACGTTATAACTTTAAAAGTAATAATCATAGAGAGTTCTAGGTATGCTTAATCGTTTAGATGTTTAGTTCTCTATAACAACTGTAAGTTTCAATTTTTTTGTAATTAAAAAAAATTCACAAAAAAAGTAAAAATCGACGATCATATATATATAAAGTGGATTTTCCAGTGAAATTTTCTTAATTACTTTTTTAAATTTTTTAATTTCTCTATGATTATTACTTTTCAAGTTATAACGTTTTGAAAATGAAAATTACAAAATTTAGACATTTTGAATGTAAATAACTCAAAAACTAAAAAAGATACCAGGTCGAGTATAGTCTCATTGTTTTTATTTTTTAATTGTCTATAAGAATATATTATTAACAATTTTTTTTTTAAAGTTTTTTTAAAAAATAATTTCACTTACATTTTCATTAAACAATATATATCTGACAAACCATTAAAGATATCGATACGAAATTGATTATATTTTATTCATAATAATTAGATGAACATTTCCAATCAATTTAAATTCGATCCGTGGATACCCATTCAAGTTATTGTAGCAGGATTAAAGGAAAAGAAACAAATTATTACATTAAAAAAAAAATGTTTAGTTATTATTTTTTAACGGATCTATAAATAATCATATGGACTTGAAATTTTATAGGAATGTTCACACTAGGTATCTAAACATTTTCTAAAAACCAGACATTTGAAACCGGCTTGTACTACCTACAGTGTTTGTTTGCTATATTTGTACACAGCTTTTTTCGTACACACCTTTTTTAATTTTACAAATATAGCAAACAAACACTGTAGGTGTTTTCTATAATAATAATAATAATGGTAATAATAAGTTCAATTTAATTAAATAAAAACTGTATTTTATTTTACTAATTTCCTATAAATTAAATAGCTATTTCGTTAGACATGCTCTTAGACGGCTACCGCTGAATTCATCGAGTACAGAACTTGCACACTATATTTGTGTACCTCAGTGGACAATGCAACCATTTGACAAGTACTAATTATATAATTAAAAACACACAAAAAGACTAAATTTTTTCAATTTTTGTACAACCTATATTTAAATATTAATTTTAAAATAATCATTTATATTATACAGACAATTGAAAACAATGAGAGGAGAGTGCAGAGTGGGAAGGTAAGCTCTCCTCTAATCCAGTCAAAATTTTAAAAACAAACTCTTTAAAGCATTTTTTAAACAGCACGTAATGTTAATTAAATATTGTGTATATTGTTTACTTGTAAATAGTTTAAACTAAACATTAGCTTAATATGTTATATAGTGTCAATTATACACTAAAAGAATCTACTTCGATTTTTAACCAAGGATTTAATTACTGAAGTAAAATAATTGTATAAGTTTTTCGTAATTGGATCCCTTAATTGTTGATTTTGAATTGTTGATCTGAAGCTCGAAATCGAAAGATCCACAATTAATGTTTATCAAAAATAATCAACAATCGCTGGTAAATCATAATAGCAAAACCAACGAAAAATGATTATGTAAGATATCTATCTATTAACCAATATATACCAGTTTAACAGTATATATATATATATATATATATATATATATATATATATATATATATATAAAGTAGTACATGTTAATACAGTTCATTTGAATTTTGGTTAAATTAATATAAAAAAAACAATAAAAGAAACAAATTCCTTTTCTTTAAATTTCTTAACATTGTATTTACGATTCATTAAAACCCTAAGATCGAGAACGTGTATATTAAATTTAAAAAGTGGTACATAAAACTGTTAATGTACTGTATACAGTGGTACACGTACTTTGCATGACCCCAAATTCGTATGAGGAATATGATAGCTTTGCTACAAAAGAGTTGGGGGATTTTACTAATACATCATATAACTCGTTTACCATTCTAGGTACGATGTTGTACATTCAAAAGTTAACGCTGTAATATGATGTAATGGTTACGCTGGGCTGGGCAAGTAATACAATGGCGTTAGTAAATAATTTAAATATTTATTAATGTTCTTATACTGTACACACTATATTAAAACATATCCTGTCAAAAGCATTTAAAGTTCACGCTGTAATATGATGTGATGGCTAGGCTGGGCTGGGCAAGTAATACAATGCCGTTAGTAAATAATTTAAATATTTAATAATATACTTATACTGTATACACTATATTGAAAAACATCCTGTCAAATGCATTTAAAAGTAGACACTGTAAAATGATGTGATGGCTAGGCTGGGCTGTTTTGTTGATGTAGTGCCATCTCATCCCAGTGCTATCTCATCCAACATCCAATTTCCTAGAAAAAAGTGCCATCTCGTCCAGTGCAGTTTTACAGTTGATTAAACACACTAATTAATGCCATCTGGTCCACGTGAAAACTTGACAAAGGTTAAGGAACGCAACGCAGGTAGCCGGAGGTTCATGACCCCTGTGGTTGTGCGCCCTGGCCTAGCTCTAGAATTCCCGTGGAATCCCACCCCTTTGTTTACATGTGGACACTACCACTTTAAACCTCATTTGTATGCTTAATCGGGAGGTGTAAACACCTGTATGAATATGGAGTTTTCGACCACCATAAGAGGCCAACCTAGTCTGTTATATAACAGTTTCCGTATACAAATAAAAATTTAAAAAGTGCGAAGAAATTGTGTGTGAAACCTAACCTAACCTAACGGCCGCTTTGAATATTTTCAGATTTTATTTGTAATTTGTGTCAAATAATTCTGTTAATATACTAGCAGCTTCATATTCTACAAACCTTGAGGTGGAACATTAGAACAGACTGTTGTTGAACTGCGCAACCTGGAGCCTAGGTAAGGAGCACCCGCAAGAAGATTAGTTTTCTCCCTGTATTACATACAAGACGAGTTTTAACATGATTGTACATGATTTATAGCATTTTGATATAAAAAGCAAAGAGCATTTAGGGGGGTTTAAATAGTATGAAGCTAGAAAATATGGAAGACCTGAAATTTTATAAATAATAAGAATTTTATAAAATTATAAAGGTAGACTACTACAAACGTTCCAATAGTTTTTGTAAACCTGTCAAGTAAACAATAGCATAGGTTTTTGGATGGCACTAGTTGGCGGGTAAAGAATTAAACCCCTGCCCTACGTCCGTGGAATCTGGATGAGATGGCACTTGGATGAGATAGCACCTGGACGAGATGGCACGACACCGTTTTGTTTTATATATGTGTGAATTTTTAACATAAATAAAACTAAAATTTATTTCAGGAAAGTTTGTTAGAAAGGTTCCTAAATATATAGTTGTGTAATATGAATTAGTAGTTTTCAATAAGTATTTGTAGTTTTGGCGAAATTCAAAAAAATGCTTTATTTTGTGTAGACCTCACTTATACTTTTGTTTGTAAATATTAATACAATAAGCTGTATAGTATATAGTGTTGCCTATTTCACGTTTGGCTGATTAAATAGTATGCGATAACATCGTTTTATATTATTCTCCCTTATTTCAAAGTACTCTTAAAATAATATTGTATCAAGATTAGGATATTATGAGAAATATAAAATATTTAACAAATCATACAGTATAACGGCTAAAAAATAACTTTCCACAGTTTCGTTACTTATAATCGAAGCACATTGTGTTTTATATCACTCTTCTTAGTTTTTTTAGTACTTTAAAAATATTCTATTTAGATTGAGATATTATTAGAAAGTAAAAAAAAGTTAATAATACTATTAGAGCTGTTAGTTGGTGACTCATTAATGAAACGGCGGTGGGAGTAAAGGACCGACTCAGGTAGCTGGCGGGTCCTTGCGCCACCCAACGGTATACATACTATAAGAGGCATTTCAAAATATAATTTAAATGTGCCTGACGTTTTACCTTTTCGGGAAAATCATTGTTTTTAATATTCCTTTAGACTCAAAGAAAGCAAACACTATTCCAATTCATATTGCCAACAATTAAAAATAAATTATGCATTTTACATTTTAGGAAATATTGGAACTTTATGGAACTAAAATATTTTCGTCTGCCGTCTAATGACATATATATTTTCTTCAAATATTCACAGTTCTTGTCGAAAGTAGTATTCTGAGTAAATCCCTATTTAGTTTGAAAGGATATCTATAACCGCTCATGTCTGTAACATATGAGATTATGTTAGAAAAGGGAACTAATACGGAGCAGAAAAGTTGGGGGATTTTACTAATACATCATTTAACTCATTTACCATATTAGGTACAAAGTTGTACCTAGTCTCATTCTTAATTTCTCATCATATAACATATGTTCTGAATTTGTTTCTTACAAGTTTGATAACTGTGGAATTCAATATACAATTTAACATGGCTGTAGTGCAAAATTTACTTCAACTATGATTTATAAACATATAACTTAATAAAGTAAGACCGGTGTAACCGATTTTATTGAAATGTTCACAAAATATTTCGATCACTACTACAAACTACTGTATGTAATATCAGGTAGCTGAGGTAATTTCGCTTTGTGATGTAGACGAAATATTGAAAATTGACGAAACTGAAATATTTTCGTCTGCCGTCTAATGACATATCTCGACTGTTTATGTATATATTATTTTCATATTCACAGATCACGGCAATGGAATTTTTCTGAGAAGATGTCAATTTATTTTGAAAGGATATCTATGACATTTCGTGAAATATATGAGATTATGTTGGAAAAGGGAACTACTAATACGGAGCGAAAGTGTTGGGGATTTTAGTAATACATCAAATAACTCAAACCTACAATGTAATACGTGTAAATAAGATTACTATTACTGCTTAGATATGTTTAGTTTAATTTTAAATTGAAATTCCGATTTTAGCTGAATAAAAATAATGAAATAAAATGTATAAATACAATTTCATCTTTTTTTAACTTTATAGAGTAACTGAATGAAGGGGTAAATTCATACATTTTCTTACAACAAGAGTGAATTAGAAATAGTAAAATATAGGCTAAACTAGTAGTTCTACAATACACTCACAACAACTAAACTTGTACAAATTTTAAAATTAGGTAATTGTGCTTTTTTTACCTTTTTTAAATGTAAAAGTGCTCGAATTGTTGACCTTGAGTGGTTTGGCAATGTAAAGACTAATTTCCTAGAAATCACTAAGACAAGAGCATTAGCTATTGTTTTGTTTAGTAGTGTTTGTACCTTTTGCTAGGCAGCATTATTTATCTTTAAGAAATTTGCGATGAAAAGTTTGATGTTATTTACACGGCAAAAACATCATATACGTTGTTTTATTGCTTATTGTGGAGGTTTAAAATTAATATATCTAGTAATTTGTAGTGTATAGGTAGGGATTGTATGTCTTTACTTTTTAAATTTGTAAGTAGTTAATTACCTTTATGTACGGAAGTTGATGAGAGATGTTTTCCGTGTCATTATTTTCCTCTTACATATACCTCTCCAATGATATATCACAAGATAAGAATTGACGTTGTAAAAACATAAAATTTCCACCCTTTATTTCCGTATCAAAGGGGCAGCATCCGGTGTATCAGGACTTATTATAGATTCCGTACAATCAAATCACATTCTAAAAATATTATTATTACCTATTATTTCCAAGAATAAATTAATTTTTTTTTTTTTTTTTTAAATTGTGTGTGAGGGTATACAATAATAATTAATATAATAATAATAATCTCTCTACTCGTATATACGAAATCTGACTGACTGACTGATTGACATATCAACAAACTGTACATACTTGGAAAAAAAGGTCCTAGAACCATAAAAATTGGATTATATACAGGGTGTTTCTGTAATGCACGGAGATAATTCATAAGGTGGTTATATGGTTCATAATATACAGGGGTGGTGAAAAGTCCCGGAACGGGTTAATATTTTTTTAACCGTTACAAATGGAACTATATAACTTGGTACACTGTTACTGGGCATAAAACACTATTTTACCACAATTTCAATGAGCCGCTACCACTTCGGGGGGACGGCCCACAAGGAGTCAGAAGAAAATCTTAAATGAGAGCGTGGGTTGAGTTGTACATCAAATTAAAGGTCTAATTTAGTAGAATACAATGCCGCAAATCCGACTTCAAAAGGTTCACCCTAAACAAAATGGCGGCGTTTTAAAGTTTATAAAAGTTACTATGGCGTTGAGTGTTAAAGATAACACGGTATTTTATTTTATAGTCCAATTTCAATACGTTTTGGTACACCCTGTACATACGGTTAAAGATAATTAACTTTTGATTGCGCCAAAATGTTCAAGGTAATTAGACCTTTAAAATGATGTATCACACAACCCATGTTTACATTTCAAAATTCCTCAAAAAGCACCCCTACCCCTCAAAAAGGGCCCTTTTGGGGCATTTTTCAAAATTGAAATTAATTTCATTGGATTCAGTGGAGCCAAATTAGGGGAAAATGAGAATGAAAAAGTGTAAAAGTAAGTTTGTAAGACAAGTACTGCACGGGTGGTCTGACTCACCCCGTATACATGTAAATACATATTTTGCTTACAGTAAACACTCCTTAGTCTTGAAAAAGGGTAAAATACACACACAAATAAAAATAGCTACACAGCACAATTTTGAGTGCTTACACCTACTAAATTGAGGTTTAAATGAAAATAATAAATTGTCACATAAATTGATGTTCTACAAATTTCAGTAATAAAAAAAAAACAGTCTACGAATATTTCGACTTAATTATTCTCTATCCCTATGTAGATGATGAAAGTTAAATATGAAGTAAAGTTCCTTTGCAAAATAAATAAACTCCAAATCACATGTGTCTATCCTAAAAGTTACAGAGCGTTCTGAAATTTATGGAATAAGTCCTGTATAATCTTAAGTCAGAAAATATTTACAATGTACAAACCTGTTCATCACAATCAGATTCCAAGTAACCATCAGCTGTAGAAAGACATTGTGAGAACGGATGATCATCTGACTCATTCAAAGCCTCACATTGACCTTTGAGTACAAATGGCATTAAATCCATCTGTAAACAAACAATATGGAGAATAGATTTACATTCTTTAAATCAAGAAAATACTATTCTACACTGTTCTAATGCATAACTTTATTTATTTACTTTCCTTTTTTGTTAATAATTATTTGCAATTGTATAACACATGTTAAATTTACAACTAACAATAAAAATATTTTTAATTAACAATAGTATAATAATTTTTTTTTAGGTAAATTTCCAAGATAATAAACAAGAAAATGCACTGTGCAAATTATAAAGTAATGAAATGAATAAGGAAGTTCTATTCTAGCTTCAATTACTCCAAGAAAACATGGTGATCACACAGCTCATTCACATGTCGTTGAGGAACTTTTCCACAGTGTAAAATGATCTCCACACAAAAAGTTGTCAGAAACTCCTCTTATTTGCCTTCTGGTCTTAAATATTTTTACATGTAGTGGGATTTATTTAATAAACAAAATTTCTGCTTGCAAGAGTATATTTTTAAACTTGTCAAGTGTGTTTTATCAAAGTCATAGGTTGCTCCCAAACCTAGTATTATAATTATATACACCTTTATTTAATGTTGGAGTATATTTAAGATAGGAAATTGTTTGAAAGATATATATACAGAGTGAATATACTTAACTTCTTGAAAGCATATTTGTAAGATTCTATTTTTTTAATCCTTCGGCAAGCCTACAGCATTAAAAAAAAATTTAATAGATTTTACATATTTTGAACTAAACAACTCCCTACAATAAAACTCCATAGTACAAACTATCATGCTTTATTTAACACACACAAATTTCAACTCTTTTTTTCATATCAATATTCAATCTTTTCTTTAAAAACTTACTTATGATTGTAGTTTACTTTAATAGGTACAACAACTAGAGACCACAATTACTGCAGAAGATTAGGTACATGATTTTATATAACACGTAAGCCATCATTGGCTATTTTGTGGAATATAAAAATTTGATTACAGTTGTTTTAAAAATTATTTTGCATAAATTGTAAAGATTGTTCAATCAAACCTAAATACTTCCTTTTCAGCTTGTAACCCACAACATGAATTGGGAGGTTGTGACATAAGCTTCCTCCACTAATGCTCTTCTGGAGGTTGGGAAAAATAAGCCAGTCACAAGGAGAACATTGAGGTGCAGCGTGACACCTCTAGTAACTCTATACAGATCACCCCACAATATGTTAGAAAATATGAGGAAGTGATATAAAAGAGTCAAAATAAAACAGGTATTTTTTTTTATTCAAATTACTTTTATTTTTAAAGTTTTGAGTTTTAATAAAAAACACAAACCAATAGCTAGATGTAAAGCTCAATGCTTTAGACTATATCACTTTAATTTGACCTCTCTGAATTGTTTCGAAAGTTTTACCAACCTATCAGAGGACATTTTGTTAAAACGGATCCTAAATTTATTTTGAATTTTAAGTGATATCAAACTTGACACATGCTATAAAACAAATGATGACACTGTCAACAAAATTTTCAAGAAATAATAATTCAAAATTCATAAGTAATAAATACTTACAGTGTTTGTAAAAAAATATGGAAATAACTAAATAATTCAAGAACAGCTTTAGATAAAAAAAAATGTTCAACAGCTTTAGATAGAAAAATGTTCAAACAACCATTTTAAGTGTAACTGTCAATGAACGACTGACGGATGGGTCGTTGTGAGTCGTTCGACTTTTGTAGAGTTAAACTGAGCTATCTACAGGATGGTACAAAAATTTAGTGGGATATACAGTGTTCCAAAAATTAACACTTTGAAGCCTAACTCTCTAACGCGCTGCTTTCCTACTGTGCCTGGGGGTTTTGGACATGTTTTTAAAAAATTGTGGTATTTGTTATATTTATCATATATGACTTATTATATATCATTTTAAACCTAAAGAAATTACCTTTTTAAATATATAAACATGTAAATAGATATTTTACTCACAGTCAACACTCCTTAGTCTTGAAAAAGGGTAAAATACACAAACAAACAAAAATAGCTACACAGCACTTCACTAAACATAATTGGCCTTTGTATGATACAGTTTGAAACATTCAGGTACACAAAGGGGTACTGAACATTCTGGGCACCACCATAACTCAAAAAGTATTTAGTATTCAAGAAAAACAACAAACAAACATAACGAATCTTGATTACTCAGTCACTAACTTTGAACTAAACAAACGTCTGCTACGTTCCTCGTAGACGTGTTACGTTGCCTAGCATCAGCTTTATAATATTTATATTTAGTCCATATCAACAGCACAGACTATTCGAAAATCAAAGACATGCAAAGATAAATACACAATTAGCTAAGCAAAAGTGCCGAAACCCGATTATATGCCGACATCGCGATTGTATAGAATTATTTAGGGCAGCCCGATGTATACTCGGGCTTCGGCGGCGAGCGCTGTCGCACTGCCCGACCGGCTTAGGCTTCAAAGTGTTAACAAAATGTCATTTTTTTCAATTTTTAAATGCAACACTATTATAATTTTTACATATTGTAATAGGTCAATTTAAGATACTTCAAAGGAATTTTTAATTTATCTTTGATAACAATCGAGTTATGGTGTTTTAAATTTCACAATTTTAAACACTAATTTAACGTTCACTAGAGAGCCGAGTGAATAATCATTTATCATTTGGTTATTGTTATGTAAATTAAGCCAAAATGTATTGAAAATTATGTATCCAGTTCAAGGTGTTTCTAAGAAGCAAAAAGTAAGCCTATATAAAAGACTTAATATCTCAAAATTGGCTCTACCAATTTCATTTCAATTTTAGTAAAATATGAATTCTAACCAACCCAAAGTTGTATGCAAAATTGCAAGTAAAAAAATAATATATATATATATATATATATATATATATATATAGTTCAGGAATAATTGACAAAAAACAAAAATAACCTTGACCTCAATCTTTTAAAAGCTTTAAATTTAAAATAATAAGAATTAATCAAAAACAATTTATGATGAGAATGTGTTTTATGGGTCAAGTAGGCCCCATATTTAAGGTTATATATGTTTTTCAAAGATGGCTTCCATGGTTTATTTTCATATTATGATTGACACTACCGAACTGACATTTTTACTGATATTAGTTTTTACTTGCTCTGGGAATAGGTGAGTGAGAAAGTTGTGCAAGATTTGCATAAGCTTAACCCTAGAACCGTCACTCGACCTAAGTTGTGGTCGAGTTAAGACGCATGGTTTAATTCACCGACTCTAAAACACGTATTTTGCAATTCAACATTACACCCACTTAGAATCGTCCAATCTCAATAAATAAAATACCATTGGAAAGCTAATGTTCCGTAGATGCATAATCATGCAAAAAAAAAAAAACCACATAACGTTATAAATAATATTCCAAAAATTGCTAAAGTTTGCATATATTTGATACATAACGTCAAAGATTTGCGCTAACAAGTTTTAAACAAAACACACATCATTTTTGTCTAATATTCCCAATTCAACATTTCTGTCAAACAGATCGAACATAACACTGTTCGATAGATCGCATGTTTCCCTTCCAATCTGTGGTTTTCAAATGGTTCAAGTGTTATAGTTTTTATTATATAAAAATTAAACAAAATCAAGAATTTTAACGCTTTTTTACACGCTAAAAATTACATTTTTTGCAATTCAACTTTTATCCTAGTAGATATTATTTTATCAAAATGTATAATATACCATTGTAAAGGTAATGTTTCAATCTTTTATAACCAAGTTTAGCAAAATCCATCACACGAAAACTCTATTTTCTAGAACTCGATAAAGTCACTGACTTTTTCGTTAGATCGTGGCAATTGCGTGACCGGGAATATGTAGACAATTCTGTTCTCTATGTTCTACAACGGAAATTCGTTGTATGGGATTATATTTTGGTCAAAAAAGAAAAATATCAAAAAATAATCCTAATGCAAGGCTTGGATGTTTTGTAGAGCTTTTTTACTGATTATAGCCGGTCGGCAAGATTGAACTATGAAATGGTCCAAGGTCAACTCTTGCCAGCTTGTTCTAACAGTAAATTCCTATGTCGGCAGATTTTGGATTGAAAAATCATTTTTTTATGAATTTTGAAAATGTGAAATAATAATGTATAAGGATAGGTAGTTGTAATACAAGTTGTATGCAATACAGATCTAGTACTGTTATTTCATATTAACTAACAGGCGCTACGGCATATTTAACCCTCCAACTGTTAAAGACCCCCAAACCGTACCCATTCTCCCGGACAAGTTGGCTATAAAACACATATTTTGCAATTCAACATTTCGCCCACTTAGAATCGTCCTATTGCAATAAAAAAAAAATAGTGTTGGAAAGCTAATGTTCCGTAGATGCATATCATGCAAAAAAAATACCACAAAACGTTATAAATAATATTCCAAAAATTGGCGAAGTTCGCATATTTTTGATGCGAAACGTCCAAGTTTTACGTTAACAAGTTTTAAACAAAACATTCGTCTCGTTTGACAATTATTCCTATTTCGAAATTTCAATCTGTCACATCTGACATAACACTGCTTGATAGATCGCGTCTTTCTCTTCAAAACGGTGTTTTTCAAATGTTTCCAACTAGTATAGTTTTTATTATATAAAAATTAAACCAAATCAAGAATTTTAACGCTATTTTACACGCTAAAAATTACATTTTTTGCAATTCAACTTTTATCCTAGTAGATATTATATTATCGAAATGTATTCTATACCATTGAAAATGTAATTTTTTAATCTTTCATAACCAAGTTTAGAAAATTTTATGTAGCGTGTAGTAGAGAAATAAGACTAGACTGAAGTTTACCTTGTTAGCGCTAGATTGCGACAGTTTCTCGCGGCGAGTTTTATATAGAAAATATCACCTATATGTTCATATATTTTTTTGAAATGGTAAAACTTGTCCAAATGTTACAAGTTGACAATATTATATAGTATTTTTCTTCCTCTTTCGAACTATGAAGACGAAATCATCCTAATTTATATAGTTTACGAGTTATATCCATTCTAGGAAATGATCCTCTGAACTTTCAGACCGGTTTGCGATATTCAGTGTCTAGACAGTCTTAAAGAATCCGATCTTTATTTTTATACAATCTTGTCGTGTTTGATATAACTGTAAAGAGGAGGTTTCAATGTTTAACCTTGTATTTGAAACACATCTGTACAAGGAAAAATACAAAGGCTGTAGTACTTTATAAAACGTAGAATAACCTCAAATTTGTTACTTCGATCTCGCAAGATTTTTGCCGATGTGGAAATTTCAATGTGCAATAGCTTTGTGTTTTTATAGTGAATATAAGTTTCATTAAGTGATTTTTTTATTATAATTTGTTTATACAACTTAAAATAAATGTGTCAATGTTTGTAGAGTGTAGTTATGAGTGATAATTCATATTTTCGGCCTAGTCTAACCAAATCTAGTACTAGTCAGACCTAGTTCTAGATTTGCTATTGGAACTTTTAGTTTCAAGAAACCATTTATTTATTATAATATGTATATACATAATATATAAATGTATATACAACTTATAATAAATGTGTCAATGTTTGTAGAGTGTATTTATTAGTGATATTTCATATTTTTGGTTTTTTTTTCACAGCCCTAACCTCAACGTCTAGGCTATTGTGAAGGTAGATTTTTATCATAAATAACCCATGTCTAATGAAAATTTTCAAAATAGATTTTTCTTTTTAGCAACTTTTATCCACAAATATATTACAAATATGTAGTAACTGGTAAAAATATTTTTTAAATTTTTTTGTAGGATTTACATTACCATTTCTGTGAAATTCTTGCCTGCGCTACTCTCGGATTTTTTGGTATTTCACATATAAACAGCTAAAATATATGCACCTTTCTAAATATAATAATATATAGAATTTGTGTTTTCCATACATATTACTATTTTTGGTACATTTTTGAAAAGAAAAGAATAAAGTTACCTTTTTTTAAAAAATGGTAATTTCTTTTTGAAAATGTAACAAATGTTTTTTTTTTCTCTTCTAAATATATTCACAAATATATTACAAATCTGTTTTAATAATTGAAAAAATTCCAAAATTTTTTTTATTATGGTGTACATTACCATTTCTGTGAAATTCTTGCCTAAGCCACTTTCCGATTTTTGGCCATTTTACATAAAAACTACAAATGTTTTACATCTAACTTTTTTTTTCACTACATACCTAAAATCTATGCACCTTTCTGAATATAATGACTTATAGAAGTTCTGTATAAAATATATTTTACTATTTTTAATGTTTTTTTGAAAAAATAAAGTGAAAATTCAGTTTTTACATAAAATATTTTTTTTAATTTTAAAAATATAACTTTTTTTTTTCCCCCTAAATATATTCACAAATAGTACACAAAACTTTTGTATATCTTAGAAAAAGGTGGTAAGCTTTTGATTTTGGATGAATCAGCTTTTTCTTGAAAAATGATAACGTCGTTTTTGACATGTAACATACTTACTCCAAAACCGTTACAAAAAATTTTTTTTTTTTTACATAGATGAATTCTATGCATCTTTCTGAGAAAAATGATGTCTTATAAGTTAGGTTTTGTGTAAAATTAATATTTTTTATTAATTTTTTAAGAAAATAAAACCTTTAACATTGAACAGTTGGAGGGTTAAATGAAGAATTTAAAAATTCTCAAAATTAATAAAAAATAAAAAAACCTTGTTATTTCTGGAAATAAAATGTAATTTTAAGAGATAAATATTCTTGGCAAAATTTGAAAAAAGTTAATATTAAAAAAGTTAGCAGAAAAGCATAACTGTAAGAGTTAATAAAAGTAAATAAAAATGAATTTTGAGAAAAGGATTGTATAGAGTCAATTAAATAAATAAAGTTGTATCATAATTAGTAATTAAAAACTGAAAAGTAATTAAAACAAAAGAGTTATGGTTTTCACGCTTTCGTGTGAAAATGAAAAAAGATGAGAAGTTGAAATTTTGGAAAAAGGATTAAAAACATGATATCTAAGAGATGTGTAAATTTCAGGAGAATCAGTAAGTAAATAACCCTCAAACCCAAAGGTGTGAAAAGACGTGCTGAATTACATCACTACGGAAAGTCGCAGAGTTCCGTTATTCCGGTTAGTGCGTTGAAATCACGGAATAAACAAAGTGACAAAGTTTTAAAACAATAACTTTAAAGGTGTGAAAATTGAAAACTGTAAAATACGTAAATTCTTACGTAAACGATTAAAGGCGAACGAATGGTCCGACAAATGTCATTCAATGTGCGGGAAATTGCCGCGGTCGAGAGCTACAAAACACCGGTTACGTAAAAACTAAAAAATCATTAGGAAAAGTGTTATAAGACAATTAGGAGAAAACAATGAAGATTTTTTACATCGGCCAGTTACAGGTTGTAGAGTCGAAATGTTCAAGGATAAGTGACGTAGTTGTGGGTGGAGACATCATACCAACCTCAGCAGAAATAGATTAAAAGATTAATTAGAGCAAAGTAATTAAAAAAGACAATTAAAAAACAGTAAACATAATAAATAAAGTAATAATAATTAACTAAATCACCTACACCAAAAATAATTAAGAAAATTGCATTAAAAGACACTATAAATAGAACTATCGTATCGGTCCAGTGAGGGAGAAAAATTGGTATCGATATACGATAGTTTTAGGCTATAAAAAGAGCCGCACGAATCTCATCGAGGTCTCTCATCAAAAATTGGTTTAAGAAGTGCCAGGGGTGGCTATGCCAGATTGCCGACTCAAAATTTTTAAGTAAAAAAGTGTAAGTGTTACTATGCAAAAGTAATAAAAAGCGTCAGCGAGAGTGATAGGAGGTGATAGATTCCAACCAACCAGCCAGCCTTCTAAACTCCATGGACGGGAAATGAGACATCTGTAATCTCTAACAACAACCAACCAGACACCAGAGGACCAGCAGCATCCCAGGACTTAGGATATTCAACACGGCGGTCAAGGTCTGAGAATAATCCAAATTTCCTTTTTTAAAGGGCAAAATTGGCCCAACATTAAACAATTACTGATTTTCCTGAGATAATTTTCTTATATATATATATATAAATAAATTTGTTAAACTAAATAATTTTAAATTCATGTATAGATAGAAATCTTTATATATATAAATTTCCAATAAAGTTACAAAAGAGTGCCTTCTGCTAGAAAAAGGGAAATATTTTTAGTTGTTATTGGTTAAATTTAATTACAGAAAATTGTTTTTGAATTTTGTTTGTTGACTTGTGTCAAGAAGATTATTTCAATTTGTTTTTCAAGTTTAATTAAAATAATTAATTTTCAATATTAACTGAAACTGTGTCTTATTTAGAATTGGTCACACGATTGTCTGTTATATTTTCAGGTCTCATTATAATAATAAGGTAAAATATAGTGTATCAAAGAGGTATTCCCAAGGACACGCACCTAAGAGGTTAAAATTAGAAAAATAAAGTAAATTCGTGTTCTCCCTGAGAAATAGGGTAATTGTAAATACAAATACTGGAAGTCATAAGTAAAAAAGGGGGGTACCGGTAATTTGGGGCAACTCAAATTATCGAAGAAGTTATTCAATCCAGGCCAGAAAAAATAGTAAGCCAAAAACTTCCAGTGGATTGAATAATTTATTCTTTTTGTCACGCGAGAACGAATCCTGTAGGCGAAAAATCTCAGGATTCGAGACTATTACGTATAAGTAAAAGTTAGGGGGCGTAACTAGTCTGACTCTAAACAAAGGTAGAGTTTTTTCGTTGTAGTTCACATAATTTTACGAAATGGTAAAACTTGTCCAAATGTTACAAGTTGACAATATTATATAGTTTTTTTTTTTTTTCTCTTTCGAACTATGAAGTCGAAATTATCCTAAGTTATATAGGTTATGAGTTATGTCCATTCTACGAAATGATCCTCTGAACTTTCAGACCGGTTTGCGATATTCAGTGTCTACACAGTCTTGAAGAATCCGATTTTCATTTTTATACAATCTTGTCGTTTTTGATATAACTGTACAGAGTAGGTTTCAATGTTTAACCTTGTATTTGAAACACATCTGTAGAAGAAAAATACAAAGGCTGTGGTACGTTAGAAAACGTAGAGATATTGTCATTTTGTTAGTTCGATCGCAACCTTTTTGCCAACGTGGAAAGTTGTAAATGTAACACCTCTTGTGTTTTTATAGTGAATATAGTTTCATGAAGCAATTTTTTTATTTTAATTTGTTTATACAACTTAAAATAAATGTGTCAATGTTTGTAGAGTGTATTTATTTGAGTGATAATTTATATTATCGACGTACTTTACAGGCCTAGTCTATCCTAGTCTAGCCATGTGTTTTGTGAATTTATTGTTTCAAGAAGTCATTTATTTAATATAATATGTATATACATAATATATAAATGTATATACAACTTATAATAAATGTGTCAATGTTTGTAGAGTGTATTTATTAGAGTGATATTTCATATTATTGGTTTTTTTCACAGGCCTAGCCAAGGCTATTGTGAAGGTAGATTTTTACCAAATTATTTATTTATATGTTGTATATACAAGTTGTAATAAATGTGTTATTGTTCATAGAGTGTATTTTCGGATGATTTATCATATTATCGGTACTTTTTTCTAGGCCTATCAAGTGTTGTACTTTTATTCGAAATATAAATAATGGCATCCAGGAAAATGACCTAACCTTGTCTTATCACTTGTTTTTATATAAACATAGATATTTCCTTATAAAAATTGTATAAATTGATTTAGACTTTTACGAACATTTATTCACAACTATATTGCAAAACTTTTGTATATTTTTAAACAATTCTAAAAAAAATTTTATATGGTTTATATACCTATTTCTGTGGAATTTTGCCTCGGTTACAGGGTAAATTTGTTGATTCCATACATAATAATTCCAAAATGTTACCATCTAAAAATTTTTTCACTACACAACTAAATTCTATGCATCTTTCTGAATATAATGATATATAGAAGTTGTGTATAAAATATATATTACTATTTTTGGTAAATTTTTGAAAAAAAATATATCATTTTACCTTTTTTCGTAAAATTTTATTTTTATTTTGAAAATGTAATTTTTTTTTCCCTAAATATATTACAAATCTCTAGTAATCGTTGAAAAAATTCCAAAAAATCTATTTGTATGGTGTACATTACCATTTCTGTGAAAATCTTCTCTCCGTTACTTTCCGATTTTTTGGTATTTGACAAAAAAAACTCCAAATGTTTTACATCTAACTTTTTTTTTCACTACACACCTAAATTCTATGCACCTTTCTAAATATAATGATATATAGAAGTTGTGTATAAAATATATATTACTATTTTTGGTAAATTTTTGAAAAAAAAAAATGATCATTTTACCTTTTTTCGTAAAATATTTTTTTAAATTTTGAGAATGTATCAAATTTTTTTCTTTTTCTAAATATATTCACAAATATTACACAAAACTTTTGTATATCTTGAGAAAAATGTGGTAAGCTATTGATTTTGGATGATACAGGTTTTTCTGAAAAATGATTACTTCATTTTTTGACATCTAACATACTTACTCCAAAACCGTTTCAAAATTTTTTTTTTATTATTACATAGATGAATTCTATGCATCTTTCTGAGAAAAATGATGTCTTATAAGTTAGGTTTTGTATAAAAATAATATTATTTATTATTTTTTTAAGAAAACAAAACTTTTACAAAACCTTTAACATACGCCGGTTACAGGGTTTTAAAGGAGATAAAATTAGGAGACCTACGTTTCTAGATACGTGGTTATTAATTTAAAAAAATCTAAGATAGCAGAATTAATACTACAAGTTCAACATACTTCAGGTAACATTATTCTTCCAAAACCAAAATTCTTTTTATAAAAATGGCGGTTGTCCACAAAAAATTACAGAGAAATTTAATAATATGGATAGAAAATGTAGTAGGTCTCGTAATTCATTTAGAGTGATTCATAAAAATGCTCAATTCATCACAAATAAGATTAATATTTTAAATTATATTCTGCCATGAATATAGTGTTGGTAATAACGAAACATGTGTTTCCAGCTTGAGTATGCTTTGGTTTTGTAGAAGTATTTGGTTTTGTAGAATGGGTTTTGTAGAAGTATTCAAAAGAGGGTGAGGTTTTCTCTTTTTACTAGAAATGGTATACCATGTGACCTTTTAATACATTTCCATCGGTTAGTCTGGAAACAAATTTTGAATTGTTTGGATGTAAAGTTGTACTGAGCAACAATGGGTTGTTAATTGTTTTGAGGGTATATAGCGGTCCTAAAGGGGATATTGATATATTCCTCGATAAGTTAAGTGATATTCTAAAACATGTAACATTTTTGTGCAGAGACATAAATATTAATGTTTTAGAATGCCAAAAAAGTAGGTATCAGCTTCATAAGTTAGTTGTTTTTTATTTCAAATTTGCCTACTCAGGTGGTGGGATCCTTCTGCTACCTGTATTGATAATGCAATTTCAAATATTTCCCATATAAACTTAAAAGTAAAAACAAGACATTTTGGAATTTCTGACCACCTTGCTCACGTGATCATTGTCATGGAAGTGTCTCCTTGTGTTGCTAAGCCTCAGTATAATACAATAGGAGACTTGAGACCAGATTTTTTTTTTAAAGGGCATTTTGGACATTTTTTAACAAACAAAAAGTGACTTCAATAATCTTTTTTTCAATTAAAATTCCATATATGTTAATGTTGCCTGTCCTCTAAAGAAAATAGAAACAAAGAAAAACACCTTTAAAGATTCCAATTGAGTCTCAAAGGGTATATTAGTATCCAGAAATAAAATAATTTTCGTACAAAATATAAAAATACAACCTAAGTCAGAGTTTTTTATATTATTTCAAAAAATATAGAAAGACATAAAAACAGGTTATCAGGGCAGCCAAAGCTTATAATATAAATAAGCGAATAATAAAAAAAAATATATATCTAAATCATCTTGAGAAGAAATTAACATATCAATTAATCTGAAATTAATAAGGTTGTTGAATTTAGAGGTGGAAAGATCAATTTATTCTAACTAAATTGATATTGTTTCAATGGTTTTTTGTTTCAATTGAAAACTGTAATGGAAGAACACAATTGTCTAACCTGAATTGTATGAATCCATGATGCTGTCACCCATGTCTGTAGAAGAGACTGTTAAAGTTATAAATGGTTTAAAAAATAAAAAGTTAACCGATATAAATGATATATCAAAGTGGCTTATAAAACAATGCTCTATTGAACTATGGGAGCCTTTAACATACTTAGTTATTGGTCTTTTTCTGAAGGAATTTTGTCTGAATACCATAAATCTAGCAAAATAATTTCTTTGTTTAAAAAAGGAAAAATAACTGACCCACAAAGTTATAGACCAATTTATTGCTGTCCATATTCAGTAGTTTTTCAGGGAAAAAAATTTAACCCATATGTTTTATTTAAACAAATTTAATTTACTTCAAAAATATCAGTATGGTTTTCAAAAAAGGAAAATCCACAACTGATGCAACGGTAAGCTTGAAAAGAAGAAGAGTATGTATACATTTGTTGACCTATCTAAGGCTATTGACAGTGGATTTCCAAACCTTGTTTATTAAATTATAAATATTAGGAGTATGATGCCTGCCTACCACTTTCATGGATAAAATCATTTATATGTGATAGGACTCGAAGGGTTCAGGTGGCAGAAAGGGTGTCAAAACAGGTTCAAGTTAAGTGTGGGGTCCTCAAGGATCTGTCCTTGGACCTGTATTATTCATTTCATATATTCAGGATTTATCGTAATCTGTAATATGAACCATTTGGTACAATATGCTGATGATGTGACAGTTACTGTTCGTGCTAACTCCATATTATTACTGGAACTAAATTCATTTTTAGATGTGAATGAAACAAATCAGTACTTTTGAAACAAAATGAACATCCGTTAACACCCACAATTATGTTGGGTGATAATGTCATTACAGAGGCAAAGAGTACCAAATTTTTAGGTCTAGTGATAGACAAGAGATCTAACCAAACCTAACCATATATATTCTGTATGTATACAAATTTGTTGTGGAATTTTTGTTTTAAAGAACCTTAATTGTTACTGCACTAGACAAACTCTTCATATGTCCTACTATGGATTTAATACCCATATCTGAAACATGAAATAATCATGAGGGATGACTCTTCGAGAATAACAAGAGTCTTACATACACAAAAAAAGCAGTTAGGGTTATGGTTGGTTTTAAAAAATAGAATGCTTAGAAAGCTTTCAAAGAGTTAGACATATTAACTGTTCCAAGTCTATATATTTACCATTATATATAATTTGATCAAATGTAAACCAATTAAAGCAACGAGTTTATTACAAAGAGTTTCATGATTATAACACTAGAGGAGCAAACTGTTTAGAGTATCAGCCTCATAGACTAAATGTTTACAGAAAACTTCCCTTACAGTAAAGTAACATTCATTAATAAACTTCCAGACCGCATAAGATGGGAAGAAAACTTTAAAGAGATTCAAAAACAGTCTATAACAATGTCTGTTGTCTGATCCTTCTATTGTGAGTTCAGTACCCATTTGTGTCACGGATAAATATTTTAATCGGTCAGTGGACTCTAGTTTTTAGTGACTTTTTTATTCATTTTTTTAAAATTATTTTTCGTAAATTCAATTAGTATTTTTAATGTATTGTGTTATTGTATTGTTCCATGTTCTGTTTATTTTATAATCACTAATTTTATTGTACCGTTATAATATTGAATGTATTTCATTAATGTAGTAATTTATTGAAATGTGGAGTGACTATGGCCACACAGATGCACTTTTGTCCTGGACTGCAATAAGTGGAGTGAAATGAAACACTGGTCTCTTTTGTTGTGGTATATAAATTAATTTTGTTATTGTATTGTTAGTGTTTATAAGGTCAAATGTTTATGAGGGTTGTATAAAATTTATTTTTATTACTGTATTTTAATTGATTATTATTGTTTCTTTGTTATAAGGTCTCCTGTGCATGTTATTTTACACATTTTTTTTATATCTCAGTATATTGTCTTATCTTGACTAAGCCATTCCGATCCATTTTGTCCAAGGTGGAAAAATAAATTGAATGAAATTTATTTTTATACTTACATGACCTTGAACTCCAGTTTCTTGGTTGTCACTATCACTTCCATCAGCTCCATAATATTGCTTGATCTTATCTTCTAATGCAGTAGGATTGGACCCTTGAAGTCTATCTAATTTTGTCTAAAAAAATATTATAATAAATTTATTTCCTTTATTTTATTAAATATTAGTTCAAATATTGTAAAAGTTGAAACACATTTGGAAGACCTTTATAAATAGAGATTATGGTAAAGATTCTAGTAGAAATTTCAGTTTAAAGTCTTGTAATATCTTGATATATTTTGAACTAATACAAATAAAAAAACTAGGTTTTGATGTATATTTATTTTCCGAAGAAAACTACTTTTTCTTATGCGGCCCTATTGTCCACATTCACAAGGAGGGAGGGATTAGTTGAATCATATATTTTGTTTAAGAGTTGATAGAACATCTAGTTTCCACACAATTTTTTTATCAGCAATTTTAATATTTGCAACTAAAAGGTGGCTTTCAAAATACAAATCAATAACCTAACCTAAAACAGGTTTAAACTAACCTTCTAACAGAAAATTCGAAAAAATTAAAACACCAAAAATTAGTTTTATAAATTAAATTAATACAATTAAAATTATGTACAATAAAATGTTTGCGTTTTGATGGTCTTTGGTATAATTATAAAAATAACTTGATTAACTTAATAACAATATCTCAATTTTATTCTTTTAAATTTCTTTATTAGTCATGTAGACTAAGCTCAAGAACTAAAAATTTGCATACATAAAAAAAAAACATAAAATAATAGTCCATATCTTCTAAATGGTTGTATAATTCAAAACAAATTTACAAATAAAATCATTAAAAACTTGAAGTTTTATCATTGCTAGTTTAGTAATAAAAAATAAAGGTTAACACTCCACTTCACCATTGTGGATGGGAAAAATTAAGAGAATGCCAACAGTAGCCTTCGACCATAATTATATTTTTTCTATCCTTATTTATTCAGAAGTTCAAGTCTGCATATTCGTGGTTTGGTTTAGTAAAGAGGGGGAATCAAATATATAAATATTTAACTGATAGCTAATGAGAAACAAAAATGAATACAATGAGCATGGTTTTTGTTCCACTTCAGACTTGCCATCCTTTTTCTGGTCTCGGTGATCATGAACTTTTCCACTGTGACAACTGGTGTTTTATTTCTGGATCATAGCCATAAATCAGTTTTCATCACCAGTTATGATCCTTACGGTCATTTTCAGGCATTTCTCTGAGTTTTCTGCACACATCAAAAGACACTGTTTATGATCCACAGACAAAAGTAGAAAAATGAATTTCGCACCAACAAGACCCATGTCTAAATTTTCAGTTACAACTTTTTGTCAGCTTCCATACCTTATACAGACACTTGTACACAAATCATGGATTGTTTGACGATAGTCTTCGTGAATGACTTGTCGGATTGTTCAACATTTTTATCCGTTTTGCTAATGGAAGGTTGTTCTGAACGATGATCATCTTCAAGAGAAGTTCTGCCACCCTTGAAACAAGTGTACCACTCAAACACCTGTATTCTGTTTAGGGGGTGTACTTCAACAGCTTCTCAAAGCATTTCAAACGTTTCAATATGCGATTTACAAAGTTTAAAACAAAACTTGATGCAAGCTCGGTGACCAAATTTATCAGCAATCATAAAATTCACAAATAATTGTGAACACACGATTACAAAACACAATTCGTAGGCCGAACACGACCTCACAATGCAACGAAACTCAACATACTGACTCATTAGGTATTACGTTATCGGATGCTAGCACACTAGCTTGTAGTCACGTCTAATGACGTCAGCCATGATTAATATAGTCCGGGAACTTTCTGATAGTACCTCATAAAAATAAAATTAAATTAACTATATTTTATCCTTGGCAACATAATAAAAACAAAAGAAAAAGTCAATAGATACAATTAATAAATATTATAAAACGTTAAAATAGGGGGGGGGGGGGAAACATTCATCAGCAAAATGAAATATGATATTTTAACAGTACCTTAATATTGAAAAATAGACAACTTATATTTTACTTATATTAGATTACTTATATTTAATAAGATATAAGTAATTATTCAATATTTTATTTTCTACAAATAGAGGTTTACAATGAGCATTAAGTCAAATTTTGATAAAAAACAAAGAAAGTTTTTTGCAACAGAAATGTTTTGTTTGACAAAAGCCCGAAAAATTAATATTTTATATTTTATTATTGATTGGAAAAATGAAAAATATGCACTGTAAACAAATTTGTCTGGAGCATGATTCATTAAATTATTCATTAGAAACAACACTGTAGAAATCCTTGAAAGAATGTAATCAATGTATGGCTTTCCATTTCACCTATGGTCCAAATAAACAGCTACATATTTAACATTAACAGCAGACATATCCTTTAAAATATTTGTAGTCTACCTTTAAGACTAAAACAATTTAGTTTTCTTTTTATACTCTCTACTGATTGAGAAAGTGAACAGTGTTTAAGAAATATTTCAGAACTTTAGTGTTTTATTGTGTACTACTAGGAAATACCAAGGACCACTTTCCAAGATAAGCCTGTGTCTCCTATCCATACAAAATCTAAACAAACTAAATACAATATTTTGTGTTTTCCATTATTAAAAAAAAAAAAAAAAAAAAAGAAGAAGAAGCTATTTGCTCTAAACAATTCATCAGTACCTTTCCCTGAAGAGCTGTCTATGCTTTCAAAAGAGTGTCCAGTGGTCTAGGCTCAAGGAATTTAAACATAATTCAAGGATTTCAAGGCTCTCGTCAATATATTATTTTGGCATAAAAATTAATTTTAAAAGTAAAAATCAAAACATTCAATTACTATTTACTTCTTGATTTGAAGAACATATTTTATATAAAAAGATTTATAAATAACAATTCTAAAGATTAAATATGTTGGAAATAAAAAATTTAGAAAAAACTGATTTTAAATAGAGTGCGGCTAACATACTAAGTCAAGGCCGCACAGCACCCATAGGTAGTGTTTGCATTGTGTTTTTATCATTGATTTTGTAAGATTAAATAACTAAATATAATTTAACCTAATTTTAAACACTTTTCCTAATACAAATGTCATAAAATAGCATAGGCAACATTTGATGTTGCATATAAAATGAAATGATGATAAGGAAAAAGTCTCTAGAATTGGAAAGATACTGGATTGAATAGATTGTCTGTCAGGTAGTAGGTCTAACCCACTTCTCACAGGTCTGAAAGTCAACGCTCGTTGATTAATGTATTAAAACACATCAATATATTATTAATATTGTGTCAGTTGTCTTAAAAAAAGTGTTTAATGTTAGGTTAAATCATTGTTAGTTATTAATCTTACAAATTTGACGATAGCACCAATGCAAATATTACATACGAACGCTGCAGGCATTGGCCTAGTATGTAAGTTGCTCACTATTTAAAGTCCATTTTCTTCTACATTTTTCCCCTGAATAATCATTATGAAAATGAAAAAAGTCGGTGAAGAGGGTAAATTGCAAACAATTACTCTTTCTTATCTTAAACGATAGTCAAAACTCATCCATCAACAAACAGACTCCGACTTCACCTTGCCAAACACCTTTCAATCTGCTGTGAGTCAGTCACTTTCGTACAGTGATGCCAGCTGCTGTGACATAACTTACCTTCCGGTTGCAATATAAATTCCCACTTTCACTCACGGAGACGTCTCAGTTTCTCATTTTATGAACTCTACAGTATTAATGTTTAAATTATTCCTATTATATTTACTGCGTTGACACAAGGTCTAATAAAAGAGCATCATAAATGGTGACATATATCTTTGCTAAAACCTAACTTCAATAAAGAAAAAGCATTTCTTTATCTTCAGTAATTATAAAAATCCTGAGAAATCACATTGCAAACTTCAAAATTCCTCAACAACGTATAGAATAATGAATGGTAAATTTTTAAAAAGATAAAGACTGTTTTCTAATAACGGTAACACACAAAACACAACAGGCTGGCTACAAAATAAAACAAAACCATAGTGGCTTAACCCTCGACGTGGCGAACAACCCGCTGGCGGGTTGATATGTGACATATGGTTTTAGTTCACCGACTCTAAAACACGTTTTTTGCAATTCAACATTACGCCCACTTAGAATCGTCTTATCGCTATAAATAAAATACCATTGGAAAGCTAATATTCCGTAGATGCATAATCATGTAAATAAAATACCACAAAACGTTATAAATAATATTCCAAAAATTGGTGAAGTTCGCATATTTTTTATGCGTAAAATCGTAGATTTAAACTCTGCGGTTGTTAGTAAAAGCGACGCCATTTTTCCCCATATGATTACTATTCTATTTTTCTGTCAAATAAGTCGACCAAAACACTGTTCTATAGATCACATGTTTCTCTTTTTAACCGTATATTACAAATTTTTTTGCGTCTCACAGATCCAGAGATATTTCTACTTGACGAAAGTAGAAACCTGACAGCACGAAATTCACTTGGCATTGGGTGCAGTTTAATAAATGACATAATCGATTTTTCTAATGATATTTTTGTTTACATACTTAGAAGGTTTTGTTTTGATCTCGCAACATAGCAATTGTGTGACGTAAATACTGTAATTTAAAAGGCGTGGCGCATATTGTTTTGGGGTTAGATATTTGTTATTTTGAAGGTTTGTGTATACAAATTGTATATAAATTGTGTATACAAGTTACAATATATGTGTTTTTATTTCTAAAGTTTATGTTTTTGAGTGAATTTCTAGTTTGTGAACGGTTTATATTTGGGATAACCTAAGAGGTATGTTGTAAATTTAGTCCATAAGCAAATTTTCTTATATTGAGTGTTTTATTTGATTATACAAGTGAATATGTGTGTTATTCTTTGTAAAGTATATTGTTTTAGTGAAATCTAATAATTTTGTCTTAGGCCTAGCTTTAGAAAGTTACTAATTACGCCTAAATTGTCGAGGTGTCAAACCTAACCTCACTCGTCAGAGTATCACTTTTTAGGGGAAATCGTTATTTTTATTTTGAAAATGTAACAAATTATTATTTTTTTCCCCTAAATATATTCACAAATATATTACAAATCTCTAGTAATCATTGAAAAAATTCAAAACAATCTATTAGTATGGTGTAGATTACCATTTCTGTGAAATTATTCTCTCCGTTACTCTTAAATTTTTTGGTATTTGACCAAAAAACTTCAAATGTTTTACATCTAACATTTTTCTCACTACACACCCAAATTCTATGCACCTTTCTGAATATAATGATATATAGAACTTTTGTATAAAATATATATTACTATTTTTGGTAAATTTTTGAAAATAAAATGACCAATTTACCTTTTCTATATATATTTTTTTTATTTTGAAAATGTAATTTTTTTTTTTTCCTAAATATATTGACAAATATTACACAAAACTTTTGTATATCTTAGAAAAAGGTGGTAAGCTATTGATTTTGGATGATACAGGTTTTTCTGAAAAATGATAACATAATTTTTTGACATGTAACATACTTACTCCAAAACAGTTTCAAAAAAATTATTTTTTTATTACATAGATGAATTCTATGCATCTTTCTGAGAAAAATGATGTCTTATAAGTTTGGTTTTGTATAAAAAAATAATTTTATTTTATTTTTAAACAAACGAAGAAAATTAAATGAAATTAACCAATGCCGGTTCTAGGGTTAAGTCAAAACATTGCATCTGGTGTATGGTCATTGTTCTTCTTCCCGATAAAACAATGCATATAAGAATCTTTTTAAAATATTTAAAATCGAAGCAGGGTTAAAAATTGTCTATTTTTATTATAAAATATTTAATTTAAGAAACTGTATGGATTTTAATCCATGCAGTGACTAACAAATAATGAAAATAAATAAAAATAGTAAACAACTCTGATTAAATCAAAATATAGGTTAGAGTTTAATAGGGCACATAGCCTATTACGTTTAGATTTTGTATGAATAGAAGCCACAGGCTAACCTTGGAAAGTGGTCCTTGGTATTACCTAATAGTACACAAATAGAAAACCGCAATAAAACACTAAAGATCTGAAATATTTCGTCGTAAACACCATTCACTTTCTCAGTAGAGTGACTCGAGTGAATAAAAATAAGAACAAATTGTTTTAGTCTAGAAGCAGAGGATGGATCCATGTGTTATTGTTACATAAGACAAGAATAGTATCATTAGCAAACAGATAGTATAATTTAAGTTACTAACAATTCATCATTATTAAAAAAAGCAAGGGTCCCAGAATGGAACCTTGGGGTACACCAGAGTTAAGTAATATTAGGACTTCAGATTAAAAATCATCCCCAACATAAACCGTTTGCCTTTTGTTTTTCAAATAGAACTTAAATAATTTTTAATATCCACCAATGCTATAATAAAAAAGCTTTTCCAAAAGCATAACATGTTTAACGCAGTTATGTATGCTTTTATCATCTATAATTTATCACTATTATGTTTCATGTTTGATATGTAGAAAATAATCAAATTTTGTTTCACACGTTCTTACTATAATGAATAACAATCCATGATCTTTTGATGCTGATTTTTCATTAATGTCTCTGATTCGTCTTATATTATTAATTTTGACTAATTATTACAATTTTTGGAATTAACATATCAAAATTGTTACACTCTCAGTTCACAGAGTGATGCTCAGTCTTCCATGTACTAAATAGTTATAAGTTAAAATTGAACTAACCCAAGCATATCACCAGAAAAATATAAACAAATTAATCCAAATTTCATATAGAAAATGAAATTAAAAGTAAATTTATAACAGTATAACAACCAAATTACATAAGTGTTTAAACATTGTATCAGAATGTCAAGGACCTTCATACTTACTCTATTTTTGTAAAAAATAAATGTTGGCATTACAGAAACACCCTGAGCAGCAGCAGTTTCTTGGCACCTGTCAACATCCACTTTTAGGAATACAGCTTGAGGATATTTACTAGCCAATCGTTCAAAGACGGGGGCAATTCTCTGACAAGGCATACACCTGTAATAAGGAAATAAATTAAAGCACATTTTTTAATATGGATGTCATTTTTTAAATTAAGAACTGATTTGTTACAGATCACAGAACACTTTATAAATGAACATAATTTCAACTGGGAATACAAACTACAATTTTTTAAATTTTTCAATGTAATATTCATGGAGAAAAACTTGTTCTGCTACCAATTGTTTAGGCGTAGCAGAAGTTTGTTGATCCCTCCATCAACAAAAGTTTGTCGCCTGACCATTTAACCAATCCACAACTAATTTTTTATATTCATTATCATTTGTCCATATCACTATCCATTATCATAACGACTATCTCAGTATTGTAATGTGTGACTGAGCATTCTCATAAAACAGACAAATGCGCCGCATCGATGATTTTGGATTGCTCACCTGAGTTTTTTCATTATTGCACAATACATAGTCACATACATTTATTGTCACTTAACAAGGTAGAAATTCACCATCTTTCATGTTTTCGAAAACTATAACGTGATTTTTTTTTTTAGTAGATGGAATCTGCTTGAATTTTGATGGGGGGTTTTGAGACTTGGAATGATGTCATTTTTTAGCTGTGAAATGAGAGATCCAAGTTTCATCCCCAGTCGCCATATGGTTAAAACATTTAATTTGCATGTTTGCAGTATCCAAACTACATGTAATTATTAAATAATTGAATATTACCTTCGTTTGTATCCATCACTTGACTTCTTAGTTGTATAACAAGACGACATGTTTCGGAACCGTAACTCCATCACGAGATCCATAATATGATGTTACTTTGAAGAGTTCATCACACGTTAAAACAAAAGTTTTAACCTCAAGGAGGACAATGTTGAACCGACAAGATAAATGAAGCCTAACGATTGTTGTCTTTCCTTATCTTGCTTAAAATTGATAGATATGTCATATATGGAATGATAATTGGTCATATAAAATAAATTTGGATACATTGGAATGCTCTGTATATTTCATAATCTTCAGTGACACTCAATAGCCTCTCTTTATCACATATGTATAGGACTTCTACGGTTTGAATCGAAGTCTCCTATATTATGCTGGCGAAATGTTAAAGTGCATAATTGGATTTGGTAATGTTCTAATTATTTTAAGGAAGATGTTCTTTAAAACATTCTCTAAATGTTCTCCCTGTCTGACTTATGTAATATTTTATAGCAGTCACTGCATTTGATATGACCTAGCTATCCAACATTTAAATAAGTTTAAAAAAGACAACAATCCTGCTAAAAAGACCAATAGGCTGCATTGATCTCGTCAGTTCAACGTTGTCCTCTTCAAGGGTGCACCTAATCTTTTAGGATTAAGCGTGTTTTGTGTGATAGTTATGTGTAACCTGTAATGCATAATATGCAACGGACTCTTCATAGTGAAATAATATTAAGGATCTGATGATGTAATTACGATTATGAAACATGTCGTCCTTTTAATATGACTAAGAAGTTATGTGACAGATATAAACACAGCTAATATTCAATTATTTAATGGTTAAAAAATGTATCACAATTTCAGTCATAGTGTTCCAAAAATGACAGAGCAACGTCACACGTTTTTTCTTGCATTCCTCTTTACGGATTCTTGGAATCTGTGGGCGCAAATCTTCATTTATTAGAGCTTAATAGGAACAATGCCATAAATTACAAATCATAAAACTTGAGGGAAAACCTCATACAGTTCATCAATAGTGAACCACCTGCTTTTATGAATATGCCTATTGATTTTGTTTGTTAAGTCCTCAGAGATGACCTATCAGATCATGACCTATCATGAACTTCATTAAACAGCTACACTTTTTACGCACATTTTCTTCATCCATTAACTCCTTTCCTATACACATTTAAAAGTTGTTGAAGAATTTCAACAGGATGAATATTTGTTGTGTTCAAAAATCTATAATCACAGAGCATGCTTTACAATCCGCAGAATTAGTGATGGATATAACGTTTACAATGTAACATATACAGGATATTTTAAACACACTGACAACATTGTGGAGAACCTGTAGTCCCTGAGATTGAAACTGGTCTGTGATTTGCACGCTTATGGGTGAGCAAATGGTTCTTACTTAAAATATGACCCTCATAGCATTATACTTTTGAACTTTAAGTAGTGTACACACTTTATTACATATAAAATGGCCTAAGTAGAAAGGACATTATTATGTAGAGATGTTCAAAAAGTTTAAATAAATTAAAATGTTACACATGTATAATGACGCTATATATCATAATTTTAATCAAACTCCTTTTAAAATGGCTCCCATTTTAGATGGGACAGATGTTATGCTAACTATCTTAAACATTGTTACCTGTACAACTTCATATAAACAATATTTTTCAAAGTTTCACAAGACAAAGCCAGAAACTTCATATTTTATGAACTTTTGGAACATTCTGTATGTCAGTGGTTCTCAACCTGGAGTTTATAATGGGTCACTAGGGAATTCGCGAAAAGAAAATGTGTAATGGCGGTAATGAACATTGTATAGAGTTACAGTATTAAACAGTTAAAAAAATATTAATATTGACCAACAAACATAATAAATTATAAATACAAATTTAGTACAGAATACATGTCAAACATATATAAGCAATTTTAAGTCACTTTTTAATACATATGGACAACCGTTTCTGGATTTTTAAAACTCTCACAAAAGATGTAAAGGAAGAACAATTTCTCCATAACACTATACACAGCCCATTTTTATAATTTGCATGTGCACAATGACCATTAGTGACTCAAATTGCAAGTTATATTAATATTATTGAAAGCAAAACATAAATTACTCAATGTTTACATATATTTTTAACTGATATCAATTTAAATTTAAATCTTTAAATCCACTATGACTCCAAGTAGATATGGACAAAACATGTTAAGTGTTTAAAGTATTAAACCACTTCACAATATATTCATTCTGTGCAATATAATTTTTATACAGTATGAATTAGTATTTTATTTATTTCCTTTTATAAAATAATAAAGAAGACAATCAATCATAGCAGCACTATTACATTTGACTGAAAATATAAATTATATTATGATCATTATATAAATGTACTATATGGAGCTTCTTTTAAATGTAGGTTTAATATTGCATTAAGTTATATTATGTTTTAATATCTTAAAGCGATTTCAGCATCCAATTACAGTACTACCTCGTTTATCCGCACCTCATTTAACCGGATGTCTGGATTATCCGGAACAAAAAATAAAAAATTTAATGAAGGATAAAATAAAGCAAAAGCTTAAAGTTTCAAAATATTTTAATAATTACTGTATTTTGAATAATATTTTAAATAATATTTATAATATTTTGAAACTTTAAGCTTTTGCTTTATTTTATCCTTGAATATGGAGTTTCAACAAGAAATATCTGCTATTACATTAATGTTGATAAAAACATGATTTCCTCAACACTACAGGGTCGCCTCGAGGTATTAGGGCGGGTTGTTGATGCACTGGGAAGAGAAAGTGGAGGAGCAATGACCTCTGCGTCACCATCCCCCTACCCCGATACGGCATGACAGTGTGAAATAAATACAAACCCGGTGCATGTTTACAACGCATCATAAACCATCATGTCATTTTTACAACTTTATTGTTGTCGGGTTGCTAAGACTCAAGGGTGTAAATCAGTAAATGTGAACATTTTGTCACATCTTAAAGCGGTGCCGCCAGCTTTGAGAACCCCCGTTCTTTTTTTTTTGGCAATTGGCACATCACATCCCCAGTCGGGAGTATCGAGGACGTGAATGCAACAGCTCCTTTTTCAGCTGCTAAATTTATCAAATGACATGAACAACCCATTATAATTAAATTTTGTATATCATCTTGTAAAAATTTGGCTACACCACTTTTTTTGCCTATCATCACTGGAGCATTATCGGCGCTAAACGCAATGCAGTTGTTTAACGGTACATTTTCAACTTTTAATTTATCTAAAAGAAGTTCTGAAATTCTATATCCTGTACCATCACCGGTTAGATTAGGCACAGACAATAAACCATATTTAATTTGAAACTCATCCTCTAATGAATCTAAATAAGTAACTACAATGGGGTAAAGTTTTGAATCGTTCTGGTTGCTACCGTCGGTAGAAATACAAAATGGCGATCTTTTAATTATATTTAAAATTGTATCAACATGTTTCGTTGATATTTCTCGAATTATGGCAGTTGTTTTTGTGCGAGCACAGGCATATTTTTTAGCGATTTCACTATCGGGAAACATTTTGCGAAATAGGGCACCCGCATGATCGGAACTGCTTATAGAAATATTATGTTCTAAAAGAAAATGTGTAAAATAGCATTCTGCTTTTATAATATCGTTTTTTTCTTTTTTAGTACTGAAATCAAGTTTCGTATTCTTCTCAATCGAATTGGCACAAGTCTTGTGTTTTTCGGTACTCATATGTTTCACGATGTCTCATCGACCTCCATGTGCAACAGAAAAATCACACCGACAAACACTGCAAAAGGAATAAATATTGCCTTTTCTCGATTGTAGTATTGACGGAAACTCTTCGGCAAAAGATTTTTTAAAAACACAATCGTATTTTCTTTTAGACATTATACACACAACAAAAATAAAACTTGTATTTAACAGTACACCAAAAACTTCAAACACTTTCACTTTGTTGTTGACGACACAATGAAACTCACGTTCTAAACTTCAAACGTATACTGTAACCTGTAACTGTTGAGTGTTGACTGAAGGACAAAGGACAAAGGACGTGAAGGAAGATGTACCGTTATATTTCAGTTGTAGGCCTTTCTGTGACTAGTGAAAGTGACCTACGAATAGACACGACATCTAACGAATCCAATTCATACGACAGCTAATGGTTGACCTTGATAAAAATAACACGCGTTTACTTTTACTTAACAAACGAAACAATTGCTTAAATATTTTAGTGGGCAAATGTCTACATTACATGCATCAAACTAAAAATCTTTCACAATTTTTTCTACTGATATTTATTGTTAATGCCGAATTGGGTTAAAATACGGAGAAACTAATTGCAAATACGGAACACAGGAGATTTCATTCAAAATACGGAGTCTCCGTCCTAAATACGGAGAACTGGCAAGTCTGCACTGTCATAGCAGAGGATACACTGCCTCCTAACTATTTCTGTGAGTTGTGCGTCCGTCTACGACATTACAGGATACTTAGGAAGGTTAGGAGATAAGCCTTGGTATATTCAGGGAGACAAGTAGAGTAAGGAGACGTTGGTTAGTACTTTAATGTAATCCAAGTCAACTAATTCTTTTCTTACACCACAACCTACAGCGTTATACACTGCCTCTTAGCTATAAATTCCTGCAGCATTGTACATTGCCTCTTATAGCTCACCTAGAGTCGTCATTGTAAAAGGAACGTCACTAAGCGGGATTAATATAGGGATTACATGCCTCAAATAGGAATTTGGCTATGATGATTTCAGGTTTGTGTTCCATACCCTCTGGGATTTGGTTACAAAAGATCTCCTTTCTGAGCCTATATTTTAAATTCAATTAAAAGGTGTTCGAACAATTGTTAGACCTCTGGATCGATCCCAGCAAGACTAGAGCGATCCAGGCACTACGAAGAAAAGTATTAAGATAGCAGGGAAAAACCGACCTCCTATCCCGAAAATACCTTCACACATACAAGAACCTGAAGAAACAATTTATAAAGAAAATAAACAACCTCAAATCAACAAGGCCGTAACAACACAAAATATGATAAGAAAGAAAAAAAAAAAGCCTTAATACAGCCCTTCTCAATACAATGATTTCACATCAGAAGACATAAACATGTTCATTGCAGATATGAAATAGCTTCAAAAGCTATTGGGTGGACAAAAGAGACAAAAATAAATCTATTACCTACTTACTTAGCCAAAATATCTTTAAATTGGTATGAGAGTTTCATTAAAACAAAGCAACATGGAAACATAATTTGGGAGAATGAAAGCAACAGATCTGATGAGTGTAATTTTGCACCAATGACTCAAACCCAAACACTACAAATGTTATTAGAGAGCAAAATCCAATCGAAATCTGAGCCACCAATAAACCTTTTAATAGAAATTGAAGCTATATGTAGAAAAATGAACATGAACATGGAAGAAAAACAAAAAAGTTAATCACGTCATACAGGGATTAAAACCGGAAATTTGTGAAAGAGTTATTAAAATGGAAAACTTAAAGAAACACTGGAAAATTAGACAGAAATAGTCAATATACTGGCAGAAAAGGGAAATGACAAACAACCCACATTCAATTTTAAGAAACAAATTCATAGGCCCATGCCTCAATATAAAACTTATACCAAATTTGAAACGAAACATCCGCACACCCAAAATAAATTTATCAACTATCAAACACAAAATGAACCAAAACTTATTTCTAGAATGAAGTTGTATCATGGGAGAGTAAACTAAACAAACATATACAGTATTATTTATATTAATAAATAAGAAAAGTAATAACATTATAATAGAATATTATGTGATCTTCATTATTTTATTCATAGATATAGAATATTATAATATCTTTCATTTTAATTTGTAGATAATAAATCATGTAATTACTTTAAGTACTAATTTTAAGTATTATAAGAGATTTATTACAAATTCAAGATGTAATACAATTCAAAATAATTGTAATCAATTATAAAGATATTTTTAAATAATAACAATAAACATACACAGACAAGAATAGTAATATAGAATGGTATTTGTATATACTCGTTCAGTAACACAGCAGATAAGGAGCAACCTTGTTTACCCAGCAAAATAGTCCGAAATATTACTTGGGTAAAGCAAATGTACCACAATATAATCATTTGTTAAAAATGAAATTGATCTATTGATCACGCATTAAATTCACTTGTATAACATCCAAATAACAATAATATTGTATTGTTTCAGCTGTTACTACAGGAAAGGAACAAACAAACAAATTGCTTACATCATAATACTAAACACCCTACAAACATTATGTAAAGTAACTAATACTCTAAAAATAAACATTGTCACAGGAACAATTAATTAAAGAAATAACAAACATTTTCAAGGGTCAGTACTATTGATTTACAGTCTACCTTACCACAATGTGGGCAAACAACAGTATAAATTTACACCAATAGTAGACAAATCATGCAAAATGAAAAACGTAAATTCTAAAAAATGTGAAATATTAAATCATAATCAACAGATACAAACACTTATAAAAGAATTTTTAGAATCAGAAAGAAAAACTTTCATAAATACTCCAATGTTAAGTCCGTAATGTTTTATTAACGTTAACATTGGACTTAATTATGGTAGTAGGTAATAAAGAATGCATAAACGTTTGTTACATTATAATACTGACTACGTGCACATAGGACGGTTCACACAAGAAGACAGCATGGGAGAACGGAATGCAAGGCTTGAGGTTGGTCCGGGGGTTACATACATGGAACCAAGAACATTGAGTGATGGATTGTAAGCCAATAGGATTTATTCATCACAAGGTCTTACAACATATGATCCTGACGTCAGTCAGTATTTTCATATTAATACACATAGTAATTAATTAACAATTATTACTTAATTAATTACATACATTACAATTCCTCCCCTTTTAAATTTAAACAATAGCATCCTTTAAATAAAATTACAAAATCCTTCTTCCTCCCCTTTTTAAATTTAAACCACATCCTTTAAATAAAAATTACATGATACATAATTACTAAAATAAACATTAACTCAAAACATAAGTGTAATATATTACAAAATAAACATGAAATAATAGAAGAAAATATATTTTAAAAATCTAATTTAACTGGTGGTTTTCTATCTCTTAACGGATATCTTCTTACATTAGTCGTGTCAATTACATTTGCAGTATCAACCACTGCTGTAGCATTATGTTTAGGTGTTTGAGTCAGACCGGTTTGTTTCAATGGACTAGTTGTCCCGACTTTAAAAGGAGACCGGTTGCTACGTCTGGGGAGTGGGCGAACAGCTGGGCAAGTTAAATCAGCTGTTTCATTGCCACGCATAAACCTTTCTACCCTGTCGTCAATTTTTTCTTTATCATGTCCGGAAGGAGGCGAATTGATTCCAATCATTTGATCAATATGCCTTTTCCAGATTACACCAGAATTTAAAGCTACTAAATACATTACTGGACTGATTTGCTTAATTATAATACCTTGTTCCCATTTATCTACATAACGATATTGTCTAACTAATACAGATTGATTTATATACAATTGACGTGTTTTAATTCCTCTAGCATTCTGAACTTGCTTTTCTTGCTTATTTTCAACTGTTTTGCAAACGTTAGGTCTAATTAAATCTAATCTAGTTCTCAATGGACGATTAAACATCAATTTACTAGGTAACTCATTAGTTGTACTGTGGACTGAATTTCGGTAATCAAACATAATTCTATACAAAGCTAACTTATGGTCAGTGCCATCTCTAAAAGCACAGTTTAATTTAGATTTAACAAATTTTACAGAGTTTTCTGCTAACCCATTAGATTGTGGATGATAGGGTGCAGAAAGTGAATGCTTAATAACATTAGTTGTCACAAATTACTTAAACTCTACTGAATTAAAAGGAGGTCCGTCATCTGTGTGGATAACTTCTGGTAACCCAAATCTACTAATCAATTCTCTTAGTTTATCTATTGTTTAATTAGCTGATGTAGAACTTACTTCAAACACTTCAAGCCATTTCGTATGTGAATCACCAATAATTAAATACATCTTATTCTTAAATGGGCCCATAAAATCTATATGTAAACGCTCTCATGGTTTATTAGCATATAGCCAACAGTGTAATTGGCTTTTGGCAGGATTTTGTCTTTCAAGTAGGCTGGACCAGCAACCATCCACCAAGATTTTCAATATCTGAATCAATGTTGGGCCACCAAACATAAGATCTGGCTACCGATTTCATTTTAACTAATCCTAGATGACTAGTATGCAGCTCATCTAAGATATATTTCCTAAATTTACTTGGAACCACTACTTTATATCCCCCACATTAATACACCCTGCTCGATAGTTAGCTTGTTCCTCCTCTTGAAAAATGGACTTAGCTCTGGATTATTAGAAGTAACATAATTAGGCCAACCATACATAACATAGCCATAAACTTTTCTTAAAATTACATCTTTTTGCATTTCACTTCTAATAGCTTCACAATTTCACTAATAGCTTCACTGGCACAGAACTTTCATTAAGAATATGTAAATAAGTACCTACCCAATTTAAGTCACAGTTTTCATGTTCCACCATAAGTGGTAATCTAGACAAGGCATCTGCATTAGCATGATTAGCAGATTTAACATATTCTATCTTAAAATTATAACCTGATAGAAATAGAGATTACCTTTGTAGTCTACTTGCTGCAAAAGCTGGCAACCCCTTTTTGGGTCCAAATGTACTTAATAATGGCTTATGATCTGTACATAACAGAAATTCGCATCCCCATAGATATTGACGAAATTTAGTGACCCCAAATATAATACCTAATGCTTCCTTATCCATTTGCGAATACAATTTTTCTGCATTAGACAATGTTCGCGAAGCATATGCTATAGGTTTCTCAATACCATCTTTATCAATTAATGATAATACACAACCTAATCCTACAGCTGAAGCATCACACGCTAACTTAATCGGTAATTCTGGATCATAATGAGCTAATACCTCGGACGAAGCTAATAGTTCTTTAATTTTTTAAAGGATTTAACACATTTTTCATCAAATTTAAAGACACATTTTTCTTAAGTAAATTATAGATAGGACTTAACACACTAGACATATTTGGTACAAATCTTCCGTAATAATTAACTAAACCTACAAATGCTTTTACTTCACCAACATTTGATGGTATTGGAGCCTCTGTCATAGATTTAACTTTTGTTTCAGATGTGTGTAAGCTAGTGATGTGTGAGTTCGAATTAAAATACTCGGTGATTCCGAGTATCAAAATCCTTGGAAGAGTCCGAATATTAAAAACCTCAGTTTCGAATTAAAATACTCTGACAAAATCCTCGTAACTAGGAACAAGGAGGAGGTAATGTGCGAGACTGCGAGTATCCTTGGTGTGCGAGTATCCTCGGTCAACGATATTCGTTAGTGTTGTGTCAATTCCAAACAAAATACTCGGTGTTTCTACTTTGGTTACATTAGTTTCTAAGCTGATTTTTCACTACACATTAATTAAACATTACGATTTTGAGTTATAATGATTTAGATTCGGTAACAAGTTCAATTTAAAATAACAATAATATTCATTTATTTCCACATAAACAAAAAGTAAATTAAATTATGATTTAATTGTTATTACTTATATTTAAATAAATATTTATAGGTTACCATCTTTATAAAAAATATAGTAAATTAACTTATTTTAAATAATAACTAAATTATTTAATGTTGGTAATAATTGTACTTACGTTTAATTACTGAATTTGTGTCCAGGCAGGATAACATTTAATTACGTATTACAAGTGTCAATCACATATTGTTTAAAAAAATAAATACTTGGTGGATCAGTCTAACAGATAGAAATATAACACACACACACACACACACACATAATGCGCATAATCATTCTGCGCAGATACTCGATGTCGAACTAATAATACGAGTATTGAAATCATTCGAAGCCGAGTATTGCGAGTATCTATTTCACCCGAGTATCAACATCGCTAGTGTAAGCCTTTCTTGTCAATCACCAAACCTAAATATTCTAATTTATCACAAAAGAAAGAACACTTTTCTTTCTGTATAGTAAACCAAATATCTCTTAATCTTTTACAAACTTCTTGCAACTTATTCATATGTTCTTCCAGGTTTTCACCCGTTACCAAAATATCGTCAAGAAACGCTACCACACCTGACAATACTTGTATTGTTTGCTCGATAACCCTTTGAAATATTCCGAGTGCTGAATTTATACCATATGGCATTTTAGCATATGAAAACAAACCCTTATGTGTACTAATGGTACATAACCTTTTTGACTCTTCATCTAGTGCTAGTTGCATATAAGCTTGACTCAAATCAATTTTTGAATATAGTTGCCCCTTTTGCATGCTAGCAAACAAATCATCGATTCTAGGCAAGGGATAACGATCTACCTCTAAGAAGCCCACAAATTCTCAATTGACCATTTTTCTTTAACACCGGTACAATGGGTGTTCCCCATTCTGAGTTTTTTACTGGAAGTAATATACCTTCATTAACTAATCTTTCTAGTTCTTTTACTACTTTACTTTTCATTGAAAAAGGTAATGGTCGTGGCTTAAAATATTTTGGTTTAGTATTTTCTTTAAGAGTCAGTGAAACAATTTCATTTTTACAAGTACCTAACTTCTCTGTAAACACATCAGGGAATTCTTTATACAATTTATTTATTAATTCATTTCTTTAAATCTTAATACTACATTCATTCAGACCAAATAAATTTTCATCAAAAGAAATGTTTACTTCTAACAATTTTGACCAATCTCTACCCATCAATAGGTGTGCACTGTTCTTAATCACATACAAATCAAGATCTTTGTTTACGTTATGATATTTTACATTTATCCTTAATTTCCCTATGGGTATAATCTGTTCATGAGTATAGGAACTTAATGTTAAATCATTAGGCTTATTACTGTTACTGCAGATCCTGTATCTGCATCAAAAACTATTACTTTGTTTTCAACATTCACTTTTACTTAATTGGGTCTACTTTAATTTTTGTATTTAACCTGTTCCTATTACTATTCCCTATTCTAAACATGTAATTTAAATCAAATTCTTCTTCATTGGACACGGTTTACATACAGTTATCAGCACTAACAAAATGATTTTTCTTATGAAATCTAACCTTATTTCTTTCACCATAGTTAACATTATTGCTCTTATGTCTATAATTCTTCTTATCAACTACTTTACATTTACATACCTTAGTGAGATGTCCTTTTTTACCACATTGGTAACAAACACTATTTTTATGATAACGCTCACTTTTACAATGACCTTGCTTGCCACAATGTAATAATTAAAAATTAACTGCAAAAGAAAATTATGTTGAACTTGAAGAGTTTTTAATTTTTATTTTATTTAAAGAAAAAATGAATTTATGACTTATTATTTTATAATTATGGGCGCCAGACTTTCGTCATTATTTAACATACATAAAATGAATTTAATGAATTTATTATCTCAGGGTTGTGGTTCTTTTAAAAGTGTACTCACAGTGATTTTGGATTCTAGAAATGAAAACACTTGTAGCTGAAATCTAACAAACATTTATTAAACATGAACTTATTTAAATGATACATATATATTCATTATATATCCTAGCTAAAAATTATTATTGTTTCCTTTGAAGAAGGTCTATTTTTTAAATCAAACAGATTATGATTATCTGTCTTTTAGTATTGAATTTACTTTATTAAAATTCTTATTTCTCAAAAACATAAATGACACATTAAAATATTAAACTTTTTTAAGAACAAAAAACATTAGACATAAAAATTTTACATATATACATGAGATTTTATTTTCAGCGTTTTATAACGCTGGTTACCAGTCTTTGTTGAAGATCTTCCTCCATGTAAAACATTTGATGGCTGACCGTCTTCATCACGTTACTCGCACTCAAATTTGTTAACTGTTCAGTTTATGTCTGCGATCAAAATGTTTATCAATTTTACAGTTCATTAAACGTTTCACGATTGTTCATCTTCCTACCGTATTTGAATATGATACAAATGATCATTTATAGTCTTTGCACGTGTCACGTTGTTCATTGAACACTTTGTCCGGTTTAACAAAACCAATATTGTTCGTCACACAAAATTAATACATCCCACTATTCAAATTTAAGTTTAAACTGTTCTCTTAATACACTTTAACATATTTCAGTTACATTTTGTAAAAGTTACTGTCTATCAAAAAACGTCTGATCACTGCGAGCTCTGAACTAAGAGTCTCTTAAAACACGACAATCGTCTCCAAACTCTGAATTAAGACTCTTGTTAACACATCTTTCACCTTCTAACGCTGGATTGAGACTAACTGAGTTGCCATGAGGTATGTTACTTCCGCCAGACTTTTCCCGGTTAACTGTTCCAAAAGTTCAACACACCCCATAAAACACTAAAATTTACATACACTATTTATTAAACAATTTATACTAGAATTGAACATAATTATTTATTTCATTGTTTTGAAAATCTATTTTTCTCTTATAAATGAATTTACCTAATACTAAATGTTATTTAAACAGCTTCCCCCCTTATACACTTTACCGCGGCTTTCAAACCTACTAACAAACTTTAATTTTTCACACTATTACAACAACAATAACACACAATTTTCACTTCACGTTTTGCTGTAGCTCTCTCCTTCCTCTCCAATTTTTATTTATTCTGTGCAACTGCCATTCGCTGTATTCCCAGATAAATGTTGTCGCCTGTCAGGGTCTGTGCATCCTTCTCGGCACTTTCTATGGATGTGCTGAACTTCACCGCCCTCTCATAGGTTAGGGTAGACTCGGAGAGAAGTCTCTGTTTTATTGCTTCATTTCACAATGCGCTAACTAGTCGGTCCCTTAAGTAGTCGTTTAGTGCTGTTCCAAATTCACAATATGTCTATAATTTCTTTAAATGTGCAACATATTGCGCAATTGATTAATTTTCTTGCTGGTTACGTTTACTAAATTTGTACCGTTCAGTAATAATAGAAGGTTTCGGATACAAATGTTCACGAATTAATTTAACTAATTCATTGTACGTTTTACTTCCCGGCTTTTCTGGCAAACACAAATCTCGTAACAAATTAAACATTTTAATCCTACCACCGTTAATAATTTACACACTTTTTTTTCCGTTGCGATATTGTTACATTTGACAAATAATTCGAATCGTTCTATATATATATATATATATATATATATATATATGAGTCCCAGGTTTCATCTGCACTGTTAAATTCACTAATCTTGCCATGTTTTTCCGTTTACAATTTAATCTTGAAATCTATTATTTCAATTCTCATGACTTTACACGTCATTTAACACTGACTTTAAACCTCATCGCCACTGTTAAGTCCCTAATGTTTTATTAACGTTAACATTGGACTTAATTATGGTAGTAGGTAATAAAGAATGCATAAACGTTTGTGACATTATAATACTGGCTACTTAACCAATAAATCTAAAAACCAAAAGAGCTATTGACACAATTGGATCAGTATTTAACTGGTGTTGTGGTGTAGCTACAGAAGAAGAGAGGTTCATGCAGTAAACTACAATGAAGAAAATTTAGAGAGCCACATGAATTATATAATGGATTTCGTGAAAGATGACCACAAGGAACTAATACAGACTACAGAGCAAATTTCAAACTTTTCAAAAAACAACAATAACATACTACAAATTGTACAGTAAGTGACATGGAATACTAACTATAACGAACCACTTTAAACAACACTGAAGACTTAAAAATAACTTTATATACTAATATACAACAAACATATATATATATAATCTCAATAAAATAAAAACATACTGCAATGAAAATAAAGTAACAGAAGCATTAATAACGAAAAGCTCACTTAAACAAGACCTGATTAATTTTGACTCCAAAGTTAAAGGACTACAATTATCAATACCTGAAAACGAAATAGACAAATACTACGCATTACCCATATCAAAATGCTTCTTCTCAAATGAGGAAATCTTAGTAAAAATTCCAATCAAACAATTCAATATCGATTATCAAATTTATATACATTAACCAATCCCACTACTGTGGCATAATCAGTCATCCAAACTTAGTGCTTCAGAAACACTCATAATAAAATCAAACAATGATATACAAGTAATAGAGCTAGAATACAATTGGAACAAACATAATCTATGCAGATTGCCAAGGGAAAACATTAACAAAAAAACTCTCATCAATATGTGCAAATGATTTCCTACAAAGCAAATCAATTCCAGAAATTAAAAAATACTGTCAATTCCGTCAAATACTGTCAATATGGACATAACAGAAGAACCACTAATAACTAAAATTCCAAATATCAAACATAAGGAGAGATATGGACATTACGTGTAGAGGAAACAATACAACTTGCTTACAAAAAAACCAATAGGATCTCTAGAACTGGATATACAATTTGACTGCAAGGTAACTAACCGAGATAACAACCAAATCATAAGGACCATAACCCCTTGTGACAAATGAGAAAAGAAAAACATAGAAATGACACACATCATGCCTCTTTGAGGAAAAGTTGCCAAGATGAAAGTGGATGGATGTAAATATAGTGTTCCTGAAAAAGTGAAAAGTTGCTGGGGGGGGGGAATGGATTGTTTAACAGGGGTTTGTACCTAAACAAATGGTTTATTTAGCGGAATGTGTTAATTGCATTAAAAATTAATAATTATTATTATTATACTAAAAGATCACTGTTTTAAATTAATTGATGCATGCTTTAAACTGTTGTGCATTGTTGACTTTGCCATATCAGATAAAACCTGTATTTGACTTGTGTCTATTTTTGGTTTAACAATTATTATTGACTAACCAGATAAGAAACTTGTTTACTTAGCGGATAATATTTTGACAATCTTGCATAAACATTGCAAGTTCTATTTATTTATCTCTTTTTGTTTGTATTGATTCAATTTCTTAACATTTCACCAGTTGATTTTACAATGTGCAGTATCGATAGTATGAATTCTTCTGGTTTTCAAAGGTTTGATGATCCAGAAGTGGATAGTGCCCTACTGAATCAGGTAAAATTGTTATGTTTTGAACTTGATAAAGTAAGGGATCTAATGGTAAAATTGAGTGCAGGGTTGGACTCAGTTACATAACAAAACTCGTATCTAAAACTTAAAGTTCTTGAAAAGCATGGAAAAAAATTAATTACTTTTAAGAGATCTTAAAAGCTCAAATTGAAGGTGGGTTTGGCCAAACAAAAGATGTACAGTAAATATCATAAAAAATAGTGCAAGTAGGGATGAGTTAGATGTTCAAAATAGATTTTCGCCGCTTGCCGATCTTGAATCATTTCCACCACTACAACTTCCTAAAAGTGTCTTAGGCCTACATAAAACCAATAAAACCTTAAGCAAATTAAAGAAGAAAAAATCGTTTTGGGTGATAGCCATGGTAGAAACATCTCAAAAATGCAATCAGAACGTTTAGGGGATGAGTATATGAGGTTATCGGAATTATACATCCAGGTACTCCCATTAAAAAAAGCCAAATCAGCTAAACAGGTTACTGCAAATTTAATGCAGCTAGACCACCTCATAATATTTGGTGGTTCCAATGACATCTTTCCAGGTAAGAACTTCTGTAATACCATAAAAGAATCAGTCGGTGAAATCATCCCAATTTCGCACAAAACTAATGTTATTATAAATACTATACCTTTTTCCGAAAATACTTTATTGAAAAAAATATATAATAAACTTTGCTAATAACTGTATACATTCTAAAATTAATGAAGACAAAAATAAAAATCCAAGCAGAATCTCTATTAACGTTTTGAATGAAAGACTCTCTTTCTAACCATTTCACAAATAGTGATCATATAAATTTAAAGGGGGAAAAGTGTAATCACAAATAGGCTCACAGAATTGATTTTAAATTCAAGCAAGGCATTAGGGAAACTTGTAAGAAAACCTATATTGTTGGAGAAGTGATTGATAGCCAAACCGAAAGCTAATGTGCAGCATTCAACTAATGTTCAACATTGTGAGATGTGCAAGATGACTTCGTTGGAAAGTTGGCTACTGACTGGCAGGGCCACTTCAGGAGTGTTGGAGAATAAAAAAAGTGACAGAAGTAAACTTGGTAAACACAGGTTTTTTATGAAAAACAAGATGTGCTGTGAAAGTAACAGTTCCTTAAATTTAAATGACAGTATTGTTAACATTAAGGTTTCTAAACAGGGGTTTAGATAGGGAATCACATCTAAGAGTTGTCAAATGGTAAAGTCCAGGTTCAATATTATTCACCAGAATGTACAATTTGTCACCAACAAAAATTTGGAATTAAATTTGTTTTGTTCTGAAACTATGCCAGACATTTTTGTAGTCACTGAGCATGGTTTCAATAAAAGTAATATTAGTAGTTTTATATTGGATCAGTATATTTTAGTAAATTCATTTTCCAGGTCGCATATCAAAGTTGAAGGTGCAGCAATATTTGCTAGTAAAGATGTCAGATTTGCGATTTCCACATTCATTGAAAAATTGTGTATTGAATTGACTATAATAGGGATATATCGGGCTCCAAGTAGGGATATAGACTTGTTTTTTGAGCACTTGGACTTACTTTTACAATATTTAGCTTTAAGAAGGTTTAAATTTGTTATATGCTGTGACAAATATAAATGATCTCACGAAATCCAAATGTACAGATGGACTGAGGGATGTTTTGGCAACTCATGGTATTGGGTGGTGCATAAACTCTCCCACCAGGGTGATAGGGTCCTCTGCAACAGCAATTGACAATGTTATATCCGATATATCTACAGACAATTTTTCGGTAAAAATTATCCAGTGTGGGATCTCAGACCATTATCCACAGGCGATTGACATTTTTGATTTTTCACCCATTCCTATTAAAAATGATTTTGGAAAGGTTAGGGATTGTTGCCCAGAGAATGTAGATCTTTTAAAATACCTATTAAAAAAATGAAAACTGAGTGTCTCAATTCTTGCAATAGCCTGAACGAAAAGTTTGATTACTTCTTTAAATCTTTTATTTTATTTTTCTGAATGTAGAAAAACAAAATAGCCCTTTCAAACAATTTAAGATAGGAAATAAACAGAACAAAAATTCAAAATGGATAACCAAAGGTATTGTCATGTGACCCCGTCTCCACTTCTTTTGACCAGCTGGAAGCTCCAGCTGGCTGGAGACCGCGTACACTTTAGCCGAATCTTGTCAGGATGGGCCAAGGATTCGGGTTAGGACGCTAATGAACGCACGCAACGCAAGTGAAATTAAATGTTATATTTTATTTACTGCCGAGTTAAAAGATTACAGAATTATTATAATTTATAAAAAAGACATAACGGCAAGATAAAGCCTTAATAGTGGCCAAAAAGCATACCGTTTAATTTAGCTAGCACGTGGCCGAAAATGGACTGACCTCGTCCCATAGCGGTCTTTCTTCTCGCGGCTCTCGGAACAGACTCCTGCTCGGCTCGCTGGTTCAAGCCCTCCTCCACTCCTCGTCTCCCCCCCCCCTTCTACGTCATATTGCACTGCTCAACAAAATTGCAAGTGCCAATTCATATTTTATTATTTAAAATCCCTTTCCATTACATCCTAATTTATGCTTATTATAGTTTTGGTTTGGTGGGCTCCTTGGCTGGGCAACACTCATTTCTAGAGATAAACTAAAGTCATATTATGAAATTTACAAGACCTCAAATAACCATAATTTTAAACCGTTCTATATAAAATACAAAAAGGTTTACAAATGTGATAATTGCAAAATCTTACGAATTATGTAAAAAAATATTTGTAATTCTGACAACATTAGCAAAACTTCTTGGGAAATTATAAATATGTTTCGAAATAAAATTCACAATAGTAGTAATATTAAGTTAAATATTATTGGTGTGCAGTATACAGAGCCATCATGCATAGCAAATTTTTTAATGATTTCTTCAGTCAAAGTGTTATGCCCATTCTATACGAGCGTTAATGCGTCGCGTTAAATGCGTGACGTTAACGTCAACGCCCGACAATAGTGGTGACATTCTATACGGGTGCTAAATGTCTCGCGCTGAGACCGAAAACCGTCAGTTCAGTCACCAATATGGATGCTGTGCAGATCGGTGCTTTAGGTTTTCAGTGCCAATTTTCATACATCGCTCTTCCAATGTCGGTCCAGCACTGCGCTTTTAGTTGTTTATTGGCATAGTCTTTCGACTTAACATCAAACACTGCTGGTCTCATCTCCACTTCAACAATAAGTTTCTCAATGTCATACATTGCTTAAGTCTAAATCGAAGAATCACACACTCAGATACGCTTTAAACACCGTTTCACTCGAAAAAGTCGAAAACCACGTGACGACATCGCTACGATGGCGCTAAAAGCGTTCGTATAGATGCTACCCGTCTCGCGCAGCGTTGTTTGCGCCGGGTTGCTAGCGCTACCAGCAAGGCAGGCGGCATTAATAGCGTCAACACCGAGTGAACAGGGTAACGCTGGGCGTAGAATGCACTCGTATAGATGCTACAACTTGACTTGTATTGACTTCCAAATCGAAAAATAACACGACGCATTCAACGCTCGTATAGAATGGGCCTTACCCAGCAAAGTGTTTACAACTCTGTGTCAGGTTGTGGGAAAAGTGGGAGATCATCTATGTTTCTCTCGCCTGTGTGTGTCGAGGATGTCACCGGGGTGATTAGGAAAATGAAGAATAAAAGAACTACTGATATTGATGAAGTTTCATCTTGGATCATCATACAGTGCTCTGAGGAGTTTATCAGATCTCTTTAGGTCTTAATAAATTCTTCGTTTTCTGAAGGTAAATTCCCATCAGGACTAAAATCTGCTAAGGTCCTCTCATTGTTTAAAATAGGTGATAAAGATGATATTAGCAATTATAGACCTATTTCTTTACTGCCAGTATTCAGTAAAATTTTCGAAAAACTTTTCTTAAGGCAACTGCTTGAATTTTTAAACAAATCTAATATACTTTAAATAATCTTTATAGTGGCCAGTATGGCTTTCAAAAAGGTAAATCGACAATAGATGCTATAGTTGAGTTAATGGACTTGAAGCTTTAATGGACTTGAAGCTTTACCCATTTGACTTGAGTAGAGATTCTTGAAAGGAAGAAAATAGTAACAAGTATTTTTATCGACCTTTCCAAAGCTTTTGATTGTGTCAATTTCAATATATTACTTAACAAATGTGAAACGCTTGGTATTAGAGGAATACTACTGATGTGGTTAGACTCATTTATAAATAATAGAACACAGTGTGTTAATGTTGCCAGGAAGGCTGTCTAATCAGGCCCTACTGAGATATGGTGTCCCTCGGGGATCAGTTCTCGGTCCGGTGTTGTTTTTAAATTACACCAATGATTTGTCATCATCAATATATGTGGATAGCCTAATTCAGTTTGCAGATGACACAACTTTAAGTATAAAAGGAAATTCAGTGGAAAATTTGGAGCATAAGGCTTTTGACCTGTTACAAGTCAATGCAACAGGTCAATACTTTGAAGAGGAAAATTTAACAGTAAATCCAGCCAAGACAAAGTACATGTATTTTAATATTTAAAAAAAGCCGTGACATGTTGGGTGAAATTTTGCTTGAAAAAGTAAATTCAATCAAGTTGTAAGGTCTTATTATAGATAATAAGTTAACCTAGAATGACCAAATTATCAGTATTAGTGCTAAAATTAGTTCAGGGATTTTTGCGCTAAGAAATTTAAAATTGTACTCTGTTTTGTCTATTCTTTTAACTGCTTATTATGGATTTATTTATCCACATCTGAACTATGGAATTCTCCTGTGGGGAAACTTATCATTTCAGAATATGCATTGACTATTATTTGTCCTGTAAACGAAGACAATTTGGCTAATAGCAGGACTGAAGCAAATTAAACATGTAAAAGTGCTTTTGGGAGGCTTGGAGTACTTACACTTCCATCTATATAGGGCCTACATACTTAAAGTCTTGCTATTTTATTATTTTTTTTTTAATTTAACTGAGTCACAAAAACAAGAATTCCAAAATATAAATGATGTATTGAATGAAAATTGAAACATAACAATACCAACATATGTAATAAGAAATCACATACTATAAGAGATTTCCCAACACATACATATGAAAAACAATGACATCATAGAAAACAAATGAATAACCTTTTACATTTTGGCAATATGGTCAAGTCAAGCACATTGACCCTCATAATAATTATACTACTATATTATAAAATACACATCTATAGCATCAAATTAAAAGTATTACGACCACGTACTGTTCTAAGAGACTATCAAATGTCGGACAATAAGTAAACAAATTGATGGTACAATTTAAACTAGCTATAGAGAAATAAAATTAACACCAATACAGTTTAACTTCCGGTAATTCAGAGTAATTATATAGCAGAGTAGCCTCACTTCAAAATCAATTTTTATGGGTTTTATTCGTCAAATAAATGATGGAAAAATATTTTATTATCGAAAAAAAGTGTCGGAAAGATGATTACATAATATAATTACACAAGATTACACAAGAAAATTTTAATCAGAAAGTCTTAACCTCTACTAAATACCTTACTTCATAAGAATAAATAATGTTTTCTTTGCTGTAAATATGTAGGGCTGTATTATTATATGTCACGAAAGGTTTGGCCAGGTATATAGCAACCTGGCCAAAATTTCGTGACATATAATAATACAGCCCTACATATGCGTACACTGAAGCACATATGCAGACAATTGAACGTCAATGGAGGGAGGTGCGAGGAAATGTGCCGCAATATGGAAATTCAAAACAACATTTCCATGGCCATATAGCCGAATTTATGTTTAAAAGAAAGTACAATGAGTATAATACTCGTTTTCATCATTTATGGCGAATTACGAGTAAAATACATTTAAATTCAATAAATTCCTCATCTACTGAATTTGCAGCAGAATTTTACTCTGATTAAGATTTTCTTGTGTAATTATATTATGTAATTATCTTTCCGACACTTTTTTTCGATAGTAAAATATTTTTCCAACATTTATTTGACGAATAAAACCTTTAAAAATTGATTTTGAAGTGAGGCTACTCTGCTATATAATTACCTAACTTCCAAATAACGAACACTATTCGGATCACATAAAATCTCCACTATCAGGAGAGATGCAGTTATATAGGCCAGCTGATAATGCATGATAAACCACCAGAATAGCGTCTTGATACGATATTGAACACGTTCAGAAAATTGAAATGGCGAACCTAAATTATATGTTCACTAACCTACCTGTATAATAAACCACATTACTTTAATGCGTATACGGTCAATAAAAGTGAAATAAATTATACATTAGTATTTAATCTAATACTGTATTATCAAAGTTTTTATAGTACAACAGGTATAATGGTTTAATATCACAAATATACACAACAAAAAACAAATTTGTAAATTAAATAATATTCTTTATTTATTAATCATTCCGTACTACAGTACTGAATAAACAAATAGGAAACATAAATTTAAAAATAGAGAAAATTAAACTATGTAAGGTTAAAGTTAAATGTTTTAGTTTGAGAGACATCACAATACACAACTATACTATACTACTTGACCTTGAAAGGTAAAAACAATATCCGATCACCGAAGTCAAGCAACATTGAGCATGGTTAGTACAATACTTGGATGCAAGACCACTTGGAAACACCACATGAATAATTTCAAATGAGATTAGTATTGTCATATCGTACATAGGTTTATTTAAACATAGCTACCTTACTTGACCTTGTAAGGTAAAAACCTATTTTAATGTATAATTCACAATGGACCTTAACCTAGAACACTTGAAATTATGTTTTTTTTTCCCCGTAAAAAACATTTTTTCTCACAAAAAAATGTTACTATTCTTATGAAGACAGATATGTAGTACAAACATAATAAACAAACAAATTTTCAAAATTGGGGCACTACAGTAAACAATTACCTTTACCAGTCAATGCTAAAATCTAAAGTTTTACCCGAAAAAAATACATCTTAAACTTCATCTGTGAAAATAAAAACACCTGCCTTTAAGTATAGCCAGGTGATGGGCCTCTTGCTTTCACATCATACATTTTTACGTGATTTCTAAAGGAGGGAGAAACAAGCTTCAAATTAATTTTTTGTAGGTAGTCGAAAAGATAATTGTTCATTGAAGCTTTAAAATTTAATTTGTTTTAAAATTTAATTAAGAAAATCAATGAAATTGTTTACTACTTACCTTATTTTGATAAAATGAGATCATATTAGGTGTCGACAGACATTTTTGAAGAACCAATTAGTTTAGTAAAAAATATAAAATATAAAAGTACGATATACACCTCAGGTTATGACTATGTTAGTCACTGAATGATCACTTGTTTTATTAGGTCTGGCTAGGTGACTATATAACATATCTAATTCATATTATAGTGCAATATAAACCTAGCCAGACCTAATAAAACAATATGTTTTATTACCAACTTGAATAACATAGTCATAAGCAGAGCTAGATTTTCATTCGTAATAAACTAACCAAACCTGGATTTCATACTTTTTTGGTAAATATAGAGTGTACATGCCAGTTGAATTTAGTGGATAAAAATCATGAAATAGTTTAATATCTACCTTTGAAAGAATTAGATAATATTTATTTGATGTTGGAAGACACTTTTGAATTACCAAAATCCATTAGTTTAGTAGAAAATAAGATATATATAAAAGTACAAAATTGATGTGAGGTTACGAATGCCGACGTTAATATAAATGACTATGTTGGACCATTTACCTTGTTTGATATTAATTATACGTTTTTCGACAACAATATACACGGTTCAAGTCCAACAAAATCATTTATATTCATTATATCTCAAGAAAATCAGATTAATGTCAGTGCTAACATATGTATTCAGTAATAAAAGTACCTACGCGTATGCTTTATGCGATGATCAAATTATCGCAACTGCCACTCTAATATTAGAATGTTGTCAGAATTAAAAGTAATGGAACAACGGTTTGGGCAGATAACAAAGTAACATATAGTTACCTTCCCAGACCTAATAAAGAACAAAGGTCTGGGAAATCTGGGAAGGTATATATAAATTTGTATGGCAACGATGGTGAATATAGTAAGTGTCATCCTTCGATGTTTATACGCATCCGCAAAATCAGCTCTGGTTAGGTATGATCGCTTATTGAATCTCAAATTGTTATTTGTGACCTAGTAATGGAACTACAGGTCTGGAAAAGTAACTATATATATATACAGTAGTCTCGCAAACTCTGCACTCGATAACCCGGCAGTCCGGATTACTCGGCGACCCCGACAGGAAAAAAATATTGCTAAAAACAGTGGCAGATCCCAAAGCGGGCATTAACTTCGATCGCTCGAATCGTTGATGGTACTTTTCCCACGTTAAACTCGTCACAAAGCTTTTTTACAGATTCCCCTCTGTCAAGTCTTTTTAACACATTTAACCTTAACGTCTCAAACGAAACCAACACACGCTTCCGTTTTCGTAACTCACTCATTTTTATTTACTGTATATACTGTGCGTAGATCATAACCAGTCAAAGAAAACTGAAAAGAAATGTTATATTTTTCATAATGTATATTAAATTGATTCGTGGAAAAAAAACGGCCCATCAAACGTTTTTGCAGGTGTATGTCTGCTATACCGACGTGTGCCAATGCCGCGGTGTTTTTACGCCGCCGACAATGGGATACCGCTATCGACAAAGTTGTTTGACTCGCCGCTTTGGTGCCGCAGCCGACAATGGGATACCGCTATCAACAAAGTCATTTGATATCGCCGCGGCTTTGGTGTTTCAATTACAATTTGTTATTGAAGAAATGCATTTTGGAACTTGAAAAATATCTTCTGACAAAAAATATGAACTGGTTGTAGTTCACATGATTATAAAATCATACTGCGTAGTAATATTTACCAATTGTTAGAAGACAGGTAATGCATATACATCTAACAATACGCTATTCTATTACTTATGCTTCACTTCCGAAACCTAGATGCATAGGCTCATAGCATTTTGTGAACATCGAATGTAAACTTGTAATGTGCTTATTTTTGACGAGAAACATTGGATTTTGGTACTTCAACAGTGTCTTCCGACATCAAATATTATCTAATTCTTTCTAATTAAAGTAGGTAGTAAACGATTTCATGATTTTTCACCACTAAATTCAACCGGTATGTACATTCTACATTTACCCTTTTTTTTACTATTTTCTAGTAAAATAATTTATTTAGGCCCAACTACTTCAAAAGTGTCTGGCGACACCTAACATGATCTCATTTTTTCAAAATAAGCAAGGTAATTTTTGAATTTAAGAAAGGAAATCTATATTTCAACTATTTTTTTTAATGAAATTTTACCATTGATATTATTTGTTAAGAAAATATGGATGGGACCTTCTTGTGAAATAAATAAAATTATTTTTCAACTTCAGTAAAGAATTATTTTTAACTTGTGAGCTACCTACAAAAAGGTGGTGAAATTCAATCTAACATAGGACTGGATAACACCCCCCCCCCCCTTAAATTGATATTACAAATACATATTTAAACTAACTTCTTTTAAGTGATTCGACCAACTGTTATTAATAAAAATAGATTTTTAATAAAAGATAAACGTTTCCTAATAGTCACTCCGAAAAAAAACTACAGCAAAATAAAAACCAATATACAAAATATATAGCTTAAAAGTTAACAACGTGGTTAATCTTACCATATTGCAGTGAAATCGACAATGACTAGTTTAGAACCACTGGATGTCAGTTCAGATTGAAAATGTGAATCATTAGTAATTACTTTTACTGACATATTTTTGCCTTCAATTTGTCACAAATAAAATTGTAACTATTCAGCCAATTGTAATTATAATTCCAACGTAATATAATTGCCTAAATCTCTATTACCAATACAAGTCTTGTCTTATTAGTGATGATGAATGATGCCAATGATAAGCATTATTTTTCGAATTTCGATTATTTTGTTTTAATCGATTATTAGAATACTTTAGATTTGTTCGAATAAATTATCACGTGAATATTGGTTAGGCATAACGACATAGGCTATTCGAATAACCAAGCACTGAAACAGTTACATTAAGCAAAGATTATATTCAATAATTTGTGGCTTGAATAGTTTAAGACATATACCATAATAATCGAATGAATAGATTTTTAGTTTTTTATTTATTTTTATTAATTAGTTGATTAAAAACTTATGTTTTGTCCTAAATTTGTCTTCACCGTAATGTTTTTTTTTTAAAGTAAAACATTTTTTTTCTATGCTTACTTATCTATTTACAAACCGTATTATATCTTAAATTTATATATATATATATATATATATATATATATATATACATATAGAAATATAAACACAACATATAGTTAATACTTTCTTAATTAGGCCTACTTATATATTTACAAACCGTATTATTTCTTAAATTTCTATATGTATAGAAATTTAAGAAATGTTGCCCGATGATGCCGCAAGGCGAAACAATTGTAGCTCATTTATATTATTAAAATATTTTGAAACTTTAAGCTTTAGCTTTATTTTATCCTTGATGATACGGTTTGTGTATATATATATATATATATATATATATGTATATATATGTATATATATATATATATATATATATATATGTGATTTTTATGTGATTTTAGGCTATTCGAATAACCAAGCACTGAAACAGTTACATTAAGCAAAGATTATATTCAATAATTTGTGGCTTGAATAGTTTAAGACATATACCATAATAATCGAATGAATAGATTTTTAGTTTTTTATTTATTTTTATTAATTAGTTGATTAAAAACTTATGTTTTGTCCTAAATTTGTCTTCACCGTAATGTTTTTTTTTTAAAGTAAAACATTTTTTTTTCTATGCTTACTTATCTATTTACAAACCGTATTATATCTTAAATTTATATATATATATATATATATATATATATATATATATATACATATAGAAATATAAACACAACATATAGTTAATACTTTCTTAATTAGGCCTACTTATATATTTACAAACCGTATTATTTCTTAAATTTCTATATGTATAGAAATTTAAGAAATGTTGCCCGATGATGCCGCAAGGCGAAACAATTGTAGCTCATTTATATTATTAAAATATTTTGAAACTTTAAGCTTTAGCTTTATTTTATCCTTGATGATACGGTTTGTGTATATATATATATATATATATATATATATATATATATATATATATATATATATATATATATATATATATGTATATATATGTATATATATATATATATATGTGATTTTTATACGGACTACTGAAATACAAATATATTCACATTCAAAAAAATATATATTTTTTACTTTGAAAAAAAAAGTATAAATTTAAAATATAATATTAAAAATATTGATTGATGTGTTTACCTTTATCTGTCCAAGTTGAAATTTTTGCGATAATTACAACTGTTTCGTTTCAACTAGAGACATTTTTAAGCACAGTACATAACACACAAATATCTTTAAAAATCACTAAGTCACAAAAAATACACATATATTTTAACTACACATGACAAAAATGGTTTAACAAACAGTTCAATTTAACACGTTGACTGCTAATACAAAATGCAATACATGCTTCTATAAGCTAATTTTTTTTTTTTTTATGTTATCACTTACCTCTAGTGTTATTGTGACGAAAATAATCAAAGAAAAGTCTTCAGGTATCCAAAACTCCAAATTTGACCATTTTGAAAATGTGCGGTAGATCTACCTCACACGTGTATGGCGCCGGTCTTGCTTGCGGGCGCACACATTTGCACTACTTATTTTGAATAAATACTGCACTAATGTTTTAGTTTATAGTATTATACATAAAAACAAACTAACTTAAAAGTAAATTGATCAAAAATGTTTAAAAAAAAAAAAGTTATATACAACCCAAACAACCAGGCAAAGTCTTTGTTCTTTAGTCATGGAACTGGTCAAAACAGTGCGGAACACATAAGCCCGGTTCTCCCTTCCACTCTAAACATTGCCACATTACATAATTTTTTATACCATTGCGTAGCAGACTCTGCACCTTTTCTGCTTGCTTCTTTTTCCACTTTCTCTGTCATTTTCGAGGGCACATGAGGTACACTCCTTCGCTTCAGTGGTAGTGGAGGAGGTGTTATGTCAGGCAGGAGCTTGTCGACAACGGCGAGATGGAAATCGTACAAAGGTAATTTATTTTGGCCGGTTGAGAGTTGCACCTCTGTACAGGTAGTGAGAATTCACCATAAACATCTGCATTACATGTACAAAAATCTTTTTGTACCACCGCAGCGTTTTCCTTTCGCATGGGTAGTATGGCATCATTTGATCACTGCGGTCTACACCCTTCATAAAATGGTTATACTGCACAATTGGCAGTGGTTTGTTCCTTGGCTGGGCAAATCGGTTATTTGAAATTACCATATCATTGGTAAATTCAGTTTAAATGTTCGACACAACACGTTTGTCCTTCCACTTTCCAATGACGACACCTTCCGCGTAACGAGCAATAGTTTCATCCTTCTTCAATGTAGCGGATTTCACTTCTGCAGGATTGTATTTTCGGTCTAGCCAAAGGGTTCCAATGCAGTAGGTATTTCTACGTACCAGAGCCGATGCAAGGGAAAAACTGTTGTAATAGTTATCCATAAATAAACTATGGCCACAGTTCAGTTTTCTTTGCATTAAATTTAGTACGACATTACTGGCATGTCCCGTACCACCATAGTCTCGTAACACCCCACAATACATAAAAAATCTAAGAATCAATCCATGGGGGTCGCATAAACTTTACAATTTGATTCCATACTTGTGTCGCTTCCCCTTGATGTATTGTCGGAACTGTAGCCGCCCATGCCACAGCACCATACCTTCGCAAATGCAAAGCTTCTTCTGTGGGTAATATATGGATTCCATCTTATTATTAAAATAATCAATCAAAAATTGTATTTTACTTGCTCTGTTATTAGGGTTAGGTCTTATTTCAACATTTATGCACCGCATATTTGCCTCGAGACATGAAATTGGGAAAGCATGTCATAAACAGTTTGTTTGTTTTCCAATAATCTTCAAAACGGGGCAATTTATGTATTCCCATGAGTAACAATAAGCCAATGAAAATCCGCAAGTCATCAACGGTGATGTCCTTCCACCTATGAATTCGTGAGCCTGGCATAGTAGAGTGCCCACAAAACATTTCCAATGCATACTTATTGGTAGCCGCCACAATGCCTTCCAAAAACACCACATCAACCAGTAAATTGAAAAAGCTAATTGGCGTTATTTCAATAGGTAAAGGGACTAGGAATTTCTCCTCTTTTGTAAACGGTATTTCTTTCATACCTATAGTGTTGTTTGCACTCCATTGGGGCGGATTCAATGCATAGTCAGGGTCCTCAACATCTAACTCCTCACTCTCGTATGGTTGATCATCTATATCCGGATCTTGTGATGGATCGTCCACAAACTCGTCTTCATTGGTTGTAAGCACTACATTAGGTGTATTTTTAACAAAACTTGGTCCAGGAGGCAAATCCATGGTTATTATACAAACACTACACTTTCACAATTACAACTGTCCACATAACCAATAAACCGTGACAACTGGGAACGAAGACCACCAAAACGCGGGAAAAATATGTCCCAACACGCGCAAAAAATACCCACCTTACAGACAAGTGCTGGAAGCACACTGACCCAATACAAGAACAATGGAGGAGTGCGGTAGTTCTACCTCATGCGCGTATGGCGCTACTTACTGGTGTAGTAGCGCTACCGCACCCGCAGTCAACGTGTTAACTATAAAACATTTTATGATTAGTTCATTCCATATTATTATTTAAAAACAAAATATTTTTCAATTTTTTCCCTGAAAGTCTCTTTCTTCTGTCATTAGTTATTTGTCCTACTTTAGAAAATAGTTGTTCTATTATGTTTATGTAGTGTACTGAAGTAGCAGTTAGGCTTAAATAATTTCTTAGACTTATTTCTTATTAAATACTTAAATGGACCCCTCTAAATAAAGGTATGACAATTGTAATTGTTGGGTATTTTTCTCCTGACTTTTCTTCGGTGATGAACTGAATGGGTTGAAGAATCTGGACATATTCCATCATTAATCTTCACTCACTGTTATCAAGGGTATCAGGAGATTTTAGCAAAATTGCCATTCACGCAGATATTGGTTCTCTTATTTCAAAAAGTCTCTCTATCATAAACAAGTAGTTCCACCTTGTTACTATGTCTTGTTTAAAATGTAGCGTCGCATTTGAATTTGCAGCTCCCTCAATTTATCTGCAGACAAATTGCTGGTTTTAAAATGCGGCACAATTAACTTACATTATTTCACGATTTTTAAAAAACGAACATTTTCACTTATTAAATCAATCACACACAGATTTAAAGTGTGTTTCTAAGCACGGGGCATGCGTTTTTAAAAGACACTTGCTAATGGCATTTTTTACATTGGATCCATTATCTGTTATAATAGCAATTATCTTCTTGGAAATACCCTAATTGGAAAAAATATTAGCCAACGCAGAAGCAAAAGTTTCTCTAGTTTGGCTACCAGGAAGTTTTACCCTGTCGAGGACTGAATTTACAGAAATGTCATCAATATAAATATAATGTCAAATACAACTTAAAATAGCAAGTACAATAAAAATGATTTATTTGAATCGAAAGACCATTTGTCGGTTGTGATACCTACACTTTTCGTTTGATTAATTTTAGAACGAATTTTAGCCGAAATGTCTTTCCGTGTTTCAGGAATCAAATTGTTTGTTAGAATTTTTCTTGAAGGTAAGTTATAAAGAGGTTATATATTTTTTGAATATTCCAAAAATTCTTTATTTTCGACAATAGAAAGAGGCTGTAAGTCTTGAGCTATCATTTTTATTAGGCTGTAATCAATGGATTTTCTTGTTCAGGCCTGTAAGCAAGTTGGATTGATAAAAAAGTTTTAATTGTCTAGGTCGTTCTTAAGGAGGGGTGCGCAGTTCAGAGATTGCAAGAGAAAAAGTTCCTGAAGTTAAAGGAGTTTGGAAATAGCATGCAAGTGTTTTCCTTTTAAATGTAAAGGCATATTGCTCATACTGTTAGAAAATTTAAATTTTTTTTTACAAAGTTGCCACATGAATAATTGTTATAGGTTTGTTCTAAGTGCTGCCACCCAAACAATCTTTTAGGAGCCATCATTAATATAAATTAAATTAATATAGTCAAAATTTAAATGTAAAAAATAATTAAAAAATTACAGTCAATATATAAATAACAACGTCATAAAACATTAAATACAAATACAATATATATATATATATATATATATATATATATATATATATATATATATGCAAGATAACTCAAAACAAACTACATTTAACAAAAAAAAAAAAAACACTTCTACACACTGGAAGAAAGAAAGAGTAATAAATTACGCACAATTACTCTACAAATGACAGAATCGCACTAAACAAAATCAATCATATTAAAACTAGTGGAAATGGTTCACGTGAGGAGCAATATTTACTTTATATATGTGGAAAAGTAAACAGGATCTCAAGAGTTAGATTCCAGGAAAAACTTCCCAGTGTCTCCCATATCAGGCATATTTACCAATTACATAAATCTCATACTCTTACAAGAAACAAATAATCTATGTTATGTTCTAAAAATCGAATAAATTGTTCAAATAATTATTCGATTATTTTTTTCCATTTGAATAAATTATTCGATTAATAAAAGTATTTGAGTATCCCATCACTATCTCTCAGGGAATATATATATTTTAAAAAAATATTTTTCTTGATTTGCCTCCTAGGCTGGGCACTGAATTACTTCAAGAGGCCCCTTTCTTGTACTTGTTTAACAATGAATCAGAAACAACTTCAGTTGCTTCTGAGTCAAATAATAAGGTGGAGGGAAAGCTATACCAAAACTGAAATCTTATCAGATAAAGAATACATGCTGCTGGAAAAAAAAAGATTCCTCTAAAGATATTGCAGCTGATACAATTGAGAAATTAAAAGCTATGAAAGTGTGGTAAAATTCACCAGAGCAGAAAAGGAAAAAAAACTCTTGGAAAGACTTACAGAAAAGGGAATTGAATGGATTTCTAAACTGTGGGGAAGAGTAAAGAAGAAACATGATGTACCTTCTATGGAGTTTACGAGAAAAGCTAGTGGCTTCAAAAGAAGTAACTCAGTTGGCAGTACCCCCACAGAGAGTGAAAAGATAAAACCTAAGACAGCAAAAACAAATAAACATTCTCAAACAATTAGAAAGAAATGATATCATAATATAAGATGGCTATTGTTCAAGTATAATATCAAAACCAAAAACTGAACAAAGAACATTTAGTTCAGATTGAGGATTCCCTAGCTACGAAGTTAGAAACTATAGAGCCTGGAGAAGTTTTCCTCAATTTAATAATACCTATCTAGAGGCTGGAGCCTGTGTCATGGTCTGTGCTAACTTAGAAACCAAGATGTGAATGGAAAGAAAAATCCCCATTACAACACCTCGGAATGATGGGAAGCTACAGATAGGTGACTGAAAGGACATCCTGTGAGTTACCAAAGTATTTTTCAAAGCTCCCAAGATTTACTTAAAGTTAGATCCAGCCAAGATCTTTTAAATGCTTAGTATGCAGAATAAGTCTTATAAAACCGAGGACTGGGATTTAGTTGGTTCAAATAAGTCCAAAAACTATCAAACCATAGTGGCATTGATTGACAATACCTCTTTAGCAGCTTTAAAAGCAACAATCATGAAAGCTTACCTAGGATTTGGTAATGTTGTACTTTACCATACTCCAGAAGAATGTCCGGAAAATGCCCCTCAAGATAGACCAGTGCTACCTTCACCAAAGTAAGGCTGCTTCTGAGTTCTTCTGTTAGTGATTTCTAGCTAAGGACATAAACCTAGCACTTATTCGATTAATGGAGGAAAGATAAGAGGGCTGAGAGACGCAAGAGATAAGATCATATACAGTGGTTGCTTTCTATTCCAGAGATATCACCATGGCGAAGATCACCTGCGGATCCGAAAATGGTAGAAGAAGCATATTCATGAGCTTGATCTACCTTCCTTATGATTTGGAGAAAACTCCAACCTCTAAGGCATTAGAGACTGTGCAGAATATCTGTGAGGAGGAGAAAGGGCATTTCCTCGCAGGATTATATTCCAACTCTCATCAAATAGCATGGAGCTCAATGAACATTAATACTAGAAGTGAGTCCCTCTTAGAATTTCTTAACAGTAAAAGTTTTCTGCTAGTTAATTTGGGTGATGAACCTAGCTTTAGAAAGAAAGTAAGAAAAGAAGTCATTGACATTACAATTTCCGCGTAGTTATTAGTTTTCCTGTAACTGATTGGCATGTCTCGAGTTAAATTTCAGCATCTGACCATTGATATATTGTGTGGAACTTAAATTTTGATTCTGAAATCTAAAAGTTCAGAAATCCTTAAAGAACTAATTGGAACTTTTATCGTTAAGATTTAACCTATAGATTAGATTCTGTTAGGAATTTATCTTTAATAGGCCTGGGTTCTTTGAATCTTACATAAAATTGCTCATTGGTTCAATTTTTGCGCAAATCTTCATTTATTCACAATGCAAACTCAATCTATCTTTTAGACAATTGAAAAAGAATACACAATAGAAAACAATGGGAACAATATAAACACAAAAATACATTATTATCTTTAAAAGAATACCATATCAACAATTATTTAAACAATATTCAAAACTCAATATTCATCACACAAAACCCAGAATGATTCCAACTATTATTACTTTTTGATTCAATTGAAATGACTGAGATTACAAGTGCCTTTATATTGTGTTGCTTACTCACCTTGTAGAGTCTCAAAAATCGGCCAGTCTCTTCATGTCCTTCCACTTGGATTCAAACTGCCTGGGCTGTCTTCCTCCACCACGCCTAAACGCAGCCGGTCTTATCTAACATCAAAAGACCCCTTTTCCTTTGTACCGGCCACTTATATATCTTTAATCGCCCGTGGTGTTCTACTTTCAATGCAAGGCAAGAATTTCAACATTTTATCACTTCTTTCATAATAGTTGGGCCATTCTGAGTGTTGTATGATTATTACATTTATTAAATGCTTAAAATTTAATGATTGTAATAAAACAATACACTACAAATATATAATAATAAATTACATTAAATATATTCCTGACTTCACCGGCGCCCACGAGACATCGATCCGATGTCATATGTTAAACCTAATAAAAGGAAGGATAATCCCTGTCAGGAACTTGTATATGTTATATTTTTGTTATGATGTACATTTTTACACAAAGGAAAAATAAAATGATTGTAATTAAGATTATTGATATAATTAGTGTGATGTGTATTAACGTCGTAGTGTCTAGCACATCTGACCAGCATTTGGGATACTGGATTCAGGTCTTCCCTAATTATGTCGTTGTGTATGAACATTACTGGGGCGGAAAGAAACCAATTTGAGTTGAGGATATGGGATATATTTAGGAAACGTGGGGGATCATGTTGCGTGTGGGACTTGAGAATTAGTGAAGTGAGGGTAGTCCATGAGACAGGTACTACTCAGTTATCAGGATTTCCTTGTCCCTGGGCTTGCAATGAAATCAGATGCCACCGCTATGCTTTGAATATCACCGCCTGCTATGAGTTGGGCCGCACGACCTCTTGATATCGACCCTGATGAATGCTGTCGTGGTAGGGAATATAGACCCGTCTTCTTTGCCTGAAGGTCGTCCAATTGCTTTCGTGTTAATGTTTTCATGGAGTTTCCATTTGTATTCACTATGGTTGGTTCCATGGATGTTGTGCAGGTGTGATTCTTCCATCGAAGCGGCATAGGTAGTCGTACAGTTTCAAGTTGGTAGAGCGATGCTTGATTGGAATTCTAAAAGTTGAGATCACAGAGGAAGGAGTTATTTTGTATGAGGTGATGGGATAGTGGTAATAAGGGTGAACGTCCTCTCTTGGTATTGCCAATGACACATTGTTTGGTATCTAATCTTGATTCCAACTGTTTTAATTTCTGGATAATTGTGTAGGGGAAGAAATTTACAGTTTGGGAAGAATTAAAGAAATTAAAATATTGTCTCTGAACTGCTTGTCTGAGAATGTACCGGCCAACCAGACTGGTATAGGAACTTTTGTCAAGACTACTAAACCTCCATATATGTATTCCTTTATTTTCTTTATGTTGTAAAGTTGCCTTCCCTTCCCTTAAAAATAGTGATTGCAGTTCAAATTATTATGTTTAAATATAATCTCCGTCATGATATTGCAGATTTCTTAATAAAATAATATTGCTGTAACGTTTTGTTTGAGAAAAGTTGGTTAAAATTAGATATTTTTCTTTGTCGAATTTCTAAATACCTAATATTTCTCCACATCTGTACTCTAAACATTAAGAACAACACAATTACCTAGAACATAAACCACAAACCACCCTATGAAGAACAGATATAAATTTTTATGAAGTTATGATAATGGTTACCAAATGTATAACGTAGTAAACGTATACACAGATCAACTATAGGCTATTGGTGAGACATTTTTGTATTAGGTTTTAATAAATAGCCTATTTGTGACTTTTGAGATATTTACTTATGTCAGTACCATTAATGAAGGCATTCTGTAACGATAGAAAAAAAAATTGTTACATAGTTATGGTCATGTGCGTAGACACCTGGTTTCTTACAACTATTATGTACATTACTAAAAATCAGTAGTAAAGTATTATAATACAATTGCCTTTGTTGTCTCAGCAGAATATATATATATAAATTTGTCGTACACTTCTGTGGCCGTGATGTTCTCAATCTGAAACATAACATTTTAAAATTCATTCATTGCCATATGAGCTTTCTGCAATTCCGTTGACATGTTTGCCGAGTAGCCTTGTAAAGTAGCTGCTGTATTGACGAGGTCTGCATGAATCATGGATTGGTGTATATGTTCTGCATGGAGCGGTTGAAATTGTGTTCCATTTGAAATTATTATAGGCACATTTTGATGGGATTGTATCATGTAGGTTAGGGTAAATAGAATAATCCATATTATTTGTGTGAACATTTTTTTTTTGTCTGCTGATGTTGATTTCTTTGGCTTGATGTCCTGTAACTGAGCAAATATATGTAAATAATTCACCTGTAATCGTTTTGTAAAAAAAATACTAAAATTAGGCTCCTTAGTTGGAAACCTTCTGGAATTGGTTTTGAATGCACATATACTTAAATCCTTATAACATTTAAATAATTATAATATTTAAATTTAGTACTATACTTAAAATCACATTAATTATTATAACAAAGTATTGTTTTTTTTATTATTTAAACATTTGCTTGAGTTATTATGTCATATTGTAAGGTCCTAATCCTATGTCTCCTATCCATCTGCCATATCAGTTAACCTCTATCTTGTAATTTATTGGTGATAATTTTATAATTTTTTTAAGGGCCTGCATACTGTTGTGCAAGTTTGTTGTCCTCTTTTTCTGCTTTTACCAGGACCATTTCCGCCACCTGAAATTCTATTTCTCTTCGATGTTCATTGTATAGCTTACATTGATCATTTTGGATTCCCTCCAACAATTTTGGCAAGTCCTGTCTTATCTTATGTATTGTTTTTAAGGCCTCCAGTACGCTATGGTCAAGTATTTTTGATAGTAATGCTAAATCGATTGGTTGGTTCAATTCAAACCGTGTATTAGGAAAAAGGGTTAAAATCCTATGGCTGTGTGTCTGCTGAATTATATGCGAATCTTGTTGCGATTATGATGTATGTTTGTTTGTTAGATTTCGGCAAAGGTACCAAGTAATCTATGGTTAATTTTTAAAAAGGTTTAGTATTGATTTTTATTGTTTGTAAAAACCATGTTGGTTTTTGTCAGTCCGTTTTCATGACTTGACACTTGTGACATTTTTGATGTATTGTACCACCTCCGCCGTTGTCCCTTGTAAGTGATAGTTATTTTTTATTTTTGATATTGTTTTAATTATTCCTGCATGACCTCCCACAATATATGAATCATGAAACGCCTGTAGAACATTTGTTGTCAAAGCTTTAGGAATTGCAAATATTAGTTTATTTTCCCCATTCATTAATTGCTTATAATGTAAAATTCCGTCGTCCCGTAGTGTGTACAACCTTAAAGCTCTTCTGAATGCTTTCTCAGCGGTCTCTGGATCTAGTAATGCCTGTCTAATGTTAAATAAGTAGTCATCTGCTAGTTGTAAATTTTCTAAGTTTATTGATTGAATTTTTTTAATTGTCGGTTAATTCTGTATTTCAGTTCTCGATATTGGTGTTTCACCAGGGTTGTGCCTCAAGCTATCTGGTACCCTCATTGTTGATCCGGGTTTATGTTTAATTTCAAAGTCATACTTAATTAACATTAAAGCAAGTCTATTCAAACGTGAGCTTTAGATTTTTACATTTTTGTAATATTGTAAACTGGCATGATCATTGAAAATTGTAAATCGACGCCCATACAGAAAAGGTCTGAAATAATTCACATCCATGAGGACTTTTGTTTCTCCAATAACGGTAGTTATGCATACTTTCATTCCTGTTAATTGTAAAGGTAGTTTCGTCTGAAAATTCAACATTAGCCAAGAAGATAGGTGATTGGTACCACTTGCTCATTATTGTCTCACAGAATTCGACTCTTCCACCAAAATTGTCTTCTTAAAGCTTATGAACCAATTTTACATTATACAGGTGTAACAGTTTTTTTTAAACTTTCAAAACAGAAAAAGGGCTTATATCGCTCTGTGTTGCAACAGTTCTTAAGGATGATAAAGCCTCTTCAACGAATGATTGTTGTACATCTAAGGACCTATCTTCATTTGTAGTGGATTGAGGTGTACTACTTCTTTCACACTCGTTCTACGTATGTTAGACTTTGATATGGGGGGGGGGGGATCAGGAAATTTCTCATTAAATAAATTAGCAAATTTTGAAATAACTGTATCTGATCACCACATCCCTTCAATATAAGTAGCGTTATTTTTTTTCAGTTTGAGCGAGAGACATCACAATCATAAAATGCACAGCTTCAGTGTTAATAAAATATAATATAAAAAGCAATGTACACTGTATAAAATTTTATCTTCCTTTCACACACGTTGACTGTTTAAAGTTCAACAAGTAAATGAAATCTCCTGTCTGAACATTGAACCCTTGAGTGATAAGATATTTTAATGATGGGGAAAACATGATAAACAGTAAATCGCCATTAATGATTGGAATTAGAATATGAATGTCAATAACAACTTTCACTAAATGATTGGGATGTAAAGGTTATGAATTTTCAAGACTACAGACTTTATTTCTTTGGTATAAAGGACAGGACTTACGGTACCAAACTAATTTGTAAACTTTTTTTTTTAGTCTAATAATTTGAATCAATTTTAAAGTTTATTTAATTTGATGTACAACTCGACCTACTCGTATGCTGTTATTTAATATTTCCTTCTGAATCTTTCTGGGCCTGACGTCATGAAAAAGTAGATTTTTAGTTATAGTATTGATATACCAAATGTTATTGCTTTATCTGTTCAAAAAATGTTAAGTCGTTCCGGACTTTTCAATCAAACTGTATACATGTATTTGTGATTATAGTTTATTTCCTAAGCTATTGATTTGAGAATTTTTTCCTATTTATTGGATGCTACTACTGAAGCTATGAAATAATTTGGAACTACAATACTACAACTGTTGAAAACTTCTCTGTATTCTCAAGGATACAGTGTTGCAAAGTGGAACGATTTCGGAATTTCATTTCACTCAACGACATTAATTATAGGGATGGAACGTTTTCAAAAATTGGACCAGTAGAAACGTTGCAACAGTCCTCCCAGTTCCAAGTTGTTTCTGCCCGGCATCTCTTGTCTATGTCTAGTTGAGTAAAGTTGAGTTGTGTTAGTTGTGTAACGTCACTACAGTGACAGTTGGACAAAATGATTCGGTTATTTCAAAATGGTTTAACAAAAATAAATTCATATAGATATTTTTCGTCGACTCTGCTTCCTCTACCAAATGCAAATCCAAGTCTTGAAGCAACTGGAGTAAGTCTCTATTTTATTTATCAGTAATATTTAAGGATATTTTTATCTTGGGTGTACCTGCATTGTCACGGGACATGCTACCCGAACTGTTTAATTTATTCTTGATTTAAACAATTTGTAATTTAATTTTAAGCTCAGTACTTTTGATTATTGTTTACACAACTGTTTTTATAACAGAATTATTTCATCACCCAACTTCTATGTAAAGTTTGAAAAGAATCTAGACATTTAAATGACCCAGATAGTTTTTTTAAAAAATCGGTATTTAAGTGCGAAATATCGGCAATTCGTCTTCAAAATAGTGTTGTTTCCATCATTTCGATACTTCTTTTCCATGTATTTCACTTTTTATCTTTCACAATTCATTATTTGTCAGAAAACAGATTTAAAATGACATGTTATGAGATTTTGAGGTTATTTCGACAACTTTTTCATATATTTTAAATCAAATCTATTGATGATTTTGATCTGTGAAAATATTTCTGTTTTAAGAACTGTTAAACTAGATATCATTTAGTATCAATGATGTCGTGTAATAAATGCGAATTACTGCTCTAACCAGACATAGTTAAAGAACTACAGGTCAAGGAAGGTCATTATATATATATATATATATATATATATATATATATATATATATATATTTACCTTATCTGACCTATAGTTCTTTTACTAGGTCTGGGTTTCAGAGACCTAGTCGGCATGAATCTTGTATAATAGAAGAGTAGTAATATCAACCTGTAGAAGTTAATAAAGTGTGCATCCACCCCACGAGTGATTTCAATATGGCTATACGATTGAATATGTTAAAAATTTCTCAATTTCGATGATTGTTAAGTAAATAATGAATTGTGAGAGATAAAAAACCACTTCTGTTGAAAAGTAGTATCGAATTGATTGAAAAACGCTATTTTGAAGACAATTTGCTGAGATATCACACTTATTTCGCTTGGACAACATTTGTACATATTTACCACAATATAGGCCCTATTGTTTGAGAACTTGAAAAAAAAAATCATAAATGAAATAAAGAGAGTTTGTTCTTATTTATACCAATGTCAGAATTCAATTTATCTAAGCCCTAACTGTACAAGGGTATTGAAAATCGAACTAAAATGAAGAGAAAATCACCAAAACAGTTCATGTCCAATTTGAATTTAAAAATTTCCTTTTGACAATATTTTATTTTCGAGATTGGACAAGCTTCTTTCATTTTTTTATTATTAAACTAAGTTATGAACAAAAAGAAGAGGTTCACAAAGTATGTATGGTAGGCTATTTATTGCTGGTTTTCTCATAAACCAACTGGATGTATTTTATTATTATACATTTTTCGGACATTTGCCATCATTTGTGTGTTAAAAATCAAAACCACGACGTTTCGGGAATAAGAATCAATTCCCGTTATCAAGTGACTAAAAATTAAAGAAACATGAAACTAGAAACTAAGCCTATGTAAGAAGTAAAATTAAATTATGACGTTAGTTAAAATGTGTTACCGTGATTGTGTTTTTTGACTTCTCAGTTTTAGTTCTGAGATGCATGTTTAGATATTAAGGTTGGTGGTATTTAATTTTACTTCTTACATAGGCTTAGTTTCTAGTTTCATGTTTCTTTGATTTTTAGTCACATGATAACGGGAATTGATTCTTATTCCCGAAACGTCGTGTTTTGATTTTTAACACAAAAATGATGGCAAATGTCCGAAAAATGTATAATAATAAAATTGAACTTCCATCATTAACAAATAACTTCAAACAGAGATTGGATGTATTTGTATTGGTAATTATTTGGTAAGTTGATATACAGATAATGGTATTTTATAAAATTTGTCTAATTCTTTTACTACATATATCCTACCTTATTTAAAAATTTGACGCATTGAAACAGTATGATGTTTTCTTTAACCCTTTATTTCTTTTGACTTTATTAACAACAGAAGGTTGTAAATGGGAAATTGAACAATGCGGTAATTCTGTGCAATTACTTGGTCAACCCCAAACTTTTTCATATTTTACTACGGTCATAAGGATGTTCTCAGAAAGCAAGAAACATATAATGCAAGGCCAGAGTACAGGTTGCCGAGCGATAAGAAGGTTCAAAGTCCACGCGATAACAGTGGCTTGAGGGAGACGCGCGGAAGGCCTATAATGACAGGTTTGAAGGCCTATAATGACAGGTTTGGCCAGGTAGCTTTATATATATGCCTATATATATAGCTACCTGGCCAAACCTGTCATTATATATAATTATATAACGGTACTGTCACAACTGGCCTTCCGCGCGTCTTCCGCAAGCCACTGTTATCGCGTGAACTTTGAACCTTCTTATCGCTCTGTACGATGGCCTTGCGGGCCTTGAATTATATGTTTCTTGCTTTCTGAGAACATCCTTATGACCGTAGTAAAATATGAAAAAGTTTGGGGTTGACCAAGTAATTGCACAGAATTACCCTTAATGCTATACAATTCCAATAAACCCTTAATTTTATTCAAGTCCCACCTTTGGGGAACTGCTTGATAAATGATTTATTAACGTCCTTATTCTGCCAAACACCACAATGCCTCAAGAATAAAATACTGTCTTTATTATTTATTCTTAGATGTTAGGAATTACTTTAAAATTCCATTATTACTTTTATTGTTTAATCAAAACTAGCTCATTTTTCTCTTATTGCTTTAATTTAAAAACTCACTCTCAGGAAGTGTCATTTGAAAGAGTTATTTTGCAGAATCTATTTAAAATTGTGAAATTTATGAGAGCACAAATTATTTAAAAAAACACACTTAGCCTAATTTTAAGCTGAAAACAACATAGGGTTACTTTAAAATCCACACAACAAAATATTATCCAGAAATAAAATTTATATTTTAATTAAAAATTTCTTTTTTGTTTCTTTATATTATGCAAGATTTCAAATCATAAATTTTCTCAACTTTAAAACATATTACAAAAATTCTACATACCTACTAAATATCAATGACTATTATTTCTCTAATTATTATTAAAATGAATATATCTTTACTAAATATTAAAATCAAACTTACTTTAAAAATAAAAACACATTGACTTTAAGAAGTACATATATAAAATAAAAAAGAATTTTAATTTGATAATTTTACCCAGAGAGTTTTTTAATTTTTTTTTTCAAAGCGAATATTTATTCAAGATCGTAAGTGTGGTACCTTGTGAACATATTTATAGCTGTTTTCGGCTCCTGTTAGGAAAGACTGATTACAGTTGTTCTGGAGAAGGTTGAAGTCTAGTTGATGTCAGCTCGCCGTCCTCAGTTACGTTGAAATCGCTTTTGCTGTTGTTAAAGTTGTATGGTTACAGATTGAAGATCTTGTAGTCGAGAAGTTTAAAGATGAAGTCCAAGTTTGAATCAGTGTGGCTGTTTGTTGTATCTTGCTATACCATTTGAAATGCCAAGTCACTTCTAATAAAATGATCGGTATAGTGCTGATTACATAAAGATGATTGTAGATGACTCTCCTCCTAGTGCTGGTTAGAGATGTTCCTCTTCTAGGAGCTGGATAAAGAGATGTTCTCCTACTAGGAGCTGGATCAAGAGTTGTTCTCCTTCTAGAAGCTGTATAGAGAGTAGTGATGTGTGAGTTCGAATTAAAATACTCGGTGGTTCCGAGTATCAAAATCCTCGGAAGAGTCCGAATATTAAATTCCTCGGTTTTGTATTAAAATTCTCGAAAAAATCCTCGTAACTAGGAACAAGGAGGAGGTAATGTGCGAGTACTGCGAGTATCCTCGGACAACGATATTTGTTAGTGTTGTGTCAATTCCAAACAAAATACTCGGTGTTTCTACTTTGGTTACATTATTTTCTAAGCTGATTTTTCACTACACATTAATTAAACATTACGATTTTGAGTTATAATGATTTAGATTCGGTAACAAGTTCAATTTAAAATAACAATAGTATTCATTTATTTCCACATTAACAAAAAGTAATTTAAATTATTATTTAATTGTTATTACTTATATTTAAATAAATATTTATAGGTAACCATCTTTATAAAAAAATATAATAAATTAACTTATTTTAAATAATAACTAAATTATTAATGTTGGTAATAATTGTACTTACGTTTAATTACTGAATTTGTGTCGAGGCAGGATAACATTTAATTACGTATTACAAGTGTCAATCACATATTTTTTAAAAAAATAAATACTTGGTGGATCAGTCTAACAGGTAGAAATATAACACACACACACATAATGCGCATAATCATTCTGCACAGATACTCGATGTCGAACTAATAATACAAGTATTGAAATCATTCGAAGCCGAGTATTGCGAGTATCTATTTCACCCGAGTATCAACATCGCTAATAGAGAGTGAAGAAAAATTCAGTTGAAATGGACCTCCAAAACATTCTCTGTTCCACTGGTACCAATTTCTATGAACATTTCCCTTTGATTTATGACGTTTAAAGTTGATTAATTAGGTTTATTTCTTCAAGATTTCACTTTAGTTAGTTTTTATTATAACCCTTTTGGTTATTTTAATGTTTGTTTTACTTTAATTAGTTGTTGATTAACTAATTATTATTTAGTTTATTTGTACATGGGTTGCCAGCACTGCTTTTGCAAAATCCAAACACTTGACTCCTCCCCTATTGTGTGGTAGGGGTTACTGCAGGTTGATTCCTGTAATGTCTGATTTTCTGGAATTTAATTTGTAAACTTTCTTGAAAATTCCCATATCTCTGGTTCTAACAGGAAATCTGTAAATGTCATTTTGTTCCTCTTGACTTCTGGATTCCATACAACTCTGATTTAAGTTGTACAGGATGATAACTTTCTAAGATGTACCCCTTTTCGTTTTTCATGATTTTTTCTTTGACCAACTGTTGATCGGTTCGGAATTTCTTCATTCTTCTTTTTGGTTTTTGTAGCCTCTGTCTTAGAAATGAAGGAATTCTTTATGTTTTTCATTTATTTTCATTTTCTGATAAGTTATTCATTGTTGAACTTTGTCGATTTTCCGATGATCAAACCCTCCCCCCCAATATGAATTATATATATGAACTTATTTTGGTATCATTATATTATGTCACATATCCTTAACCTATTTCCATTATAAAAATTTTAACTTATTATCTAGACAAAATTTTAGTTTTTTGTCTATGCATGTTTTTTGCAATAACTATTAAACTATTCGGTTTAATAAATATTTTCTTGTATTTCCTATGCTAACCAGTTATTCTTTATCATAATATGATTTTATATTCAAAATTTAAACAATTTAAAATTTAACATAGGAGATTGCATGTGAATAATTTTTGTAACAAGTTGAATCAGATTATTTATTCCAGTCTGGACCTGAAATGTCATGTGACCAACAACTCTATTGTTCTCTGTGGATGTGTTGGCTCCTGTTAGCTAGTTAGTCCCCATCCCACTTCCCATGCTTTGAATGGTTCATTTTTTAATGAAATTGACTAAACTTTTATAATTCTACTTTCCTTCATATTAAACTAATTTTTTCTGTACACATTATTAATTATTTATTGATATTACCATTTATTTATGTATTCTTGATATTTATTATGTTTTAACTAAAATTTTATGTTTTACCAAAATTTTTGTTTTTGGAACGATTTTGGTGAAAAACCCAAACCGTTTCAGCATGTGCATTACGTGTCTTTTGAGTCATTTACTGTATAAAAACATATTTTTCCATAGAATGTTGTTTTTGTCATTTAGGCCTACCGGGATGTTAACATTATGAAAGAAGACCAGACACATGATTATTAATTGAAAATATTACTTTAAAGAGGATACTTTTCAATTTTTCAGTGAAAAAGAATTAAGAGAAATTAAAAAAAAAAAAAAAATCTGTATATCTGGTACCGTAGGCTACTAAATAATTACCATTATAATTATTATATACAGTAACTCCTATAGTGTGATATTGGAAGTTTTTGTTTTTCGATGTATATTTACACATGATGTTTACAAAAAAGTAGTATCTGTTCCACTGTACCTAACCCATCTCCAATTGCTTGAATCTTGTATTTTGTACAGTAATGATAAATTAATGTTGGGATATTTAAATAGATGCTATTTGAACAGAAACAATAATTCAAATTGCTTTCGAGTTGAAAAATAATGACTCATTTAATATAAGTTACTGATACTATAGCATAACTGTTAACTATTTGGATAAAATATTCAAGCGCTAACAATTGATTAATAATAACTAGATTACATACACTTAACAGTAATTTTCATTATTTCTGGGTTGTAAATGTTCATACGAATCAAACTATATAACTTGAAGAGAATACATAATAAACTGACATGTTTTAACAATATTGCCAGTAACATTAATGTTTATTTTCATTGTGTTGGTGATAAAAAACTGTCCTTCTGCTAACATCAACTCCCTCAAAGCATAATTCACATTGAAGGCAGATATTCTTTTAAATTTGTCTTGATATCCTTTTTGCACACTTATACTTTTACTTTTACTTTTACTTTTACTTATACTTTATTTTTCGGTCTGTTTATATTACGCTTAATCTGTTATTCATACAATATTGTAATTAATTAGATATTCTAATTCACAATATTGTAAAGATCAATTTGAATATGTAGTGATAAATAATTCAAATAAATAACTACATCCTTTCTAAAATATGTATTTGATCGAATACTAAATAGGCTATTCAATTAAATCCATTTGAATAATATTATATGATTCAAACGAATTTGGATGCTCTCGAATAGCCACTCCAATAAAAAAGTATTAGTTTGAATGGCTAATCGAATACATTCAAAACTATCGAATATTCAAATGAAAGTTAACTAGCCTATTTGAATAAGCGAATACTTTTCTATTCGAGTAGCCCATCACTACTATAAATCACTTCTGGTCAAATGGTAATTATAAAAGATCCTTTGCATCTATATTTTTCAGTAATTTTTTTTTCCAAATTGTAAAACGATGTTATAAATTAATAAATATGAACATAAAAATAAATGCAAAACTTTTAAATAATATTTCCAAATTTAGCGATACACACCATAACTGAACTCGATGTAAGAAACTATTGCAAGTCATATTTAGGCTAACAAAAGAGAGCAGGACGACACAACACAAAATTCATCCTCTATAACATTAACTCGGTAATTTTTCTATAAATCTGAAACCAAAATATACTAAACAATCTAAAAAATTGAACATGTAGGCCTACAGTACTTTCAAATATAATTAATAATAAAAATCTAAACCTTTGGGATCACCACCCTAAACAAATAGAGATTAAATTGCCTATCTATATACCAGAATATTCAGATAATTCATAATTTATATTCACCAGCACAACTTATTTTCCCCTTGCGCTAAAACAAATGTCACATAAGCAATGACCCGAGTATGTTTACCCAAATTTTTAGTTTAGGCTACAAATCTACTATTAAACCAAAGCCACATTAAAGATAGCTAATTAAAAGGTAAAAGTGTTTATACTTTATATCCTAACACTTTCCTGATGAAAAAGAAAGCTATATGTGTGGTGATTTTTGAGGTTCAGTTATAAGGTAATTGAAGGCTTGAAGATATTTGGGCCAAGGTAGACTGACATGACCTTTAAATTTGTAAAGATGTAGTTCAATAGCTATTTTCAAAGTGTTTGTGGCAGAAAAGGGTATATTCTTTTTCTTGGTGACCATAAAAATTTAATAATGTTATTTATTATTAGACTGAAAGCTAAGATATTGCCCAGTGGTCCCTGTTAATATTATACGGTAATCAGTTTATTTAATACAGTGACCCTGTTTGGTATTTGAAACTTCATCAAATAATTTAATAATTTATAATAAACCTCAACTACCGGTAAGCCTAATAGAAAAAAGTATTTTACAGCCTTACTTTATTGTTTTATCTTGCTATAGACAATCACTACTTATTTAATAAAACCAAGAACATTAACTGTTCAAAATTTCATAAAAATCTGTTTTTCCTTTCCTAAACAGTCATTTATTACAACTCGTAAAAAAATAGGCTATATTAATAACTGCAATTTCTCTTTTTAATTCGAATATCATAAAGTCGGGTCATTTAACTCTTTCATTATATAAATATTGTATAACTCAATGTTTCCATACATAGATCTATATGAGATTGGTAAAAGTTGAAACAACATTGGTTAAAACAAATTTTGTACATACAAACTTGTTATACACTGCAAAAATTGAAATAGAAAATACAAAATTTGAACAAATAAGAATATGTAGATATATGCAAGAGTGGCAGGTCAACATATAATAACAAACGAGTAAGATTTACTTAATAAACAGTTACTATTAAGGCCATAAAAAAGTATATTCTGCCGTGAAAATTAATTTTTAATAGTGAAATTTGAAAATAAAATGTGTTACAAGAGAGGTTTTGCTAGTACATCCAATGTTGTCAAGATTTTAGATTGACATAAAATCAAGACTGATGTACATGTACAGTTAACTCCCTCTAGTTCGGCCACCTCGGGACCGGACCACTGGCCGGACTTCAAAATGGCCGGACTATCTGGATGTACTATCAAAATTTAAAATATCCCTATTAAATACATTACCTATGCTTAAGAATCAACAAAAGACGTTGTTTAAACATTTTTACATCATTATGTACTTACCAAAGAGAAGATTTTGACATCTCTTGGTTGAATTATCATGTTGTACCACTCATAGATACGTTTTTGCAACACATATTAAAAAGTAAATACCGATACCATACTAATGATAAAACTGAACAGAAAAACACATTACAGTACGTACTGTAAAAACAAACCAGAAATGTATTTGAGGAAATTACTGTACAACACGTATTACTTGTCTCATAACCTATAAAAATTAAAAGAAATCTGTTATTTTCTTTTGCTATTTCTGATTAAGAGTGTTTTTGAAAGCATAGTCATGCCATTTTCTCATAAACATCACGTCGACAACTGTTGCAGCGGCTTTGGACCGATTCACCTTTATCTAGACGCTCTAGGATACTGAGTTTTTGTTCCATTGTCACAAACGTATGTTTACGTTTTCCACTCATTTTAGAAAACATTTTTCTCAAAGCTAACTGGCACACGTACAACTTCCACTTACTCACAACGTTCACTCCCGAAAACAGTCCTACATACTAAACAGCAAAAAACATTCACACACGAAATTACAGATCAATCAATCTCACTGTACAGTACGTACTACATACAACCAAACCGTTTGTCACAGGTTAAGTGCGACGGACCAATTACAAGCTCGCCCGTAAACTAAACTGACATACAGTAGTTTACTGTACAGTACTTCTACAGCCGGAGTAGACTAAACATTCTAGATAAAAGATAAACATGATGTGACATTCAAGGCGACGTGATGGATATAACTCACCCTCCTAGGACCGGCCGAACCATCCGGCGGCCGATCCATCCGAAGCCGAACTAGAGGGCGTCTACTGTACACTAAATGTCATCGGGCGCCTTTTAGTTTGTATTGAAATGTGAATATTTTGATAGTTATAAAATATAAATGGTATTTCATCTAAATAGGCTTAATACTTTTAATTTATAAATAAAATGATACAATACTTTTTGTTTGCTAGATAATTGTTATATCTTCTATAGAATTTAATTGAAATACAGTAGCCTATATATATATTTTAAAATCTGTGAAACTTAAAAGACGGTAACATTTCCGAAAAAAATATGGGTAACAATTCTAAACATTAAAGAAAGTTTTAAATTAAGTATTTAGGCCTACCATGTACTTTGTAGTATGCCAGCCACCATATTATGTGTAAAGTACTTGATGTTATTTGTTACTCTGTGTAATATTGCAGTAGCCTATTTTGACAAGCTTAAAAGGATCGATTTGTACGCATGCTCAGTATGATGCTAAAAACCAGGAAACTTGCCTCTTTTTTTACATATTGTTTATAAATTCATTTTAAGTATGCCATTCTTATCTTGACTTTTACATTGAATTAGTTATTATTACATACAAAATATTTAATTAAATTATGTTGGCTTAATTTGGCAAGAAAACATTTGTATTTAGAATTATGCCACTGGAAGTCATGCAGACAAGGACAAGTTCAGAATGGTACCATGATGTAGCATATACAACACTATGAGTAAATCTGTACGTTTACTGTAAATAATGTGTTGTAGCCTATTTTAGGTAGCTTATATAATCAATCATCTTTTTAATGAACATTTTAATATTGTTAAGATTTTAAACTATAAAGTATTTTTAAAATATTAAACAACAACATCACAAAAGAATGTTAATTTAACCAACAGCTTTATTGACCTTGCAATAATTAAGCCTCTTCTTTTTTTTTTCAAACCGAAAGTAAATGTTCTTCCAATAAACTCAGTTATTCTTTATGGTTTGAGTGTTTTTTGTGTTGTTGTTTTTTCAGATTTTCATAAACAATGAGTTTCACAAGTCTTCCTCAGGAAAAACTTTCAAAACTATTAATCCAGCCACTGGAGAAGCTATAGCCGAGATTCAGCAGTCAGGAAAGGTATTTTTATAATTCTTATTTGTTTTCAATTCATATGGCATGCTTTAGAATCCATATATTATACATTTTATATATTTTATATGACTATATTCTAGAATCTATTTGAAAATTAATCTATTGATACAAAGTGTATTAGGCCTACCGCCTATTGAAATAGTTTTTTTTTTTTTTTTCTGAGCCAAAATAGCTTGTCATTTGCTATAGTAACGCAATATTATATAAGGTGTGGCTATTAAATAATAAGTTTGGTGAACAAAGTGTGGTATATTATAAAAATCTTACAACTAACTATATTATGAGATCATCCCCTTTAACATAGTCCAATTTACACTGTTGTACACAACACAAATTAAATTCGCACAGAGCTAAATCCGGCGACTAAGCTAAAGGTACACTGGAATCATGTCAGAAACTGTCGTATGGACAGAGTCTTATAAGCTGGTGCATTATCATGGTGGAGATCCATGTATTGTTCTTCCACAACTCTGACCTCTTCTCCTTTACATGTTCTCTCATCTTGGTCAGAACCTCAAAGTAATATTGTAATAGGCCTACCAGATAGAAAGAAACCTGCATAGACCCGTCATTTCGAGAGTGGCTTGCGCACCTTTGTAGGGGCGATGGCAGAGAGGGGATTGGAGCGGTGGAATTAAAAATCTATAATTAATGCCTTTTTATGTCTTTTAATTTGTAAAATATTAAACATTACTAATTGTAGTTGTCAGAAACATAAACTATACTTATTCACAGTTTTTGCACTGTAGTAGGTTTGAAAAAATAAAATATTAAGCCCTACACAATGAAGCAGCGGCCGGGTATGTCTGGCCTAACTCTGGCTCTCTCTCTCTCCCACCACAGTTTTACCTGCGCGAAACACAACCGGCGAACGGTTCTTTTCAAAGCAGTACTCCTATAATTAACTGTCTGATCCTGTGGTAGCCATTTAATAGGACTATTGATATCAAAGGTAACTTTCAATATTGATTTCAATTTTTACTTACTCTATCTGGTTTTTTAAATTCTTAGTGATTTGGAAATTTTCCAATGCATTTATTGGCTATATGTTTTCAATTCATACTGATAAAGTCAAATTGTGTCATATGTGATGATCTTTCCCAATAATCAAGTTTTGATGAGAGTCATTCCATGAAGTCAGTGTAAATGTGTTTTGAGACATCTTAGTCCTTCTAATTGAGGTTTTTAGGGGCAATTTTGGTATACACTTAAACTTTCGTTTGGTGATTTCTTCAATTTCACAATCTGAGAATAATGCACTGCTCAATTTTAATATCAGCCATGATTCTGGCAAACATGATTGTGCACATCTCCTTTTAATTGCTGCTCATAGACTTCTTGCAAGTGGTAGCAACCTGAGCCTTGTCTTGTCTGCTTCCAGATTTTCCAGGTCACTCAACTTGTATGCCCTTCTAACTGAACTGCTATAAGTATACTGCATACAGGACGTCCAGTCTCATTATTTAATGGCCACACTTCTTAAGTAACTCTTTAAAATGGATATAAATTAATTTATATCTAGAAGTTAAAAGTGTAAATTAAACCTATACAATTTTAATTAACCTTAATTATTATCCTTGATTAAACCTATAAATAATTTGTTTAATTTTAAACAATTTATTGACTGTATCTGTATGTATTATTTTTATACAACCTACAAAATAAGCTGCAGTTTAAATAAACGTTTTATTTTGTTCAAGTATTATTAAAATCTCATGATTAAATGGATGGTTGATTAACATATTAATTAAATATTTTCTAAAATGGGACTTTTAAATTTCTTTGTACTATTATTCAAAAATCTCTACAATTAAATTAAACAGATGATCAATTAACTCATTAAATCACTTATTTATATACATGAGTACTATAAACAACTATTTAAAAAGGTGTATAAAAAAATACTTCCATTAGAATATTTAAAATCATTAATGTCATTACTATTTAGTGTAGATAATTGTTTACTTGAACATCAAAGAAAATAACTTTACCAGAATGAAAACCAGTAGCGGCCGATGGTTAAGGGCTCTGTTTTATTTTATACACGTAAGGGAAGGCATGTTATCATTCACATAACATTCACAATCACAAAGGGTTAAACTTAAAAACATAAACAAACAACTTGTGTGAGTGGCGAGACACTATTTAGAACAGTTGCGCCAACTTATTTTGCCCATCGAAAACAAGGTTTTTAGTAATGCGGAACATCTAATTTAAAGTGGATTCACTGTCTGCGCGCGCAGCTTCGGACTCTGCCCTAGAAGCCCATTACACGCTGTGTAAATGACGTCACGGCACCCTCAGCTCTGTCTGCTGCTTGCCCCATATGACTAAATGCAATGAAACTGGGACGCTCTGGCCACCGTCCGAACTCCAGAATACATTCGTCAAATATTTTATATTGTAAAACTTCCGCTACAAATGATGGTGAAATCCATAGCGGCAATTCATAATTCATTTATCTCCACAGAATTAAATACATATAGGTATTTACATTATTAAAATAATATTATAATGGGGGGGGGGGTCCGAGAGTCCTTATGAGTAAGCCGCCACTGATGAAAACTTATATAATGTGTTTGTTTTTTTTTCTAAATCAACTGCTGGAGTAACTGAGGAATAAATTAAATGTGGCTGTACCAGATTTGAATTGTAAATGCTTATTATGTACCATTCTAAAGATAACATTTTATACTTTCACATCCATGTATAAATATCAATGACAAGATATGAAGGAAAATGTATTAAAACTCCTTTAATCTCCATTAAATTTTGTTGCCATTGTCTTATCTTGTCCCTCTGTAGTCACAACCCTTGATGGGTGTTTCCTCTTCCAAATTTCTCTCATAGCTTTCTCAAGTTTATTCCCTTGTAACTTAGACAATCTTTTCTTATCTCGTAACCCCTATCATTCTTAGCTATCTTCCATATCTTCAAGCCATCTCTTCCAGTGTCTTCAAACTTGTCTTTTGCTTTAAGATCTGTAACATAAATTGTTTTTGCATCGTACCTGCTTTACTTTATTACTAAAACTGATAGAAAATAACCTACATCATTAACTAGAATTAATTGTAGTCACGACAAATCAAAATTTGAATTATAAATTGATTTTAAGAATTATCGTCTCATTGCACGAATAACGATTGTTAATTTGGAACACTCTTCAAGACATCAAACGATGAAAAAGAAGTTTAAATACACTTTGTCCAGAGGTTTGTCTTCCATCTGTCTGAAGGCCATTTAAATTTTTTAATTGAAATTCAATTTTGTTAGAACCAGGTTTGTAAGCTATATTGAGTTAAATTTTGTATACAGGTTTTTGACATGTACCTTATAACATGCTGTTATAAAATGATATTGGTTTATTTAATTTCTAATTTTTTTTAACACACATTTTTCTTAGTATCTTGGACATTACAAAACCTATAAAGTTTTAACAAAAGTTATCTTTTACGAATCACTATTAAATCACACTAATGTAATCAAATGCTTCCATTACATAGCCAATTTTTTATCTAAGCCAACTAGCAGACAGTCGACAATAGATCATTAAACTAGAATTGGAAATAAAAATGAACAACCTATCTGACACAATACTGACAAAAATATTTTTCTAAATATGGGCATAATTATATAAAAATCATTGTCAAAACATCATGTTTTGGGCTCATAGAGAGAGGAAAATATTTATACTAAATTAAGTACGGTTGGTGGAGAAACGAGTTAATATAATTTGTTTATTTTTCTTGGTGAAAATTCTTAACTTGTTTTGTATTAAGAATTTGGTAGCTTTATAATTTTGTGTTATATAAGGCCTAATTGTTTGAACTTATAATATAAATATGTTTCAGGATGATGTAAACAAAGCTGTTGCTGCTGCTTTTGAGGCTTTCAAGTATTCATCTCCATGGAGACGTATGGATGCTTCCGAGCGAGGAGTATTAATCAATAGACTGGCTGATCTTATGGAGAGAGACAGACAATACCTTGCTGTGAGTGTTGCTGTATTTCTTGTATATTTTTGTTATATGAATTTATGTATGTAATTTTATTTTAATTATTTTTTTATACAATAGATTAATTAATTTGATTAACTTAAGTGAAATAGAAATAGAACAGTGGAGTAAATAGAAAGCAGTATGAATATATATTCAAACATGATTTGTTTACTGTGCACAAATTAGATTATTTTGTAAAAAAAAAAAAAAAAAAAATTTGAATTATATTTTAGTTTTATATCATTTTTTGATATTTCTCCAACCAATACACTATTTTAGGGTAGTTTTCTCATGAGGCATTTTTTGCTAGTGAATGACAAATTGGGCTATGATTTATGATGAATCAGAGTTAGTATAGTGGATTATATAGTGTGTATCACCATAATTATAGTTTAACTTATTACATTTCTTAAATTAGACCATTTCCTTCCTAATTTGGCATATAAAAAGCAAAGGCAACTTCTGATTGTAAAACTTTCAACTGATTTGTTCGCTGAACACATAAAGTTCCATTAGTTTTGTACTAATTTAAACCAGGTGTTCGCCTAATTAAACTTATGTGTATTTCATCTCTGGTAGTTGTTAATTTCATACAAATTTGTGAAATAACTAGCACAATCTAATTGAATAGAGACCATATTAAGAAAATGAACTATTATGAACCAAACAAAACTGAGTCTCAATTTCTCAAATAAAGGAGTTGATGCTCCCAGTTCAAGTATTTCTAAATTTGTTAGACTTTTAATAACGACATATCTGTTTGCTCTTGGAAAAGGTTATTTTTGGTTTAAAACAGTTGCATTTTTATGGTCTACTCAATATATAACTCCACATTAAAAAAAAGAAGATTTATTCAGTTTTTTATGCAAATAAATACCATATTTGATTAATTGAGTACAGTAATACCCCGACTTATGCTACCCCGACTTACGCGAATTTCGAGTTACGCGATCGGAAGATCCCCACTCCACCTTCATCCCCACTCCGCCTCTACTAATGTTTAGTCTGCCTGCACTGCAGTCCATTTCAGTTCAGTGGTTTGTTTAACACAGAGTCAACGCTATACAGTAAATTGCGGATTGTGTTTTGTGTTAGTTTATATTGTTTGTTGTTATAACTACAGAGACTTGATAGACTATGTCATCCAAACGAAGTGTAACCGATTCTTTTGCATCAAATAAGAAAAGAAAAACATTATCTTTGGAATGTAAACTGAACATTATCAAAGACTTTGATGCAAAAATAAAAATTTGTGAATTGGCAAAGAAATATAATTTACCGGACTCAACAGTCAGAACCATTATAAAAGGCAACGAAAAAATTCTTGACGCTGTAAAAAATGCTCAATCTTTGAATTCAAGCATCATTCGTAAACGTCACGGTATTATCGCTGATATGGAAACAATGTTGAAATTATGGTGTGATAATCAAGTAAGGGTGAAAAATTGTCCTGTTGATCAGAACACGGTGTGCTCTCAAGCTAAGCTGATTTTTGACAGATTAAAAGAAGAAGCTGGGGAAGTGGCTAAAGATGAAATATTTAAAGCCAGTAATGGTTGGTTCAGCCGATTCAAAACTCGCTGTAATTGGCATAGCATTGCAGAAAGTGGAGAGGCGGCTAGCGCTGACAAAGAGGCTGCATCTCTTTATCCTGAAAAACTAAAAGATATGATAGAAGAAGGTGGCTATACCAGCCAAACCATATTCAATGTGGATGAGACTGGCCTGTTCTGGAAGAAGATGCCTAAAAGAACTTTCATTGCACGTGAAGAGAAAACTTTTCCAGGTTTTAAGGCCGCGAAAGACAGATTGACAGTCACGGTTGGGGCGAATGTAGCTGGTGATTGTAAGTTAAAACCTCTCCTAATTTATAGCTCAGAAAATCCAAGAGCATTAAAAAATATATCTAAAGCTGGCTTGCCCGTGATTTGGAAGTCGAATCGTAAGGCTTGGGTAACAGCTTCCCTTTTTGAGGACGGGTTTGGTCATCACTTCATACCTGAAGTCGAATTCTATTGCCAATCTAAACAAATCCCATTTAAAGTTATGCTATTAATCGACAACACACCAGGTCATCCTCCTGTTACTTTAACTAACTTTGATTCACGTGTGAAAGTTGTATTTTTGCCACCAAATACAACCAGCTTGCTTCAACCGATGGACCAAGGAGTCATCAAAACATTCAAAGCATATTACACGAGACGATCGTTTGCGCATCTGCATGAAGCTATGAGACAAAACAACGAGCTCTCAGTTAAAGACTTTTGGAAACAATTCAATGTTTTAGATGCCGTGAGAATCATTGGACAATCTTGGAATGAAATTTCACAAAAAACTTTAAATGGAGTCTGGAAAAAACTATGTCCTTTTTTTTTCACCACTGACACTCAGGCGGAAACAGAGCCAGATGAAATTAGCAATGTGATTGAAGAAGTTGTTGAACTTGTCAGACATATAAATTTAGAAGTCGATAGTGATGACGTTCAAGAACTGCTGGATTCACACAATCAGGAGCTGACAACTGATGAGCTCATGGAAATGCGTGAGCAAGACCTTGAAGAACCTGATTCTTTAGATCCAGTTCAATTAGAAGATCAAATGACTATTGGAAACTTGACAGAAGGCCTCAGTTCAATTGAAAAGGGGTTACAAATTTTGGAAAACATAGACTCCAACGAAGAGCGTATTTCTGTTACAAAACGAGGAATTAAAAAATTATTAGCGTGCTACGAAGAAATTTTGAGTGAGAAGAGAAAAACTTTGATCCGTCAGACGACTTTGCTAGATTTTATGAAGCCTTCTACATCAAAATAAACTTTGGTTTACGTTTTTGTAATTCAAAATATGTAATTTGTATAATTTGTTACGTGTACAGTATTGTATTTAAGACTTTATTACACATTTTTCTTATAAATTATTGTTTTCTTTATTCTCCGATCCCAATTAAACATAATTTGTATGTACAGTACAGTATTTATATGCAAAATTGTACCCCGACTTACGCGAATTCGACTTACGCGGTTATCGCTCGGTCCCACCTATCGCGTAAGTTCGAGGTATTACTGTACATTTTTTTGCCCCTCCTATCATTATCTTAAATTCTACAGACTCGTTTCAGATGAACTACATTTTCAGAAGCAATTTACTACATTCCTAGGAGTGACAGAAAAAGTACTCTATATGTCTCGCCAACTTTACTTGAGGCAGCCCAAACTGACCTGCAGGGCTATTAGCCACCCATCCACAACCGACCCTTTACAATCCTATTAGCGACGCTTCCGTGAATGCTCTAGTTGAATATTAATATTAAACAAATTATAATGTGATATATTGGTTCACGAGTTCATATTAAGGACCACGATATAACAAACATTTATGTTTTTGTTCCATTTCAAACGGACATCTTTTACGGTTTTAATATAAAATTATAAACAATAAAAGAATACAAAATGTCACAGTGTAATGCTCATTTCTATAATTTCTCCTATAAAAATTCGAATCTGTAAAAGAATAAATAGTATAAATTCTATATTTCCAACCATGCAGTTGGAAGAAAATTGAGATACAGGAGTACTTAACAAAACAAAAAATGTTCACTAGACGATTTCGAATGTCAAAGTTGAACTAATAAGTAAAGCGGAGCCATTTAGTGAATCTTCCAGAAAGTACATCGTAATGAGATGGCTGCAAAATTTGGTCACACTGTTTTGAGATTGCCCCCATGTCACTGCAACCTAAATCCCATCGAATTAGCTTGGGGTATATAAAAAATAACTTTGCTCAGCAGAATGTCTCGTACACATTTGGAGATGTTGAAAAACTACTGAACAACAACATCGATAACACATCAGCTGAATTATGGCAAAGATTCATCAAACACAAAAATAAACTTGAAGAGGACATGTGGAAAATCGATCACATCACAGATTTTTTCTCAGATGAACTAAACCAAGTGATTGTTGCTGTAGACAGTGGAAGCGAGTCCGACTCTTCCATTTTTAATGATAGTGAAGATGAATTACTGGCTGTAGAACTCCCTGATTGAGTCCTTTTCAGGCCTAACTTCTGTAAATAGACATGTAAATACAACTAATATATAAAATCACATAAAAAATTTTTAAAAACACAAAAACTTTTAAAAAACAAACACCCTCCCAAAGTTTTAATGATGTCCAATTGAAATGGGACAGAAACATAAATGTTTGTTATATCGTTGTCCTTAATATGAACAAACTTTCATTATCAGTATATCACGTTATAATTGGTTTAATATTAATATTAAACTAAGGCATTTACGGAAGCGTCGCTAATAGAATTGTAAAGGATCGGTTGCGGATGGGTGGCTAATAGCCCTGCAGGTCAGTTTGGGTTGCCTCAAGACCTATAAATATGTACGTCCTAGTAAATTATGAAATATAAGTTATCATAATAACCGTATATAATTTTAATTATTGTTTTGCTCCATATCGTTTGGGAAATGTATTAAATAGGTATTGCTTCCCACTGAATTAAAAAAAAAAAAAATCTTTATTAATTATGTTAGTGTTCTGTTAGTTTAGTTTTTTGACAGACTTTACCTTAGGATCTCCTATATTTCTGATGTGGATCATCATAGTGTTAAAATTTTTCATTTTGTTTTAGTTTTAAAGATATTGTTTATGAAAATAAAATGTAAAGCTATTTATTTTGTAAAATTATAAACCTTCATTGTTAAATAGAGGACATTTCATCTAAATTAATAAGTAGATTCCAAATATTGCAATAGTGTCTTCTTGATCATCATTTGCAGCCCAGCTGGAGTTGGGGAATGATAACCATAGTGAACTAAGTACATATTAACCCTGCCAGTGGCAGTGTTAATTTTCTTCGTTTTTTAAAAAAATAATAAAAAATATTATTTGTATACAAAACCTAAGATAACATTTTTCTCAGAGAGATGCATAGAATTCATCTATGTAATAAAAAATTTTTTTTTTTTTGAAACGGTTTTGGAGTAAGTAGGCCTATGTTACATGTCAAAAAATGATGTTATCATTTTTCAGAAATACCTGTATTACCCAAAATCAATAGCTTACCTATTTCTAAGATATACACAATTTTTGTGTATTATTTGTGAATATATTTTAGGGAAAGAAATATATAAATTTGTTACATTTTAAAAATGTAAAAAAATATTTTACGCAAAAACTGAATTTTCTCTTTATTTTTTCAAAAAAACATTAAAAATAGTAAAATATATTTTATACAGAACTTCTATATATCATTATGTCCAGAAAGGTGCATAGAATGTAGGTGTGTAGTGAAAAAAAATGATAGATGTAAAACATTTGGAGTTTTTTGTTCAAATACCAAAAAATCGAGAGTAACGGAGAGAAAATTTTCACAGAAATCGGTACATAAACCATATTAAAATTTTTTTATGATTTTGTTAAAATATTGATACAGATTTGTAATATATTTGTGGATAAAAGATGCTAAAAAGAAAAATCAATTTTGAAAATTTTCATTAGACATGAGTCATTTATTTTAAAAATCTACCTTCACAATAGCCTAGACGTTGAGGTTAGGGCTGTGAAAAAAAACCAAAAATATGAAATATCACTAATAAATACACTCTACAAACATTGACACATTTATTATAAGTTGTATATACATTTATATATTATGTACTGTATATACATATTATAATAAATAAATGGTTCTTGAAACTAAAACTTCCAAAAGCAAATCTAGAACTAGGCCTGAATAGTACTAGATTTGGCCGAAAATATGAATTATCACTCATAACTACACTCTACAAACATTGACACATTTATTTTAAGTTGTATAAACAAATTATAATAAAAAAATCACTTCATGAAACTTATATTCACTATAAAAACACAAAGTTATTACACTTTGAAATTTCCACATCGACAAAAATCTTGCGAGATCGAAGTAACAAATTTGAGGTTATTCTTGGTTTTATAAAGTACCACAGCCTTTGTATTTTTCCTTGTACAGATGTGTTTCAAATACAAGGTTAAACATTGAAACCTCCTCTTTACAGTTATATCACAAACGACAAGATTGTATAAAAATAAAGATCGGATTCTTCAAAACTGTCTAGACACTGAATATCGCAAACCGGTCTGAAAGTTCAGAGGATCATTTCCTAGAATGGATATAACTCGTAAACCATATAACTTAGGATGATTTCGTCTTCATAGTTCGAAAGAGGAAGAAAAATACTATATAATATTGTCAACTTGTAACATTTGGACAAGTTTTACCATTTCGAAAAAATATATGAACATATAGGTGATATTTTCTATATAATACTCGCCGCGGCAAATTGTCGGAACCTGGTGTTATGAACGTCAACTTCAGTCAAGTCGTGTTTTTTCTATTTTACGCAACTTTAAATTTTCTAAACTTGGTTTTGAAAGATTGAAAGATTACCTTTTCAATGGTATAGAATACATTTCGATAATATAATATCTACTAGGATAAAAGTTGAATTGCAAAAAATGTAATTTTTAGCGTGTAAAATAGCGTTAAAATTCTTGATTTGGTTTAATTTTTATATAATAAAAACTATACTAGTTGGAAACATTTGAAAAAGACGGTTTTGAAGAGAAAGACGCGATCTATCAAGCAGTGTTATGTCAGATGTGACGATTGAAATTTCGAAATAGGAATTTATAGACAAACGATACGAATGTTTTGTTTAAAACTTGTTAACGTAAAACTTTGACATTTTGCATCAAAAATATACGAACTTCACCAATTTTTGGAATATTATTTATAACGTTTTGTGGTATTTTTTTTGCATGATATGCATCTACGGAACATTAGCTTTCCAACAGTATTTTATTTATTGTGATGGGACCATTCTCAGTGGGCGTAATGGTCAATTGCAAAATACGTGTTTTAGAATTGCTGCACTAGGCCATGCATGAAAAATCGACCCGCTAGCGGGTCGGATAACCGTTGGTGGGTTAACAGTTTATCAAGAAAGTAGAGTGTTAATTCCCATGCAAGTGAACTTTAACTAGAACAGATAAGATAATGTTAGGTTAGGCTATGTGTTCATGATTGTTCATGATTATCTGGAAACTGATATAGGAGAAACTTGAACTGCACTATCAAACACATTGAAGTGTAATATTCTACCTGCACAGTTAATATTGACCTTATCTTTGCTAGATTTTTATAAGAAGTCAGTTGCTTTGGCATTGTTTTGTTCTTGATTAGCCAAAGTAATTGACTTTAAAAGGTATGGAAGCTTATTGTTTTTAAATTTTCATTTAACCAAGACAAAATCATATTTTTTATTAGAGTCTTCGTGCCAGCATAATTTGTATTTAGACCTTAAAATAGTTATGATTTAATTCTATAATGAGTGTAATGAATCCTAACTAACATTTTATTAATCATAGATTTTTAGATTAACAATAGCATTTCTCTCAATATAATATAATTTATCTTTAATGTAAATAAATAGCTGAACTAATAGTATGAACCTGTTTTTATGACCATGTACATGAAAGTCCAAAACGGGACAAATAGTACAGGATAATTATAGGCTTTGATATTGTTTAGAAATTAGGTGGGGGGGGGGGGGGAGATTAGAACAAATTATAAATTTCAAGTGCAGCTATACACTCTATTTTTTGAAACATTTACCATTTAAATGGGTTTCAAGGAAATTTTGTGAAAACCAATATTTGGCTTGGACAGGTTCTTAGATGACGCTTTGTTGAGAGATGCCAATGATTTACAAAAACTTAACCTTCTCTAGGAAATTAATCATTGGATGACAGTCTGACTAACGCGTTTGTCAATGATAGAGACACTTCCAACATTGGCAATTTTTGGTCTCACCAAAATCTATATGTTTTCTCTTCATTACTTCTAACCCAACCACCATTAATATTTATAATTGATGGAATTTAAGTTATGGATCTCTTTATCGCTCTGCTTTCCAAAGCCACTACTCAGTACTAGCATCATTTGTTAGTTCTATCAGATAAAGACTTAGTGCTTGTGTCTTTCGTGCTGTTTATTTCTCTTCGTAGTTTTCTGGTTATTGAATTGAGCTTTGTCCTTGTTTGCTGCCAATTACGTCTTGCTTTTCTTTTGTCTACTATGAACTCTTAGATTTTCTCGTATAATTATTTCGACAACTTCTAATTTTAATCTTCAGGGTGCTTTTCCATGATAACTGTTGGATATCAACTACGAAAATTGCCACTTCCCTGACTAGTTCCTCTTCCGTTTTCAGGGACATATTCAGCTTTATCTTTTCAAGGTTATTTAGGGAACATTTTTGTGCTATTATTAGATATCATAGTCTTTAGACAATGTAACAGCAATAAATGATAATGATATGGTTATAACAACATCTTTGTAATTGAGATAGGCATTTAAAAAAAAAGCCTTATACAGTGGACTATAGTCTTTTAGTGGTTTATAGTTTATTTAAATGATTAAACGTAGGCCAAATTATATATGTATGACACAATAAAAGTAAACATTTCTTCAATTTATATCACTACTACTGGTATTATCTCCGTTGCATTTTACTTCAGTTTTACTTGTAATTTGTATTTTTCATGGTTTAAATATTCATACCTGTTTTAATTGTTTAGCCTCCAACACTAAAATTATTACTTCCTTAGTCCGTGTTTCGCCTTGTTTTATCCTATTAAACAAAAAGGAAAAAGAAGTTGTACTAATTAATTGCACTCAAGAATGATGTGCTCAAGGCTTTCAATCCTCCACCCACACGATGTAGATGAGTGAATTTGGCATTTAGAAATGATGAAGGTACCCGTGTTAACTATTAGCCCAGTTAATGAAGGGGAACATCAGCCAATGTTGGAAACAATCCCCAAAAAGCTGGATTTTTCACAGATTGTAGAACACCTTTAGACATGTATTTTTACAAAAGTCCTGTTCCCCCCTTGTGCTTCCCTCCCAACCCTTCTTGAATATAATTTTGCAATCCTTTCAGAATATACTAATATCTCCTTAACCAGTATATGAAATTAGAAGATTATTTTTCCGTTTAGTCCTTAATTATTAACTCTGAGAAATAGTTCCTCTTTAATTTTGCTATAAAAGCAATATATTCTTTGCGATTCATTAATAAAGAGAGAAAAAAATCACAAAATATTTGCATATGATGTTTTGTTGAGCCTGTTAGGTTAGTACAGTAGAACCCCTCAAACTCGACCCCCTCAAACTCGACATTCCGTCAAACTCGACAGGGCCAGTGACAAGGAGCATGGGATTTCCAAGGTCATTCACTGCATTGTTTTACGCCATGTGCGCCTGCCAGATGCCTGAAGGTTGAGGCTTGTTACTTTTGTTTATACAGCTGTGAGGGATGCTCCTTTGTCTAGCCACTTTCTAATCCTACTGTATAGTAGAGGCCAAAGTTAAAGATAAAGGGTCCAGGTAGACCAGGACAGCCCTAAACATTTGTTGTCAAAACATTCATATTGTTGTGAACCCAAGCGCCTAAGCACCCGGATGCTACCGGTCATTAGCACCGATTCCATTATAGTAAGCGGCAAGTCTTTTGTCATAACAATTCAACGGAGCGTCGTAGAACTATGATTCAAGTTTTGTAATAAAGGTCTTAACCATGTGAGAAAAATGATCCGACTCTTAATTATATGCGATCAGCAGTTCAATTTATAGCATTTGTATCGGACTGTGTTTGGTATGGACATTCTTTTTCTTCGGCGACTTCGAGATGAAGCTGCCAGACGTCCAGTCGAAAATGAAAAACAAAGATCAATCAAAAGTTTTTTCAAACAATGCTAACTTTGCTCCAATGTTTTTTTTTTTTATATAAAATTGTTTTAATCTTTATAAATATTTAATGGACTGTCTGTTTTTTACTGTAGACTTTACTGTAAATTTTATTACAGCATATTAGGATAGGTCTTTTTAGTTTACTAAACCTATTGTACAAGGCCAACACTTTTTAAATCACATTTGACCGATCGATAAATTTAATTTTAATGTGTGATTGAACACACTATTTTTTTGTTGTCAGGCAGGGACTTTTTTGCAATAAACGTTTAATCATTGATAATCAATAAATGTACAGTTATTTAAAATAATTTTAAGTATTTGTTGCAAACCTAACCATTAAATACCAAAGTTCCCTAAAACTCGACAACCCCCAAACTCGACAACCTTAAAGTCCACATTGTGTCGAGTTTGAGGGGTTCTACTGTAGTAAAATTTGCAGACAATAGTTCTAGCTTTACCTATATACTAATAGGTTTAGTAAAGAATAGGGCACATAGGCTAGGACAAAAGCAATAGCGCTCAGTCTTGATACTGCAGGTAAAAAGAAGTTTAAACCACAACCAATCTTAGTTGACTATGTTACCATATTAAAACTATATTTAAAAATGTTTTTTTAATATTTTAATACAGGGGAAAAATAGATAAAACTAGAATATTATAAAGATTAAAAATAAAAGTCCTTTACAATGTACAAATATTTATCACAAAATAATAATGACATCGTATAGAGTACATTAATAAATAGTTATTTAATTAATAAAAAGTCTTTGGAGGATTTATTGTGTGGAAATACAAGATTTGCCTAGGGAATCATTGAAGCACTGCATCACAAATTTAATGAATCTGGTTTGAGGACTGTGACAGCTGCATGTGATGCCGATATTGACTTGTACTAACCGGTATCGAACAGCTCTACAGTGATTGTTGTTAGCTGGGATACTGATATGTTGGTACTTTGTTTGCTCCTGAAATCAAGTCTATTTTTCCTGGAAAGATGTAGGTGGAAAGGCCCCATGTACCTGAGGCTGGAGGTACAAATGCTTAATGAAAATAGTGAAAAGAAGAATGTATTAAAACCAGTTTCACCTACGAATCCATTTGCTCCTGATGACCTTTTTTTCTTGTTTCCTGTTCCTGTAAGTCTGGGTGTGGAAATTACTGTGGTTGCGAAAAATCTGGTTTTAGCTGCTTTGCCATGTGCTAGCAATGTAACAGATTTTTATGTCTGAATACACCACAGTATGACAAAGAAATGGAAGACTTTCTCGACTATAATATTGTATGAATATTTATCTAATTTTGTCGTAGATAATATAATTTACAAACAATTTTGGTATGCACAATTTTTAAAGTTAAATATTAAGAAACTTGTTTGAAAGTTATCATTTTTTTACAGATAAATAAATTGTTTTAAGTTGAAGAAATGGTGTAGAAAATTGGCAATTTGTTGTTGAATGGTGTTATTTATATATACAATGTGAGAATTTTCAATATGGGCGATTCTCCACTAAAGTGGCATTTTCAGGAATGAATTTTTGTAATTCATATTTTTATTTTAATATTGATATAGCTCACTATAATTATTCAAAATACTAATAAAACACCAAGTATTTCATGAGCAAACACAAAACCCATTATTAAGGCTAAAAATTTTTTTTTTTTAATTTTGCTTGACAGGGGACTGAGAATCATGGCAAGAAATTGGAAGAAAGCAACTTTTGCCCCCGCCCCTCTTTGAAATGAGTAAACTAATGTTACAAAACTTTAAAAATAGTTAAAAATACATTAAAATAATGTAAGAAAATTAAAAAAAAATTGTTTTGATGTATTAATCTAATTACTTGAAGTCTTTTTGTTTAGCAAAGAATGTAATATTGTTTAATTTTAACTTTAAACAATTAACCATCATGTTTCATATAATTAAAACAATTTTTTGTTAGAGTTTGGAAACCCTGGATAATGGTAAACCATACACAATGTCCTACAATGTAGATCTGCCATTGAGTATAAAAACCTTGCGTTATTATGCTGGTTGGGCAGATAAAAACCATGGCAAAGTTGTACCAATTAATGGTGATTATTTGGCCTATACCAGACATGAACCTGTTGGTGTATGTGGACAAATCATTCCTTGGAACTTCCCTCTGCTTATGGTATCATGGAAATTGGGCCCAGCACTTGCAACAGGTACATTATATAACAAATTTTATCTTTATGTAATAATAACAAATTTTGTTTTAAATAAAACAAATTAAACATAGCGTTATTAATTAAAATAACCTTAATCTAGATAAGACATGGCCAACTGGAGCGCTTCCTCTTTTTGTGTGGTCTTAGGAGTTTTTGAAAAAAGATTTGAAAGTTAAATCATATTATTTCTGAGTCTGCTTACTTTTCTTTCGCATTGGATGAATCTATCGATGTTTTAGATACGGCTCAATTGTTAATTTTTATCCGAACTGTAGACAAAGATTTTAGTATTAATGAAGAGTTGTTGTCATTAGGATGGAACTACTATAGGCCAAGACATCTATGATGCAGTTATGAAAGTATTGAACATCCTTGGGGGTGCAACAAATCTATCTGCTGTTGTTGACAAAAGCAATGCGTGGCTGTGAGAAGGACCTAGTAGGCTTATTGAGAAAGGCTGGAATAAACTGCCCAACGTTGCATTACATTATTCACCAGGAAGCATTCTGTGGGAAACTTTTAAGAATGGACGATGTGATAAAAACTGTTATGAAATGTGAGAAGCTAATTAAAGAGGAAATCGATCTTTAACTCAGAGAAAATTCATGATTTTTTGTCTGAAGTAGAGGCAGAATAAGGTGACATAACTCTGTTTATGGAAGTCCGTTGGCTGAGCAAAGGAAAATGCTTAAAACGATTTTTTGCTTTGAGAAAGGAAGTAACTAAATTTCTTTATGAGCGTGTCTACACTCCATGCTCAGAAACAATACAAGAAAAACTTCTTGATTCTCATTTCTAAAGTTCACTCATCTTTTAACTGACATAACTCACCACATGAATGAGTTAAATTTAAAGTTGCAGGGTCTAAATCATATCATATCCAATTTGCTCACCCACTTAGACGGATTTATAAGTCGACTTAAGATTTTCAAATGTAACCTTGAAAGAGGCAAACTGGTTAATTTACCATCATGCAAAGAAATCAAGGAAGAGAATTCAGCCACTGATTTTAACTTTTGCATCCCAGCTTTAAACATGCTTTTAAATCAATAAATGGGTGATTGATATTTCCCAGCAAAAAGATAATTTTCATTTGGAGCTGTGCTATTTGCAAAGTGACCCTTTTTCCCTATCAAGGGAAGAAACTGGCATTGAGTTTTGGAGGGTGGTACCTGAAGAGAAGTATCCCAAGCTATGTGACTTCAGCAGAAGAACGGCATCAATGTTTTGGAAGTACATACATATATGAGAGCACTTCCTCAACTATGAAGTTTGTAAAATCAACCCACCGAAGCAGACTTATAGATGGCCATCTCCAAAATCTGCTGAAAGTTGCAACGTCAATAAAAATGTGGCCGCCCACAGTTTTCTCGTTCAAACCTATTTTCTTTCTTTTGTAATATAATTTTTATTTGTGTATTAGTATTAACCAAATTTAATAAAAATAAAATTTACTGTATGACCTCAATTTTATTTTATTTTTTTCCTGTTTTTATTTTTGTACTTTCCTCTTTTATTGATGAGTAATACATATTTATTTAAATATTTTAAATAAATATATTTTCTACATGTATTTGCTTACTTAAATTATTATATGCAGCCCTCACCATTACCTCAAAGAATAAGGTGGCCTAGTGGTAAACAGAAGTTGGCTACCCCTGATCTAGATGAAGGAAAATTGGATAACTATGGGAGGGGGAAAAAAACAGTTTTGAGGTTACCATCATGTGGTAACAGTCATATTGAGTTTATCTAACAGCACATGTTTAACTAAGCTTATAAGTTTAAATAAAATTATTTTGTTAAAATATATATATATATTTAAAATACTGAAATCCATACCACAAGTTTGGTACAATAACACACATACACATATTTATTTGGCTTTGTTATTATAGTTCCCTGATGTGCACTTCGGCAATCAAGTTACCATCCTTGGAGGGATCTGAAATAATACTAATAAAATATAAAAATTTAAAAACTAAACTGCCATATTCTCACTTCCACCCTACTTAAGGTGGATCGGCCTATCAAAGTAGAATCATGTCAACAACCTAGATGAAAGCAGCTAACAGTACATATCCCTGTCCTTGGGAATATCCGAACGTTGAATATGGCAATGGCGACAAAAAATTTACAGATAACATATATCTTAAAACTACTTTAAATATAAAACATAACATGTACATGATAACAAAAAATATATTGAATTGAAAAGCGTGACATGACTAAATATATTAATGATCCATAGACAAAAACCAAAAAATTAAATTAAAAAATTAAAATTTACAGATTACATATCTTTAAACTATTTCAAAAACATATAACATAACATAAACTATAGTGAATCGAAAAGCCTAATGTGACAAAATGATATTGATAATCCATAAAAATATGTTGCTCTACAAATAAATCGAGTAAAAATTCAGTTAAAAAAAATCAATTTAAAAACAAAATATTCAAATTTTATATGAATATGGCTATTTATTGTCAAGATTTTACCTAGGTTTCAACAAAGAGAATAAACATGAATTAGAAATAGGACTCTTATCTGTGTTAAGTAATAAGTTACTATCAGTTTTAGCAATGAACATAATTTCATAGCTATTTAGCAACTTATTAGAGATCACGCTCTTAACCATTTTCACATTTTGTATTCCCAATTCATGGTTCGTTTGAAGTATGTGCTCGGCCACACTAGATTTCTCTGGCCTATTGTACTTATGAGCTACGTGTTCTTTAAATCTGGTTACAATTTTTCTCTTTGTTTGGCCTAGGTACACCTTTTCACAATCGTTACAACTAACTTCATGAATACCAGACTTCTCCAATATCGGGATTTTATCTTTAGGATTACCTAATATTTTTTTACGATTGTTATGACTTTTATACACTATTTTGATGTCAAGATTATTAAAAATGGAGCCCAAACCGTTGGTGAGGGCAGAATCAAAGGGTAAACTACAATATCTGACTTTACTTTTTACCAGTTAGAGATTCGTAGAATTTATTCTGTCATTCTTTAATCTCTGTTTCCTTAAGATATTGTCTACAACTTTAGGTTCAAAACAATTAAATACAGCTATTTCCTTAATTTTATTTATTTCTTTTAAAAAATGAGTTTTAGTTAGAGGCACTTTAATAACTTGTCCATCAAGCTATTAAAAGCTGCTAATTTGGGTTTGGTACAATGGTTTGAATTACTAAGTATAAATCTATTATTGTTAGTAGGTTTTCTGTATATATCAAATTCAATGTTTTCTTCATTCCTAATACATAATAAGTCTAAAAGCGGTAACCTGTTATTCATTTCTAATTCATGAGTAAATTTGATGGAACTGTGTATACCATTAATTTGACTAAGAAAATCAGTAATGGTACATTGTTTAAGGTCAAAAACTACAAAAACATCATCTACATACCTCAACCATATTCTGGGGAAATATTTGAGGTTGTTCTTTAAATCTTCCTCAAATTTACTCATAAATAGCTCAGCTATGAAAGGAGAAAGGCCATTTCCTGTAGCTGTACCTTCGATTTGTTGAAAATATTCATTATTAAATATAAAATAATTTTGATTCAAGCAAACCTCAGTCAACTTAACATACGGTACTCATTTATTTTCTAAGGTTCCACCTGATTATTAGTTAAAAACTCTTTAAGAAATGTCAAGGTTTCCTTTATAGGGATACTCAGAAACAGGATATAAAGAAACTAAAATTTCATCTCTTTCGAGTTTTACGTCTTTAATAGCCTCAATAAATTCTAAGTTTTTTTAATTGAACAAGAACTAATTTTTTGCTTAATGTTACTTAACTTATTGTTAACCATTTTGAAAGGAGGTAAGTCGGTGAGTTTATACATGAAACAATAGGTCTCATTGACTTACCTTCTTTATGAATTTTGGGCAGCCACTACAATTTCGGTAATTCCGGATTAGAAATATGCAATATTACTCCACTTTAAGCTTCTTTTTTAGGAAAAGTGAAATTGTAATTTTTTATGGTTTCTTTAATGGTATTGATATACTTGTTTAAAAGGTTCCTTGCTAATTTCTTATAACTTCCCCCATCTAACATTTTAGAGAGACTACTGAAATAATCTCCCTTATCTGCAATTACTATAGTATTGCCTTTGTCCGCCTTCAGAAAGAAACAATTTTTTTCCTTCATACCTTTAATTAGTTAATTAACAATTAATTAACATTAGTTAATTTGTTGTTGTATTTAATATTACTTAAATTATCCTGAAGTTTAATTTTACAGCCATTTCTTATATAATTTTTCTCAGAATGTGTTAAGTAAGTAATACTACTCTCTCTATGTAAGCTACAATATCTTCTATAGTACTATTGAAGTACTTGGGAAAGGAAAATTTAAGCCCCTTACTTGAAAGATTAATTTCATTGGTATTAAAGGTCTCATAACTAAAGATGGGCCCTTATCAATAATTACATTTTTGATATTTAAATGTTTAGTAAGACCCTTAAATTTCTTATCTAGTTTTGTAATTTAGTTTTTAGTTTTATGATCATTAACTATTTATATTTTCATATCTAAATCATCCCATCTCAGTTGTTAGCTAACTTAATATGTAAATTATACAATTCTATTTCTAACCTACTCAATTTACTGTATAAATATTTGATCTCAAATTTCAACCATTTTTCTTTAGCAAATTCAGTTAACTTCTCTGTGCGAGAATTGCATAATTTAACACTGATTCTAGTTACAAAATTTGGAAAAACATGTTTGATTTGATATTTTTAAAGAAACTTAATGTCTAACAATATGAATCTTAATTTTAAACTTAACTTACATAAAAGGTTTATCTCACAAGACAGGGAAGTCATAGTTAATAGATGTTCAATGAGCACTGTGGTGAATCTAAACAATTAAAACACTGAAACCCCTACCACAAGTTTGGTACAATAACACACACACACCCCCACCCCCACACACAAATAAACTAAAATATAATATTTATTTGGTGGTTAAAATATTTATTATAAATTCATGTTTATTCTCTTTGTTGAAACCTAGGTAAAATCTTGACATTAAATAGCCACTGAATATTTTGTTTTTCTTTTAATTAATTATTTTTTAATTGAATTTTTAATTGATTTATTTGTACAGCAACATATTTTTATGGATTATCAATATCATTTTGTCACATTAGGGTTTTCGATTCACTATAGTTTTTGTTATAATGTACATGTTATGTTTTGTTTTTGAAGTAGTTTTAAGATATATTGTTATCTGTAAATTTTTCGTCGTCTTTTGCCATATTCAACATCGGGGTATTCCCAAGGACAGGGATATGTACCATTAGTCACTTTCACCTAGGTCAGTGACGTGGTTCTACTTCGATAGCCCGATCCAGTTGAAGTAGGATGTAGGGTAGAATATGGCAGTTAAGTTTAAAAAAAAAATTATATTTTGTTAGTATTATTTCAGATCCCTCCAATGATGGAAACTTGGTTACCGAAATGTACATCAGGAAACTATAATAACACAAGCCAAAAAAATATTAAATTTTAGTTTATTTATGTGTGTGTGTGTGTGTTCATGTTTTTACTCAATTGTGGATACATCAATATACACACGTTTCCACAATTTTCTGATCTTATATTCTTTAACAAAATGCAAAAAGAAGTCATTTGAACATGAGTTTCCATAACTAGGCTATTGGCAAATGTGTTAAACAATTTTCTGATAGTATATTCTTTAATAAAGGCAAAAAGAAGTCATATGAACATGAGTTTCCATAATTAGGTTTTTGGCGTGTTGTGCTAAAACAATATATATAACACAGCTATGGAAACGTTATGAAAGCCTACTATAGCGCTCTTAGCAGACCGTCGAGTAAACTTATACAGTGTTGCCGGTTTTACCATCCCATCATTTTACAGTGTTAACTTTTTAATGCATTTGACAGGATTTTTTCAAAATAAGTATATTAATAAATATTTAAATTATTTACTAACGGCATTGTATTACTTGCCCAGCCCAGCCTATCCATCACATCATTTTACAGTGTTAACTTTTAAATGCATTTGACTGGATGTTTATATATAGTGTATACACTTTAAGTATATTATTAAATATTTAAATTATTTACTAACAACATTGTATTACTTGCCCAGCCCAGCCTAGCCATCACATCATTTTACACTGTTAACTTTTGAATGCATTTGACAGGATATGTTTTAATATAGGGTATACAGTATAAGTATATTAATAAATATTTACATTATTTACTAACGCCATTGTATTACTTGCCCAGCCCAGCGTAGCCGTCACATCACTTTACAGCATTAACTTTTGAATGTTTTTGACAGGATATGTTTTAATATAGTGTATACAGTATAAGAACATATTAAATATTTAAATTATTTACTAACGGCATTGTATTACATGCCCATCCCAGCATAACCATTACATCATATTACAGAGTTAACTTATAAATGTACAACATCGTACCTAGAATGGTAAACGAGGTATATGATGTATTAGTAAAATCCCCCAACTCTTTTGTAGCAAAGCTATCATATTCCTCAGACGATTGTGGGGTCATGCAAAGTACGTATACCATTGTATACAGTACGTTAACAGTTTTATGCACCACTTTAAAATTTAATATACTCGTACTCGATCTTAGGGTTCTAATGAATCGTAAATACAATGTTAAGAAATTAAAAAAAGGAATTTATTTCTTTTATTGTTTTTTTTTTTTTTTTTTTTAATTTTACAAATATAATTATAAACAAAATATTTTATGTCTTTCCAGTCTCGATGAAACAAAATTTCTTCATTTTCTTTTAAACACTTCTCTGCATCTTTTTTTTTTTTTTTTGGTGCAATGGATTTAATTATTTTATTTTAGATAATAATAAATTTTAATAATCTTAATTTTATAATTAAGAAATTAAGAACCACTTCCAGAAGGTTTCAATCTATCATAATATATATAACAATAATATGTTAATTTTTTTAAAACTACTTAAAAACCGTCAATTAACATTTAGTTGGGGTAAAAAATAATATTATTATTATTTTTGGAAATCGGTAATTTTTTTATGAAACGATTAAAATATTTTTTATATGTATACGAAGTTACATCCTTATATCTCACAAACTCTAGGAGATAGAATTTTTTAAATGAAAAAAGTCCCAGAATATTTTTAGCGATAATCACATAAATTCTTTATTCGATTCGCAAGCAATATATCAAGAACGGTTTTACTTAGCGACCTGCGGTTTTCACCATTGAATTTAGAAGGTTTCAATATATTAAAATATACACTGTGAGTCAAAAGTATGGATACACCCTGTTAAATTTTAAAAGGATAAAGATAGAAAAATGAAAGTCAGGACACCTTTCTAGGAAATAAAAGTGAACGTTTTAATCACTATTACAACTTTGCCCATTTCCCCAAAATGGGATTTTTGGGGGGCAGCTCAAATTTTTTAAATGTAAAGACCCATTAAGTGACACCTCATTTTAAAGTCCTTGATTAAAGAAGAAAAACAGTGGAAACCAGAGCTTTCTATCTCAACCCAGTACAAAATGGCAGCTCATTGAAATTTTCAGAACTTGGTTCTAATTTCTAATACTTGGGAAATTTACTGTTAATTGAAAACAATGAATTTGTGAAACAAAATCAACAGCTAATAAAATAAACTTCTTTTTATAATGTATTAATAATTTGTATTTACAATAGCATAGTAATTAATTACATTAAACAATAAAACGGCTTAAACTTACTATCCTGTGTTTTTAATAACAGGTGTTCAAACTGCTGCCCCATGACCGTTTGACAATGTCCAAGCCTGTCGTAAAAACTTGAAACCACACTCTGTATGGCATCACGCGGGATTTTTTAAATTTGCGCTACTACTCTCTCCCTAAGGTCATTAATGCACTGGGGTTTCCTTTTATACACGTTGTTTTTAATGTGACCCCACACAAAGTAGTCCAGTGGAGATAGATCTGGCGATCTTGGTGGCCACTCGATACTCCTCTTCTGCCTATCCAGCGATTAGGAAAAATATTGTTTAAATACTCGAGGACATGCAGGCCATAGTGTGGAGGTGCTCCATCCTGCTGGAACCAAACTTGATTACAGTTGTTGATTGCTGCTTGGATAGCTGGATAAATCTGATTTTGTAGCATTTCCTGGTATACCTCGGCATTAAGATTGCCATCAATAAAAAAGGGCCCAACAAACTTATCCCTCACAATGCAAAGCCAAATGTTTAGATTCTCAGCTTCTGGGTGTGTTGCTCTCTGATCCAACGAGGGTTAACATCAGCCCAATAACGACAATTGTGTCTGTTAACGTTACCGTTTAACATGAAAGTTGCTTCGTCTGAGAAAACAATGTTGTTCATTCTAATTGTATTGTTATCAATGTGCCTCATCATCAGTTCACAAAATTCTAATCGACGATCAAAATCGTCCTCACTTAGCTCTTGAACTAAACGAATTTTGTACGGTTTAAAACCACCGCCATGTAAAATTCTACAAACTGATATTTGAGATATACCTAACATTAGGGAAACATTTCATGTTGAGGCGTGACGATCTTCTAAAACAGACTGTAAAACGTCAAGTGACAATGCTTCATTTGTAACCGATTTTGGTCTTCCATGTTTGGGGCGGTCTTTAATGCTGCCTGTTTCCTGGAAACGTTGGATAGTTTTTTGAACTCCTGATTTAGATACTGGGTTTCGATTAGGATAAGTGTCATTAAATAAATTCCTTACTTCATAATAAGATCTCACCCGGTCTCCGTAGCCTCACATCATCAGGATCATAATACGCTCTTTTTTCACATAAACTCTCCAATTCAACTTATAGTATCACAAAAACACAGTATCACAAAAACAGGTCTTAACTTTGTTGATTCCAATCAGAAACTGAACCTGATAATGGACTTCCTCAAAACTGATAAGATAAGGGAGGCCTGCTCTACAGCAGGTAATGACTGTAAAACAGGTTTGAGTTTGTAAGAAAAGTGGTTGTCTATTGGGGTTATTTACCACCTGAATGTGGATGTTCATATTTTGCCTCAGTGAAGTTTTACTTAATTTCAATGAGCTGCCATTTTGTACTGGGTTGAGATAGAAAGCTCTGGTTTCCACTGTTCTTCTTTAATCAAGGACTTTAAAATGAGGTGTCACTTAATGGGTCTTTACATTTAAAAAATTTGAGCTGCCCCCCAAAAATCCCATTTTGGGGAAATGGGAAAAGTTGTAATAGTGACTAAATAGTTCACTTTTATTTCCTAGAAAGGTGTTCTGAGTTTCATTTTTCTATCTTTATCCATTTAAAATTTAACAGGGTGTATCCATACTTTTGACTCACACTGTATATAACAATAATATGATAATTTTTAAACATACTTAAAAATCGTCAATTAACATTTAGTTGGGGTAAAAAAAGGTAGGAATATATTTTATTATAGCAGACTTATAAATAATCATATCAACTTGAAACTTTATAGGAATGTTCACACTAGGTATCTAAAAATTTTGTGAAAATTTCATTCTATTTGAAAAAAAATATAGATTTTATATAACTTTAGACTTGAAAAATAAAATCAAGATGAATTTATAACTAACAACTTAAAATTTTTCGTTTGAAATTTTGAAGTTATGAATATTTTGATATGAAAATGTCAATACTTATGTAAATTCACATAAAAAAAAAAGAATAAAACTAGTAATCTGAACTTTTTATCTTTAACCGTTTTAAAGTTGTACGACATTTTAGTAAAATCCTCCCCCCTCACTTTAAGTAGAATTTAAATCTATTTTCTTATAGCAGACTTATAAATAATCATATCAACTTGAAACTTTATAGGAATGTTCACACTAGGTATCTAAACATTTGTGAAAATTTCATTCAATTCAAAAAATAAATATAGGTTTTATATAACTTTAGACTTGGAAAATAAAATCAAGAATGTGTAACTAACAACTTGAAATTTTTTCGATTGAAATTTTGAAGTTATGAATATTTTAATATGAAAATTTCAATACTTATGTAAATTCACATAAAAAAATAATTAAACTAATCCGAACTTTATATCTTTAACCGTTGTACGACATTTTAGTAAAATCCCCCCCCACTAAAATACTTGTTAATAACATATTCTTATAGAAAATTAAAAAATAAAAACAATGAGACTATACACGACCTGTACCTTTTTTTAGTTTTTTATTGTTTTTATTTTTTAACTGTCTATAAGAATATATTATTAACAATTATTATTATTATTTTTTTTTAGTTTTTTAAAAAAATATATTTTTACTTACATTTTTATGAAACTATATATATCTGACAAACCATTAAAAATATTGATACAAAATTGATTATATTTTATTCATAACAGTTAGATGAACATTTCCAATCAATTTAAATTTGATCCATGGATAACTATTCAACTTATTGTAGCAGGATTAAAGGAAAAGAAAGAAAAAATTACACATTTTTAGTTTCTTCCATGATTCTTTTTTAATAGCAACTATTTAACAATTTAATGTTAAGTCCACATACATATTTTCTATGAATTATATGATAAAAACATAAAGTGACTAATATAATTCAATTCAAAACTCTAGTGATGGGCATTCTAAATGATCCAAAACTATAGTTCCTATCTCAAATATTATTTTAAATTAAATCACACTCTTCTCTTTTTTTTTATGCAAGTAGTTTAAAAAATTTGCTGATAAAATCACTGCATTGTTAACCATGATAATTTTCTGTTAACCGTTTATTCTCTCTTTTCCTACATCCGGAAAGTTTGAACCAAAATTGGCTATATATATATATTCTTCAAATATTCACAGTTCTTGTCGAAGGTAGTATTCTGAGTAAATCCCTATTTAGTTTGAAAGGATATCTATAACCGTTCTTGAGATATATGAGATTATGTTAGAAAAGGGAACTATTACGGAGTGAAAGTGTTGGGGATTTTACTAATACATCATATACTTCGTTTACCCTTCTAGGTACGAAGTTGTACATAGTTATTCTTAATTTCTCATCATATAACATATGTTCTGAATTTGTTCCTTACAAGTTTGATAACTGTGGAATTCAATATACAATTTAACATGGCTGTAGTCCAAAATTTACTTCAGCTTTGATTTATAAACATATAACTTAATAAAGTAAGACCGGTGTAACCGATTTTATTGAAATGTTCACAAAATATTTCGATCACTACTACAAACTACTGTATGTAATATCAGGTAGCTGAAGTAATTTCTCTTTGTGATGTAGACGAAATATTGAAAATTGACGAAACTGAAATATTTTCGTCTGCCGTCTAATGACATATCTCGACTGTTTATGTATATATTATTTTCATATTCACAGATCACGGCAATGGAATTTTTCTGAGAAGATGTCAATTTATTTTGAAAGGATATCTATGACATTTCATGAAATATATGAGATTATGTTGGAAAAGGGAACTACTAATACGGAGCGAAAGTGTTGGGGATTTTAGTAATACATCAAATAACTCAAACCTACAATGTAATACATGTAAATAAGATTACTATTACTGCTTAGACATGTTTAGTTTAATTTTAAATTGAAATTCCGATTTTAGCTGAATAAAAATAATGAAATAAAATGTATAAATACAATTTCATCTTTTTTTTACTTAATAGAGTAACTGAATGAAGGGGTAAATTCATACATTTTCTTACAACAAGAGTGAATTAGAAATAGTAAAATATAGGCTAATCTAGTAGTTCTACAATACACTCACAACATCTAAACTTGTACAAATTTTAAAATTAGGTAATTGTGCTTTTTTACCTTTTTTAAACGTAAAAGTGCTCGAATTGTTGACCTTGAGTGGTTTGGCAATGTAAAGACTAATTTCCTAGAAATCACTAAGACAAGAGCAATAGCTATTGTTTTGTTTAGTAGTGTTTGTACATTTTGCTAGGCAGCATTATTTATCTTTAAGAAATTTGCGATGAAAAGTTTGATGTTATTTACACGGCAAAAACATCATATACGTTGTTTTATTGCTTATGGTGGAGGTTTAAAATTAATATATCTAGTAATTTGTAGTGTATAGGTAGGGATTGTATGTCTTTACTTTTTAAATTTGTAAGTAGTTAATTACCTTATGTAAGGAAGTTGATGAGAGATGTTTTCCGTGTCATTATTTTCCTCTTACATATACCTCTCCAATGATATATCACAAGATAAGAATTGACGTTGTAAAAACATAAAATTTCCACCCTTTATTTCCGTATCAAAGGGGCAGCATCCGGTGTATCAGGACTTATTATAGATTCCGTACAATCAAATCACATTCTAAAAATATTATTATTACCTATTATTTCCAAGAATAAATTAAATTTTTTTTTTTTTTTTTTTAAATTGTGTGTGAGGGTATACAATAATAATTAATATAATAATAATAATCTCTCTACTCGTATATACGAAATCTGACTGACTGACTGATTGACATATCAACAAACTGTACATACTTGGAAAAAAAGGTCCTAGAACCATAAAAATTGGATTATATACAGGGTGTTTCTGTAATGCACGGAGATAATTCATAAGGTGTTTATATGGTTCATAATATACAGGGGTGGTGAAAAGTCCCGGAACGGGTTAATATTTTTTTAACCGTTACAGATGAAACTATATAACTTGGTACCCTGTTACTGGGCATAAAACACTATTTTACCACAATTTCAATGAGCCGCTACCACTTCGGGGATACGGCCCACAAGGAGTCAGAAGAAAATCTTAAATGAGAGCGTGGGTTGAGTTGTACATCAAATTAAAGGTCTAATTTAGTAGAATACAATGCCGCAAATCCGACTTCAAAAGGTTCACCCTAAACAAAATGGCGGCGTTTTAAAGTGAAATGAAATGAAATTTTATTTATTTGACCCTCTTTTATACATAATTTTAACAGGAAAAATTTTACAATCTTATATGCTTAATAATAAAATAGACAACTGTTCACATTATAAAATGTAATACATATAAAATAAAATTCATAATAACATAATAAACAATAATATTAATAATAATAATAACAAAAAATACTTTCTGCTGTATTACAAGATAATAGCAAAGGGTCACTTCATCCCGAGGTTAAAACCTGTTTGGGATGAAATACTCTATACATCTCTAACAATATACCTCGATGGGAGAGAAACAATGTGACTGACCAGTCCAACCTACATATACACACACAAATTACATTTAGAAAACTAGGATTTGGCTTCTATGACAAACCAATTCAGATCAACATAAAACACTAAAAAAATAGAAATACAATAATAAAACTATAAACACACATACACACACACACACTCGTGCGCACACACACACATATATATATACATATATATATATACATACACATATATACATACACATACACACATACATACATAATTATACATATACATACACATCAATATACATACATACACATACACACATATACATACACATACATACATACACACAACACATACACATACATATACATAATTTACACACACACTTCTACCATTCATATTACCGGTGAAGAAGAGAGCTTTCAAGAATAAAATACAGTCACTTACTACCAGTTTATTCTCCCTCACTGGTTACTGATAAAAAACATATAGACCTGCTCCTGTTCTAATAAATATTGTTTCACGAATCTACAGAACTCGATTTTATTTGTACACGTTTTAATTTTTAAAGGCATCAGATTAAAAAATTTTGGAGCAAGATATAAGTAAAATTTTTTAAAAATTGTTAAATTTGGTTTTGGAAAAACTACGTTTAAGTCATTCCGTAAAGTCCTCCCTCCACCCCCTGTTGTATAATTTCCTCCGCTTCTATTGTAGAATAATCTTAACACTTTAAATATATATAAATTTCTAACCGGTAAAATTTTGAAGATTTTGAATAATGGAGCTGCGTGTTCCAATTTAGTTTTATTTGCCATAATTCGAATAAAATGCTTCTGAAGTACAATGACTGGTTTTAAAACACTGTAGTACGCACCTCCCCAAACTTCAATACCATATTCTAACTTTGAGCCAATCAAAGCATGGTATATTGATTTTAATAATTTCAATTTAGTCACCGACCTTAACATGTAAAAAAACCTAATATATTTAATCAATTTCAGTTTGGTATTATCAATATGCGTTTTCCAGGAGAGTCTGGAATCCATGAATAATCCCAAATATCTAATGTTGTCTACTTGTTCTATTTCTAGGCAATCACACGTTCCGCTTTCTTTACAGTTAATGCTATGATATTTTATGTTTGTTGAGAAATAGGTCTTACGAGCAACATTATATATTATATATTTTGGTCTTAGGGCTCATTACCATATAGCTCTTGGTAAACCACCATCGCAAAACATTTACGTCATCTTGCATATCTTTTCTCAACTGTTCCAATGAATCCGCCTTGTAAAAAAGTGCAATGTCATCAGCAAAAGAGACAAGGTTCCCTTTGAATCGACCGTTACATAAGTTATTAACATATATTAAGAATAATGGTCCAGAAAGACCTGAACCCTGCGGAATCCCATACTTCACTGTACCTTGATCACTAACGACATCGTTGACCCGAGTTCGTTGAATTCTATCCGTTAAATATGAGCGAAACCATTCAAAAGCCACTCCTCTAACACCAGCATCATACATTCTTGACAACAATATTAAGTGGTCTACTGTATCAAAATTTAAAGTTTATGAAAGTTACTTGGCTTTGACTGTTAAAGATAACTGGAACATGTTCACTCGGTACAGGTTTCAAAACAAACGCCCAGAAATCAGTGTTGGAGCTATAAAGCTATTTTTTAGAGTTCTACTTGACCCTTAACCTTTAATGGGAGACGGCCCACAAGGAGTCGGAAGAAAATCTTTAACGGGAGCATAGGTTGAGTTGTACATCAAATTAAAGGTCTTTATTAGCAGAGTACAATGCCACAAATCCGACTTCAAATGGACAACTGAGCCGAAAATGGCAGCCATTCAAAGATGGCTTGAATGGCCGAGTAAACATGTTCCAGCTATCTTTAACACTCAACGCCATAGTAACTTTCATAAACTTTAAAAAGCCGCCATTTTATTTAGGGTAACCATTTGAAGTCGGATTTGCGGCATTGTATTCTACTAAATTAGACCTTTAATTTGATGTACAACTCAAACCCACGCTCTCATTTAAGATTTTCTTCTGACTCCTTGTGGGCCGCCCTCCCGAAGTGGTAGCGGCTCATTGAAATTGTGGTAAAATAGTGTTTTATGCCCAGTAACAGTGTACCAAGTTATATAGTTCCATCTGTAACGGTTAAAAAAAAATAAACCCGTTTCGGGACTTTTCACCACCCCAATAGAAAAAAGTTCCTATAAACAAATATCCAAAAATCAATACCTACCATTTTATTTTTAATAAATAATTTATATCTTTAGAACGGTTTGAGTTCAAATGTTTCACGGTACTCATCAAAGTAAAGACCTAGTTTGAAAGAAAAAAATAATCAACTTGTTCCAAGAATTCAATTCGTTTCAAAATGGCGGTCATTTAAAAGTTTTGAAAATGACACAAAAATAGTAAATTACCGGTACATAAAACACGTCAAGACGTAAAAAAAAAAAAAAAAAAAGTTTATTTCCAAACTGGTGTTGTCATAGGCTATCTTCCACTGTACATAACTCCGATGTTTCTACTATTGGGTGTTTTCCACAATGCGGCAGATACCTGTGTGTGTGTGTGCGCGCGCGTTATTGTACCAAGTTTGTGGTAGGGGTTTCAGTGATGTATATATATATATTTTCTGTAAGAGAACATCCACTTGTTTTGTTTGTGTTAGTGTTATATGTGTGAATGTAAGTGTGTGGGGGGATGTATTATTAATACTTAAACTTACTACATCCTTATAACATTGCTACCAACCAAAAGGAAACCTAAAATGAAAACTAATACAGTAATGATAATTCAAAAAAAAGACTTAAAAACATACAAAATGAATAATAAAATACCATCATTGTAATTAATCAACATCAACCACAGTGATAAAACCACTGCAAACCTCTTCCATGTTCATTAGACATTGTTTAATTCTGTTGTTTTAATATTTTATTTGACACATGTTTTTAACACAATGTTTTTCGACACATTTCGTTTAAGTAAGTTATTAAATAAATTTGGAGAAATTGAAACCTATTCCTATAATTTCAAAAACGAACTGTTATGATGTTAAAATCTTGACAAAGAGCAAGAGTGAATTTTTGGTTGAAATAAGCGAAAAAGTTAATAAAGGACAAGCACTTATATAGATGCAGAAAATTGACCTCAATAGCCCTTGTTTTAAATGTAATTAGGTTTAATTTATATTTTACCACTCTCATATTGGAATCAATAACTTTATAGTTATATGTCAGTATAGATTATATTAAAAGTCCTACAAATATCCATTATCACACCTTCAATTTGAGGTTAAACCTGTGGGAGCTAGAGGATTCTTATCAGCTTTGCCTAAATGATGTGGCAAGCGGGATAAATAAACCCTCTCCTATGTTGGTCTGGGTAGTCTTGACACTAGTGTGAATAATAATATTATAAACTCTGGTATGAAAAGGCTGCATCCAACAGTTTCTGTTGGACATGAAGATAAACTATCTTTCATTTCATTTTACCTTGGTAGCCTCTGCTAGCGAGACATTTTACTAAACTTCCAAAATTTCTAAAAATCATAAAGGTCATGGATAATATTTAACAATACTAATGGTTACTCGTACAACGTTACTCTTGTTTTAAGATCTTTTGTGGCCTTTAAAGAGGTCTTGCTAATATCTGTAATAGATATACAGACAGACACACTTTCTTGTTTTTCAATTTTGTAATAATAAAAAGAACCTGTATTTGTATTTATTTTAAAAAGAAATGAAGTTATTATTTAATTAATTTAAAAAATGCTCAGCAACTTAGGGCGCCAGGAAGCTTACCAATTTTGAAAAGTGAAGTTAATTATTATAATATCTCAGGGTGTAAGTTCTTTTGAAAGTGTACTTAACAGTGAGTCCTCTGGTAAAATGAATAACTCTTATTTGTCCTGAAACTTAACATGAATTTATTGAACAAAAGAATTAGTACATTTATTTTTTAACAAATTAAGTCTCATAAATTTCTAAATTATACATCCTAACATTAATAATTATTTCTTTTTACCTTTTAAGAAGGTTTAAGTTTTTTAATCTTGAATTTACGTTGCAACTTTGAAAATTATTTATTAAAATCAAGAGATAAGGGTTATCTGTTTTTATTATTAAAATTACTTTATCAAAAATTATATATGTCCGTAGACATCTCTTATTCTCAAAACAAAAATGATTCTTTAACCCTGGACCTGGTAATGTTAAGTTTCTTCGTTTGTTTAAAAATTAATAAAATATATTATTTGTATACAAAACCTAACTTATAAGATATCATTTTTCTCAGAAAGATGCGTCGAATTTATCTATGTAAAATATATATATATATATATATATATATGCAATGGTTTTGGAGTAAGTATGTTAGATGTCAAAAATGATATTAACTTTTTCAGAAAAACCTGTATCATCCAAAATCAATAGCTTACCACCTTTTTCTAAGATATACAAAATTTTAGTGATATATTTGTGAATATATTTCGGGGGAAAAAAAATTGTTACATTTTCAAAAAAATAAAATAAATTACGAAAATAGATTAATTGATCCTTTTTTTTTCACAAATTCACAAAAAATAGTTATATATATTTTATACACAACTTCTTTATATCATTATATTCAGAAAGGTCCATATAATTTAGCTGTGTAGTGAAAAAAAATGTTAGATGTAAAATAGTTGGAGTTTTCATCTGAAATACCAAAAAATCTGAGAGTAACGCAGGCAAGAATTTCACAGAAATTGTTATGTAAACCATACAAAAATTTTTTTTTGAATTTTTTTCAACTATTACTTGAGATTTGTAATATATTTGTGAATATATTTAGAAAAGAAAAAAAATACATTTGTTACATTTTCAAAAAAAAAAATTAACATTTTTCGAATAAGGTAACTTTATATTTTTCTTTTCAAAAATATACCAAAAATAGTAATATGTATGGAAAACACAAATTCTATATATTATTATATTTAGAAAGGTGCATATAATTTAGCTGTGTAGTGAAAAAAATTGTTAAATGTAAAACATTTGAAGTTTATATGTGAAATACCAAAAAATCCGAGAGTAGCGCAGGCAAGAATTTCACAGAAATGGTAATGTAAATCCTACAAAAAATATTTTTGAATATTTTCAACAATTACTAAAGATTTGTAATATATTTGTGGATAAAAGTTGCTAAAAAAAAATCAATTTATAACATTTTCATTAGACATGGGTCATTTATGATAAAAATCTACCTTCACAATAGCCTAGACGTTGAGGTTAGGTTTGGCTAGGTCTGTGGAAAAAAACCAAAAATATGAAATATCACTCTAATAAATACACTCTACAATCATTGACACATTTATTATAAGTTGTATATACATTTATATATTATGTATATACACATTATAATAAATAAATATTTTCTTGAAACTAAAAGTTCCAAAAGCACATCATGTAGGCTAGACTAGGCCTGCAAAATACGTCGAAAATATGAATTATCACTCAAATAACTACACTCTACAAAAACATTAACACATTTATATTAAGTTGTATAAACAAATTATAATTTAAAAAATCACTTCATGTATCTTATATTCACTATAAAAATACAAGGCTATTACACTTTGAAATTTCCACATCGGCAAAAATCTTGCGATCAAAGTAACAAATTGAGGTTATTCTAGGTTTTATAAAGTACCACAGCCTTTGTATTTTTCCTTGTACAGTTGTGTTTCAAATACAAGGTTAAACATTGAAACCTCCTCTTTACAGTTATATCAAAAACGAAAAGTTTGTATAAAAATAAAGATCGGATTCTTCAAGACTGTCTAGAAACTGAATATCGCATACCGGTCTGAAAGTTCAGAGGATCATTTCCTAGAATGGTTATAACTCATAACCTTTATAACTTAGGATAATTTCGACTTCATAGTTCGAAAGAGTGTTACCAGGGGACTTAAATTTAAGAAAAGGCGGAACCAAAATGGTAACAATGTTTGAAAAAGAAAAGTAAAAAAAAGACAAAGACAAATTTAGTAATTAACAAGGCTCAAGTTTATTCAAACAGAAAGAATTTTCGACGGTTCAGATTTTGTCATTTACAACTTAGAAAGACATCCTGACACAAATCATCAGTAAAAAAAAAGCTTATGATTAACAAGATCATAATTAGTAAAAGTTATACGCCCTTAATGTAACATATAATAATTTAAATAAAAAAAAATTAATCAATAGATTCTAAAAATTTATCCCCCCTTTTTAGTTTATATATATATAGTTACAAAATTTAACAATAAAAGAAAGAAAATGAGCACAGCTTAATAATTAACAGGATTATAATTAATCCAAAAAAAAAGATTATACGCCCTTAATGTAAAATTAGAATAAAAAAAAAGATGAAAAGATACTGATATTTATTCCCCCCCCCCTTTTTACTTTATGAGATGATAGTTTTTCAAAACAGTTACAGAATTTAACAATGTAAAGATTTATAAATGAGTTTGATGTTTTAAATACGAAAAATTCATATCTATTGGAAACAGGTTTATCACTAGACTAAAGTTACATAATATTACTGGTTTGATAAATTTCTTAAATGCTATATTGGCCAATAAATTTATATATTTTAAAATACAAGAATTTATTATAAAATGAGAAGTTTATAAAAAAAAAATATATAAATTTTGAATATTGAAATTTTTAAATTGACGTCAATTATGTTAATTTAGAAAATAACCTCTTGGAGGTTGTTAGGACCGAAAGTTTGCATGCAGGCACCACCCAATAATTTGTTATATAATTTATAAATAACTACACAAGTCTACATCTAAAAGATAGCTTTAAGAAAAACATATTCGCTGAAGCAATTTAGACACATGTACAATGTAAGTTTAGTCAAGGTTCTGCAAAGTCAGTTTTTTTTTTTTTTTAAAAAAAACATCACTTTTGTGCACTTGAAACTCTGTAGATATATTAAACAAAACGTGTTTTGCAAACAGGTAGAAACATGTTAAGATCTTTCGCTGGTCTATGCAATGTGAGGCAAGAATTGCTAGGTTTCTCCAACCAGCGTATTAGCTAAGGCAAAAAAAACACGTTTTTTAGCGTCTGTGCAAAATCAGACATGTTGTAGCATTAATGTTCTTTATTAAAGAAAATATCTGGTTATTTGTCAAAATTAAAGTAAATTGATTGCATCACAGAACTTCGTTAAGATTATAATTAAAAGCTTCTTAGATGACTATAAAGCTATTTATATATATTTCGTTTAGTTTAAAACAAAACTTGTATAAGACTTGCAAAATCTGCAAAAGTTTGTAAAACGAAATTTTCTGTTTTAGAAGAGATTTCTCTAGTTATTTTATATTTGACATGTTCAATAAGATATTCTGATCGTTTAATGTTCAACATTAGTTTGCACCAATTTCACATAATTGTTCAAAACTTAAAATGTGCCTGTTCAAGGTTTTGTAAAGTATGTTTTAAGAAATGAAAATTTTTATAATCATTCAGTTTCAAAAAGAACATTGAATATTAAATAAAACATGAAATACATATTTTAAAGAATACATGATAATTAACAAATTATTTTAAAACATTAACAAAAATTTATGATATGACAAAATCTGTAAATTTGAAATACCTGGAAAATCCTGTCGCGGAGCACGTGAGCTTGTGCCGTGAAAATAAGAATTTATTTAACATTTTAGAACACTTGAGCGCACAAAACTGTAGACTAACATATTGAGACGAGGATGTAGTAATTTTCGAGACGAGAAGGTTGTAAGTTTTGAGACAAGAAGGAATGTGTCTCACGGAGCTATGAAAAGACGTTCACATGGCGAATAATTACAGGTAGACTAGACTAGAGTTTTAGATCCGATAGCCTGACCAGCGGATGGACTTTGCGCTTGCATGTCATGCGATGCTTAGTTTTGGAGAAGGTCGCCAGGTGCCAGCATCTGTCAAGGGCCGGAAGTTGAATTTATGGAAGACGAGTGAATGAGATTTATTTGCAGATTTAGTTATGGAATTAGGATGTTACAAGAGAAAGAAAAATACTATATAATATCGTCAGCTTGTAACATTTGGACAAATATTACCGTTTCGTTAAATTATATGAACATATAGGTGTTTTTCTAAATAAACCTCGCCGCGGCAGAGTGACACAAACTAGCGCTATGAACGGTTACTTGAGTCAAGTAGTGTTTTTAAACTGTTGGTGTCAAAAAAATTTCTAACCTTTGTTATGATAGAATGAAACACTACCTTTACAATGATATATAATACATTTCGATAATATAATATCTACTAGGATAAAAGTTGAATTGGAAAAAATGTAATTTTTAGCGTGTAAAATGACTAAAATTCTTGATTTTGTTTAATTTTTATATAATAAAAACTATAAAACTTAGACGCATTTGGAAACGATCGATAGAAACAGAAAGATGCGATCTATGGAGCAGTGTTATGTTTAACTGTTTGACAGCAATTTCGAATCGGGAATATTACACAAAGATGACGTTAGTGTTGTAAACAAGTTATCTGCGCAAATCATTGATGTTATGTATAAAAAATACGTGAAATTCGGCAATTTTTGGAATATTATTTATAACGTTTTGTGGTATTTTTTTTTGCATGATTATGCATCTACAGAACATTAGCTTTCCAACGGTATTTTTTTTATTGCGATAGTACAATTCTAAGTGGGCGAAATGTTGAATTGCAAAATACGTGTTTTAATAGAACTTTCCGTCGTTCATCGTCCATGTACGTGGACAGTTACCAGGTTTAAGGTTAAGATATTAAATTTATAAAAATAGTACATTAAATATAATAACCTTTACATAGACACATAAGATTTTATTTTCAGTGTTCAGTAACACTGGTTACTGTCTTTTGTCGAGGATTTTCCTCCATGATGTACACGTCATGCTGTCGGTCGACGTATTAATCGCACATTTCGAGCCTTCCTCTACACTCGACTAATGTTCGTATTTAGAATGTTTATTAATTTTTTAGTCCATTAAACACCTCGCGATTGTTCACCACGTAAGACATGTCCCGCTTTCACCATTTCAGCGTACTTAGATACAAAACGCATGATTGTCCTTTATCTCTATTTTCATAACACATTGTTATTACTAAACTGTTCTAAGAATCCCTCCTCGATTCAAAACTAATACTGTTTTTAACACTTGACTACATTTTTTATCAAAGTTTCATTATATAACAAATCAAACTCACACAACCATTCCCTTCCAACTCCTGACTAAGACTGTTTTTACATTTGAACTATACTTTTCAAAAACTCTACTTCCCCAAAAACACATCCTATCATCTCAACTCTCCAACTAAGACTGCCAACTGCATGGTGCAATTCTATATCCTGTCCGCTACAGGGTTTACCATTCTTACCGCACAGACTTTTCAAACAATCCTACAAACGTATGCGATATTCGTATCGCATAACATAGACACTGTTCAAATAGTTTTATTTACAAATCTCGTGTCTATATTTTTTAACGAAACAAAACACTACTTAATTTATTATTATTAATTATATCTAAAATTCTATACATTATTTTATTTAAATTTGGAAACCTATATCTTAATTTAATATTCCTTTATTTTAAAGTGTACAATGAGTCATACTTTCGACTTATATCTCCCCCTCCCAAATTAATTTTTCCCGATTACTTTATATTCAAATTAAACTGACCATTTTAGGTATAACAAAGACCCCACCAAATTTGTGACTCAATATAGAATATTAGAGCACAAATTTTTACTCTTGGTTAACCAAAAAAACTTTTAACTTACAAAAAAAACTTTCAACATCGATTCTATAGATTTCCAAACTAAAATGCTTCAGTAGTTAAGAATATCCATATCTTTTTACGAAAACAAAATTCTAAAATAAGAAATTATCTCTTCTTACTCTATCAATCATCTTATTATATAATCTATTTTCTTTATTAAAACTACCTACTTGCATCTCATAATCAATCACTTATCTATAATCAATAAAGGCACTTACAGCTAAAGCTTATTCATAATCATCAATAAACCCTCATCAACTCTTATCTACTATTTTCAATAAAAACCTCCATCAACTCATATTGTTGAGCTGTACATCAATCAATCTCTTATCTCTTGACCTAGTTCAGCCAGAGAGTCTTCTGCTGATACTAGTTTTCCTTTCAACACATGCATTACTAATTGCTAAGACAAATTTAATCTCTCTTTACTTTTTTCTTCAAGTCTGTACGGAATTATTTCATAAACCTTTTAGTTATCAATTTACTTTTTAACATTAACACTTTTCGTATCTTACTTTTTACAACTTCAAAATCTCTTAATTATTGTTTAACATTACATTTCATCATTTATTTATACTATTCACCCCACCCAAATTACATTCATTTATTAATTTCAAACCTATCTTATCATTTACCCAAAATTTTATTACTTAAGTTATTATTATTCATTAATCTTCCCTTTTTATTAAAAAATTCTCAACTTATTTGCTCTGCTGGGATAATATACTCTCATAACTCTATTAACTATTCAAAACTTCATTATCAAATTACATCATTACCTTTAAAAATACAAAAACAATTCATTCTTTATCTTCAAAAAACTTCTTCAACAATCATATCATCTTATAGCATCTCATTTTAAAATTCATCTATCCAATGTGTCTCTTATAACTTAATCATCAGATTGCATAAACCCCTTATTAAAACTTCCTTGATCGTTCATGTAGCCCCTTATGGTTACTAACATGTTTCGTCGCAGTAAAAAAACTCATTATTTCCTCGTAGAACTCATTTAAAAACTTCATTAAAACTTCAATCTCGTCGTATTCTCATAGATTCTCCATAGTAACTTCCTTATTTATTCATAAACCGACGTAAATTCTCATTATTTCATCGTAGATAAAAAAAAAAACTTCTTCTTAACTTAAAACTAACCCTCAATGCAATCAAACTATCTCATTTACAAAAAACCTCTCTATAGATTCATTTCTTTATTTGACACCACTTTTTAATACTCTTGTAAACTCTTCTCCTTTATTAATCTTAAAAACTCTCATTTCACTATTTTCCTTTTCAAAACAGCACCTCTTTTATCTTATATATATAAAAAAAAAATCTCAATTACCTCATAAAAAACTCATTTTCAATTATTCCTTTAACCATTTTATCTTAAAATTCCTCTGCCACTCTCCATCCATCTCATTTCACAATTATTTGCCTCAAAAGTCATTAAAACATTACATTGTTTATTTATTGTATCAATATTTCAAAACAAAAACTTCAACATTTTAAACTTCATTATTCCATTCTATTGTTATCTTACTATTCCAAATAAAAACTTTAACAATATTTGAATCTTAGCAATTTTCCATCAAAATACGCAATCGTCCTTAAAATCTGCCTTTTAAATTACATCCTATTTACATACATCCTGACATTATTCTTACTAATTATTACTTATTTACCTAAACCTTAACATTTATCCATAAATCTCTTAATTATTTTATACATACAAACTAATTTTAACCTAAAATATACATTATTTAGAAAAAATTCATTTTTCTTCCAAAAATCCTTCCAACAGTCACGTCCTGTTATTTTATATACAAATTGTTCTTAAACAAAACAGAGTTCTGTTTAGATGACTTAATTTATCTTATACCTTGGTAAAAATAACATTTCTGTCACCTAACATTCTTTACAACAACCTATCCTCATTTTACAAAACAGAGATTATAAAATTTACTAAAACTACGAAAGTTTATGACACTTCCAAACAAAAATCACCATTCACATTTTTTGCCCATATTGCATGTGACAAAAACATGAATGGCTACTTGGATATTTTGATAGGTCATCCATAAACCCTAAATTACCACAAATACAATGGCATTCTAGGTACATCGGCGTACCATCTTCAAACGTGGCTACAACCTGTCCATAGTGACAACTCCTTACAAAGTTTACATATCATCAAATATATAATTCTTTACAACTTCCTTCTTAAACTTCTCACTGTCATATTTTAACTATATTTCATTTACATGAGTTATATAACAATTTTTTGTTTGTTTTTATTTTTATTTATTTATATTTTTTATTTAATTTTTTTTTATATATATATTTTTTCCTTCCTCCATACCCTTCACTACCACATGTGATTTCTGCACACATATGGATACATGGGTCGTGCTGTCCTATTCAAGTCAAATACCCTGGCTGAATTTCAAATAATAAAACCTCAAAGTTACATTTTTTATTTTATTTTATATTTATACCTTTTTTATTATTGTTTTGTTAATTTTATTTATTTATGCATCCCTCCTTTCTTACCTCCCTCTTCGGCACTTCTTGTCAACTTAGTATTAATTACATCCTTCTGATTGTCTGGTGAACTCTCTCATTAAACAAGATAATATGGGCTTCCGATATGTGATAGTTAATGCATGGCTCTACTCGATTCAAACCATACCCACCAAATACCATCATCCCATAAAACCCTCTCAATGCTGTTCTTTATGCCTTGTCTTATCAAGACATCGTCGACTACCGTTTAACCTCAGCCAACCACCCATTGTTAAACTTTCTTAATTATTCATGAGCACAATGATAAAAAAAATTTCAAAAAGTTTCATCAAAATCCACTGAGCCGAACTTGAGATACTCTCTCCTAACCAGACTGTACCTTTGTAGACATCCGTCTGTTATCTTCAACAAACATTAACTAAGCACCATTACATAATCTTCCTTCTCAAAATTTCTTTACATCTCAACTTGAACTATCTTTTTCCAAAATTACTTTTTTATCATTCAACCATTATTAATATATGTTTTCAATTAATTATTTCATTTTATTTAACTTTTATTCAATTTTAAATTGTGTAAAGAAAGAAAACCCTTTTTAAAACTATCCTTTTAAACGAAAAATCAAAATCTGAAACCTAAATTTTGTCACAACTGTATTCAACCTTCACTAATAATATTTTCAATGCATAGTGTTTAATCTTAACTTTACTAAACGTAGCATTCACACCCTTCGAAAAATAAGCCACAGTTGTTTATCTGTGCTATGATACAATTCTAATCTTTGTTTATATAAACAGTTTATACTACGAAACCCTTTTAGCCAAGTCCAACTATTCAATTATTGATTTTGCTTATTTTCAAGCAGCATATGCATATGATTTCTCGATCCAACTCACAGTTATCCTTCACACATATCATAAATATTGATGTGTATATATACAAATTCCTGCTATCTACTGATAAACCTTTCCACTTTAGATCTGACAAATATTAAAATGTTCCTTGGATAATTTTTCTTTATAACTCTGTCCTAACTTATAAAATTTTACTAACACACAAATTATTATTTTTGACTCTAAATTTTTTACAAGATAATTTCTATTGTTCACTCATCTGGATTTCTTATAAAATATACTTTCTTAATTGAGTAATATTGTATGTTCCCTTTATTTGACCAGTTTCAATTTTACCAATTACATAAGCATTTTCTAATTTTACCGCTAAAACTTTATATGGACCTTGATATAATAAAAAGAACTTTTTTATTTCTTTTCTTAAGTTTGATGATAAATAATGGTTTCTCATTAACACTAAGTCTCCTATTTCTAATTTCACAGGTTTTAATCTCTTATCATGAAATTTTTTCCTCCGATTTGCTTTTAATTTTAATCGTTTTCTTGCCAAAACTATTTTTTCTTCAAAATCAATTATTTTTCCTGGTGGAAATTTACATAACTCGTTGTAGATGCGCAGACATTCCTTTTTAAACATGATTTCATACGGACTATCTTTTATTGACTCATGTATGGATTGATTAATACAGTTTTCTATAAATTTTACATAATGTGGCCATTTTGTGTGTTTATTGTGTACTTAAGTCCTGAACATTCTACCTAATTCCCTCATACAACGTTCGCTGGGATTACTCTGCGGGTGATATACAGATGTGTGTTTAATTGTTATGTTATTGTTTTCTAAAATTTCCTTCCACGCATGTGATTGAAAGTGACTACCATGATCACTCAAGATAACCTTAGGCCTTCCTACATCTCTAACGTATTTTTTATTTTTTAACGAAACGAAACACTACTTAATTTATTGTTATTAATTATATCTAAAATTCTATACATTATTTTATTTAAATTTGGAAACCTATATCTTAATTTAATATTTCTTTATTTTAAAGTGTACCATGAGTCATGCTTTCGACTTATATCTCCCCCCTCCCAAATTAATTCTAAACGTTTCCCGATTACTTTATATTCAAATGAAACTGACCATTTTAGGTATTACAATTTTTATTCTGGATGCCCTCTGTGTGTCATAATAACTGGAGTAATTCTGTTATAATTTAAATGAAACTTGGTACAACATCCATTACACCAATCAGTGGCCATCATAAAGGCCAAGTGTGTTGTGTAGCAATCAGAGCAAAAGTATGCACAGAAAAAATATGTTAATAATTTACTTATTTTTAATAGTAATATCACCTTTATAAATAATTGGAACTTTTTCCCATTCAACCCAACTTTGAACAAAAAATCTTGTAACTTATTTTCAGTAGTTAGTAAGCAATGCCAATTACCAAACTGAAACAAGTTAAATATAATATAATAAAATAATTTACTATAATTGTTTAACAGGAAACACTATTGTGATGAAACCTGCAGAACAAACACCTCTAACTGCGCTTTATATTGCTAAGCTGACCCAGGAAGCAGGCTTTCCTCCAGGGGTCATTAATTTTGTGCCTGGATTTGGAGATGCAGGTGCAGCATTGACTGAACATCTTAAAGTAGACAAAATTGCATTTACTGGATCAACTGAGGTAAAACATTGTCTTGTAATCATTCACCAGAAGTATTTAATATTTGGTAAGATTGTGATAAATGGCCAACCAATGGTTCAAAAGACTGATTGGCTAAGTACGCTATACATAGGTATCTATACGATTGGCTAGTTATATATACGTGAAAACTTTTATTATTTTTATGACCTTAAAAAATACAGCAGTTAGATGCTGGTGCCATTTTCTGTCTTTGAGTAGTGTGAATATAGCCTATTTTGTTGTTCTATTTGTAATACCTTAAAATAACCTTTTAAACTTAGAAAAGAAATTTCCTATACCTCAAACAAATTCTAGACTGGTTCCAGTATTTATTTACCTAGAAAAGGCCTATGATAAGGCTTGGTGAAGAGGAATTCTGAATACTTTAAAATCTTTTGTGTCTTTATCCAAAACTTCCTTAGTAAGCTAGCAGATATTTTAGAGTACATGTTGGATATAATTAAAAAATGCTTCAAAAATAGCATTTAGTCGCCATATTATAAATCCAAAATTACCATAGAATTGGCAGTAATATGCTAAAAACCAAAATCAAAGGGAAAATTAGTCAATGGATACTATTTAAGTTGGTAGAAGAACTTCCCGAATAAGGAAAATCAATATTTGTCGGTCGAAAGATCATTTACTCTAAAAACAATCCTTGGTGAGAGAAGACGTACTTGGAGGAGTCATTGCTTATTCAAACCATTCAAACTTACGACTAGAAGATACGACAGGGAAGTAGAGAGAAGGACATCACCTAAGAAAACCAGAAGACCCAAGAATTTTGTACAAGAACATGACTTCAACATCTATATCATTTTTAGAGTCCTAAAGGTACCCAATTCAAGTTCATTGGATTATTATTTTCAAATTAGGGAGAATCTTATTACTAAAATTTTTTTAAATTATTATTTTGGGGAAAACTTAAGATTGTTAAATTATCATTTCATTAAATAACTGTTTTGCTTTAAAAACAAAACAATCCAATAATTAATAAATAAATTAATTAATAGTTAACTTTTTTTTGAATCCAATAATTAAAGTCATATCAAATCGTTAATAATACAGTGTTAAATAATGTATTGTTTTTGTAAAAATTCAATAACTTAGTATTCTTGAAATTTTGTTTATTTTGGAAAAAGTAAAATTTTGTTTAAAAGAAAATCATTTCATAGTTTTGAAATTATTTTTGTGTATTATAATAAGTGTGTTTTCAAGTTGTGAAATAAGATTTCTGTGTTTGTGCTAATTAAAAATTAGATAGAAGAAAGTGAGATGAACATAAATTTTAATTTGTAGTAGATTGAAATTTGGAAATCAAACTCTTCCACACTCTGTGACAGAATTAACAGAATCAGTTTTTCAGAAAATTTCGGTAAATCTGAGCAAGTTAGAAAAATTAAAATTGAATTAAAAGATAATATACAGTTGTCATAAACTAAAAATCATCAAAATGCTGGCCTGTATAAGTCACTTAAACATATAAGCAGTTTCGTCTTGACAAGTGTTACATTAGCTTAACTAAACAAGTCGATGCGTTAAAAGTGGTATGTACAGTTAAGGTGAAACCACATAAAAAATGAAGTTGATTGTTTGGTGAGTTGAGTGTGTGTACATTTGGTGGTTCTAAACTGGACAATCAAGTTGGTTGTGGATATTACTCATCAGGAAGGTTGTATATGTATGAATTACCCACCAACATCTAATATGTTTATTGAGTAATTCTTTGTTGTTTTTAAAGCTCATACCTTGCCATCACTAACTTGTGACATTCCAAAAGTTTTCTTTAGGCTATCTAGGATATGTATTCCAAAAATTCCTTAGTTGAATGCATTTACTTCAGATAGGGTATTGTTTTGTTAGGTATATTGTGGAATAACTGGAAACACAAAAACAGAGGATGCAGCAAAGGAAGCTACAAGTGAGTTGTCAGTCTGACTTATGAGGTGTAGTGTGTTTTGAACCTGACTTTTTATTTGTACAAAACACATACTTCTTTTCAAGTGGTAAGAAGAATGGTCAAATGAAGTTTCCAATAAACTGAAAGAAGTAAAAAATACTATCCATCCCTGAAGGTCATTAATTCGTGCTAGTCGATGAAAGGAAGTTGTGATACCTGTCTTCGCATCTGCCTTTCCATGATGGCTCATGGATTTCTGAAGGAACATGGAAACTCACTGCAATGCTGATTCTGTTAACCATATTCTGGTTGATTGTGTTATATTGAGTAGTGTGTGTGTGTGTGGGGGGGGACTTTTGTCCTACCTCAATTCATTTCAGGTGATGCTGATATCTTTGATCGGGTGTTGTACTTCTTGAATTGCCTGAATGTTTTTGATAAAATTTAAAATAATATGGTTTGATTATTGTAGGGCCCCTTTACAGACCTGTCATAAGCTAAAAATATTACAAAACTATTATGCAAACGTTGTCTATTGAAACAAAGTGTATCATGGTTTCACTAGTTTTAGTGTTGTTAATTTTCTTAAAATTGGTATGCTATTGTTATTTTGTTCAATTCGTTAGATTGACATAAAGGAGGATTTTATACTTCCGTTTCGATAAGACGAGGACAACCACAATGGTTTCTTGCCTTTAACTAAAATGTTTAACATAATGGATCCAATATAGAGGTATACATATTCAAACATTGCTAAATATAAAATAAATTCATTGCCAAATTCTACATATGTGTAGAGAAACTGCTTGTAAAACATGCTAGACTACAATAAATTAGGTCTAAGTCAATACTAATCATTTGATATTCAATATATTTAAATAAAATTATGTTCAAACATTTAATAAATGTAATATGCATAAATAGACTACTCTTAAAATATTATACAATTTATGTTTACTTATTAATTATTTTAAAGGTTGGAAAATTAATAAAACAAGGGGCTGGAGCCACAAATTTGAAAAGAGTTTCACTTGAACTTGGTGGAAAATCTCCAAATATAGTTTTTGATGATTGTGATTTGAAACAGGCAGTTGAAGGTTCTCATTTTGCTCTATTCTTCAATATGGTAGGTGATAATTTTCAAATCCAAAATGTATTTGTTATATTTTAATTGTTTAAATACATTATTACTTTATAGATTAATGAAATAGATAATAAATAATTCCCTATTGGTCCATCATTTGAAGGAGACTATGAAATATAATTTATAAAGTAGTACAATGTGAAAAGAAGTGTATTAGGTTTTGATCCTATTAATGTCAGGACCATACAGTTCTAAACTGCCTTACTCATTCCGCATGTCCCTACTCGTGTTCTCTGGGGTTGCTGTGGAATAGCTTATACAAATTTAAACCTAATAATAGAGATAAAGGTAAAGTTATTAGTGAATACAGTAGAACCTCTACGTAACGAACTTCTATATAATGAATTTTCTCTGTAACGATTTTTTTTTTAAAGACAAATGAAATTCCATTTAAAAATGTTTCCATATAACGAAGGAAATCTTCCATATAACGAATTAAAATGTCCGGGAAAAAAAAAATCCAAAAAGTAATTTTTATTATTAAAATTTATGTAATGGTGACAAGGAGAGGCGCCATAGAAGAACCCGCATCTGTCAGCGAGTTAGTATGAGTCACAGACATCTTGCGGCTCTGGACTCCCCCTCTCTTTCCCCACCTTGGCAATACTGGCGGCACTCCTCTGTATATCTGATCTCTCAGTATAGACTGAGTTATCATTGAGAACAGAGCATTCGCGATGTCTAAACGGAAGGCTTTAAGTGTAGCAGATAAAATTAACATTTTAAAGGATGTCGAGCACGGCATACAGAAGAAACTTATAGCACAGAAGTATGAAATTCCTCCAAGCACTCTCTCAACAGTAATAAAAAATAGGGATGCAATTTTGAAGTGTCAGGAAGCTGGAGGAGAAGAAAGAAAAAATACAATTTAATAATTTTAAACAGTTTCCTTGTTATTGATCTGATTACTATTATATTAAAGACTTCTGATTATTACAATATAAAATACCTTACGTGATAAAGGACCCGTGTTATTTATTTTCTAGTTTTTAAACTCACTAAAACCGGTTAGAGTTGTCACAATGTACCGTGTTTGGACTCATTTTGCGAGAAATAATATTTAGAGTTCAGTAATTAGAGTAAAAATTAGGTAAAGTTAAAATATAGAAAAATTTTATTTTGTAGCACAAGGGCTAGTTGCTGATTCATAGAAGAACCATTAGCGGCAGGTAGTCCGAGCCGCGTGTGTGAATGTGTCTGTCGGCACTCTATAATAGAAAACAAAAAAGTAAGCTAGTTCCGAGAATCGCAGAAAGTACATTTCCGGAGAATAGGATTTGTTTACTAGTTCCCACGATCCCCTCCCTAATATTAGTCGACTCGGTACGTTAGTCGGCAAACTTTACAAAGAAATACAGTAATCAGCTGCTTCTAAGATAGTCGACTATTTTTACAAATAATACAAAAAATAACACTAGTTAAATACTGCAGTATTTCTATATTTTTTTTAAACTGTAATAATAAAAATAAAAAAAAATAAATTTTTAATAATTAAAAAAATATAAAAATACAATTTCTTTATAGCGAAATTTCTATGTAACGAACTTTTTCTTTGGAACCTTCAATTTCGTTATATGGAGGTCCTACTGTATTTTATTAAACTTTTTATTTTATGAACTTATTTTTTTCATTATTATAACCATTTATTAAATTCTGCAAATTATATAAAATTAATCTTAAATATATAATTTTTTTCAAGATTATAAAATAGGAACAATAAAAATAAAAAAACAACAAATTTTAAATAGTATGCGTATGAAAAGCCATAAGGTTAATGCAGTTTTAATTAAAATGAGCTTCAAGAAAAGGTTTTTGTAAAGAAAGTAAAGTATATATATTCTCTCTCTCTCTCTCTCTCTCTCTCTCTCTCTCTCTCTCTCTCTCTCTCTCTCTCTCTCTCTCTCTCTCTCTCTCTCTCTCTCTCTCTCTCTCCCTCCCTCCCTCCCTCCCTCCCTCCCTCCCTCCCTCCCTCCCTCTAATTATTTGTGAATTGTAATTTTGCTCATTTATGTTTATATCTTTAATCTTCAAATTTCGTTAAAGTTTGATTGAAATCTTTAGATTCGATTATTCATATTTTGTAACAATAGATTTTTTGGTTTTTTACCGATAACTTGCGAACTGACATTTTTGGAGAGATTACGACCAATATGTACCAAATTTGATTAAAATCGGTCCATTCATATTTTATGACAAAGAGACAAAACATCATTCCTAACCCGCTTCTTTTTTTTACTCCGTGAGACCTAAAACCTCAATGATTATTAGGTTACGAACCTTTAGTCTTTTTTCAGTTCCTTTGTTTTGGATGTCTGATATCTAGTTTCCAACCTTTACTTCAAGGTCATCTTCAGATCCTTAATACATATTCATTCTCATGAACTTCGTTAACACATACACACGCATATATACAACAATTAACATTTAAAATTTTGGACAGATGCGTACGGTCAGGAAACTGCCTTGCACTAAGTGTTCAGCATGGGTTAAGAGTCCAATATGTCTTATCTGTATTAGGTCCCTCCTCATTAAACTTCATTCTCTGCTTAGTGGTAATGAGTTTAAAGAATTAAATTTCTGTTTTTCATTCAAAATGTATTCTGGAGCCAATTTTAATGCTTTGAAGATTTTGAATTCTTCAAGCGTATCCATTTTTCAACATTTTTGGCAGATGTGTAAAATTTCCATGTTTACTTCAGCACTTTGGAAGGTGTGATTTAGCTCGATCATGTGTTGGGCAAAGCTTGATATTTGTTTCAATGTTGAAGCCTTGATTATATGTTACTTAAATCTTGTGGAAAAAGAATGTCTGGTTTGTCCAATGTACTGTAATAGCTATTGCAAGTGGAACAGTTAATTTTGTATACAGTACACTTGTGATAGTCTGACACACCTGTCAGTTGATTCACTGTGTTATGCTAACAACCCCACAGTAATTTGAGCACGTTGTTTACCATAAAAAATTACTGTTTGCCTGTTATAACAGGAAACACCCTGTACCAGCCAGCAAGAGAGGAGCACATAAAAATCATTTTGTTCGAAGTTGGGCTCTTGGAGGGTGGTTGAATTATTCGCAGCCGAAGATCGTGAAGAGATGTTACATTGCAGTGGCAGTGTGGGGCGGTCATTGTCATGACTAAGCATGCCATGTCGCTTATTGTGGATTGCACAATACAATTTCTTAAACATTTCACAATAAATACCTGTGTTTATTGTGTATCCTTGAGGCAATAAGTCCACAAGTAATATTCCATGTCTGTCACTAAACATTTAGTACCTTCCTTTTGAGTAATTCTTCCATTTGGAAAATGTCTGTTTGAATTTTTCATAGTGATTTGTTTTTCATAGTGATATAGTATGCAGGCACACCATCAACTATTGCTTTGATTCAGAGGTTTCATCTTACACTCCTATCTTGTTCTCAATGACTATACAGCTCAAGAGGTCGTCGCCTTGCTCACTGTATCATGTCAGAAAAGCCAATACATTGCTCTAGCATATCATTTTGTGTTTCTCCATAAACAGCTTCAGTACCCATCCTGTACATAATTTCTGATATTGTAATTTCTCTAACAGTTTTGTGACGAAGTAAATGTGAAATTTCTGGAAAATAATGTAATAGTAACTCATCTGTTCTAATCTCCTCTTCAACTGCATACATCAAATTTTCATTCAGCAAAGATGGTGACCTACTCTGTTCATCATCATGCACATTTTTGGGTTCATTAAAAAGTTTCACCCATTCAATTACTCATTGATAGATCAAGAAATGCACCAACTACAAAACTTGACCCATCAACTACACCAACCATTTCATCCACAAAATCAAAACACTGCATCTACCATTTCTAAAACTAAATTGATTGGATTTTAATTATTGTTAGATTCAAGATAATCAAATATTCTACTAGACATTCGCCTTTCAAACATTTTTGACATGGTTGGTAGCAAAGAAATTGGCTTATAGTTATTTAAAGAGCTATATATAGGGACAAGATTGCTATATTTGAAATTGCCAGTTTCAAATGACAAATTAATTTGACACACTATGAACTTAGAGCAACGCTTTAGAAAAATCTGAGGAATTTCGTCCCAACAACTTGCTCTTAAGGTGAGCTCAATCCTACAAGTACTACAAGTTTTATTGTTGACATTTTTAGATGATGATATTATTTATAATTTAATAAAGTTTAGTGGTGCAGTATGATTTGCAGACACATTTAAACCATTTACAGTATTATTGAAAAAAGTCTTTGAAAATATTAAATTCATTTTTTACAACATCCCATGCTGCCCTTGTTTTATTGGCAGTGTTTAATTTTTTCCCTGATTTTATAAACATTTTTTATAATTGCTTACATAATTAAGAAATTTGGGGTCTTTTAATTTTTTTATTATGTCCAATTCCTGTTTCTTAGCACTTGATACCCTTATTCCAGTTGTAATCTATCCATTATTAATTTTATTGACTCTACAATACCTAGTCAACTTTCATGAAAAAAACAAAACAAAGTTTAGTTGTCAATAATATGTTTCATCTACATAGCACTGATTTAATGAAGATTCAAATTCACATCCTCTAATAGATTTTAAAACATAGTGATATCATCTTCACTAAAAAGTGTTTAAAAAATACTTCCTAGGTTTTTTATACTTCATGATACAATTTATCTCCATAATTTGCACTGTATGGCCCAAAAACCCAGATTGAGTCACAGTGACACTACAAATGGTGGTATCAAAACTAATTATTATATATCAATATAGATTTCTGAATTTACAATACATCTTGTTGGTTCAGAAACATCTATATTCAAAAGACAAGAACTGACATTATTTACAAAAAAAACCTGGTTACAAGTACTTTCCCTCAAGTTTATATTAAAATCACCTGCAACAGCTATATGACATTTTGGGTCTTTACATTGGAGATACTTAACAGAGCCTAAAATTTATTATAAAATATTGTCATAATAGCTTTATCATACGTAATTAGCCGGTATACAGCTGTTATAATCACAGACATGTCTACCAACACCTGTATACCACAACATTCAAAAAAAACCTCTACTGATCCAATACAAAGATGCAACACTTGTCTCAAATTTTACAGGATTTTGGCAGGTATAAACCGCTACCAATTTATAATTTTTTACTTTATGTAGAAGAAATTAATTTTCCTTTCCCAACGAATGTTGAGATATACATACTAATTTAGGTTTAAATGACAAATTTTCTAGGGAAAAGTTAAATTCATCAATTTTGTTTTCCTTTACAAGACCTTGTATATTTGAGTGTAAAATACTAAGAAACTCAACATCCATTCATCCAGGAAAGTAGGTTTATTAGAAGACTCCTTGTTTTCATATTCCATTACAGCTGTTGGGTTTTCTTGGTCTGATTCTTCATTAGCCATTTTTTAAAGAAAGTGAGTTTGCTTCTCTTACTAAGGGTGTTAGTTGTTTTTGTCTAGTAATTATTATATTTCATCAATTCAACCAACCATTTACAAATCACCCTCTTCCTCTCATAATTTATATGATTGTTATTGTGAGATGTTTAGGTGACAACGTTCATTTTTAAAATTGATTAGAATTTTTATTCCTTATAATATTAATGTGTGATTACAAGAAATGATTGGCAAGTTCAAAGAGATACTTTTTCAACAAAGTATTCTCTGGCACAAAAATTGTATTAATGACAATAATAGTATTCTTGAATAAGGATATCAGGTCACATAATGCTCTGTCAATAGAAGGGTTATAGTTCTTACCCAAAGCAACATCATTTCCACCTCCGAAAACAATGACATAATCACCAAGTATATTTCACTGCCAATTTTTTCACTTTTGCTACTACCATCTCAAAGGATGCACCAGGATAAACATACTCAATTATTTTATAATTCTTAAAACTACTTCTTAGAATTTTAGCAATGCTATGACTTTGGCTATCTCTCACTATTATAATTTTATCTTTTTTCTTTGTATTTTTCAATAATTTTATTTGAGCAGCACACTGTTTCCCACTCTTACTATTGACAGGCTTTAAAATAACTTGCCTTGATTTACATGATTTGTTTTATGACTATCTGGACTAGCATTATTATTCAGAGCATTCACACCAATTGCTGACTTTTATTAGCAGATGATGCTGTTGTTAGTAGCAGATTCTACTGGGAAGCATTGTATTCTGGAAGTAGATTAAATCTATTCAAGAGACCAATATCACTGTTGGAAGTGTATTCCAATGGCTAGTGGTGTTCTTTACTTTTTGTTTTAGATATAATTACTGAATAATTATCACTTTTGTTGTTATTTATTTGAAATTGTTTTGACTTCCTCTTCCAATTTATGATTTCCTTTTTCAACAGTACCAAATTTTCAAGTTGCATTATTTGATATCTTAGGTTTTTTAATTAATTCATTTGAGGCTATTATACAGTATTGAAATTTGCAGTGGGGCTAGCAATATAGTGCTTGCACCTCTATAATAACACAAAAACACTGTATTCAGATTTTTACTCTAAATATAAATATGTTTCTTCACTTTCATTATTCATACAATTATAACTTCTCCCATTAAAATACTTATTTATCTATAAAGTACTCAATATTTTGTATTTTAAGAAGCTAAACCCATTCATGATAAGATGTACTTTAACAGAACATCTGATACTCAAGATTTGTTTACTAGAACTAAAGTGTTGTTGGAATATTTTGTAGGAGTTTACTTTTTCTGGGTCAAGTGTTTCAATATTCTACCTGTTTTTATTAAAAAATATACAAGTGATCATTCTTTTTTTTTTTTAGTGAAAATTAAAGATTGGTTTTAAAACAGAGAGCAAATTAATGATTTATTAAATATAATGCAATAGGTAAAATCTGTCAATATACAAACCAGCCAAACTTATACTGAATGAAGTATTTTATTTTAGTTTAGAGTTTAATAGGGCACATAGCCTATTATGTTTAGATTTTGTATGGATAGGAGACACAAGCTTACCTTGGTATTCCTAGTAGTACACAAATAGAAAAACACACAATAAAACACAAGTGCTAAAAAATTTTGTAAGACCACTTTCCAAGATAAGCTTGTGTCTCCTATCCATACAAAAACTAAACAAAGTATTTGATTTATTATTTATGAAATGTCTCAGTTTAATGTCTATTAAAATTTAGTTTAAGTTAAATATATTTTATGATCGTTAACCCTTTAGCGGTTAGCCGACCCAGTTTCGACCCAGTGCTGGTCGATTTTTCATGCATAGCTTAGTTCACTAACTACAAAACACGTATTTTGCAATTCAACATTACGCCCACTTAAAATTGTCCTATCGCAATAAATAAAATACTGTTGGAAAGCTAATGTTCCGTAGATGCATAATCATGCAAAAAAATACCACAAAACGTTATAAATAATATTCCAAAAATTGGTGAAATTTGCATACTGTATTTTTGATACGTAAAATCATAGATTTGAACTGTGCGGTTTTTACTAAAAGCGACGCCATTTTTCCCCATATGGTTACAAACCCATTTATCTGTCAAATAAGTCTACCAAAACACTGTTCTATAGATCACATGTTTCTCTTTCTAACCGTAGATTACAAATTTTTCTGCGTCTCACAGATCCAGAGATATTTCTACTTGACCATAGTACAAACTTGACGGACGAAATTCATTTGGCATTCGGTGCAGTTTACGAAATCAGGGTGTCCACCGACCGGGAAAACCGGGGATTATGCGTGAATTTTAACTACCGGGAAGAATTCCTTAAATTATGCGTGAGTTTTTTGATAAACCGGGAATTTTGAATTTTTCAGAGCTAAGACCTAAGACATGTTTTGTAAACAAAATTAACTCATCACGATTTGCTTAGAATACATAAAATAACCACGTCTAGCAATGCGTGTTACAGAAACCGTAAAACCACCAGCCTTGGTCTCTTAAAATCATGGCTACTTGTCATTGTTACTAGATGCGTGAGCCGCTACTGCTACTACGATATTATGCGTTGTCATCGCTATAAAGGCGCTGGAACAGATACTAAGTTCTCTTCGTTGATTGGTTGTACTGGCGCTGGAGCTGGCTCTAAAGTAACTGAAAGTCGCCGAAGTCGCTTGTTCGCATTTGGCAGAGATCACTCGTGTCTCGTAGATAATCTCCATTAATTATTATCGTTGGGAGCAGAAAAGCAGTTTGTAGTGTAAAGGGTAAGTTAAATATTTTTCTTATTTCGTTATTGATATTTATTATATGTAACTTTTAGCAACGTAAAATGAATATAAGGTCACTCGGAAGTTGAAAAAAATTACTTACAGTTAAAACAAATAATTAGTTCCAGATGCAGTGACTTTCCGTGGAACAAGTCCACTTTCCGAACATACTCCCCACTTCTAGGTCACAATATTTTTCGTATAATAGTATGTTTTGTTTTTAGACACATGTAAACTTAAAAATAATTTTGCGCCATTTTGAAGAGAAAAGATGAAGGGATTTTAGTTTTTATTTCGATGCCTCTTCGCCAAAACATGAATATAAAAAGAGATGTGTGATGGATAGCGAGGAGTATGGGAGTTGTAGGGAACAGCCGAGTAGTCAACCCTCACGGCAAGTGTTGCCGAATATACGATAATTACCGTATTTCGTATAATTTTGTAACATTAATTATAAATGAATATCTAAAATTTGGTTGAAATGATTGACCCATAAAAGAAAGTTCGCCCTAGAACTGTTATTAATCAAGCTATATATTCATTTCCAACAGTTTTAAAGCTATTGTAAATTGATTAGTGAAAGTGCTATAAGGTACGATAATTACGATAATTTTTCTAGGAGAATACGATAGTAGTATTTGAGGCACATATCTGCCGTTCCATTTTTGTAAATAATAATAAATAAATACAAGACAGGTCAAATGAACAACTTTTGCAAATATTGTAATTGAAAATAAATTTGCATGACAGAAATAATAATGTAAACTTTTAATTATAAATAATTAATTTAATTTCAGTTTAGGAAAGGATGATGGTATGGTAATGAATTAGAACAATTTGGTTTTGGAGTCTGATTAAAACATTTATTTGATCATTCAGAACTGGCTTGATTCTTTTTTCTGCACTGCCAATATACACGCAGTTAGTAGTTGGCTTGTTGTCTTCTGTCCCCTATATGAAAGTCCAGCCTGATTATTTTTTAGTTTGTTTCTAAAAGTATATTGAATACTCTGTAATAAGTTATCGGTTTTACAAAATATTAAAAAAAAAAATTAAAATATAGTAGGCCTAACTTTTAAAATTGTTTATTTTTTTAAAAAGGAAGAAAATGTATTTGTTTAAATATATTAATGGCATTTTATTTACAAACCCATACTACAGATTATAGAACTTGAATAACTGAACAAAACAAAAAAAGAATTATTCTTCTATCTCCTACTAGCCTACTGGTGACAATTGTCAGTGTTATGTAACTACAGTAATGTGTATGTTGTGGATAATACACTGAGTTGTAACTTTATTTTTAAAACCCTAATAGGCTATAACAAGTAAATCGTGAAATCTAATATTCTATGTTTCTATTTTTTGTGTTTCAGAACGAGCCCTGAGTGAAATTGCATTTGTGCCAGCCTAATTAAAAACCATGTCAAAGAATAAATATGGGCATGGTAAATGCTCATTTCAAGATGGTTGGGTTCATGATCTTGAATTAAAAACATGGATTCAGAAGGTACCATATGACATTTATTCTGCGAGATGCCGTTTTTGCCCTGGCACAATAATTTCACTGTCATCTATGGGGCGCCAAGCTTTAGCAAGCCATATGAAGGGGAAAAAACATATGAAAGCTTTATCTATGGTTGGATCACCTACGTTAGGAAAATTTTTCAGAAATGAAAAAGAACAGGCATCAGTAAGTGGGCAGTCAGTACCATCATCTTCTAAAGAAACTTCAACATTAGTTCTTCATAATAATACGACCAAGACTGCTTCTGATGTTGAAACGCTGTCTTCCGTTGCACCACTGGGAGACAGGGGCATGAAAAGGTACTTGCTTTGTGAAGACATTTCAAAAGCAGAAATCATGTGGGCAGCACATACGGTGATGACACATGCATCATTTAGGAGTGCAGCTTCAGGAGTAGATATGTTTAAAGTCATGTTTCCAGATAGCCAGATAGCAAAAAAAATGGAACTTCAAAGAACCAAAGTAGGATATTTGATCACATTTGGTATTGCACCTTATTTCAAGAATGAGCTATTAAATTTAGTCAAGGACAGCTCAGCTTTTGTGATATCATTTGATGAATCAATAAACAAAGTGTCTTCAAAACAACAAATGGACAGTCTTCTTCGATTTTGGGATGACACGAAGTATCAACAAGATATCTTACATCATCATTCTTGCACTCTTCTAAAGCAGAAGATCTCCAGAGTGCATTATTGGCTTCTCTTCACCCTTTGGATGTTAGCAAGATCATTCAACTTTCAATGGATGGACCCAATGTCAATCTGAGAGTATTTTTGAACGAAAAAGAATCAGACAGGAAATTGATTGACTTTGGAACCTGCGGTTTACATACTGTGCACAATGTTTTTAAAGGTGCAGTTTTAGTCACTGGCTGGAATGTTGTGAAGTTCCTTAGAGCTTTGTATAACCATTTTAAGCAATCACCGGCCCGAAGGGGAAAATTTATCCAAATCAACAACTCAAATGTATTTGGGAAGAAATTTTGTGCTGTAAGGTGGTTAGAAAATGCTGATGTGTCACAAACAGCTATCGACATGCTACCCAACATCAAAAAATATGTGGAAAAAGTTGCTGAAGGCAAAGACAAAGCTTCAATTGTGAGATCTAATAGTTACAAAGTGCTGGCAGAAGGGTTGAAACACCCTATGATAGGACCAAAACTGGCCTTTTTCAAAACACTTGCATCAGATGCTGAGAAGTTTCTGACAGAATTTCAGACAGATTGGCCATTCACTCCGTTTCTTCATTCGGGGCTCACCGAAGTTGTTACTGATGTCATGAAGAGATTTGTTAAGTCTGAAAAAGTGAATACTTGTGTAAACTTGGAAGATGCTGAGAACCTGTTGTCATATAAACACGTTGATTTGGGTTTCTTAACTAGATCAGAACTCAAGAAAGTAAAAAATTGAAAAAAAAAAGCTGGACATAGCCTTATTGAGTAAAGATGCCAAGAAGAGCTTAAAAACCTTTGTCAAAAAGCTTCAAGATCGATCCCCACTTGGATATGCTATTACAAAAGACTTGTCCTGTCTTGATCCCAAAGTGGCAATAAAGAATGAAAGTGAATCACTTTTTAAGAACCTTCTAGAACACTTTGTTTGTAATAACTGGATAAGTGGCACGGAGGCTGATGTTGTGTCCCGTCAGTTCAATGAACTCTTGAGAAAAGAAGAATTATTGAAGGCAAGTGTGGAATTCAAAAGAAATGCAACTAGGCTAGACCATTTTTGGCTAAACCTAATCCAAACCGAAAGTCGGTGTGATGATCTAAGACAATTTTTGAAGACAGTCCTTATTCTTTCTCATGGAAACGCCCACGTTGAAAGGGGATTTTCGGTAAACAAGGAGTGTTTAGTTGAAAATTTGAATGAAGATTCCCTGATTGGCCTAAGAACTGTTTATGATGCAATCACAGCAGAAGGTGGCATCAAGAACCTAACCATAACCAAGTCGATGATAAACTTTGCCAGAAATTCTAACTCAAAGTACAAGGAAAGATTAGATGTTGCCCGCAAAAGTGAAGTAAACAGCAGGTGCAGTGTTCAAAATGAACTGAAAAGGAAGAAGAAGTTGATATTTGAACTGAAGGAAAAGAAGGCTAAACTGTTAAGTGGTGTACTTAAGGAGAGTGAAGAACTGGAGAAGCAGATAAAGAACCTAAGCAAAGAAATGTAAAATGTAGTGTTCAGATGATTGGTTTTTTAAAATCAGGCATTTTCTTATTTGACTTATTTCCTAATTTTGTCTAATCAGATGTTAATTAATTATTTTTCTATTTTATCATTTTTAATTCATTTTAGAAGCTATGGTCATCGAACATTTTATAGCTATTTTTGTCTTATTTATATTGTGCCTAGACATTTTATAGCTATTGTTGGTGCATAGCTAGATATAGATTGCAACATAAATATTGCAGTAACATAATTATACTGATGAACACTGTATATAATATGTTAATAATTTATACAATGAAATGAAATGAATTGTATAAGTTTGAATTCTGTAATGTAAACCCTGTGAAAAGTTCACTTCTCAAATGAAAAATTACTAAAATGTTTCCAAGTAGTCAATTTTACCGATGAAAAACTCCACCTGGAAAATTTTTAAAGTTAGCCTGGAAAACCTGGAATTACTCATGAATTATTTTCTAATAGTTTGGTGGACACCCTGGAAATGGCGTAATCCATTTTTCTATGTCAGAAAAACGTATTCGTTCTTTACAGTATGTTGTAGAGGAAATTTCATTCTATAAGTTGGTACCACTTGATATAGGCAAATACTTATTTAGAAGGATTTTTATTGATCTCCAATCATAGCAATTGTGTGACGTAAAAACTGTAATATTAGGCGTGGTGCATATTGTTTTGGGGTTAGATATTTGTTATTTTGAAGGTTTGTGTATACAAGTTACAATATATGTGTTTTTATTTCTAAAGTTTGTTTTTGAGTGAATTTCTAGCTTGTGAATGGGTTATATTTGGGATAACCTAAGACGTATTTTGTAAATTTAGGTTATAAGCAAATTTTCTTATATTGAGTGTTTTATTTGATTATAAAAGTGTATATGTGTATTATTCTTTGTAAAGTATATTGTTTTAGTGAAATCTAATGATTTTGTCTTAGGCCTAGCTTTAGAAAGTTACTAATTACGCCTAAATTGTCGAGGTGTCACACCTAACCTCACTCGTCAGAGTATCACTTTTTAGGGGAAATCGTTATTTTTATTTTGAAAATGTAACAAATTATTATTTTTTTCCCCTAAATATATTACAAATCTCTAGTAATACTTGAAAAAATTCAAAACAAAATTTTTTGTATGGTTTAAATTACCATTTCTGTGAAATTATTCTCTTTCTCTCCGATTTTTTGGTATTTGACCAAAAAACTCCAAAGTGATACATCTAACATTTTTTTTCACTACACAGCTAAATTATATGGACCTTTCTGAATATAATGATATATAGAACTTTTGTATAAAATATATAATACTATTTTTGGTAAATTTTTGAAAAACAAATGACTAATTTACAATTTTCTATAAAATATTTTTTTTTAATTTTGAAAATACAGGTTTTTCCTGAAAAATGATAACTTCGTTTTTGACATGTAACATACTTACTCCAAAATCGTTAAAAATTTTTTTTTTATTACATAGATGAATTCTATGCATCTTTATGAGGAAAATGATGTCTTATAAGTTAGGTTTTGTATAAAAATAATATATTTTATTAATTTTTAAACAAACGAAGAATTGTTAAGAAAATTAACATGCGCCACTTGAAGGGTTAAATGATTGTAGTTATTGATCAAGTAATTGTATTTGAATAAGATATAGGTTTAGTTGATAAGTAGTCTAACGATGTAGCAAATGCTGCAGCGTGACGTGTAGATCCTATGTTAATTAATGACTGTTTGTTTATTATATGGGTAGTATTTATTTAGTCATCTAGCCATCAATGCAGAATACTATGCGTAGATGTTCAAAATTTTTATTTTCGTAATTACTTTGTAATGATCAAGAGGAATAGATTATTATATATATTTTATGTAACAAAAGTGAAACAATATAAAATATATACTGAGAGTGATTTTATGTTTTTATATAGGGTCAGTGTTGCTGTGCTGGATCCAGAACTTATGTTCATGAGAAAATCTATGATAAGTTTGTAGAACTCAGTGCAAACCTCACAAAGACTAAGAAGGTTGGGAATCCCTTCGATGCAACCACTGAACAAGGACCTGTGGTAAATATTCTACATAACAAAATAAATCTCAAAGAATATAATTACAATTGAGCCATAACAATTTTTATAACATCAAATATTTTGTGAAGCAATGGAGGGTCATTTTCTTTATTGCCAGTTACTCCCAAACTATAATTTTCTTTCAGATATTTCATTTATTATCTTTTGCTATTGACAAAAATACTTTTGTATGACAAGGGTCAAAAAATACATTTGAAACAAAATAAATAAACATATAAATACACAAAGTAAAATTGACAAACATAACGAAGTCTTAGTTGAATAACAATAATTAATACCACTTAAACAAAAAATATAATTAAAACAAACCTATATTTATTGGATACAGTGAGATCATTGCTTCCTTTCTGCAGCATTCATAAACAAAACTCATCCACCGAATACACACTCTCCAGCATAACAAATGTTTTAATTTTATCTCAAATTTTGATTAAACACTATATTTTGTGGAAATTTTTAGAGGGTATTAAATATAATTATTGTTAACATAAATTTATTAATAGTAATTCAATTTGATTTGATATTAGAATAAATAAAAATTTGTTGACAAGTTTTGTATACAAAATTCACCGATAAAAAATAAATATTATCTATAAAAATGAATAAAAATATATTGTATTACAAATATTATGTTTAAAATGTATTGTATACACAGATGTATAATATTTATTATCTATAAAATTCCTGTGCACATGAGCGGTTGTGACAGAACCCTCTTTAAAGTACAAAAATTACTTATGAATCCTTCCATTAACAATGATTGCATTTAATGTTTTTTTCCAAATAAATGTACTTTAAAATACAGTTTAAGCCATTTAAAGCAATAAAAATGAGTTTACATAGTTTTATAAATGTTTGTACCAATTTACACTTTTGTTTTGTTCACTTCTCACCTGTCAGCTAGCCAAATTGTCCCAACCAAAATTTTCCACCGACATTTTTTTTATACTACAGAAATTAAAAGTTGATAGAAAATAGTTTACACCTTTCATATTTTGTATATTGTCAAAATGGGGTCTGAGCGCAATGTCCTGGAGGGAAGTCAATTTTCTGCTCTTTTTTTGTACACCATGATGCCAGGAACAGTAGTTTGAAGTTTCAAGTAGTAAATATGATTCTTATGTTTTAGCATCTTACCTTCCAAACTATAAAGGGCACATTTACAACTTCAACAAAAAAACAATTTACGAAGAAGTAATACAGAGTTTACAAAATTAAAAACTTTTTAACCCTTCGACTGCGTCTTGACACAATACCATCTCAAGGTGTTTAATAATTAAATATTTTTTGTTGGTCAATGGATTTGAACGAAACTGGGAGATTACGTTGTTCATATAAGAGGATATAGTGATCGGGAACATTCATATCAAAAAAGCTTGTGATTGCTTGATAATAATTTTCCCAACCGACCGCAAATAGTAAAATCTATAGTTTTCAAGATAGTGCGGCGTTTTCAAGTTTTAAAATTAATTTTGTTTGTGAATTGTCTGAAGACGATTTTGATTGTCGTGTTAAGTGCTGCCACATCATGATGGAGAAACTGTTTGCAGATCCAAACTTTATTAACCCTGTGGTGTTTGAAGATGAAGAACATTTATACTAAATAAGCATGTAAATACGAATAACATGATATTGTTCTGATGAGAATTCCTAATGGATAATTGAGCCCAATGGAATATTTTGGAATACCTAACAAAAGTTTATGTCTGGGCAGGGATTGTTGATACTAACGTAATTGAACCTTTTATAATAGATAGAAACTTAATGGGAAATGCCTATTATAACTTATTAGTTGACATGATAATACTGAAAATTCAAAATATTGATGGGATAGCTTTCAATGTTGTGGTTTCAACAAGATGGCGCTACTACATCATTACATACTACAAGTTTGGCAACTCTTAGCCAATATATTTCCACAAAGATGGATCGGTAGCAGGGGTTGATTGAATGGCCTTTCAGGTCACCAGATGTGCCGCGCCATGATTATTTCTTTTAGGGTTTTTTAAGGCACCAGAATGAACCTAGTTACATAAATTATTTGAAAAATCGGATACTTAGAAATGCGACACTTCCTGAAATGATAGAGAACATGATGAGAGGCTAATATGCATGACTAACACATTGCCAAACTGTAGAAAGAAAGCATTTTGAATGACATGTATTATGAAACTGTAGGATAAGGGGTTTTTAACATAAAATGTTGGTTCATCCTGTATATGGAAAGTTATTTTGGTAACTTTTGTTAATTTAGGTTCCAAATGTTCAATCAATATGTCAGTTAGGTCAATGAAATTCATTAAACTTATATTTTATAATAAAAGATAATGTTTAATTGTGTGTAACAATGGTATTTTTAAAGATAGGCTCAAAAACAAACAAAAAACCTTTGTTTTGTAACATTCTGGGCTAGGGCTATAATAATAAGATTAAAAGAACAACATTACATTAAAAAATATCAAGAAAAAACATGTTTATACATTTTTGGAACAACCAGTAATTTTTAAAAAAATTAACCACACTGTAGGAATAAAAATTTAACTGACAAAACTCTTAGTTCGTTACTTGTTAGTCTTAAAATGAAAATGAATCATGGATGACATGTTTGAAATATATATATATTTAAATAAGGGCCTAAACTTACTTCGCTTGTGTTATGAAAACATCCATAATATAAATTGTATTTGAATAAAATTGAGCTCCTAATGGCATCGGTCAAAGTTGGTTTTTACCAATTATTCCTTACTCCATAATATTTTTTAACTTACAGTTTTGCACATTTGCATCATTAATCTTCACATTTCACTGAAATCTGAACGAAATCGTTATAAACTATTTTGAGACATAATGTATTTTATAACAATCCCTTGACCGATTTTTTTTGTTTATTTTTATCTTTAAGTCATGAACCAATATTTTTGGAGAGGTGATGACCAGTACATTTTGTTTGGATCCTTAGAGGTTACATACGAGCAAAATTTTATCAAATTCAGTAGAGTGGTTTTTGAGAAAATCTTCTTTTTTTTGTTTTATGTTGCAGTTATCTCCAAATTTTGAGTTAAATATGATGAGATAAAGTTAAAATATGGCCATATATCAAATTTTATTAAAATCAATTCAAGAGTTTGGGCTGTAAAGATAACTTTGAACAAACAAAATTCATACGATAGACAACAGACAAACAAGCATCATTCCACTATTTGGATGGCAGGGATGTCAAAATGGATATACCTGCAAGAACTCACCATCAATACTTGACCTTTGACATCATATAACTTTCTCTATACTATGTATATGTTATGAAGTAAAAACCTTATATTAAGAATTATTGTAACCATTAATTGGCTGTTTTGTTGATAACTTGTACAGATTTGTTTACTAAGTAATAGTTTGTCCTTAGATTGATGGCGAACAGCAGAATAAGATACTTGGTTATATTGAATCTGGTAAGAAAGAAGGTGCCAAGCTCGTAGCTGGAGGGGCCAAAGTAGATGGTAAAGGCTTTTTTATTCAACCTACAGTCTTTGCAGATGTTACAGACAACATGAAGATTGCTACAGAAGAGGTAAAGTTTAATACTTAGCTAGTACAATTACAATATTATTTTATTGTTATTTCAATTGTGTAATTTCATGCTATTCGTTTTGATGTAATGAGCTTGTGATATAATTAATAATATAATATAACTATTATTATGTGTTGTTTGTTTTTGTTTTTAGATTAAACATTTTTTAGATTTGGTCAAATTATGTTACAACACATTTGATTTTTGTGTGTTCTTTTAAAAAGTTGGGTTGTTTTATTTCTCTCTTTTGTGTGAAGAAAAAACCTTGTAAAAAAAATAAAAGTGGGCGACAAACATATCAAAATCGTGCCAATTTTATTGATAATTATAATTTAATGGTTTCCTTAAAGAAAATGAATTAAGTATTACATAATTTTTTTTAATGTTTTTAGATATTTGGGCCTGTTCAACAAATTATCAAATTCAAAAATATTGAAGATGTTATTGAAAGAGCTAATAATTCACAATACGGTTTAGCTGCTGCTGTTTATACTCAAGATATAGATAAGGCCAATACTATTGTTCAAACAGTCAAAGCTGGCACAGTGTGGTAAGTATTTATTTGAGAGTTTCTTTTATTAGTCTTCACTAAATATTTATACAATTCTGGAATGTAAATTAGTTTTGAAGTTTTGTAAGTTATATTTCAAAAATTACAGATGCCATATTTAAGGGTGGAGTACATCCATGTTCATCAGGTATTTAATGGCGTATTGTTGATGTAGTTTATTCACACATTCACCATCATGTGTGTATATTTAAAAAAAAGTTAATACAGTACTACCTCGTTTATCCGAACCTCGTTCAACCGGATGTCCGGATTATCCAGGTCGAACCGGAACGAAAAATAAAAAATTGAATGTTGAAAAAACCGTGATTTCTTGATCACTCATGGAAAAAATTTCTCAAAGAAAAAAAACTGACAGAAAAAGCGATTTCTTGAGAATGCGCCATCTCATCTTGCAGAAGAAGATCTCATCAGTGGGGAGATTATAGTTCAATTTCTCCCCCCAAATGTGACTCCAATTTTGCAACCTATGGATCAGGGTGTGTTGGAAAGTATCAAGCATGTTTATCATAGGGAACTTTTAAGCAAATTAATTGAAGAAGAAGGCGAACAAAGCGTGATTAATTTGTTAAAATCTGTAAATTTCAAAGACGTGATTTACATGATTGCTGACGCTTGGGATCATGTTCCAAAAAGTGCTCTACAAAAGTCTTGGAAAAAATTGTGGCAATAAAACATATGCAATATAATTGAAGAAATGAACCCTACCACTCCACAAATAAGTGAGTCAAATGAAACCACTGTCACTACGGAGCAATTGTTAGGCATGTTTGCAAGAATTGACGGTTGTTCCGATGTTGATATCAACGACGTCAATGATTGGTTGACAGACAACAACGAAGAAGGTTATGGAGTCATGACAGATGAAGAGATAATTGTAGCGTGTACATCTACGCAGGTAGCAGACGACAGCTAGAGCAAGGAAGAGGGAGACAGCGCACGGCCGGAGATGACGCACACGGACACGACGACACAGCTGGACAACATCATGGCATACTTGGAGCAACAGCAGGATATAACGCCAGCTGAACTAATGATGGTGAAACGTTTATGTGATCGTGCCTCTTTAAAACGTCACACCAAATTAAAACAGAGGAAGATATATGACTTTTTTGTAAATAACAACTAAACCCTGTGTAAATTAAAAACATGTGTAAATATTTCAGGTGTGTAAATAAAATATTTTTCGTAATTTACACAATATTGTGTAAATTGAATGACTGTAAATATTGTGTTTTTTCATGACCAAAAGGAAATTATAAATGGTAAATTATCATTTTATATTTTGTTTTATTTATCTTTCTATAATTCCGGATTTTTGATTAACCGGAGCACTTCCGGTCCCAATTAGTCCGGATAAACGAGGTTGTACTGTATATCAAAATGATGGCAAATGTTTTATAAACTTGTTGAGTAAAGCGATTTATGTGTTTAGGTATTAAATACATTAATCAAATATAAACTAATTATCATACCTTATTTTAAGTCGATAGTACTTCTTTATATTATAGTAATGGCTACATGTTTTGCTGCCACTTAATTTCAATGAACTGCTATTTTGTACTGAGTTGAGATAGAAAGCTCTGGTTTCCACTGTTCTTCTTTAATCAAGGACTTTAAAATGAGGTGTCACTTAATGGGTCTTTACATTTAAAAATTTTGAGCTGCCCCCCAAAAATCCCATTTTGGGGAAATGGGCAAAGTTTTAATAGTGACTAAAACGTTCACTTTTATTTCCTAGAAAGGTGTCCTGACTTTCATTTTTCTATCTTTATCCATTTACAATTTAACAGGGTGTATCCATACTTTTGACTCACAGTGTATATAAACTCAATTGCGATGACTGTGAAAAACAGTATATTGGTCAGACTGCTAGATATATGGTCAGACCCAATAGTAAAAATACAAGCTCAATCCACTCATCATATGCCGAACATCTAATTGATAACCATCATAAATACACTGCCATACAGAACATGACCATATTGCACAGATTAAGAAAGGGACATAAAATGACTGTTATGGAGAAAATTTATAAAACACCAGAAGATTAATCCATCCAACATTTTAAATGACAAACTGGATTTCACCTCCAACTACATGTATGATTTGATATTTGAACATCAGAATAGGGCAAACATATCTGATAAGGAATGTTCAAAGTAGCAGTATCCCAATCTAACTCAGTTAGTGAACATGTGGCCAAAATACTGAGAACAAAAACAATTTTTAACTTTTAACGAGTGCAATTTCTGCACGATTATTTGTGTTAGACCGAGATTTTTATATGTGTATGTGAACAAAGTATTAATGTTATTAGCTGGCCTGATGATGCTGCCTATGGCAGCGAAACATGTAGCCACTACTATAATATAAAGAAGTACTATCGACTTGAAATAAGGTATGTTAATTAATTAAAGTAATTCTACGACAAAACAATGAATAATAATACAAATATAAACATTGAGTACACATTACTGTTAATAAAATTAAGGAGTTGTAATACATATTTACAAAAGAGTTCATTGGTAATAAGTGTTAAAACATGTTTATTCAAGTAATTCAATAAAAGTAGCAATTAGCAGGTGCATTGCATTCAGAATAAAGATTCGAGACAGGCTCTAATGAGTTGTTAGCTTATTGGTATGAAATCATTCCCAACAGTTGACAAAACCAAGCAAATCAAATAAAGAGAGTATATCCTATTGGGGATTGGTTGAATTTGCTTTAAAGGGACAATGCACTTCCATGTAACTTTTTCCCGCATATCTTGTCTGGTCAGTCTGAGGCGGTTTTCAGACTACATTTTATATGATATGATATTCTACAGTGTTTAAAGACAAATTGAAGGAGCCAAAATTTAAAAAAAAATAATGCCATAAGAATATCAAATGAAAAGTAATCTTGATAAACTATAATTTAATTTTTTTTTTATATATAAATTATAGGAGGGGGGAGCATAAAACTGGACAGAAATCGCCAAATAAACACTATTCTACTAGTCACTACTTTACATTACAATAATATGGTTTACAGTATTATGAAGTAATTTTTAAAATTATTATTACTTCTTTTTTTAATTTTGTATGATTCAGTTTGTCTTTTTATTATTTTCAAAAATGTAGTTCCTTTTTCAAAATTTACAAATTTTCATGTGTTCTATTTCGCTAAATCAATTTCTACACCATATCTTGCATGATAAGCCAAAAAATCCCCTTCCCAGTTTCTTCATGTTCAGACTGTAATTCTTCAGATTCACTTTCAAATTAATTCACACTAAAGCTAATACTAATATCAGGAATAGTCTCACAATCAAATACACTATATTCAAACAATAAATTATTTATTTGAATGTCATATATAACTTTGCTTCCCACGTGAAGTACACACCGGGTTTTGTTTACACTGGGTAGCAGTTAGCGGATGAAAAGAAAACAAGGGCTATAAATCATTCAACTATCTGGATATAGAGGTTGTAAATAACAGAGAACATATCAATTAATCCAAAAGTGCAAGTAGTTAACCGAAAATTCAATAGATGGTAGAGATATCCACTTTCAAAATCTAACTACAATTTAGTATGACTTCTATGGGAATTTATAAAACATTTGACTACAGTGTAATACGAATTTTGTGAGAAAGGGTTGAGTTAAAAATGGTATATATTTGCAAAACACCGTGGTACCCTTGAAATGGTGTTTGAGCAGATAGAAGGAAGAGTGAGAAAGGATTAAAGGTGTGGATTAAAACGAGAAAGGAAAGAAGGTACATTTGAAAACCATGATTAATTATCTTATTTCTTTGCAAGTGGTGTTTCAATCATGGTATACTGATATCATGATGTCTAGTATAGAGTGGTTGCCACACCAAAAGAGGACTCAGCAATTTTCTTCCTGAGGTTCTTTCTTTTCTTGGGTATTGAACTACATTCCGGAGAGTATATGTTCCAGTGTCTCCATCTTTAATTGGCACATTTTACACAAAGGCGACTCCGCTAGTTGAAATATTTGTAAATATGTGACGGATATGGGTTCTGAAGAATGTTCTTATATATGCTTATGTTGTGTTACCAAAGTTTGTTTAAGAATTTCAAGAGGGAGAGATCCTTAGAAGATTAATATTTGGAACCAGGTTGGCAACATGTTTGAAAGAAAAGAATTGAAATTTCAATTGACCTGCGATTTATTTAACTTTAAAAAAAAATTAAGTTAACCATTTACACCAAAAAGCTTGTAACACAGATTACTAAATTGACTTATTTAATTATTAAACAGAAATATATGAAAGTTAATAATTGAAAATATATATATATTTACATTATTATACGCCCCAAAAGAAAGTTTTACATTATTGTTTGAATTACCCCCCCCCCCCATACAATTAGTTACTGAGTGAATTTTAAAAGGCAAGAAACAATTCATCAAAATATTAAAAATTACAAAATTTAGTTTTAAAATAAAGTATTTTAAGGTTAACAACTTTTGACTTATGAATTACACATAATCTATGACAATTTATTAATTAAACCTCTAAAACTAAGTTGGCCAACTGAAAAGAAAAAATTAGTTTTAAACGTGTATTTTAAGAAAAGTAAATTTATTTATTCAGATTATATTTTAGAAAAAATATATATATTGTCGTCAATAATTTTTTAATTTTGAATATTAACCCCTTTGGGGTCGTGAAGCCGAAAAATGCATGCGATCCCATCCAATTTTACCTTTATGTTGTACATTTTTTTTTTTTTTTTTTTTTTTTTTTTTTTTTTTAAACATTTAAAATTATTGCACAGAGACAGTTCAAGTTTTTTTTGTTTTTTTTTACTAAGATACACTTTTAGACTAAATTGTTCATTATTTTGACTTTTCTATTTTTTTATTTATGACTTAGGAAGTCCTCAGTTATTGCATGAACTTGAAACTCTGCTAAACTTAATTTCTTGTTCCCTCTTGCTTAAACCAGCTTTTGCTGCACAGAAATAATACATGTGACAGTTAACAAAGCACAAGCAATTTTAGACAGGTTTATGAGCAACATATTTTTATGTAATGAAGTTATATTTTCAAAATAAAAGGCAATTTCTCTAAACGTAAAATGCTATATATATGTATTCACAAATAAATTACAAAATGACTTTCCAATAATAAAGATAGAAAGAAAGCTTTTGCTTTTGTCTGAATTTTAAACTGGCACAATTTACAAGCAATTTAAAATTAGTTGCAATTAAAATAAATGATTCATTAATTAATGCCTTGATTTTATAATTAGCTCAAAATTATAATTTGATTTTATATTGATTTTATAATGAAGGTTAATTACTTTGATTTTAAGATAATATGAATTTACGCTTTAAAAGAAATGACAGATAACTTAAAATTTAATTATGATTGAAAAGATTTCTAGATTTTACATTCCTGTAATAAAAATACATATTTCTTAATATGGTCAACTTAATCTACTCAAAGGAAAATCACTGAGTTACCTGGTTTGAACGAAAGAAACCCTTACGAAGTTCGAATATGAAGAAAGACATTTGGTAACCACTCCATGGAAATATGTACATATACGGAAGATTTTAGTATCGGTTCATTTCATTATTCTCGCACAAAATTTTGATTCATTTTAATAACTTTGGTAGTGATTATTTAACAGATAGAACAGATCATGTGCAGACGACTTCACATTTCAACGATACGAACTCGACTCTGCCCTTGAAGTGATCTGCCAAGGTCGAGAGCAAAGTTAAGTCAGGTGAGGTCGTCTTCAGAGCCTGTCAACCAGATCGCAGCACATGATAGACGGGTAACATTTAGGCATTTTTGGAAATCTTAAAATTAAACTGCAATGTGGATAATTTAGACGTTACAGTTGGTCGGAGTCTTTTGAATTTCTTTAAAGGCATTCCCTTGTCACCTTCAATCCAATGACTGATCCACATTTCCTGAAAACTCCCATGTCCTCTGGAACATGCTACATCCACTGGAATGGTATTGGCTCAGAGTTCAGCTGCCTCTAGCTTACTGTCCATATTTCATTTCCAAGGTATTCAGGTACCTATTGAAACATAATATTTTCCCTGTAGATTTTGCAAACTTCTAATTATAGTCACAGTAGGTCTCACTTGATAATAATAGCCACCTGGTTTTATTTCCTAATATTTTGCAACACTGCTTTGCTGTCCATCAGTACACAATAACCTGGCCCATTCAGTGTCAGGTAGTAAGTCAATGCTATGCCAATGGCCAACAACTCCGCATCCAAATAACTCTAAGCAAGAAGATACAGGAAACTCCTCTCCAGTTTGAGGTGCATAGTATCCAGCACCAGAACTATCCTTCTTCAAACACATTTATCCTATCAGTATAGATAAAACCATCCCATTGTATTTATCACCAATAAGCTACAAGGCCGCACTCAATCTGTCTTCTTCAAATCGAGCAAGGTCAAAGCACAGTCAGTCTGAATTTGGAAGAGTGTTAAAGGAGGGTATGAGTTTCATTTAAGCCATTCTGTATATACACCATTAATATGAGGTGTTTCAATCCTTTTTTATACTGAATACTTGTAAGCATGGGACATCTCCAACCAATAATAATCTAGTCGGTTATTGAAATAATTATTAATCGATACAAAAGGTTAAATTAGGAAATAAAGAGACAATTGTTAAAAAACATTGAGTTGAGAATTTTGAAATATGGTAAAACGAATAAGGTGATTTGTAATTATGAATAAAAAGTATATTTAAATAAATGTGTTGTAGCGGGAAAGACGACGTTTGTGTGGAACAAAGAGCTAACATCACATGATGTGCCATAAAAGGACATGATCCTGATCTTGTGATTTGATTGGTTCAAAACGTAAAATTCAAACAATCTTAGAGAGTGCGAGTTCCATAGACGCGAACTGGAAGCAACTCTGCCTGGAACGAAATTTTAGTCACTCTTCAAGAAGATGGCAATGTAATCAGAGGTATAAGACAGCTGTCTTCAAAGCGAGGCTTTATTTTTGAATGTTAAAAGAAGAAGTGAGTGTGAGTTGATTTGAATAAAGAAAGGTATTCAGTAAACCTATGAAACTAACAGGTATTAACAGGGTGAAAATAATAAGTTATGCAATTACTAACATAACCAAACTTCATAAAAAAGTAGGACAATGAAAGATTAATAGATTTTAAGGTGAACAAACATTCTTAAGACTTTTGTTTTGGGTGTAAGTTGTTTAAAATTAATAATATAGATTTCATTTTGTTTAATTAAATTTTATGTATTTAAAAAATTTAACATGAGTTTCTAAAAATTATTGAAGAGCACTTATTCAACTAATCGCTTTGAATATTTTGAGAGTGGGAAGTACAGAAATGAAGGCAAGAACCTAGTAAGTAAAATTAATAATAATGAATTAGTAACTTTGTAAAATACACAGTACCGTTACAAAATGGCACCCAACATGTGTAAGATACATTCAGAACCGTTACAAAATTATACCCAACATATGTAAGGTACACTCATACCGTTACATACTTAAAACCTATCACATAACAGCTCAAAACAGGAGTTGGAGAGTAATCGAGACATGTTTTATCCAATTCATGTAAGGCTTTTCCTTTCTTTTTTTAATAATACAATAACCATTAGGCTATGATCTAACTAGTTTGTCAAACAAAATTTAGTTGCTAATTTTATTAATTTCAGGGTAAACTGCTATAATGTGATTGAAGCACAAGCCCCATTTGGAGGATTTAAAATGTCTGGAAATGGCCGAGAACTTAGTGAATATGGACTCCAGGCTTATTCAGAGGTGAAGACTGTTATTACCAAAGTTCCATTTAAGACAAGTTGAACACGTCCAGTTTCAGACATCAATTATTTTATTTTTTGTAACAGGCATGTAAGGAGTATAGTTGGTCCTTGATATTTTCTTTAATATCATGAAACCAATTCATTTGTTATTTTAACTGGCATGTAAGCACAGTGTATTTCATATATCATAAACGCTAAAGTGCCTTGTCATGTTTTAAAACAAAATATTACATTATTTTTATGTTACTTATGTAAAAATTATTGAAATTTATTATGGTTAAGAAGACAAATGTATGTGATTTGATAATTTGAAAAGTTGAATAAAGCTTTTGAACTTGTTTAAATAAAAATTTTGTTTATTTGCAATGATTTATTACATTTTCATTATATCAGTATAACAGCTTTCCCGCAAAGTCGTTACATTTGAAGTCTTGTTTCAAAATAATGGCTATCTATAGAAATAGGTAAGCTACTCATCTCGGTATATCAAATTTTGTCCCTCCTAAAAAAAAGTTCAATAGCTCTAGGCCCAAGACCAAAATCGTTTGGGTGTAAATAAATTAAGTCATAACTAGATAATATTATTCTACTTTATATGTTTATGTACTTTATATATGTGTGTGTGTATATATATATATATATATATATATAAGCATATAATATGGTAGAAATACACAAACATTGATATATTCACTTATTTAAAAAATTTCAAACTTAACTAAATTTCATCTCAAGTTAAAACAAACTGAATTTCAAAAGCAAGCCACAATTCATTGTTCTAATCTTTAAAATGACATTATATATATAATTTTCTGAACATTATTATTCAAGTAATCTCCTCTTATCTTTAACCTTAAATTATACCCCTTTTCCTAACTGCCAACATCTATTTCGGCAATTTCCATAAATTTTTAGGTAAAGAATCAAGCTTCCATATTATATGTACAACATGCCAGAAATTCAGTTTTGTTAAGTGGGTAAACCTTTCGATAGCAGTCATTATTTTTTAATAGCTCATTTTTATTGCTCAGAGTGGCGATTGACTAGGAAAAGTCAGGGATATCAGCGAAATGTATTACAAGAAAACAAATTTGGTCAGTTGAGTCTTTAAAGTTTATAAACAACGAAATAACAAGAAAAAATGTCAAACTGAAACTCGAGAGTTGAAAGGAAGAGAGGAAATGAGATAAGGAGTGGGCAAGTTGCAAGTGTTATCTAACAAACCTGAGAGCTTGGGTTTTGCTGTGTGTGTTCCCCGAGACGAGTTCAACTTTTAAAAACCGACCCAAACAGTCATGTTTTGTCTCTTGTTTGTTCCAAACTTCCAGTGGTCCTTGAAAAACATCTGTTGCTGGAAAAAAACTATTTCAACTTGGTATTTGAGAGTAATAAATAGTTTGTGTCTACTGTCAATAATGGAAAAGTAATAAAATATCAACACATTTTCATTTCTCATAAAAGATCGAAGTGGCCAGATGTTGATAACATAATATGAAGGTCGAATATGAGAAATCCACATGAAGGTCCAAGTTTAGAAGTGGAAGTGAGAGTTTCTATTAAAACTTAAGTCCTATTAAACACTCAAATAAGAAAATTTCATTTTTAGAAGTTGATATTTATTTTAATTTGTGTTTAATTTATTTGTATTCACAGCTTATAAAAATGTTTAAACGGGATGCTAATCGGTTAACTTATGCCGAATTCACAAACTGTAGAAAGATGTTATCTATGGTAAAAACTTTTGGTAGTACAACAATTTATAAAGAAATAGTAGATTAAATAAATCTTATTGCTCTAACTATAAACAAGTAAAGGTTTCCGGGAGTTACCTAATTCACTGTTCATGTAATTTTACGAACATCAATTGCACATTTAATTTAGCTATTAAAATTTGCTACAATAAAGCTCAGATACAATTATTATTATTAATATACATTTGAATTTAATGTATTGTGAAAAAAAAGAAAGAATGGACTGGCAAGGCCTAATAAGTCTCAACCATATACCAAGGCTTAGGTTATCCTATGTTGATTTGAATAAGAAATTAAAATTAACAGGTAAAAAAAGCTAACAAACACTGTTTTACAGCATTAGTTCGAGTATTTTTAGAGTACAATAAGCAATTTACAGAAATCAAAATAATATACAAAATTATTTATTAAAAATAAAGACAAAAGTATAATAATACTTATTGAATACAGTATTGTATTTTGTCTTCGTTTCAATCTACAGTCTCAGTCTGTAGCTGTAAGTCTACGTAGTAAGTGCGTAGAATCTCACTCACATCATTTTGATACTAGAACTCTAAACTGGTTAATTGATATGTGCTAATTTGACAAAATATACGAAAATTACAATTATATGAGAATATATTATGGATTCAATTCATTTAAAAAAGGAATGATGACTTTCTCCTACAGCCGTCTGCCCAAGATTAGATGCGTGTAGGTAGATTTGACTTGGAAGGAAATTAAATATTTTGTCTTTGTGATAAGTAAATAAAAGTATTTCTGTCTTTATTAGCTTTTATATTTTCTAATTTTATCGTATATTACAACTTTTGAAAGCCGTCATAGTTTTACCTAATCGGATTACAGTTATTACATTACAGTAGCCTACGCTATTCTTAAAATGTATTTTGAAAACATTAAATTATATTTTGCCGAATTTAAATGAATTTTAATTTATTATCATATACAAATAAATAAATTTGAGTATATCATGTTTATCAGTGACTATAAATTAACGTTGTTCAGCTAATCACTTAATAGTCCAAGCCCATAGTTTTAAAATCCTTTCATATAGTTTATAAATCCTGGTCAAATTGAGCTATTTTAATCCTGTTTAGACACTGATTTACGTTTAAATAAAAGCGAATTTATATTTCAGTGTTAACAATTATGTAGTTTTTACCCATTCACATAATACCAATAATAATAATCGGTCCTGCATTAACTTGAAATATTTAATGTAAACTTAGCACTAACATTTTAAATTTTATAAGCATTTATTGTACACTAATTTTGTGTAAACCTATTATTATTATATTTTTACACTAGCTAAATTACTTTACAGGTCTGATTTTCCCTTTTTATTTGAGTGTCATCAGATTCGATCAAGTTGGTATCCAATGGCAATGGGAGACTGGAGAAACAAAAATGTACACAATGTTTGGCCATGACGTTTTCCTAAGTTTATAATACACACCCCTTCCCTCCACTCAGTGTCTCTGTCTAGCCTTCTAGCTAGTAGTCATCCATCAACCATGACCCATTATTCTTAGAAGTGTTACAGAGTTGTCAATCAGTTGTTTTTGTAGCGTATTTGTAGTCAATTTTTGTCATAGTTTCTATATTTAATATTTAAATTGGTGATATGAGTAATAAACAAATATTTTTCCAATCAAATTGACTAGTGATCCCTTATTTTTATCGTGGTTAGAAAGAGTTCCAAATGATTGCAAAATGTAAACAGTGTTTAACCTTAGCTATATGAGTCGAAGTGCGGTTACTAGCCATATGAAACATAAAAAATCGACCAATGCTTCTGCACAATCATCATTGATAAAAATGTTTTTACATTCGCAACAGGGACCATCTACTCCCATTCCGATATCTGTAGTTGATGATAACCTTGGAAACAAAGAATCTCCAGTAGTTGTCTGTCGGGCCCGTATCTTCTAATCTAATTAGCAATCCGTCATCCTGTGGACTAAAAACATTTGTTATTAACAAAAATGTCACAAAAGCTGAAATTTTGTGGACAGTTCAGACTGTAATTACTCATATTTCACTTCGAACGGTAGAGCGGGACGTTAATTTGTTTAGTGCAATGTTCCCTGATAGCGAAATAGCTACGAAAATGAAACTTCGAGACAAGGTTACATTATTGCTCATGGTTTGGGTCCATATTTTAAAAATGAACTTTTAAAAGACATAAACCAATGTGAATATTTAGTTATTAGTATTGACAAATCATTAAATAAAATTCCACAAAAACAACAATGTTGGATGTCAATGTTCGGTATTGGCATGAATCCGGTGAAGTGAAAACCTGCTTGCTGCTTGACATCACTTTTTAGGCAGAGCTACTGTAGTACATATTTTAGCTGCCTTTGAAAAAGCAACTGAAAAAATTGATATTAAGAAAGTAGTTCAGATATCTATGGAAGGACCTAACGTGAACTTTAAGTTTTTACAGGACTTGAAAGAAGAGTTGAAAAATTAATATAACAATTTGCTCTTAAATTTGTGGAGCTGCGGATTACATACATACACTGTAAGTAAATTTATGTAGCCTATAGTCAAGTTTTAAATAAATAAATTTTATCCTATTTATCTGATATGAATAATTATTATTGGTACCACAAAAAGTTCATTGAAATATTTAATCATACACTTTTTATATTTTTAAAGAATTTGGTCTTTTGTTGTTTTTTTTAAATTGGCCTAGCCTAAAACTTATTTTGCTTTTATAAGTTTACCATAATTTTTTACCATTTGCTTTTATACTATACCATAATATTCAGTTTTATAATTATTTTGATAAATTGATTGATTATTGTGGCCATAGGTCTACTTAATTTATTATTATTAATTTTTGATTTTTTTTTTCAGTCATTTTATTAGGCTATGGATTATTAATTTTTTCATTATCGATTATATCATTTTTCTCAGAAAGGTGCATAGAATTTATCTGTGAAATGAAAAAAATATTAAATGTGATGGTTTTGGAGTGAGTATGTTAGAAATCAAAATATGTTCAATAAAACAAATGAAAACCTTACAGAAAAGTGTATATAAACATTTATTTATTTTATTTTATTTTTTTTACTATTGTTTTCAAGATATACAAAAGTTTTGTAATATAGTTGTGGATAAAGTTTGGTAAAAACAAAAATCAATTTATAAAATTTCTATATGAACAAAAAATTATTTGCTAAAAAGTTATTCCTAATTTGAAAAAAATCACCAATAATAGTAATATTATGTAAAACAACTTAAAAAATATCATTTTTCTCAGAAAGGTGTTTAGAATTTATCTGTGCAATGAAAAAAAATTTGAGATGTACAAAATTTGGAATTAGTATGTGAGAATCAAAAATTCTTACATAAACCGAAGCCAAAATGTCAAATAAAAGCCTATATTTACAAACAAAAACTTTTCTTTTTTTTATATATATAGAAAGGTATTTGTACTATATTTATGCATAAATGTTGGTAAAACAAAAATCAATTTATAAAATTTGCATATAAAAAAATTTTTGTATGTAAAAAGTCAAAAATTTACTAAAAAGTTATTTCTAATTTGAAAAACTCACCAAAAATAGTAATATGTAAAACACAACTTGTCAAATATCAATTTTCTTTGTAAAATATCACCTTTTTTGGATGCATACAATTTATTTTTGCAATTTAAAAAAATGTTAAATGTAAAAAATTTGGAGTCAGAAATCAAAATTTCTTACAAAAACCGAAGCCATAGTGCCAAATGAAAACCTATATTTACATACAACAAAATTGTGTATAGATATATAAAAGTATTTGTGCATAAATGTTGATAAAAACAAAAATCAATTTATAAAATTTTTATTAGAGTGGAAATTTGCTAAAACGATAGGCCTAATTTGACATAATTTAGACATTTTTACTAGGTAGACCTGAAATAAAATCACTGAAAAACATAAAATTCACTCAGAAAAATAAACTCTAGAAACAATAACACACATATTATAACTTGTATAAACAAATTATAATAAATGCATCACATTATAAAATAAGTTTACAATAGTAGAAATTACAACGGAAGAGTATTTACTACGCATAAATACTGGAAAAAATCATGGGCGAGACTAGAGAAATTCAAGTTCAGAATGCATTGCATTTCTAAAATGACGTAATGTATTGTACCAACTGAAAGATCTAAATTTCATCTTTCTAATAGTGTTCAGAACGGTTACCAAATATCAATGCAAGTTATCGATATTTCACATTTCGTAACACACCGAAAAGAAAATGAGTCTGGTTCGGTTTGTTTAATAATTCGTAGAATGTAATATATCTAAAAAAAACTATTACAATTAGGATACTTTGGAATACGTAGTTAGATAGAGAAAGAAAATAATGTAAAATATTGTCAATTTGTGGTATTTGGACAAGAATTACCATTTAAAAATTTATATGATGAATGAGTTCACATTTTCTTATGGAAAAACACTCCAACTTCGAATTCTTTAATTTTTACATTTTGCTGTATATAATTTTGGTTACATGATTATGAAATATTGAAACATTAAATACCTTTACAATGATATATTACCGATTTCGATACAATAATATTTACTAAGTTGAATTGAAAAAGAAAAAAAATTTGTGCGTGTAAAAACGTGTTAAAATTATTTATTTTGTTTAATTTTTAGAAAGATTTGTTAGAAACCACAGATCGAAAGATGAAGAATTGTTCTATAGGACAGTGTTACTGTAGAATTGCTAGACAGAAATATGGACTTGTGAAAATAAGACAAAGAATGACGTAAATTTGTGATTCACAACTGCACAGTTTATGTGTCACTCGTTTGCCCCAAAATATACAAACTTTACCGATTAATTAAATGTTATTTTATAATGTTTTATGGTATTTTGATTGCATGATTATGCATCTATGGATCATTAGCTTTAAAACGGTCTTAATATAATTATTGTGGTAAGATGATTTTTACTAGGGTAAATGTTGAATTGTAAAAAAAAGTGATTTCTACTGCTCGAAGTGTACAGACACGTCGTTCATCGGCTCAGTCCAACCTTTAAACCACTTAGAGGGTATGTAAGTTCATAACACTTATAACAATATTTTTGTTGTATTTTACACATTTTTTAAATTTATATTTTTATCAATTATACTTTTTCCCATATTGTATAAAATGTGATTATTAAGTTAGCTTGCAATGGGACTAAATGTATGGCTATGTTTTTGTTATGTTTCAGACATAATGCTTTTAAGAGTTGGTCGGAGTCAGCCGCACAGTCCGCCTGCCCTTCTGCCCTTTTAACATGGGAGGAACTCTTAAATTATGTAATATTGGCTATGCGTGAAAATTTAAAATTAAAATAAAATGGTACAACCAAATAAATAGTATTTACCAACACGTTAATGTAGAAAAATATTGTATTTACTTTGTACCGACTCGAAAAACAGTTAAAACACATTGTTATTTTCCCATAAGAAACACGTACTTTTAGGGTGACTTTGTCGACATTTTAAAAATAATGTACAAGCTAAATATATATAATTATTCTATAAAAGGTACACTCATACTATAGCAATTGTCTCTATTATTTACTTTAGTAATTTTAACCGTGTTTACTATTTATACTAGGCGTTTTAAAATATGTTAGCATTTGCAATGAAAAATACTGGGCGCAGTAGTTCGGCCGTTACCCTGCAGATAGGGTTGGCGTCGCTCGCCAATATTCTTTACCGTTTGCGCCCTCCAGTAGTAGATCCAATGCTTGGTGTGTCAACTTGATATAAACAATGCATTTAATTTATATAAACTACATTCGTGTCAAGATAGATAATCCAATTGATTTAAAATAATCCCGGCTCACACGCCTGCTGAAATTGTTGCAAAACTGATTTCACCCTCTTATGTCAATTGACAAGAATATAACAAAATAATCGTCTATATATTTTGAAAACTTACCATCATTATTCTGTAAAAGTCGGAAAAAGATGTGAACAAACTGTTCCCGATTTACAAAATCAAAAACCTTACTACCTAAAAAGGACGTTTACTACTTGTGAAGCATCAAATTAAAGACTTTAAAAACAAATGAATTTTTGTTGTTAAGGAAATAAAAATAGCCCAACGCATTCGTTCGCTACGCTCAAATATGTAATTTTATAATAACAGGCACTATTATTGTGTGTTGTTATTATTATGTGTTGTTATTATTATGATATGTTAATTATTTTAGTTAATAATAGAAAGTCAGTTTTTCTTAGTGCCATCAACTAAGTTATTTTCATAGCGCGATTTTTTATACTAATTGAAAATAAAGATAAGTTAAAAAATTTGTTAAGATTTCTACCTTTAACAAAATTTGTTAAAATTTGGTATATGGTTGGTTTTACCAATATACCAAGAATAATCTTATAAAATTTCAAAATGGCGGTTGTTTACAATTTTTGTACGGTTATTGGTTTAAGAGATATTCAAATTAAATTATCAAATGGCCACTGAGTTGACAATTTTTTAAATGAAATTTTGGTTTTTTGTATACTAGTAAAACTTAGCATACAAAATGTGTACACCAAAATCTTAATATTTTATAAAGTTATCAATAAACACAAAATATCTGACAGACAGATAATGCAACATTTTCAGATAATATATTAATGGAGACTTTTTTTCTTTATTTGGACGCCATAAATCAAGTTCTGAAGTTATGGCACATACTTTTGAGTTAGACCACAGTTATAGAGACAACACATTCAAAGTAATTATTTTATTTTATCAGTCATCAGACATATTTATGATTCGCGAACTTATGATAATAGATGCAGTATAAAAAAATTGCAATAGTATTTAAGTACAAACTAATCAAACGTTTGAAATGATTATGTTTTGTGTAGTTGGAATAATACATATTGCACCTCACATGCTGCTAATTTTCCTAAAATGTATTGTCAACTATTACACTAAACTATGAATATAATTTTTAAAATACAACTAAAGTTTTTGTAAATATAAAACACACATAAAACTATTATTGACTTCTAATAAATGACTAAATATATTAACATTTGGTAGTACAGTAATATTAAATCTAACTTCATTGTTATTTTCCTGTCAAATGTTTTCTTAACACATTAGAATATTGGCTTCGAAATTGTATATGCTTGTGTTTAGTTAAATAATTGTTGTAGATTCATTTTTGGGCGTTGTGTAATGTTTCTAACTTTTACATAAGTAATATATATATATATATATATATATATATTCCTGTATTACCTGTATATCTGTATTGATCTTCATATAATAACTTGTCACCTTTTTTGATCAAATATGATTTTTCTTTGAATAAATAATGTCATCAGTTCCATATTAAAAAGTTTGATCCTACATTATTTAAAGGTTTAGAATGAATATAAATAGCTATTAGCAGATTATAATTATATAACGTAATCAATTTAAATAGCAGTCCTTTATGGATAAAAATCTTGTGTGTTGAATTTCGTGTTTTCGAATTAATTGTGGTATATTCCGTAAATAGTTTGTTTGTGAATTATGTGTCCCATTTACTGTAATAACAAAACAGACTTGTATACATGTTCGTAATACTTATTTTACTTTTGTATCTTTGTATTACGAAAACCGATATTATTATATATTATGACATATACTTGTATATGTATGTGTATTGTATGATTTCACGTTGGCTGTTTCATGTTGAATATAATAGAATAATTATATGAAATTGTGTTCCATATTAAATGCTAACAGCTATATATCAAATTTGAAAACCCCTTTACTAAATAAATTTGTATTTCTTATGTTTAATTTAAACAGTTAATTGTTGGCAACAGTTTTTAAATATTTCTGATAGCTGTAAATAAATTAAACTCAAAGGTAACATTTTTTGTTAATTCAGGAAAAGGAAACTAAATTTCGGTTTGGATGGTTCATTAAAAAATGAATATTAAAACCTTATTTTCCGAATCGAATTAGTATTGTTGGAAGAGTTATGTTTACAAAAATATACCTTCATGTATGTTACACATGGATACGAGAACTAAATGAATAATTTGTAATCATAAGTGAAGGGTTGTGAATGTGTGACACATCATCAAGAACACTGGATATTCTATTGGTTGTATCGTTCTAAGTTCTGTTGTATATAAGGCTTTTGATAAGAGAAAAGTAGGAATGTTATTGTGTTCTATATAAGTTATTTAATTCATTTACATGAACAATTTTGGTGTGTCGGTTTTGAAATCCTGTATTTTGTTTCAAAAATTACTGTTGAATACACAAATTTACTTTACAAAATAAATATACTTTATGCGCAAATCAAATAAAGCGATATTTGTACTCCTTGACAATTTACTTAATTATTTACCCTACTTATATTTTTTGTCAATAGCCTAGATTGTATCCTCATTTGTATCCACAAATAGGGACAATTGAGTTTTGGAACACTCTGTATAGGTTTTAGTAGTCATTGCTACAACTCGCCGAGCGCTTGGTACTGTGAAGACCGCTTGGTACTGTGTCGGCATTGAACAATGGAGTGGATGGGGTGTGAAATCTGATGACAAATCCTTAGTGCGGGTGGTGGACCACTACATTGAAGGCAACGCCAAAAGACGATTTTCAAACTGACTCCTGCCGCCTCTTAAGGTGGGAATGCTAGAGACTGGATGGCAGATTGTACCATTCCTAAGAGCAGTATACAATTTCTTCAAAGATTCACCTTCAAGGCGAGCAACGTACACCAATATAACAAATTCTACAGTCTTCCCTCTTAAATTTTGTGCGGTTAGATGGTTAGAACATTTGAGGCGCCTAGAATCAAACCCCGCCAAATCCATAAAAATTAAAAATTGAGTTATACATCCTATCTAATAGTTTTTAACATGGCGAATTCAATGAACACTTTATTTCGTAGCAAAACCCGCCACATCTAACTGTAAAATGATGTCGAAAAAGTGGTTTAGTATCAAAGTCCACCAAATCCTAACAGAATTATGGTATGCTTGGTTTCAAAATCCGCCACATCCCAGACAGCCAATGGGAGCGCGCGGATCAGTCATGTGACTTCACAGCATGCTCAGTGAGTTGTTTACTTTTCTGGCACAGTCGACAGTCTCTTCTCTGTTTGGCAGGATTAAAGTGTGTTTTGAAGATTCATTTTTAGTGTTAATTTTGAAAAAAAACTTATCAAACCTTTACTGTGATACAGAGTTTTTTCAATGGAAGAAGCTGTAGGGACTAATATGGACAGAATAAGAACACCATTCTTATTGCTATGTTTGCCAAATGGCTTTTCTCGGATGCTCCAAAAGAAATCAAATCTGTGTGAAATAACATTCCCAATGGTAGGGCACTCTTTCCTCCCACCCGATAGGGTTTTTGGGTTAATAGAAAAAGATTTTAAAAAGAAAGACACAATTCTGAGACCAGAACAGTATGAGGACATCCTTGCAAAACATAGTACAGTTCATAAGGTAGGGGTAACAGTACCAGTTAAAGATTGGAAAACAGAATCAGAAAAGATTCAAAAGAAACCAGGCAACTGGCACTTTAAGTTCAACCCCTCAAAACGAATAATTTTGAAGCTAAATCAAAAGAAATCCAGTGTCTTGGTCAAGGGTGAAGTGGCTTACAGGACTGACGCCAGTAATTTTAGAGCAATTACGAAGCCAAATCTTTCACATCAAAATATGAGGCCAAAAGACGTAAACAGGGGAGTAAATCTAAAACCTCTGAAAATAAAGGACGTTGCTAAACTGCTATCCAAGCACTTTGGAGAAGAATGGAGGAATCATGAATCCCTTCAATTTTATGTTCAACTAGAGATCAACATAGTCGAAGAGGAAGAAGATGATAATCTTGTCCTGTAGTGAAAATATTTAGCAAAAAGACATTTTTAACTAAGATTTTAACACAAAGACAAAGTTATTGTAATTTTTTATTAATAATACTTTTGTAACTTTGAGAATTTTTGTTTGATATCCTTTAATGTCGTAATGTTAAGTTTTTCATTTTTTTATTGTTAAATTATTCTCAATTAATTATAAAACCCCTTTGAAGCAAAAGCATTGATTTAAAATATAAGTTTCAAAACCCGCCAAATCCTCAGATCAGTATCAAAACCCGCCACATCCGAATTTCCAACTATCATTTTTCGCTGTATTTAAATATGTTACTGTTGGATTGTTTTGATACTTTGTCACTATGACACAATAAAATTAACAAAATTTTGTTGGAAAAAAGTATATTTTGTATCTTGAGGGTTCGTTTATGACAGTTTTTGTCAATTTGTCGAAAAAGTTAGTAAATGGATTTGGCGGATTTTGATTCTAGGCACCTCATTTAATGGTTGCTCAGCGGGTTCTTGATACTTTGTGAGTGAAGTAAACAAAAAAAAAATGTCAATTTCCTATGAAATAGTTGTGAAAACGATAAAAGACCCCTTTCTGGCAGTTAAACTACAATTTTTTATAAGTTTTGCAACTGATATAGAGCCTTTTTTGAGAGAATTTCAAAGTGATCTGTCCATGGCCCCCTTTTTATTTGATCCCCTCACATACATTGTGAAAAGCCAAATGGACAGAGTGATAAAACCATCAGTTTTGGAAGCAAATTCTGCAATAAAAAATGTTAGTTTAAGTAGTGAAAATTTATTAAGTGATCAAAATATCAATTTGTGTATTGCTACTAAAAATGCATTGAAAAAATTATTTCCTGAATGGTCTCAAAACTTGAAATTTTACAGTTGTTATAGTAAAATTTATTTCAAAAATATAGGAAAAATCTCCTTTAAAAGAACCATTAATTAGAGCAGTATCAAGTTTAGATCCTAAAATTGCTAGTAATCTTTCAATCTAAAAAGAATAAAGTCTTTTAACAATTTTGTTAGACTTAGGATAGATTTCTTCCAGTATTGTAGACAATGCCCTGCAGGACTATGAAGAAATATGCAGAGTAGATAATAATGTTTTGAAAAAACTATTGTAGGAAAGAAAGTGTTAAGAGTTGATCAATTTTGGAGTCAACTCTTAAACAAAAATAAACTGTATAATCAATTAAATGTTGTGAAAATTGTTACAATACTATCACATGGAAATGCAAATGTTGAATGGGGGTTTTCAGTCAATAAAGAGTGTATTGTGGAGAAGGAGCTCCTGATAGGCCGACGGTATGTGTATGACTTTATAATATCAATTGGGGGAATTGAAAAACTTATAATTTCTAAGGTGATGATTCATCCTAAAAGAAAAATATACTATATACAAAGAGGCACAACAGAAGAAAAAAATAAATAACCAAGCAGCATTAAGTAGTGAAAGAGCAGCAGAAAGAGAAAAAAAAAAAAAGAGTTGGAACCAAAGAGGATCAAGATTTTAAAGGAAGCTCAACAGCAAGCAAATTTGCCGTTGGAAAAAATTGAGCACCCAAGTAATTCAATGGAAAAAAAAGTGTAAATATTGTACAGTTTAAATGTTTTGTCAAAGGTTCATTTTTTATATATAGTTACTGTATTATATCAACAATACATTAACTTATTTTTATTTGTATAGTGCAGTGCAGTGCTATTAAAAAAATGCTAATAATATTGAAAATACTTCTGAGTACTTAATACCCCTGGAAGTGAAAGGACCTCTTTTTTAATACTACTGTAAATATATTTGGTTAGTAAAATTACAGTATACATTTTGTTTGTTTATATGTAAAAATTTTAAACCATTTAAATTAAGATTATAATTAAAGATTTGTTATGAATTTCAAGCTAATTATTTTGTAATGTGGTTTTATTTATACATTTAACATTTAAATTATTTTAGTCTCAATTTTATTTTATGGTAAGAGAAGCAGCAACATAATTTTTAAGGTCTGCAACTTTCTGTTTTAGCTTTGACCAATTAAAATTTTTTTTAATGTATTCTATTATTAGTTTTTTAATTACTTTAGTTTTATAAAAGTTTTTTGTTTTATTAATTTTGTTTTCATAAACTATAAATAAAATAAAGGTCTACTGCTTTGGTATGTCTATTTTATAATAATAATTATTATTATTTTTTTAATTCTCTGCCAGTAGCGGCCGGTGGTTAAGGGCAATGGGAGGGCTCTGTTTTATTTTATAAACGTAAGGGAAGGTATGTTATCAAAATATACACTACGGTTCAGAAAGCAGGCGTAACACAAGTGTTATTCATTCCATATTAAAAACATGTGGGGTCTACATAGCGATTATAAAGCAAAGTTTGTATAGTCTATAGCTAATAAAATAAAAATAGGGCCTACCTTCAATTTAACTGCTTGTAAGTAAAGTCCACCCTCCTCTCCTTCTGACTAGCGAAGTGGTTAATCACACGTTCATTAAAATTTGGAGTTGATAACAATGACTTTTCAATGGAACACATAGCGAGGGCGCTAAGTCTCTCTCCTTTCATCGTGCTTCTGGTGAACGTTTTTACTCGTTTTAGAGTAGAGAAACATCTTTCACTTTCCGAAGTTGTCATTGGGATAGTGCATATAATTTGTAAAAGTTTTACCGACTCGGGAAGCACATCTTTAAGATTATTATCATAGATAAAGTTAAGTAACCGTAAAGACCCTGTTGCCGTTGAAAAGTCATTCCTATTGTACATAACTGTTAATTCTTGTTTCAGTTCTGTTTTATTTAGATGGTATAAATCTACAGCAGTACATAATTCTACTTCCGGGAAATTATTTTTGAATTGATTAAACAAACTCGGCTGGAAAAGTTTTGCGGCGGACAAATGGTCTAAGAATGTGAATCGGCTATCTATACCGGACGTGATTACGTCACACACTTCCTTCGCAACAATGCGTCTTCCATCCTCAAATCGTGCACGTTTTTTACTTGGTTCGGGTTCGCTGGTATTGGGCTGATCTAGCTCAGGCGAGTTTCTTATACCTTGTACAACAGTCTTGAACTCATTCACATACTTAAAAGCCTTAATACAATCAATTGTTTTGTGTTGCAATTCATTGTACAAAATGTCACAATGGGGTAATATTTTATTAAAAAATTCTAACCAGAAAATAAAGGCTTCATCTTTTAGAATATGTCTTAGGCCAACAGCTTTATTTATTGTGGAATAGTCATTGGAATCGTCGTCTAATATGTGACTTAAACATTCCTCTAACTCTTCTCGATATTTAAATACTGTGCTGACAATTCTTGATTTAAAATTCCGAGTATTAGAGCTTTTAGGTATGCGTCTTTTAACAATTTCGTCAAGTACTGCTGTTCTTTTAGTTGATTGTGAGAAAAAAGTTGAAAATCCCTCGATATGACTGAAAAATATTTTAACTTGTTTATTTTGGGTTGCACTGCGTTCTATAATTAAATTTAATTGATGTGCGTAGCAATGTACGAAATTTGCATTTTTGTACAGAGTTTTGACTCGTGTTTGCACACCTGTGTGTTGGCCACTCATCACTGAAGAACCATCGTAGCTCTGTGCAATCACTTTATCAGGTGTTTTATCAAGTTTTAATTTGTTTAGCTCTTTGAAAATAGTTTCACAAACAGACGCTGCATCATGGCCTTCGGGTGTAATAAAACTAATGAATCGCTCATTTACTATGCCCTTTAACTCATACCTAACAACAAAAACAAGTTGAGACAAAGTAGCACAGTCTGTTGTTTCATCAGCTTCAATCGCAACATAATTGGTTTGAGTCAGTTCGTCACAAATAATCTCTAAACACACATAATAAATTGAGTCTAGTAACTCGTTCTGGATTGTTTTGGAAAGCCCTAAAAACACTTTATTTGTTTGGTCAATGTGTTGTTTTAAGGTTAGATCTAATTCTGCCATGAGATTAATAAGACCTCGAAAAATTCCAGGATTGTTTGAATTCTCACGTTCGTCATGTCCTCTTAAAGCTAATTCAAATGCCCCACAAAACTTAACAGCGTCTATTAGTTTACTTAAAATATATCGGTTTTTCGACACTTCTTCGTTTAGTTTTTGGACTTTTAATCTATATGCTGTATCCAATTGGCATCTGATGTCAACCTTTCCTAACACAGCATATTCTATACATGAATTTATGTGTTTTTTCACTTATTTTATGTTTTTTTACCTTATCATTTAAATGTTTAATGTCTGAAATGCCATCTACAGTCCATGCACGATCTGGAACTCCCATGACTAAGCAGGGGTAACAGAAAAATGAGTTTTTTAATTTACAACCACACAACCAATCCGCATAATTGTACAAATTTTGTGAAAATTTACGGGTGAAGCTATTCTTGTTCTTTGAACTATTTTGAGTTTTACTTATTACCATGTCAGGCCTAGGGGGTCCTAAATCTTTTAAGGCAATTCTATGTTCTATGTTTTTAATTCCTTGACTAATGATTATACTTACATCATTTGTCACAACGTTTACCGTTGACATATTACCGGCAACGGCATTGGCGTCCATTATTTAACAAAACAAAACTACTTGATTAAATAACACACTCACACTCACTCGTCTCGTACTAATTAATTCACTTATTCACAATCTCTAAAACATTCACTTAACATTCACAATCACAAAGGGTTAAACTTAAAAACATAAACAAACAAATTGTGTGAGTAGCGAGACACTATTTAGAACAGTTGCGCCAACTTATTTTGCCCATCGAAAACAAGGTTTTTAGTAATGCGGAACATCTAATTTATGGTGGCTGCACTGACTGATGTCTGTGTGCGCAGCTTCGGACTCTGCCCTAGAAGCCCATTACACGCTGTGTAAATGACGTCACGGCACCCTCAGCTCTGTCTGCTGCTTTCCCCATATGACTACATGCAATGAAACTGGGACGCTCTGGCCAGCGTCCGAACTCCAGAATACATTCGTCAAATATTTTATATTGTAAAACTTCCGCTACAAATGATGGTGAAATCCATAGCGGCAATTCATAATTCATTTATCTCCAAAGAATTAAATACATATAGGTATTTACATTATTAAAATAATATTATCATTGGGGGGGCGGCGTCCGAGAGTCCTTATGAGTAAGCCGCCACTGTTCTCTGCCGCTATAAAAATTTCAATAGTACTAAAAACAGTTTTTGTTTCTGAACTATTTGCAGAAAATGGTAAATGGTGGTGGTTACAATATTAAATATTTATCTTTTAAAATATTTCTGGATGTAATTAAATATTTGCAATATATTCGCCACTAACTAATCGATTGACTGAATAGTATTTTTTTTTCTTTGCTTTTGGTCAGGGAAAAATTTAATTAGTCAGGAAGTTTCATAATATCATATCACTAGCTACCCTGAGATGAAAGGTATTTTTTTTTTTAGGATTGGTCAGGGAAAAATTAAATTAGTCAGGGAATTTCATAAGGTCATATCACTAGCCACCCTTAATGCTGTATGTATTACTTGTGAATGATAATTCAAAACACTGTATTCGTATATTATTTTTTGTTTTAGTTTAGTTATGTTAACACACATTGTCAAACTTTGTCACACATTGTCACTACGCATTGTAGTGACACTTCGAAGTCCTAATAAAACCGCCAGGTTTCATCTTCTGGTTATATACTATTTTATAATAATACGCAACATTTTTATTAATTTTGTATATAATGGAATTAAATTTTGATATCTGTGAAAGCTCTTATGTCAAAGTAAGAATTAAACAAAAAATTATAAGATAAAATATTACTTGGGTTAAATTATATACATGTCAGTTTCATTTGTTTTCAACTGACGAAAATATGCTTACACAACAGTAAAAACTGCCTGGTATTTTAGAATATCTAAATAACATTTCTAGAGTTAACATAGATGTGATTTCCGAGATTGTGATTGAATCTGCAGAGCCATAAAAAAATTCCTATCTATTTGTAATTGGAAAAAGAGTGTTTTCAAAATTGGTTGTATATTCTAGATATGAATAAATATAAAATAGGATAAAATAAAGCAAAAGCTTAAAGTTTCAAATATTTAATAGTATAAATGAGCTACAATTGTTTCGCCTTGCGGCATCGACGGGCTACTGATAATTTACAGGTATAGACAACTATTCAAACATAAGTACAGGAAACTGAAATACAATAGAGAAATCGGGAAAAAGGTAGGGGGATGACCTGGCAGGTAGAAAAAGGTTAATGAACTATGGTATGGATGGGTTTTAGAAGAGGTGACGAATTTAATACAATTTGGTCATTTAAGTTGAGAAATAGTTTTAACTTCTTAGTTTGGCGTTTAAGTTTGGTCTTAAGGTTTAAGTTTGGTTTAAGTTTAAGTCTGGAGTTTAAGTTTGGCCTAAGTGAAATAGATCTATTTATTTCTAAACATTCTAAATTATTTAATCTATTGCTTTTATTTTCTATATGTAAGAGTTTAACATTCAATATCGGATCAAAACTATGACCCGAGTCCAAAAGGTGGTTAGCAAAGTTAGAGTTTCTATAGCCATGTTTCCAGCTATTTACATGTTCTTTAATTCTAACTTTTATAGATCTACCTGTTTGACCTATGTACTCAGAGTCACAATCTTGACAAGATATTTTATAAACTCCACTATTTTCTAACATTTCTTTTTATCTTTATTATTAACCAACATTTTCCTTAGATTTTTTGTACAATAAAAGGCAACTTTACGATTACATTTAGTAGAAATAAGGTTACTGATTTTATAACTAGTTCTGTTGATATAAGATAATTTACAATATCTAACTATTTCAATGTTCTCGTTATGGGAAGAGTGGACTAAATTTTCAGCTCTACGCTTTAACTTTTTTCTTAAAATATTATCTATTAAACTAACCTCATACTTATTATTAACATCAATTTGTTTAACGACATTCAGTTCATCATAAAAGTCATTAGGTGAAAGAGGTATACTAATAAGTCTATGTACCATGCTGTGAAAAGCAGCATGTTTATGGCTGATAGGATGGTTAGAATCAGCAGGTATAACTGTATCTGTATAAGTAGGTTTTCTGAAAATTTTAAATTTATGATAACTATCACTGATATTAATGTTAAGGTCCAAGAAATTAATGCTGTTATTGTTACCCACTTCCATAGTGAACTGAATGTTGTTAGTTACAGAATTTATGGTTTTAAGCTCTATATTTTATTGAGTGTTAAACTCTTACATATAGAAAATAAAAGCAATAGATTAAATAATTTAGAATGTTTAGAAATAAATAGATCTATTTCACTTAGGCCTATTCTCAACTTAAATGACCAAATTGTATTAAATTCGTCACCTCTTCTAAAACCCATCCCTACCATAGTTCATTAACCTTTTTCTACCTGCCAGGTCATCCCCCTACCTTTTTCCCGATTTCTCTATTGTATTTCAGTTTCCTATACTTATGTTTGAATAGTTGTCTATACCTGTAAATTATCAGTAGCCCGTCGATGCCGCAAGGCGAAACAATTGTAGCTCATTTATACTATTAAATATTTGAAACTTTAAGCTTTTGCTTTATTTTATCCTTGAATATGGAGTTTCAACAAGAAATATCTGCTATTACATTAAAGTTAAATATAAAATAAATATATCAATTTAATTGACTTGAATTAATCATTGATTATAATGAAACACAGTAATCAAAATGAGTAGTTTTTGCTCTAACAAATATATTTGGTAAGTGAAGGCATATAACAACAAAGTGAATCCAAATGATAATATCAATAGAGGGAAAAATCAATGCAATGATTTAGTGACAACATTTTTAAAGAGTTAATAGGCAACACAAGTATAATGGGGTCAAAGTATTTGTTTATTTATGAGGTTTATTTGTTTAAAAAAGTATTTTATTATAAATAGAAGTGGGTTTTACCCCTTAGACACTTCAGCCTATAAGACTTTTTGTATACTTCTTAAATTCCTAACTAGCTTATGTCTATTCCTTTGGTTAGGGTTAAGATTTTCCTAGCTAGGTTGCTTCAAAGATCAGTTATCTTCTACGTCCAAATTGCTTCACATTTTCAAAGTATATGTTCCGCAGTTTTTAGGTTCTGATTACCTAGTCAGCATTTCAATAATTTCCTTGGGGGCATGGTGTTCAGATACTTCTTGAAACCGCCATGGCCTGATACGAAGCTTAGTATTTTCCTCAGATTTCGTTTATTTTATAAAATGACGAATTTAGAGAGTTTCAGATCTGGTTGGACCAGTAATCCATATAGTTTTCCCATGGAATATTTTGTCCATCGTTCTTCAATTTCGAAGTTTAGCCATTGTTATATTTTGCTACGCTTTAGTTATTCCGCATACAGGTTCTGGGGCAATGAAGGGTCTCTTGGTCCCATTTTTTGCTAGTTTATCTGCCTTTTCATTTCATTCATATCCTCTGTGATCTGGTATCCAGCTAAGTTTTACCTAGCTTTGGGTCAAAAGCTTATGTAAGGTTCGGTGACAATCCCACACAAGTGATGAGTAGTGTTTGTGTGAGCTTTCAGACTTTCTGGCAGCCTGACTGTCCGACCTTATAATGATATACTCTTTACCTAGACACAGTTGTGCGTAATCCAGTATTGCCATGAATTCTGCTTGGAATACAGTTGCGTATTTTTCCAAAACAATAGTTATATTTTCCTTGGTTGTTTTTTCATATATTCCCGCACCTGTGCCAAAGTTAGTACAATATGTAAATAGGTACTTACCTTTTTAGCGGCCAGTAAAGTTTCCGGTAGAGTGGACAACAATGGTCATGTGACTTGCAGGTGGCCAGATTATTCCTGTCTAAACGTGTACTTGTCACCAGTGAAATAATATCGCATATGCTTGTGAAAACTAGTTGTAAAAATGATATCATTGGAAAAACAGCCAAAAAGGGAAATATAAAATGGAACATTTGTAATAATTCATAAAATTTTTACACTCATTCTTAGATGTTTGTTACATTCATTAGGATCCCCTAAAAGTGTCTCTGATATACCAAGAGTATGTTTACTGTACCAAGGGTTTTAAATTTAATGACTAATATAGTTCATCGAGACATTTTCCATCATTTGTATATATAAAAACTTTACATATACACAAATGATGACAAATATATAAATAAAATATACCAAGAGTACCTCTTCTATTAACACATTCCTTCACTCAGGTTCTACTTCTAATTAACCTCTCAATAAAGGAAATTTTAATAAAGAATAATGCCTGCTGCTGTACTTTTTTCGTTGTTTTTAAGCGTGTGCAAATGTTCTTTCAAATATTTATATTCCATTTACAACTTGAGTTATTATACAACTCTACCACTAAATTAAAACACTTTAAATTTACTAAGAATTATTAAAAGAATTACAAACAAAAGTAATCACAGAACTAACCAACAAAAATATTAGAACACACACTCACTTCTTTCAAAAACATACTAACATAAGGACAAAACAATCTACATGTAATTTCAATACAACAATCCACTTTTATCTCTCCAAAACAGAACAATAATACTATAAAAACACTGTGTAAAAAAAGACAGAACTTCTTCTTTCATGTTTACTAACAGCAACTTACAGGTGAGACTGAGACAAGTGATTGGGAAAAAATACTTGATTTCAGAATTTATTTCAAACTAATAAAATGCTCTGGGTTCAGGCAGAACATTAGTTATGATAAAAATAGCTTTTCTACATGTTCTGTGCATTTTATTTTCTTAAAATATTCCCAAATACAAATATTCCCTACTACCATGATAGCAATGTTCAGCAATTGCAAATATACCGAATAAAATCATGCAAGCGCTGCTCAGCAAACAACATTGGGTGATTAAAATGTCCTTTAGTTTTTCGCTTAAATACATAGCCACTTCACTAACAGCTTCGCCACTACCACATGACAATGAATTAATCACACAATGAACTTATCAACAGCAGTGATCTCAGTCGACTGGCAGTAAATAAAAGAGTGTCCTGTAAAGTGTAATGATAACATTGGTTACATCTAAACACTTACTGGGTGATAAGTTAACTAGTAACCATTACTATCCCTGTCTATGAATCTCTAAATTTAATAGGGCCTATGAAAATATATCTCTATAAAATATATGCAACTATTTTTTTAATATTTCAAGGGGGGGAACTCTTTGAACACCCCTCCTCGATATATGTCCCTAATTTAGTTCTAAGTGTGATTTCCTAAAATAAACTACTAATTCTATAACTTAATTAATTACTAACTCTTACTAGTCAAGTTATTGTTTTTGATCATGTTTCTGCAGTTTTCTGTGTGACTTTGATATAAAAGTAGTGTTACCCAGCCTGAAAAAAGGATCTATCTTGCTTCATAAAACAGGCATCCATCATCAAATAATGTCAGATGTCCATTATATACTTCCATTGCCACTCTCCAGAGCTGTTTATTTGTGAAGATAATTGTATTAGTTCCTCTATTTCCAATACATTCCTTCAGTGAGTTTGAAGATGTGCACCTCAAAAAGTATGTGTTAAAATGTCTCCACATCATCCCTACATACCTGACAGCTATTAAAACTATTCCAAATTGAAATGGTGAAGATACTGTAATGTAACAATATGCCTTGATCTGTCTATAACTGCAAAAATAGCTGTAGAGCGGGAAATATCTTGATAAATTGCAGGATAAAATGTTTCTGTCTGTATTTGATATAAATGTCTATCTTTAATGGTAGTTTTCCATAGCAATGTCTATTCCTTACAAACCTCAACAGCTGCTAAACTCTTACACTTTGACAAAGAATATTGTGAAGTAAAATTACTAGAATCACTATTACAAAAGTATTACTAGAGATTTGTAATATATTTGTGGATAAAAGTTGCTAAAAAGAAAAATCAATTTATAAAATTTTCATTAGACATGGTTAATTTTTACGTAAAAGTGAATATTTGCTCACTATTTTCAAAAATTCACCAAAAATATAATTATTATTCAAAACCCAAGTTTTTATTACCTATGTTCTCAGAAAGATAGATAGATTTTATGTGTGTAATGCAAAAAATTTTAGATGGAAACATTTTGGAGTTATTATGTACGAAATCAACAAAATTACCCTGTAACCGAGGCAAAATTCCACAGAAATAGGTATATAAACCAATAAAAAAAATTTTTATAGATAGGCCTATATAAATTTATAAACATTTTGCATACATTTTGGTAAAAACATAATCAATTTATAAAATTTTCATTAGACAAAATTATTTTTATATGTAAACATATGGAAATTTGCTAAAAAGGTAGACCAGATTATAACATAACCTATCTTAGACAGCCTCAGTATTTTTGATGTCTGACAATAACATTCACAAAACAATAATACAGATATACACAAATTATAATAAATAAATAAAACAAACCTTCAGAATAACAGAAATATAATCCCAAGTCACATACGCACTACACCTATCACATGTCATTTTATTACACAAACAACGGCAACTACTTTGGTAAAATAGATATATCTCGCGATCTATGACAGATAGAAAGATTTGGAAAGCACAGATCAAAAGAGAAAGATGTGATCTACATAACAGTGTTATGATTGACCTGTTTGACAGAAAAATAGATTTGTGAATATCTGAGAAAAATGGCGTCATTTCTACTTACAACCGTACAGTTCAAATCTTTGATTTTACGTATAAAAATATGCAAACTTTAGCAATTTTTGGAATATTATTTATGACTTTTGTGGTTTTTTTGCATGATTATGCATCTAAGGAACATTAGCTTCCCAACGGTATTTTATTTATTGCGATAGGACGATTCTAAGTGGGCGAAATGTTGAATTGCAAAATACATGTTTTATGATCGATATGGAGTGTTGACTAAACCATGTGTCAACACTCGACCCGAAATGGGGCGATTGAAGGGTTAAAATGCATACCTGTTTTCCATCCAGGATGAGGCAATTATACATTAATTGCAAGAAGCTCTGCATCCATACTTGAATGTGCATTAACTGGTAAAAAGTACCTTTCCCATATATATATAACCTGTTCCAGACCTTATGTTTTTCAACTCCACTGATTCATTTTTGAGAACTTCTTGTACTCTCTATGTATCTCGACGAAGAGTCAGAGATAGCATGCTCTTTGTTAGCCTTGTAAAAATACAAATCACCGATCTAATTCTATATACATCCATTCTTTCCCAGAGTGGTTTACATAAGTTAGTATTTATTGGTTCAGTAGCTTCAATCTGTTTAGTGAAAGCTTGTTTGATGTTTTCAACTGCAGTTAAATTTTTCAATGGATGATTAAATGGCAATTTCTGGATTCCTAGGTGATTTTGCTTTTTAATATATACATCTAATAGTTCCAATGTAAGATCTATTTCCATTGCTGCAATGGTAGTTCTAGTACATCTTATGAAAATTCTCAGTGTTATAAAATGCATGAGTATTATTTTTACAATATTTTTTCCTTAAGTGTCATTACACCAGAGCCCATATTTAAATACGAGTTTTTTTTTTAATCACACTATTGAAAAAACATCATTATTTTTAATTAAAACTTAAATAAAAAATAAGAAATTTACCAATTATGTGTTGCTAAATAAATAAATAGTAAATAATCAAATGATATATTTTGGACATAAACAATTTTTTTGAAATAATCACAAATGAAAGTAAAAATAATTTACCTAGTAAACTAATATGTATTTTAAAATAAAGTTTTCTTAGCTTTATTTCCGTCAAGTGACCTCTTTTTTCTAATCGTGACGCGTTTCGGGACTTTTATCCCATCTTCAGACACAAATATATTAATTTTAATCACTCGACTGAGGTCGTCAAACACTAAAATGATTCATAAAACACACATATCACATTAAAAGTCTGTTTTAATGTACACCTTCTTGCTACCGGACGTCAACTGACCATCTGTTATCTCGTGCACTCATATATTTGTGTCTGAAGATGGGATAAAAGTCCTGAAACTCGCCACGATTACAAAAAAGAGGTCACTTGACGGAAACAAAGGTAAGAAAACTTTATTTTAAAATAATAGTGACCTGGATACTGAAAATGAATTCATTAATATGTATTGTTGTATTTCATATTTAGCCTCCAAAAAAAAACTAAGTTTTAATATGGAAAAAATAAACATGTATAATGAATCCAATTGTTGTTTACATTAATATTATCTAGATGACCATTACAAAATTGATTTTAAAAGAATACAGCACATTATGTACAGCAGAACTGGGTTCCCAACACTGAATATTTAAGTATATTTTTCCAAATTTGTTAGTACAGGAATACCATCTACTACATTTACTGTTTTTTCTGTTTGGTATTCTAAAACTAAAGATCCACCATTAAAAATAGAGTTTTCTTTAATAAGTTCATCCACAGATTTACTCATATCTAATATTTGGCCATCTTCTTTATTAAACAGTCTTAGTTTTTTACTGTCAGGTTTGTCGTTATTATTTTCAGTTTTCAACTTCTTGGAAAACATATCAAGACACTTTCCAATCTAAAACAACAACAAAAATATAATCAGAAAAGTTGAGTATATTACTATGCTCAAATTGAAAAATGTTGATTTAAAAATTATTATCGGACATGGAATCTCATGAATCTGTCTGATGCATAATACTTTTTTCAGTAAAATCAAAGTTAGTTCTATAATGGCTCTATTAATATACTTACCGACCAATCTTTTGAAACAAACAATGCTCGAGCAGGATTGGAACTAGTTAAAGAAGGATACACCATAAAAAAAACTCTATCCTGTGAAGGTATATGAGCATCACCGACAGCTTTGCCTTTTATTTTCATCAAACGAATCTTGAAAGCTGTAGTACTTAATTTTGAATCTTTCACAGCAGCACTTAGTTTGTCATCAACCTTAAACATGTTAGTACATCATTTATATATATATAAACTTTGGTCATATTTTTATAATATAAATGTTTTTAAAGCAACACATTCAACAGGTTTCCAATCGTTCAAACTTCATTTATTTGTGCCTTCACTGTTCTGCATATGTACATTTACTTACAAACCATCAAATGAATGAAAATAGATTTTTTTACAAAAAACAAGTCATCATCCTCAGTTGTAACAACCCTAGTGACATTGGACTGACTGTATGTACACTTATTTTCCACATTTATCATACAACAATAGACACCATTGTTAACACCAACCACGTTTTCTCCCACTCAAGGATTTATATATCATTGTAGCGTCTATGATGTCCACTTTCCTTGCAAGGTAAGCAATTTTATCAGTTTTCCAGATCTGTCACAATAATTGATGTCATTCTAGCTTCTTCTTCTTATTATTATTATTATTATTTTTGAGGTGAAAAACCATTTCGGTCATTATCACCTTAAAAAAATTGAGCATGAAGATGCTCCACCTTAAAAACTTACAAATAACACAATGACATTAAAAACAATAACAAATATAAATAAACAACAACATAATATAGTATAAGGCTGTAAAATGGCCTGCAACAAGTTAACAAAGTATGGTTGTTACAAAGTATGGTAAATTACAATTAACAACAATGAAAACAAATATTACAGGGCTGTAAAAGGGCTCGCAACGAGTTATGAAAGATAGAATGTTAATCAAAAAAAAAATTACTTATACAACACAAAATATTACATAGCTGTAAAGAGGCTCTTCAATAATGAAATCAAAAATTTGCTTTTAAATTTTATCAAAAATATTCAGAAGACACAAAACTGATCAAGGATCTGAGCATTATCCCCAAACATCACCTGAATGTAATTTGATTGGGCAAAAGTTCATCACACACCTCTTAACACTAACATTCAATGAGGATGTGCTTAATTGATCACACACCTTGACAAAATGGGCATTGTGACTGATTCCCACGTTCCATCAGAAATCCATGAGTGATCATGAAACGACCAATACGAACACGGGTAATCACCACATCCTCTCGACGACTGGCACGTACAAATGAATTCCACGGACTGACAGTATCTTTTACTTCCCTCACTTTATTGAACTCTATATTTGTCCATGTCCACTCTTCTTCCCATTTCCTACACAAAATAATTTTAACTGTTAATACAAAGTCAGATACCATAACACCCTATGTTTCTCGGTACCCAGCAAATACTACGACGCCCCGTAGCTGAAGTCTGTGTATGGAACATAAGATATCTTCAACCAAGCGACCCCTAGAATACATATCCTGGATAGACCGTAAAGCACTTTTGGAATCGGTACACAAAAGATAATGACGGAAACCAGTTGGAACAGTATTAAGGCCTTTCAAAATAGCAAAGAGTTTGGCAGAAAATACACTATAAGCTGAGGGTAATCCATACATATACGTCCGACCAGATAAGTATATGCACAACCAACTTTATTGTCCAGTTTAAAGTCATCTGTGAAAATAATTTCACTAGATGGGCATTCATCAAGTATATAGTGAAACTCCTGACGATATACTACAGGAGTGTTGTGCTTGATGAACCTGGACAGTAAAATATCAAAAATTGGCATTTGAATGAGCCATGGAGGAATAAAACATGGAGTATTCTCATTCATTGGACGAAGTACAAGGCCCAAATTGTCAAGGATTCTAAGTGTTCTAATGCCAAATAGGGCAGTACAATTTTGATGACATTTATATCGTTCCACCAAAAATTTTTTAAATAGTATGTCGTAAGCCGGATGATACGGTTTTGAGCGTAGACTACATATATATGTTATTTGTATTTGCTGTCTTTGTTGAGCAAGAGATGGTTCGCCAGTCTCAGCAAGTAAGCTAGATACTGGATTTGAACAAAATGCTCCAGAAACAATACACAGTGCAGAGTTATGTATCAAGCTTCTTAATGGCTGATGGTCTTACGGATGAGTAGACAATAGAGCCATAATCAATCCACGATCAAACAACAGCACGGTAAGATCGTAGCATACAAGTCCTTTATGCTCCCCACCGAAAACCGCTGAGAACATGTAACATGTCAAGTATTTTATTGCACCGTGTTTACAGATTAGATGGATGTGGAATCCAAGAAAGTCTAGGATCAAATAATAGGCCTAAAAATTTAATAGTTTCAGTAGTTTGAAGTTGTGTTCCGTCAATAAATAATAAATGCTGATGGTTCAGTCTTTGACGACTAAAAGCAATACATTGCGTTTTAGAAGCAGAGAACTTGAATCTTGTCAATCTTGACCAATATTTCTATTTATTACAAGTTGAAGGTCTCTTTCATCAGTTGCCATACCTCGAATAACCACATATATAGCAAAATCATCAACAAATAGAGAAGAGTGGACAGGCACTGCACGTTAGCGGTAATGCTTCTGATTGCTACAGCAAAAAGGGTCATGCCGAGCACACTATCCTGAGGGACACCATTCTCTAAGTGATAACGATCAGAAAACATAGTTCCAACACACACTCTGAAATATCTGTTCCTAAGGAAGTTCTTTATAAAAACAAGAATATTACCATTTATACCCTAGATTCCGCCAAGCCATATCATAGGCATTTTCAGGTCAAAAATCACTGCAATCAGTGGCCGACACAAGAAAACGGCATTTTGTATAGCAGACCCTAAAGAAACAAGCTGACCGGTAGATGAACGACCCTGCCTAAAGCCACATTGTTCATTACAAAGCAGCCGGTTACTCTCAAGGTACCAAACAAGGCGCCGCCTGATCATTATCTCTACTAGCTTGGAGAGCACACTAGTTAGAGAAATGGGACGGTAACTTTCTGGCTGTTTTTTTTCTTTACCTCGTTTTAGAAGAGGTATTACTGTAGCCTCCAATCAAGTATAGGGAAAACTTTGCTCCTCGAATATACGATTGTATATTCTAAGGAGAGTCAGATTCCCCAAAGTTGGGAGGTGTTCGATCATAGAATAAATTATGCTGTCAGGGCCTGGAGCGGAATCCGGTCCCGACAACATAGCCTTTAATTCCTGTAAGGAAAATGGGGTATTTAATGGTAATTCTTCCGACAGACCTAGTATGAAAGGTATTGCTTCTTTAAAAAAAAATTGTAGAAACAAATCGCATCACTGTAAGCAGTAGTTGAAGAAAAGTTAGCAAATGGTGAGCCCAAAACATTAGCAATTTCATAGTTATCAGTAGTCAAAGCTCCATCCCCCTGCTTAAGTCCCAATAAGGGAGCAAAGGGAGGAGGACCACAAACAGAACGTAATTCTTCCACATCATTGACGAGGGTGTGGTTCTTGATATTGTGCAAATGTACTGAGTCCATGATGCCATTCTACTCTGCCTAAAACTCGGCACGCTTTGGCTCGTAGAATTTTATACCTTTCAAGGTTTTCACAAGTAGGTCTGTGATTAAACTTCCTTAGCGCTTATGACGTAAACAAAGAGCATCACTACATTAGTTGTTCCATCACAGAACTGGTGGACATAGTGGCCTCATTGACATTTTCAGAACTTTGTTGTCCGATGCTGTAACGAATGCTTCCGTAAAAGACTGTACTGCTTCATTAATAGGAACGTTATTATTATAAATAGGTGATACAAATTCATTTGTGAAACTTTCCCATTTTTCTTTGCTCAAAATCCATTTGGGAAGATCATTATTACAGTGCGAGTTGTCAGAAAATGTAAGCTTCACAGGAGCATGATCACTACAGTGTCAGTTCGAACGGACCACTCAAATTTAATGGCAAGACTAGGGGTACAAAATGACAAGTCAACAGACAAGTCACAAACATCTTGGTGACCCATCATTGAGCAGAATCAAATCCAAATTGGATCGAACCCTGTCAATATGGATCCCTCTAGGGCTGCAGGTGTTTGATGCCCAAGTATAGTGGTGAACATTAACATCACCCACCAAAAGATATGGGGCAGGCAACTGTCTGATCAGGTCGATTAGTTCCATATCCACAAACCTGAAATTAGGTGGCAAGTATAAACAACAAATTGTCAAGGATTAAATAAAGCAATAAAGCTAAAATTTCAAAATTATTTTAATAATATCTAATTAGTTGCCCAATGATGCCGCAAGACGAAACCATTGTAGCTCATTTATATTATTAAAATAATTTTGAAACTTTAGCTTTATTTAATTCTTGAATATGGAGTTTCAACAAGAAATATCTGCTGTTACATTAAATATAACAAATTGTCATTTTATATAGTGTAGTGATTGTTATTGCTACTGCTTGCAATGAAGTCCTAAGGTTGACAGATGTAGTTGTGGACGAGTATTACAACTCCTCCTTTAGCTCTGTCTGCAGTGATAAAATCAGTATGAAAAACTGAAAACTCCCTCAAACTAAATAAGTGGGGTTGATGGAGATGAGTCTCTTGCAGGCAAATTATTAAAGGGCATGTATTACGTACAAGAACCTTACTATATTCAATATGCCTTCTCACACCGTTAATGTTCCAATGTATCACGCTATCTAAGTTTAAATTTCTGGCCATATTTTATGATTAAGATATAAATAATAATAATAATAATAGATTCCTTAACAAAAAGAGTTTGGATCTGTATTATTTTTTTCCTTCCTGGCTTGGAATAACATCAGATAGTTTAAATTTTTGAAATTTCAGGGTCAAGCTCCATAACAACATCAACAGCTGGAACGGTCAGGTGTTGAAGGCTTGGTAGATGTCTGAGGTGATTTTGGGAGGGGTTTGGAAGAACCCACCTGAGTTATTTCTATTTTGTAAAGGCTTAGCGGTTACAACCAGTGGAGTACTGGCTTGGTCTCTATTATTTTTGTTTTGAACTTTAAAAAAGAATGTTGATTTTGTCAGAACAGACACTGATTGTGATTTTTGTTTAGCTAGCAGTACAGTTGTTGATGGTAATTTGGTTATCTTTAGTGGCAAATTTTGTTTTAGATGCGATAAGTTTAAAATATCAAGAAGGCCAATTTTAGAAGAAGATGGGATGTTAAATGATGTACAGCTTTAAGACTGCAATTAATTGTTTAATCTGGTCAGCAACCATACAAACCATCTCACCCAGTTCCTTACACTATGAATATGTATTCGAGACTGAGGCTGATGTCGCATTTGCATACGATTTTCCTATGGTAGGAGGTGGTTCTTTGTCTATACTTTCAAGGAAGAAAAGTTTTTCCTTAGCAACAATTCCTAAAATCGCCTTCTCGACAATATTTTGGGCATTTTGTTGAACATGCGGGATGATCACCGACTCAATTTCCACACTTTGCCTCAATATTACACCCTTCACTTTTGTGGCCTATTACACCACACTGTCCACAAACTTCCTGTTTAGAGCAAGTGCTGCTAACATGTCCAAATCTTTGGCATTAGAAACAACGCCTTGGATTTTGAATGTATGGTCTAACAGTTAGACTGTAGAATCCAGCAAACACTCGCTCAGGAATATTTGGAGTAGTGAAAGTTAAGATGAGAGCCGGTTGGTTTTTTCTCACCATTTTCTCTATGGAAAAATTGATCCACATTGACAACATGCTGTTCAGTGAGCACTTTCTTTATTTCTTCGGTGCAATCAAGAGGTCACGGCAAGAAATAACAATTCTAGAAGAATTTAAACCATTGTGAGGTTCAACAGACATGTTCACTAGAACATGTGTTGTTTTGAAAGACAAAATTGTGTAACACTGTTATAGTAATACATGTCTTTCTACCTTTGTGAAGCAGTTTAGTTGTGAATTCGAGCATTTTTGTATTCATTTGTGTATGATAAATTATAAATAGTGAAAAGTATGTTTATACAATGAAAAACAGTTTACAAAGTTCTGAGCTAGACGAAATCTTATTAGAAAGTAATTCAGATAGTGAAACAATTCGAAAGTGTGCAGGTTATGATTCTGAGCCGGAGCCAATGGTCGAGACTTTGCTTGTTGACCCTGATCCTAACTTTGTTATCAGTAGCATTCTTATCAGTGACATACATTGATTCTGTCACGCTGGTCTTCGTAATTCTTTGGAAAACGACTGTGGACAGCCTAGTTGTAAAATTGCTTTTCAATTTTCAATTGGAAAGAGGAACCAACACTCCAAAAAATATTCCTCTAACAGTATGTATGTGCATTTTTATTTTATAACATAAATTAAATTATTTTCAGTTTTAAAATATTTATTTTTGATCTAAATTAAAAAAAAAAATTAAATGTATCAACAATCATTTTTATAAAATTATATTATTTTATTTCTATTAATTACTTAATGACTTATTAATATTAAATTTTAATTTATTGATAATTATTATATATTTTTCGATTTGATAATAACAATCAAACGGAGTGAGAAAATGGTTCTGATAATGTTGTTACTGCTCACTACGACAGTACCCGCTCACAAATTAATTTGTACCGCTGTGGTCTATAGCAAGTCAGTTATAGTGATTCGTAATGGGTTAAAAGCATTTTATTACCATTCAGAAACTGGCTTAAAGAAGAAATCATGTAGAGTCACCTTTGTTCACACTCGTAAAGAAACAACTGAAAAAATTAGTATTATTGTCTTGCAAGAGCTTCAACTTTTCTAAAAGATCAAACAGAAAATCAGTTTTATTGAATAGTCCTTGTCAATAAATCTGTTAATAACACAATGATCTTCAGTATATTTCATTTCTCAACCCAAATACTGTAAGGCGATTGGCAAGAGACAGTCAGTCATCGAGAGCTGCTATAGAAAAAGTGACTTCATCATACAGAGACCCTAAGTCATCACACAGTTAAACAAAAAAAAAATCTTGTTTTCTTTAGAGTTGTTTTATGAAAGTTGATTCTTGTCACTATTGTTTTGGAATATCATGCAGTTCTTTACTAATGTTTTTTGCTGCCATAGTTTGCCTAATATTTATACAGTGTGTCCAAATTGCTTTCCAAATTGGAGTGCTACAGTTGCTTTGGACTGAATGCAAGCTTGAAGTCATTCTTAGCACTGTAACACTCTATCTGTGCAAATTCCAATACATTTATCCCAGTCAATACCTTTTTGAGTCATAACAGTATCTCTAAACCTCAAACAAATCCTCGCCTGATATTCCATCTTTAATTTCTTATATTTAGAAACATCACTACTTTATATTAAAATTGACATCATAATATAAAATAATAATCAAGGATAAAACCATAATCAAACCACAAAAATAAAAAAAAGCTAATACATTGATCTCGGGTTACAAAAATGGAGGTTTAAAAATTGCCAAGATATGACAGATGCTGTTAGCACTTCTATAATAAAAATGGTTAATACCACTGACCAGTGTCTCAGACTAGTTTTAGTAGTGGGTGCCACAATGCTGAAAACCACTGGGTTAGACAGTTCAATGACAATTATGAGGATGAGCATGGAACGGGCGATTGTCTTTGTTCAACGATGATTTGATGCGAGTAGTCGACTTTCAAATTTGTGAGAGCACATAATTCACAATTTTTCCTTGTATTTCTCTAAAAATTTCCAGGACTCTTCTCAATGAAATAGTGACAAATGTTTTATACTTTCAGAAGTTATCTCACACTAGGTACCTAAGATGCTCTCCGAGGTGCACAACACCAAGGGATCTAGCAATGCTTTATCATTAGTATGCACTACAATGTGGAAAGGGGTGACTTCTTGAGCCACATTATCATTGGTGATAAGACATGGGCATCTCACAGTCTAGACCCTAGAATGGAGGCACACATCATCACAAAAAAAAACACAAATTAAAGATGATATGTTATTGGTGACAAGATATGAACATCTCACATAACTATGAGTATCTCACAGTCTGAACCATAAAGTAAGGCACATATTATCACCAAGCAAACCCAAATTAAAGATGACAAATGTCAACATGTGAGATGATATCCACTGTTTTTCCGAAAAAAAAGAAAAGTATTTTGATGATTGAATTTTGCCTCCAGGCAGAACAATAAATGGTGGTCCTAATGTGAGCTCTTAAAAAAACTGAGTCACACGATCCAAACAAAAGATAGCATGCTTAGCCTTGTAAGATATGCACCTTCTGAATGTGTATTATTTGAATATTTGAATGTGGCGCCATTACACAAGATATAGGTTTTTGGAATAAAAATAAAAATATAAAATTTTATAAATTTGTTTAAAAGATTGTTAGAGTGGACGCATAAAAGATTAAATAATAAATTCAAAATTAATAATTTAGGTAAAATTAGAGGGAATAAACAATAGTAATGACTTTAAATAAAAATAATGTAGACTGAAAAACAAGAAACACCGAAAGAGACAGAAGTATACAGGAGGCTATGTTGTGTGACATCTGACTGGAAAAAGAGTAGAAGGAACAGAGGAACAGTAAAAGAAAAATGGCGATGTAGTCATGTTACTGGCCGAGTCGCCTGAATTCAGACAAGTACGTGCAATCTGGAAAATGAGAGACATGAGAGTGTGTTGTAACTGAACAACAAGGTTTTGAGTGTGTTTGGATCTAGAATAATAAAAAGTTTTCGTCGATTCGTTAAGACATAGGAGTGTTAGTGGTGTGCACACGTGCTCTGCAGTTTCAAAATCATTATGCGAACGGTGTTCAAGTGAAATAATAGAGGCTACAATTGTATTAAACTGTGCTACGTACAGATAAGTACAAGAAAATTAAAATATGTGAACAATTGGGTTTTATAAATTTAAAATATTTAAAATGTTTAGTATGATAGGTTTTTGAAAGAGAATTTTTTATATGGCGTCCATTCTAGTTTAGGAAGTATTATTAAAATTGTATAAGGTTTCTGTTTTGAATAATAAATTTGTTGTTTTAATTGATTTGTTTAGGCTTAAGTTATGTTGAAATTAAGTTTGTTTAAATTACTAAATGAGCAAGTTATAAATATGATGATGAAATAAATTCACCATAGGTTTTATTGCCATGTCATTCTGAGTTATTATTTGAGTCCATAGTTCTACCTAAACAGTACCACTTCAGCTTGAAGAACCACGCACGAGATTTATTCATGTAGATTCAAGGTTTTATAATGAAAGATGTGTAAGATGTTCAAAGATATGATATTGGTTTGACCATGCGGTCATAACTGCAATATCATTGTATGCACGAGTATACAGTAGTAGGTGAACATACCCTAAAGGTAAGTGCATTGCAATAGGTTTGCACACTATTTGTGTATTATTAAGAAAGAAATTTTTTTTTATTTTTGAGCAAAATTTCGACATAGCCTAAAAAGTTTTTTTTTAAAGTTTCAAACTAAATTCAAATATATATTTTTTGTATCCAAAAGGTTACAGTCTGTTATGTTGCTTCATGACAAACCCTATAGCCTAAATTCGCACTAAGTGACTTAATCTGTTAGCAATTTGACAACGATGACAAGAGAGACAATAATTAGCTGCTTTCATGGGCAGATTCGTTCGATGATGAGGGAATTCAGAAATTGGCACATGTTACAATTCCTTAAACTATTAGGAAACTACGAGGAAAAGTAATATAGCCTGTATTGTAAATCTAAAGTTTTTTTGAAAATAAATTAAGTTATTCTTTAATCACCCAAATGTACTTACTTTCTGAATACACCTTAACAATATTAATTCATTTCTTTTAACACATTCACTGCTAAGAGAAATTAGTCAACCTTAATGAAATGCTGACAATATTTTTTAGAATAAAGCTTACCTTTATATAATGAAGTGCTGCGAATGGGTAGCTAAAGTTGTCCAAGGCCGAAAATGACGTTATACAGGGCGTAAAAATATTGGGTTGGGATCCCGACCATGCGCACTGCACGAGCACCCACACATTGCACAATATGTTTTTATAGTGTTTGTATTTATAGAAACAACAGTTTTTTTTATTGTAATGTTTAGTTTTGCACACTACTATATACTATTTATACTATTATATACAATATTTACATCCCAACCAACCTGACTAACTTTTTTTTTTCCTAAAAGTCACAATGAAACTTGTCAAAGCAAGCCAGTGGGCATAGGCCAGGTTCTCCAGGGCATTGTGCACACATATAAACTGTTCTTTTTGTTTTCCCCTCTTTGTAACACACTCGGCATCTTTTGAGGAGGGTGTTTTACATTTCCGGCTGGGTTTGGGATTTTAGAAACTACGTGAAGGTCATTTTTGGGGCGCTTAGGAAGCGGTACTGTAGAGAACGGCAACATTTGGTCTATGACAGACAAGCGAAAGTCGTAGAGTGACATGGGATTGTCATGATTAGCAAAATTGTACAGCCTGTGTGCATTTATCATGATCATCTGCATAATATGTACAAACATTTTTTTGTACCATCTGAGAGACTTATGTTCACTCGGATAATATGACATCATTTGGTCATTTCTATTGACCTCCTTCATATTCGCATTGTAGTATACAATAGGTAGAGGTTTTTGCCGTGGTTTCCCATGTCGGTTGTATGATGTAACCATACTGTTCTCAAACTCTGTGGAGATGTATGTTAAGGCACATTTATCCTTCCACTTTGCTACCATCACCCCTCAGCAAATCGTTGAACAATCTCGCCTTTCTTCAACTTTGTTGTTTTGATTTCTGGGGGGAAATGCCTCCTACCTTTCCACAGAGTTCCTGTACAATACGTGTCTTTCTTTAGGAGGTAGGTGGCGAGGGGAAAACTATTATAGAAGTTATCCATGTAGAGTGAGTGTCCCACATTTAAACTTCCTAGCATGAGGTGCTTGACTACTTTCATAGCATGACCTTTCCCTCCAATCTCTCCTCCAGCAACTGAATATATGGTAAATTGTATAATTACACCACTCGGATCACTGAGCGAATAAAGTTTCATGCCATACTTATGGCGCTTTCCTTTCACATATTGTCGGAAAAGCAGACGGCCTCTCCACAACACCATTCCTTCATCCAAAAACAGCTCTTTAGGTGGATAGTACACACATCTCATCTTATTATTAAAATAATTTATAAGCATCCTAACCTTTTCTAAGCGATCATCTGTTGTTTTGTCATTGCGAGAAAAGTGAAGAGATCTCATAATCAACAAAAAATGATCACGAGCCATTTTGTCCCTTACAAATTTAAAATCAAACATTGGGTTCGTTTTCCAATAGTCTTGGATCCTACTAAGACGAACAGTTCCCATGTGCATTATTAATCCAATAAATGTTTTCAATTCAGGAACAGTAAGGTCTTTCCAGCGGTTTATACGGGATGCTGAAGTGAGTGAGGGTTTGAAGTACACTTCTATGGCATACCGATTAGTTTGTTGTACTATTTCATTGAGAAAAATGTCATCTAATAATAAATTAAACCAATCAATAGGTTTATTGTTACCTGGAATAGGTTGTAACAACTCATTTACTTTCGTAAACGGGATGTGCCGTAACCCTACAGTGCGGGGTAACCAGGTCAGGTCATACTCCAAGTCCTCCTCTGAGTCAGTTTCCTCCTCCTGTGATCCAGTTATTTCTGCATCACTCTGATCTGACACTTCACTTTCACTTTCTGGTTCAAAACTCACATTTCCTGATAGCCATTTCCTGATCATACGTAACAATAAAACACACTAATATACACTCATACAACTCACTCACTAACGCGAAACTAGCATAAGAAGTATACACCGCAAAATATAGATGAATACGCCACCACGTGGAAACTACGGCGGAGGAAAGTAGTTCCTAACCTTTTAACCACGCTAACAACATATGAACATTCCCGGTGTAGTGCTACGGTCATACTGCCATCTGTTTTTAGAGATGGTATTGTGGTCAGGATCCCGACCATGCGTGTGTAAGTAGAAACCGCCATGGTCGGGATCCCGACCACCCGCAGCAAATGTGTTAATAATCAGGTTTCTAATAACACAAGTTTCCCTTTTTTGAGAGATTTAATATCCAAGGTTGGATTAGGTGGTCACAGGGTGGTTCTCAAATCAACAATACTTGTATGGATTGCCTGCGGGCACTCTGCAGGCAGGTCTCTCAATTTCCTTGGTGTCAGCTTGTGTGTGTCACCAGGCTCTTGTTGAAAGTGTTATTACAGTTGAGTCGTCTCTAGATGTATTGGTGATGGCTCCCTGAGGAGAAGTTGATCATTCTTGAACAGTATAGTGGAGGTCTCCCGGAGGAGAAGTGATTTTCGGTGAGTTTTGGTCGGTACTTATATAATTTACAGCTTTGTTGTCCGTGTAAGAACAGCGAGCTGGCCATTGTATCCGAGCTACGATGATGTGAACCAACTAATGTACGAGGTTAGCTGGTGATTGGTTCGGAGTGTTGACAGAGTGCCATTGTACTGTGATTGCGGTTTTTAGAGATTTTGTCACCTAACATGAATTTGCTCGGCCAATCAGAAGCAAGTTTCATTTATGATTTTTTTGTACTCCTTCTAGGACGTCCCCTCTTGGTCCTACACTGTCACTCATTGTGTGCAAAAATAGTACTTTAGATTTATAGTGTAAGTCCGAGTTTTCAGATTTCCAGTGTCATTTTAAACAAAAAATATTAAACCAGTGTGGGACTTCTTGTACACCCAGTATATATACATATAAAAAAAAAATACCATAAACATTGTAAATAATATTTAATTAATTGGTAAGGTTTGTGTATTTTGTGGCAAACGAGTTCACGGAACAATTGCGTAGTTGTGAAGCACAAATTTACATCATTATTTGTCTAATTTCCACAAGTCCATATTTCTGTCTAACAAATCTACAGTAACACTGTTCTATACGACTATTCATCTTTCGATCTGCACTTTCCAAATCTTTTTAACTGATATAGTTTTTAATCTATAAAAATTAAACAAAATCAAAAATTTTAACACATTTTTACACTGTAATTTTTTTTTTTTCAATTCAACTTTAAGCCTAGTAAATATTATTGCATCGAAATGTGTACTATATCACTGTAAAAATAATGTCTCAAACTTTTATATCATGACACCAAAATTTTATACAGCTGAAGGTAAAAATTGAAGAATTCAATGAATTTAGAATGTTTTGCTGTTAGTGAACTTCATGGTTCTTCGCAATATAAGAAAATGTGATCTCATAAATTTTTGTAAATTCAAATTCAAATACAGTACAACCTCGTTAAGTTGGCCCCCTTTAAGTCGGATCTCCAGGTAACCCGGACCGGTTTGCAATAAATAAACATAAATATAAAATATGCATTTTGGTAGCGCTATTGCTTTATACGAGCGCATAATCGTAGCGTATTGCACGGTGATCGTGTTTCCGCCGAGTTCACGCAACCGAGTTTGTTTGCCGTGACTGTACATCTGATGCCTAACTGTAGCACTGCATGCCTGCGTGGTTAGTCATTGTCACCCAGGTGATTGGCACGCTTTGTCGTATTTTGAGCATCAGAACAAGACTACACCGGCCGAGCTTCTCATGTTGAAATGGATGAACGACCGTGCGACATGTAAACGTTACTCGAAGCTGATGCAACAGAAACTTACAAGCTTATTCTCCAAAAAGTAGACATACCTGTACAGTCCACAGATGTGTTTGTTTTATTGTGATGAGTAAATATTTTTAAGTGTTTTTCTCCGTAATAAAGGAAATTATTGTAAGTACATGATGTATATTTTCATTTTTTTGTGTTTTCTGCTCTTTCTCCGGCTAACACGGATTTATGTCGGATCGGCCACGGTCCCGGCTGGTCCGACTTAACGAGGTAAGTATTTTTAGTATTTTAGTATTAAATACTTTATAGAATTTTTTTTCTCTTTCAAACTATGTATTCCAAATTATCATAGCTGTCATAGTTTTTTAGATATATTACATTCTATGAAGTAAAAAACAAACTGAAGCACTCATTTTCTTTTAAGTGCGGTTACAAAATGTGAAATATCGATTACTTACGATATTTTATAACCGTTCTGCACACCAATAGAAAGATGAAATTTAGATCTTTCAGTTAATACAACCCATTATGCCATAGGCCTAATATTAGATATGCATTTTGAACTTGATTTTCTTCCCTCCAATAATGTCATTACCCCAAAATCTAATTACGCACCCCACTTAATGGACAATGATCACCAAGTTCACTTGATCACTCAAACTTCAACAAATTACAAACCTTTGCACTTGTGCAATAAGGACAAATACATGGACGCCATCGAAGAATATGAAATATATAAAGTATCAAAAAAGAATGGTAAAGATCTATTACATGACAAACTCAACTTCCAATCAAATTCTTTATACGACATTGTCATGAAAATCTAAGATAACATCGATAACAAACTGAGATTCACAACCCGGACTTCAGTAGTTTCTTGAATCCCGTGGTGCACACCCATCACGGTTTTATCATTTTTATGTGAACATTTTTTGATGTTTGTGTTTTTAATGTTTTAACAACCTCTTATGAGCAAGATTTGAAGATGAAACATATGTTTCGAAATGCGTAACATATATAGTTACAAGTAAGCCACAAGACGGAGTAAGTACAATAATATATTATAATATTCTTATTAACTTGAATAGAGATTAAGAATATAAATTTTCCCACTTAATCATTTTTTAATATTAGATATTTACTGTAGCAACAAGAAAATTAATATAAAAATAGGTTTATTTCCACTTCATAAAACATAATACAATTGCAGTTTTTGACGGCAACAGAATTAATACAAAATTTTTATTTATGATATAAAGCATAATACATTTCATACAATAAAAGCTTAAAAAAGTAAACACATCATAAGGTAAATTTTACCTAGTATAAACATTCATTTTAAATTTGGCTTTGCAATTATCATTAAAAGTTAGTGTAAATACAGCAATAGTATATTTTTTTTTAAATAAGTACTACAACAAAAATGGCAACTTTCAAACAACCACAGAGCATAATTTGAAGCGAATATTTATACCTGGAAGAAACCATATTATTTAAGTAAAGTCAAAAGTTGTCACAAAGCCCTAGGTTTTATTAAACATAAGCTTATTATGATTTGATTTATTTGATTGCAACTAACCTGCTTGTCAAGGGCAGTTTTTGCCTTAATAAACTGAGCTTTATTCTCTTTCATACGAGCAATTTTGTCCTTATCTTTATTTTCAAAACAAGTAGCATGATGTCTATGATGTAGACAAAAATGTTGCCCACATTTACTACACAACATCTCCACAATGCTTTTCTCTTTACATCCTAGATTAGCACAGTGAATGGATTTGGTAACTTCCTAAAAACAAAATGATTGAAAATAAATTTTGAAACAAATAAAAATATGACTGCTTTTTTCTGTTGTTAATATATTCCTACCTTTTGCTTAAATAGTATGTTGCTTTTAATATTCTTACAGTCGTGTTTATCTGAACTTGAATGATCTTTGCAAAATATGTTGGAACACCAATCACATGTAACTGGGAGAAAATCTAATTGCTGGCAATTTGTACAGGCACAATGTTTACCCAGTTTAGGAAGCTCCATCTCATCAACTGTTCAAACAATACAGACCGATAATGATTGAATAGGAATGTTAAGGTTTATTAATATTTTCATATACAGGGTCCGGCATTAAACCTGACGATTTTGTAGGGATAATAACTAAAACGTGTTTTGTACTATTAAAACGTTTAATATATCAAAGTAAAAGCATTTTATGCAGCGGTACGTAGAATTTTTTTATTTAAATATTGTCGTCCAAATGTTTTTCATTATTCCTCACTGTTTGAGATACCTCCAGAGAAAAATCACAAACGACCAGATCAGGTGAACTCGTGGCCAGGAAATGTCGCCAAATCGGGAAATCAAACGTCCATGAAAGGTTTCTCGCAGAACATTAATTGCAATTTTCACTGTATAGGCGATGGCACTGTACTGTTGAAACCAGATTTCAAGTCCTAACTCATTCAGTTTCGGTCGCAGAAATTCATTTAACGTGTTTACGTACCGTTGATTACTGTTACTCTGCGATTTGACTAGTCAAAAAATACGGGCCAATTACACCGAATTTTGAAACCGCACACTACACTGTAACATATTGACTGTGAAGTGGTTTTTGAACAATTTTTCGTGGGTTATTGACAGCCCAATAACGGTAATTTTGTTTATTTACAAATCCTGACAGATGGAAATTTGCCTCGTCACTTGAAAGAATAATGGCATCCTGGTGACAATTTTCAAGGATAACCTCTCCATGCTGCTTTGAAAGACGCCCAATCATTTGCATTAAGTTCCTGCACTAACATCATCTTATACACATGGAATTTAAGGTCGGCATGAAGATTTTGTCTTACACTTTAATCAGAAATGGCTAGCTCAGCAGCATGCCTCACTGCTGAACGTCGTGAAGACCGCGTAACGACTAACCTTACAGCTTCAATATTTTCCGGCATTCTCACAGTCCGTTGTCCTGTTGGTTTCATTTTTAAAGCAGAAGATGTGTTCCTAAAATTCTTCACCCATAACAGTATTGTATTCCTGCTGAGAACAGATGTGTGTCAATTTAATTAAAATGTCTGCGAAATAAGCGCTGTGTAACAACGGAATCATTATTTTTAAAATAGGCTTCAACCAGAAAACCTCGATGTTCAACTGAACAATTCATACTGGCTACTGAAATAGCATGAATAGTCCTGTCGTTCAACAAAACTCTCCTCCTTTCATTGACAGTGGTGCCAACATAACAATTACTACAAAATCATCAGGTTAATATGCCGGCGGACCCTGTATATTATAATATGAAATTGGCTTCTTTTTTAATAATAGACCCTTAACATCTATAAACTAAATTAACAGTAATAACAAAAATAACTTATTGTTTATGTCTTTCTTAATACAATTTTTTTAATGGTAAAATATTTGTTTTGTTTTACATTGTTTTTCTAATTGTCACAGATACAACCCATGGTTAAACATAATTTCTCATTCTCCTGTACACCTGACATTTCCAAATCTTACAGCGAATATAATTTTTAACTGACTTTTTAAAAAGTAGATTTTATAGGGAAATTGGTATTTTCCATATAATTTTCAAATTAACTCACTCTCCCTCAATTCTATACTTAGGTTAACAATGTGAAATACCCAGCTACTGTATTAAGGAAATATTTAAGTTTGTCTCTAGTCTGTTAAGCTTGCTTGACGATGCTGTAACTCACAAAACCATGATCACAAAGTCCAAATAAAAAAGTGGGTTATACAAAAATAACTGTTTTTTAATTATTATAATTTATGTATTAACAAAGGGAATATAAGTATATTAATTTTTTTTATCGATATGTTTTCAGGAAGTAGAAAGGGAGTGTGTAACAATTCGCTAATTATTTAAAAAATGGAATATGCAATATTTAAATAAAAATAATGAAATATGGTAAAGTTAGCCAAAACACCACTAAATAAATAAATTTAAAAAAAAATTGTCAAAGAAAACTGTTGATTTTAAATATTTAATAGTTTAATAAATTTGTTAAGATTAAGTTACAAATCTAATATACAATGTTAAAAGTGCAGTGCAAAGAAGTTAAAAAAAAAAAAAGAAGAAAAAGATATTTTCAAGACAACAAAGCTAAACTAAAATATTCCTTTGTTAATAAAAAATTTAAAAATTATTACCAGTTGGATATAGATTCCAGAACAAAGCAGACCTATTTTCTCGAACAGTTATAAAATTAAAGAAAAGTTTCAGAATAGTTTTTTTATGATTAAGATTGATTATTCAACTTATTGAAGTCATCGAGAGAAGATGTATTACAAGTAAATACAGGTTATTGAACAGGACTCTATATATGGGTGAGATAGATCCATTTATTAATTTATTATGAACTATGCCAATACTTAATACCTATTTATTTTTGGTTATGAACAAATAATTTAATAAGGGCATTGATTATTAATCATTAAAAAAAATAACAGTGTTAAAGGGGATTGAATGTTGACCAAGTAAAGACTTATTTATTCAGTTATAAAATTTAACCAAAGAGATAAATTTTAATCAACTTGAACTTAATATATATATATAGTTGATACAAAGTGAACAATAACCAATTATTAATTGTATATATGGACTGTAAATTTGAATATATAAACTGTTATAAATCAATAATTTAATTAATAATACTTATAGATTTGAACTTTAAATGAACACTAATTCATATTCATGTTTATATCTTATAATTGTTTTTATGTATATAATTTTTTCATTACAAATATTTAAGGTATATGAATTTATTGAAGTGTAATGGTTTGGACTGTGCCGGCGAGAACCTTTTTTTAATTATTCAACCTGAGATTAAGTTTCTTGAGCTTTATAATATCTAATAAATAAAATTATTATTATTTCTATTGTTATAATCAAATAGTTATTTATTTCAATAATTAGTTAATAATTTTTAAAAAAAAATAATAATTAAATAACTTATTAAATATTAAGACATTATATTTTGGGCAAAATTAGTTCAAGAAAAAAATTATAAATTACATAAAATTATATATTACATTTGGCACCTCAACATAGGGCAATATAATCAAATTTTATATTAATAAGAATTCTTATATTTCATTTGGCGTCCAACGTAAGGGCACAGTCCAAAGGTTCTCTTTACCATAATATCTAAATTAAGAAATTAAAAAAAAAAATTTTTTTTAATTATTTTAAATTTATAACCACAAAATTCTCCAACATTGCATATTCCAGATTGAGATAAATTTGTATTTATAATAACGAAATATAAAAACATGGAGACAGACAAAACTTACAATCTGCGGAAGACCATTAAACCAACCCAAAAGGCACGCGGAGACAAATCGGCATTGCAAGAACGTATACCACGCCGACACGATGAACGTACCGATGGAGGTGAAGAAACAGAAGAGTCGCGAGGTTCGGAAAACGCGATAGTTGGGGAAGAAGACATGTGTCAGGGAATTTGTATAGCTGGGGAAGAAGAGATAGGAAACTTGGATAGTCGTGACATCGTGGACGGAACAGAAGAGACGACCGCGGACGCGTCTTTGGTGAAATCAGTATCAACCTCTACTGCAACACAGACCACGAAAGACAATGACATGAAGGACATGTTCCAAATGTTATTTAACAAATTAGACGAACAAAATGATCAATTAAATCATAAATTAGATACACGTTTCGGACAATTCGAATACAGATTGGAATCTTTTGAGAACACGGTCGCAGAAAAGTTGGCTAGTCTTGAAGAAGAAGTTTGGAGAAAACTGCAGGAAAGTCGGGAACAACAAGAAAACAAAAAAATGCATAATCAAGAAATTAGTCTTTTGAATTCTGAAGTTAACAGACAGTCATTACAAAACAATGTAGAATCAGAAAATAATTATTTCTTTATAAAAAAGAAAAGAGAAACCAAAAGCCTTTGCTAATGAAAAGTAGACCTATAATTAGCTCTAAAATTAACGTTTCTGAGTCGAACAAACAAAATATTACAAATACAACTGATAATGGAAGCGTTGAAGAATTTTATGAACAATCTGGATTAATAAAAGAAAAATCAAAACAAAAAGTCAATAGAAGGAAGGACCATAATATTATAAGAACAGAATCTCTGGAAAATTTCTTTGGAGAAACCAACTCAACCTCTCTATCAAATTATGAAAATCAGAGAAATAAACAACAAATTACTTTACAATCAGAACCTATGGTTACCTTTGGCTACATGGACGATATTGACATTCTTAATAGACCTGATGAATTATTTTGGGCAAATGATTCCCCTGATTCATTAAGAGAAGAAACGCAGAGAGAGAGACAACATACTGTTGAAAGGTCTGATTCTTTCTTTACTGACATCAATCTAAATATGAAAGACATAAACCACCATGATGATATCTTTGAGAATACCAACTCGACCATTTTATCAAGATTAAATGAAGTTCAGAAAAAAAAACGGCCATATGCTCTAATGTCAGAAGACTTAGTTATTGAACCAAATGAGCAATATATGGACAATGTGATGAAAGACATAGAAAATAATGAAAATATCCTTGAGAAAATCAACTCCATAACTTTATTAAATCAAGGAAATCATAGAAAGAAACAACGAAGAAATATACAGTCAGAACCGTTGGATCCTGACATCAATAGACAACCCTTGGGAAATATTGAAGTTCTTAATAACAATGGTGATAATTTATTTTGGCCAGCTGATTCTACTGTTTCCTTAAGAGGAGAAACACAGAGAGGGAAAACAAAGTGCTATAAAGGGAGAACCTTTATTTTCTGACATGAGTAGACAATCCTTAGAAAATATTAATGATCATGATGCCCATGGAGAATTATTTGAAAACACTAACCCTAATATTTTCTCGACATGAAATCCAGAAAAAGAAACGCCGAAATGTTGTAAGGTTGAAACCTTTAGTTACTGATGTTAGTAGGCAATCTTTAAAAAACATTGAACAGTCAAGAGAACATAGAAATGTATTAGGAATGACCAAACCTACCATTTTATCAAAAAAAAGAAATCCAGAGAAAGAAACAGCGAAACTATTCGAAATTTATGAAGGTCCCTATAAAATTAGCCAGATTGTGGGAAAAACAACATTTTTTATAATTGATTTACAAAACACAAAAGAAAACGGACCATATCATATCTCAGCAATAAAACATAAATATATACAAGATTAATTACCATAATAATAATACTAAGTAAAATCAAAACATTCATTTATAATTTTTTTAAAAAATAAATAAATAAGACGTCACATGTTTAAATCTCTCAAAGCTTTGCATTATAAAGAAAAGACATTGAACTCATTTAAAGGGGATATAACACAGCGAACGAACACAGCTGAATCATGTCCAACTACGACCTAATATATTCGCTTTAAAACAGCTTATTTCAGTTTGCTCATTGTTAATATGTATTTTGGATAAATCCATTTGTTTTAAAGTCAGATTATTGGAATAACTTGTGAGGGACCAAACAAATGTATTTACCAAAAAACTTGTGAGGGACAATGTAACAATTCGCTAATTATTTAAAAAATGGAATATGCAATATTTAAATAAAAATAATTAAATATGGTAAAGTTAGCCAAAACACCACTAAATAAATAAATAAAAAAAAAAAAATTGTCAAAGAAAACTGTTGATTTTAAATATTTAATAGTTTAATAAATTTGTTAAGATTAAGTTACAAATCTAATATACAATGTTAAAAGTGCAGTGCAAAGAAGTTAAAAAAAAAAAAAGAAGAAAAAGATATTTTCAAGACAACAAAGCTAAACTAAAATATTCCTTTGTTAATAAAAAATTTAAAAATTATTACCAGTTGGATATAGATTCCAGAACAAAGCAGACCTATTTTCTCGAACAGTTATAAAATTAAAGAAAAGTTTCAGAATAGTTTTTTTATGATTAAGATTGATTATTCAACTTATTGAAGTCATCGAGAGAAGATGTATTACAAGTAAATACAGGTTATTGAACAGGACTCTATATATGGGTGAGATAGATCCATTTATTAATTTATTATGAACTATGCCAATACTTAATACCTATTTATTTTTGGTTATGAACAAATAATTTAATAAGGGCATTGATTATTAATCATTAAAAAAAATATCAGTGTTAAAGGGGATTGAATGTTGACCAAGTAAAGACTTATTTATTCAGTTATAAAATTTAACCAAAGAGATAAATTTTAATCAACTTGAACTTAATATATATATAGTTGATACAAAGTGAACAATAACCAATTATTAATTGTATATATGGACTGTAAAATTGAATATATAAACTGTTATAAATCAATAATTTAATTAATAATACTTATAGATTTGAACTTTAAATGAACACTAATTCATATTCATGTTTATATCTTATAATTGTTTTTATGTATATAATTTTTTCATTACAAATATTTAAGGTATATGAATTTATTGAAGTGTAATGGTTTGGACTGTGCCGGCAAGAACCTTTTTTTAATTATTCAACCTGAGATTAAGTTTCTTGAGCTTTATAATATCTAATAAATAAAATTATTATTATTTCTATTGTTATAATCAAATAGTTATTTATTTCAATAATTAGTTAATAATTTAAAAAAAAAAAATAATAATTAAATAACTTATTAAATATTAAGACATTATATTTTGGGCAAAATTAGTTCAAGAAAAAAATTATAAATTACATAAAATTATATATTACATTTGGCACCTCAACATAGGGCAATATAATCAAATTTTATATTAATAAGATTCTTATATTTCAAGTGATGATGCGTCGTGGACTAACATCTGTCCACATAATATAAGAACTCTATATGCGATTTCTCTTAGTCTTTCTCATTCCAACTCCAGCACTTAATCTACCAGAGGTGCCTCATTGTTAGCTGAGCAACCCAGTAGAAGACTGTACCGTTCGGGAAAGGAATTTTTTAGAAATGATTGAATGTCGTACTGAGCTCCGAAAACAAAAAATGAACAGTCATGTCCAGTGATGGAACCTCTAAGTTAGGTCGGTTCCTGAACTTACTTTCCTTTATACCTGAGTTCACTATTTACAGAAAATAACAAAGCAGATTAACAAATAACAAGTCAATTTATTTCCTTCCAAAAGAAAATTATACTATATATATATATATATATATTAAATAAATATATATATATATATTTTTTTTTAAATAAATATATATATATATTTTTTTTTTTTAAATAAATATATATATATATATTTTTTTTTAAATAAATACGCCCTTAAATAATGAAAAATTTATTTAATGAAACCTTTAAAAAAAATTTAACAACAATGAAAAGATCCCACCAATAAACCCTCAACTTTTATTCAAAATTACAAAATATCTTATTTTTATAAAATGATTTTTGATACAAAATTTACATTAAATATAACAAGTAAAAAAAAAATACAAGTAGAAGTATATATATATATATATATATATATATATATATATATATATATATATATATATATATATGTTTACATGTGTTAATTAATCAGGTGGCCAACAGTAAAAAAAAAAAAAACTAATTTATATAATAAGAAATAAATTACAAAAGGTTTTGACGCAAAATATTATTAATTTAGAAAACTAACCCCTTTGGGGTCGTGTAGCCGAAAAATTGCTAGCATGTCCCATCATAATTGAATAATAAAAAAAAATTAAAAGAAGAGTCTGATTTGCCTCATCATTTATTTCAGAACATTTCACACATAGTTAGTTTTTTTTGGCGAAGACGAAATTTCACTTAGTTTCTTGTAACTGACGACAATGTGGCCTCAGTCTTCGACCAGTTTAGAACTGCATTCACAAAGACAAAGGCAAACATTAGTAAGGCAGAAAAACTTAGTTTTCATGTTTCAAGATGAAATTCAAGTTCATATTAGGCATTGTACTTTACAAAAATACTAAAGTTACGTTACAAAGTTTTGATTAAGTTATATAACAAAATATTTCTGTTATAAACTTATATAAATTTTAAATTGAACCAAACTAGTTATTAAACAATGAAAAGAGAACTTAAACAAAATCTTACAGCCTAATTCAAAAATATAAGCATTTATGATAGTGAACTCAAAGCAGAAATTTAATTATCATTAATTTGATTACCTGAAACAAAGCGAAGTGATTCCTGAGACTAAAGGCCCTGACGACACTAAATAACTTTAAGACACAATTTGAAGGAACTTGTTTATGAAATTTGAGAAATTTATGAAAAAATCACTGCATGTAAATTTTATTAATTTTGATAGTAAGACACTTTTTTTTTATGCACACACACACACGTAAGCTGAAATTAATTCAATTACTTGGGTATACATACCCTTTAATTTCACATTTTCCTTACTATTCATTTTTTTATTAACATTACGTCACGTGCCTGACTCTCGTGTTGCGAACATAGTAATGATCAGACAAGTCAAGAAAGCCTACGTCGCAGTGCCTCGGACAAAACAGCTGTTGTTTGTTATCTCGCTAGTGGCTTAGGCGGTGTTCCAAGCTTCATGGTTTCATTTGAATGGATGTTTGTGAATGAAAATGCGTACCGGGCTTAAATAAACGCTACAAGACCAATCCCAGCAGGAAACTGGGTCAGTGAGCTGATTGGTGTTAGGGGCAGAGGATTTAACCCAAGATCATTTAAATCTTTAAGCAATCAATAAGATTATTTTGGTGAGGTGAATAAACTATGGCATAGGAAAGTGTTTGGAACAAACTATGGTTAAGTTGAAAGAACATGTTAAGGAATCAGTAATGGTTCAGATTTTGAAGAAAGAGGATGTGTATGTTGGCTGGAGGCTTATCAGTTCTTTAAGGTTAGAATAAATACCAATGAGCTTGCCCAATCTAGGGTGTTAAGTCTTTATTCAGAAATAGAACTGATTGATTTCGTGACTGTGTATTCACAAAGTGTATTAAAAATTTTTTGCTTTGAGTTATCCTTTTAATATTAAAATGTCGCAGAAGTCTAAATTACGGTTTGTGTTAAAATTAATAGTAGTAAACATTTAAAAGTTCAACTCGGATTGCAATGTTTTTTTACATGGAGGTTGTGTAAATTTAGTTAAGGATGATGTGGACTTTTTACAAAAAAGTAACAAATTATGGTGTTGTGATTCGTGCACTGATAATAAGAGAAAAAGCATGCAGGTAGAAGCTGTGCTGCAAAAAGGAAGTATGTGCATTAATGAAGTTATCACGCTGTTGCGCGACATGCAAAAGGACTTTCAAATACAGATAAATTATTTGGAGAAGAAATTAGGAAAGTCAGTAGATTTATGCCACAATAAAATAGATGACTTGTTGAGAATCAATCACTACAGTTAGTTCAATACGAGAAGGTGTTTGAGGATTTGAAAATTGAAAATAATGACCTAAGAAAGCATATAATGAAGCTTGAAGTTAGAATGAATGACACAGAACAGTAGTCACGATCAAATACACTTGAGATATACAGCATTCTTGAAACCCCCATGAAGATACTCTGGAAATTGTAAAATTGGTGAGCAGCAAACTGGGACTTGAGATAGTCAAGAACATGTTGGACGCCTGTCATCATCTGGGGAAGCGTAAGACAACTGGGGAGAGTCTGGGAATAATCGTGAAGTTCGTATAGAGGAAATTAAAAGAAGACATCTTACAGAAAAGAAGAGTTTACCAGGATTTCAATGTTAAAGATCTGGGCATGTACAGAGAAAGGGCTATTTATGTGAATGAGAGAATGAGCAGATTAAGGAAGCAAGTCTTTAATGTGGCTCGAGGGGTGAAGAAAGTAAAACAGTATAAGTTTCTATGGGTAAGAAATGGAAAAGTGTTAATGCGTAAGGATGAAGGGACACCTATTTATGTTCTGACATGTATGAACCATATGGCTGCTCTGTAAGTTCTTATTTTTGTCTTATTTGGGTTAAAAGAAGATTTACGTTTGTTTTTCTCAACTGTTTTTTAAATGAGTAGCGTAGGTACAAATGTATTCAATGTTTTAAATTCTTATATGGTGGTGAAGTTAAAAATGAGCTAATAATTTTACAACAGAACATTAGAAGCATTCGTAATTATTTTGATTTGTTTATAACTAAGATACAGTCTTTAGAGCAAATACCAGATATAATATTGTTGACAGAAGTATGGATTGAAGACGATCAAATTAATCAATATTGTTTGCCTGGGTTCAATATCTATTCAAAGTGTAACAATAATAATTATAGAGCAGGAGGAGTCATAATGTTTGTAAAGTCCTTGTTCAATACAAATATTGAATTAAGATGAACATTCAGATAAGATGAGTATGCCAGACTGTCTATTGTTGAATATAAAGATAGACTGCTGTGTAAGTTTAGGCCTATTGCTCGTGTATAGATTGCAACAAGTGTAGTCCAATTTGTTAATGAAATTGATTTGTTATTGAATGAAATACATGGAATATCACACGACATTTAGAATATACACAACAAATATTAGATGTCTGTAAAAAGTTGGGTTAAGTACAGTCTTATTTTTCTATTTAAAATGTATAGGATATATTTATAAAAAAGTGCTTTGTAGAGTGTTTGTGTTAGGAACTATAAATGATTTTACAATGTAGTTGCTGTTACCTACCGATAGTGTTTTTAGAGTTGGATAATTATTTATTACGTCGATATAAAGATTATTTTTTGTTTAATGTTTTAATTAATTAGGGGAAAGGGAATTTAACATTTCAACAGTTCAAATTTCCCTCCACTGGCAATGTTATTTGATTATCCAACAGGTGATCAATCAAGTTTCATAACAGGACACCAGCTGGCAATAGGTTTCCCTCCATTTCTCATCATAAATGCTTTGCTATAAAATGAATTGTGTTATGTATCCTACAAGAGTGAAAAGTTAGTTTGGTTTTCAACATTAGTTTTTTCTTATTCAATATGCATTAAGATTAAGGTAAATGAGATTTAGTTACCCAATTAATTAAGAAATTCTACACCTAAATATACTATTACCTACTTAAAATTGTTATTTAAAAGAGAGTAATAGGACTCCTAAATGGTTGCATTTTGGAGCAGATTTCAACAAACCCTTGGGGGTACATTTCAACAGTGTTGAAATCTACCTAAATACATTCTAGGTATGATTATATATAAAAATCATTTATTTCAACCTCAATGTATTTTCAATAGTAACAAGAATTTGGGGGCTTAATTTCTACAGAATAATTTTGACTCCTTATAAGACAAAATTGGACTCTTGATCATTAATTAATTATTAATTTTTCACAAGTTTTCCACAATATATAATAAAGTGTATATATTTTTATATCATATTTGACAGGTTACTAAATTCACTGACATTTTAGAAAAATTTTCATAAGCTTTCATTCAACAAATAAAAGAAAACATAATTTTCCACGATAAACTCATTATTTATTCAAGACAATGTTTCAAAGACTTTTTGTTGGCCGGAAAGTTGAAAGGCATATTCAAACTAAATAATTTTAATAGCTATACCGCTATGGTTATGTTTTGAATACATTTTTGTTTAGTACAATAAACAGTAGTTTACAAAACTTCTCCTGCTTTAAATCTAAATTTGTTGATAAAGATGAAGAAAATTGTTCAAATAAGAATGGGGATAATACAAAGTTAAGTCATCATCTTCAGTTTGTTATATGTATAAGGTTTGTGGACATGTAACAACTGAAAATGATGTTTTAATCAATGAAACGTTGAATCGATGAAATAACTTGTTTAGTGTGGAAAATTGAGTTTTCTTTCATTTTTTGATTTACATTTCCACAAGTATTACTCATTTCAAGTGTTGTTTTCATTGTTGAAATAAATGTTTCTAGGGCTGATCTATCCATATTCCATAATTAATTTGTGTCCAGATGTTGACCTTTTTTAATATTGATCAAATACAGTAGGTAATCCAAAGAATGCATGAATATTTTTTTAATTAGTATCTGTAGCCTACAGTATTCATTGTGGACTCATTACAAGTATTTGTTGATTTGTAATGTGAAAAATGTCTGTAATCATATTATCAGGGGACAATCTTCCAACAATCTAATGCATTTTTATGATTTCGAAATTGATAAATTACAAAAGGCAATTTCTTCACTATATTTGTTGCACTGTTGTGGTGGAAGAATATTTGTCAATGTTCCATTAAGGCCCTTTTTCTAGTTTAAATAAAAACATTATTTGCCTATGACTTAAATATTCTCATTTGGTATTTCAGTTTTACTGTCGTCCAACTGTTCATATGCTGTAAAAGGTCTAAGTAATTTTTTTTTATTAACAAGCTAGGGATTTGCAGGTCTTTGTTTGCACCCAGAAAAAATGTTATAATCAATAAACTTAAATGTAATGTTAATTTTAAACTCATGCAATTTTGTAGAAGCACAGATGTTAGATCTCACTACACAGTACATACTCACAGCCAGTAGCACATTAGTTTCCAATTAACACGTGAGGCATGTCACTCCCTCCACACCTTTCCACTATTCTAAACATCACAACTTCTCACCATTCACCTGTATGACCAAGGGATTGAGCAAAGATGCATAGACAAAAGGAATGTATCAAAAAGCATATTGTGGGGAGTTTTCAGATAGACTAAACAAAAACATTAAATTGACAACATAAAGGCATTAATTTTGAAAAATTTTTCGCTCAAGTCCTTCTGAATAAATCTATAATTAGCATGGAGAGTACAGAATAAAAGGTTTTGTAGTAAAAGTTTCTGCACCCTCAAAAGTCAGGAAAAGAGCTGATAAATGTTTGAAGACAGACATTGTAGATCATGGATTAATATGCCAATGAAGATAAAATTTAAAGGACACATTCTATGCTGTTTGCTGTAACATAATGCAAGCTCTTGTGTCATATTTTTCAGGCGAAGAAACTTAAATTTTCAGTTACATTGTCAAAGGTGATGACATGACACAAAATTTCATTTCAGTCCATGATTTTTCGTATTTTACTTAGAAATCTATTCAAATGGAAATAAATATATCTTACCATTCATTACATAAATTTGAAATATCCAATCATTATAAGAATGTCTTTCTGATACAAAACCAATGATTTTGTTTTATTTAGATATGTTGCTCATCATCAATATTATGGGATAAGCAGTAGTGAACTACTTTTTAAACAGTGTAATAGATTTTTCTCTCTTTCCAGATTTATTATCATTTGAATGCAATAAATTTAACACATACAAAATTAAAACTAATAATAAGTAACTAAGTGAGTGATATGAAATAATGTCGAACAAAAACACCTAACTTCTATCAATTATTTTTCCTTGCAATATTTTTAAAATTCAACATATTTTATAGAAAAGTTTTTCTTCAAACCAAACAAACTTGTCTATTCCTAACTAGGCATATTAGAGCACTTGTGGACAATTTGTTAATAATATTTTATAAAAGATAAGGAAAATATTGGAGGAAGGGGAGAAAAAGGCAGAATAAGTTTGAAGAAATTAGGAAAAAGTGTAGTACAGTATTTGGAAAATACCTTGACAAAAAATTAAACATATTAATATCCCAATTATTAATACAGTTTAACCTTGCTAGTCCAGCATAATGTGGCCCCCGGTAGGCCAGATTTAGGAAAAAGTAGGAACACCGAGAGTGCATTTAAAATGATGTTTTACAGACGAAATAGCGAATCATTCGTATAATTGATTGATTGAGAAAGTGTAGGCTTAACTTAGGCATAAAAAATAATTAGGGCAACAAAAATTACGTTTTTTGATTAATTTACTTTTTATTTAGGTAAACAGTAAAATACACTTTACAAAGACACAAAATTACATTTCCTAAATGAAAATTTGATGTCTTGGTTTTAAATTTTTTAAAAACATGTTTTTCTCTGATGTGCAAAAAACAAAATCCTAAAAGTAAAATTGTAAAATTTATAAAAATGATGAAAAGTCACAACTACCACCCAATGTGTCTCAGTAATGATAGTTTCTTGAAGGACTTGCGGCACTCAACCCTGATCCGCAAAACTAGAAAAAATTAATCGATGTACCAGCTGGTGTATGTGTCACATCAAGTGATTTTCCAGATGACCAACAGTCAAGTAAACCACCTACATCTTGTAGGGATACTTCTAAAAGTTAAAACTTTGAATAAAGCCACTAAAAAGAAGAAAGTAGAAAAATTAGAATCAGAGTTAGAATCTATTGGCAGTTTTAAATCTGACAAAAGTGATGACCAGCGATTTGGTCTGGAAGCCATCATGTAAAAAGTGAAGATAAATCCAAAGATTGGGAAATCAAACACAAAGCATGGGTTATTGTTTCTTATACAACTAAAACTCAAAAGAAGCACTTTGTTGGTAAAGTGTTAACCACTGGAGAAACAGGCCCTGAAACTTGTGAAGTCCTATACCTAAGGAAAGTTTGAATGTTGTAATACTAAAAAATGGTTATATTAAGATTTGAATCATATGAGTAACCCGGGAACGTTGTAATTGAATTGGTGGGGGTACAATAGAAGTCAAATGAATGACTGAAAGTGAATGTTAAAACTAGGGTAGCCTATATAAAATTTAAATATAGGTTTCCAAAATACTGATGTCATGTATAAAATATTAATTATAAGTTGTAATAAATATTTAGGTAGTATTTGTGTTGTGAAAATAGACAAAGCTTGTTGTCAGGCAAATAATTTGAATAGTGTCCGTTCAGCTAATAAGGTAAACCCTGGAGCACAGGTTGTGAGAAATACACACATGTGGTTTGGACCAGTCTGAGTGGAACGTTCAAGGTAGTTAGATGTGTTTCTAGTAGAATTTTAAAGGAGCATCGGAGGTGATCAGACACATTCTTGTGTTGAGAAACTTTTTCAAAATGTAGTGAAAATTGTTAAAATAGAGTCCTATTGTGACATTCGAGTCAGTGAGAGATGTTTTTGTCTAAAAGAAGTTTTAGAACATTGAATGGTGATAATCTAACAAGTTTAGAGACAGTTTTTGATGAAGTAAAACGTAGCTTTTGTTTGAAGAAATTATTGGATAATAATTTTCGATAGAGCGATGAACTTTTTTGTGTAACAATATGAACTTAAAGAGACAGTTGATCGTTGGTGTGTTAATTGAATCTACAAAGAGATCGCAATACAAGATGATGGGAATTCACCACGAAGCAACTCTCAGCCTACGGAAGCGTATGTGGTAACAAAGAATTATAAACAGTTTCATCATAATTTTATATAAAAAAGAACTTTTGGTATGAATATTTTAAATTTGAGATAATGAATAATATTTTTTGTATAGTAACTAATAAATTTAAAGAACTTAATTTCATTTTATATAAATATAATCTTTGCTATGTGAGAATATAAGAAACTCACTAACAAAATTTTTTTTTTTTTAAGTTGCAACTATTAACATAGAGTCATAAAAAAGGAGTTAAGCCTCTTCAAGGCAGAATAATTTTAAAATTAAAAATATAGAGATTTCAAATAGCAGTAAGATATGTATCATGAATATATATGTATAACCTTGTGTAAATGTTTTAATATTTTCAATTCAATAAAACATGTTAAGTTTCAGCACAACAACTAAGATTTCTTTATTTCACCAAGAACCACTGTAAGTACACTTTCAAAAGGATTTGCGACCCTGAGAAATTTTAATAATAACAATTAATTTCTTTTTTCAAAATTGGTAAGCTAACGCTACCTGGCGCCCATAAAGCTGTGCAATTTTCATTAAATAAAAGTTCTAAGACAAAAAAGTTACAATTTTAAAATAAAATTATTAATTTAGACATTCATTCAAACTTTTGATATTTAAATTCTTTCAATGTCTTTCAGTGGCCAGAACTTTGCGACAACTTTTAGAAGAATTTTCAACTGAAAGGATCGTTGCAAAACCTGGAAGGAAATCTTTATTGCCAACTGAAAATCCTCTTCGACTTACTGGCCGACACTTCATTCCTCCAATTCCTCAAACAGAAAAAAAAGCAAGGCCACAAAGAAGATGTTATGTGTGTGCAAATACCAGCAAACGCCCACAAAAGAGACGTGACACTACATGGAAATGTAAAGACTGTGACGTTGGTTTGTGTGTGCATCCGTGTTTTGAAAGCTACCATACTAAAAACATATTTTAGAATTAATCAAATTTATGTTTAGAAATAGAATTCAATAATTTTATATTACTATGGTATTTTGATGTTAATAATTTTGTCTTATGTTTATATCTAAAACGTTCTGTTTATCATATGTTTAAGAATAGAAAACTAGTGTTGCTGACCTAGTCTAACCAAAATTTCTTATTTTTTAAAAAACACAAACAAAATAAAATTTTACAATTTATTACTTATTTTACAGTTTAAAAAATATATTTTAACCATTTAATAAAAAAGTAAATCTTGCTCCCTGAGGTAAGAAATTTGAAAAAAATTGTTGCTCATCAAAGAGTAAATGTCCTTTCTCAGATGTAATTGCAGTGCTGGATGAGCCCTCACTTGATAGGAGTAGGAGAGGTTTGCTGACATTCCATCACAAGTTTGATGGCCTAAACATTCAGTAAATCATTGATGACTTAGGCTACACCAGATTTTTATCTGAAAGGGGATGGCGATCTTTGCATCTGGAGCCAACTTTTCCCGGATGTTACAAAAAAAACCAGGTAACTTAAAAGGATGTTTTTTCTTGTTCCTCGACTCTTTGTATACACATTGCATGTCTCATTTAACTTCTAACTCATTCCCTTCATGGAGTTACAACTTTAAAAAAAAATCTTGAAAAGTCACAATTTTAAGAGGTAATTTTTTTTTTTTTAAAGCTGTAGCTCCTGAACCGTTAAAGGTAGAAACATGAAAGTTGTAATAAATGTCCCAAATAAACCCCCCCCCCCCAATTGAAACTGCATATTCCAATCTAGCCAATTGACTAACTGGCTTGAAGTAATATGCATTTTTAATCACTGTTACAAAGTATAGAACAATATACTGAATAGACAGGCAAACAAAAATTTTTTGCTCATGTTATGTAAACTTTTTTTTTCTAATATACAGTTCAAAAGCATTTATTAATATGGACAATTTACATTTTTTTAAATATGTATATATATATATATTATATAAAGGATATTGAGAAAATTCTCTAAAATTTTGTTCTAAAGTAAAATTTTGTTAGAAAGTTGGGTATAAATATGGTGGTTAATTATTTACTGTGGTTACTACCAGTCATTTTGGCGATTTTGTTAATATTATGTTCTACATACCTTATTTCTTAATAATAAAATAAGTTTTCAACCCGGAGCTATCTTTTACCCAAAAAAAAAATCACAATTTCAAAACTGCAGAATTTATAGATCACCGAAGTCAAACAACATTGGGCGTAGTTAGTACTTGACTGGGTGACCGCTTGAGAATTCCATGCACAATTTTTTTAAAATAAATTTACATGTATTTATTACATGGTAAGGTAGCTATATAAATATATATTTCCAAGGTGGTAAGGTGGCTTATTTATATAGCCAACTTACTTGACCTTGTAAGGTTAAAATTCGTGTACAAACTTATTTTAACACTAAATTCACGTAATGGAGTTTACCTAGAAAAGATGAAATTATGTTGTTGTTTTTCCGTGAAAAAGTTAGCTCCTCGTTGAAAACTTATTTTATTATTAAGAAATAAGGTATTTGGAACATTTTTTTTTTTTTAAATCGCCTAAATACTAGTAGCATTCAGAGTAAATAATTACCACATGGAGTGTACATATGCCGAATGAATTTAGTAACAAAAAATCATGGAATCGTTTACTACCTACCTTAAATTTAAAGAATTAGATCATATTTGATGTCGGACGACACTTTTGAAATATCAAAATAGATTAATTAAGAGTAGAAAATGACAATTCTAAAAACAAAAATTCCAGGTGTGTTTAGGTTACTACATGTGTACGTTTATCCGTAGTACTACGTTAGTAAGGTTAGTGAATGTCTCATCTCTTGATGTTATTGTTATGACTATGTTAGTAAAGTTAGTGAATATCTTTTCCCACGAAGTTTATCTTATATTATGTAATATTTCAACATATATTTAACATGATAATTATTAATGTCTTTATTAGGTCTGGAAAGGTAACTATATATATATATATATATATATATATATATATATATATATATATATATATATATATATATATTGTTCCTGCCCAAACCGGTGTTCATTACTCTTAATTCTCAAAACATTCTAAATTAGGGTGGCAGTTGCAATGTATTGCGTATAACGTAAACCATACACGTAGGTTGAGCTGGATTTTGTACTTATATATTTCTTATTTTCTACTAAACTAATGTATTTTGGTAGATACTTCAAAAGTGTTTTTGGACATCAAATATGATCTAATTCTTTCAAATTAAGGTAAATAGTCAATGATTTCATGATTTTTTACCACTAACTTCAACCGACATCTACACTCCACATTTACCGAAAGTTGATATGTAAAATCGAACTTTACGACCAGGCTGCATCTAAAATAGCCTACATGGGAAAAAGCCAGGTTTTTTTTTTTTTTTTTTCATGGCTAGAAGTGTTTCCATCAATTACGTCTGTTGAATATATTACTTTTAGACATTGTTGATTAAAAACAAATTATTTCAACAAGATTTTATAGAACATGAGTCTTTTCAGAATTGCAGTTACATTGCGTTTATGTTATTACTTGTTTTTATTTTTATTTTCATATTTAGGCCTATTCATACAATTTGAAAAAAAAATTAAAAAACAGGGTGCAACGTACAGAATACCTCAAGATATTTTAACGAAATTCTATTGGATATGCATTGTACAATTACCAAAGTCTTAAAAATGAGTTTTATTGGTAAATGTTCAATTGAAACCATGTTGCGATTTAATATAGAAATATCATGAAATTGTGTTTTACATACTTCATTGGATCAATTGGATCATTATTAAGCTGGGGAAACCCTTTTCACGTATGAAAATCCATTATTTCTGTCTAAAATAAACAATTTAAAAGTACGAAATTAGGTAAAGGTATCTTTTTATGGTAATTCATATGGCAATGTTGCGAATATATTGAGTGTCTCATCACTTAATGCTCATGTTCATCCACGCAAACCAGATAGGTAATTATATCTATTAATGTATATTTATTAAAGACAGGTCTGGTAAGGTAAAGTTATACGAGGTCATTTTTTAAGTAAGAACCGTTTGCGCATAGCAACCGCGCAGGCTGTCACGTGACGTCCGCTCCAGGTTAGCCACTTTTGCCCAGTCCCCAACTATGCAGTCAGTTGATTTCATGTCTCTGCCACTGTTGGTTCTATCGTAACACTGCTTTGTTTATCGCCATGTTAATCAATAAACCAACCGATTGTGAAGTGTGCTCGGTTATTCGGATTTTAAACGCAAAACAAGTTTGTCCCGCCAAAATTCACCGGCAGCTTGTTTAAGTTAATGGTGAAGGTGTAATGAATAACAGTAATGTGCGTAAATGGTGTCGGCTTTTTAATGAAGGACGAAATCACAAAAATTCAAACATGTACCTTCAACACAGAAAATTATGGCCACGGTTTTTTGGGATCGGAAAGGCATTCTTCTGATTGACTTTCTGCCAAAAGGAATGACCATAAATGCTGAGAGATATTGCGAAACACTAACCAAGCTTAGGCGCGCTATTCAAAACTGCCGGCGGGGACTTCTGTCTAGTGGCATTGTGCTGCTTCACGATAACGCTCGGCCTCACGACCAAGACGCAACTGGCCAACTTTCGATGGGAATTACTGGACCTCCCCCCTACAGCCCAGACCTAGCACCATCAGACTTTCATGTGTTTCCTAAACTCAAAGAATATCTTGGTGGAAAGCAATTTGAAAATGATGATGTGTTGAAAGAAACTGTTACTAACTGGTTAAAAGCTCAGGCGGTAGAGCTCTATGATGAGGGGATCCAAAAGCTAGTGCCACAACTTAACAAATGCTTAGATATTATTGGTGACTATGTAGAAAAGTAAAAATATGTTCATACTTAAGTATTTAATACAATTTATGTTCATAAATAAAATTGATGTTACTCCACACTTAAAAACGGCTCTTACTTAAAAAATGACCCTCGTATATAGTTACCTAACCAAAGTTAATAAAGAAACTATACACACACACACACATACACATATACATATATATATATATATACTGCTTAAATATATAATATATATACTTATATAATACACATCTAGTTCACATAATTCTGAAATTATACAGTGTAGTAATACATTCTATTATAAGACACTTTTAACGACACGTTGTTCTATTAGCTACTATGAAACCTAGACACATAGACTCATCGTATATTTTGAACATTAACTTAAATGCAAATTTTTAAATTGCTTATTTTAGACAGAAATAATAGATTTTCATACTTGAAAGTGGTCTTTCCAGCTTAAAGATCCAATTGTTCCATAATGAGGTATGTAAAACACAATTTCATAAAATTTCTATATTAAATTGTAATGCGGTATCAACTGGACATATTACACTTTTATTTTGTTTACCCAGTTACATGTGTATGGTAATTGTTTACTGTGACTGCAACAGATCATTTTGGCGGTTTTTAAAATCATACCTTATTTATTTAATAAAATAAATTTTCAACGTGGAACTAACTTTTTCACCGAAAAATCACAATTTCAAAACTACAGAATTCAATGTATTAACATCACCAAGTCAAGCAACATTGAGTATAGTTAGGCTAGTACTTGGATGGGTGACCACTTGGGAATGCACTCACAATTTCTTCTTATTTTTTAAATTTACACATAGGTTAGGTAAGGTGGTAGGCCTACTATGTACTATATAAGGTAATATATATATAGCCACTTTAACTGACATTGTAAGGTAAAAATTCGCGTACAAACCTATTTTAACATTATGTAATTCATTTAATGGACCTTAACCTAGAAAAGTTAAAATTATGTTTTTTCTGTAAAAAGTTAGCTCCGCGTTGAAAACTTATTTTATTTTAATAAATAAGGAATGTAGAATATGATTTAAAAAGACCTGTTGCAGTCAGAGTTTACTTTTTGTACCCTTTTGTACTGTCCACATAACCTCATTTATTCTGTTTGATAGTTAGCCTAACTCTACATTATTGACTTTTTGAAGTTTTTACATAGTAGTCTATTAGTTTTTCTTAATTATACTACTAAACCTGATTTACAAATTTATGAATATTGCTCACCTACCCAAAACTGAACAGTCGTAAAATCTCAAATATGCCTCAATAATATTACATATTATGACAGTGCTTAACTGAACTCTAGCTACAGTAGTTAAAAAAACAAAAAACTACAGAACTTTATCAATAGGCCAATACAACTTACATATGATTACTTGGCTTTGTTCCGATGTTTGATAGTTGTTTCAGTTCACTGTCATTAAGACAAAAATTCGCTATGGGTTGGTGATGTGATGTTAATTAGCAATCTTGCTAATTTCAGGCAGCTAACCTACGTTAGCAGTAGCAAAACACTGCTAAGTGCTAACACTAACATCTAGATATAGCAGATATACAATTACCAGTACATGGACTAGCTGTTGGAAGTATCTTCTACCTTCAGCTGAAACTTTTCAACTGTATTGTCAGTTGATTTAGCTAACATTTATTTAAAAGAAGCAGGAATATGGATTTAGCAGCTAAATAAAATAATAAAATGCTGATGGAAACTGATTTAGCAGTCATTGGCTTTCTGACTTGTTGTTATTAATATGGTTGGTTAATGTGAAGCTAATACACAAGATTTTTTTTTTTTTTTTTTAACAGAATATATTTTTCACCAAAACAAAAACAAACAAAAGAACTTATTTGCTACAAAAAAGTACAAACAAAATGATAGCATATTCTTTGGGTTTTAGACACAAATAAACTGAACAAAGCTCAAAACTTAAATAAGATTTTTTTTGACTTTCTTAAAAGCTCATAGTTTAACTTAACTCTACGTTATATAAGACAATTTTTTTGTACATCTAAAAAAGATAACCGCTAAAGATTACTTTGTATTTAGTTTAGCATACCATACTGCTTATTTATCATTGCATACAACAGTTAGAAGTTAACAACTTTAGCTGATAATTTTAACTGCTAATCAATATTAGCAATAGCAGCATTAGCTGAAAATTAAAATTAGCGCTTTTGTCCATCACCAATATGGGTCGCATTAAAAATTATGTCATAAACTATAAATACGGTGACCAATCTTTTGTGAATAAAAATCGGGACACTCGTGTAGGAGCAGAGCACGGAACGTTTCGGGTAGTATGGAATACAATATCCCAAATAAAACGGAGGTCTGGAGGATTTTGAAAAATCCGGTCCTTAAAACGTGTTTTTAGCTTGTTGAAAGAAGTGTTTTGGACATACCTTGTGTTTTTGTACTACCGGTACATAAAAGTTTGATACTAAAAAAAAAAACTTTTCAACATATTTGATTTATAACCAACTATGTAAAACACAAAGTATCCTGGAATACTTCAGCTAATATTAAAAGGTACCTAGTTGGTTTAGACCAATTATTAATTGACTGAGTTCATATTATATGTTCCAATCTCTTCTTCAGTGTTAGAGACATTAAGTGTAAATATTTTAAAGTAAATAATAAAAAAGTAAATACAATAAGTTATTAAAACATTTCTAAGTTATCAACTGAATAAAAAATAAAAACATCAAAGGATAAAGTTATACTTTTCAGCATGTGATGATATTTCCTTTTGCTTCAGTTAATATTTATTTTCTGAGCCAAGATCCTTCAGAAGTTCACTGTTTTTTCTAATCTTCTCATACATGTCTAAACAACTTTCTGTAGAATTCATTTGAACACTTCTTAGCATCCCAAATGTTGTTTATTAGGAAAAATGCTCGCTCAACAAAAGTGTTGGTCTCTGGAAGGCAGAGATCAAATTCAATAAACATTTTAAAATTAGGGATTGCTCTTCCTTCTTCAATTATTCAACACTGTTAACCCCCTTTGTTCTAACGAAATATTCTCTTTTGTTCATTCATCTAAATTACATTGTGTCAAGTAAGAATTCAGTACACTAAACTCGTTGAACAAGTGATCAATTAATTGAAATAGGTGGCATGATCTCTTTGAATAGTTCCCAACTTCTTTCAACTTCATCCCACTTTATTTAAGTTTGTTCAGAACAATTTACTCAAGCTGTCAACATTCATTTTCCATACATCTAAATAATTTAAACATTCATCATAAAAAGAACACGCTTTGTCCTTCAATGAATCTATGTTACAGTCTTATCCAGCAGAAAGGTTTCTCTTGTTAAGCTCTTCAACTCAGGCCCGATTCTATAACTGGCAACATGGGCACTTGCCCAGGGGCGCAAGCGTACAAGGGGCGCAAAGGTTTTGGGTCATTAAAAAATATTTTAAATTGAAAAAATTCAACCATATTAAGGCAGTATATGACGATAAAAGTTTATAAATTAAAAAAACTATAAAAAATTATGGAGCTGAAAAATCAAAATTTTAAGGTAGCACAACCATTTTTCAGATCTTTCTGAACATTTGGAAACATTTCCATGCTTATCGGTTAGAAAATAGCGTCCGAAACAGAAAACTCGTTTTGCCCCCTCTTCACCCGCGCATCGCAAAAATCACCTCGTTCGTATAAATTCATTCATAAAATCGTTCTACAATAAAAGACGAAAAGCTGAATAGTTTAATGCTGTTATGTACGCAGAATGACATTACACTGAAGCTTGACTTCAAAGATATAATTGATAGTTTTGCTACATCAAAGATCATTAGAAAAAGAAGCAATAATGTAAATAGGATATAAGGAGAAAGTATGAGGAATATGTGTAAATATATATAAAGTATAGTAATGAGAGAAAGAAAGTATAAAGAAAATAAGAGATATGATGGTTTTAGTATTAAAGTTGTTTTACAAGACTCAATTAAAAAGTGAACATACAGTTGAAATAAAATGAGCTATGGTTATGTAGGCCTATAGAAATAAACGTTTGCAACAATTAAGTACTATTTTTTAGGGTGGGTGGATGGTCCGTGATACTGTAAAATACAAGGTTATTATGTTGTGACATCAATCATAACACCTACGCCTGTAATTGCAGTAATAATATTTGCAAGTTTTTACAGTAGCCGGTTGCCAGTCCGGGACACGGCGGGTTCATAGGTGGTGGATAATGGAAAGAATTACCGACTCACGAAATAAAAGGAGTTCGATGGAGTTGAGAAATCCCTCCCGAACCAAAACTGGCAAAGATGAATTAATCGGGGGGGGGGGGGGGGGCGCATCTCTTTAACTTGCCCAGGGGCGCTACAAGGGTTAAAAACGGGCCTGCTTCAACTTAGACAGGAAGAAATAGTATTGTTTTCTTTCAACCAGATTCCTATGTAAATTCAAATACTCACAAGCCGCATAAGTTGCTGTTAATTTATCACTTTCCATCTTCTTTACAGATTCATTGAAAAGGGAAGAAACATTGTGCAGGAACCAAGGCCAAGGTTCACCATTTAGATCTTCAAAACAATAAGAGGATTTGATTGTGCAACAAGGTACTTTTTAATTCGCTCCATCATTTTTAGAACCCTCTCCAGAGCAGGTGAAGTCTCAGCCATCTTGTGTTTGAATAAGATAAGATTTTCTTATACTCAGGACCCATGAAGAACTCGCAAAAATCCTTCAGCTCTGCTACTCATACTGTGTAGTTATGAAAAAATTTCACTACAACCACCTCAGCATCAACTAGAAATGTGTCTGCAGTGTGGTTAATACAGTTATTGACAACATGCACCACACAACCGATTCCAACCAGGGACTCTTCAGTTTCACTGATAATTTGTGAAATAAATTATTTTCAGCCCCTTCTTTTTGCACTTCCAAAATTCGTATTAGTGTTGTCTGCAGACAACCTAACTAGTTTATTAGTACGGCCATGGCAGTTTAAAACAGAGTATACATGTTCATTCAACAGATCACTTGTCTCGCCTGATAACGAATCAAGTTCTAAGACTTTAACATTAATACCACTAGTTACATGGAAATATCTCACAATGATTGGTACTAGTTTTTCCACACCTGGGTTTGAACTGTCAACCAGTTCATAAATAAACTGTTTATGAAACAATATAACATTATTATAAAACATTTTTTATGATGGCTTCACTTTTCGTCCTTGTGGAAGAGTATCTAGGTTCAAATAAGTTTAGATGTACAATCCTGAGTGGAACGCAAAAATTGCTTCCTTCGCTACAACCTCGTTTTTTGCAGATACGTCCCTAGTAATAAAATTACTAATTGAGGTTGACATTGTGCCGTTTTTCTAGAAATTTAAGTTTAAAACCTAATCCTAAAGGAAAATTATATAACCACCGGGAGCTGCTACACTCTAGTGGTCGGTTAAGCAGTATGGAACATTGTCATATCAAGAAGTCTGAGGCAATTTAAAACTATCATACACAGGTAACTTCTAGACATGTACATTGGAACATGCCCTAAGGCATTAGCGAGATACCAAGCAACAATACCTACAGCTGATGCGCCTTAGGCACTGTGATGCATGATTTTCTTTTCTTGTCTGTTCACTACTACGTTTGGAATATGAGTCCGCCGCACACATGGTCGTGATCAATCCAAAAAAGGCTAAAATGTGAAGTTTTCAAAAAAAGTGTTTAAGGCCGTGTGTATAAAAACCTTAATCATTAAATATGTGTGTATTTAAGTATTTGGAACGTAAACCTAACGTGTATGCGAGTGCTAAATGTCTTTTCTAAATTTAATAAAATGCCTTAAAATTTCATAGTGCCGTCAGTGCCCATCACACTCGCAGGAATCACCTTACTCTGCTCCAGGTAATCAAAAAAATTAAATTCATCTTACTAAGATAAATTTTTATAATGAAATTTCTACTTTGAGTTCGCTATCATAAATGCTTTGAATTTTGAATTAGGCTGTAAGATTTTATTTAAGTTTTCTTTTCATTGATTAATAATTAGTTTGCTTCAATTAAAAATTTATTGTAATTTTAATTTATAACAGAAATATTTTGCTATACAACTTAATCTAAAATTTTTTATAACGTAACTTTAATATTACTTGAAAAGTACAAAGCCTAACATGAAAGCTAAGTTTTTCTGCCTTACTAATGCATGCTTTGTCTTTGTGAATAAAGTTATAAACTAGTCCAAGAATGAGCTAACATTACCATCTGTAACAACAACTTTAAGTGAAATCTCGTCTTGGTCAAAAAAACAAACAAAAACTAACTGTTCTGTGTGTGAAATGTACAAAAATATATAGTGTAAGGCAAATCAGACTCAAATTTTTTAAATTTAAATAGGATGGGACATGCTAGCAACTTTCGGCTTTCATGACCCCAAAGGGGTTAGTTTCCAAAATTTACGTCAAAAAACCTTTTTTTGCATAATTTAGTGTTAAATACATAAATTAGTTTTTTTTAAATGTTGGCCAACAAAATAAAAAAATACATGTAATTATATATTTTTTCTATTTGTATTTCCTTGATTAATGTAATTTTGTAATTTTAAATAAAAGGGAGGGTTTATTAAATTTTCTTTTCTTTTTGGGGTGGGATTTTTCATTGTAGTTAAAAATTTTTTTAAGGGTTTTATTAATTAAAAATTTTCTTTAAGGGCGCATTAACTTTTTTTTAATAAACATATGTATATAATCTGATTTTTCTCAAGAAAAATAAATTGGCTTGTTATTTGTTAATAATCTGCTTTATTTTTTTTTGTTGTAAATAGTGAACTCAGGTACCATCTGTTTACAAAAGAAGGTAAGCTCAAAAACCGACCTAACTTAAAAGTTCCATTACTTGACATGACCATTAATTTTTTTTTTTTTTTGGAGTTCAGTACGTCTTTCAATTTCTTTTAAAATTTCCTTTCCCGAATGGTACAACATTGCTAATGCGTTAACTCCAGGAATATGTTCTTTGCTCTTTAAATGCAATTTGATATCAGTGAGACCTCCATGAGCAATAGTAATTTTGCTGGAACACTGAGTGCAAAATGCAAAGTGAGGGTTATGATCACATTTTTTTAAGAAGGGATACTCTTTTTGCAAATTATTATTAAACAAACACTTTCGTTTCTTACCTTTCCAATCACTCATGATAATAATATCTACAGACACCGGTATAAATAAACGAACACACATGATATATAACAAACAATTATTAGCATTACACTTATTTAAACTCTGACACTAAATAGACAATGTACAATCAAGTTCTAAAACTCAGAAAATATATCAGTCTGCAACCATATTTGTGAGACTTTTTTACTGGTTTCATGTAATCTGTTTTTGATTAAATAATGTTGTTCGTAATACGTAGTTATTACAAGTTATTGTTTATATTGCAAAAACAACACAAGAGCTTACGTGGTGAGATGAAATGATTTAAATTCTCTAATTACCTAAAAAATAGTTAACTTTTTTTTATATAAAATATAAAATTCATATAAAATAAACTAAAAATAACATTTATATACTGAATGATTATGCTTTTAAATTTTTATACATAATACCTCATGATTTTAAATACATTCACAAACAAAATACTAAAAATATAATTACGTGACAAAAACTACTATGAGAAATATCTATATGCTGTTTTCATCTTTAACTCTCGATTGGTCTCGGTGCTCACTTTTAGTTTGTTTTGACATATAAATGATGCTTACATCGATTGATAATTTCTAGGCACTGTCTAGCTGCCTATTGGGATGTTAGGAGTAGTAGGGTGAGGGAGGAGAGGGACTGCGTGCATGGTTTTATTGAGCAAGTTGCTATCCGTGATCAATCATTTGTCTTTTAATTTCAACTTATTACTTTTTATCATTCTTTAGCCCAAATATGACTTCTAATGTTAGAGAGAAATTGCAGTGGTTGAGAGAAAATTCAGATAATGAAGAAGTACCTGAATATATTGTTGAAAGTGATTGTGCAAACATGTCCGAGGATTCGGATATTGAGGATTGACACATTGAAAATCATAACAGTGCATCCAAAGTTTATACTGATAAAGATGTACCCATTCAGCATCTTATACCTGCGCCTGAAACTGCAGACGATTATTTGCCTCAAATAGAAGCCCAACCTCCCCACCATCAGAGACGGAGACATCAACATGATTGTTCTGTCCTACAATGAGTTGAAAATCACTTCTCAATTGATTACTATTTGGGGAATGATAATATCATAGAGTGGAAAATGAGCTTTCAAGGTAAAGAAACATTGGATTACATCTTCCTGGTTTAAAAGGCCATGCAAGAAATACCAAAAAATCTACTGAAACATTGGGCATATTTTCCCCATGATATGTTAGGGGAGATTGTGATACATACAAATTATCGTATAAGAATTATAAGGAGAGGAAGGGATGCCAGGGACACTAAATAAAGGCTTTGATTGGAATTCCATACATGGCTGGAGTGATGAAGTCATACCATCGTATTGTAGAAGAACTTTGCGCTACCGACAGAACAGCTCCAGTTTTTTCGCCTAATTATCCTCAATAAAAGATTTTATTATTTGCTAAAGGCTTTCAGATTTGGCAGTACAGAAACACGGCAAGTGAGAAAAGCAGTTGATAAATTTGTTCCTATCAGAGATGTGTTCCAAATGTTCAACTAGCACTGTAAGGCGTCAAATACTTTGGTCACATGCATGAGCAGGGTTTGGTTGTGCAAACCCGTGCAATCTACTACTCGTGTGAGTGATTACACTGTTTGCACACATGTACTGTGTTTTGACCCAAATAGGCCAGAAAGACACACACCTAGACAGACTAGTCAAAATGGGGACATCATCTGATGAAGAGCAATTTGTGTTTGAAAATGGTATTTTTAAAGTTATGCTTATTGACTCGGAGCCTTTTAGGGAATAATAGATTAATGAGTATTTCGCGGATACCACAGAATTTTTAATGACCTCCTCAGACAGCCTGAAAAGTTTTATGATTATTTTAGGATGATGTCTGAAACGTTCTTCTACATTTAGTTCGGCCTCTTATAACAAAAGAATCCAACTTTAGAACTTGTGTTTCTCCAGGGAGAATCTAATGGTTACTCTAAGATACAAATTTATAATCTTATGATATATGTGACTTGCAATTCCTTTACACTACCCTTTCACCTCAAATATAATCCTTCCTCCCCACACCCTCTTCCTGCAGAAGTATAGATATGATATTTTGACCTCCAGCATGCATGAATCATCTAGAGACTGCTGGCATTGGACAAAATGAAAGGTCAATGCATGGTGGCTAGGGTGTTACAGATGGCCATTAAGATATTTTTCACTTTGCTGGAATAAATTCTCAAAAAAATTTAAATAGCAACACAACTCTTGTGCATGAAATATTTTTTTAAATCTAGCCTTCGATCTCTCTAAGGGTCAAATGACTACAAGTGTTGAAAAAAAGCGAATCCACACTGATCTCCATTTGAGAATACAACAATGTGCCCCAGAAGACAAGCTGTACCTCAAGTCTAACTTGGAGGGAGAGAAAGTGTGCATACTGCCCAAAAAAGAACAAGAAGACAACAGCTAGAAGTGTGAAATGTAAAAAGACTATATGTGGAGAACATACAGTTTCAATCTGTCGCTCTTGCTATACAAACGAACAAGATGTAGATGACGAAGAAGAAATGGAATAGAAGAATATAGTTTAGAATAAGTAACCATAGCCAATGTATGGACCTAGTTTATATTTATGTGAAGGTAGAGGCAACATATTTTTCAAATATATACAATTGGAATATAATATTAAACTCCCATATATGGTTCCTGATATAAAATAATGAGAACACAATTTATCATTTAGCAGTAGGAACCAAAAATCAATGCTACTGATGTGACAGTATACAACATTAAACTTGGTGGTCATTTTTATGTGTGGTGTATGGTTAATAAAATGACAAACAATATATTATTTCAGTATTATGAAAAAATAAAAGAACTTATATCCAGCCAAGTAACAAATTGGCTTTGTGATAATATGTGACAACTTATTGATTGAAGAGAGATTTTACAATAAATTGAAAATACAGTATTAGTCATTACAAAATTAGAAATTACAAAATTAGTCATTAGAGATCCAGGATATACTATATAATACTCATTTTTTACAACAAAACTATTGCCAAACTAGAATCCAATAAACTGAATAATTTTAAACCCTGAACTAAAACTAATTAACATTTAACACTACTATCAAATGGTCATATTCCAAACCATCACATTGTGACATTAGACCATGAACTTCATTCCAAATTACACTGTAAGTGTATGGACTGCATTATCAGAGATACCGGTAATAAGTTTCGTCAAAAATGTATTGATATTGAATTAATTAAAGAAATCAAAAAATTTGGAGTTACATTTAGTTTACATTATAAACTTAGTTGGTCAAATCAGATTCGAAAAATTGAAGGAGAGTTGTTTGGAATTTTCCGAAAATTTTATTTCTAATACAATTTTTGTCTATTGAAAGTATTATTCATGGTGTAAGTCTATGTTAGATTATGGAAAAAGTTGTTGGGATGGAGCTTATGATTATTAAATAGATGCATTGAGAATGATACAAAAGAGATCATTAGGGTTATAATGAAAAAAAAAAAAAAAAAAAAAACAACAATAACTTTGCCTTATTTCAGAGCCTAAATAAATATCCTACCACTGAGGCATTTATGTTTATAAAGTTTTAATGATTTTCTTCAATAGAGGGGTTTTTATTAAGTGTGTATGTAGAGCAAGTATAATTATTTAGTATAATGAATATTTCAATAGGTGTTGGTTATACTTTGCTCCCAAACTTTACAAGAGATTAGTTGATATTACTTCCTATAATAAATAAATAAAATTAAAAGTGTGGTTATTTTCAAATGGGAATATTAAATCAATAATTTCAATTGTTTGACTTTTGATGGAAGCTTTATTAACGGTTTATATAATGTTTCTTATTTTTTACATGTTGTGTGTTACTCTAGATTTAGTTATATATAATCTTATTTTCATAAGTTGTTAATTCTTTCACATCACTGTCGGCACTGATGTTATTTGAAATATTTTGATTGTTTCCAATAAAACTAGCCCACAGGGGTACCTTATCTTTGTCATTATTACTAATTTTGTTAATAGTTCATTTTAAAGTTTGGAAATGAAAGTTGTTAACATTCAAAATGGTCAGTCAGCCTTGCCGTATGTAATTATGAAACCACAATATGTGATTTGTTACAAAACAAACAATTCAAATATACCTATTCATGAATTTTCTTGCTTATTAACTAAACTACCACATAATTAACATTTAAACCAATATACAGTAATAATAGAGCAGATGATTCATCAACAATCAGTCGTAGAGTCTGATGACAGATCACATTTTGATATGCCTCAGAGTAGGGATGAAAACCTGCTTATATGAGCTAAGTTCGGAAAGGAAGTATTGTTTTAAAATGTGGCCACTAGAGTCCTTCAGTTGTCTCAAAGGCCACGTATATTACAAGATCCTTCATATATTACGGGGAAAGCTGTTGTTGTTCTGTGCAGTTTATTTTATGAGATTAAAATATTTAAGACAATTGAAAAACCACACTGTGACCTATGGACTGTTATCTTGGAATGCAAGAAAAGTGAAACTAGCAGCTTCATCACCATATTAGTAAAATTTACAGTAAAACTACAATGAGTGATGGAATGATGAGAAAATGGGGGTTACTTAAACGAAGGGTATAAAAATGTGCATGATGAGGAACAAAGTGGATGCCCATCTGTCATTAATGATGATTTAGTACAGGTAAACAAAAAACTTTAGCAGACAGTTAACGATTTCATCACTTTTTTTGTGATTTTCCACAAATTTCAAAAATTGTCCTATATGAAATTCAAAGGTTGCATTTAAATTATCGGAAGTTATGTCCATGGTGGGTGTAAAAAATGATTACCACAGAGCACAAAAACAAGAAATTTGGCACCACTCACTATTTTTACAAGAAACAAGAGATGAAGATGACTTTTTTAAAGCCACATCATCATTGGTGACAAGATGCGAGTGCCTCATATTATACCAGACTTATATAATAAAATTGTTTAAAAATAGATTTTCATTATTTTTTTAATCATTTAATGGTACTTACTTTCTGAACATGCCTCTTAGAACATTCTAGAATATCAGTTTTCTCACCCCTTGTTTAGTGTTAAAGCCTAGCAAGTCAGCCAAGAACTCATTACCACAAGCAAGCGCATAAACAGTACAATATTTCAATATAATATTGCAAAATCTGAACTCAAGTTTGCATCATCAAATAGGTGAACCATATCGATGTCAAAGATTAAAAAGATTGTAGTTTACAATATCATGAAATTATTGTTTAAAACAGGCCAGTCAGTATAGAAAATGTATTAGACCTGTCAAGGTACTATAGATTAAGCACTGTTGATTACTCCTTGTGTACCAGACTCAAATATGTAGTCATTGTTTAACTACGGATTACTACACAAATTAACTACACGAATTAATAAGAAAAAAAGGTATCATTTTAGGAATGAAAAATACACTTGTTTTATTTATTTTTTAAAAATCAATATAATGATACAAATATGAAATGAACAAAAATTATAGGTTTAAAATATACATAAAACATAAAACCATTTCTATAAAACCACATGAACACCAATTAAAATGCAATTTCATGTAAAGAAATATACACACTATCATTAAAGAGAAAACATACTAAGTTAAGTTGTGGATATTATTAGTCAAGTGTAACATCTAAGATATTGTATTAACAATAAGTAAATAAATTTTTTAAATGGTTTAACATTTTGGAAACATAACTATTACTTTAAACAAATCAAATGCGAAATACAAAAATTTACACCATTTGAACAAATTTTAAATATCTAAAATTATAAACACATATAATAGGAAAACTATTAGCAGTATAAAATATACATTTTACGATAGGTAAAATGGGGGAACATTCATTATTATATTAAACACTTGGGTACTAGCTAGCTGTAAATACACAGAAAACAATTATTCCCTACCGGTTTAAGGATAAGATTCAACTAATAAAAAACCACCCCAAAACCCCCAATACAAATAAGGATTATGGAAACGAAACCATTTAAGGATAATAAATTAAAGTAGGACAAGACCCCACTTATTCAGAAATAAATACAAATTATTGGATAACACCTTTCTGGACATTAGTTCAATTTGTTCCTTATGGAAGTAAAGTTCATTGCTTTTAATGTTATGTATTATATTAATTCATCCATAACATATCATTTGTGCAATGAAATGAATTTATTTCCATCAAATAGACATTTGTAGAATAACATAATAACAATGCAGAATATTCAACTTTACTTCATTGAATTTTATTTAGTAAACAAAAATTATTTAATATAATATACAACTTATTTAATTTCAACTCTTAAATTAATAAATATACATTTCATATATAAACAAATCACAAATAGATAAGAACTTAAGTATCTCTTAGGTAATCTAATTATATAACTGCTAATACATTTTTTTAAAGAACTGAATAAAAGCTATAACTTATTCTATTTAACTTAACAAAGAAAATAAATATCTGCTGTTACATTAAAAATGATAAAAAAAAAAATATATATACATATATTAAAAGCTTTAATCTCTTCATTCAAACATGTCTTGAACTTGGCAATTAAGCATTAAAGATAAATTCTGCATTTGATATTTCAAGTAACCAACTGTACATTACCCTTTTAGTTTTGTAAATAATCAACCTCTTTGGTTGTAGATTGAATTAGGATATTTGTTACAGAGATCAAATTGATGCTACAGTTAAAGATGAGGTACACAACAAAGTTAAATAGCTCTGAATGAGTGAACACTTCTGGTTCAACATCAAACTAGAGTATTAAATCGTTTGGCTTGCTGTGTTTTTATACACAATTGAAGAATTTCAGGTAGTAAATCTTAGAATTCAACTGAATATTTTCTCTTTTTCCAGTCAGAAAGCTGACAAGTTCATTTAAACGATATATTTTTTTGTATGAAAATGAGCATTGATATTTTCTTTACTATTATTACTTATTATTTTACTTGTCACTTAAAAGTTAATTATACAACATAATCAAGTATGTTAGTTAATATACTAAGGTTAAAAATTATTCAACTAGATTTTTTGAAATTTCGAAAAATAAATAATTATTTTTTAGATTTTTTAATAAGTGATTAAAACTTGTTACAACAAACTCAGTTATTGGAGTTGCGTTTTTTCGTGTGTTGCCTACTTAATGGGTAAAGTGGACATTTAGCAGACACACAGAAAAAAGTTTTTCTATAATAAACATACCTTGATAAAATCAGAGCCAATATTAGCCAAATCCATTTTTTTTTATTAATGGCAGATACGCAGCAATTTTCAGAAATAATACTTTTAATTTATGAGTATAATTGGGATTGAAAATTATTATTTTAAGCCACAAGAATTAGCTAAGGGGAAGGTAAGAATAATCCCAGCTGTGGTTGGTCAACAGTATTTATACTTTTTGCTAGTTGAATATTTGTGTGCTTGGTATTTTACAAATAATAATAATAAAATAAAGTCTAGAACCAGGCCATAAAAAACTTGCAGATTTAACAAAAATTATAATTAAAATTAAATGTCAAAAAAAATATTGTGGTGACAAACATAAAATTTGTGAAACTAACTGTTATTGAATATATTGATATAATCAAATAGCATTCACAAAACTTCTGTAACGTTATGAAAATGATAGATGCAAGTTTTTAGACTTCATAGTAACCTGTGATGAAACTTGGATGCACTACTTCTCTCCGAGTAAAAATGAGCAAGCATGCAATGACAACCAACATCCATGCTCACCTCTGCCAAGGTGAGCCAAAACCACATTTTCATTGGTAAAATCATGACCACTTTCTTTTGGGATTTCTAGGAATATTTTATCTCTATTTTATTACAGAACAGAAACTATCATTGGATGAGTATTATTCTACTATTGTAAGAGAGAAAATAAAGCTAGTGATTGGTTCCGGGAGGAGAGTTTCCCACCATTTAGTTGGTTTCTTCAGGATAATGTTTGCCCTAACATTTCCACTTAAAAATGTTATGGAAACTCTAGTGGGATATCCTACCTTATTCTCCATATAGTCCTCATTTAGTACTATATTAATTTCACTTCTTTAACTTAAAGATTTTTTTTTGGAGGGAAGAAATTCAACTATTCTCCCCCAAGAATGGGTTAACAAGTAGTCACAAGACTTTAAGTTATCTGGAATTAGAAAGCTTCCTGAGTGCTGGAACAATCCCAGTTATATCTATTACTGGAAAAAGGGTTACATTTGGTTTATTTGCATACGATTAAAATATATTAAGAAATGTTATAGTCTACCATTGAATAAATATCAAACAATTCTACGCAAAGAAACAACTAGTAGGAATATATTTTGGTACAAAGAATAAAAGCGAGTGAGCAAATGTTATGGCATACCTTGTTTTACACTCCATGATTTAAAACTAGAAAATATTTTGAAGAGAATTCGGAATTTGTGAAAGGAAATTACCATTCTTTAATTAAGTGGCTTTAAGGCAAGAACTGAATAAATCCTCTTAAATAAATATTATTTTACAAAGACTTAAATTATGCTGGTTGTGTAACAGAAATGAGGAAGAAGACATTTTCTACTTTATCACTAGATGCTCGGTACTCGCAGAATTTAAACTAAAATATTTAAGGAACAATGTGAGCTGCAAGTAAATAAATTTATGAGCTATGTTAATGCTAAAACATGAAGTTTTTTTGTAAATATGCCTAGGCCTACAATTACAAAAAAAATAAAAAATAAATAATAAATAAAAAATTAATCCTCGACTTAAGAAAATTAATTTTATTTGTTTGTTGTCCTTGGATAATTTATAATCCCTTAAAAATGACTTGGTTAATAATAACAAAATTTTTGTTATTTTTATTTTATTGTAATTTTTATTAATAACTGTATTTAACTTTTTAATTTAACTAAATAATTAGATTTTAAAACAGTTCAGTTAACATTTATTTGTTAATGTACAAAGTTTCTATATAAAGGACAACCACAAGAAATATTGTCCACAGAATTTTTATTATGTTCATTTTCTGATTATACACTGATTTATAATAATTTATGTTTAATAAACACTTTATTATTATTAATTATTTATACATTAGTTTAATATATCTATATATTTCCCATATACAATATTGGCATAACTCAATTTTGTGTAACAATATATTAAAAAATATATTAGTTCTTTTAAAATTTTTATTAGCAACTTAAAACTAGCTAAATTAAAAATAACATATAGTTCTAAAGCTATGCTTATGGAAATAATGATCTCAGAATAAATTTATCATGCCAGAACAAATGAACTGGGAGGAGAGGGAGTAGGTTAAGTCCCAGTCTAATTTTAACTCCACCCATGGTTGGTATGATCTATTTAGTTGGACATGTCATAATTTATACATATTGTTTCAAACTAAAATAACTACAAGTAAAAACATTAAATCTAGAACCTTAGCCTATATTATCAACTAAAACTAATTGAATTAAAAAGTACATACTGTTCTATAAATATGGAGATGAAGTTCTCAGTATATCCAATTTTCTGATTACTGTATTTGTTTTTAACTAAAAAAAACTGATGAGAGTGGAGGAGGGGAGGGAAACAAGAGAAGGCTAAATCCTAACCCAATTAGTTACAAATTTGTCATAACTTATTCACACAAAAATGAATACACAATGTTTAAAGATTATGGATTAACGCATGTCATCAGTCGTACGGTTTTATATAAAATAAACTAAAGGTAAAAATATGACCTTAGAATCAAATTTAGAAAAATCCATGGTTCAAAACCACAGAAATAAAGTTTTAATTAAAACTAATGATTGGTTTGAGCTATTTAGAGATTTAGTTAGTTATCATTTATATGTAGAAAAACTAGCACTTGGCGTGAAATGCGTTCACGCTATAAACAATATATATTTTTTTCACTAATTTGATGCTACTGAAACATAAATACACATTAAAAGTCTAATGAATACAACTTTATTTTTATATAATATGTAGATATGCGATAAACTATGCAATGCATTTCCATCTGTTAGTTGTTGTTTGACCTACTGCATATTAAAACAGCTACACTGAACTCGCTATAGTGTGAACAGGGTGGCAATCCTGAGGGAGCCTTCCTGAAACTACAGCTTTTTTAATGTTGTCTTGGATTAGATTTCTCTATTTCATCTTCCCTATTAGGTCTCTCTTGACCAACTCTTGTTCTCTTCTGATTCTGAAGCTATTAGAGTATCCGAGGGCTAGGGGGGTCTTTATTTTATGTTATCATCTTCCTTTTTGTTTTTTTTAAAAAGAAACTTGCAATCTGTCAACTATGGTAGAATACCTGCCTGCTCTGATATGTTCTATTCAAGATAGAACAAAAATGATTGAATGTCTGTCTGTGTGAGAGAATGCATGTATGCTAAAACAACAAACCAACTCTCAGGGACTCACTATAGTCTGAACGGGATGGCAATCCTGTGGGGGGGGCCTTCCTGAAACTACAGCTTTTTCATGTTGTCTTGGATTAAATTTTTCTCTTTCATCTTCCCTATTAGATTATTATTGGCCTGTCTTGACCAACTCTTGTTCTCTTCTGATCCTGACACTATTAGAGTATTCGAGGGCTAGGGGGTCTTTATTTTATGTTCTCTTCTTCCTTTCTGTTTAAAAAAGAAACTTGCAATCTGTCAAGTATGGTAGAATGCCTCCTCTGATATGTTCTATTCAAGACTGAACTAAAATGGTTGTGTAGTGCCCTGACAGTAAAAACAGTAAGTTATCCTTCTTAAAGGCCTTTGTGGTAAGAAAACGTCTATCAGTTGTGTTCTTCATTTTATTCTCCCCCACTACAGCCAACATTGCAACCAGCGGAATTGACCTTCGACTTGGAATGAAGAACTGTAAATTATTTTTGCTTTGTTTATTAAAGAATATATTATTTTAATTGTAAATTTTTGGTTAGACTAAAAAAATACCTTTTAAAAAATGATGAACACTACCACAGAACTTTACCTGAAAAAGAAAGGCTCTCAGTGCCTTCCTTTTCCTAAAAGGGAGGGTAGATGTAGTGCCCTGACAGTAAAAGCAGTAAGTTATCCTTGTTAAAGGCCTTTGTGGTAAGAAAACGTGGTTTATAGAATTTCCTTAGTAAGAACCACAAAGTGACTACTGCTACAAAATTAACCAAAATTGCTGCTTTATTATAGACAGGATTTCCTACACGTGAACATGAGATGTACAGACAATGTCACTGTCAGGTTGTTCTGTGAATCTCTTATTCGTTGGAAATCCTCCAATAAAGTTAAATTGATATGAAATCCACCAACAGGAACCAAGAAAGAGTCCACGTGGATTGATTATCCCAGATAATAGGTGTAAACTCCAAGAAAGGAGAGGAACCGGTATAAAATGTTATGTTTGGCTTTCCAAAGGGTCAGACAATTCAGTTCATGAGAATTTTAGAGAGTAATCTAAGATTATTTAAACATCACATTAGAAATGTAAAATACGATTGTTTAATAATGTTTAAGTAAAGCAATAACGTGTTAAAGTGAAGTGATAGTGTTTGGTTGGTGAGTGTATCAAAAGTGTTATAAAATAATGCGATTCTGTAAGTAAAACATGAATAGATCTTTTGGCATATCCAAACCTAACTTGTTGTTATAGTTAATTTATTTTCCTAAACAGAATCTTGATACAATCCTAACCACGCCTGACCTCATCAGGGCGTTACAGTTGATTGTCTGTCTGTGTAAGAGAATGCATGTACGCCAGAATAACAAACCAACTCTCACGGACTCACAATAGTGTCAACATGATGGCAACCCTGTGGGGGCCCTACCTGAAACTATAGCTTTTTTTATGTTGTCTTGGATTAAACTTCTCTCTTTCATCTTCTCTATTAGTTCTCTCTTGACCAACTATTGTTCTTTTCTAATTTGACACTTTAGAGTATTCAAGGTCTAGGGGATCTTTATTTTATGTTCTCTTCTTCCTTTTTGTTTTTAAAAAGAAACTTGTAATCTGTCAAGTGTGGTAGAATGCCTGGTCTGATATGTTGTATTTAAGACTGAACAAAAATGGTCGAATGTCTGTGTGAGAGAATGCATGTACGCCAGAACAACAAACCAACTCTCAGGGACTCACTATAGTCTGAACGGGATGGCAATCCTGTGGGGCCCTTCCTGAAATTACAGCTTTTTTTATGTTGTTTTGGATTAAATTTCTCTCTTTCATCTTCCCTATTAGGTCTCTCTTGACCAACTCTTGTTCTCTTCTGATCTGATGCTATTAGCGTATTCGAGGGCTAGGGGGTCTTTATTTTATGTTCCCTTCTTCCTTTTTTTTAAAAAAAAGAAACTTGCAATCAGTCAAGTGTGGTAGAATGCCTGTTTGTGTGAGAGAATGCATGTACACCAAAACAACAAACCAACTCTCAGGGACTCACTATAGTGAGAATGGGATAGCAATCCTGAGGGACCCTTCCTGAATCTACAGCTCTTTTAATCTTGAATTGGATTCTAGTTCTCTATTTCATCTTCCCTATCAGATCTCTCTTGACCAACACTTGTTATCTTCAGATCCTGATGCTATTAGAGTATTTGAGGGCTAGGGGGTCTTTATTTATTATTTTCTCTTCTTCCTTAAAAAAAAAAAAAAAAAAATTGCAATCAGTCAAGTATGGTAGAATGCCTGCTCTGATATGTTCTATCCAAGAATAAACAAAAATGGTTGAATGTCTATATGAGAGAATGCATGTCCGCCAGAACAACAAACCAACTCACGGACTCACTATAGTGTGAACAGGATGGCAATCTTGAGGGGGCCCTTCCTGAAACTACAGCTTTTTTAATGTCGTCTTGGATTAGATCTCTTTATTTCATCTCCCCAACAGGTCTCTCTTCACCAACTCTTGTTCTCTTCTGATCCTGAAGCTATTAGTATTCGAGGGCTGGGGGTCTTTATTTTATGTTCTCTTCTTCCTTTTTCTTTTTAAAAAAGAAACTTGCAATATGTCAAGTGTGGTAGAATGCCTGGTCTTATATGTTCTATTTGAGACTGAACAAAAATGGTTGATTGTCTGTCTGTGTGAGAGAATGCATGTACACCAGAACAACAAACCAACTCTCAGGAACCCATGACAATCTTCAGTGGGTCTTTCCTGAAATTACAGCTTTTTAAAGCTTGTCTTGGATTAAATTTCTCTCTTTCATCTTCCCTATCAGGTCTCTCTTGACCAACTCTTGATCTCTTCTGATACTGACGCTATTAGAGTATTCGAGGGCTGGGGGGGGGGGGGTGTCTTTATTTTATGTTTTCTTCTTCCTTTTTGTTTTTTAAAAAGAAACTCAATCTGTCAAATATGGTAGAATGCCTGCTCTGATATGTTCTATTCAAGACTGAACTAAAATGGTTGAATGTCTGTCGGTGTGTGAGAATGCATGTACGCCAGAACAACAAACCAACTCTCAGTGACTCACTATAGTGTGAATGGGATAGCAATCCTGAGGGGGCCCTTCCTGAAACTACAGCTTTTTTAATGTTGTCTTGGATTAGATCTCTTTATTTCATCTTCCCATCCGGTCTCAGTTCACCAATTCCTGTTCTCTTCTGATCCTGACGCTATTAGAGTATTCGAGGGCTAGGGGTCTTTATTTTATGTTCTATTCTACCTTTCTGTTTTAAAAAAGAAACTTCCTATCTACCAAGTATGGTAGAATGCTTGCTCTGATATGTTGTATTCAAGATAGAACAAAAATGTTTGAATGTCTGTCTGTGTGAGAGAATGCATGTACGCCAAAACAACAAACCAATTCTCAGGGACTCACTATAGTGTGAACGGGATGGCAATCCTGAGGCCTTTCTGAAACTACAGCTTTTTTCATGTTGTCTTGGATTAAATTTCTCTCTTTCATCTTCCTTATTAGGTCTATTTTGACCAACTCTTGATCTCTTCTGATCCTGACGCTATTAGAGTATTCGAGGGCTAGGGTGTCTTTATTTTATGTTCTATTCTTCCTTTTTGTTTTTAAAAAGAAACTTGCAATCTATCAAGTATGGTAGAATGTCTGTCTGTATAAGAGAATGCATGTACGCCAGAACAACAAACCAACTCTCAGGGACTCACTCTAGTGTGAACAGGATGCCAATCCTGAGGGACCCTTCCTGAATCTACAATTTTTTTCATGTTGTCTTGGATTACATCTCTTTATTTCATCTTCTCTATCAGGTCTCACTTGATCAACTCTTGTTCTCTTCTGATGCTGACGCTATTAGAGTATTCGAGAGCTAGGGGGTTGTTATTTTATGTTCTCTTCTTCCTTTTTGTTTTTATAAGGTGATGATGATCAAGAGGTTTTTTTGCTTTTAAACAAGAACAACAACAAAAGAGAAAACAAATTAAAGCAAACTAAAAGTAAAAACATAAATCTAAAACCTAAGCTTAATAGAAACTAAAAGTAGCTAATCTAAACTTTAAAAAAACAAAAAAACAATGGATCACCATTATATCTACAGAAAACTTAAAATAAAAACATGAGTCTATAATCTAAACCTAATAGAAACTAAAATTAACAAGAACTAATGGCTTGAAAGTATTTTTCATTACACTTAACCTACCTCTTCTTCTTTGCAGAAAAATCCTCAATGCGAGACAGAAAAATACCTGATCAAAATATACAATAGATATTTTCTTAGCCTGTGTGGGTGGGATATAAGATAGGTTGGTAGAAGGGCATTATAAGGACCCTGTTACAAGTAGCTGTGGTCCTAGTTATTGGAAAATTGATTAAGTAATTATACAAAGGATAAATTAATGTACTGCTCCAGAAAGGTGTAATCCAATAATTGTGTTTATTATAATTACGCCCCACCTAATAGTATGACTTTTAAAAACATAATTTATACAGAATAATTCAATTAAGATAGAAATTGAGAAATGATATGCATGAATCACGTATTATACTTTACGATTCATCTTTTCTACCATGTTAGTATTTCTTCAATATTTTAGTGTATTAATATTTCATACAAAATGAATTTTTTTAATTTTTTTTTTTATTATTTATTTATTTTTTTTAAATTTTTTTATTTTATACAACTGCATTAATACAGTAATCATCTAAATCCATTAATATATCAAACTAAACACTGTAATAAAAATTATAATTTGGACTTGTATGAATACACACAGTAAGAATATATGAAAATATACATAGTGTAATTTGAGAATACACAGACAATTTACAAAGTGTAGATTATAAAAGTGTTTAAGAATACACAACCAACCAATATATATATAAGAGCAAACAATAAAGTAGGTTTAATAAAACTGTAAATCTAATTCTTTAATGTTAACTTACTACAAATAATAATATACAGATTTATCAAATTAATGAAATAACCATTTTCCACACATACATTTTATTTGTTAATACAAATAAAAGATGACAATTCAATTATTAAGTCATCATCTTATCTTCACATCTTCAGCTGACACAAACACACACGAAAACTGAACAAAACAAAAACGCATCATGTTCATAACTTTTGAATATCCAAACAAACAAAATGACTCTCACACACTCTTCTGACAATGACTATATATGTATTGCACAAATAGAGTATATATTATGGAAAATTGTGTTTTCATTAATATAATGATTGAAGTTTTCATGTGTTGCTCGTTATAGCAAATAGATTATACAAAAATATTAACTTTATATAAAATAAAGAAGTATATTTCTAAAATTGTAATTAAATGAGTGATTAAATTTAGTTAAAAGTAGTTGAAAATGCCTAAATATTAAAGATTCATAAAATACAATATGAAAACAATTGATTGCTGGTTTTTATCTTCAAATGTGGATGAGTAAAAAAAGTAAAAAACAAAATAAACAAATCTTACCCTTAAATTAATTCGAAAATTTTCAAGATAAGACTATATTATGTAATTAAGAACGGGTGTAAAACTTTCTTATACGTATTAGCATAAAATCTTGGGACTTTAAGAAACCCTTAAACCTCTCGAGGCCAATTTTCTTTAGAAAAAGTTCCAATGCATTCAATTTTTCTATCACAATATGCATGATTTTAGCTATCAACACTCACCTGGCTAACATATTTTAATTGTACGAATTAGCCACATATTGAACAGTTAGTTGTTTTGGTATGTAGTTGTTCTTTCAAATTTCACAAACTAAATACATTAAAAAAAACTTGTAAATTTTTATTAATTTGTTTATATTTGGTTTGTTGTGTTAATACAACAGTGTGTCAAAATTTTATTTTGCTACAAAGATATTCTGTGACTTCAAAGTATTTAAACTATTGTCGAGTAGTGTTTAAGTTATTGGATAACGATGGATTGTTCATTGATTTTATTGATATAGTTTACCCGTGTATAATTTCAGTTCAACTTGGTGTTGGCCATTTATTGTGTTGCTATGCAATTCTGTTCACTTGGGTTTTTCTGACCATGTCTGTATACTGTCTTAATTATTTTGACAGCTCAGGGCTTGGGTTCCTTTCTTAGGTTACAAGTTATAGTTGTAGTTTCCCATATAGTCCTAGGACATTATATGTCCAAATTTAGGACACTATGTTGGCCATTTTCATGATTTTCTAGATTTTTCACAAGAGTTGATCCATACCCTCAAAATGTTGTGGATTAGTTTTTATGACACAAATAATGGCAAATAAACTATTTAATTTTTACTTATTTATTTAATTTAAATAACTAAGCTGCTTACTTAGCAGTTTGGTTATTATATAGAGAAAGAATGTGTTTTTAACTGATATGACTAATTTATACATGGTTTGCTTAAACAAATGATTAATTACGAATGAATCAATATAGTGTTGGAATCTACTTATGTTTTAAATAGATGTTTATAACTGAAAATGTTATTTTGGCACTATTACCATGGTATTCCTCTACTGAAACTTTATCTTCACCTCCAAAATAGATTAGAATGTTAGGATTCTGAATACTCCACCCTCTCTTCTTTCCCTCTCCATATAATCCTTTTCATAATCTATTATACAATTACATAATTTTTGCCATTCATCTTCACTAATACTCTGCATTTTTTCTTCACTCAGTTTGAAGGGCATGCTGTGCAGACCAAACTAATTTTTTAATTGTGTATAAGTGATATATGAATTCGATAGGGTTGAGATCGGGATGATTTGGAGGAAGTCTCAGAACCGTATGCTAACGTTTTTAGCAGTGTTTCTAGAACAAACAGTTTATGCATCAGCTTATAGAGTCAAATTGGTTAATTTCATTATTTTGAAATTTGAGGCTTTAACTTTGTGAAAGTAAAATATTATGTTTAGGAAAAACCACAAACACAGTTATAATCCGGAAAAAGTAAGTTTGTCACTTGTAACAATCTGTACATGTTGAAACCGGTAGAATTAATAAACTTGCTTTTTGTAGATTATGTAGATTGTAGATTGTATTATAAATACAACTTACAATTAGGAGGTCAATAACTCTTTAGCATAGTACATACATTTTTTTTCCATATTATCATGAGCCACTTTACAAGATAAAAATGCATTGGGTATAAAACAATCTGTAATTCCAGCATGGACTATTATTACTTTTTTTCCTTATGGCTAGCTTTGTGGATTTCACAGTCTATAACTTTCTTTTATCCCAATAAATATAACTCAAGTTACCAGAGTTCCTGTTCATTGGGTCCAAATTTTCTACATTAAAGAAACTACTTTCTGGTGTTATATATGAATCACAATAGACAGGCAGCTGAAGGCAAAATGTCAATCTGCAGAGACAAGCTGCCAGATATTATTCATTCGGAAGAGTCATGGATTCTCTTCTTTGTTTTTTATTTTTATCTTCCAATGTCAGATAGGTTTATCATATTTTGTATTTCGTATATTGTAACTTACTCTTCATTGTAAAGCAAATAGGCTATTCATAAAAAGTTTTGGCTGTAGAGATGACGATGAAGGTATCAGGTTCAAGTAAAGTAGCACTACTTTGTTCAGGCAGTTGATCACCTACTTCATTTCCGATAACTCTTTTATGGGATGGTATTAGTTGGAAGGTAATATTTATGGTAGCTTTAAGTATCTCAATCATAAGATGTATTTCTTAACCAGCTACTACATTTCCAGTGACTCCAATATGGGATAGTATCCTCTGCAAGATAATTTCCTTGCTAACTTAAGTAAAGTCTCAATTAATTATGAAGTATAATTCTCAGTAGACAACTTCATTTCTGATGCTATTATATTCTATTGTATTGTATTAACATTGTCCCAATAATGAGGTATATTTTTTGGTTAGCTATTTCATTTCCAGTGACTCCTATACAAGTTGGAATCCATTTGAAGGTAATTTAATTCTAGTTTTACATAAAGTCTTGTCGGCTTCTTTTTTTACGGTAACTCCTATATGAGACAGCATTAATTGGAAAGTAATTTTCTTGTCAACTTAAGAAAAATGTCAATTATTAAGTATATTGTGTATTTTTTGATAGGATACTTCAATTTTAATAAACTCTATATAGGATGGTATCCATTAATATAATTTCCTTGCTAACTGTAATTAAAATTTCAATCATGAGGTGTATTTATTGGTCGACTTCTTCCTTTAAGTGACATATAGTTTCCTGATGCTATACTTTGGAAGGTAAATTCAAATCTGGGGTGTTTTTTGGTCGGGTTATTCATTTTAGATGACCACCTATCCATTTAAAGGTATTTCCTTTGCTAAGTAACATATTAATCATGTGATGTATTTCTTATCACCAACATAGTACAGTAGAACCTCTGTTAACCAGCCTCGGATTAACCGGTCCTCGGATTAACCGGCCTATATCGTAGTGTACTGGTTGGATGAGAGTTTCCGAAAATAAATTGTAATTGAAACACCTAAGCGGCGGCGATATCAAACGACTTTGTCGGTAGCGGTATCCCAATGTTGGCAGCGTAAAAACACCGAGGTACCAAAGTGGCGGCGATATCAAACGACTTTGTCGATAGCGGTATCCCATTGTCGGCGACGCAAAAACACCGCGGCACAAAAGCAGCGGCGAGTCAAACGACTTTGTCGATATCGGTATCGCATTGTCGGCGGCACCAAAGCAGCGGCGAGTCAAACGACTTTGGCGATAGCGTATCCCATTGTCGGCGGCATAAAAACACCGCGGCATTGGCACCCGTCGGTATAGCAGACATACACAGACAAAAACGTTTGATGGGCCGCTTTTTTTCCACGAATCAATTTAGTATAGCCTACATTATGGAAAATATAACATTTCTTTTTCTTGGAAGCTTGTGTTGGTTTCGTTTGAGACGCGGTTAAATGTGTCGAAAGACTTGACAGGGGGGAATCTGTAAAAAAGCTTTGTAGTGTTTAATTTTTTCATGTTTGATGTATAATATACATAACATAATATATACGATACATTTATGTACAATAAAATGAGTTGCAATAACATCTTTATTGCATAATTTTTAGTGTTACCTAATTAAATAAGCTTTCTTTGGACGAAAACCGATTTTTCACGGGAGCCTCGGATTAACCGGTCAAACGGGTAACCGGCCCGGGTGTCAGTCCCGACTAGACCGGTTAAGAGGGGTTCTACTGTATTCAATTATTTCTATATCGGATGGTAGCCACTGGAAGGTAAATTCCTTGCTAACTTTAAGTAAAATCTCAATCTTGATGAGGATTTTTGAGTTGCCTTTTTCATTTCCGGTTCCTCCAATATAGAACTGTATACATTGAAAGGTAAGTAAAGTCTCAATCATGAGGCAAATTTCTCGATCAGCTACATCATTTTAGCTGATTCCCATATGGAATGGTATAAATTGGAAGGTAATTTAATTGCTTACTTAAAATCAAATCTCAATGATTAGGTGTATTTCTTGGTAAAGTTGTTAAATAGTACTTCTCAATTGTGTAAAACTTATGGAATGTTACTTTATATTCCCAGCTAACTTTAATTACAGAGTAAATCATGAGGTGTACATCTTGGCCAGATACAAGGAATTCTGGTTATCCCTATATAAGATGGTATTTATAGAAGCCAATTTCTGGACTACTTTTAATTAGTCTTAATCATGATGAGTATTGTTCGATTATCTACTTCATTCTCAGTATCCTATATGGGATGATATCTATAGGAAGGTGCTAAATTAAAGTTAAGTCCCAATTTTGATGTATGTGTCTTGGTGGAGTACCTCATTTCCGATCACTCCTTTATGGATTAAAATCCATTTGAAGGAAATTTCCTTCAAAACATTAACCAAACTCTTGAATCAAGAGTGTATTTCTTGGTTTGCTACTCTTTTTCCGATGACTCCTTTATTTGACGATATCCATTATATGATAATTTTCTTGCTTAATATAAGCCAAATCTCAATCAGGAGGGGCATTTCTTGGTTGGCTACTCATTTGTGATGACTACTATAAAGAATATTTATTTCAAGGCAATTTCCATACTAACTACAAGTAAATTCTCAATCACAAGCTAAATTTTTGTTCAACTCATCATTTCTGGTGACTCCTATATGGGATGGTATCCATTAACCCATCAAAGGCCATAGCACAACGTGTTACGCTAAGTGAATAATTTTTAGTTGCAGCAACATGTGAAAACGTCTTAAGTTTCATTCAAAGTTTCACCCACTAAAAATCATCTAATCGAAATACATTAGGCGTCAATGGAAAGCTGAAGATCTGAACTTACATTTTCATGTAACTAAAAAAATCTAAAATACGTAATATATCATATGATTTAATTAGATGAAGTTATCGTTATACGCTGGTGAACTTTATCAGCGTTCGCAAGTTTTCATTTTCTCTCAGATAGTCACTTATGTTTATTTTTGTGAATTTTTGGGTTAGATCCCTCTCTTTCATCTTTCCTCTGATGCTTTTTGAGTATTTCAGACTAGAGGTATTTATTTTATGTTCTTTTCTTCATAAGACGATGATGAGCAAAAGTTTTTTCTTTTAAACAACGAAAACAAAAATATATTGATTATGGGCGTGAAAATCCAGAGGGATCGTCGCTAGATATCCACCTTTTCCCATTAAATCTTGGATCCCTCTCTTTCATCTTTCCTATCAGGTCTCTCGACCAACTTTTGTTCTCATCGGATCCTGGCACTTTTTGTTAAGAGCAAAGGTTTTTCAAGACCAAACATATTTTGTCTTAAAAAAAAAAAAAAAAAAAAAAAAAGTTAGTAATTTTCTTGCTTATCTTGTTTCTCATACTAACAATATCAAGAAATAGAATAGCCAGCTTTCATTGACCTCAAGAGAGTTTAAGTATTTAAGAGAAATTAATTATCTTTGTTGGTTTAAAAAACATCTAATTTGTGAATGTTCAGTACTTTATAATAGTAGGCCCAATACTCAACTATTGGTACCTATGTAAAAACTCACAGTGAAAAAATGGAATGAAATATAATTTGAAGTTTTTAGAAAACATGTTCATTTATCTAAAGTAATGATCCTTAGTTCATTTTTTATAAATTTATGTTGAATTTCAAAGTAGTTTACCAATTAAATAAGATTTAAATATGTATATTTTATTAATATAATAGAGATAATGAACTAGATTTTATTACCTTTAATCAATCAGTTTTTAGGTTATATTTGACCAAGTGGGAGCTTTTTATCAAGGTTTATTAATGTACATTTTCACTTTATACAATGTCACAATATAAATAATACAAAAACATATAAAAACACAAAACAATGAAAACATCACAAATACAGTATAATACTTATAATACTAAATATACAAAACATAAGTTTTTCAAAATATTATTTTGAAAAGTGAACATCAAAACATTAGGGGATTTTCTTCCTTTAAACCACAATGAATAGCTCAAATGAATAGGGGTTTAAGTTGATCATAGGTCAAATATTGGCTATGAAACAGATTGATATAAAAATAAAAAACCACAGTTAAACATTACAACTATTTTCAACATAACACCAATTAAAATACAATATGAAGAATAGACTAAATACCTTATTTTACAAGGCATTTTGATAGCAGAAAATTCACTAGTTATAATGGTTTACTTTCAATTTACAGTTATGCACAACCTATAACTTACATTTATAATAGCCTCTTTTAAGTTATGAATATTTACAACAACTACTGCAGTAGTATTATTCCATAAAATTAAACATGTTGACTAAACAAACCAAATCTCATATACAAATTTATTTATAAGTACTAAAAAAAAAAAAAGAAAAAGTTCTGTCAATATTTTATTAAAATCTTGTGAATTAAGGAAGAAAATATATTCAAAGGCTATTAAAACTCTTAAACAAAAACATAAATACTTGCTGATTTTTTAACTAAGCAATCCAAATTATATATACATAAATAGACATGTTCTTATCAAATTCTAATAACTAAAAGACATTACTGTGTATGTTTGTACGAGAATGTCGTATGTAAAGTCTAGAAATCTAAATTTTTAATGTGAATACATACAGTAACACTGTACATAAGAAATTACTTAACTTCACATTTTGGCAATATAAATTAAACAACGAACATGAACTTGTTATGGTAAATACAGTATACTAAAGTGTATTGTTTACATACCTGGTTCATGATATGATGTGCAAAAGGAGGATATTAAGAGTAATAGTAAGGTTAGGAAAGGAATGAGGGAAGAAGCTGCAACTAACCATTTCAATAATATCAGGAAAAATTAAAACTTTGCCTATGCAAATATCAGCCTACATTTTTGTATTGAAATAAATAAAAGAAGAAAAGTTAACTTCAATAGGTATCGAGTTATGTGCTAAATGTCTTTAAGGTGCGTTCAAAATCAATAATAACAGATAAGGTAGAAAGATTTATCCACTGATCAATCCATTTCTGAAAGATTCTTGAATCTGATAATAAGAATTCTATTCAAACTGTTCTAGTTGCAATATTACAATCACTATATCACCATTGTGTTTACACATCAATTTTCTAAGTAAATTCTATTACTCCCATCTTAGATGGAAATAGGAGTAAAGCAGATCTGTACTATGATACAAATAATTCTGAAATAAAGTGTCCATCCTGACAGAAATAATGTACAACACTAAACAAAACTAAATCTGAAATTGATAAATAGGACTCGCCTTACTCATATAAATGGAATAATGTTGTGTACACTATACAAACATTAATAATAGAGTCACTCACAACAGGGGGCAGGGCTGGGGGTGGGGCTTCTTTAGATGTTCCTTCCATCACTAATTACAGATTAAAATTAGACTAAAAATGGGAATGTCATCAGATTGGACAGTGGGATTGGAAGAGGATTTTTGACGTCCACAATGTCTTCTGCAGTGGAGGATGGATGATGGTGGGACTGGTTAGGGAAGGATGGGGTGTTATTGCATGAAATAATCTGGATGGTCGGTGTCTTTTTCAAACCTCTTGGCTTCTTCTTGCATGCTTTCCTTAATTTTCAGAATGGCTGCAGATTCAGTTTGGTCCTGCAAGCAAGATAAAGTGTGTTTCTCTCTTATTCTCTCAAAAGATTTTTAATGATATCCATTCAAATCACTCTCGTGAGAAAAAAATGTGCCCTAGACAAATGAGGTCTAGGAATAAATGCTTAACACAACCGAAAAATATAAAATTATATCAACTTAAAATAGGAAAACAAAATTTTGTACGACAAACTTTAAAATTATAATTAATGATAAAATTGATAGGAGATACGAAATTGATTTGAACACGAAGACATGACATTATATTCATGCAATACACCCTTCTCAACTTGTGAGTGAGATGGCAGTTACAGTTAGTGCAATCAAGTGGTAGGATAGGCTAACACACCACATTCATATTCATGTACAAGTATCAAGAAACTAAATAAAATAATAATTATTAATAAATAAATCATTATCATAGGTCACGGAAAGTCCACAAAAATGTCATGCTTCCTAAACACATTTAACTCAGTCTTTTGTTAGAAATACAGCACAACACAATTAGCACCAATGTCTTCTTCCTAAAGCACTTGAGCAATTATTCATGACTCTTGAAGAACTTACCTATCTCTATCTCTAAAGCCTAGATAAGTATTCAACATAGACTGAAACATGAAGATATTTGTATTGTCAGCTTTCAGTCCTATTTCACACATAAAATGTTTTATTTTTAATTTGTAGAATGAATATTTTAATAGTTAGTTTTTAATTTTATTGCTGCAGTAAATTCAGTTGTCTAGTTATAAATAAAATTAATGAAGGAAATGAACGAATTATTGTAATACTGTATACAAAATATGTAAGAATATACATTGAATTAAGTTTTTCAGAATAGTTAAGTATATTTTGTTATATCTTGTCAAAGTAATTAAATAAGCTATATAACAAAAAACAAACGTATAGCTGTTAATACATCTATTTAGATTTTGAAATTGAAAGTTTTTGTGTGAAGTGTTTTAAAATGTCATTAACTTTAAAATAGCTGTAAAGTTAAAACAGAATAAAACAAACTAAAAAAAAATAATAATAAAATAAAAAAATAATAACCAAACTCCAAGATTATGTTTGATACAAAGCCTATCTTATTTAATTACTCTGAAAATATGAACAATCACACTACAAATATTTTAAAACAAGTTTATATTTTGAAATATAAATTACGAAACTCTACCATGGTAGTATTATAACCATCCTGCTTCTCTCTAATGGCTAACCACCCTGAAATCTGAAAGCTAACGTCCGATGCTCAATGTAGAAACAATGACGCACGATGATGGACATTCAAACGAAATGAAAAATCTTTAACACACAGAAACAAAATTATTTTCTCCCAATCAACTTCTCTTGATAATAAATTTAAAAAAAAATTATAATAATAATAAAAGCTCTCAAATTTAATGGAAATCACATTAAAATGATTTTTACCATAAATAAATAATACTGTTCATACAACAAAAAATAGATTGTCCTCCAGGTCTATTTGAACTCAGATTTAGAATAATGAACAATTTCGACGTAGGTGGAACTACCATAATTTTATTATGAAAAGATTTGACAGTCAAATGATAATAAAGGGTATGATTTTTATTTTTTTACAGTAATTTTGCTTTTACTCAAAATTTAGATTTGTTGCTATGTACATAAAAATACTGTCACAACACATTTTTCAATATTTCACAAATTTATGACACTCTTTTAAAGACATTTCACTTATTTATAGTGTAATGGGACTTAACTCAACAATATAATAACTCAATGATATTTATACTAAAACGGCTAGAAAGATTTTATTTGCTATCAATCTCTGTTGAACTAGAAGAAAGTGTGTGGTAATACACTGAAAAAATTTAATCTTAATCATACAGAGAGAGCGGTGTATTTGGTAAACGCTCAAACTAAAAAATGCATAATATTCTCAAATATATAAATTTTGTATTCTAAATACTTCTAGTTAATAAAGATTTAAAAAAAATCCATAAACACATACACAAACACACACCCACAAAAGTAAAATCAAAAGCTAGTTAAATTTACCAATAAATTACAAACGATTTATTTAACCGTAGAAGTGGTAAGTATCATAATCTGTTGACAATTTGTACCAATTCTTAAGTGCTAGTGTCGTAAGACTCTTTAATCATGTATCGGTAATTTCCGAGGTTTATGATTGGTTTATATATACTAATCAATTCCAAGATTTCTTTCGCTAGTAAAAATATTGAATAAACATTATTCTTTTCAAAATGATACTGGCTAAAAGTATATGTTCCAACTTCTATCAACGCTTGTTAGTTAACTTATAGATCTACTGGGTTTTCGTTTCACACAGTTGTTTTATTTAGCGTTTTAAAATTTTTTTTTAATGAAACAACTTAATGAATATGAAATGATCATCCCCAACTAGTAAGTAATAATAGTGATAATATTCAGCCAGTGGACAGAATTTGATGCATCAGAAAAGTTTCTTGTAAGGAACACCGATATCAGAAATTGTCCCTCTAAAAACAGGAAACATATTAGTTTTTTTATTGTTTTTCACTAATATTATATTACTTAAAGTAATATTAATTAATTAATTAATAATAGTAATTAATTCATTAATATTACTTTAAGTAATATAATATTAGTGAAAAACAATAAAAAAACTAATATGTTTACTGTGTTTAGAAAGGACAATTTCTGATATCGGTGTTCCTTACAAGAAACTTTTCCGATGCATCAAATTCTGTCTACTGGCTGAATATTATCACTATTATTACTTACTAGTGAGAAAAAAATTCTTATGCTCACACAAACATTGAAACAAAAGACTGTCTGGTGAATTGAAGAGGAACAGACAACACCAGATAGTGATTCAGTCTAATTTTTATTGTACACGCATTTTTTTCATTTCTAGTTTCAAAAATCTTATTATAAATTGAAAAATATTTATATTTAAAATTAAGGTGTGCATATTTAGTATATTTCAGATTTTTTAATATAATTCTTTTTAGTGCTAGTGATATACAGTAGAAGTTGAAAAATCAGTTAGGAAAACATATTTTTGTTTTGTTTAAGTATCTCAATGAAAAGCCCAAAAAATTCCAGCAAATATATATATATATTTTTTATATCAGAGTATAATTTAGATTATGCTGAAGAAATCAATATATAAATAGAATACTTTTACTTTATAAATGAAATTTTTGTGATTTTTTTTTAAAAGAAAAAAAATTGCAAATCATGGATACCATTTAAAAATGACAAACTATCACTTCTAGGGTTAATAAATATATATAAATAACATATTTCATTTCTGAACAAGTCTGAATAATATTCAAAAAAGTATTTTGAAAAATAATAGTTTAAAATAAGATAATGTCATACAAGCAGTTTCAAATTTGTGATAGTCTTCTTACTTACAGATTCACAAAACATGTTCACTCTAAAAAAACGGGGTTTAAATTATTATATTACACTTTTCTTAAAAGTTAGTCATGATTTTGGGATGATTCAAATTTTTGTCAAAATATTTTGCCTCTTAGTGAGTCGATGGGTAACTTTGAAATATATATATAATGTACGGATTATAAATGACATTAAAAAAAATATAATTAATTAAACAAGTTTTGTATAATGACGATATATGTAATTTTAAACAACATTGTAAAAGTATTAAACTACTAAAATCTTAGTTACGGTGTAAAATAGTAAAATGTTTGGAAGGAAAAAAGCTCAAAATTTTATTTTTAAAATTCTGTGAAGATGAACAATGTTAATTCCATTAAAAAAAAACCATTCTGAATCTTGGACATCATTTTTAACATAAATAATTTTTTTCATAAATTGTAGGCTAATATACAATTTACAATATGCTTTGATCACCATGCACTAATGTACAGTTTTAGTCTTCACCTCCAGGCTTCTGTGGTGAGTCCATGACCTTGACTGCCAGCATTTCTTATGTCATGTGTTGCAATAATGATTGTTTTTGCATAGTCATAGAAAACTATTAATAATTTCTTCAATTTTTTAAGTATAGTGATAATTTATATTATTATTATTGACTTTGACATATAAACATATAATAAGATTCTTGTACTGAAGTTATTATTTATTCAAAATACATTGTGTTATATCAAATCGTTCAGTAAAATTAAAATATCTAGAAATAGACCTAAAAGCTATGATTTTACATTTTTAGGAAACACTTCGTCAAACATAGGCTACAACACTTGCATACAACAAAAGCATTATTATATAAAACAACAAAATTAAAGCAAACGTTCAATATATAATTGTAGAGTAATTCTTTCCAGATCGAATGCATCAAATTTCATAAAGATCAATAAAAAAAATGGAGCTCTTATGTAAGATATAACAGGAGGCCGAAATATCTGCTCTTGGCGGTCTGGGGAGAATAGAATGTAAATACCTAAAATGGTGAAAAACTAAAGAAAATACATTTTTGCCCACAAAATCTTTATTTAAAAATATTTATATTTGTATGTAATAACATGTGGAATTTCTCAGATCTTGGTTATAAAATAAGTAAATTTAACCATTCAAGAACACACAAAATATATTTGAAAAATTAACAAAAAAAGATTTTTAGTTTATTTGAATATTTGTATATATAAAATCTAATACAGGAAGTTTTGAGTCAATTCTTGTTATAAAATGATAAACCTAGAACATAAGAAATATGAAGAGAGCCAATATAGTCTAGAAACCCAGGGACATGTTGCAAACTAAAAATAAAACTTGTATTCTAAGAAAGAAACCCACCCAGGGATCAAGCTAGTATAAGGCCTGAGTAGTAAAAAAAACTAAGATATAAAACATGAGAAATATAAAAAGAGTCAAGATAGTCTAGGGGTTGGACACTAAAACTAAAACTTGTACTCAAAAAAAGGAACCCTGGACTAAAGCTAGGGCTGAGCAGTCAAATAAATAACTACTAGGCTATATTGGGCATTTTTCATATATGTTGTTCTATAGCAGGGGTCTCCAAACTATGGCTCGTGGGCCGGGTTCAGCCCGTGAAGAGGTTTTGTCTCGCCCATTGCCTACCCGACTACCTTGAATATATCGGCTAATTCAGGCTTAACAATTAGCTAAACGCGAAAATGTTTCATATTATATAATAAATTTAAGCAGTACGCTGCGCCTAGACGCAAGCTGCAATCACTCAGAGTTATATTTAATTTGTGTTTGGTCCGCGTTCTACTAAACTGGAGTGATAAAATGACTACAGAGTACAGTAGGCCAAAAGATTCCCATTCCCCCTACGCGCCCAACTCCCCTATGCTGAATCAGTTCTTACTCGCCTAGTCTAGTGTCACTGAAAGTATACAGAAAAAGTGAAGTTGTGGATGAAGCCTGATGCTAACTAAACGTTGCTTCTTTTACTTTTTAATACAGTGTTTTAGTGTAGTGGCAGTGCTTTATAACTATTATTTCAGTTACATCTTTCTCCATAAAGAGGAAAGTTGACAGTGAGTGTCGTGTTTTTAACGATTAATAGTGTATCAATTACTTTGTGGTTGAAAACAAAAATACCACCCTATGTCTTATTTGTAATGAAACAACATTTCCGTGTTGAAAGAGTATAATATTCGAAGACATTATGAAACAAAACATTCAGAAAGCAAATACTCTAAAATGACAGGTCAGATTTGATCACAAAAAATTTTATCTCTGAAAGAGTTTATTACATCTTAATGTGACATTTTTACTAAGCAAAAACATCAAAATGAAGCAGCTATAAAAGCAAGTTTCAAAATCTGTCACATCTTAGCTAAGGCTGACGAGCCTTTTAGGGATGGCGAGTTAGTAAAAACCTGCATTGAAAACATGGGCGTCACCGCCATAGGGGACATGTCCCCCTTAAATTGTATAACAAAATTTAATATAAATCGTAATATTTTTGTTTAATTGCATACATAACACAGTAGGCGCGCAAGCCCGCCCGATCGGTTGCTGTCAGCAAGCACGGTGCTGGCCTTTCTCCTCGCAGCTCCACACTACCCCTACCTCCCCTCTCACCTCCACCCTACCGCCCCCCTACTGCTCATGCGTTGGTTATTTTTGTCTCAGTCACGAGTCATCGGTCACTGCACCTGCAGTTCCAGCGGCCACATGGCTCGGTCTTCTTGTGTGTGTTTAGTCGACAATGGTTCATACTATTTAGATGTATTGTTAAACTGTTTTTCATTATGTGTTGTATCCAACGGTTATAGTTGTTTTAGTTGATACTTTTTGGAAGTACGTTGAAGTGTTTCTTGACAAAATGAAGCGAGCAGAGGGACAACGAAATTTGTTGTCATTTTTAAAAAAACAAAAAAGAACAATGGTAGGTCAAGCTTATATATTTTTGTGACAAATAAAGCGAATTTGTAGATAGTAATTGATTTCATGTGGGGGGGGAGTAAAAGAAACAAATTGTCCCCTCGATGATGATGGGTTTGCTGACCTGAAATGGCCATAGTGTCTTAAAGTTTATTTTAAAAGAGATCTTGGTATAGTTATTTGCCATTCTAACAATTATTTAACAATTGAACGTGTTGGTATGTATAAGTCGCACATTATAAATCCAACTCTGACCTTGCAGCTATTAACCATACTAAGCTAAGACAATCTATAAACTCGCGACTCATGTTATCTTATTAATCTTATTACCAAACAGCTACATTTAATTTGAGTTATAGTATAGGCTAAATGTTTTCGGATGAGCATTTTTCAATCCCCGCTTCCCCTCTCGCCTTCACTCCCAGCTCTTAGACCAGAGCCGGATTTATAATGCGCGACTTATTTAATAATCTTCTCAATTCTTCTGTTTTTACCAGGCATCTCCATTTAAAATAGATTATGAATTAATATTCTATTTATTTTACTTTCCCCCTTTACTTACAGTATGGAAAAGAATACAGACAGGTTAAACTTGTTTATGAGTATTCGTCAAAATTCATTTTGGGGTCCCCAAAACCGAAAAATAGTTATTTCTTATCTGTCTGTCTGTCTGATGGTATATTGTTTGCTCTGGACGACTGGACGCTATACTAATGGACATGGACCAATTTTGTTAAATTTTCGTACACACTTTACAATACCTTATACCCCCAAACTTTTTTAAATATTTTTTGAGAGAAAAAATTTTAAGGAGGTTTTTGCTCTAACAATTCTTAAAAATTAATAAACATAAATTTTACTTAACACAAAATCATGTTTACTAAAACAAAATGTAACTTTGTTTTAGATAAAGGAATTGATGACGAACCTATTACAACTGAACAATAGGGAATATTATCACCACCGAGTTCTGAAGCTGTACCATCATCGGTTTGCTCCGGTAGAATCAACCTAAGATTCTACCATGGGATTTTCCGGTGCAAAAACTTCCAGGCAGAGTGTTGAAACTCCAGACCAGTTGGTACGAGAGATTTCCTTGGCTACATGTGGCTGGAGCTGAAGGGGTAAGCTGTTTTTACTGTGCAAGATATGCTCAATTGTGCCCAGGCAAAATGCTAGCTACTAAAGCAGATAAGGCTTTTAGTGAAAAAGGGTTCAACAACTGGAAAAAAGCTATTGAAAAGTTTGGAAACCACCAAACGAGTGATGCACATTCCCAAGCTGTTTTAAGCTACTCTCAGTTACAAGCACCTATTGAGTCACAACTGTCACATGTTAAACTCGAACAACAAGAACTTGCTTTAGAATCTCTTATGACTATAATAAGAAGTGTAAAGTATCTCGTTAGACAAGGTCTGGCAGTAAGAGTTCACAAATATGATGAAGGTAACCTAATGGAACTATTGAAAGTTCGGTGTGAGGACAAGTGGTCTTTGAAACGGTGGCTAGAAAAAGATGTTACCTATACTCACTCTACCATATAAAACGAAATCATAGATATTGGGAAACGAAATTGTATCCAGTATAGTTCAGAGCATTAAGTTAAGCAACTCTTTGATGTACTCTGTCATTTGTGATGGGACGCAAGATATTGCTGGCAATGAACAGGTCAGTGTTTGTGTCAGGTGGGTTGATGCTGATCTCCAGCCTTACGAAAGTTTTTTGGGCTTTTATGAATCGGCAAATACTTGTGGAACAGATATAGCAGCTCTTATTTTTGACGTGTTGCTTACATTGCAGCTCCCTTTGTCCAATCTTCGTGGGCAAACTTACGATGGAGCTGGTAACATGAGTGGTATCCATAAGGGAACTCAGTCAGTAGTAATAGACAAACAACCACTCACTGACTGCATTCATTGTGGTGCTCACTGTGTCAATCTAGTAATGAAAGCAAGCTGTGAGACTTCAAGAACTGTCAAAAACGCCATGGATTGGGCTCATCAGCTAGGAGTATTGTTTTCGAAAACAAAAGCTAAAGATGAATACAAACATATAGTTGAAGATGCAGCTCAAGGTCCAGTCAGTAACATTGCAAAAATAAAACCTCTTTGTCCCACAAGATGGATATACCGGAAAGGACAAATCAATGAAATTTTGCACAAGTATCCATTGATTTTGAAAACTTTGAATGAACTCACAGAACGCAAGTACGAAGGAGCCAGTGGTTTGTTGAGTGTGTTTGAAGATAGGACCACATACTTAGGCCTGATTATGGGTAGGAAAATTGTATACATCCGTTTAGCAAGAGGTCAATTTGAATTTTTATAATGTACTGTAAAGAGAAACAAGTCTACGATTTTAAAGTTAATGTTTACGTTGTAATGTGATAGACCGTATGTAATAACAGTAGTGTGTGTAAAATAAAGCATATTAAACCTGACCTGATAATGAGTTTTTATTTGATACCTATATACTATATACATTTTAGAATGAGTTTTCAATTGTATGTTTATAGTTTGTTTCTTGAACGATTGGACTTGGAATCAAGCGTGTGGTATAGGGCGTTCCATTGTTGTCAAGTCTAATGGTTCAAAAAACTAACTATAGACATGTTTTCAGGTTAAATACAAATGGTTTCAATGAAAAACTGCTTGTACAAATGTAAGATTTTGGGTTTAAATTAGTGTTCAGTCATTTCAAGGTCACAATTTTCTACAATTTTCCTGTCCCGGGGGGTGCCCCCAGACTCCCCATTTGTCCCCCCCCCCAAAGTGTTGATGCTGGCGACGCCAATGATTGAAAAGACAGTTGAAGAGTTGTGTACCGAAAAACAGCAGTTGTTTAATTAGATTAGCTTGTCTGCAAATACAGTTGCTTGACAAACAGAAGATATAGGCGCTGACATTAGTCACCAGTTTCAAGGGGCCTGTAATAAAATTTGAGTGGTATTCGATTGCTTTAGATGAGTTAACCGATGTGTCCGATTAGGCCCAAGTAACCTTTATTAGAGGTGTAAATAGTGATTTGGAAATTGTTGAGGAGTTAGCTGATGTTTTACTCAATGGAAAGCAACGTTACTAAAGTGAAATTTTTTCTAAAGTAAACGAAACTATTTCTAAGCTACATCTTAACTTAAAGAGGTAACTACAGATGGAGGGAAAAGTATGTGTGGCAGTAAAACAGGATTAGTAGGATATGTATGTAATGCTGTTCAAAATGCTGGTATTGAGAAACCTATGGTGTTCACATTGTATTATTTACCAACAAACCTTGTGTGGGAAAAACATCAATGTTTCAGAAGTAATGCAGGTTATTGTTAAGGTAGTGAATTATTTGAGATCCCACGTTCTGAAACATTGGCAATTTACGAATTTTCTTTCAGAAATCGAAAGTCAGTACCCAGACATTCCACATCATTGTGAAAGTGCTTCAAAGATTGTTTGAGCTACGAACAGTTATTGATATATTCATGACTGAACAAGACAAGCCTATGGAAGAGCTTTCAGTTGGAAACTGGCATTTGTGGTTGATCTGATCACTCATCTAAACATTTTGAAATTAATACTTCAAGGAGAAAAATTGTTTTAAATTAATTCTTCCACCATGTGAAAGTTTTTAGAAAAAAACTGTCTCTCTTTGAAAGTCAGTTGGGCAAGACCAATTTGGACCACTTTGAAACTCGGAAAAAGTTTTCTAACGAAACTTGTGTGCCTTTCACATCACAACATGTAGTAGAAACCGTAGTTAAACTACATGAAGAGTTTCAAACACACTTTGCACACTTTTATGATGCATTGGTAGCAGAAAAGATTGTTTCGGAATCCATTCACAAGTGAAATTGAAAAAAACGCCTTCAGAACTTCAACTTGAATTGATAGAACTACTTTAGATGAGAACTTAAAGAACTACTACAATGAGTGTTTCAAGAATGCTGATCTTCTTCCATTTTACAGGTATGTCCTTCAAACATTCATTAATAACTTTGAATTATAAATTTATAATTAGTAAGTAAAAAGTTGTATATTGACCCAAAGTTTAAGTTACTTTTATAGTTTCCTTTCGTTGCAGGTCATTAATTGAAGATTTCAAGAGGATTAAAGATTTTGCAAGTGGAAAGTTTTCTGTGTTTGGGTCAACCTATATATGCGAACAAACCTTTTCAAGAATGAAGCACGTTATCTAAATACAGAGCTAATTTGTCTTTGAAACAAACTTTGATAATAGGAGGATCTAAATTTAATTCAATGTGGACTGCAATTGTAAGTCAACAAAAACAATTACACACTTCACACACTTGTGTGAGAAAAACAAATAATAACCAGGAAAGGGATAAGACGTAAAAAATACAGTTTTAATAAATATGAGTATCTTAAGATATAGTCTGAATTTATTTTATTTAGAAATGTTTGTTTTATTTAATTTTTAATTGGAAATATTTATTTTAGTTCCCTTTTTAGTAAACTTAAAAATCATGGTAGTCAAAAACCCAACAAAATTAGGTAGAGCTACTCTGTACTCAGCTCCAATTTTCACCAATTTAATTTTTAAGTTTACTAAGATTATAACCACTAAAAATATGTACGGACATTTTTAAATTTTAATTAGAATACATATATAAAGCCATTAAAATGCTATTTTGAAATGTTAATTTTTCAAAATGAAATAACCCCTTTTTATCTGGGGGGGGGGGTATACCATATCACCCGGTGGCCCGCATTCCTACTTAGATTTTTCAGTTTGGCCATATAGATTATAAGTTTGGAGACCCCTGTATGAAGATTATTGGACTGTTCAGGCCTAGTTTTAGCTTGGGTTCATTTCTTAGATTACTAATTTTAGTTCCCAACATGGCCCTATGTTGGCTGTCTTCATATTTCTCGAGTTCATTATTTGATAAGAAGAGTTGATCCATATTCTAGAAACGTTGTGGATTAAGATTTATATACACAAATGATGGCAAATATCATAATAAACTATATCAATAATATGAACAAGCCACCATTATACAATAACTTTAAAACCAGAATGAGTTAGTATCTTACAGAATTACATTTAGTAGAACTCACTTCTTAAAAAGTTAAGCGTAACAAATTTTGATCTTAACAATCATAAGTCTTTAGAGATCTATATATTGTACAGAACAGCAGAAATTATATTTAGACTTTAGAAGAAAGGTATATGAACTATATGAAAAAATTGGTATGATTCCAGTTTCATAATATATTTTTTTTCATATTTCCTTAAAAATAAGAAAAATATGTTTTCAATAAATATAAAATGATTGTATTACAAATACATTTCTCAAATTTTGTAAAAAAATTATACCAGCATTTTTCCTTCATTAACTGAATGATAAAAAAACAAACATAATAATTGAAATGAGACATTCGCTACTAGACACAAATTAAAAAGATGTGAATTTGTATGGTTTCTTGAAAGAAGTTGGTTGTATTAACTCATCAGGTTTAGCATGACCAGTGGTCTTGAGTGGTGGGGGAGCGTGTGGCTCAGTCTGGTGCTAGTGTTCGAACTGTTAGTTTGGGTGTGTCTGCCCATGTGTCTACATTTTTATTGTTATATAGGCCTACCTTTTGAATCATGTTATAAAAAAGGAGTGATGAATGGTAATTTGAATAAGACGACGGAAAAACTTTAAAAGTAACCTGGACTTTATGTTATAAGATGTATCATATTTATTTAATTTCACACGCCACAATTAACAGTGAATAATACACGTACTAAACAGTTTGAACAGATATTCAGAAATACAAATAAGTGTAATCTATCATAACTAAAAAAATATATTAACAACATTTAATCTTAAAATCTCTGACTTCGTACACACAACATAGTTTTCTACTGTAAAATCCATCATAAATTATATCAACATAAGCGACATGTGCGGGGTGTAACCACATAGAATAGTAGCGTGGCATCCCTTCCCATCCAGCGAGCACCCCTCCCTCTAGCACATCCCACCGGTCATGTAAACTCGACGAGCTGTACTTTCATTCTTTGTGTGTGAAATCTTCTCATTTAATAAAATACTCAAGAGAATGAAGATGAGATTGAAAAGAAATAAGTTAAAATAATGTCCATCTTAATTTAATGTTTTAATATAAAGCACTATTGAGCTGACAGCATTTTTATTCAAAAAGAAGTTAATTTCCCTACAGTGGTAAACAATCTTAGTTTATAAATACAAGCTTAAATATGCTATGAAACGCTACTAATGATCAGTTACCACAAATTTTGTTTTATCCTGCAAATTAAATGATTTAACCACAACATCCATATAGCGACACACTATCCCTTTGTCATCGTTAACGCTAAATTAAATTGTTCTACAGATATAGATGTAGTTATATTTAACTGTCAATTGTTTTGTAGCCACATCAGGTAGGCTGTGGGTTTGTCAAATCATTGGTTGTGACAAAGATTTGATCTGCTTGTGTAACGAACCATCTACAGGCCAGCAATAAAGATGAGCTAGCCCATCTGTGGTGAAACAGTGAGTGCAGGTCTGGCCGACTAGGTTTTTTTTTTGTTTTGGAAATTGAAATGGACAACTAATTAAAAATAATGGGAGGCTAACATAATTAATTGGGGGGTCATGGTAAACGGGGTGTTGTGCAACAAACGACACCATATAAATTTACTGTTGGCTGTTAATTAAACGTGTTGTCGGATTCGGACAATCCGAAAAACGATGATTAACAGCTTAATTATAATAAGTTTTTACCAATTAATTATTGTAAATAATATTACATTTAATAAACTCATAAAAGCTGGCTGGGAATCAGTATCGGTTTGGTGAGATTGTACGATAACACATGGGTTTTTATTTTGGGGGTTTCAAAATCAAATCCCTTAGGAAACATTCCCTGACATGTGGCAATGTATACATGTCAGGAAATTGGTGACACATGGGTAAGCATCACCACAAGTCTATACTCATTGTAAATAAATAATGCACATGAGTATAAATAAAGAGTGGGGGACATGAGCATGCCACTTCAAAAGCCCTATAAACTGGATTTGCCCTACAAACCGGCCTGGTTTGCTTAGAATTCATTCTGTTCCATTGAGTCACCTACTACACTCCTCCTCTCTCTCTCTCTCTCTGACTGCCTTGTTACCTAAATTCTGTTTTCTTTATGCTCTTTACTGTCTATCCTTCCATGGTCTGTCGGCTGATCCTAGTAGCACAGACACCCCGTTCGGTGTCTGAGGGCTGATCCTGACAGCACGGGAATCTCTGGACAAACGTTTCAACCTCTGAGTGATCTGTTGGCTGATCCCGGCAACACTCTACCTTGTTCGTTGTCCGAGGGTTGATCCTCCAGAAAAATTTTCCTTCTAATTTGCTACCACATCATTCCTACTAAATATGCATATTGTCGAAGCCCTTCTGATACCTGACAGATAGTACCTCTATCCTCTTTCACAAACTATCAAGCTACGACAACTGGTGACCCTGACGTGATTACAAGACAGTACAATGTCGCAAGAACCAACAGCGAGTGCAACCGCAGATCCAGTTGCTGCCATCAACTTTCCAGCATGCCCACTGCCATTCTGGGAAGAAGATTCAACACTATGGTTCATTCGCTACTAACAGAATCACCGCAGAAGTGAGAAGTTTCCAACTCGTCATTCGTCAGCTGCCCTACAAGGTCCACACGCAAGTGGCCGACTTAGCTAGACAATCCGTAAATCAGCCTTATACTACTTTGAAGGAGAGGTTGACCTCAACTTTCGGCCAGAGTCAATAACGCCGCATCCTACGCCTGTTGGAAGAAACACAGTGAGAAAGAGAACCTGGACAAGACCGAGAGGAGTTAAACTACAATCAGTGGCAATAAAGATGGAACCTGTCACTGGAATACCTTACTGCCATCTTTGCATTACTCACCGTCAGACAAGAGAAGGATTTCTTAGATACTGGCATATCCATATCCATCTTACCAAATCACAACAAGACTAGTCGGCAATCAACAGAGTATTTCTTATACGCCGACAAAGGGACACGAATAAACACCTATGGCTCATTATACAAAGAACTCTACTTTGGAGTAAGACGCTTTTTCACCTCGCCTGGAAATTCATCATCACAGATATTCACCACACCATCATAGGAGCCGACTTCCTCACCAAGCACAACCTACTACTAGAACATTGGCTCTGTGGTCTGTCGGCTGATCCTGACAGTACGGGCCTCCCCATTCATTGTCTGTCGGCTGCTCCCTCCAGGACAAACGTTCCAACCTCCAAGTGATCGGTTGGCTGCTCCCGACATCCAGATTTTTTTTTTTGTTATCTGGCCCGGCAGTTTCTGATACCGGACATATAGTACCTCTATGCTCTTTCATAAACTATCAAATTTCGATATCCAGTTTTTTGTTATCTGGCCTGGCAGAGGGTGGATAGCCATGAGTCTTACTATATACAACCAAAAATCACATCAATTTATTTTAAATCTTTGTCATGGGTATTTTATTACTCTTCACATGATGGCATTAAACCTCTCAAAAAGGTGAATATCTAATAAAATTTGTATCTCTTACAAAATCAAGTAAATATTCCATTTCTAATTTTATTTACTAGCATCCTTGCCCAAGCTATTATGACTGCTAGATCGGAAAATTGTTAAACTTAGTAAAAAAAAAAACTTTAAATTTGCAGTTTGGGGGGGGGGGGAGATACCAACAAACACTTTATGATTTTCCTTATGGGATTTTACATCTTAGAAGTACACTTAGACCTAATAAACCGAGGGCCAATAAATATTTGAACATTTATTCCAAATTTAGCTCCATAAAATGTCCAGTGTTGTTAAAAATTTTAATTAACAATCATTCCAAAGTTGTAAAAAAATAGTACAAATAAACGATGGAAAAACATTGTACAAACTTTTTCACTCACCCAACCCTAAAGCCAAATATAAACGAACCAAAACTAATAGTCATCAAAATTGTCATTTTAGTATATATATATATACACTTTTATATCATTGGTGCGTCCATGTTAAAGGATTTTACATTTAAAGTTGCGTCCGGTTGTAAAGTTGCGTCCGTATAAGGACGCAGCTTTACAACCCCATGTTAAATAATTATGTCGTGAACTAATGTGATATTTTAATAATTACGTTTGTCCTATAGGTTATAAGGTAGCTTAGCAAAATATCATATCTTATTTCTAATTATTTTTTCGAACTATATAACATGTAGAAACTATTTTGGTGGACGCGTAAATGATAGCAAATTAGTAAATTATATACATTTCATAGTTCCGTGTTCTTCCGACAGAGTCGCCGCAATCGACGTTGTATATTTTCATTAATATACAGAATAACTAAAGTAGTTTACTGTTGCGTCCATCAATTTGGCAACAATGTTTAAGTATTGACTTGTAGTTTTCTCCATTCCGTAGCTTTTAGATGATACAATCTTTTTCTATTCCGTGATTTATTAAAACGTAATATGGAAAGACCTACACTCCAAATTACAAATTGTTATTTAGTGTTTATAAACTACAGCAGGGCTTTATTTACATGTCATGATGTATATATTATTGTTTATATGGTTTTAAATTATTTCGTGTAGGGGTACGCACCAAATATAGTTAACGGCATATATGCTGTAAACTAAGGCGCTTTATTTATCTTTATGATGTGTAAGTAAAACTGCAATATTCGTTATATGGTTTGAATTTTATTTGTTTAGGACTACGCCCAAAATATTGTTAACAATATATATTCTGTAAACTCGTGTGCTTATATTATATACTAACATAAAATAGGCGCTATGCTCTATTTACAATTTATGAATCCTGAATGAACTGATAGCCTACATGGTAAGATTCTGATTTATTTGCAATAGGGGCTTCGCCCCAAATATAGGTATTTTTATTTTCTGTTTAAAATTTATCCAAATGATGTCCCTTTTTTTACATTTAGTGAAGCCTAATTATAGTTGCCGACATCATGCTGTGGTTCGGATCTATATTGAAATGGGCCTACACCCTAAATGTTTAAACTCTTATTTGCTGCTTATAAACAGTATAACTTGCCGCTCTATTTACATTTAATATCGCCTGAATGTACCGGTAGTCTATATGGTATGGTTCGGATTAATACGCCCCCAATATTATTTATTGTTTACAAAATGCAAACCATTTCCCTTAATTTACGTTTATTGACGCCTGAGAATAGCGGCAAACGCGTGTGCAGGATTATCACGTGTGAGCGCCTAGGCGACTTGGGCCCTTTTTTATTTTGCCTGCAATACAATGTATATTCAGTCAATATCGGCATATTGCGAATTTTTTAAAAGGAAATTGATATTTGAAAACCATGTGTGGTACTAAAACGTTTTTCCGTCGACAGTTTCAACATTTTTGTTTTTCATGAATTTTGACCATTGTATTAATTAAATTAATGAATATCAACTGCTAATATGCTATAAAATAAAATATCCATATACGGTTTTTTTTGTTTTTTTTTTTTTGTTTTTCATGAATTTTTAAATAGTAATATTTTTTGGTTTTCTTCTGAGGAGGTTGTGGGTGTCACGGCACGCCTATACATAGCGGCAGAGTTAATGGTATTGTTCTGATTTACTATTTATAAAATGTAAAAAATGTAGTTTTATTATATTTCATGACAAATGAGAATAGTAGCCGACTTCGCTGTAGTTTTTGGAATTTAATTTGTATACAATTAAAATTTCAATTAAGGAAAAACTGGTAAAATTGTAAAAATCCAAATTTCATATGTTAAAAAGATGAAAATATTTTCATCCATGGTGAAGAATGTATTGCTTTAATCCTATATATGACTTAATAACTGTGTTATTTATAATCTATACCCTAGCTAGCATTGGATGCAGGGTAAATAGGTAATATAAATATGTTACTAAGTCTCATTTTGTGTCAATAATAATAGGCTAAATAAAAAGTAATTTTATATGTTTAAACAAGATTTTCCATGTCGACAATTCCAAACCATAACTATTTATAATAATTTAAACAACTAACATTTGTCGCTGGAACACGTTTACTAATTTTATTATACATATATTTGTGAGTTTTTTAAGTCTAGGCTATTATTATTCTAAGTGCACCATCTCACAGATAAGCTCAATAAAAAATACTAGAACTAACATTTCATTAATATAAAAAATGTTGTTCATTATTGTTCTTTTACAAAATGTATGAGTTCTAGATATCCTTTATAAGGTTATTTACGTATTTACGTATAAAATTATTATTTTATTTAGTATTTACTAAAACGATTTTCGGCCAAAACAATACTTTGGGACTTTGTTTATACCTAATGTTACTACAGACTCATTTATGTTTTAACGTAACGTACAACTTAGGTTTGCATAACCTAATTTTGAATGTTTATTTTAACCCATATTAATACACAAATATAAGATATTTGATTGCTACTAATAAACTATTACGAGCAAATGATGTACAGTATTCTGTTTGTTCAACACACAACTTAGAATTAAATAATTATTGTTTAAAAAATGTTTGTCAAAAGCATAACGTGAATTCTGCATTGACATAATATTGGCTTTGGAATAATGTTTTCTACTTCAAATTTGAAATTTTCTTTTTTATATTATCTCCACAATGTTTCAAAATATGTCAATAAATTTCCGACTTTCTCCAATTTTGTAAATCCATAGATTTTATTTTCAAACTTTAACCAAAATACTGAAAGGAACACTTGTTCTAAATTTTTATTTTCTAAAATAAACCAAATAAAAATTACAAATCTAATAACTTACTAAAACATTAAATCTTGAAAGTCAGTTCGTCGAGAGCGGCTATTCACTCTCTTCTTTACGTTTATAATGTAAACGGTTATAAATTATTATTATTTTTTTTATAAAATAAAAACAATGAAACTGAACATGTTCCGTACCTGACATCCAAAGTAGTAAATCGCTTCAGTCCATTTCACACAGTTACAGTTAACCTTTTATTTGTTTTCTTTTCATCTCAGGCCTATTCGTTTAAAATTGTTAAGAATGAGTAATAAATGTCAGAAGAAAAAAAAACTAAAATGAGGTAATAATATATAATTGCCAGAATATAAAATATATATATTAGTGTCAGAAAATACAAAATTACATAAAACCTACTTTGTGTAGCAATACTTTTACAGTCTTATACATATTTATACATCTTCAAAATAAGTTACTTACCATAGTAATAAGCTTTTTACACTATACGGTTTCACCCGGCCGGGAAAAAATTGGACGGTTAATTTTTTTCAGTCGACGGATAAAGAGTACGAGGCCTTTCACATTGCACGGTTTCAACCCGGGTACGGTTTTTAGTCGTGTTGCAGCCGTCTAGTGCCGCGGGGCCGGGTCGTCCTGCGGCTCAGTGGCCTACGTGACCTTATGCACACTTTCACAATAGACGATTTTTAATCGTCCGGGAGCTGTCGCGCAGTGAAGACAGCTTGAACCGCTCTTCGCCGTTTGCGTTTTGTGTCTCTGCAGTTTGCATTTGCATTTTGTCTCGTTTTGCGTCTTTGTGCTAAAAATGGAAGAAATTGATGCTTTTTAAAGTTATTAAAATATTGCAACTGACTGATGGTTCATTTAAGAGTCACAAAAACAAAATTGCAGAGAAAAATAAAAATTACCCTCAATTTATATGATAATACACAGTTTTTTAATAAAAAAAATATTTCTTAAGTATAAACATCTTAGAGCATTTATTTAAAAATAAAAATATATTTATTGAACTATATACTAGGTACAATAAGGCCTACACCTAGGTACAGTCACTTGTGTCATTCTGTGAAACAGGGTGTGGGACAAAATATTTTGTAGCTAAAGATCTATTTATAATGAAATGAAACAATAGAAGTTGTATTTCCACAAATTTTTCAATTCCACAAAATATGAAAATTTGTTTAAATACAACTTCTATTGTTTCATTTTATTATACATAATGAATTTTGACCAAGTACTAACGGTCTTAAGTATAAATAATTAAACAATCTATTTCACTATTTGTGAAGGATTTACTAACTGTACAGTGTCCTTTTTCACCCTACTTTCCTTCCATGTTGATTCACTTAATCGATTTTAAAGTTTACAAAAATATAATATTTTGAAGATTGTTAAAATATTTGTTAAAAATATTGATTCATAATAACAAGTTCACTAGGCTACACCTTCCCCAGAACCGTTAAATAATATCCTATAAGCAATCTCTGTGAAATGTAAATAAAGTGTTTACAGATTGACGCTCTAAATAACAATTTCTGAATTGGCAATGCGCTTTTACTAAACAAAATGGAACCACACCATGATGTTTGCCGCTATAATAAAGCTTAGTCGAATGTCAAAAAAGTGCTATGTTTTACAGAGTGAAACTCTAAATAACCATTTCTGTGCTTTTTCTAAAAAATTCCGATAACACCACGAAGTTTGCCGCTATATTAAGGTTTCGCAAAAGGTTTATAGGTCAACAAAGTGATATAGATTAAAGTTTATAAACAAAATATATGATTATCTATAGATTTAGTTAAATATTATAAATCAAATTTATCCACAATATATATTTGGTTTTTTTTTTTAAATTTGTTCTATTTTATTTCATTAATATAATAGAGTTCTACTAAATAATTATAATTTATATTATAATTTATTGTGTTTATCCCATTTTCGAAACAAAACTCGTAAAGTTTACTGCTATACCGACCAAAGCTTAGTTGACGTTTTCTTTATTTTCGTTAGATATTTTAAAACTTTGAAGAAACTGAACAATAAATGAGTTTGGTTAGGGTCTACCCCCTACCCCCTGGTCAGGTATGAAATAAACGGCAACGTCGCAGGACGCAGCTTTAGCTGATTTCGGGTAGTGATATACTACCATAGGAAGCAATAATGCATGAGTTTGGTTAATTTACACACTGGACGTTGTAATGAAGGATTTTGAATGGATGCATCAATGATAGAGGTTAGAAATTTTCTATGACTTTTTATTGTGATATGTATATCAAAAACTAATGTAATAACCATAATTATCGACTATAATAACCTATATATATTACAGTAATAAAATGATTTAGTTAACTATTACTTGTGGACGCAACATGACTGTTTTTTGTATGGACGCAGTAATGATAAAAAAGTGTATATATATATATATATATACTATGCCATAAACAAGTCCTCAGAGCAAGTCATATTTAATTAAAATCAAGTTTTTAAGAATTGTGGTCAAGGTTAATTTTTGTCTTTTTGCCAATTATTCCTGAACCGTAAAATATTGCTTTACTTGCGATATTGCGCACAGGTTTGGGTCATAATCTACACAATTGACTAAAATTTGAATCAAATTATTTTATAAAATCCCCATGGTCGATTTTGGTTTTTTCCTGATAATTCATGAACTGGCATTTTTGGGAGAAATGAGGCCAATGTGTTTTGTTTGGGTTCATGCAGAAAATTTCATCAAATTGATTTTAAGAAAATTTTAATTTTGAATTTTTCCAGTTACAAATTTTGCGTTAAAAAAAAAATAATAAAAAAAATAAAAAAGGTCTTGAGATATGACCAAAATATGACCACACATATCAAATCTAATTAAAATTGGTCCAGATGTTTGGGTTGTAGAAGACTGCACAACAAATTAACATTATTCAAATATATATATATTTTGAGGATTCAGGAGACCTCACAATGGATATATCAGTAAAAAACTTGACATTTATAATAAAATAAAAAAATATAAATATGTACAAATTAATTGTTATTCAAAATAATTAGTGATGTAAAAAAACCACTGATAAATCTTTTGTCAGATTACTTGGAGAAGTTGTGAAAGAGCTGCATAAAGAGTTAAAACCTAACAAGTTTTCAGGGATCAAGAAAATTTAAACATCCCAGTACATCCAAATATATTTTTGCCAGACAATTTGGGCACAGGCAAAAGTTTACAAAAAGACAAAAAGAATAAACATAGAAAAATAAATCATTATCATATAGTATACCAATTAATTTTTGTTATACTAGTTACTGATAGTAAAAAGTATTGTGTAATATCACTACCAGAATGTTTATGCATTGTGAAAGGGTTAAGAACTTTTTTACTTATTGGAACCGTTGTACGACAATAGTTAATTTTGCTGTATTAGTATAATTGTTCAAGTCATAAAATTTCATACAAAATTTGTATCAGATTATTTGGACATATATTTTGTCCATGTTTATAATATTTGAGAAAGGGTTGTAAATTAATGAAAAGCATTAAGTTCAAGTAACAAGAATGCATTTACGAAGGAGGATAAGGTAAGATTTTTTTTTAGATAAATTCCTTTGAAATCTGAATTTTTCAATCAGTATGTTAACATTTAAAAAAAATAAAACTGCAAAGTGGCTATGTATCATCACCGAAAATGACAGTTTGGTAGCTGTCAACAAAATTTAGGTAAAGTAAAAAAATATTATATATATATATATAAAAATTTTAACATATTAAAATTTTTTTTGAAAGTAACCCTTAAAAATATATAAAAACTTCTGGCATTTCTATTTAAAATACTAAGAGAAAAACACTTCTTGTTTGTTATTTAAACAAAGTAAACTGCAAGACCCTGGGAGAAAAAAAAATCATAAACTTTTTCGATAACATCTGTGAACAATATTTGTAATAGGAACTATATTAATCCAATTCGTAAAAAAATGTACAACAGTTTTCTTGGAATATTGAAGAAAAATAATGATAATGACCATCATTTTACGGCAAGATTTATGCTGTTATCTTGTACAATACTACAGCAAATTCCTTGAATTAAAAAAAAATTCTTAGCGCAACAGTCAATTGTGGACTTAAATCCGATTTGTGGCTTTTTGATGTGGGGGTCAGCATAATGAGTTTTCGTCACCGAAATTTTAGCTTTGTGACCAGTATTCGCTACTAATCATAGCTCATAATTTTACCTAACTTTTTTACCGAACATAATTTTTACTAACTTTACCTCATAATGCTAGGTCAATACTTTAACTTATTTAAAGCGCTACAGGGATCTTGCACTAGTCAGAACACTGTGTGGTATTGTGTTTTAGTAATATATATTTTATAATGGGATTAACCTTCAAACTTACATCACACAAAACTATAAACTTTATAGATTCCTTTGGACATCTTAAATTAATATGATATAACTGATTAAAAGTGGAGTTAACATATAGATATAGACTAAAGTATATTGTTATGTAAGTAGTAATTCCTACGATATAATTTAAAATATGTACACAAACTCTTCCTGTTAATATATATTAAGTTTATACTGGTACATGAAAAAAGCATTAATAAAAGCCAGTTTCGTTCAGACAGAATTCATACCTGACTTGCGACTATCTGCCCTTCATCTATACATCAAGGGCTACGGTATAATATTAATTTGAATTTACAAATTTAGTCCATAAAACATTTAATCTACAATACTTTTCGATTCTAAGCACTTATGAAATATATGCCTATACCTACAGTACACGTTTTCTGCCCCAATTTAGATCCCAAGTAATAATTGCTCGTCTTTTGATTAATTGCTTTATTGACAAAAAGATCACTAGCTTCGTAAGCAATGCAAGCAACTTTTTTCACGTCTATACAAGAAAATTAATTATGGCTCTATTATTTTACAATAATCGGTTAGGAGAACATATCTAACGTGATTGGTTGTTTACGCGATGTTTAATTTTTATAGGTGAGTTTATATTTTGATTTATAATCAGTTGAGTAATTTTATAACTGTTCATCAAGTGAGATTGAGTATTTTTTTCAAATCTCATACAAAAAAACTCATACAGATTTTGATCAAAATAAGGAATCAAATACTGTGGTAGCTGTTGTACATATTGTTCATAAAAATTGTAAAAAAATTATTTATTACAAATTTGTTAAAAATATATGATCATAAAAGGACAATATGATTATCGGTAAAAAAAAGAGAGAAAAAAAAGAAAGGAAAAAACCATATTCATGCAGTTTACAGATATAATTCACTATAAACCACACTTAAAAAATATTATTTGATTTTGATATAAATTTTCTGTCACTCGGATCCAGTCATGTGTCCTTCATGATTTTATGGAAAATCATTGATTTTCAAGATACAGTGAGAGGACCAAATTGTGGCTGACATCAGGTTTTTCCTAGGCATCATGGTTTCAATAAATAAATAATCTTTGGTCTGATCTTCTACTCAAATACTTTGATTTAAAATTTAATTTTCAATTGTAGGTCCTATCTTAAAGTTTTAAAAAAATTTTAAAGTTCATGATGTTTAAACTAATTAAGATTATAAGAAACAATTATATAATATTAATTAATCTTTGGAAAGTCAAAAGATTGAATTCATCCACGTAAATATTCTTATTTGGTAAATAATGAATCAGATAAAAAATGAAAGACTATGAAATTTAAAAGTAAAATAATTCTAGAGAATTAATAATTAGGTCTGATAAAGAATGCCTAACATAAGAATAAATAAATGTTCTTGTAAAATTCATTCACTACAAACGTTACTTTGAAAAGGAAAAATAGTATTTTAAAGAACAGTTAATTTTTTCACCATAAAAATTGAAAATTAAAAGTACCAAATACACAGATATTGAATAGAAAAAGATTATGTAAAGTCTAGAGAATTGCTGTCATGTTGAAGTAAGTACATATGACAAGCTTCTAGATATTGTACGATAAAGTCAGTACTGATTATTGATCAGATTAATAACATACACATGTGTCATTAAATACGTGAAGCTTTGTATTACACCTTTCTTTCGATGTTTGAAATTAATATTTAAAAAAATTAACCTTACATCACTTGTCTTTTCCTCAAAGATATGTTAGGTAGGGTTGAACCTATTATATTAACATAATTCAACTATTATTTTACAGAAATATTGTTCACATACAATTACTTCTATTAATATCTACATATTTTAATAGAACTATGACTCTTATGACATCAACATGCATGTGTCATATGATATGTAAATCTTGATATTAGATGTTTACATTGATTGTTACAATTTATACAAAGTCTTGTTTATTAACATCAGCCTGTAATTTAGTGTTTGAATTTAACAGTTAAAAATTATATTCTTTCGTAATTTTTATGTCAAAATTTTACAGTTTAAAATCAGTTTCTTTTAAAATAAACTTCAAAAGTGATAGATTTAGAAGCGAATATGGAACTTCCGAATTCCTATTGTGATATGTACATAACTTATGTACATGTATTTTTTATTTTCTGTTTTTACAGTGCAAAAGTGTACTGCACTCTAAGATATCACTTTTCCTTTTCAAAGTGAGATTTGTACTAAATTAATTTAGCAAAATTTGTTAAATATTCTTATGATAGATGTTCTATATCTTTACATTTAGGTCTTAAAGAGAACCTCCAACCAAAATTTTTTGTTAGTTATAAACTACTCTAATTATAAATCGAAGTGGAAAGGTTAATTAATATCAATACACCAGCAAAGATATTACAAAAACGACCTTTTTGCAGAAACAGATTTGTCTAAGCCTTGTCATACATTGCAATTGAATTATTAAAAAATTGGTTCAAGCGCTGGAACAGTATCTTTTATCTTTATTTAAAAATGTTTCCAGATATATGTAATCTTTGTAATATTCTTTAAATAAATTAGGGTTTTGTAAATATTTTCATCATTTTATCTTTCCTTTTATATTAGATCAAATTAACATTAATACCGTGTGTAAAGTCTGTAAACACAAGTTTAATTATGTTATGAAAACTTACTAATGTTTAGTTAATACAAATCGTGGGTGTTGATTGCACAGGAAATTAATCACTCTCATATTTCTTTGCTATTAGTCTTGGCCGACCAATACATTAAAACTGATGTTGTAATAAAACAATATATCCGACTTTAAATGTAAATATAAATTACAAAGGAGGGTGTGTAATTATCTTAAACTAGATTTATTAATTAACTAACATATTTCTAGTGGAATAAATAACATAAATTGTTATATTTACAATAAAGCATACCTTAAGATACAATCCTATAGATAGTTGAGCATAATGAGTGGCAACAATAATCACAATTTTTTAGTATAAAAATTCACAAAACCAACATAGCCACAGTTCTTGGTTACAAAATTCCCTGACTTTTATCTTATCGACTATAATTAATTGCTATTTTAAGTAATATTACTGTCATTAACAATGTGATACTACTTATTTTTGATAAAATAGGCATAAAGAGAAAACAACACGAAGAACAAATAATTGAGAATATTTTAAATATAATTTCAAATTTACATCACCAGTTATTAATAGTCAATACAACAACAGTGAAACTTCGATCTATCACTCCCGCACTATTATTATTCAGATTAACACAGAACAAACTTAAATAAACCATTTTTATCGTTCCTTAAACGATCCCAAATCAATGATTCAAAAGTAGGTACATGATTAAATTTTATATCTTTCTTAATAACAGCCAAATAACTAAAATCAATAAATTCAGATTAAAACTATATATATTTGTATAGTGTTTTAAATATGTTTCAGTTTTAATGGTTTATTTACAAACTGCCTCTATCAAACAACCTAATATTTGTGCTTGTCTAACGAGTCATGCATTAAACCGTTTATGTGTTAAACAGTTCTCACCCTAATTTCATTTCATTCACAAGTTTTCCAATCTATAGACGCATCACAGACAGTGTCTTTATAGTGACACAGTATATACAGCAAACCTAACTTTCATGTTTTCGCAATTATATTTAATAAGTTTAAAAGAAATGTTGCAACCTGTCACTGTTTATCCATTTACCTACATCATATTAAAGACAAATTTCTAATGTTAAACAAAATACTTTGTCATCTCATGTAGTCATAATTTGTTTCATTTCTTAAACTGCTGAATTGGTAATAAGAAAAGCGAAACTTTCAAGATACAACAAATGACTCTAACCAAGCCCAGGAATATTTCAAATCATTTGACGGTAGTGTTTAATGTACGTAACGTATTGTGTTAAATAAGATAATTAATTTTTAGTATATAGTTGAAATGTATATAGTTACAGAGTAGATATGGCATCAAGAATTTCAGGAAAACCTATCAAAAGTGGTGAACGTAAAACAGTGCTTAATGTTTTAAAATATTTTCAGACATCTTTTCCTGAAGAAAATGTTTTGATTGGGCAAATAAAACCAGTGAAGCTACTTCGATAAGTGTTCGTTCAATTTATCGGTTTCGAAAAGAGGAAAGATTCGGGAATGTTGTAACTCCAAGGAAAATACTGCGTAAAATAGAATAAATTGCAAGTAAAAAGTATGACAGCTTTTTTCCCGAATAATAAGAAAAATTGTGCATTTTTTTCCCCTTACTAATACGCCATCAACCCAATCTTCTGTTTTACAAAACATCCAGATCTTCCAGAGTTGAAGAAAACAATGTTGTGGAGGCTACTTCGAGAAAATGGGTTTTGCTATGTTTAGAATTCATTGTTTGGCATTATTCATATTTAAGACCAATTAGGCAGTTTAAAAGACAAGGTAATAATATTATTTTTATGGACGAAATTGGGTAAATGTTGGCTAGGCAACTTCAAAAGTATGGAAGGATAAAACAATTAAAACACCGAAGGATGTTTATTTAGCTGGATTTAACAAGAGGTTTAAAAGATCCAACACAACAAGGGCCTCAGTTTGTCATTGTGCATGCCAGAGGTAAATATGGGTTTGTTGAAAAAGCAAATTTAGTATTCTTAGCGAAGAAAGGAGCAGCTGATTTTCACTCAGAAATGGAGTGTTCAACATATGAAAAGTGATTTGTAGAACAATTGATACAAAACGTCCAGCCTGGTAGCATTATTGTTATTGATAATGTAGCTTACCACACTCGAAAAGTTGAAAAAGTTCAGACAACTAAAACAAAAAAAGGAAGAAATCAAGAATTGGTTCAAAGAAAAAAATGTGGAGTTTCCAGAAGACAGCTTAAAAAAAGAACTGCTGGCAGAATTGAAAAAAATTAAGCAATTTAATTCATTTTATGTAGCTGATGAGATGGCGGAAAGACATAACCTCACAGTACTTAGATTACCTACTTACCACTATGAGTTGAACCCAACTGAATTAGTTTGGAGTCAAGTCAAGAAACATGTTGCCGAGTATAACTCCAAATATGACGTAAAATTAATGGAACCACTAATTGGAAACGCTTTTAAGGCAGTTACTAAAAACCCAATGGGCTAACTATTGTGCTCACGTACAGAAAGTAGAAGACAAAAAGTGGGAGATGAACAGTTTACATGATGACGTCAAATCCTTTATAATTCAGTTGATAGGATCCTCATCAGACACATCCAGTGATACGAGAGAAAGCACTACACAATCACAAAGCACCAGAGAGTCTGTGGTGGCCATGTTACAGTAAATATGCAGGTATTTAAAATATATAATTTAAACTAAAAACAGTTTTCTTACTTCAAGTACTGTGTATAAACAGTTAATTATAACTGATATTGGATTTGATAATAGACTTACAGTATTTATTTATTTATTATTATCTCTATAAATTATTTTAGTATTAACATTTTCTTTCGGTATTACATAAAGTATTGATATACAATAAAAAGATAACAGTTGTATCAAAACATCGCATATAAAATATATTTTAAAACTGTATTCAAATTGAATTAAAAGCATATTGAAATAAATAGTTAATAATAAGTAGCCAAATAAATCAATTAAAAATAAATAATCAATAATAAAGTGGATATAAGCAGCTTTGTCTAAACAGCGGGTCAATGTTTTTACGGAGGCTAATAGCACAGCGACTGCCATACGATTTCCACTGCTTACGGGCGCTCCGTACTGACAGATAAATGTGGAACCAAGAACAGCTAAAGTCCTGGGAAAGGAGCTGGAGGTTGAAGTTACCAGGGGATGTCTGCAAAGGGGAGTTTTATCTACACTTATGTGGTTGCCGACAAAATTCTGGATCTTCTCTCATCAGAGGAATACTTTATCCAGCGAAATGTGGATGATGTGGAAATGTTTATCTGAGAAAGGTATAAAATACGGTGGTGGCTTTCATGAAAAGAGCTCTATCGCTAGTTGAGGGATGGTGTCACAAGAAAAACGTAAGACTAAACCTAAGTAAGATGATGCTGATTCCATTCACTCCAAAGTAAGAAAGAGGATCACGCCAAACCTGAGTGACTTAAAACATTCTGGGGAGACACTTCCAAGAGCGGAAGAGGTTAAATAACTAGGGCTTGTACTTAACACTCCAACTGTTAAAGACCCAAAATCGTACCCATTCTCCTGGACAAGTTGGCTATAAAACACGTATTTTGCAATTCAACATTTCGCCCACTTAGAATCGTCCTATTGCAATAAAAAAAAAAGTGTTGGAAAGCTAATGTTCCGTAGATACATAATCATGCATAAAAAATACCACAAAAGTTATAAATAATATTCCAAAAATTGCTGAAGTTCGCATATTTTTTATGCGTAACGTCAAAGATTTGAACTGAGCGGATTTTAGTAAAAGCGACGCCATTTTTTCTCATATGATCACAAATCTATTTTTGTGTCAAACAGCTCGAACAAAACACTGTTCTGTAGATCACATCTTTCTCTTTCTATCCGTTGTTTACAAATTGTTCTGTGTGTCATAGATCGCAAGATATTTCTACTTGACCATAATAGAAACCTAACGGAACGAAATTCACTTGGCATTCGGAGCAGTTTACTAAATAAGATAATCAATTTTTGAATCGATATTTTGTAACTGATCTTTACAGAATGTTGTAGAGGAGATTTCATTCTACAAGTTGGTATTACTTGATATATCGTAGACTTACTTTGAGGTTTTTGTTTTGAACTCGGAATATGCCAAGTTTTTGACATAAATTGACACAGAGAGGCGTGGCAAAGGCTTTGTTTTGAGATTATATATTTCTCTTTGTGTATACAAATTGTATATAAATTGTGTATACAAGTTACAATAAATGTGTTTTTATTTCTGAAGTTTATTTTTTTTGAGTGAAGTTCTAGTTTTTGAATGGTTTATATTTGGACTAACCAAGAGGTAAGTTGTAAACCTAGACCTAAAAGCAAATTTTCTTATATTGAGAGTTTTATTTGATTATACAAGTGTATATGTGTGTTATTTTTTGTAAAGTTTATTGTTTTAGTGAAATCTAGTGATTTTGTCTTAGGCCTAGCTTTAGAAATTTACTAATTACGCCTAAATTGTCCAGGTTTCAAACCTAACCTCACTTGTCGAGTACCACTTTTTAGGGTGAAACGTTATTTTTATTTTGAAAATTTTAGAATTTGATTTTTCTTTTTACCAATAGTTATTCACATTTATACTAGAAAACGTTTGAAATCTTGAAAAAAAATGTAAAACAATTATTTCTGTGCTCAATTGGACTTTGAAGTGAAAGTTAGCCTTAGATTTTTGTGTGTTTTTTGTTCATTACCATACTGACTCCAAAATTATTTTTCAAACTGTTGTTTCATTACACTACTAAATTCTATGAACCTTTCTGAATATAATGATATATATAGAAGTTGGTTTTCCATAAATATTACTATTTTTGGTGATTTTTTGGAAAAAAAAGGATAAATTTACCTTTTTTCGTAAAACAATTTTTTTAAATTTTAAAATGTAAATTTTTTTTCCTCCCTAAATATATTCACAAATATTACCCAAAACTTTTATGAATCTTAGAAAAAGGTGGTAAGCTATTGATTTTGGATGATACAGGTTTTCCTGAAAAATGACAACTTCATTTTATGACATCTAACATACTTACTCCAAAACCTTTTCAAAATATTTTTTTTATTACATAGATGAATTCTATGCATCTTTCTGAGAAAAATGATGTCTTATAAGTTAGGTTTTGTGTAAACATAATATTTTTTATTAATGTTTTAAGAAAATAATACTTTAGCATTGCACAGTTGTAGGGTTAACACCAAATTTACCTGGAATTCAAACTTGAGGCACACTACGGAAAAAGTCAATACATCGTTAATGGCAGTAAGAAGTCATGGGAAAAACTTGGGAACTAAGAACAGCTATGAAAATACATCTACACTGAAATAATATGGCTTATGATGTGCTACGGAGCTGTGGTTTGGTGGGTTAAAACCGAGCAGAGGGAAGCCCAAAAGTACTTTGACCAAGGCTGAAAGGCTGATCTGTCTCTGCATTAACGGAGAAATGTTCACAACACCAACTGCGGGAATGGAGATAATGCCAAGGCTTCCACCAACTGATTTATTTATCAAAGCAGAGGCAAGAAAAACAGCCTATAGGAGAACCTCACTCCAGGGGTATCGCAGAATTACAAGAACTATCCTCTGGATAGGAACAAAGGCACAAATAAGATGATAACAGACACTATTTTCAAAACCCTTAAAAGTTGAAATTGCCTACGAAGAGGAAGATTGTGTAAAAGGTATCTCAGGGGACCTGGTGTGGTACACTGACAGTTCCAAAAGTAAGGAAGGCACTGGTCTTGGCTTATATGGGCTGAGACCAGGTTGAAGCATTCAATTCTCTTGGGACAGTATGCCACAGTTTTTCAGGCTAAAGTAATGGTCATATTTATTTATTTTCATTTTATTGTCACATAACACTTTACATATAGCAAGATCTATAAAACTAGTAACATTGTCAAACACATATACAACAAATAACAAACATAGCACAACAATAAATAACATAAATAATTGTTGAGGAGAATATGAAGCAGGCTTTTAAGAAAACCTGAATTCCTATCTATAATAACAGTCAAACATCAATTAAAGCACTTGCAGGGAAAAACATAAAATCCAGTTTGGTCTGGGAATTCCGAGAAAATGTCAACACTCTTTCTCAGAAAAACAGGGTAACCTTGCATTAGGTATCCAGGCATAAAGGAACTGAGTAAACCAAAGAGGCAGCTGGATTGGCTAAACAGGGCTTTGCATCAGAGTTTGTAGAACCTGAGCCGGCAGTAGGGATATCTGTGTGTCTGTCCAAGATTGCTATTAATAGGCAGGTTCCGAGAAAACACTAGCAAAGTTGGTATAGTCTTAAAGGGCATTCCCAAAGCAAATTACTACTAAGATAAGTCCCTTCAGATAGACCTGGAGGGAGAGTACTGACCTTGGATAAGGGAAAAATCATGGGACTTATTACAAGACACTGTGGTCCGAGGGTGCACTTCCATAGGATAGGAACATAACATGGGAAACTGTGTGGGGTGGATGAGGAGAATGGAGGCAACATAATCTTTGAGGTATTTGGTTTTTGGTTCCCAAACTCCTGGTGAACTCTCATTGGACAAGCTAGTGAATGGACTACTAAAATTCATAAAGGGGACTAATTTATTGAGCTAGAATTAAGAGTTGAATACAAATTTTCATAAATAGTACTTTTATTTATTCAAATGTGTTTTAACAACAAAATCCCCATCTTCAGTGATACACGAGCTACAATAACTAAACTCAAACTTAGTTATTGTTATAGTTCAGTACTAAATTGAGTTATAGTTTAAAGATGTCTACTTTGACATTGAAACAAATTTGAATAAATAAACATACTATTTGTGAGAATTTATGTTCAAGTTTTATTCTATCAAGTATACCACCTCACAAGTCAAGATCAATATTGTTTTATGGCGTTGATAGGCTTAGTTGAACAATAGGCCAACGGTCACAGTCCCTGGTTGCCGGTTTAACCTTCAACCACTCGGCATCATCTAATATTTTATAATTTAATCCAACTTCATTCACAAAAGGACTGCAGTTGTCAAGTTGATATCTAATATCCAATCATCACTCACCATAGTTCTTGTATTCGGATTGGTTAAAGTCCGCCATCAACGATGGTGAACTATAGGCTATCACCGTCTTGTTACCACGCTCACCAAATATGGACGTTTAATGGATACGTTCCACTAATATTCGCTATATATATAGTTTCATTTGTTAAAACTATACAGTGTGTAGTATTCAATCATTATTTTAGCAAATTAATGTTAGACACCATTTTTCATTTTATATAACAGTTTTGTACATTGTACTTCTGCTCACATATCTCTATGCATGCGCTAAAAAATCATGTTCCACGAATAATACTCTACAGAACCAGAACTGATATCATGAACTAGATGACATTTCAAAATATATAAATCTTAACCTCTCTCATCTGTTGTTTACAAACAAATTATTACTGTTTTCTCTCTTTTGATGCACACTTTTCTTATCACTAATTAAGGTAATAACGCTTTATAAACAATATTATATATAGTTTACAATTTTTTTTTATTATTTTATTTTTTATTTTTAATATTCATTGTAAAATGCTAATATGACTTTGTTGCAGAATAAATAGGCTTAAAACTATTTTGAATCATAGTTTAGGAATAAATATACAACTGAACACCAGTATCCATGTATACTGTATCATTACAAAAGAAATATATATACACACATTTCACTGTAACTTCCTACTAATAAAGTTATAACAACAGTTTATATAAAAAACAATATTTTATTTTGAACTTTGTTTATCAATTTAAATTCAATATGCATTATAACGCTTTTGTTTGTCAATCTGAAATTATTTCAGGTAGATTACTGAATTAGTTCAATCATTTGTTGACACTTATATGGTACACACATTGCCACGGCACTGTAAAAAGAAACTTGTAGAATATTATAACAGTATTCTAAAGAAATCACATGAATTTGAATACTTTATTGACCGAGTAGCTACGGATGAAAATACATCAGATACACAGGGACAGGAAATATTTCAAATTCAAGACAAAAATGTAGAATTAACCACTTCTACTAAATCCAACATATCAAATTATTATTGCCAAATATTTGTTCAAATGGTAATTTAAACACTTTTGCTTTATCACACTGCTCAGACCCACTTAAAATATCTATTAAAATTATCGCTTCCTACATTTAATGGCCGTTTATCAGAATGGACAAATTTTTACTATGTTTTGCGCCAGAATGAATTGTTGTTTCTCGTTGAAAAGTTTACACATTAATTGTCATGTTTAAGTGGAGAATCTTAAAATATTATAAAAGGTATTCCAATCGCACCACTTAACTAGCAAATCACGTGGAACACACTACATGAGAGATATCAAAATCCTAAAAGCTTAATTAGCTTTCATATTAACAAACCCATTGATATGCTGTCTATTGAATAAGCGTCTTTAAAGAATATTCTTAGATATTTATTCTGCAAATTCGTAAGCTTTAAAAGTTCTCAATTATGATGTTAACCAAGAATTGAGCTTATTAACTACTTTATAAAGAAAACTAGATACTGAATCTCAAAAGAGATTTGAAGATAAGGGCACATTGATCATAGTATGCTTACAGTTGATTAACTTATTCAAATTTTAAATGAAGAAAGTATTCATTTAGAAAATGCTAACTCGATCGTTTCAGACTTTACCAAACCAACAACTTCTAAAACAAATTTCCCAACACAAATCAATCAATCAACCAATTTTAAACAAATTAAACCTGTATGCATGTTTCTCATGTTATTTCAAGTTCCACTGCTAAATATATATTCTGCAATAACATTACACATAATATCTATAAATGAATCAATTTTCAAAATCTTAATCGAAATAAAAGATTAAATTTTATCAGCACCAAATAATTCTGTGCAAACTGTTTAACTCTCCATTCGTCTCTTCAACACTAAGTGTTGATGAATGACACGTCAGTGTTGTTTATTGACACTTTTGCAATTAAACATTTCATCCACTTAGAATCATCCTACCGCAATAAATAAAATACTGTTGGAAAGCTAATGTTCCATAGATGCATAATCATGCAAACAAAAAATACCATAAAACATTATAAATAATTAATAAAGTTTGTGCATTTTGCCGCGAACGAGTGAAGAAAAAACTGTGCAGTTGTAAAACACAAACTATGTCATTTTTCTCTATTTTTCGCAAATTCATATTTCTGTCTAACAAATCTACCATAACACTGTTCCATAGATGAAATCATCCTGTTTCGATCTGAGCTTTCCAAGTTTTTCTATATGTTATAATTTTTAATCTATAAAAATTAAACAAAATCAAAAATTTTAACATTCCCAATTCAACTATATGCATTTTTTTCCCAATTCAACTTTGAGCATTTTAAATAATATTTTATCGAAATGTGTAATATATCATTGTAAATGTAATGTATCAATATTTCATACTCATGTAATCAAAATTATATACAGCAAAAGGTAAAAATTAAAAAATTCGATCAATTTGGAGTGTTTTACCGCGAAAGAACAGCACTGGGTGGTTTTTCGAAATATACGAAAATGTGAACTTATTCATCATATAATTTGACGGTAATTCTTATCCAAATACCACAAGTTGACAATATTATTTTTCTTTCTCTTTCAAACTATGTATTCCAAATTATGCTACTTGTAATAGTTTTTTAGATTTATTACATTCTACGAAGTAGTAACCAAACCGAACCAGACTCATTTTCTTTTTGTTGTGGTTATGAAATGTGAAATATCAATTACTTACATTGATATTTTGGAGTTTTTCACACTATTGGGAAGATGAAATTTAAATCTTTCAGTTGGTACAACCCATTATGTCATAAACCTAATATTAGATATGCTTTCTGAACCTGAAATTCCGTTGTCTTGGCTTGTTTTGTATCCTAAATATGTGCCTAATCAAGTGTTCCGTGTGTGGCTTGATTTATTTCTGTTATTGTGAACTTATTTTGTTACGTACAGTGATTTATTTATTATAATTTTTTTTATAAAAGTTATAATATGTGTGTTAGTGTTTCTAGAGTTTATTATTTTGAGTGAATATTATGTTTTTCAGTGATTTTGTTTCAGGTCTATCTAGTACAAAGGTTATGTCAAATTAGGCCTAACTTAGTAAATTTCCATTTTTACGTAAAAATTAATTTTGTTTAATGAAATTTTATAAATTGATTTATGTTTTATCAAAATTTATGCACAAATATAGTAGAAATGTGTTTCTATATCTCTAAAAATTTAAAAAATATTGTTGTATGTATAGGCTTTCATTTGGCATTTTGCCTTCGGTTTTTGTAACAATTTTTGATTTCTGACATACTAACTCCAATTTATTTTTTTCATTACACAGATAAATGCTATGTACTTTTATGAAAAAAAAAAAGATATTTTACAAGTTGTGTTTTATAATAATTTTATTTTTTTTTTTTTGTGTGATTTTTTTCAAATTAGGCATAGATTTTTAGCAAATTTCCATTTTTTTCGTAAAAATTAATTTTTACTAATGAAATTTTAATAATTTGATTTTTGTTTTTTACCAACTTTTATCCACAACTATGTTACATATATCCTGTATAACTTGAATTTTTTTATTGTTCTATAGTAAATATACCCTTTTATGTGGAATTTTGGCTTTGGCTTTGGCTTTTGTAAGAATTTTCGATTCCTCACATACTAATTCCAAATTTTTACATATAATTGTTTTTCATTATACGTATAAATTCTATGCACCTTTCTGAGAAAAATGATAATAATAAGTTGTATTTTCCATATTATTATTTTTGGTGATTTTTCAAATTAGGCCTAACATTTTAGCTAATTTCGTTTAAAAAATGTTTTTCACATTAATATTTTACAAATGGATTTTTTTTTTAACAACATTTATTCACAATTACATTACAAAACTTTGTATATTTTGAAAAAAATTTAAAAAATGTTGTTTGCTTGTATAGGCTTTTCTGTAAAATGTTAACTTCTTTTTTTGATTCCTAACATACATACTCCAAAACCATAACATATATATATATATATATATATATATATATATATATATATATATATATAAATTCATTACACATAAATTCTATGCATCTCTCTGAGAAAAATTATGTCTTACAATATTTGGTTTTGCATAAAATAACTATTTTTTATGATTTTTTTTAATAAACGAAGAAAGTTTGCACTCCCAGGTCTAGGGTCAAGTAGTATGAATTCTACACATAAATGGTTAAGTGTGTAACAAACAACATCATATTTAAATGCTATTTCCATAGAAAATAATCAACCTTCAAAGTTCAATCTGACTAGGAAACAGGAAAACAACCTCAGGAAAGAGCTACAATAAGATCTCCTCAACATTTACAAAAATAAATCGCGAATTACTACTGCTATTTTAGATTCTGCTAGACTATTTGCTGCACTATTAATTTTTGTATATACATAAAACCTTCTATTGTACATTTAAATAGTTATCTCTAATGTTTGGACTGAATTAAATGATTTGCAAAAATAAATCAGTCCTCTCTTAATGGTTCTATACTTCAAGAAAATCATCATGTTATTGTTTTGGATATTATCGCTTTAGAACTTTTAAAATGGAAAAATACGCTAAAACTAAAAACAAAATTTAAAACTCTCTGATTAACAATTCAATATTCATGACAAGATAAGATCTTCTAATTGGCACTGATTTATATGGTCAAGTAATCACCGGCCATAAAACACAATTGGGTGAATATTTACCTACCACAATAGAAACTATTTTTAGCTAATTTTACTTTAATTGATGCTATTCGCGCTATATATTTATTTCAAAATTCGCTTTCTTTATTAATTAATGATCTGAATTTAGGTCAACTGTTAAAACAACTTTGATCTGTTGAAGAATCATTTATTTTTAATTAAAACCACCGCTGAAGAATTGAATGTGAAAACCATTATTGTTCAAATACAACACACAAAGATGATATTAGATATATGAAGTCTTTTGATTAAGCAAGAAGACGCTTTCTAAATTTGGAAAAATCTTTAAATTTAAATCATAAATTGAAACACAGTTATACTATATTTATGACTGATTTGAACTCAAGTCAAATGAAACTGGTTGATGAAACTATCCTACACAACAAACTACTTTTTGCCCCATCACGCAGTATTTAAGAAAACAAGCTCAACCACTAAATTTCATGTCGTTTTTGACAAGTGCTAAAACACATATTGGATTTTCATTTAATGACATACTACGCTGTGATCTTAAACTCCAAAATAATATATGTGACTTTATATTTCAATTTTGAAGATACAACACTGTCTTTTCTTGTGACAATACAAATTTATACACAAATAAAAATTGCTCCTGCTGATAAAAATTACCAATTAATTTTGTGGCGAGAACATACTTTGCAACCACCAATCTACAAGTTAATTGCAGTAACTTTTGGTATAAAATCCGCATTGTTGTCATTCATACACTCAATAAATTATTACACGTTGAAGGTCCCAGTACCCACACACTGCACAAATCATAATGGACAACATCTATGTTGGTGACCTTGTAATTGGTGCACAAGATGTGGCCAATGGTTTTAAAATTACAAAAGTAACTCATTGTATTTTTGGCAAAAGGACACTATTTGCATAGTTTAATTGATGGATATAAATAATTTGGTTTATGTTAATAGTATGTTTGGTCCCTCTGTAAATTCACATTGGTTTTATTTCGCTGATATCATCCATTTTTTATTTATGTTATTGTTTTTAGGCTTAGGTTAAATTATTTACTCAACCATATTTATTTTAATGTAGCAAAGACAGCAAAAAGTAAAGTCATTCAAAAACAAAATATTTCCATAAGTTTATTATTTAGAAAATATAAATTGAGTTTTGCACTGGATTTTAAAAGATAGTTTGTAAAATTCAAATTTGTGTTGGAACGGTTGGAAAAATTCATACTCTACTGCATTAATCAAAATAAAATCCAGGTCTATACTTTATATCGGTTAAGCTAACAAAGATAGGAGGTTTAAAATAACAAAGCAAATATAAAGAGTTAACTAAATTTGATAGCATATTCTTATTTAGGAAGTAAATCACAGCAGAAATATAATATACTATAAACATTATAAAAGTAATGATTTTCTATCTGAAAACCAGATATTTTAGGCAAATCATTTCTGTACTTATTATACTGAAATATATTCTTCTTGGTCTCATTTTTTACAAAAAATTTTTACGAAAATGTTTTTGAGGTCACACCTCAAAAACGGTCACACCTCAAAAACAAATAATAATAATCATGCCTAGATAAAGGCCAATGTCTAAGTTAGGCTAAAAAATAAAATAAATAAGAAGCATAATTAAACATTATTCTTTATAAATACTTTGTATACTTTATACATGTGTGTGTGGGGGGGGGGGCTAAAAAGTGTATGTAGTGAAATAAAAGCAAATTCATTGTAAACACTTAGAGTAAGTCTCTCAATAGGACTGCAAGTATTTTTTTATTAACACTCATTTTTTATAACAGTAAATCACTAAATGGAGCTAAAAATTGTTTTAATCTAATCATGAACTAGTCTGGTAACAGACACGAAGTAGAAACTAGACACAAATGTGATGCAACTAAAATTACCAGTTGTTATAACAATAATTAGCTGGTTGTAACACAAAATTTTGGTACTCTGAATTTTTTGTTATAGGCTTTTTATAACATGCATAGGGAAATCTCCGGAATTCATAAGGACAGGTATTTTATTTTTTTTAAGTTGTCATTTTACAAACACTTACCGAAGGTTTCTACCCATATGTGAATAGCATTATGACAAAATATAGCTGCAATCAAATTGACAGACACTGTTTACTATAACATGTAATGCAATGTGAATTTTAGATGGACTTCTAATACTATTATGTTTCATATTAAAAAAAAAAAAAAAAAGAAAGCCTAATGACAGCTTGGAAAAAGTAATATAATCTATGAAAAATTATAAACTGTAATACATAAATTTTACAACTAAACCCTAAAGGTTGGCAGGTATGGTATTTTTTATCCAATTTCAAAGCATTAATCATGATCATGATTTTAAAAGTAATAATCATACAAATGAAAGTAGTAACTAAAATTAGTGCAGTTTAAACAAAATATGTAACATTCCTAGTTATTATTGAAAATTAGGATACTTGTAAATAAGAGTTATCCCATATTAAGGTGGCTTCTCATACTGAATTTGATAATTAAAATTTTCACCTGGTGAAATAATTTTTTTCTCTTTTGTAAGAATTCAAATGTCACGGGAACCAACATAAAGGGTATTCATATCTGTAAATAAATAAATTTACAGAAACATTTGGATGATCATATTTAAAAAAGCAATTGAGATTCAATCTAGTAGAGCAATGTAGCTCAATTGGCAAACACACATGCTTATCTTACTGCAGCTCAAAAGTTATGCAGTTTTGAACCCGTTTTTTCCTGTGTTATGCTACTGTCTTCATTAGTAGGCTATAATAAGCATAAAGATGTTCAGAAAAAAAAGTTCAGTCCAAGCAGTTTAGTGCAATTACCGATCATAATAGCAAGGAAATTTTGGTTAAGTGCATCTATCATAATTTGGGTCATATTGAAATATTGCAATTGCAATTGAAACTACATACATTTTTCTATCTTTTTATTACAAAGAAATAATGCTGTTTGTGTATTAAACGAACAGTCCTTAGATGTTCAAGCCTTGATTATACATGTAATTTCAACATATTACACTCACAAAAACCTTTTGTCCTATATAAACAAATGATCGAAATAAAACAAGAAATAAAAATAAAAATAAAATACAGAAAAAAAATAAATGAACACAAACTACATTGAATTGCCTCAGGAAATCATGGATAGTAACTAACTCTAACCCTCACTTTAGAACAATAAACAAATCCTCTCTCTTACGCTATATACTTTAAACAATAGTTGAAATAAATGTGATAAATTATAATCTAATATAATAAAACATTCTGATCATTTATATACTCATGCAACGCACCCACCCATAAACCTTGATGTATCAATAAGGAACTCAATTAAAAAATAAAAGAAGATAGAAGAAAGGCAGCACATAAAAGGCAGTGTGAAAGGAGGTTGAAGTTATAAATGTAGCTAAAAATAAAATCATTTTTTCTTCCTGTAGAGTATATAATTTGTTTGACAAATTAGTGTATATCAATGATAAGGTGAATTTTGACCTATATTAACAAATATTGTAAAAATAATGTGCAAATTGCAGGAAAATATTAAACAATACAAGATATATATGAATCTAAACAAACTGGAAAAATGTTTAAAGTATGATTATTTATTTTTTAATTGTGGGAAAGTATATTGTAAAATTAAGGACAGCGAGTTAGAGAAAATGGACTATTTACTACACATATTAAAAAGTTAATTAAATAAAGACCATCAAGGATAAATTATTCTGAGAGACAACCAAAATTCAGTATTTTATTTAAACCAAAAACACATTGAAAATGTGGTAAAATATTACTAAGTATTAGCTATATATTCAGCGTTATCATGTTAATCATTTATTTCTTTATAAGTTAAATAAAGAAAGCCCACCCGTGGAAGGAGAGGTGAAGAGGGATAGTTATAATTGTTAAGAAATAGAAACCTCTCCATCCATCCAATATTGGTACAAACTGTTGTTTTCCGTCAGAATATAACTGAATTACACATTTTGTCAAGGCATAGATTTGATAGTTTAGTATAAAAAATTATTATATGGATCTGTATAGTTGAAATTTTGAAGCTTCAGTCCGGTAAAAGAAGAAAGAAAAAAAACTTGAGCTAAGTAAAAAAAAAAAAAAACTATAATTACGGGGGAGGGGAATGATTACATAAAATGACCATACTATTGAAATACTATGTGCCCCAAAAGTCCCACCCCCCTATTATTTTTTTTATTATTGGAAATAGATTTGCTTTGGGGAAAGTTTAGATAACCAAAGGAGTTTTTTGAAGTATCAAAATTTTCAAACCCTTACCCCAAAATGGGGTAGTTTGGAGGTAAGTCAAGAATTTTAAATAGCAACCTGTATTGAGTGATACCTCATTAAAAAGGTCATTTAAAAATAAGAATAATGGCGCAAACTAGAGGTCTCTAAGTTCATCCTACCCAACAGAGCGACCAATCGAATTGTGAATGTTAACCTACAAACTCCGGTTATTTTTATTATATTACAAATTGCTCTATGTTGGTAAAATGATGGTAAGAGCCTTACCTTGTTTTTTTTTTAACTCAGATTAAGTTCTCGAAATGGCTAACATTTACTTCTTGACAGAAATAGATTCTGGACTCAAAAGCTTGTTGTACATTTCGTAACATTTCCGGTGTAATTATTAACGAAAAATTCACAATTCGATTGGTCGGTATGTTGGGTAGGATGAACTTAGAGACCTCTAGTTTGCACAATTATTCTTATTTTTAAAAGACCTTTAAAATGAGGTATCACTCAATAGGGGTTGCTATTTAAAATTCTTGATTTACCCCCAAACTACGGTACCCCATTTTGGGGGTAAGGGTTGAAAATTTTGATACTTCAAAAAACTCCTCCTTTGGTTATCTAAACTTTCCCCAAAGCAAATCTGTCTATTTCCATTAATAAAAAAATAATAGGGGGGGGGGTGAGACTTTTGGGACACATGGTATAATACCTGCTACATATTTTAAAAAATGAATCAAATAAAGACTGTTAATGTCTAATTAAATCACTAGAGAACCTCAGTATTTGTTTGAAACAAAAACAAAATGGAGGATAGTAATACTAAGCTTCAGTATGTATTCAGCCTTATCATGTTAATCATTTTCTTCTATACAAGAAAGTTAAATAAAGTATGATTTGTGACAGCAGAGATAGCGTTAATTCACAGGATATAAACACTCTTGATCTGAAATTCAAATAAAAACTGTTGTCTTCCTTCGGAATATAATTAGATTACAAATATTTCCATTTTATTACGAATATTTGATTTTAATGGTTTCATATTTTAATACAAACAAATAATGGATCTGAGAGTATAATTTTTTTTAGTTCATGTTAGATAAAAGAAAATAAATCTCAAGTCAAATAAAAGAACAAAAGTTGAGTCATCAGATAAAAATTAAATTAACAAATAGTAAAATTAAAGAGTCCAAATTATGGTAAATTACTTTATATAAAAATTGGGTTAGATTTTGTATGGACAGTAGATACAGGCTTACCTTGGAAAGTGGTCTTTGGTATTACCTAATAATATACAAGTAAGAAGAAAACACACACAAAAACACTAAAGTTCTGAAATATTCCGTAAACATTGTTCACTTTCTCAATGAGTAAAAAGAAGACTGATTTTTGGTGTGTGTTTTCTTACTTGTATATTATTAGGTAATACCAAGGTAAGCCTGTATCTCCTGTCCATACACAATCTAACCTAATAGGCTATGTGCCCTATTAAACTCTAACCTTTATATAAAAATTGAAATATATACCATCGGAATTAACAATATATATATATATATATATATATATATATATTATTATTATAAAGAGTAACACTTTTTATTGAGAATTGAGATAAACTTTTACATAAAACAAATAAATAATATCTGAATTAACAAAAAATACCGCCAGAGAGAAAAATTATCAATCGGGAATTGTGGTAAATCATTTGATTTAAAACATAATTATATAACTTCAGAATTAACAATATATATACCAAAGAGTATAAAATTATTCATTATGAATTGTGACAAATTACTTTATATAAAACAGAGACTTGGTCTTTGTCATCTCTTGGGGATTTTTATTTTCCTTTTTACAATTCAGCAGTTTAAGAAATGAATCAAAATACATGATGACTCTGTATTAAGTGGAAGGAATGGCGACAAAGTATTCATTTATAGCTTCTGTAATTTGTCTTTATTAAGTAGGAAAATGGATAAGTAGGGATGGGTCACGTCATTCGCCATAAAATGCAGAAAATATAATTTACAAATTGCAGACATGTAAAATTGAAGTTTTCTGTATGGACAGTGTCACTACTGCCAATTATTGGTTATGTCAGAGTAAATTAATTAAATTTAATATATAATTACAAGACTCCTCAGACAAGCAGCACTGTTTGATTGGACTGTTACAGACAATTCGTAAACAAATTACTAAAGAGGGGAAACATTTAACACGATATGAATATAATAATGAACTTACAAATTATAACTAAAATAGAATTTTAGTTATTTTGCTGTTGTTAATATTTCTGAATGGCTGATATTTGAAAACGATCATTTAATGAACAATGCAATACAATTATGTGTTGTTCACATAGGTTTATCGTTGGGACCAGTAAATCTGACAGGTGAATGTGGGAAAACAATAGATAGAGATTCCACAATGTATATACAGAGGAGCAAGGATTGTATACAAACTATTGACAATATAGTAAAAAAATATTCTATAATACTATATTTGCTAAAACCACTAACATTTATGTTAATTAGAATAAAAATATGATGTAGTTTTATTAATATAATTCTCACTATTAATCTTTTGAATACCAAATCCGATTAATTTTAATTTACGATAATGTATTATCACAGTCGTTGTATGGTTGAAAGCTCTGTTTCTGACAATCAAAACTTATCCAAAACTGTTTAAAGTTCTTCCACTTATTTAAAAAAACACACATGAACTCAACCATGAACAGGAAGACAGGTTAATACTAAAGATTCTTTAAACCTCAATTAAATTGAAATCCTGCAAGCTAGCATTGTTAACTAGTTAACAATATCTAGACATAAAATTCTCCACATGACACATGTTATGTGACAAATTTTATTTTGTTATAAGTCAAGAGTTGGATCAAAGTGTCCTAGAATATTGTAAAAATATATTGGGATGCCAGAAATCTAATAAATTAAGTTAAAAAAGAACCACAAGAAACAAATAGTTTTTTTTTTTTAAATTTTCAGTATGAACTGTCATCAATAAAGCAAATTATGATTGGTAATACTCTTCGCCTATAAGGAAATAAACTCAATAGCAATGAAAAATTCTAGTAGATTTAGCAAAATTCTCTGACAAACACAGATACATGATTTAATTAACAAAAGTATGTACGGTGATTATTTTTGTCTATAAATATAGTGAAGTATGTAGCCAAATATTATATACAGACCTATATTGAATATGATATTTGCTGCTGTACTGATATTCCTTCTAAATATATATATATATATATATATATATATATATATATATATATATATAATGGAGGAACCATAAAAAAGTTAATTATTTAGATTAATCATATGGTGATTTTTCATAGTTTCATTTAGAAATTTTACAGTTCATTTATTAATTTCTGAAGTTGATAATGCTGTTGAACGATGGATTTGTTTTTAAAAAGTAATATTAGTGTTAGTTGATAAATATTTATAAATTTTAAATTAATTATTTAAATCACTTAAAACTATAAAAAAAAGTTGGTATTTTTATTATTATTGATTAAAGTTATTTCTATTATTAGATAATAAACCACCACAGGAGGCATTACTTTAATATAAATGGTAATTTACTAAATAAAAAATAAATAATAATAATATGCATATAAATTATTTATTTATATACATAAAATTAATAAAGATCAAAAGTGAAAAAATAAAATTGGCAAGAAATTTCTTTATAAAAGCGTAAAAACGAAAAACACCGTTTGATGGATGGAAAAAAAAAATGGAAATATTAATCATACCATCTCTAATTTATTCATACAAAATAAATAACTTGTTTCACATAACTGACATAAAATTTACATGAAAATCAAATGATAATGAGACAAAAAGAAAAATTAAACAAACATGCATAACCCACAATATCATTAACGGACATCTCTGTATTGGCTCATCATTAACAAAATATACAAATGCATAGAAAACAATATTCGTAAAAATAATAACTTACTTAATATTTTAACAAAATAATCTACCTAATGTTAAATTAATAGAAACATAATTTAAATATGTGTGTTTGTAGATATATGAATGTGGATAGTAAACATGGGAAGTGGTGTTACATTATCTTATGTAAAGATATTTATCAATTTTGAAGTATGATCCATAATCCAACCAACATTATCTACTGTACTGTTATTAAGAAGATCATGTTAAGTTTTCTTGAATTGTTACTAAATTAACAAAGGGGATGTTCACCATTCTTCCTTGGCTGAGAGCTTAGAGTCAGGGAAGAAGCTGCCGCCTACACCCATACTCACATTCTCTCCTGGGCCACCAAAGCCACTGAGGTTATAATCTCCCATTCCACTCCCACTGTCTTCTCTGGGTGTGCCAGGTCCTCCATTGGCAGGAGAGTTCTTCATACCGTCTAATCCATCACCATTCATCACAGTACCCATTGTATTCGGACCCATTGGCCCCATTGGTCCACCTTCAGGCCCTCCTCCCATGGGGAAATCCTATTAACAAATAAATAATTAAATGCAAAACACATTACTTTACAGTATACAATTCACAATACCTTATATGGAAAATCTTATCAATAAATGTTTAAATCTAATAAAAAAACATTATGTTTAGAATATAAAATTAACAACTACTCCAATGGGAAACCATATCAACAAATAAATGTGTAAATGCACAAAATTGTATGTTTACTGTGAAAAATTCAGAACCGCTTCCTTGGATCATATAATCAAATAAATATTTAAATGTGTAAAATCTAAAGTTTACTTTTCCATATAAAATTTATAACTCCACCCATTGATTCTATAAACAATCATTTATTTCAACAGTAGTGAAACATACCACATTAGCGTTTCCTCCCTTCAAAATGAAAGCCTCACGTATGTACAGGTCAGAGTAATAATTTTCTATTGGTCAAATTGGTGTATATCTCTTTCTCTCCAAATAAACCAATGAGACTTAGCTAAGTTCAAATTAGTCAGTTCATTTCCAATGTCCTGCTTTTTTTATCTTGGTGTACCAACCCTGTTACTACTATATTTCTTGAGTTTCACAGATTTGGTTCTTTTGTCAGACATTCATTAAGAATGATATCAATCTAGCCCACATTCAAGAATCTGGAATTTACCAAGGTTGGATAACAGGGATGAGCAATCTCTTGTACAAGGTAAGCTAAATTCTCTGCAAATCTATTTCTAATGCAAGAACCTGTGTTCTAACTGGAAATAGAATCCAATGCTTACTTTAACAGAATTTTGCTCCACAAATCTAACAATGGTGAGCACTAGGTGGCCTACTGTAGTTGTCACAAACACCTTGTACATATGAAGCTTAAGACACCATACAGGTGTATTGTTACTGTGCTACCTTTGTTGAACAATTTGGATATATTAAATGTTGGTAACAAATCTACATTTCAGAATAAAATAAGAGAATAAGTTATCGGTATTAGGTTATGTTCTATTAAGGATCTGAGAAAGAGTTGAAAGATGTTATTTAGCATTTTAGCTAAACATAACCAAAGTTTGGTGAGATTATCACATAAATCTTTTGCTATATACAATCTAGCTATCTAACAAGACCAAACTTTAAGCTTGGCGTTTCAATGAACTGGGCAGACTTGAACCCAAATAGACTGCAGTGAGCTTTGAATTTAACCAATAACATTATATGCACTTTTAAAAAACTTTCAGGACAATTTGTAGTAACAGAAACATTTTCTTGAATGCTTCCAGTGGTAATTCAGTTGGAGATACTGTTCCATAGAAAATAATTCTTGGCCAAATGTAATCCAGAAGACTGACCATCTCCCTGGGCAGATTGTGATTGTTTTGAATATTGAAATGGGAAATTAAAAATGCAGCCTATTTAAAATTCCATGAGGCAGATGGTATATATTCTTCGCCTTTTTGCAGAAGGACTAGAATCATTGTATGTTCAACTATGCTAGATCTTCAGAGCCAGCTTAGTCTATGGCTATATATTCTGCAACTCTAAAGAATCAGTAAAATCATATTTATCCCAAATGTATTTCTACAGACTATACTCAACCTAAATCCTTCAGGCTTATCAATCTCGGATGTTTTATTCTTACTTTTGAGAGGCTGGTGGAAGTATCCGGCAAATAGCCCTGTGAATCTGTCCTTCACTATCTGGGACCCTCTGGCTAGAAGTGAAACTGTACCATACACCTTCCTAGATATTGAGAGTCCATTTGACAACATCTCATACAATGCAATAGTGCAAAATGTTCAGCGTTAAAGCTAAAATATTTTAATGAATACATTCATGCTGTGTAATATAAAAAAAGTCCAGGGGGTTGCTTACAAGATAAGAGATTGATAACATCTTGAAAAAGCAATCTTTAAGATGAAGATATCATATATGATAACTAAGTGCCTTGAGGGTTCTGGATGTGGACTCGAGCTGTGTATGGCTCCTCTGCTTTTCTTCAATTACATGTCAGCCATAAGGACTTATTGTGCTCTCAAATAAATAATAGATGTGATGCTCTAGACAACGCAGGAAGACCTGTAAGATCTATGAACTACAGAATCTTCCTGACAAGATTGTCTGCTTGTTTGTCATAGATCACACTCACTTTGTAAGATCAGAACTCGCCTGCAAGATCAGTTCATCATCGGCAAAATATATTGTGTCATAGGCTAGGAAGGAGACCTGTTTAGATGACAGCAATTTCCTGGCCAGAATCTAAGCAAACTCTTGGTTATAGTATCCAATTTTGGACTAACAAGGATGATTCGGCAACTTACTGACATCTTCATGCACATGGTCACTTCTGTGAGCATCTGCATAAGGTAGGACTTTCCCAGGGTTTAGCTATATGTAGGCTATATACAGACAAGTCATTGAGTTTGCTGTACATATTCTAGATGACTGTGTGGATCGCAAGAGAAAGAGTATTCGGAACCCGGAAGCTATGGGTAGCGATTATCCTAATAAATACAAGAGTTTATCAAAGGGATTTGAATTGGTTTGAGATATTAAGTATTGTATAGGGAATAAACTTCAGTTAAATTGCCCCCCCCCCCTAATACTAACTTTGTTTTTTGAGGTCCAAAACAAGACAAAATTCTAACTAAGCATAGATAAATCTATACTGGTAGTGTCAACTTGTAAATGTAAAACTATATTTACTTGTGGTAATAACTAATTGTTATCAAAAAATAATAATAATTTAAATTATACACTATTAAATTTAGCATCCAAAATTGTAATTATTACTTTTCTCAAATATTTAAGATTGAAAAATATTAAAACAACAAAAGTAATCCAAAACTAACAATTACATTAATTTTATTACATGATAGGCCTTCAACACTTTAGTGTCAGTTTTATTTATACTATTAAAACAAAATTTACATAAAGATCATAACTGGCTTTGAGTACTGGAAAAAGAAGAAAAATAAACCTTTCTTAAGAACAGGAGTAACAAAAGCTATAACAAATATCAATATCATGAAAATTGATCACATATACCAAAAAAAAAAAAGATAAAAAATGTCTAATTAAGACACTTTTAGAATAGGAAAATCTATTGACATAACAAGAATGGTAACTTTAAAGTTAAGGTTAACAAAAATAATGTTGTTTGTACCATTGATGATAAAAACCAGATTGATAAATCAATCAGATTTATGCTCATTTAGGTTATACCACTTTTTTTAAATTTATTTATTTATGCCACACAATACTTGAGTTTAGAAATCAGGACAATTTTTTACATTCTATCAAGTGTCAAAATTTAATCCATATTTAACTTTGTATAATACATTTAGCATGTGTGGAATAATTTAAAATCAAGGAACAATTTTATTTTCTCCTATATTTGTCATTTGTATGTATTTATGGTAGATAATGGTAGTTTATAAGTTGAAGGGTTTTAAATAAATTATTATAACAAGAAATTGAGTTGAAAAACTGCAAAACAACCTTAGTACAGTCACATAACCATGATAGTAGTTGTTTGCATTAATCGCTAAGGGACTGTATTAGACTAGATTTCTGAATTGATTTTAAAAATCCTCAAAATGAATTATCAGTGATGATTAGTTAACATAAATGTACAGAACTATATTTGAAAATAAAAATATTCCTGACTGTAAACGGTCACATGTAAGTTATAAAAGTACTGGTGTTTATATAGCAACTTGCACAGTGAAACAATCCGGTCAGTTTAAAATATATTCAATATACCTTTATTACCTAACATATTGAAACAATTCAAAAGGTAATTTCCATTTCTAAATATTGCTGTTACAACATGTAATTGCAATGTTGCACATATGTTAATTTTATCACTGGTAAACCACTGAAACCGTATTTAGACAATTGAACATCATTTATGCATCGTGGTGCATGTTTATAATGTGTAAGAAAATCGAGATGCCCGCTGCATAAAATGCATGCGGTCTTTGATGTGATTATTGAATGTGAAGAACGTTAAACCAGCTGAAATTTGCTGCAAGAGGATGCAACTTTCCAATGAAGGATACGAAAATGTGCAAGATGATGAATGGAACAGACAACTGTCTTTGCTGAATAAAGATTTGGTGCGTGCAGTTGATTAGAGAGAACATATAATTCACCATTATGTAACTTTTTCTGCCTCTTTAACAAATCTCACATTCACTTCTTCACAAAACTGTGTCTGAGAAACTGCAGTATTGAACATTTTGTGCATGCTGGGTGCTAAAGATGCTTACACAAGACAAAATTAAATTCCAAGGGAATGCATTGGGCTTTCTGACACGATACACTAATCAAGGTTAAAATTTCTTGAGATATATAGTTACTGGGAACAAGATAAGGATGTCAATGCAAATTTTGCATCAAAACGACAGTCTATGGTGCATGAAGAACAAAATTCAAGGAAACAATTTTTACTTGATAGTACATATGCAGTGTTTTGAAACAGACAAGGAGTTTTGTTTGTAGACTTCTGGCCTCTGTTTTACAATCAGCATAGTTGTCTCTTGTGAATTAAAAAAAAAAAATCATGTAGTGTGATCCAGAATAAGTGACATTGCATGCTCACCAGTGCCGTTGTAGTGAGTCATGACAATACCTCGAACTGTCACCGGAACGCAACATCTCGTGAAGACCTTTGACTGAGAGTAATAGAGTAATTTGATTATCCTCCCTTATAGACCAGACCTTGTATCAAGCAATTTTCAAGTGTTCCACCATTTAAAATATTTCCTTGCTGGCCAATGGTTCCATGAAGACAACAAGATCAAACAAGCCATTTATATAAGATTCATCTCGCCTATCAACTGGTTTTTAGAGTATACACCTAGTTTTAGGGTATACACTCAGCTATGACAAGTGCTTCAAAATTAGTGGAAACAATTGCAACGTACACAATCAGCTCCAAAAACAATCAACAACATTTTTTACATCGTTTCACGCTAACTTGCCACTTATCTGTAACGCATCGACTCTGCTTGTCTGTTTAAGTGAATTATACAGACCAGTAGTTCGTTGATTTTAAGTTTATGATAACTGTTTATTATCTTTTAATTTAATTTTAATTTTTATCACTTAGCTCAGATTTACTCAAATTTTCTGAAAAACTGATTTCGTTAACTTTGTCACAAGGTCATGCTGTGTGGAAGAGTTAGGTTTCCACATTTCAATCTACAAGTTAAAATTTATGTTCATTCACTTTCTTATAATATATAACTTTCAATTAGCACAAACACAGAAATATTATTTAAAAACCTGAAAACACACACATAAGGTACACAAAATAATTTCAAAACTATGAAATGGTTTTCTTTTATACATCGGAATGTTATTCGTCGCGGCTGCGACAACATTTATACTTATTATGAATGTTATCATCTTGTCCATGATTTTTTTCTAATTGCTGTGTATTTGTTTATTCTGTGACTTATTGACTCAAACTTGATATGATATTAAACAGTTTATCTCATTAAAACTTTAAACAAAAATATCTAAATGGTTTTTGTATACCCAAATGAAATCTTTAAATCAGCTGTTCCTTGTTGGCACTGGCATGTTATTCTCTAGCCAATGTGTGTTGATAGTGAAAATGGATTGTGATTATTTTGAAAGTTCCAATGAAATTCGTGATGCTTTAGAAGAGGATTTTAGTGACAATGAATGTGAACGTGATATTGAGGCAAATGATGTCCCCTCCAATATGTCTTTAGAGGATTTTTCTTCTTGTAGTTCAGACGATTATGTTCCCAATTTCGATGAACTTTAATTTTCTGATAGAGATGATAATGATGCTCAAGTTCAAGGTAGGCCTAGGCCTAGTATTTCTTTTGATGATGACACTGAAATACGAAGTTCATCTATTCTCCTTTGCTCTATTACCGTATTTGGAGTACTTTTGGTGACCACTGAAGCCTGGACGAAAAAGGCATATTTCTTCAAGTAATAAATCCATCTGAAAGCCTTGTAAACTTAGTATATACAGTATAGTTAGATTTTTCTTTTGTTCCAAGTAAACTATATAAAACTATATATTTATGTAAACTACATACAATTTAGAACAAAATGGCTTATCTTAAATTTCTGTGTTAGTTGTTTATCGTATAAGTACTAATAGTGGATATTTTGACTTTATATTCTGAGAGCCATAACTCCAGATATAATTAAGGTAGGTGAATAATTAGATGTACTAATACATGGAACTTGTATTTCTTGTAATTTTTAAAATGAAATTCTGCATAAACGCTAAAATTGGTGAAACATTATGATGAAACACTCAGAGGGTTAAACAAAATTTTACTTTTTCCAAAATAAACAAAATTTCAAGAATACTAAGTTACGGAATTTTTACAAAACACAATCAATTATTTAACACTATATCATTAATAATTTCATTAATGGACTATTGGATGACCAAAGCAAAACAGTTATTTAATTACAAGAGAATTTATCAATCTTAAGCTTTTCCCAAAACAATAATTTTAAAAGATTTTAGTAAAAAGATTCTCCCTAATTTGTCGAATAATCCAATGAACTTGAATTGGGTACCTTTAGCATTCCGAATATTATATAGATGCTGAAGTCATGTTCTTGTAGAAAAATCTTGAGTGTTCTGGTTTTGTTATGTGATGTCCATCTCACTCCTTCCCTGTTGTATCTAGTATTTGTAAGATGAATGGTTTGGATAGGTAAGACTCCTCCAGACACGTCTTCTCTTGCCAAGGATTGATTTTAGAGTTACGATCTTTCGACCATCAAATTTGGATTGTTCTTATTCGGGAAATTCTCCTAGCAACTTAACTAGTATCCAATGACTAATTTTCACTTTGGTTTGTAGCGTATTACTGCCAATTCCTCAGTTCTTTCAGATTTATGTTTGTATACTTATATTCCTAACTTATTGATATTCATTTAATACCTTCATTTAATTTTTTTCCTTTTTGTCTTGCTACATTTCACTTTGTCAAATTATAAATTCTCATTAAAATTCACTCTTGTCACAAGATGGAACAAAATTGAAAAGAGAAAATTGTGTCAGTGATAGACCCACAAGTTTAGAACAAAAATAATAATAAATAAATAAAATAAATAAATAAAATAATAGTTTGTCAAAAAATAGTTTTCAACAAATCAACAAGTATGTAAAAAAGTACCATAACTACAAAACCATGCCTGCTACGACTACAAATCAAACATGTACATAAGCAGTGGAACGAGAAGAAGAAGATTCAGCAAAGTAAATCAAAATTGGACCACACGTTCAAAAGTTAAAACGTTTTGTACGAAAATTGGTACAGAAACCAAAATTTTCCAGATCTTACATGCACGAAGTTAGAACGAGCAATTCTCAGCCTTATTACAAAATGTGTAGTGGGAGAAGGCCTAGATAATATGAGAGGTGAAATATAGCAAGAAAAAAGGAACAAAATAAAAATAATAAATCCTTTTTTTAAGTTCGCTTTTTATTGTCCATTGCCCTAGTGATTAAAGAACCCCCATTTTATCATTCTAATTGTTTTGCTTGGTCTCCATACAATACATCTTATATATTGAACATATTTATTACTTTTCCGTTGTACCCCTTTAATTCTCACTTAATTTGGTTTAACCCTTTTCGCCACTATCTTCAATTATTGTTTTAATTATATTTCCAATTTTGCTTATATTTTATTATTATCTTTACTTCCATTATTAGTATTTAACTTTATTTTAGTTGATTATTATTCTGTGTTCATTTTATTCATCAACCCCCCCCCCCCCCCAAGAAAGACTATTAAAACCACTTTTTACTATGTTTCTCTTAATTGTTTTAATATTTTTCATTAATTTTAGATTATCCCTTATACTTAATATAACCCTGAAGTTATTTTTCCTAAATCTAATAGTTTTTCTTGTGTAGTTTTTAAATTATTATTGATTTATTTTATTTTTATTTCTTCCCATTAATTACTACCCGATTTATTATCATTTTACCCTTATTTAACAAAATTAGTTTTTGTACAAATTTATTTTCATATATAATATTCATATTGATGAACTCTACAACATCACTACCGGTGCATTACCTACATTAGGCGTTAGCATAATTTCATTCACTTATATTTTCCCTTGATTTAGATTATTCAAAATCAGACTTGAAACAGTAAAATCTCATATGTTTCACAATGTGTAGTATAAGGTATGTACATCAAACGGCAAAGAAAATGGTTTGGAAGTATATTTTTGTTTTTCTTTAGTAGCCCATAGGGAACTTTCTTTCAGGATATTCCTCGTATTAATAACAAACCAAAGAGCCTATAGTAATGTCATTAATAACTGAAAATCTTACAATTGGCTCTACCGATTTTAATCAAATTTTGCAACACAAAATATAATGGTGATATTTAAACATTTTTTCCCTGTACTTACATGTATGTAAACTGAATGTACTCACCCCAGGCATGTTTCCACCAGGAACAGGTTTCATCATTGTATACATATTTTCTCCACCTGAATTTGATGAATCTGGAAAAATACAATAAACGAAATATTAAACAAAAGTCCCTTTAACACAAAACTTATAATTTTTAATACATTTAAAATTACCTAATAAATTTTCCTTGTACCTAAATACATGCCATTCAAATTCAACTTTATGTAACCTAATATTAAACAGTAATCAACCCAGAGTTAAATCTGTAATATTTAGCTAGTAACAGTCCTCACATTTGTTAAATTATTCACATAAATTGTTTCAGAATAAGCAAGAGCAGTTGCTTCATTTTGGAATTAATAACTCCAATGATATGTAAGAAGACAATGGAATCTTGAGAAAGAATAATATTGGGTCATTGTACAAACTCAAATAAACCTTGATAAATTGCTAAGATAACACTGATCTGCACCCACACCATCAAACGTTTATTCAGCATAAACCAATGTGAGAGACTCACCAGAAGGATAAGTGAGTGGTACCAATCCATGCCTCCGAGCTAACCCATTATAAAGATATAAAATGTTCAACACAATGTGTTATTGTAGAGCAACTACAATTTCCGACTAAACCATCCTAAAACTCGACTAACTCAAGCAAGTGTTATTTCCATTTGGTTGCATCATTCCATACCCAGTATTCCTAGGCTTGTTTTCATAAAAATTCCACTTTTATAATAAAACTAACCAATTTACTTTATTATCCTTCACTTTAAAAATATCTGGAAAAAACTACAAACAAAAGGAACAATTTTAATAAATTTAATATAATATTTAAAAAATCATCAAAATATAGAATGTCATAAAATTAAGTCGTTTTTTTCCCAATTAATATAATTTATTCATGATTAAGTTCTTAATAAATTGATATGCATATTTTAGTGTTCCTGTTTGAAAAATATTTTTTCAATTGTTTGAAAAACATCCTAATGTATACGAATTCTTTAAGTTTGTTCATCTAATATTGTTTATAACAATTCTTGTCCTCCAATTTTAATATGTATGCATTAGCATTTTAATATAAAATACTTTTATTAAATCTTTCTTGAATCCAAAATTTTCGCAAAATAAATCAAATCAGACAACTAAACTAAATTGAATGTTTTTGAGTAATTTAATATTAATATTACATATAATAATATTATTTATTTTCATATACACACATAATAATATTTCAAATTTATGTGGATCAGCAATTAGTCGTCTATCTTCAGGATTAAGCATAATGCTTGTTCTGGCTTCAACATCATGTCCTTCTTCTACCAGCAGGCTTATAACAAATCCTTTCGTCAGACATTCTCACCACATGATCCTTCCATATATTTTACTTAAAGCTACTTGATCCACGATAGACTGTACCTCCAGTTCCCTTGGATATATTAATTTCTTATTTGATCTGTTTATTCAGCCTTCAAATGATTGAAGCAATTTCATTGTTTGGTATCCCTCTTGTATAGCGTCCAACATTCTGAACCATAAAGTAGACCGAGAACAGCCATACCTGTAAAATTTCAAATGAGTTTCTTTCCTTTTATGATTTTTCTAATTGTAGTTATTATTCCTTTCTTATTCTCACAACCAAGCAAAGTGAGACTTTATAATTCTCAGATTACTAGAAATGTGCCACCTGCTCCAGATTTATTTCCAAGCATGATTTTGGATTTGACAGGGTAACTTTCAACACATGCCATCATCTTTGTTTTTAATGTTGATATTTCTAAATTGAACATGAAACTTTAAAACTGTAGTTTATGAGTTGATATTTGTAACATATCTTCACGGTTTTCTATAATTACTTGATTATCTGCAAAAATGTTTAAATTCATTTTTATACCTAAGTGAACTCTGCTTTTTCTACTCTCTGATGAGATATATGTATTGAACATAGCAGGCGATGTTCTACAACCTTGCTTTACTCCCTGATTAATGCTAATCTCTGTTGTTAATTCTCTGCCGATGTCAATAACAATTTAAGTATGATTTAGTAGGCTTTGTGATACTTTAATTAGATGTGGTGGGATGGCCCTTTTCTCCATTATTGCCTCAAAGTTTCTTTTAACTCTGTCAAAGGCTTTCTTGTAGCATTGAATTTATATGCATAAAAATAAATCCTATAGCATTCCACGCTGTAAAACTTCAATATGTGGATTGAACAGTTATAGTTTTGTGGGTTCAGATTTAGAATGTGCTAGTGTGATGGAAGTTGGAGCATGCAATATGGAATGCTGTCCGAAATGTGTCATTAGCTGACAGCACTAGACTCTATTTCCTAAGCTCCTAAGCTTCAAACCATACCATAGAATAGCGGTTCTCAACCTGGGGTTCTGGTTCCCAGGGAGTTCGCGGAAAGAAAATGTGTAATGGCGGATGTGTACGTTGTAAAGTTACAATTTTAAAAAGTTTAAAAAAATATTAATATTAACCAACAAACATAATAAATAAAATTTAGTACAGATATGTCAAACATATATAAGAAATTTTAAGTCACATATTAAAAGAGTATGTAGGAAACAAATATATTAAAATCCAAAATAGAGATAACAAATCTAGTATGTCTCAGGTAATTTAACGACCCAAGCAGCAGCATGATTAATCAACTGAATAAAAACAATATTTCAAAAGATATACAATGATGGTCTTTAAATTTGTTTGGATTTTCAATTTACTTACAATGGCTTGAAATTTTATTAACAATTAAAATGGTCAAAACAAGTACTTCATAAAATTAAAAAATACTCAGGTCAAAATCTGCACAGCATTATATTTTTATATAATACAGTTGTCCCTTGCTATTCACAGGGGTTATGTTCTGCGAACAACGAAAGAGCGAATAGCAAAACCAAATCCTTATGGGGGAAAATGGGGTATGAATATTGTTAAGGGAGGAAGGATAATAATTTAACATCTCTTACCTGTATAATCTTTGTTCTTGTAAAAACTTATAAATTCATATGCCACTAATACAAAAACTGTTAATTAAATTCAAGAACTTAAAAACATTTTTTTAAACAAATTTTTACATAACCTAAAAAAGAAATACTTGTAAATGAAGTTTTCTTATTTTGTAAAAAACTTGATATTTTAGTCAGTTTTTTATTATTTTGTTCATTACGTACTTCAATGTACGGCGCTAATGCAATTTGAAGCTCTTGTCTAAAAATAGATGACCTTTCTACAGAAGGATCAATTTCTGAAATGTTTGTAGCTAGCTGCAGCCCTAAAATTAAAATTTCCCATTCAACTGATTTTAATTTTAAATCAGATGCAACCTCTTCTTCATTTTCTTTATCCCCTTCCTAATAACTGGATTAAGACTTACTTATCAGCTCCTTTAGATCTTTTTCTATAAGTTCTTCGTTTTCACAATGCAGGAGCTGTTGAATGTCTGATATTTCAATTTCGTTAAAACCTACGCCTTCAATTTCATGTGTGATTGAAACATTATCAGTTACAATTTCATCAGTACCATGAGCAATGTCTTTCAATATGGCATCTTGCCATAGTTTCTGCCAGCAAGAATTGATCGTTGAATGTTTAATTTCATGAACAGATTCCTTAACCCATTGGCCTAGCCTTTTCCGGAAACTTTGCTTGACCCTAAACTAGCAATTAAAATGGCTGATTTTGTACATTATTAGAAAAATATAAATAACTTTTGAATCGTAATTGTGATTTTAGTTCTGTTTTCACCATTTTATTCTAAATTAAATTCTCTCTATAACAAATATAAGTTACGTACAATAACGATTTTCTATATTTTTTATTTACGAAACACAGCACAACGTAAGTATTCACTAAAACAGTAAACAAAACAAATGTTTATAACCTAATCAGAACACAGAAGTCATCTATTTATTCGATACATTGCTTACAAGTGTTGCCAACATCAAGTAATCTAAATATTCTAAAAGTATAATATCGATATCGTATTATAAACTGAATAAATCTAGCTTATATCACACGTGTCGTAAGGTTTCACTGCGACTGCGCATGAACACTGCTCATAAAAAAGTGCAATCTAATTACATTTTAATCCTAATTTTTACAATAAAATGCAAATAAACCATTCTCATTGGATGCTGCTGTCATCTAACACATTTATTCGAAACTATGTCAAACTAGTCAAACCTACGCTTAATAAACCTGTTTTCCGAGACACGGAGAAGTTCCGTATGTCTATTAGTGGGCCGCTCGGGGACTATACGGAACAGTTCCGTATGTCTAGGCCAATGGGTTAATGTTAGCAATGCATTCGGCAATGTTATAATTTTTCCAGCATTGACTTATTGTTAACGATTTATCATTCTCCATTTTGTCTAATAGTCCACTAAAAGTTCATCACAGATAAGTAGGCTTTGAATGATGCGATAATAACCTTGATCCAATGACTGAAGCAAAGTGGTCATGTTTGGTGGCAGAAATAACACATCTACATTAGGATGCAAAGATTTTATTTCTTGTGGATGTCCAAGTGCATTGTAGCATATAATGAGTAGAGCTTTTAAAGGGTAACGACTTTGCCCTTGAAAGTAAAAAAGTTCAACTTTTTTTATTTAAAAAAAAAAAAGAAGAAACTACTCAATGAAATAAGCTGTTTAAACATGCTTTATTTGCTTTCCATAAAACTGGTAGGTGGTTTTTATTTCCCTTTAAATGGTCTCGGATTTAAAGATTTAGTTTTAGCAAATAGATTAATAATAATTGGTTTTAGCATGTGTCCACTAACACTGCAACAAAATAGGATAGTTAATCAATCCTTTGCTGTTTTAAAACCTGGAGCTGACTTTTGTTCTTTCGCTCTTGAAATTTCTTTGGAAACGAATTTGCTGCTTCGTAATCCGTTGACGCTGCTTCTCCTATTATCTTCACATTGTGTAGAGAAAACTTTTTTTTTAAATTTTCAAACCAACCTTTACTGGGTGAAAATGTTGGTTTATTTACTTTCACCCCATTTAGAACAAAATGGTCAGATAACATTGTGCTTTTTGTTGAACAATAATAGAACTGAGTGGCACCTTTTTCTGAGATTGATTTTGAATCCATAAATTCAACGCTTTTTCAATGTTCATATGGCGGCAAACGGACGTAACTTTCGCTGCTTGAAAAGTTTCTTCTTTTATACTTCTACATATGTTTTCTTCATTTATTTTTATTTTTAATGTTACGGACTGTTGATTCATTTATATTAAAGCATTTTGCTATTAAGGCTATGCTTTCACCACGTTGAAGTCTATCAAGAAGGTTAATTTTTTTCAATCAAAGGCATAACTTGATTGAGCCTTTTCTTTTCATTGGGTAATTTGGAAAACTTTTTTTAAGATCAAAATAAAAATTCATAAAAATGTAAATGAAAAAATAACAAAAAAATAAAATATATAATAGAAATGGTTATGTGATAAAAATGAGTTGCTAAGCACTAAAACTCGAAATTACTCACTACTAACTCATAGTAAAATAAATAACATTTGTTTGGGATGAGATTAAATCGAAAAAGTTTAAAAAAATGTAAAATCAAAAATAAATTAAACAATAATAGAACAAAACTTTGAAATGTTTACATGAAAAAAAGAAAAACAATTCAGCTCTCAACTAAGACTTGAAAACACACACTACTAACTCAATGCCTCGATCAGTACTGTCTGTCCAAAGTCAGCTGAAGGATTTTGTCTGAAAAAAGGAAAAGTGGGCAAAATGTGTCATAGACAAACACATGACGCTTTCTACTGACCTGTGGTGGGGGAACCAAGCAGCCAATGACCTCTAGCTAGCTGTAGTGTGATGTTCCGCGAATACATGAAAACACGAAAACCAAACCCGTTAAAAGCGAGGGACAACTATACTATTTCTGCATACCGTAGATCATCTTCCTGAGCATGCACCCCGGTCCTCGAATATTAGACTGATCCACCAGCTACTGTGGTGGAAAGTATTGTCAGTCAGCTGCTGTTGTGCAGTGTCCCTTGTCTGTAGTTGATGTGTTCAGCAGCCCAATCAATTTGATATTTAACAGACTTCCAGTGTAATTAAATGTTGTTTATAATTATTTTGATAGTTTTATTGTTATTAACTTAAATCTATGTTGGTACAATACTATGGATCTATGGCTAAAAACTGGTAGAGTAAAAAAAAGTAAGTACAGTACTACCTCGTTTATCCGGACCTCGTTCAACCAGATGTCCGGATATCCGGAACAAAAAATATAAAATTTAATCAAGGATAAAATAAAGCAAAAGCTTAAGGTTTCAAAATATTTTAATAATTATTTTGAATAATATTTTTAATAATATTTATAATATTTTGAAACTTTAAGCTTTTGCTTTATTTTATCCTTGAATATGGAGTTTCAACAAGAAATATCTGCCATAACATTAATGTTGATAAAAACGTGATTTCCTCAACAATACAGTGTCGCCTTGAGGTAGTAGGGCGGGTTGTTGATGTGCTGGGAAGAGAAAGTGGAGAAGCAATGATCTCTGCGTCACCATCCCCCTACCCCGATGCGGCACGACAGTGACCTTGTCTATTGTCTACGCCGGCGGGTAGTCTGTCACATGCTAGCGACCGGAATACATCATTACCATATCGTGCTGTGCAGTGTTTAGTTTCTTTACATTTTTGATCGGATACGGTTAATAGTTTTATATTCGTGTGTTAGTGTTTGTGCGTAGAAATGGCGACGAAACGAAAACGTAATGTGCTTACAATGGCCCAAAAGTTAGATGAATTGAATCGTATAGACAGGGGCGAATCTTTAAATAAACTTGCTGCAGAACTCGGCGTAGGGACATCAACTGTGTCAGATTGGAAAAAAAAATTGTAAATCATGTTAACGTGATCGTGCCGCATTGAAACGTCACACCAAATTAAAACAGAGGAAGATAAATGACTTTTTTGTAAATAACAACTAAACCCTGTGTAAATTAAAAGCATGTGTAAATACTGTATTTCAGGTGTGTAAATAAAATGTTTTTCGTGATTTACAGTACATTGTGTAATTTCGTGTATTGTGTAAATTGAATGACTGTAAATATTGTTTTTTTTTTCATGATCAAAAGAAAAGGAAATTATAAATGGTAAGTTATCATTTTATATTTTGTTTTATTTATCTTTCTATAATTTCGGATTATCTGGATAACTTCCGGCCTCAATTAGTCCGGATAAACGAGGTTGTACTGTAATACAGAAGTTTTTTTTGCCAAGTTCAGTATAACCTCGTTAAGTCGGCCCCCTTTAAGTCGGATCTCCGAGTAACCCGGACCGGTTTGCAATAAATAAACATAAATATAAATTAATATAAAATATGCATTTTGGTAGCCTATTGCTTTATACGAGCGTATTGCGCGGTGATCGTCTTTCCGCCGAGTTCACGCAACCGAGTTTGTTTGCCGTTACTGTAGTGCTGCATACCTGCGTGGTGAGTCATTGTCACCCAGGTGATTGGCGCGCTTTTCCGGTTGCCGCACTCGAAGCTGATGCAACAGAAACTTACAAGCTTATTCTCCAAAAAGTAGACATACCTGTACAGTCCACAGATGTGTTTGTTATTTTATTGTGATGAGTAAATATTTTTAAAGTGTTTTTCTCTGTAATAAAGGAAATTATTGTAAGTACAGTATGTATATTTTCATTTTTGTGTTTTTCTGCTCTTTCTCCGGCTAACACGGATTTTCGTTATGTCGGATCGGCCGCGGTCTCGGCTGGTCCGACTTAACGAGGTTGTACTGTATTCAAAAACCCTTAACACATGTTAGTGTCGGAAAAATGAAGGCACTATACCTCTTCAGATGAGTATTTGACGTACGGATTTTCTTTTGTCTGGGATGATGACTGTCCTAGGCCACAATGTGTAGTGTGTGGTTAAATTTTAGCAAATAGTAGTATGAAGGCTTTTCTGCTGAGAAAACAAAACATCCTAACTATGAGAAAAAAGATTGCAATTTTTTTTAACATCTATTAAAAGAAAAGAATGTAGTATCTTATTTTGGGTCAGTTAACAAAGACAACAAAAATGCGGTTAAAGCGTCATATAAAATCAACTACCACATTGCGAAATCTGGAAAAAGCCACACTATAGCAGAAAATTAAATTTTTTCATGTAATAAGGATGTTGTTAGTTGTATGCTTGGTGAAGAGAATGCCAAGAAAATGAACACCATCCCAGTTTCTAACTCAACTATATCTCATGGAATTAAGGATATGTCTAACTATATTGAGGAAACAGTCATTACAAAAATAAAGAATAACAAACACAACTATTCGAGTTGATGAAAGTACAGACGTGACTAAATATGCCATATTGCTTGTAATTGCAAGGTATGAGGTTGAAGAAAATGTTTTACAGTGTTATCCACTGCCAGAAACAACAAAAGGAGCTGATATATTTTATTGATGGGTATTTTATTGAAAATGATATATCCTGGAAAAGTTGGTGTGGCTTATCTACTGATGGAGCAAAATCTATATCAGGATGTTTTATTGGTCTACGAGCTTGTGTCAAAGAGGTGGTACCCCATGTAACCTGGACTCTTCGCTGTATCCACAGATCAAAGCCTTGCCTGCAAAGACCTATCTGGTGAAATTAAAAAGGTTCTTGTGTGGCTGTGAAAATTGTTGACTTTATCAAGTTATAGGCCTTAAACTCACAACTTTTCAAATCTTTTTGTGAAGAAATGGATAGCCCCCATTTGAGCTTATTTTATCACACAGACGTGAGGTGGTTTTCCCAGGGAAAAGTCTTCCAAAGATTTTATTGATGGAGCTTAGGTATGAAGTGCAGTTATTTTTTCAAGATAACTCTTTCCAGATGTCATCATAAAATTTATATGACACCGATTGGCTTACTTATCTGACATTTTTCAACAACTCAATAAGCTAAATCTGAGCCTTCAGATAAGTTCAATCACAATCTTCAGAGTATCAAAGAAGATAGTATCTATGATAAAAAATATTGAGTTTTGGAGGTTGTATTCATCAAGGCCAATAGTGAATATGAACGTCTGTCTGACCTGGCAATTAAGGTTTTATTGCCTTTGCCATCACAGAACTGGTAGAAAAAGCTTTTGAGTCCTATACATTTATAAAAAATAAATTCAGAAACAAGTTTGATCTTGCCCCAAACATAAGACTATGCTTGGCTTCTTTTGAACCTAACTTGTGTGCAACAAAGTAAGGACAAGGCTCCCACTTCTATAAATTCCAAGTAAAAGAAGTGATGGAACTGTTTTCAATTTAAAGAAATTCTATATTTATAATTAAAATAAAACTCATTCTATCTGTATTCAAGTCACAAATTTGAATAAAAAGACTAATTTTGTCCGTCTGTGTAACTTTTATAATTTTAGTAATTTACTTACTTGTTTATAATATGTTTAGGATCTTTTCCATCATCAGATTCTTGTTCTATTAATACATCAAAATTAATATACAGTCAAGATAACACAAACGCACAATAACACAATAATGTACAAACTATAACTCAGCGTGTGCACATTGTCGAATACATTCAGTCACTGAAGATGTCGAACTTCTAACATGCAATACCGCTCAATGTTTGCTTTTTATCAATTGCCATTGTTGTGTCGTACATCAAACTGGATTGGAAGTTCAATTTGTCATTTAATGTAAGTTCTGGACTTTTTTCTGTGCTTAATATATTTCATATTCTTCCAGCGTGTCCATTTGTTTGTTTGCATATGTGTAATGGCTGGAAATTGGTATCAAAATTGGAATATGAATGGTTGTGTTCCACAATGTGGCGTGCGTAATTAGATTTGCTATTGGTTCCTTCATTACTTGGTAGATGTTCCTTGAACCGTTTTTTTAAAAATTGTCTCCCAGAACCTATATAGAAACATTCGCATTTGTTACAATTGATTTTATATAGTCTTGATTTCTGCTCTATTGGATTTTTTTTTTTTTTTTTTTTTTTTTTTTTTTTTTTTTTTTTTTTTTGATTTCATTATATTTCTAATGATGTTGGAGATGCGGAACGTCATAGTTAAATCTAGTTTTTTTTTCAATGTGTTTGTTAAGATATTAGGTAGGAACATATGAAATATGTCTGATCTGAATACTCTAAGGTCTAGGAAATGGATCATTTTATCAGACTTCAATTCAAGGGTAAATTGGGTATGCTTGTTAATACTGTTCATGTACTTTTTTAGATTTTCAATTTGTCTAAGAGTTCTATTGAATATTACAAAAGTATCATCTACATATCAAGAGTAACTTATTATCTTATAAAATTTACTATCTTTGGACAGCAGGATTTATTAAAAAATTTGTTTAAGTAAATGAAATATATAAAGCGCAGGAAAAAAATCCAGAGTTATGTTAATAGATAAATTGAATTTCCAATCCAATTTGATGTATGACACAGCAATGGCAATAGATAAGAAAAAGCAAACATTGAGCGGTATTGCACGTTAGAGGTCCGACGTTTAAGTGGCCATATTTATTCGACGATGTGCACACGCCGAGTTATAGTTTGTAAATTATTGTGTTTTTGTGCACATCTGTTTGTGTTGTGTTGACTGTATATTTATTTTGATGTATTAATGACCTCAATAGAGCGAGAATCTGATGATGGAAAAGATCCGAAACGCATCATAAACATATAAGTAAATTACTAAAATTTATAAAAGTCACACAGACGGATAAAATTAATCTTTTTATTATAATAAAACTAATGAGAGAACTTATTTTTTTCGCTACATTTTATACAGTACAACCTCGTTATGTCGGCCTCCTTTAAGTCGGATCTCCGTTTAACCCAGACCGGTTTGCAATAAATGAACATAAATATAAATTAATATAAAATATGCATTTTGGTAGCACTATTGCTTTATACAAACGCATAAAACGCATAATCGTAGCGTATTGCACGGTGATCATGTTTCCACCGAGTTTACGGAGTTTGTTTGACGTGACTGTATATCTGATGCCTAACTATAGCGCTGCATGCCTGCGTGGTGAGTCGAGTCATTGTCACCCAGGTGATTGGCACGCTTTGCCGGTTGCCCCACTTCTCAGTTCACTGTCATACAGCTCAGTTACTGTTTGTGTCTTGTTGGTGCCGTGTCGTTTAGTTGAATATTCTGTACAGTTTTAGTTTGTTATTTTCTGATTGTTACTGTGTTGTTTTGATTGTTCGAGTTTCTGTAGTTGTACACAATGGCAACGAAATGAAAAAATGTGGTTGTAACAATGAACAAACGACTTGAAGCATTAGGCCGAATTGACAAAGACGAGTCATTAAAATCAATTGCTGCTTTCTATGGCGTCGGAACTTCTACAGTATCAGACTGGGGGGGGGGGGGACACAGAAAAACTATAGAAGAATTTTGTTTTAAAATGATTTCAAAAGACAGTTTGGATGATCGATGCAAAGCAAAGAAAGCTAAAAATGAAACATTGGATGATGCATTATTTGTTTGGTTTTGTGCTGAAAGAGAACGAGGTTAACCAGTATCAGGGCCCATTATCCAGCAAAAAGGCCTCAGCTTGAATAAAAAATTGCCAGACGGAGACTCAAATTTCACTGCCAGTCAAGGATGGCTGGATAGATGGAAAAAACGGCACTGTATACACCAACTTACTGTGACTGGAGAAAGTTTATCTGGCAACATAAACGCAGCTGACAAATTCAAAAAAGATTTTAAAGAGTTTGTGCAGAAAGAGAAATTGTCACCAGAACAGATATATAATGCAGAAGAAACCGGTTTATACTATCGAATGTTACTGAGCTAAACCCTAACCATGAAAATTGACGAGTCAGCAAAGGCTTTAAAAAAAGCAAGGACCACCTTACCATAATGGCTTGTAGTAATGCGTCAGGTACGCATATATTCCCTCTCCTTTAAATAGGAAAATCAAAAAATCCCCGTGCACTGAAAAACGTGAATCGCGAGTCGTTACCTGTCATTTATAGATCCCAAAAAAGTGCCTGGATGGACAGTATGATTTTTAAAGAATGGTTTAACGAGTGTTTTGTTCCTCCCGTGACGAAACATTTAAATGAGCGTAGCTTGCCAATCAAAGCTGTTCTGCTCATTGACAATGCCTCTACGCATCCGGCAACTGAATCAATGGTCAAGGGCGACATTACAGTAAAATATTTACCACCCAATTTGACTGCACTGCTACAACCAATGGACCAGGGTGTTCTTGAGTGCATCAAGCGCGTCTACAGGCGACACATGTTAGGCCAACTAATTGATGACGAAGAACATGGTGTCGTGGAAATTTTAAAAACATTTAATATATAAACTGTTTTGTACATGGTGTCCGAATCTTGGGAACAAGTTGCTACAAGCAGTATCATAAAGTCATACTTTAAACATGTAAATCTATAAAACTGTGCCTACCAAATGCACTAGTGGTCACAATCAATTAAAAATAATACTAACAAACCATAAGTACTCAAAACATTATACTTACCAAATGAATCAGTAGTAAGAATTAATTAGTTCTAATAAACAACATTTTCAAAGGTTACAAAAAAAGGCAATAAGAATAATTTCAAAATTATAAAGTATAGAGAGTTGTGCAGGAATGCTTTTAAGGTTTTGAAAATCGTAACACTCCCAACCATGTATATTCTTGAAGTAATATTATGTTATCTACTTAAGACTCTGCTCCACCTCCGCCATATTGGATTCATCTCCCATAAGAATAATCTACACTTAAGCAGTGGTACTGATGTCAATTTTCATCTCAGAATTATTGTTAAAAGATCATTTTAAAGAACATGTGAACACGGATGTTTCCCTTTTTTTTTTTTTTTAAATTGGGATATAATCAATAGTCGTTGAACAAATGGAGGGAACATTTGTAAACTGATTTTCTATTTCGCTATTTTTTTGAGTCAATGAATATTTTTGAAAAATTTAAAAAAGGAAAACACTCAGTGATTTATTACAATAAATAATGCTCCGCTGTCTAACTTAAAAATAGGGCAGATACAATGGATTAAATGAAAAAATGTACCCATGCATACAAGGCTGCCCTCGCGTGGTTTGAAAGAGAACTACTCAGACGCGGAGGAATATAACTTTTAGCATTGATGAGCCAGGTTTTTTTTTAATGTTTCATATTATTACTAAAACTAACAACACATATAATTTTCTTAAAACATTTTGTAGTAATTTACATAATGCCAAATATAACCATTAATCTAAACTATTTTTGCAAACATTTGTAATTCATTTATTTCTTTTACATTATAACTCACGTTAATCAAAATTACTAGGAAATTCGACATTGCAAATTATTAAACCATTCCATTGTGTGACGAATAATATTCATTACATATACATTTGTTTGGAGTTTTCTTTTTCAGTTTTTATATCCTGTTTTAACAAATATCTATACAAATTATAGCTACTACGATTTACTGATAGTAATGAATAAAGTACAAGTTTGGACTTTTTATTCAATGGTTGTGAAACTCTTACATCAAAGACAAAACTTTAAAATGTCAACCAATCCTACCTATAGGTATAATGTGTCACCATTTTCTGTGAGTTTACACAGTTTTGTGAATAGTTGGACAAGTTCATTTTCCAAAACAATTAGTTGCATTTAAAAAAAAATTCAAAGTAAAAGAAAATATTGATGTAAATTATTATTATTATTTTTTAAGGAGGATACATAATTTATTCTTCGATTCATTTTTAGTTCTTTCTATATGCAAATGTAAGTCTTAAATTATAAATATTTCTAATTTGCCATTTCTTTATTTCTAATAAAACTAAAATGTAAATTTATTCGTAATATTGATTTTTAAATATAACATTAAATTTTGGTAAGTTTATTATCTGCCGAAATCCTTTTCAGATTAATACACAACAAAACTTAAAATATGCTACAGCACAATATTTCATAAATCTTTCTCTTCCTTAAAGTTTTTTTCTGTTCAGTAGGTTACAATAGACGAATTGATATTAAATAGAATAGGAGCATTCAATGAAGGATATAATCCTATTCAAACACAATTGTTTATAAGATGATGGAAATATTTAATGGTAACATTTATTTATATTTAAAGCAATTACTTTAACGTCTTGTTTTATTAGATACTTAGAGTTGGTTTTTTAAAATTTTGTTTAACTTGTTTATTATTAACAACTAATAACAGTACTGTAATTGTTATAAGACAATGCAAATATTTAATGGTAACATTTATTTATATTTAATGCAATTACTCTAACGTTTTGTTTTATTAGATACTTAGAGTTGTTATTATTGTGAAAGTTTTTACACACACACACACACAGAGAGAGAGAGAGAGAGAGAGAGAGAGAGAGAGAGAGAGAGAGAGAGAGAGAGAGAGAGAGAGAGAGAGAGAGAGTTTACAGTTATGTTAATTATTAATTGGTTACATGTTATTAATTTTATGCTAATTACTTATTGATCCATGCGTTGTAGAGTATGACATTATATTATAAAATAATATTTTATATGAAAATTTCGTTTTAATTTTTGTTTTATAATGTATGACATATTATTTGATTGATAAATATGAAACCAGCCTTATAAAATATAAATTAATTTTAACGAAAATGGTTGAGAAACAAAAGTTATGATATTATAATTTTGATTATTATACCCATAGCGGGTGTAATGGGGGCTCAGAAATTTACGGTGTCGAAGGACCATATAATAGGCTATAATAACACCAATGATTTAAGAAATTTTTAAGTTTTTAAGAAATTGGTCTTATTCTAATTTCTAATATGTTAGCAAGTTATTTCCAGAGTCATAAATTACGTATTAAAAATCATTGTAATAAAAAAAGGTTTAGACCCAAAAGGATTGAAAGTTTGGAAGCGCATTTGGTTTTTAGGGGCAGCTATTATTGAAGAAAGATATACGAAGAATATGTTTATCAGTTTAAGACCAACATTGTAAAACTCATATTGAAAATTAGTTTTAACGAAATCGGTTGGAAAAACAAAAAAAAATTATTAAGCCATTTTTTAGTGTGTTTTTTAAAGCAAACAAATTATTAAAAACCGCTGGTCATATCTCAAAATGACTGTTCATAGTTTTGAAAAATATGAAAATGAACCCTGTTGGGTATTAGGAACTCGTTACCACTACATTACAGCTACTACTTTTTTACCTATAATTAGTTACTACTGACTATAAAAAAGTTACTACTTTTTTATGTAGTATAGTGTGTTGTGTGATGGGTCAAAAAATGGAAGTCTAGTTTTGTTTTCAAATCCCTATTGAGGTCCCCTAAGTCCAAAAAGGTGGCTTATAGAATATTGTCTGTCTGTTGTAAGTTCCACAGATCAAACGTGTGGACCAAATTTAATCAAATTTGTTATGTGGCCATATTTTGATATTATCTCGGAATTTTCATTATTATTTTTTAAATTTTGTTCAAAACTCAAACTTAAAGAGTAGCTGCCATAAGAAAAACACAAAATTACCATTTTCTCATAATCGGATCAAAGATTTTCTTCAATAAATTTTTCTAATGTGTAGCCTCTAAGAGATCAAACAAAACATATCGGTTGCCATCTCTCCAAAAATATAGTTTCGTGAGTTATCAAAACATCAATAATCAGTCATGGATCCACAGATTTAGTTCAGATTTTATTAGAATGTGAAAATTAATAAGCCAAATCCGTGTAATAAATCCCAAGTAAAAAAAATGGTAGTACATGTCAGAAATAAATAACTAAACTTAACATTGATCATTAAAACCTCGTTGTTTACCAAATATGGTTTACAGTCATGTTTATGCTACAAGCGAAGCAAGTTTTGACCCTTATTGAAATTTATAACTATTTTTCATAGCCATCGTCCTGGTTCTTATTCATTTTTTTTCCTTCCCCCATTAAACTACCTTACTGAAGTTTTAGGTGAGGATTTGTTTTTGTTGGTATTTATTTGGTTTTAGGAATGGGAGAAGACAAAGTTTATCCAATGATTTTTTTTAACCATATTTATTATTATTATTTTAATGTCAATAACAATATTTGCACCTTACTTTTCTTTTACACTAGTTCATAAATTTAATTTCGTTCTTAAAAGCTCAATTTATTTAGATGCATAACTAGCCTTTGTGATGTCATAAATAAAAAACATCATAATTGATTTAAAATATTAACAATTTAAAAAATTAAACTCCAACGCTTACAAATGGGCTATAAATAATGTTTTTCTATGTGTAAAATATAGTTAAATGTAGTTCAATAATTATTCTAGAGACAGTGTCAAAACTGGTTTTATAAAGTGGAAGAAGAATGAAATAGTTACTGTAAACTTTATACATGTTAACCTTCAGGTAATTAAAAAATATAATATTCATAGTGTGTTAATCAATTTTAGATATTCGGATGTAGCCTACAGGGTAGTTTAAGTCAACAAACAATACAATTCAAAGAAGCTCCGAGCCCTGACCAGTGATCTCGTGCAGATAGTATACTGTGTAAACTAAGCAAATGTGAGTTGAGGTCAAAAGCATTGAATACGTGAATTGAAAATATAAGGATGTAGACTTATAAGAGTGACAGAGATGGTTGATTTACATTCATGCGTAGTAGTAGCCTAGTCTAATGTCTACTTATAGTTTTCCCGCCCTTGGAAATGAAACTAGGACTATTTTGTGCAACGGCCGCCGCGCAAAGGTGCTAGTAAAGCACAAATCTCCTGTTTCCCTAGTGTTGCATTGGTGTCAATTCGGTTATTTCATTTCACTCCCGCAGAGCCTTAATAATTATTGAACAATGCTGACTTTCATTCTTATGACACAAGTAAAAAAGGGGAGTTTAGATGTGATCAACATAGATTTAATGTCTACAAAAGACACACTGCACAAGCTGGAAGTATTCTATTTAATAAACTCACAAAGATAACAGACAAAACAATTTTTTTTTAATCAAAATTTTTTTATTTATTTATTTTTGTTGAAGAATGTATATTCATTCTGTATGTGAGTTTTGTTCATAATTTGTAGATTAGATTTGACTGCAATCACTTTGTCAAACTTAAACGTATGATGTAATTGTTGATTATATTTAACTGTATAATTGTAGTATTCATGTTTTGTTTTATTGTTAAAATCTTTTATAATATTGTATCATAATTTAAACATGTTGTTGACAAATTTATATTTGTCAAAAAGGAAACTAAAATAAAGAGCCTAAATTAATAAATTAAAAAGATTACTACTAACTAATTGAGTCTTATAAGCTATGCCTACCAAATGCATTTTCAATGAAACACAAATTCTACAATTTCTAGAGTCTTGCCGACGAGTTTCGCCAATTACAGCATTTATGACTTAGTTTGATATTGTGTTTGTGTTTTATTTAACATGGAGTTCTACCAAGTACATTCAGTCATTAGTATAAATAACATAAATACATTTTGGTCACAATCAACATAAGCGCCTATAGCTGCATGCGTATAACTTCAGCTCAAGCAACAAACAACCCTTAAAATAGGCCTAAACGAGTTCAATTGTTTATTGAAATTCTGAATTCAGTTGAAAATAATGAAATTATTAAAAGCTGGTAATATTCACCAATGATACTACACTTCATTTAAATGGCTGTATGAACTGTCATAATTGTAGAATTAGGTTATTATTATTAGATATTGATTATAACAAAATTATTGAGTGTTCGGGATTCATCAAAAGTGAATGTGTGGTGTGGATTATTACTGTCCAATCGTGTAATATCTCCCAAAATGTTTATCAAACAAACAATTACACAAAATGTTTATTTAGACATGATGAAGATAAAGATATATATATATATATATATATATATATATATATATATATATATATATAGTAAACTATTACCTTTTGGTTCCATTATTTGACTCTAGAAGTTGTTTAAACATCAAAACAAAAACGATTATCATAACACGATACACACACATATACATAATTATACACGAATCAGTTTTTTTGATAATATAAAAACCTCTAATAAGTGAAATACTGAAGATTGTGTTCACGACCCCGAAATGCGTCTAATTAAGACAAAAGAAGTCATATGGAGGAACCAAAAGGTAATATATATATATATATATATATATATATATATATATATATGTGTGTGTGTGTGTGTGTATATATATATAGCACATATATAATATATACTCTATAAAAGTGACTTGGAAACTGAAAAATGAACTTTAAATTATGAAAATGTTCAAAGATAATTAATTTGAACTCAATGTTTTCACTCAAATTGTAGAAGTTGATAGGGACAGTTCCAGGATTTTGATTTTTCAACAAAACAGCGTGTATTACAATCTTGATGTTCATAGCTTTCTCAATAATAGGTTTCCCAACCGACAGATCCCAACCACCAGTCCTGTTCTCTGGACTTGTTAAACACAATATAAATGAATTTTTGAAATGTTAAGTAATCATTGATGAAACATGATGCATTATTATACATCCGAAATGAAAAAGCAGTCAATACAGTGAATTTCTCTTGGCAAATGTGCTCTATAGAAGACAAAACAGTTCCATTTACCTGAAAGGTCATGACCACAATTTTTTTGGGATTTGCATGACATACTCTTCCATCAATTACTTGAAAAATGAAAAAACTATCTTCTAAATAAAGGATTATTATGCCTCTTTGGATCAATTTAATATAGTAACTTGATGGTGACCCCTTTTGAAGAACGAAAAAATTCTTTTCCACCATGAAAAATGCAAAAGCTCACACAACTATAACTGCCATTGCCAAAATTGCCGGATTGCACTATGAGATGCTCTCTTGTCCATCCTACTTTCCAGATGTGGCACCTTGCCACTTCTTCCTTTCGCTTTGCAAAGATGAAGAAATCACCCAGTTAAAAAAGATTTGCATCGAACGGAAAAATCATCTTCAAAATAAATACCTATTCAGCAAAGATTGAGAAATCATATTTTTTAAGAAGTTTGACAAAACCGAGCTATACAAAAAAAAGAATTTTGGTCACTAACTTTTCAAACAACCCTCTTACAAATATATAAAATAAACTGATAAATGGCCGGTAGTTTGAGATTTTCCATTGAATTTGTCTGTATTTCAATAGGTTTCTGTACAGACAGCCATGAGACCTTGATACTAATTTATTAAGCATCTGTGCTAATGTTTGTGGCTAATATCATGCTTACATATAGAAGAATGGAATGCTGAAAAAAATATTGTGAATTCATTAGGTTATCTTTTTTTCTTTTTTTTTTAATGGAGATGTAGTTCTCTTGAAATTAACATAACCTTTACTAAATTATTTAGATAACAAAAAGTACTATGTTAAAGGTTAATGTATAAAACCCTTACACAAACATACTTTCTTTTGCGAGGAAAAACATTTATGGTCATAATCACTTATTCCATATAAAAACAAAATTGCTCTTAAAATCAAAACCTATAAACTAAATAACTATTAATACTAAACAACAAAAAGATATTACAATGCAATAACTGCTAAAACTAGTTAACAGTCATAAACACACACTCAAACATATAAACAGATTAATGAATGTGAGGAATTTAAAGGAATAATTAAATAAAAATAAACAAAAACTAAAGTAAAAACAATCACCTTGTCGTGTGACAGGACTGGGAGTGGGCATTCTGTGACTAGCAGGGGAATAAGGGCCCACAGAACCTAGACAAACAGAACAGAAAAGGTCATTGTCAAGAAATCTTCATCGTTCTTTATTTACAATAGTTTATGTTTTAATCAGGAGTTAGAAGATGGGATAATAGCAGTGCACCAGGTAAGCAAAGCAACTAAGAGGAGGTTATTAAAACATTTACTAGCTATAACTAAAGGAATACACACACTTGTACACTTATTATCATCAACTAATAATTAAAAGTATAGGGCTATTTGTTTGGCCTTGAGTAGACAGAAAATAAATAGGCTTACAGCGGTAGGTTCTGCTCCTGCTGATAGGACTTGACGTAAGAAATGTTCATTTTGTTTTAATTACTCCAGAGAATTCATTATATATTAATAATATTATCTACCACTATACATCTGTTACAAAAAAATATATATATATTTTATAAATATTAATTTTTGTCCTATAGGCAGAATCTATTGTATATAATAAGCGTGTTATTTACTGGGCATTAAAAATCAAACAAATGAAATAACCAATAGATTTACAGAATGTCCAGGAAAAAAGATTATTGAAGGAAAAAATTACTTTGGTAAAAATAATGAAATTTGATGGCATTTACCTCAATGGAGTTATTATCCCCAAAGTGAGTAGTAAAATCTCAAAAATTACCCACAGTTCCTCACGAGTTACTATCCCCAAAGTGGGAAGTAAAATCTCAAAAATTACAGATTCAAAATTTGTGATTAAACTTTAGTATTATCTTACGCACTATTAAATTATATAACCAATATCTGTAAGGATGTGTTTTAAAAGAAAGGTAAGGTTTTCAGAATCCAAGTTTATTATGCATCAAAAAATAAATTCTGCCATCTTGTAGATCATGAAAAACAGAAGAATGTTGATTATTGTACTTTGTTGTGAGTGTTGCTAAAAAAATAGTTTAGAATGGTATGTGGAATTATGCTACTACAAATTAACTATATATTTTTTAAAAAAGATCCCATTGCACAAACTGATACCAAACATACACACAACTCTGAGCTTATTTTCATAAGAATACTCTCTCTCAAATAAAAAAATGTCTCTTTTTTATGCTCTACAATATTTTTCCTTTTTGAAAGTGATAAAAGTTGAAAAATTAGTATCCTGAAAATCTTAGCTTTACTAGAGAATACACTTTTTATGAATCAAGTATTACTTAAAGAGTGTGGGAACTAGTCAGTAGTCTAAATATTTGTTGTTCCTATACCTGAAATATAGGCAATTTTAAAAATTCTACTCCCGACTTAGAAGAGTCATATTTATTAAAATTGCACTCAGAAGTGCATTTTAGAATTATAAATAGCGTTAAATCTCACTATTTTGACCCTAGACTATTTACATTTTTCTCCTACCTATTTCTGGACATCCTGTATTTTATCTATAACCTCAATATGAAATCCATGTTATGCTGTTTATAAATAAAAGTGCAAATGTATAACAAATGTTCAAATGATTTAACTAAATTAATCTTCAAATCAGATTTCCAAGCCATTTTATAAACTGTTAACATAAGTCCAATAATAAATGCATGACAGCTGTTTGGTAAATATTGGAGGTAAATAAACAACATAAAATTCTGATTTTCATAAAATAGGTTCTAAAAATGTTTATTAAATATTTCTGAAATGTATCTCTAAAATCCTGAATAGACAGATTGGTAACTTTTCTCATAAAAATCAGGATTTATTAGTAAAAAAAAGGGGGGGGAAAGGAATATATGGCACTGTTATTAAAATCATAATTACTAAAATTAAAAATTTGACATATTAAGTACTAAACATAATATGTTCTTACGGTGTTTAGAGTATCAAATAGGCTATACTGTGTTTTTGAATCAAGTATGAAAAAGGTAGGCCTACATCTTTCTTTGTCAATAATTCATTATAATTTTTAATATAATGGTAGTAGGGGAGAAGGGAGGGAAGTTTATCCATTAGTCATTAATTTCAAATAATGAATCTTTATTTCTATCATTAAAGTGATCTGCTTTTAATAGTAAACATATTTGACTTTCATCAGAATTACCTCACCATTTTAGTAGAGACAATACTTAAACTCATGCTAAAATGTAAGTTTTCTAAATAAAGCAATAACTCTCCACTGTAATAGCAGTTAAGAACGATAACACAGTTCGACATTATCGGTATTTTTTAATATGAGGTGTGGTATAAATGACAAGGCTAGTAGCAAAATTATTATAATCTTAGAACTTTATTGTCATCCCCTTCTTCAACTTCCCTACCCTATCTATTTTCACCGATGTATTCAAAACAGTACTACAGGTCATCATGTGCCAAATCCTCCAGCAGCACTATAATTTTCTATTTTACCTCGTCCATAGTCAGAAAATAGATTGCCTTCGATATGAATTTCACCTTAGGAAATAGGTAAGTCATTCGATGCTAAATCCCCCGAGTAAGGTGGATGGTCCCAGCATTCGAATTCTCTTATCAGTCGGACACTGCCTTATTGACAGAGTATTATGAGATGGAGAATAGTTTTAATGGAGAATCCATACACTGTATTCCACAATTCGGGCCTCTTCTTCATTTGTTCTTTCAGCTAGGCCAGAGCTTCAAGGTAACTTTGAAGATTAACTGTCTGACCCTGTGGTACCCATTCAACCATGACTATGCTATTGATATAAAAAAAAAAACTGACCCTGTGATACCCATTCAACCATGACTATGCTATTGATATAAAAAAAAACTGACCCTGTGGTACCCATTCAACCATGACTATGCTATTGATATAAAAAAAAATTATCAGAATTGGTTTCAATTTCAACTTGTTAATTTTGGTCTTTTTTCAATCTTGACAACAAGGAATGTTTCCAGCTTATCGATTGTCTCTTTGTTGCTAGTTCTCATTGTTAAATCTAAATCTCGTTACACGTGATGATTTTTCCCAGCAATTAAGTTACAAGTTGTTCCATAAAGTCAGTGCAAATGTGTTTCCACACAACTTTCTGCTCCTGACTTAGATTTCGGCATACACTTGTGCCTTTTCAATTGGTCATGTAAAATTTGTTGTATATTCTCTTTACTACCCGAGTATTTAATCAAAGGTCAATTTAATTAAATGTTCAACGTTTTGTTAGGATGTTGCCATGACAAGATGACTCAGTCGTTCGTTACCTTCAACGTTCTTTCAACCCATGGCAAATTGTTTATGCTATTTAAATACTCATGTACTTGACACATATCATCACCACACACTTCTTCCTTAGTTTTAAACACTCACTTCATTTTCACAAGATAAATTTGAGATAAATGTGATGCTCCATTTTAACATCAACCATGACTCCGGCAATACAACTATGCACCAGACCTTTCAATTGCTACTCATAAGCTCAACTTTGACTTGTTGGCTTCTGAAAGCTTTAAGATCACTCAGCTTGTATGAGCTTCCAAAATGGTATAAGTTTACCACCTACAGCCTACACCTGAGGTGTCCAGTCTCATTATTTAACAGCCACACCTCGTACAATATTTTGTCCATTGTAAAACACACTAACATCTTATGACTATTATTAGAAGTTATTTTATATGTGGAAATAAATTATTGTTTCTGAATACATCAATTTCCTGTAAGGGTTAAATTTGTACCAATTGTGAAATGTTATTTTATTACAAAGGAATTTGAGTAGAAAAACGTGTCATTAATACAATTATCTAGTTTCAAATGCAATTAAATTACTAAATCAAAGCAAACTGTAAATCGTTAATACTACTCAAAGATTACCAATATAATACAGAGTGTCCATAGAATTTTAGAACATTTAGAAAAAAAATAATGATTTTAACAATGTGATTTTGTACATTTATTTGTCTTAGCTTGCACTGAGGGAGGAGTGGTATTTTGAAATTAAATCTATACTTTTATTACGTGATTTTATATAAAATCAAATTTTAAAAAGATTTTATAGGTGAAAATATTTTAAAATTAGCAAAAGTTTTAAATGCTTTTGAAAATAAACAAGTTTTCAGCCTTAGGTCCTAATTAAAAATTGGAAAGAATAACATTAAAACCGATCATCCTTTAAACAACAGGATACATTAAATTAGTGTACTTAAATTTCTTAATTGAGTTTCAATTTAATTATAAAGGTTATGTATCTTTTAAAAAAATGATAATTTTCAGCCGTTTATTATCATTAAAAAAAAAGTTTTTTTCCCAGATTCATTAAACTTCAAACCTTACCTTGAAAAGAAAAAGAAAATGTTTTAACATGCAATTTTTTTTTTTTATTTTTCACTGAAAATTTTTAATGAAAAGTGTCAAATACATATACGATTAGGTTATGTACAGATTGCAATAGGAATTCACAAGTTTACTTATAACTGTCAAGCAACTAACATTCACTTCAAAAACAGTCACTTTTACGGCCATTTAAAAAGAAAAAATAATAATTTGCCAAGGAAACTAATTTTCAACACCAAAATTTCGATATACAAATTACAAAAAAGTGTTAATTAATTAAGAGAAGTTAGAAGTTAGACAGCTATATATTGAACATAAAATTTCAAGATTCATTCATGCACATTAAATGTAAGAGAGGATAAATTACATTTAATTGAAATATATTGGTTTTGATAATGTAACAATGTATTTAATGTAAATAATAGTAAAAATATTTAAATATAATCGACTTGACCTTACTTCACTTCTTCTAGGTCTATCATGTGATGTTATAAACTTTTTTCCCCACGGATTGGATAATTTTATCAATTATAAAACTAGGTACAATACCTGCTTTTTGTCTTTTTCCAATCCAGGAATCACTTGGTGATTATCGCGGTTTCGGGTAACCTATGTACCCATCTTCAGATCACAAAAAATTATATAAATCCCATCGATATGTGGTCGTGAAATATGTTATAACCGATACAAAATAAAAAATAAAAGTCACAAAAAACACGCATCACGATACACACCAAGTGATTCCTGGATTGGAAAAAGACAAAAAACAGGTATTGTACCTAGTTTTATAATTGATTATAAACTATATTAGTACAACACAACTTTTGACATACATGACAAGTTAGGGAAGATAAAATCCTTTATCAATATTGATAATTAATAAATATCTCTTAGAAATTAAAAACATCATCAATAAAATCAGTCATCATAATATTCTATGATTAATAGGACTTACAGTTTTCAATATTCCTTCTTCACCATTCAACAACAGCCATTTCGGCTATCCAGTCATTTATCAAAAGAATATTGAAGGCAATAAGTCTTATTAATTATAGATTATAATCCATATTCGGAATGATGACAAAATAATGTTATAAATCATAACATTCTTATTTCATGGAAAAGTAAAACTCTTAAAAAAAACTTGTGTTACACATCTACAATTAGTCTGATCAATAATCGATATTGACTTATTGTGCTACATTTAAAAACCTCGTAACTAGTAATTAGTTCAGTGAAAACAATTTCATGGACCAACGACTCCATATAACCTAATTGTATGATTATATTTTGCATTTTTCATTTTCAATTTTCTCGGTAGAAGTTAATTTTTGAATCTTGAAACTTTCTTTTCCCTAATGATCGCATGGTAGGTTGGACAATGACAAAAGAAATAAGTGAGTATTATCAATTATAATGTGAATATAAACCTAACCTGTTCATAGAAAACAGAGTCTAAATTAATCCTTGCAAAATTTAAGGTTATACAGTTCCTTCTCTTTGAACATTAATTATTGCAATTTAGCCATTGAACTGATGAGTGCATATTGCTAAAATAGGGAGTTGTTAGAGTATTTGCAGATATACATTAAAAATGCTTATAATAAATGAACAAATAATTCTAATTATATATATAAATATCATTTTACTATAACACCTTACTTAGGCCCTACTTTTTTATTTTTTTTTATTTTTAACCCATAACTTTTTCCTTTTTGTAAGTGTAAATATTGATTTTTTTAAAATCAAATTTCTTTAATTTAGGGTATACATAAATATCACAAACATATTTTACTTATTAATTGAAATATATTCAAAATATTCACAATATTAATTGAAAAATATAAAAAAAATTACAATATTTACAACACACAAAATTAATAAATGAAAAATGTTTATATACATATACACATGAGCCTAAATAGCACAATAGAATGATGATCATATTACAGAGCTGTGCAAAGCAATCATGCTAGAATTATGTTGTTTACAATAATGGAATAGGCCCAATAAAGCCAACTTAGAAAACCTAAAATGGCACACAAAGGAAAGCTTGACATCTTAGCCACCAATTATTATCAAAACCGATTCAAATCAAACAATTATTCATGCGTTTCCACCACTATTCGTAAGTGTCTATATAGATATTGTTTCCTAATGTACCATCAGTTCAAGTATTAATAAAAACAAATAAACTGAAGTAAATTACTGAACAAATTTTTATAATCTTAAATATTGTGATGGCAAATTGCAGTTCCTTGTGAACTGTAAAAAACATTGATTTAATAAGTCCCTTTGCAACGATGATGTGCCATCCCTCTTGGTCGAGGTTGAGTGCATTCTTATAACTCTCATTTGTTGTTTGTTTAAAAATGAAAACCATCACTGTCATCATCACTTTAACGAAACACACCATAAAATGCTCCTGAATATAAAAGAACAGGGGCTGAGAACAGTGTGATAATGAGTATATGGACAATTGTTTATATGGTGTTAGTGTTTGACTAGGGTACCACAAGGGATGCCAACCTCCTCTTAATAGCTGCAGATAGTCTGCACCACCCCCCCGCTGGGTATAATTTTCATAATAATATCAGCCCTCAACTGTTGGTAAAAGATGATACAGGAAAAAATTATTATGATCAGAAGTCAAGTAGAATCAATATCTAAACAAAAATTTAAGTAACAAAATATGGTAAACAATTTAAAAAAAATTAAATACGTGTATGGAAGTATCATGAATATAGCATCCCAAAATTAGTTCACATTTACACACTAGTATACAATTTATACTTAATATTTTTGTTATGATTGGAAGAAACAACATAGTTACAATTAGATGACTACCTTGCGGACTGGGCATGATTGGAGTTCCTGGGCCTGGGGGTCCTGTTGATCCAGGAGGTCCCTGAAAACACATAACACTATTAATATGAAAAACTGTTTAGTATTCTTAGCTGCAGCTTTTTGGCTGGTATTTGTTGCAAAACTTTTTCGGCTCATAGTTTTATTTTCTCCAACCATTAACCACACTTCGACTTGCTGTTAATATTTTCAAAATGGATACTTTGTGAGAATTTGAGAAGATTTCGACTTATATTTCAACTTTTATTGGCTGAAAATTGTAGTATAATCAGTCTAATTTTGTTTATCAATGAAATAATTTCCAATATACCATTATTTGACCGATATGAAGGTTTTATTTGCCATCATTGTCTAAACAGAATGTTTCCTCAACACCAGCTAAAGTAAAGTAAATTTTATTAGATACAAGTTTATGATTATTACAAGTTCATGAGAAATAAGACATATCAGGAAAATTATGAAAGATAATGTCTTGTTACGAATACAAGTAGGGTGATGGACTACAAACTGCTGCTGAATGAAATAGACTCTGAAGCAATGTTCAAAATTAATGGTCGCTAGTTTCCCATAATTTTATAAAATACAACCAATCAATTAACATATTGATTCATGATTTTGGATACTACCGTGATTCTAGTCAATGTTTTATGATATATAAATATTTTTCTATCAAATTTAGTAATAAAGTAAAGCAAATAACATCCTCCTAAAAGAAGAGATAGTGAGTGTGTTTCTAAGGAGGGAGAAAGTAAATAACTTTGTAAACTTTCAGAGCGGGAAATAATGTCATATAAGGGACAATATGAATTATTGAACTTTTTGCCTACCTCCCCATCCTAAATTCTTAACTAAATGAGATAGAGGAAGAATTTCCTCTCCCAATTTTTATGTATCTATTTCATTTTTTAAAAATGTATTTCAGTACTGTTTTATTTATATGATCCCACTTGATTGTATTTATCAATGTTATTAAAAAATCATGGAAAAAACAAAATAAAAAACAATAATCTTATTTTATTAGAAAAATAAAAAGTTAGAAAAAGAGTCTGCTATTACTAATGTTGACATTACAAGATAATTGATGACACTACTGTGTTCTTCTTATTTACAGATACACACACATTAATTTCTTGCACTAAAAACAAGACAACAACAAATTTTGTTTTGTTTTATTTATGGGAAATCATTTTTTCTTCAATATTCATAAACAAATTGGTATATATTTGGTGATTTATATATTAATAGATATTATTATATATTAATAAAATTATTATTATGTAATATTATTTTATAACATACATTAAAAAAAGAAATTATAATTAATTAAGTTAACAAAAGCGCAAAACAAACATATTTCTTGAATAACATACCAGATAAATAAAGTCTTGAACTATTATCCTATTTTTTTTACTACACCCATAAGACCTTTATTTATTTCCTGACCTTAAGTACAAGCTATGTTTTTGAATAAACCAAGTCGTCCTACACCAAGTCATAACAGCAAAAAAAGGGAGGTTGTTGAACCAATTGTTAACCACATATCAAGCTTTATCTAGCTTTACTAACAAGTTTAAATTTGATAAGATACCAGTCTAGCTTTAAATTTGATAAGTTATTAAAACCAAATCAATTTGCAACCAAGAACATTCCTCTATAGAAGTGATATAAAAAGAATGTGGATGCATGTAGATCAATCCCTGGATGAAAAGTTTTTTAATTGGTTTTCCCAACTTTACTTCATTCATCCAGATTAGCTGTGTAGAGGACTGAAATTCAAGCTGCAGCAGAAAAATTATTTAAACAATTGGCCATTCATTAATTCTGACCACTTAAAGCCCAAATTAGTCTAGATTTAAATGATGTTCTACTGTACTAACAAGTAAAAATTTTATTGGATCTAAAAATGTAAAAACTCAACTGTAAGGAAATAACTAGCAAAGCTAGCTGTTAGATATACATGGAAACAAAATAATAATTTTATAGGATTTAATTAAAATCCTACATTATTTTTCAATAACTTTTTTGTATTTTGGTTGTAAATGAATTAAATTATAAATTTTGAAGCATTAAATGGAGTTTTTAAATATACATATCTTATAAACTACAAACATGTATCATTGTATACTTTGAAATACTGTGAATACATTATTGCAACAAAAAAAAAAATTATTTAAAAAACTAAATGTGAATATACTTACTCCATAGTTCCCAGGAGAAGATGATGAATAGTTCATTGGCTGAAACAAAAATAGTAGCTTTTGTAAGAGTAATTACCGTTATAGATTTAACAGTTCTATTTATTTCAAAATAAAGGTTTACCTATTTCGTAAACATGTTCACTTCCTCAATCAGTAGAAAGTATAAAAAGAAGAATCTTACAATATTTCAGAACTTTAGTGTTTTATTATGTTTATTTTCCAATTTGTGTACTACTAGGTAATACCAATGACCACTTTCCAAGGTAAGCCTGTGCTTTCTATTCATACAATATTTTAACTAACAGGCTATGTGCCCTATTAAACTCTAACCTATTTCAAAATAAAGTAACTTTGTGTCAAGTTCAGAAGTAAAAAGCAATAAGTAGCAAATAATGACTTTTTAGTATAACATACAAAATATTAAGGAGATGGTCTATTAAAAATACACCAGGTCTTTTAAAATGGTTTAATTTCCGAACTCTGTACAGTTATTAATTTTGATACCTGACAAAATACACATAAAATGTATGAAAATAATCAAATTTTCCCCTCCAACCACTTATTGACAGACACATTCTATGACAAAAGAAAGCTAAAAAATGACTGAAAATAAACTGTCAAAGAAAGAAAACACTAACATAAGCATTTGGTAACCATTTGTGCACTATAACCGCACAGACTGCCGACCAGAGCATCTTTTCAGGTCACCCGCAACACCACCTACACTTTTCAAGTCTGTCTGGCTGTCCGTCTCAGTTTGTACCTCTGCTTGTCTGTGCCTCTCTCTCACTCTGTGGTGTGTGTGCATGGATGTGTGTGTGTGTGTGTGTGTGTCTGTGTGCATGCCCCAAACAATTTTTTGTCATGCTGAAATTCATTGATAACTTATGGAAGTGTTTAGGGTAAGTGTTAAGATAGAGCAAAATACGAGTAAATGGTGTAAGGTGTTTAATGAAAGAAGAAATAATATTCATGATGAGTCATAATTCAGATGGCCAACTATCATCCCCCAAGGACTTGACAAACAAAAGTCAATAAAGCATATCACGGAAACAGGCGCTTCACTATTGATGGACTGCATGAGATTTTCTCTCAGGTTTCATGATCAGTAAATTATAACATTGTTACTGTTAAGAAGAATAACATTACACTAGAAGAATTGTGACAGGTGGGTCCCAAGATTGCAGAGGAACACAATAAAATGCAAATGGGCGATGCTGTGTCGTTTTTTATTACTATGACCCAAATGGTGATGTATTTTTTAACCACGTCCAGGGATGAAACTTAGATCTTTCATTACATATCTAAGACAGAGGCATTCCCAAAAAATGGCACTATTCCAAATCTCAGACAAAACCAAAAAATTCAAGCAAACTCTGTCAACTCAAAATATAGTTTTCTAGGGCAGTAAAGGCATCCTTTTGGTTGAATTCCTGTCTCGTGGAGTAACAATAAATGCATGTGTTCAGCACAATGTTGACTAAACTCAGGTGGGCAACCGAAACTAACCGACACGACCTATTCACAAGCAGCATCTGTCTAATGATGATAAATTGAAAAAATCAGTTTTGTATTGGTTAAATGGACAGGCGAGACTTTTATGATGAAAAAAATCGAAACTTTAGCTACGAATGTCTCTCAACGAATGCTCAGATTTACATAGACATTAAGTAGAATATTTAAGAAATGTTTAATTTATATTGCCAATTGAAAATTTGTGAATTTATTTTAAAATTACTCATGTATTTGATAATTAAATGACATAATAAATTCAGCGACATCAGTAGCCCGTCGATGCCGCAAGGCGAAACAATTGTAGCTCATTTATACTATTAAATATTTGAAACTTTAAGCTTTTGCTTTATTTTATCCTTGAATAAGAAAAGTGTTTTATAGTTAATTAAAGCCTTATAAACATAAAACAATTCCCACTCATCTAATTTCCCTATAGAACATCCATTTTTAGCCAATACTCTACAATACTAAATTCCATCTCCTAAATAACATAACTCTATATAAAAAAAAAAAAAAAATATTTTATAAATCAACAAACATGCTTTTTGGACTAACTAATCAAAAATAGAAGGCACCGATAAAAAAATGTAACTTTATTGACCATTTAAAATGAAGAAAGAATATGAGAATGGTATCAATAAGTGGCTCTTACTACAAGTAAACACAAGTAAGTAGCTCCCACCCTAACTACTATTGGATTCTCAATTTCAACAAAGTTTAGCATTTTTGTTTTACTTAATAAGATCTTAAGATCTACCAAGAACATTTTATAAGAAAACAGTAACCAACAACAATAAAAACAAGGGCTGACTTATGCAGTATACAAACAAATTATGTCCCTAGTAAGTCAAGATCAGATAATGTTGTAATAAATGTTAATTAAACTCACTGTGGATGTATTTGGCTGCCACTGAGGCCTTCCACCAGGACCAGTCATTGACATTGGAGGCATTCCTGGTCCTCCTGGGCCCCCAGGACCTGGTCCCAGAGTACTATTTGGTGGTGGTCCTCGCATTCCAGGACCATATGAACTAGGACCCATTGGTCCCATACCAGGACCTCTAGGAGGATTCATTCTTGGGTTCATTGGGCTCATTCCAGGTGGTCCTAAAATAATAAAAGATGCAACATCAAGAATAAACACAAATTTTAAATATATTTAGATTCAACATTTTTGTTTTCTAAATAATTATCATCCTTAAGTATAAAATTAATTTTTAGTGAATAATTCTGTTGCTTTAAAATCAGCTATAAAACTGTTGTTGAAAAATAAAAATTCTCCTGTGCCATCTTCTATGCCGAATACAAAACTGTACAAACTAGGAAAATATGTACAACCAATTTTCTAGACAGCTACGATAAATTTCTTAAAGGTATCATTTCGTCCAAAAAAATAGGAATAAAAATCTTAGAGCAAAAAACTTCTTTTATTTTTAACCTCTGACATACAGGCTTTATTATTTTCTACATTTTTTTTTCCCTTTATACTTTATTATGAATTATTTATTATGTTTTGTTGATACAGATTTATCTTCACAATTATTTAAGTGTTTGAATAGTCTAAGCAAATTTTTATGCGTTTGTTGAAAAAAAAATTTTTTTTTTTAGGCTTATAATTTTTGTAACATGAAGACAACTTATCTCATTCTTGATTACTTTACTGTAAAATGTGTCATTGTAGAAAATTTATAAATTCACAGATCAATTTTACGTACATTTCTTTAAACAATGGTATATAACAAGTTGGATTTTGCATTAAATGAATATTTTTGGTGATTTTTTCAAATTAGCTTGACTTTTCAGTAAGTCTTTGTCATCATAAAAATTGATTTTTCAACAAGTACATTTTATAAATTGATAAATTTTTTTATCAACATTTATTCACAACTACAATACAAAACTTCAGTATATCTTGAAATTTTTTTTTTTAATTGTGCATTTTGTGGCATTTTTGCTCCGGTTAATGGACAATTTTTTGATTCCTGACACACTAACTCCAAAATTTTTAATATTAAAAATATTGTCATTACACACATAAATTCTATGCACCTTTCTGAGGAAAATAATATATAACAAGTTGTGTTTGAATATTACTATTTTTTATGAAATTAAAATAAAACTATTAAAAAAGGAGCAAAATGGATTGATTTTATAGTAGCTAGTTGTAGGGTTAAAAACCAATTAACCAACTTAATGTCCAATAAACAACTCAAAATAGCTGTAAATGATACAACTTTAAAATAACACGTCTAATTATGCTAGACTATAGGGCAATATTCATAATAACATTAAAGAAGCTAGATTACAGTAAATGACTACTTCAATGGTAATAGCCACCATCGAATAATCAGAAAATCCAGTCCATCGAAAGGAAATAGTTTTAAAATTTAATTTTAATAACAGGTTATTTTATATTACAAATGGCAATGTTGTACACATTTCAGAAACATATCCTTAACCCGAAATGAAGTAAATAAAAGTTTAAATTAAAAAATATTAACAAAATTTTCATTACTGGTGTTAATTAATTTAGTTCTTTTTATTAATTCACAATTTTCAACTCTAGTGCTAAAACTAAGTGTCTAATTAAAAAACTGGAAATAATATAATCTTCTAGTAATTAAAATATAAACATAATTAAAACAGATGGAAGCTCAGTTTTCATAACTATGTTTTTTGTCCATATATTTTTATTTTTTACATTAATTAAAATTTCTTCTTTAGGAAATCAACTTATCAAATATATTCATGGGGAAGGATACCCATCCAAATATCACACTTTTATCTTGATAAAGAGCAAAAACAGTGAGTCTAAAATAAATTTAACCCAAATAGCACTAAATTCTTAACTGGAGTATTCCTTAATGATAAGTTATTTTTTGTAAACTTGAGACATATTATTTAGCCCAAGAGAAAAACTATGTGATTACCTTCCTCCATAGTTTAAGATGACAGGCCTACATCACATTCAATTTTTTTTAAATAGGGAGTATAGACTGATGATTTACTAACCTCCTGCCACCTATCTCGTCTTATAATAATTTGAACCCAACCAACAGACATTAACATAACATTTCTAAACATGTCTCTGTGTTGGTGTTACATAGTGCACTGCGTTTCAGCTGAATTCGGCAATGTAATCAGCTGGCAATTCAAAGGTGAAGGTTGCATCAAACAGCTTTTTGTCATTTGGATGCTCCCTTCCATTTTTATAAATGTGATACTCTTCTACACAGTTTATATAATTACTTTTTTTTTCATTTTTGCAATATTTGCATGTTATGATCTATGCTGCAGTATGTGTGATCTCAACTTAACAAAGTGCTCTGCGAACTTTGTAATCCTTAAAATTTTAACTTTAACTTGGATACCACAGAAATGGTTGTTTTGAGATTTAAAAAATGATAATAAACCGGGAGATTTATAATTGGTCTATAGAAAAGACCACATGAGTCAAATGAATGACTGAAAATAAATATTAAAACAAGGGTAATAAAAATTTAATATAGATTTCCAAAATATTAATTTGAAGTATAAAATGTTAGTTGTAAGTTGTAATAAATGTTTAAGTGATATATTGTGTTGTGATAACAGACAGAACCTGTTGCCATATAAATGACTTAAGTAGAGTCCGTGTGCAAAGTATGTGAACAGTTTTTTTAGCTGACTTTGTACATCTAAAAGGACGATTAATGTTGGGATCTGAGAAAGCAAGAATGCGGAGAGTCAGTTGAGAAGAAGGCTCTGACTGTGTCAGACTTATTATTTTTGCTTAAAGAAATTTTAGGACAATGCTGTGTAAATGTTTTAAGAGTCTTACAGCGGCGTCTGACTTGATCGGACGCAATTGTGTATAAAAAACATTTTAAATATTTTAGAAGCAGTCTAAAGGGAACATTCAGTGTAGTAAGACGTATTTTTTGTTTAAAGATATTTAAGGACAATGTAGTGTAAATATCTGAGTAGGTAACAAAGTGAATAAAAACGGACAGTTTGAAATTAAATGACTGAAGAGTGTGAAGGAATGCGATGAACACTTTGAGTAGTACTGTGAATTTGAAAAGACATTTTGAGATCGTCGGCGGGCTGATTGCGTCTACAATGAATTTGCACTTCAGGAACGAGGGCTGCTTACCACAAAGGACATTCACCATGGAAATGACCACATGCGGTAACAAAAAATGATACACAATTTTATATAAATTTCTGTATATAAAAGGACCATTGATAAAAAATATATGTTAAAATTTGTTTAAATGAATAGTTGTAATGTAAGCAGTAATTGTAAAAAGGATTTAACTTAACTTCTAGATAAAATAATATAAATTTTTAATATATGAAAATAAGGAAGCTCATAATAAGTATAATCAGTAAAAGTTGCAACTAATTAAAGTAGAATCATTAAAATGAATTTTGGTCTCTTCAAGACAGGATAATTTTAAATTTATGATATAAAGAATTTCAGATAATATAATAAAGAATGTACCATGAATATATATGTATATGCATAACCATAAAAAATAACCATGTTCAGTTTCAGCACAATAAATAAAGATTCTTTATTTACGAAAAACCACATAAAAGTACACTATTAAAAGTATCTACGACCCTGAGAATTTCTTATGTAATAATAATTAACTTTTAATTTTTCAAAATTGGTAAGCTAACGCTACCTGGTGCCCAAAAGCTGAGCAATTTTTAAAAATAAATACTTAATGGTAAATAGCGTCAATTTAAGATAAAATCAGATCAATATTATTTTTAAACTCAGACTCCTTTTTTAATATTTACAACTTGGATATTTTCAAGGTGTTTTAATGTTTTGATATGCTCTTTATATCGCGTGTTGACTGACGTCCTGTCTGTCCCACGTAAAATTTATCGTATGAATAAATATCAATCTATAAATACAAGGATTTGTAAATTTATCGAGATTTAAATTTGTGTTCAAATGTAATATTTGGTTTAGATTAGAGCTACTTTTAAACACCAGCACGGAGACATGTACAGAATGGTAAACAACAATAGTGCAAAAGTGCATATGAATACTGTTATATTGTTTATTTTTTCATGTTGAATGTTTATAAATGAATGTTTTTAATTACCTGATGATATATGAATAATGTCCAAAACTTCAAAAGGATTGCTAGCGGTAAGTGACAGTAATAAACAGTTATTTAATAAGCATATCCAGTATGCTCTAGATTACCAATTGTAATAATTTGATTAATGACCCAGATAGTGATAGGTAACCATTTTTAGAGTTTTAAATTCGCATATAGTGCCTACAAACTCACAATCTAACTTTAACCCTTTGAAAATAAAACACAATTTTTCTTTTGTAAAATTCTATAATTTATTTGGTCTAGCCGACCATGGTTTCGCCAGTTACGGCATTGATGAGGCTCTTACAAGACAGTCTATTAAATTATAGAATTTTACAGAAGAAAAATTGTGTTTTATTTGTTAAAATGGAATTCTATCAAGTACCGTCGATCATCAGTGTAAACAATATATTAACTCTTTGCATTCGGATGGCCAGCACTGCTGGCCACCGTCATTAATGTGTCAGCTCGGAGTTGTTTTTATTGCTTTGTCCTCACAGGTCAGATGGCCAGCACTGCTGGCCGCTAATGATTTCCCCTTCAGCTCAGATGTCCGGCACAGCTAGGCATTCTACACTTTATTTGGATTTTACGTAAATAATTGTATTCTCTTTGCTTTAGTGATGAAACCTTGTGGAGAAATGTTGAAATAAATGAAGTTTACGTTTTATAGATTGGCAACACTTTTAAATTTCTAATTTGTCTTTATTCCACATGCTATTCTGGACTAGTCGTTTGCTGTTGTGTTGTATGCGTGCTTTATGTGTAGTTATAGTATATTTTCAATATGAGTGATTTATTCTGTTTTCTCGATAAATCTGACGATATAAGGGATGAACAACAAAATGCAGAAGATGATTATTGTAGTGATTCGGCTCATGAAAGTAATGTTGACTCTAGTGTGGACGATCAGTACTAACAAATTCTTGTTATTTGTTATTATACTAACAGACTTGAATTTTGTGATGATGATTTTTTAATAGACCAAAATGAAGAAAATATTAGTTATGATCAGAACGATGACAGAAGAGAAGTGAATGAAGAGCAAGATGAAGGCCAAAATGAAAATGAAGAATGAGATGAAGAAAATAAAAATGATGTATTGAATGATGGCAAAGGAGAAGGTAACGAAGTGCAAGATGAAGGAGACTGTTGGAGGGAGTGGACCGAGGATGACATAAGTTTAAATAAATTTTGTTTATGTAAATAAAAGTGGTTTTCAACCACCTTAAGGCCCAAGACCACAGAGAGAACTTCAAATAATTACACTTCTAAAATTACAGAGAAAATTTAGGAAACAATTAGTAGGAGGAGTACCAGTACGAAATGTCAACAATAAGCGCAGATCGTCTGATATTGTAAAAGAGAAACGCTTGAATGGCAAACTTCACATCATGTACCTCCTTGAAGATAGGAAAACCAAAGACTCTGTTGTATGGAGTGATAGGAGCAAAAAAGGACCCCAAAAAGAAGCAAGTTCTACTGCAAAACCTGTGAATCTAAACTGGGACTTTGTGCTGGACTATGTTTCAAAAAATATCACTATGAAAAAGATTTCAAAAATTAATTTTAGTGAAAAAATTGTAAATAAAAAAACACTATCAGTAAAAGATTTTTATTGTCCTTTTTCAATAGTTAATAAATGTTATTTATATTATATAGCTTAGTAAGTAAAATTATACAGTGTAATCCTTCATATTTTCAAAAGTTATAAAAAATTACAACAATTTACATTTAAATCTGTTTTGGGCTTTTAAATGATATATATTTTTATTATTTATAACTAAATATTTAATATTTCAAAAAGAAAATGAATATCAACATACATATTTTTTTCATGTATGCTAATTCTTGTTTATTCCTTTTGTTGAAACCCAGATAATCTCTACCACAAGACATCTCATGTAAATTGTTTTATTTTAGTTTAATATATATAAATAATTTTAATTATGTAGTTAATCGTAAGGAGTGTGTTATTCTATTTTAGGTTTTTAATTTTAATTTAAGATTTCAAAAATTAGTTTTAGTGAAAAAATGTAAATAAAAAAAACACTATCAGTAAAAGATTTGTATTGTCCTTTTTCATTAGTTGATAAATGTTATTTATTTTATATAGCTTAGAAAGTAAAATTACCTACACAGTGTAATCCTTCATTTTTTCAAAGTTTTAAAACAATATAACAAGTAACATTTAAATCTGTTTTGAACTTTTAATTTGTTAAAACCCAGAACTAATCACACTTTCAGTAGGTACAAAAGAACAGTTTCTGGCCTAGAGCAGTGAAGAATGTAACATAGTGGTCGAGATGACAGAGTGACAACATCCGACCTGAAAGTACATTATGTTAATTACAACTTTCAATCTGACTGGGCGACGGGTCTGGCCAGCAGTGTTGGCCGTCCGACCTGAAGTACAATTCTTAAAATACCCTTCTGAGCGTAACGGGTTACAAAATTATTTTTTAACTCTTTTCTTTCTCTTTTTAGAAATTAATTCTACTACATCTTACATTACTCATTTAACTATATTACAGTGCCCAGTGTTTAGCAAGTCTGTTCAGACAACTTAAAGTTGCATGTTGTGAATACAAAAGTCTGAGTCATGCAAATTGCGTTAAAATTAGAAAAGTGGATATGGATACAATTAGTTTGGACAATCTGATCTGACCCTGTCCTTGTACACCAAGGACTGAAGGAAAAGCATATCTATGATTACTGTTGCTGAGAATGGGCAAGCGTCCCTTGCCGATGTGATATTTTTGTTGAATAATATAAAAGAAGAGAGGAAACAGATAGATATTAACATAAGAAATTCAATTGATTTATCACGTTATAATTGAGGAATATTGTAAAAACTGCACAAGTGCTTAAATATTATTAAAGATCTAAAAAATGAAAACCTATCTCTAAAAAAATCAAATCAAAGCACTCACAAAACATTTGGACTACTTAATAAAAACTCTCAGCAACACATTTTTACAAAGATGGATAGGTCCTAGAGGGACAATTAAATCATCCCCTCCAATCATCATATCACAAAGAGGGCTCACACCAAATCTGTCAACACTTCATTATTTCTTACGAGGTTTTTATATTAACAGGTTTATTCGAATAAATCTAGTGACATAGCCTATTTGAAAAGTCGGATATTTATAAAGTGTTACTCATTACTCCTGAAGTGATATAGAATATGATGATGAGGTTACTATGTATGAGTAGCACAATGCCAAACTGCACAAAGAAAGCAAAACCTAACCTAACCTTTCAACTGATGTCAGGTTAGGTCATAGAAATTTGTTACACTTAATATTAAATTATAACAAGAGGTAATTTTTAAATATGCATAACTCTATTATTTTTAAAGATAACAAAATTTTCTTTTTACAAAATTCTTTGAAAATTAAAAAAAAAAAACAATCATTAACTTGGAATAGTCACTTTACTTTATTTAAACCTGAGAGACAGGAGTACATCCCAGTGGATTATATGTCTTTCGATGTAGGTTACGTTGTGTGACTCCATTTACATTAAAACCTATGACATTATTTATAAACCTTAAGTGCTGAGCAGTAGTGTTATTTTTACAGAATTATTTAAGTTTACTATTTGAATTTAAAACGATGAAAGGTACAATTTTGTAAATTTAATTTACAATCTTAAAATATCTTAAAGTTATCTTAAAATATAAAGCAACAACTTTTTATAAATAAATAAGTTATCTTATTACTCATCAGTTAAGTCATCAGGTTATTACCTCCTATAAAACATTTATAACAATCTACAATACAGTACTGTAATAAGGAAGTTAGGTGAAAACCCCCTTACGTTGTACTAGACTAAAATAAATATTTAATGATTTAACAAAAATAATTAATTTAATGATATAGAAAAATATTCACTGTGGAAAAAAAGTTGACCAGGTGCATTGCCTAATTCTGATTATAATTACACAATGTACACAACATTAACAAGCATGCCCCACATGCATTAATATTGAGAGTAAAGGGAGGGGAGAGAAAGAAACATATATATGTACATTTAAAGAACAGGAGAGTTAGTAAAAATAAGTGAATTAAAAGAAACGCAATAATAACATTAATAGAGGAAAATGTCACTGCAATTCTTTTTATCAGGAGAAAACTGATTACAGAAATTTCTAAATAGCAGTTAATTTTTACCCTATATTTTTTGTGCAAATGTTAGAAACTCACACTTAACTAAAAATAGCGTAGTAACTGTAAGTTGAAATTTGCAAATGTAAACCTTTATTTTTTATTAGACACAATCAGAAATAAAATTTTACGATGATTTTATTTTTGCCAGTTAAAAAAAAAAAAAAAAAAGAATTAAGAGATAGCCTAAATGGTCTTAAAATTATATTGAAAATATACAATGTTCAGATCTAGATTGAAAACTAACCTTCTAATTGAAAAATTTGAAACCTATTAAACCTTTGATAAAAAAGATTAGTTTCAATTCTACAGCTGAAAAAACTGAATTTTCTCAAAACATTTTTGAGCGTATCTCTTCCGTGCATATTTTTTTAATGTCAATAATAAAGGCTTGATAAAATTTGATCTTTTATTGAATCAAATATCTAAAAAATACCAATTTACAATTTTAAAAGTTGGCTTACTGTCACTTCCCTCCTACCTGCTGTTAATGAAGAATTTCTGAAATGTTGATACATATTCATTTTTAATATGAAGAATTGCTATTTTGAAGTTTACAAGACTTCTGGAACAAAGTGTATGTAAAAGAAGTAATATGTACGTGCACAACTTATAACTATTTGTTAGGCTAATAATGTGCATACCATGGCATCTGGTCAACAATAACAATAATTGAACATAAAATAAATCTGAAAGAGTTAGATTAAATTACTATTTTGTTTGATATATTCATATTAAATCATATTTAGTTTGTAAGGAATTATATTTCTTCACATGAGTTCTTATATTTATATTGTCAAGCTGGAAAGAGAAGCTACATATCCAAAATATATCTTGTGAAAATGTGTTAGTTTGAGCATAATATACGAAGCATGACATTGTTTCAACATTATTAAAATGCCCTTTAAATGTTGGCATGCTACACCTGCCATTTAAAATGAAAGAAGAGTAATCACAATTTAAAATATCAAGCTCAAATAGATCTGGTATGACTTACTGATAATTTTAAATTCAAGAATAGTATAAGGGGGGAATAAATGTACCAACAACTGAATATAATTTATACAATTGTAGAATGATCACTTATTATACATAAGGAACTGTTGTGATGACTTACTGACACATCTACAGTCAAGTAGAATACATACAGGAAATAAATGAACTAGCAAATGAATATTATTTATATGATTGTAAAAAGAAATATTTGCAATACATAAGGGATATGTCCATGTGGAATATATGGAAGTGTAAGAAATAAATGAATCAACAACTGAATGTAATTTTTACAATAATAAAATGATGTCTATGCATTCTGTAAATAAAACTCTTTATTATTTACTGGATCTGTTATGACTTGTGATGGATCCAAGACAAATGTGAAAAATGGAAACGTGGGTAACAAATGACCCCACAAATGGATATAACATATACAATTATAATTGTAAAATGATATCTATGCAATCTATAAAGGATACTATTTACTGGCAAATAAGGGTAATGTGAGATATGGAAAAGTGGATAATATGGAAGTAAATGAACCAACTACTGAAAAATAATTTCTGTGGATATATAGATGTGTCTATGCCATCTATAGAGGAAAATCCTTCTTATATAAAGGATATGTTATGACATACTGATGAATCTAAAGCCAAGGATAGTTAATAAGGAAAATAAATTAACCAATTACTATTTAAACTTGATATAATTTATATGATTCTAGATAGTAATTAATGTGATCGAAAAACATTACCACTTATTAAACAATGAATTTACAGGAGTATGTAAATCCAATTAGTGTACAATCAGGAAACAAATGAACTAACAACTAAATGTCTACTCTAATAAGCTACACTTGTGAAAACAATTTATGGCTTAGTCCTTGAAATGTTGGCTTGTATTTGTATTGCACAAATAGTATTTCATTCATTTGGTGAACTGAATAATAATTTATGAAATTGTACAATGAAGTCTATGTTATCAAAAAAGATTACCCCTTATTATACACCCAATCTTTTAAGAATTAAAGGAGGATCTAAATCCAAGGAGTATACATGCAGAAAATAAATGAACCAACAACTGACTATAATTTACATTAATGAATGAAGTCTACTATCAAATACAGACAATCTGTTATGACTTTCAGCTGAATCTAAATCCAAAGAGTGTAAATTCAAAAAATTAAGGAACCAACAACTGAATATAATTAATATGACTAATAAGAGGATATAAATCCAAGGAGTGTACATGCATAAAACAACTGAATATGATTTGCATGACTATATAAGTCTATGTTAGTCTATGAAGTCTATGTTATCAAAAAAAAAAAAAAAAAAAAAAAAAAAAAAAAAAAAAAAAAAAAAAAACCCAAACCAATATCAAAGACAATCTGTTATGACTTGAAGAAGGATCTAAATCCAAGGAGTGTACATGCAGAAAATAAATGAGCCAATAAATGCAACAATTGAATATAATTTACAATTCCGTAGCATAAAGTCTATGTTATCAAAAAAGATTACCCAATACACACAATCTGTTATGATTTACAAGAGGATCTAAATCCAAGGAGTGTACATACAGAAAATAAATTAATCAACAACTGAATATAATTTACATTACTGTAGAATGAAGTCTATATTATCAAAAAAAGATTATCCAATATTATACACAATCTGTTATGATTTACAAGAGGATCTAAATCCAAGGAGTGTACATACAGAAAATAAATGAACCAACAATTGAATATAATTCACATTATTGTAGAATAAAGTCTATGTTATCAAAAAAAGATTATCCAATATTATACACAATCTGTTATGATTTACAAGAGGATCTAAATCCAAGGAGTGTACATACAGAAAATAAATGAACCAACAATTGAATATAATTCACATTATTGTAGAATAAAGTCTATGTTATCAAAAAAGATTACCCAATATTATACACACAATCTGTTATGACTTTAAAGAGGATCAAAAATCCAAGGCGTGAACATGCAGAAAATGAACCAACTACTTAATATAATTTACTTAGTGTACATACAGAAAATAAATGACCCAACAACTGAATATAATTTACATTACTGTAGATTGAAGTCTGTGTTATCAAAAAAGATTACCCAATATTATACACATAATTTGTTAGGATTTACAAGAAGATCTAAATTCAAGGAGTGTACATGCAGAAAATAAATAAACCATCAACTGAATATAATTTACATTACTGTAGAATGAAGTCTATGTTATCAACAAATATTACCCAATATTATACACACAATCTGTTATGACTTACAAGAGGATCTAAATCCAAGGAGTGTACATGCAGACAATAAATGAACCAACAACTGAATAGAATTTACATTATTGTAGAATGAAGTCTATGTTATAAAAAAGATTACCCAATATTACACACATAATTTGTTATGATTTACAAGAAGATCTAAATTCAAGGAGTGTACATGCAGAAAATAAATAAACCATCAACTGAATATAATTTACATTACTGTAGAATGAAGTCTATGTTATCAACAAATATTACCCAATATTATACACACAATCTGTTATGACTTACAAGAGAATCTAAATCCAAGAAGTGTACACACAGAAATGAAAATAACCTAAAACTGAATATATTTTATTCCATGTTATACAGAAAATCTCTTAAAACTTTCAGGAGGATCTAAATCCAATAAGTGTGCATGCAAAAAAAAAAACATAATAATAATAATAAAATAAAAGATTAACCAACAACTAAATATAATTTATATGACTGTAGAATGAACTGAGTGTTTAAAAAAACTATATCTCCATGTTACACATGTTGAAATTACCCGTCCAAGTAATATCATAATCAATAACTATACCACATGATATTTAGTAAATAATATATGTAGTGTTTTAGTCAGTGTGTTTTTCTTCTTTTTATTAAAGTTATTAATATTTTATTCCTTCTCGTTAATATATCTCCGGGATTATGAAGTGGTTATAATCACACTATCTCATTGTCCTTGATTTTTGACAGGGTTATGAGTTGTTTAGCGAACTATAACGATTATAATTCTACATCTTTAGATTTAGTTTTAGTAACAATGGTGCATCGTCCTAATAATTTTAAATGCGTTAAAATTTAAATCTTCTTTTAGCTTTTTGAAGCCAAGTGATATAAATCATGTGCTTACACTCTTACCTCCACTTTCTCGCTCTTGTTTTTTCCAATATTGTAAACGTACTGTAATGGACAACATTTTACATAGCTAATTGAAAAATTTCTATGGTCACAGAATCTGTTATGACTTACAAGAGGATCTAAATCTAAGGAGTGTACTTGCAGAAAATAAATGACCCAAGAACTGAATATAATGTGTATGACTGTATAATGAAGTCTGTTATAAAAAAAATTCCATATTGTACAGACAATAGCTATGATTTACAGAAGGATCTAAATCCAAGGAGTGTACATGCAAAAAATAAATGAACCAACTACTGAATATAATTAATATGACTGAAAGTCTTATCACAAAAGATCACCATATACAATACGTTATGGCACATCTGTTATGACTTCCAGGTGGTACTACATCCAAGGAGTGTACATGCAGAAAATATATGAATCAATGAATGAATATAAATTGCACGACTTGAGACGGTTTTAGACAATGGATAGCATTGAGGGAATGAGGAATGAACAGAGTAGACCGTATAACGAAGTTAGAAGAGAAGGAAATATAAATTCACCGGTAAGCCCAAGGACTCACCACTGATACAGAGACTGCCAACAAAATGGTCGTACATAGATATGCCCAACCAAACTCCCAACCCTATCCGAAAATCCTATGTTCAAACACCAGAAGATCTAAAGTACGAGATCCCAAAAATTAATTGCATAAAAATAAAAACAAAAAAAGAAACGGCATTTCCAAGAAATGGATTGCAGATAAGAATAAAAACAACAAATCTAAAAATAAAAATAAATTTATTGCTATTAACAATTTACGTTTCGAAATAAAGGATGAGCTCATGGAAAAAGAGAAAAATAAAATAGTGAATGATCAACCCCTTACTAAAGTGTCCGACGATTGTGATCAAAATTGGAGAAAGAAGTTTGGAAGCAGAAATAGATAGTGGGGCCCAATGGTCATTTATACAGGAAAAATACTATGCAGAAATAAAGAAAGAGGGATTCAACTGCATAGAACTTCCAGTTATCAACGTCGAAATCATTACAGAAATAAAAAACAAAGAGTTAACAAGCAAACGTTAATTCCCATTACAATATCCAATAGATTAATGGATGTAAATTGTTTAACTGTTTCAAAAACTAAAGAGTAAGTTAATAATAGGATGCCATACACTGTATGATTATAGAGCAAGAATAAATATTGAGTGTCTGTTCATACAGGTTATAAATGATGAGAATGTGATGAAGGATTTTATGTAACAAGATTGAGCAAAGAAAACTAATCAAATAAAATTACAACAATTCAAAATAGCGGCTCAAATACATCTGAGCGTGTTTTGGGGCTCTTACGTTATCAACCCAAACAATTAAAAGAAATAAGCAATTAAAATTAATAAAACAGGACAAGTCTAGATCGGATTATGACAACACCAGAACTGACAAACAAATCAAAGATGAGGAGAGAAAAAGGATCAAGCAAATGTGTAAAAGAGAAGGAAAAATAAACAAAGCTACAAATAACGAATAAATTATATAAGAGTAGAAAAGGAAGGAGAGCCAAAAAATGGCAAAAATTTTAAAATTATTAAGGATAATTTGCATGTACACTAGAAGTGAAAAACGTCAATTGGAAAATTACCAGAATAAAACACAAGATCAAGTCAGAGTGATTAAAAGAAATCAGTAAACGTAAAATCAAATAAAGAAGGAAACAAAAGGTCAAGTTTAAGATGAAAACAGATCCAATATCTGAAAGTGACAAAGGAAAGCCTAAAGTAGAAATAAATCATCAGAAATTAATTATATGTTAAACTAAAAATGAATAAAAGCGGCAAAAATAAAATACGAATAAATAACTCTATTAAAAAGAAACAGAGAGCGCCTTGGCAGTGAGTGGAAACCATAGCCATTAATAAGCCTATTCATGTCCTACATTCAAAGCCAATTTGTAATTGAATTAAATTCTTTAATTTCTACAAATATACTGTTGTCATTGATAAATAATGCTCATGTTTTTCTCGAAATAACAACCATTCATGTTTAAAACAAGGGGATGGAGAGCCTCAGACAGGAAGTGGAAATAATAGATCTTAATAAGCCTATTCATGTCTTACATTTAAAGAAAATTTGTAATTGAATTAAATTCTTTCATTTTTACAAATATACTGTTGTCATTGATAAACAAAGCCTGTTTTCTCAATTCACCACCAAAGTAGTAAAATTAAGCGAGTTATTCATTATATTAGAAGAGGTATACTAATGGTTTTAATATATCTTGTTTAAATGTGTGTAAAATATGTTTTCAACTGTTTCTGTGGAATCTAAAAAACGTTTGAAATGAACAAACAAGAACAATAAGGATGAACACTAATAAAACAAGTATTGTGAAACATATTATGTGGGAATATATTTGTTGTTTAAAAAAAATTTAGGCGTAAGAAAATGTTATAAGTATTTGAAAAACAAAATTTGTCAAAGTTATAAACTAAAACATTTAGTAAAATTTAGTTTTTTTGGGCAAGTGATATCGAGATGGTTTGGATTCACATAAAAAGATCAAGTCTTAAATTATTGTAAATAATAAATCAAATAATTTTTGTTTTAACATACCACGTTTTTAAAACGGACTAAAAGTATAAAATAATTTTTCTCCAAATATTCCAAATATATCCATAGCCACTAACAATCCTCCCTCAAAATTGTAGAAGGGTCATGAAAAATTATTTTATACTTTTAATCCGTTTTAAAATCGTGGTATGTTAAAAAAAATGTTTTTATTTGATTTTATTTTCTGTTTTTTAGTCTTATGTCCGGGTGAAAGATTTCAATCGGTTTTGTATACATTGATGAGACTATGACAGGGACATGTATATAGGAAATTCCCAATGCATTTCACATCCTGTTTATGCGTCTCGGGAGAATGGCGGCATGCATCACTAGCAAGCCGAGCAGCACACGCTTCAGGAGCCTCGATTGTTCTTGCTTGAGCATGTCGATGCACGTCATCGGCAAGTCGAGATGAATTTGCGTCCCTGTTTCACACAACCTCTCCAGAGCCTTTCGTTTCTTATCATTTTCAAGTTCAATCTTGCGCTGTTTTTCGGGACGTTCTGAAGCTCGCTTATGGCGATTGGCTAATCTTGCCAACTTATCTGCTTCAGATTCCTGTTGTAGCCCAACTTGCCGTGTTTGCTTCTTCTTCTTCTCTAATCGGCGCTTCCGTTGAGTAGCCGTCTCTTTAACCATTGTAACGATTGTCAGAAATGTAATATTCACTTATACGCTTAGCACACTATTTACTATCACCAAAAGCACGTGAAACGGGATGTTTCCACTGGAAAATGCAATTACACTTTAAACTAGGGGGCGAAACGCGACACGCTCATACAGGTAAATGTACACACTTGAAACACAAGTTCTGCTGTTACAGCAACGCGAGAGATAAAAAGCGACAGTGCTGGTGCTGTATACTACACTGCAGAATATGCAAAACATGCAAAGCAGACACTGTTCTCATCAAATATTGTTTAAACAATCTTGCAGACAAGGAGCAGAGTGAATATTGCATTGTTATCCATCCTCGACCCATGTTTAAAATTTCAAGTCTATATCTCGTTGGCCAATTTTTATTTGTTTAAACAACTATTGTTTAAACAAATGTAGAGACAAGAAACCAACTGAATATTGTATTGTCATCCAATTCTGACCTATGTTCAAAATTTCAGGCCTCTAGCTTATCAAGAAGTTAGTTTAAACTCGATTGCAAAATTCCACTCAAACAGACAGGCATGATGGAAAACGAACTAATAAAAACATGGTAAAATATCAAAAAGGGAAATACTTCAAAAAATACACACATTAAAATTAATGAGAGATTTAGAAAACAAGAATGGAAAAGTACAAGTTTGTGTTCAATGTAGTGCTATGCTAGTAGTAGGCAGCAGCCTTGAAGCACCATCAATAATTTCCTGTCCAGATGAAATCTAGTGCAAAGCAGTAACTATGCAGATCTTATTTTATTTAAAATCAAAAATGATTCTCAATTTATATTCAGTAAACCTGATGATTTATAAATATGTAAAAAGAAATTTTATAATAATAATAATTGAAAAGTTATGGTCAAAAACTGTATGTTGAAAAACTTAAAATCCAAAATAAAAAACATTTTGAAAACTAAATAAACGCAAATAAAGCCTAAAAGTATGTAATAATAAGTAGAAAAGGGTAATAATTAAAAGTAATTCTTTTTGTAAAATGGCGGTAAAGATCATTATTGATACGTTTTTCTCAAATTTAAAAAAAACTAGAAAAATTTTGTACAAAGTAAAATTCAATAACGATAAAGTAGTTAAAGAAACACTGTTTTGGTAGGTTTAGTCAAATCGATTTCGGATTAAAAAATAAAAGACGGTGAACATTTTCAAATTAGAAATAAGTACGTTAGAAAATAAAATATGAAAATTTTATGGTTGCAGTAGAATAAGAATATGTATTTATGTAATGTAAGACCGATAGAAGCATATATATTATAAAATGGGGGGGCGGGGTCACTAAAACAAATTAGATGAAAAACTAAGACCTTGGACGACGAATAACTCCACGACCAAGAGGACTACAGCAAAAAACCAAAGAGATACTTTCGTTTCTACCCAAGAGGAACTAGGAACCAAAGAAAAAAGTGTAAAATTCATTAAATATCAGAATATGGTCAAGAAAATAATACAAAAACATTCAAACCCGAATAACTTGAAAAGTTATGGTCGGATAACCATAATTCAAGTTTCAATGGATTCTACAAGGCCTAAGGAAGAGGACAACACTTTTGAAATTCCCAAATTCCAAGCCAAAACAATGATATGCCAAAAAAACTCAGATGAAGGAGTCCCCACCACAAATGGGAGGAACCTAATCCATAGCCAGCAACACACCATTTACGCTTGTAGCCTTACTGGATTGTTATTAATGAGTTTACTAAATTCAGTTACTTTATGGTGAAGCTATTGAACAATCCTTTTTTTTTTTTTTAAGTCCTTTTTGTATTTTCTCACATGACGCGTTTCGACTATTTATCATATCAGTCATTATCAAATGCACTCGTAAAATACACTACAGACACATTAAACAACACAAATTATTAACATTTAAGGTTAAAATGAACTGGCGACATACGTTGTCGGTGGCCGTTCTCAATGTGCCTCGATCGTCAACTGATTAGTTATCCTGTCACAAGATAAAAGTGGCAACACTTCAATGATAACAGAAAAATAATTAAAAGAAGCATTAATAATAATGTTAAAGCGAAAACTTAGTGTATTCAAACCAAAATGAAGCACATAAATGTCAAAAGATAAAAAGGAAATTCGGAGGGAAATTGATGAAATTTTCCCAACAGAGCTTACTTCCAAAGAGAAGTGAAAAATTAAACTTACTCTTATTATTTGATTTGTTCAATGAACATCTTCTAAAATCTTCTCCAAAACAGAACTACTGGGTGATAAGTATAATGCAGTCAAATAGATGCAAAGTATTAATAGTAATAATATCAAATCAAAATTCAAACGAGATCAAAAGATGAAGTAAATTCAGATAAATTTTGAACATTTTTAATAAAATGAAGAATTGGAAAAAGATAAGATGGATAACAATTAAAATAAATTAAAATGGTGAAGAATAAATAAATGAACCCTGTTTCAATTTAAAAGACTACAAATAATAATAATAATAAATAAATAAATAAACTTCAGTTAAAGTCAAATAAAAAAATAAAAACTTCAAGCATATCAATAAGTTAATAAAATTGAATTTGATGTAGGAGACTCTCTAATACACTAAATCTTCAGGAACTTCTCAACAGATTTCTACATAAACGTCAAGATCATTGCTTCACGACTTCGCTTGAACATTTTGAGGACAGAAGCTGCATTCTCCAGAACACCATTCAGAAACCGAAGTGAACTTTAATTATGTATAACCAAGGTAGCCTACCACTCTTAATATACGGAAAAAAAACGAATGTTAGCTAAATATTGAATATATAAAACAACAAATTATATACATTTGGGAAACGTAAATTAAAATAGAGTCAATTTGTTATTTATATATTTATGCTTCTTTGGTCAAAAAAAAAGAAGATAATATAAATGGTATAAATTAATAATGTAAATATTTTCATGTAATTCAGATTGTGTTTGTTTAAAATTCCTAGAAAGTGAAAAAACCAGATGTATATATTACATTGAGACATAAAAAGATTTTATCAATCTTTTTATGTCTTTTATTAATCTTTTATTAATCAACTGCGTTGATTTAATAAGAAAAAAAAATAATGAATATATAAAACATTTTGGTTTTTGGTTTTATTTGTTTGTTTTATAAATATAATCCAATGTGTGTTAAAATATATGTGCTCATATTTTAAATGATAGGTATAGATTTTGCAAATTATCTTTTCAAACGACACTCCCAGAGAGAGAGTTTTATCTGATAGACAAAGTAGAACTAGTATACACAAATTAAAGAAAGTATTAATACAAATTTTAAATTTCTTATAAAATCATTAAAAATAGATTTTTCTTGTAAAGTTAAAGGTAAAATCTTATTCTTGCAAATGTAACATAGAAAGTAGAGTAAAGGGGTAAAGAGTAAGGTTAAAAATAATAGAAGAGGAGAGATGTGTTACGTTGCAGACTGTAGAATGAAGACTATGTTACTAAAAAAGATTACCCAATATTATAAACAATCTGTTATGACTTACAGGAGGATCTTAATCCAAGGAGTCTACATGCAAATATAAATGTACTAACATTATATGTACATGTAAATATAATTTATGATTGTAGAATTAATTCATTGCAACCTATAACAGATATGCTCACTACAACAATTATTTCACATAGATATACTATGTAGTAGAAATAAAATAATAATGTGAAGTTTTAAAGAAGCACTACACCATAACAAAAATGACACATGCAACCATCTACAATCTTATAACTTTCTTATAATAAGATTTCACCATCCTCGGACAATACAACAAATAGCTAAACAACAATCAATTCTTAATAGTCCCTGGAACAAGAAAAACATTGCTAAAGATTCAGAGACAGCCTCACATATTTCGTGCTGATTTTAAATAGATCTTAGATCAGGACAAAGACAAGCTCTTTTTCATATCATAATATAAGAAGACAAGGAAGCATGATGAACGTAACAGGTGTGGAAGAGAAGAAACACATCATTCTACTGATATTTCGTTACACATAAAAGAGGAAAATCTTTTAGAGATTTAATTCTTCTTTAATGGGGGCTGGTCTTATGTAAACTCTAGTACAAAGTACCAAATTTGACAACTGTTTACAACCACTATTTACTACCCCAATAGTTGTTACTTTGCTAAGGCACTATATGTTATAAGTTGAGAAATACTGGAAGCAGAGTCTGACAAAATAAATGACTCAACGCCAGAGTGGACAAACTCTGGCCAGGAAGGACATATTAGAACAAAACCAATGTGTCAAGAAACAATCAACCCTGTTAATTTGCTTTTCAGAAACCAAACAAAGCCACCCTCTCTACTTTGCATAACAAACTGGAAAAGGATAGCAATTCGTTAGTAACATTTTCTTTTCATGGTTTTACAATTCCCTCCTGCCATAAATTGAGGAAAGGTCACTCTTTAAATATACATAATGGGAGAAATCTTTCCTCGTGGTGAAGAATATTTTTTCATGGAAGAGGTAGAGAGATAGACATCCATTAATGGTAAGGCCAATATCACTTCCCATAATGGAATTTCATAGAAGATTCTATATAACAAAGTGTAGTCTCTTGTAATATTATTATTATTAATATCTTAGAAACCCATACTATATCCGCAATATTTGTTGAGCTAATAATAAACAAAATTTCCCAATAATACAATATATATTAGTTACTCCCCACCAGATCTCTAAAGTGTACAACTCTTGTACAAAATAACATAAGCCCTCGACCTAACATATACAGGGTGAAAATTAAGTTTGGATATGTTTAGAGAACAGTTTAAAATTGAAGCTATAAATTTGGTAATTTTTTTTTTTTTTTTTTTTTTTTTAGTGCAGTAGCCTATCTTAACTTTTTGCATTTTAAAGTTGTTGATGGCTATTTTCAAATCAACTTTAAAATTTTTAAATAGGAAAAAGGTGACATATTCTTTTTCACTATCTTTTGATTTTAAAACAAGCTGTAACGCGTTGTTTTTAATATTCCTTTTCATTCTCAAGATATCGAACACCAACTATGTTAGATAGTTTTAATTAACTATGGTCTCACAAGATACAATGCTGAGCATAACTAACAAAGTTGTATTGTTTTTGTGTATACTTATTATTGTTTTATATGTTCTCATATTTTTAATTTAACAACCTCAGTAGAGTGATGTTTTTTTGAACACCATTTGAAACAGCGGTAGTGTATATTTTGACACAAGTGGATAACGTGATGAAAAAGTCAGGTATTTATAATCAGTGATCTCTAGACCTTCGTGATGAATATCTTTCATAACCCTTGGTCCTGTTATCACTATAAACAATAAAAATTTAATTTTAACTTTACAAAAATCCTCAATTTTAATTTTATTTTCCAACTGCTCAAGTGCTCCTAAGTATTTCATCCAATATAGTGAATGGCAAATATCTTGGGGAACAAAAAAGATATTAAAAAAACAAATTGCATCATTGATTTTACAAATAGCAATGAAAATCAATGTATCACATGACCCTCTTCCTATTTAAAATGTTATAGACAGTTTCAAAATGATGATTTTAAGATGAACACCAAAAAATTAAAAGACAAAAAGTAAAAACTTCTGTGCTCTATCAAACATACACCGAATTTGAAGTTTTAAATTTAAGCCATTCTTTAAACACTGGGTGTATTCCAGACTTAATATACAGCCTGTGAACTTTATGTTTATAATAACCACAGTACACCAGAAAACAAAAATCATCATTAGAACATATACGAGTATATTATGACATATAGATGACCACACAGTACAGTCGCTAGTTATTGAATAATATCATGGAGCATATCCCACTCACACAAAAATAACAATAAAGAAAATTCTAGTTCACTAGGTAAGGACAAAGCAAAAGCAAGGGTTTGTGCAGCAAAGAGGTTACAAAGCTGTGCAACATTGACTGGAGTAATGGTAATGGTAAACGTGAGCCTACCTTGCCAACCTACATACTCTCCGCCTTCACCTGAGGAAGATAGAAACACAAGAGTTCAATCAATAGTCAAAGTCAAAATAGCTGTAAACTATGTAAACTTAATTATCATCAACATTGTAGTACACAGTGACAATTCAACCCATTGCTTTAATATTATTTGGATGAATTAGGTCACTGTAAGAGAAAAGCTGGAAACTTAAACAAAATATTAATCATTAATACACTGTATCTCATGGCTATCCGATAAACCTGGAACAGATTGTATGAAATAGCAATAAAACAAATTGTAATATGTCTCAGTGAAGTAACTAAGACAACTGACAACTACGATAAATCTACAGATTCATACTCAAAGCATCTTACAAGCTAATTGCTAGCTTATCATAGTCATTCACTATTACTCTACAGTCATAACAGTTTGAAAATTTTTTTACAACTAATTATTAAATTTTATGAATAGGTAAGTAATTATTACTGTATTGTGTTCTACTACCAATATATATATATATATATATATATTATATATATATATTATATATATATATATATATTGTGGTGACTACGAATACAAGGGTCATTTTGTAAGTAAGAACCGTTTGCATACTATAATCGTACAAACTGTAGATCAGAATAGCTTTAAAAAATCAGGCACTCTCTACAGATCCTCCTCAATAATGCCAGTGATTTCAAGTCTGTGCACGTGTTAAAGATTAATGGCTGAGGTGCTTGGCATCAATCTCTGTGTAGAGGAAAATCATAGGCAGAGTGGAAGTAAAAACTGTATTTACATTTAGATTGACACTGGAGTGATCCTGCTATTAAAGCACTAAGCACTTATAAGTCTTATTGCAAACACCAAACAGGTTTTGGAATGTCTTGAAAATTTCTACATGCTATCCAAAATGAATCGAATATCCCTGCACTGGGTTCCAGGTCACAAGTGCATTGTGGGTAACGAGGTTGTTGACAAGCTAGCTATGGAAAGATTCGCAACAAAGTTTGTTAGATCTGAACCATCGTTGGGGATCTCAATGTGCAAGGTTAAGGCAGTCATCAACTCAAAAGAATGTTGGTGGATTAACTCAAAACATCACAAAAGATGAAATGGTCTAGAAGGGCATATTGATAGCAAAATATTTATGAAGGGTGTCATATTTGCCAAATTCAGTGAAACCTCAATGGGTTTCGAGAGACAGTTGAGAAACGCTTAAAATCTTTTAATGGAACACTGGGGTGTTAGAAATCACTTACAGACCTATGCTGGGGACCTTCTGTATAGACTAATCAGGCTAAAGAATGAAACCATCATCCACATAATTTTTAATTTTGTGGCTCTAGCTGGTGGAAGGTTAAAGTTGTTTGGAGTCCAATCTCCCACAGACCTCCAGCATGACCTGGTTAGTGTTTTATTACTAGAGAAAACTAATCTATTAACATATGATTCTTTAATAAGGGGCTCAGTTACACAATAAAATGTAAAAGTCACTACACCAGAGCCTTATCCAAATTCCATATCTTTAATCTTTAGTTGTGTTAGTTGTTTGTTTACTACCAATCCTGCTGATTATGAAGTATGCTTTACAAATTAGATTTTTGAATGCAAAAAATATTCTTCCTGCTGAAATTCATTGACAAATTAAAGATGGGAGGAGTTACAAACGAGGCAAACGTGTGTAAATGTTTAGACTGCTTGATGAAAGACGACCTAATATTCATGATGAGATACTATCCGGACAGTGAACTGCCATTAGTGTAGACTCGATAAAACAAGTCAAAAGGACATTCAAGAAAACAAGTACTTTACTATTGATGAACTAACTGCGTGAGGCTCTCTTTCAGGTTCCATGATCAATCTGTAATTTATGACATCGTTTCTTTTAAGTTACAGTGCAAAAAGATAAGTGCCAAATCAGATCCTAGAATGTTTACAAAGGAATACACACAAAAACATAGGAGTGCTCCTCTATTCACTTCATGACAACACTCGGCCACATATTGCAATCCTAACATCATCGTTTATGGATGAGTTTGGAAAGGAAAAACATGTCCCTTTCTATAATCCTGATCTTGTGTCTTCAGGCTTCCATCTATTTCCAAAGCTAAAGGAATTTTAAAGAGCAAAATGAATGGCATGATGAATTGGAAAATCTGTTGTAGATTGGTTAAATGTTCTTCTATAGTGAATGGAATAACACACTTCTACAATGTCTAAACAAGTGCTTAGATCTCCATGAAGATTACACAAAAAAAAAAAAATAATAATAAATATTGTAGTTTATATTGCCAGTTGAAATTTTGTTCATTAATAAAGTTTTCTGTGATCTGCAACAAAACGGTCCTCACTTAAAAAAATACTCTTTTAGTTTTGTTTGAAAACTTTTAGATAATTTAAGTGTAACTAAACTATTAGATAACTGTAATTATAGAAAGTAAGCAATTAAAAATCTCTAAGCTGTCTTGCTTTACATTATTAACAATCATTATGCAAATGTAAAATAAATTCATGTTATCATTGCTTTGTATGTCCTGAGGCAATGGTCTATGATTGTCTTAGTTATCCCACTGATACCTTCTCTACCTCCAATACCATGAACATTTCATTTGTATTCCTTTACCTCCTCAACCAATAACATTTCAATTTTTAATGTCAATTAACACTGTTAGTTAAAAGTGGTAAAGCAAGCGAGTTATTTTAAGCCTTGACTTTATTAGATCATTGCGTTAATATCAATCGCCTATTATATCTCCTTTATCTGTTAGTTTTTATGATTATGTAAATGTATAAAGTATTACAAGAATTAATGAAGTTACATAAATAAAATCAACGAGAATTTGTAGATGTTTAACTGAACAAATTAAATTATATAAACTATTTTATAAATCAAGTCAAAGACAAATGAATCTAACAGAACAAATATATAAATATAATAATATTCATTTTATTTAATTAATATTATTTTATCACTTATTTTATTAATAAAATTTTGTTTTTGTTTCTATTTATTACTCTTTTAGAGATTTTGTTATAATGTATAACATATTTTAAAAGCTGAGGCTTTGTTTGCCCTATTCTTACTGCTTGAATCACATGTTCTCTACTATTTAAATAAAAATCTATATTATTAAAGCTAAGTAAAGAACAATGATACAAATATTTAATTTTACAAGAAATTTCAAGAATAGATTTATTATCCATTGAAATGTTTTTTATTCTTGAAAGACATTATTAGACAAAGTGTTTGTATAGTGTATTTGGGGTATTGGCTGTAAGTGTATATTATATTATTGAGGTGTTTGATTTGGTTTTGTTTATGTTATATGTAATGTGGTGATATGTTTTTTGCTGTATTTCTTGTATTCTAAATTTTTGACTGTTGCTATCCAGATTGTGTTTGTACAGAGGAATAAGGAAAATAAATACAAAAATTAATAAAATAAAAATAGTTTATATTTATAATATGCATTCACGCACCTTCAACTGTTGACAAAAAAGTTAGTCCAGGTATCACACTCAAATATAAAAAAAAATAATTAAAAAAAACAAATACTACTATTTAAATATATATATAGTTTTCTTCATCAAACTATTTTTAACACTACACATACAAACAATAAAACACAATATCCTGGAAATACTGTCAATTAATAAACGATATTTCGTAAAGAAAAACAAACACTTTCGGTGTAACAATCCTTTGATAATGTGGGACGTTTCAAACTCTCTTTTAAATTGAAGGTCATTCAGAGGTTAAACCTCCACTCCATTCCTGTTATCTCTTATAGGCTTAATAGTTTACGAAGAAAACATATTTTTTGAATACCAGTATTTGTTTTTATACTTGACTGTGATAACTGAACGAACTTCTTGGTCACAATTAAAGGTGGGTGAAGTCTATTATTGAAATTTTAATTTTTTTGTAAACATAATATACATTGACAAAACCAATTATTTATTTCCCGATTTAAGGTGCTTTATTAGAAATTATTTACTATCCCTCCTCCCCTGCTAATGTATATGGATCTGAATAAATATCTTATAAATTACTGTACTTACATCATGTGTTATTGAAATACTGTGCCACAATTAAACATAAAACATTAGATGATCGAGGCAAAAATTCCTTGGGATCATGATCCTTTTCAAACTTTTCTTATCTAAATCTAGGATTTTTATTTAAATTAAACAAAAATTTAATTCTTAATTTAAAATAATCTTAATAAATTGGAGTTTTTTAAATCAGGTTAAACTGAATCATCTTAATTTTATTAGAATGTACAACCTGATTTCTACAGTCTAGGTGTTTCTTAACAAATGATCTCAGCTTTATTTGCTCTAAGTCTACCTTATGTCTTGTCATACCTGTATGTGTGTGTATATGGTTGCACCATTATTAACAAGAAAACGATACTATATCTTATGATTTTGTGTTAAAAATGTGCATGTGAAGAGATGGCCATTAGATTGAAACTTCTGAATAACAACAAGTCTCCTACAACATACAGAACCTATTGCTGGAAATACTTCTAGGGACAGAACTAATGAGTGTTCCTTATAAAATCATAGAAATATATGCGCTATGTCTCACAAACTCATTTCCTACAGAAAAACAAGTATATCGCATAGGATTCATCTTAACAATTCAATTCCAAGACATGTTATAGGACCTTAAGAACAAGAATATTATGATAAATTCTATGCATTTTCCTGAAAAAAATTATATCTTATAAGTTAGGTTTTGAATAAAATTACTATTTTTATGATTTTAAAACAATGATTCAAAAGGCGAAAAATGGAGAAAAAAATTGCAAAACTTTATAGTAGACAGATGGAGGGTTAAATTCAAATATAACAAATAAATATCTCCTCTGATTTAAATTTTGAATAAGTAAATAGAAAGAAAAAACATGCTTTTAGGTAGTGTTACAGAACTAAAGAAACTAACTTTTAGCATACAGGGCAATTTTGTCATATCCTCAATTTACTTTTACCAAATACGGCAATTTTTTCCTTTCCCCAATTTATTTCTTTGAGGGTGGAGGGGACTTTAAAATGTTAAATAGTAACCCTATTAAGTGATATTGTTTTAAAGGAAATAACAAGAAAATGTAAACCACAGGTTCCTATGGTGCCCCTATCTAAAATGGGAATCAATAAAATTAAAAAATATGGCTATATGCCCTTATTTTCCTACTTAAGTTTAAAAGGAGTCTCATTTCAAAGGATGCAACAAAATGATAACGATCATTATTAATTTAAACTTTGACAGCATAAGTCTGTCAGGAGCCCAAAATCATAATTTTTTTGAAGGTATGGTGTTAGTGTAAAGTGTGCCAAATAATATATACGAAGATAAGACTAAAATAAAATAATACACCATACTCAAAATTATTTTAGTTGAAATTAAAAATAATGTTAAAAAGGACCTTTCCGGTGACGAGTTGTGAGAACTGATGAGACGACTTATGCTTTTCTCATATTTATATATACATAAACCCATATATAGAACTACAATGTTTATAAGTAAATACATACATAAACAAATACATACATTTATTCAGATATAGTTGCAATTAAATTTAGACAAAACAAAATTAACTGTTTTACATGAAATTACATATTTAATAAAACTGTTGAATTCAAAACACTAACATTACTAACTGTATATATTTTTAACATTAATTTTCATCATGCATCCAGCCATAATTCTTTAAACACACAAATAAATCTGAAAATTTCTCATTTCTAAGGGTGTGCGGGATTCCAAAAATTCAGAGAAAAAATTCTGTACCAAAAATTAACATCAAGAATGATGGTTGGTAGAGACACCTATACTAGGGAATATGAAATAATCATCCCATCTAAATTTGATTACATAATTCCAGGAAATTTCCGAATTCATGAACACGAAAATTATTTTTCAAAAACTCAAATTGTTTTCCATTAAAAACAGTTTGATATGACATCTCAAAACCTTAAACTGGGCTTTACCAAGTATTTCTAAAATGATAAATACAAGAAGTGAAATAAAATGTGTGATTTTAAATAATTATAATATACACACTTTAGAGTTTCAAATTAACTATAATTATATTGTGTTAAATGTTGAAAGATTACACATATCATTCCATTGGTAAAAAGATTGTTTACACATTGCAACATGTCTTCAGTACCCTTAGTTATCTCGTATTAAGTAACATTGACATTACACAAACACATATATTGACATTTACACATTTAATATACTCCACTAATTCAGTATTTGTTGATTTATTATAAATAGTTGATCCAGGTTGTGGTCACATCTTATTGAGTTGACTGAGCTGGGTTACTGATAGTGATTGATTAATATTATTTTTATCCTTAGACTTGTTTGGTTATGTCAGAATCTATTGTATAGATTGTATCGTAGATACAATTAGAGACAAAGTGCAGTTTTTCATTAAGAAAAGTGTTTGGATCTTTTTTCTGTTCTTTATAAATAGTGTATTACAGTAGAATCTCTGTTAACCAGCCTATTTCGTAGTGTACTGGTTCGATGAGAGTTTCCAAAGATAAATTGTAATTGAAACACCAAAGCGGCGGCGAGTCAAACGACTTTGTCGATAGCGGTATCTCATTGTCGGTAGCGTAAAAACACCGCGGCATTGGCACCCGTCGGTATAGCAGACATACACCGACAAAAACGTTTGATGGGCCGCTTTTGTTTTTCCACAAATTAATTTAGTATACATTATGGAAAATATAACATTTCTTTTCAGTTTTCTTCTTGTCTTTGACTGGTTATGATCTACGTACAGTATATACAGTAAATAAAAATGAGTGAGTTATGAAAACGGAAGAGTGTGTTGGTTTCGTTTGAGACGGGGTTAAATGTGTTAAAAAGACTTGACAGAGGGGAATCTGTAAAAAAGCTTTGTGATGAGTTTAACGTGGGAAAAAGTACCATCAATAATTGGCGATGAAATAGACAATCGATTGAAGATATTTGTTCAAAAATTGAGTCGGAGAAAGTTCTTGCAATTCGGTGCACTAACAAAAAACCGGTTTGTGACATCGTCGACGAAGCTGTTTGGATGTAGTTTGTTCAAGAACGCTGGAGAGGAAGCCCCATTAGTGGTCCAAATTTGATTGAAAAAGCACTGGTAATTCATGGTAAAATCGAGAATGCACCAGCATTCTCTGCTAGCCAGGGATGGCTTGATCGTTGGAAAAAGTGTCATGGGATTCGTTTCACTCATATATGTGATGAAAAAATGTCAGCAAATGAATCAGGTACTAGTGAATTTAAGGCAACCTTCATGAAAATGATCGACGTTCATGGCCTAGTCTCTGAGCAAGTGTATAACATGGACGAAACTGGACTTATTTTCAAGATGCTGCTAGACAAAACTTTTACATCAAGTCACAAATCATCATCAGCGCCAGGTTTCAAAAAAATAAAGAATGGATCACCGTTGCTATTTGCTCTAATGCAGCGGGGACCCATAAAATCCCTCTTTTTGTGATAGGAAAGTCAGCTAAACCGCGAGCATTTAAGAACTTGAATATTTCGTCCCTTCCAGTGCACTATAGGTCCAAAAATCAGTTTGGTTGCATTCCAGTTTGTTTGAAGAATGGCTTAACTCTGAATTCGTCCCAAAAGTAAAGGCACACTTGAGCAAAAATTTACCAATGAAAACAGTCCTTCTCCTCAACAACGCTCCAACTCACCTTCAGGGATTGAAGAAATCGAAAATCTAGCCATTTAACATGATAAGCAGTCGTTACTTGGTGGGGACCAAATTCAGTTTGAGGACCTAGAGGAATGGATGACCAATAAGTGACGAAGGGCTCGAAAACGAATTTTTTACGGACGAAGAAATAATTGGTATCGCTAGTAAAGATGACTGTGAATGCAAGGAGGATGGCGAAAATTCAGACGTCGTGGAGGATTCGCAACAAAAGCCATGAGGGAGCAAAAAAAAACTGCAGAAATTTTACTGCAATATGTTGTGCAGCAACAACGTTCCACAGCATTGGATGTGATGAACATCCGAAAGTGGAGGGATTTGGCTTTCGAAAACCTTTTAAAAACTAAAAAACAAACAAAAATTACAGATTTTTTCAAACAGTGATGTGTTTAATTTTTTCATGTTTGATGTATAATATACATAACATAATATATACGATACATTTATGTACAATAAAAGGAGTTGCAATAACATCTTAATTGCATAATTCTTAGCACTACCTGATTAAATAAGCTTTCTTTGAACGAAAACCAATTTTTCACGGGACCCTCGGATTAACCGGCCAAACGGGCAACAGGCCCGGGTGTCAGTCCCGACTAGACCGGTTAAGAAGGGTTCCACTGTATTCCGTAATATTCATGGTTTCTGCCTTTGTTTAGTACTAGTAATATTTCCATGTTATTTCCAACACTACTACATTATAAGTATGGCCATTGTCCATTATATGTTCTGCATATGGAGAGGATGTTCTAATACTGTTATTGTGGGTTAGATGTTCTTTGTAGTGTGTCTTAAATGATCTTCCTGTTTGCCCTATGTATGTTTTATCACAATCATTGCATGTCATTCTGTAGATGCCGCTTTTGTATATGGGTTTTGGGTTTGTTTTGTTTTCTTGAAGGCTTGGTTGAGGTTAGATGTATGATAGGATATTCTAAAACCTGGTTTATGAAAAATATTTTTTATTTGGTATTCTAAGTGATTGTTATATTTTATGGTGATAAACTTGCCTTTCTTTGCTATTAGTTGGATTAATTTCTTTTTTAATTTTTTGTTTTTGTTTTATTTGTTGAATTTGTCCACCATAAAGGTGTTATATCCATTGTTTATTGATATTTGTTTATTAATGTTAATTCCTTAAATCAGTATAATCCATGGGGATTGTTAGTGATTTATGGGTGAAACTATTGTAGCCTGCGAGTTTGTAGGATTGTATATGGGTTTGAGGAAGTGTGTATGTTTGGACAGGTTTCCTATAAATCTTCAATTTATGTTTTTCATCGGTTTTGGTAATAGTACGGTATGTCGAGGTAATTTAGATTATTATTTTGTTCAATTTCGGAAGGGTATTCACAAGTGATGGATGGATGTTGTCGAGGTAAGAGTTGAACCTGCAGATCTGTCTTCTGGTGAAATTGAACATGAGGATGATGTTGTCTACATAACTGTAGTAATATATAATTTTATTGTTGAATGGATTTTTGTATGTGTTTGTTTTCAATACTGTTTAGGAATATTTCAAACGGAATACCAGATAGGGGGGTCCCATGACAAGACCTTCCTTTTGGGTGTAATTTCGTTGTTGAATGAGAAATAGTTCTGTTCTAGACAGATATATAGTAGTTCTATTTTAGACACAATACCAGATAGGGAGATCCCAGGTGAAGACCTTTGTTTTGGTTGTAATTTGTCGTTGAATGAGAAATAGTTCTGTTATAGACAGATACGTAGTAGTTCTATTGTTTCGTTAATATCTTCGGCACTAAGTTTTTGGTTGTGTCTTTGGTTATCCTCTAATAATTTGATTGTTTAGTCAATTGGTATAAAAATTTGTTATGTCAAAATGACCCCACAATAACAGTATTAGAACAACCTCTGCATATGCAGAATACATAATGGACAATCACTATACTTATAGTAGTATTGAAAATAACATGGAAATGTTACATGTACTAAACAAAGGCAGAACCATGAATATTATGGAAGAAAACACTATTTATAAAGAACAGAAAAAAGATCCAAACGCTCTTCTTAATGAAAAACTGCACTTTATCTCTAATTGTATCTACAATACAATCTATACAATAGATTCTGACAACAAAACAAGTCAAGGATAAAAATAATATTAAACGATCACAATCAGTAACCCAGCTCAGTCAACTCAATAAGATGTGACCACAACCTGGATCAACTATTTATAATAAATCAACAAATACTGAATTAGTGGAGTATATTAAATGTGTAAATTGTCAATGTACGTGTTAGTATAAGTTGGAAAAAGTGAACTTGTTTTGTGTCTTGTGTGTACTACGCCTGAGCTCTAGCTACTAAATAGAATACAGAACTACCCTTGACGAAACTGAAGAAGGTATGTTATTTAAATTAACAAAGTAGATCGAAGAGGCTAAAAATGGAAATAAAAAAAGATTGAGGTTATTTAGTTAACACCAGGATTCTTCAATTCATTTAATAATTCCAATGCTTCATATTTCAATTTAATTCTCAATTTTAATACTAGGTTTCATCAACATGTTTGACAATCACACTGTTTATGTTTATTAAAAGTAAATTTCAGTACTGTATTACAGAACATTATTTAATCTGCTAAAGAAATTATATTATATATATTTTTTAAATACAATAGGCATATTATCTATTTTAGTGAGCAAACTTTTTACATGCATTTTAATGTATGGTACTGTAAAAATGAAAATTGGCTTTTAAAGTATTATTGGTGCACTTCACTTAAAAAATATATATTACACTTCTGAAAAGCTAAATACTGTAGCTTATTTGCCATTTATTTTACTTAAATTCACATTTTATATTAGGCAAAAATAATTGAACTAAAAATAAAATTGTATATCATTTAGTCTAGTTTCATACAAACACAAATTTAGGCCAAAATGAAAAAAAAATTTGAAAGGGGCGGTTTTTGATAAATTTGAATAAAAACTAAAGTTATTGTAAAAGTGTAATTACCAAAATCACCATATTTTTATTAGTCAATTTTCCAAGCTCATTTACAGGAAACAAATGTTAGATACGTTTTAATTTGGGTTCAAAATTTTAACGATAATTTGTAAAATTATAAATATTTGGTCACGCTTAACAAAAACCGTGTGATATTTATAAATATAGTAAATTTTAAGGCAAGACCACAACATGTATTTACTTTATAAAATATCAATTTTTTTTTTTATATCCAGAATATATTGATTTGGATAATTCTGTAGTTTTTCAGGAATGAAAATGCTTTTTTAAATTGATTCTATATAGTAGATCACCATGTTCTACATATTCTAAAAATTATAACTTTTTTATTCAAACAGATTAAATATTGTAAATGAATAACATCATTAAAGTTAGTGGAAAATGTTTATTTCCTACATTATAATACCAAATGGAAATTGCATACTCTCATTTCGATTAATGATCACAAGTAGAAAATGTTCATTCTTTTCTGACACTCAAAAAATAAATTTGATCAGACTGAAAGCCAAAACAATCTCCCCCCCTCCCATTCTTTCCCAAAAAGTTTTGTTTATTTTCCCGCCCTGAAATTTTTTGACATTTCCCCTCTGATTCCAAAGAATGAGAACTTGATTGGCTCCATTCCTAATCATTTAACAACTTGTAAAACTTTCCCGCACACCCTTACTTATTTTACATTATTTATTTATTTTATGAAATTTCATATGAAAATTAACACATTTATTAGGATTACTTAATGCAGTGATTACTTTAATTTTGTATATTGTACATTTTTGTACGATTTAGAAATTACAACAAACAAATTTTAATAATACATTACCTTGTCTAGTTGGATCCATACTGTTTGGTATCATTGGCTGGCCAGGAGGCTAAAAAAAACAAGATAGGAAAAATCAATGTAATAACATTTTGAAAACTGAAATTTACATAACATACAATAAGTTATATATAGGAGAATTGGTCATCATTGTGACAAATTTTTTTGGGTTGAATCGCAATGTAAATGTTAATTAGTGGTGCATATTAGAAATTAAAATATAAATTATAATAAAAATAAATAAAGTAAAAAATAAATCCCAAAATTGACCATTTAATAAATTATTTTCAATTTTCTTTAAAAATCTATGCTCTTTAACACAAATTTATGTTTTCTCGGCTACCTATTGATGCAACTGTACATACAATACCATTTTCTTATTCTACCAAAATTTCCAAATAGAGTGTGTTATTCCTTTAAAGATTAAACAAAGGAAACGCCTTCGTTTCCTGAGTCAACGTGCAATGTTGCTAAAGTTTCTAAAAACTAAGAAATCATTGGACTATTGTTGTTTTGCACACTCTGTATACAAGGAGGTGACAAGTCATATTAAAAACTTCACCATTTTGTAAGCTTTCATAGGATGTGTCACATAATCAATGTTTCATTTTAAGTGAGCTAGTTTTAAAAGCCTTGCATATTAAAAAACTAGGTGAGGTAAAAAAAAGCCAAATTTTTATAATAATTTAACTTTGTAAGTAAAGCTTATTAAATTAATATGAGAAAGTAACTTCTCAAGTAATTTAGAATAAGAGAAAAATAATTTTAGATAAAACAACTCCATAATCCAGATAACAGTCCATGTATTTGGTAAAAATGATCACTTCCTTTATCTATATAAATTCCGTCTTATCTTATCACTGCCCTCGGTGTTCTACAACCTCTCAGCTTAATATGATTCCTTTCCAAATTAGTTCAGTGCAGTTTACCATGGAGGTCACAACGCAAGAATATTTTCAAACACTTATTCATATCAATGTGTGAGCTGGAGTCATAGGGGATCAGTTAATAGGCCCTCACATATTTGATGACACTCTGAATGGAGCAGCTAATCTCAATTTTTGCAGCACGATCACAATCATTTTCTAAATGGAATCGATCATGTACAAAGAGACTAATATTCCTACAGGATGGTGCTCCACCCCATTTCACTGGACTAGTACGTCAGTGACTTACCAAAAATTATCCTGAGTAGATTGGACGTGGTGGAACTCCTTCATGGCTGGCAACATCACTCGATATATCACCCACTGATTTTTTGTGTGGGGGCTCTGTAAACAAGAGGTTTACTCTACGGTCCCTAATTATGAAGAACAATTGAAGGATAGAATTAACACTGCTTCACAAAAGCTGAGAGGAATACTGTCTTTCAAAATACCAGTGGGATCCGTGAGGAAGCGAGAAAAAGCTTGTATAAGAAAACAAGGAAGACATTTTGAGAACGAGTTGTAAACTGTTTGCTGAGATTTGATAAATTTTCTGCGAAATAATTTTTATTACATTGATGAGTGTATTGTTATTTGTTTGTAATATAAGTATTTACTAAATTGGATGGATTAAATTTGATTATTTACCTATTTTCAGATCAATCAGGTTTATGACATTTTTAACTCACCTTGTTTTTTTAATATTCAAGGCTTTAAAACTAGATTACTTAAAATGAAACATTTAATATGTGGCACATCCTATGATAGCTTCCAAAATGGAGAAGTGTTTAATATGACTTGTCACCTCTTTGTATACAGGGTGTGCAAAACAACAATAGTCCAATGATTTCTTAGTTTTTAGAAAATGTAGCAACTTTGCATGTTGACTCAGAAACGAAGGCGTATAGGAAACGAAGGTGTTGCCTTTGTTTAACCATTAAAGCAATGACTCACACTTATTAAAAATTTCGTGTAGAACAAGAAAATGGTATTGTATGTATAGTAGTTACACCAACTGGTAGCCGATAAAACATAAATTTGTGTCAAAGAGCATAAATATTTAAGGAAAATTGAAAATAATTTATTAATAGGTCAACTTTAGGTTTTGAACTTCCTAATATACACCACTGTCACATTTATTTTACAATTCAACCCAAAAATTTTTGTCACACTGATGACCAATACACAGGGTGTATATGCTAAGTCTGACACACTCCTGAATCTAGAGATGTTTTGATGAGAGATCATCTAGAGTTTCCCTTTTCTTACTCAATCATTTTACAACTTCTTTATTATTTAAAAACACTACCAAATGTTTCTTTTGAGGTTATTATGTAATGTACATTTTCCCAATGAAATTAAATGACAATTTTTGAAAAACACATTGGTAGTGTTTCCTGTAACAACCAATCACCTGTCTCGGATATTTTAACATATCTTATAATTATTTTACCTTTCTTTACGGTTCAGATTAGTCATTGTTTGGAGAGTTTTAAATTTATTGCCTCTTATATAGTACATGATAACTATGATTTCCTTACTCTTCAAAAAATATCATAAAATAATTCAAAATATCAAACTTCTTCAATGAAATAAAATACATGCATTTTATAATCTTTCTTTTTGTTAAAAATGTTGTTTTAACTTTTAAAAATCATTGTAAAAACAGAATTTATAATTTTACTGACAATAAGCCTAAAACAAATACAAGTGGAGAAAGAAGGGGAAGAAGCCTGTTTCCGCCACATTTGATAAAAAGAGTTGTATGAAAAGACAGGTAGAAAAAATACAGCAGGATAACGGGAATGAATAGGGTGGTGAAACTCTCATACACAAAGGCTTGATCTTTAGTTTGGTGTAGATATATGTGAAAATCATCCAAGGACAAGTAAGAAATTTGGAAAAATTAAATAATCCATTTGGGCGCTATAAAGCTTACACAAACGCACAATATTGTAAATTAATAAAATGAGGTTATATGTAGGTCCTCTTTTGGACTTTTATCATGCTTGACAACTATTGGATGTCCGCCAATTTTCAGTTAATAAATTTCAGTATAATTCTTATATTGAATGGTTGTTGAAATTTTCAAGGGTACTTTTGTAAAGCAATATAACAGAATGGGTCACTACACAGCATCAGAGCAATACAACAATATTGGGTCTTTGATATCCAATAGTTTATACTGAACATATCATACAGATTAAATATGGAGTGGATAGTCATATACAGTTTGAACAAAGTAGCTGTGAGTGCAGACTAGAATCTACCAACAGGATGTAACACATCGCTTGCCAGCTACCACTGTCAACTGGTTGGTCGTTCACTAACTGAGACTGATTATAATAAAAAGTTAAATGAGAAAAAAAGTATTAACTTAATAGTAAAATAAAATTTCAACGGCATCTTTGACTTTATTATTATATTTTTTATCCAGTAGTTAAAATTTTTTTAAATTTTCATATATAAATATTTTGTTTATTTATGAATTACATTAAGCTTAGTAAAGTAATTCTAACAAGTGCACAGTTTAGATTATAAATTTTTCAAATGCTTCAATAACTACTAAAAATTAAATAATAACAAATAAATAAATTTCAGAAATAGGAATTATTGTGTTAATATTTATTAGCTAAATTGAGAAGAAAAAAAGAAGGAAAAAAGGGGGGGAAAGGAAAAAATGCAGTATTTACCATTTTCGTACAATTGTGTACAGTTTTTTTTAAAGAAAACTTTGAACTTAATTACATTTCTGTGCTTCAAAAGGGAACTTCTCCCCCCCCCCTCTCTCAATCGATACCTAAATATCTGGGGACCGCCAATTTTATAAATTACAATTTGAAAAGAATCTTTGTAACCTCCTTTAAAAATGGTACAACAATTGTTGGTATAAAATGTGTTTGAATGTATAATAAGACAGGAGAGGCGAAGAAATGTTTTGCTTCTAATATGCCGGGAAGTACAGTGAAAGCCCACCCATTTGCTGGCCTTTTGGTCCACGTGTTCAGTTATTTGTACACTCATCAGTTATGGTTACAGTTAAAAGTTATCTGTACTTATAGCATGAATTTTAAATTCTACAAACACGTCACAATATGGAAAAATCATATAGTTGAAGAACATGTAAAATTATTGTATGCGAATTGTAGTAAATTACTTTATAGGGAATATAAATACATAACACCAGAATTAAAGAAAATTCAGACCTTAGGTATTTTATTTTGAAACAATTTCCTAATTATGTTCCCACTTTTCATAGTTTGTACATTTACACAAAACATTTAAGAAATGTTAACTTTTTGTTTCAGACCTATCCAAGGCCAAATTCATTAAAATATAAACTGTGCAAAATCATTGCACAAATTTTCACACTCAACCATCTGCAAAATCTAACAGAAATAAACCAAAACTAACCATTACCAAAAATGTCATTTCGGTAGTTCTCAATCAAAAAGTGAAAGTAAACCATTGACAACATTTTAGGAAAAATATTTAAATAAGGACTTAAACTTGTTTTGCTAGTGTCATAAACATGTCTTCACAGCAAGTTGTATTTGATTCAAATAGAGCTTTTAATGACAATGATCAAAATTCACTTTTGTTTTGCCAATTATTCCTGAACTGTTAATAGGTTTTTTAGATACGAGTTTATGTTAATAATTTTCACATTCACTAAAATTTGAATAAAATTGGTAGAGCCCATTTTGAAAAATTAAATACTTTATAACAGCCACGAACTGCCAATTAGAAAAATGGCAACTAATAACTTTGCCTTCAACTTCTAATCATAATTTTGCGTTTTTCCTTTATAGCAGTTACCCCTAAATTTTGAATTAACAAAAAAATGAAAAAAATCCAGATATATACCAACATATCAAATTTTATTCAAATTGGTCCACACGTTCGTGCTGTAGAGTTGTAAATACAACAGATAGTTATTGTGTTATGTATATTTGTGATATTTGATTCATAATTGACTAGTCTGAAGATACATACTGCCTACATACTGTGGCGGATGTAGCTAATTGTTAATAACAAAAAAGACTACAATTAACAACAGTTAAGCTATTTATTAAAACTAGGGTATCCATTGCTCGAAATCGAGTAATATTTCGTATTGCAGTTGCTTCAGTCTTGAAATGCCGTGCTCCATGGATAATATATATGTTCATTCATTGGTCCAATTGTAAATGGTATAACTTAGGTTGGCATCCTTATTACTCATTTAATACAAATCAAAGTTCATTTCCTCATCGTTAAAACCCTGCATTATTCTCATGTAGTTGTAGTTATAAACATGCTTTTAGTTAAGTTTCTGTTCCCTCTAATTGGAGACAATGTTACTATTAAAAGGACAATGAGAAACAGTTCAATAACTTTAAAAAAATTTCCCAAATCTATTATGTATTACCAAAGCGTTTTAAAATTCAGTGAAAATATTGTAAGGTTAGGTTAAGTTAGTGATCATCACACGTTATTCTAAAAACAGATGATCTAAATAAATAACTTAGAACTTTGCAGTTTGGTATCTTACAAAATGATTAGATTTTTACCATAATCTGTTAAGGATGGAATTTCAAATAGAGGTTTATCCGAAATTTATGAATATTTTAACTGTTGTCAGATTTTGATGACACTCATAATATTTATGCATTATAGAACCCGAGTTCAAATTTTACATCGGCTTGTATACCCATGACCTTTTGAAACATTTGTTTCACTGATTACGTCAAAGTTATAATTTAAATGTAACATGATTTTGTACGCAACTGAAAAACTTATGAGAAATGCAATTTTTATTGGGAAAAATAATTGAAACATATATTTTAAATAAATCAAATCATAACTTAAGAAATAATAAAGAATTTACCTCGAACAGATTCCCTCTTTCACTTTTACAAATTATTACCTTTAACATAAGTATCAAATGACCCTTTATTGCATATACATACATCTAACAATTTTTTTTCTCCATTCTATCTTACAAATTGCCATGTTTAACATATGTATCAAGTGACCCCTTTTCACAAATGCCTATTAAGAGATTTGTTTTATTCTATCTTCCAATTTACTATATATATATATATATATATATATATATATATATATATGTCTGTCTGTCTGTCTGTCCGTCCGTCCGTCCGTGTGTGTGTCAAAATAAAGTGACCCTCACACATTTACCTTGACCCTGATTCCTTCTTTAATTTTATCTAACAAATTACTTTATTTGACAAATGTATCAAATGACTCTTTCTGGTACATACTGCCTAACTGTTTTCCTCTTTCATTCTTCTTACAAATTATTGTACATACATCTTTAAAGATTCCCTCTTTTATTATATCTTACAAATTACTATGTTTAACATATATATCAAGTAAAACTTTTTTGAATATACCTATATTTCTTCTCTCATTCTGTCTTATAAATCACTACATTTAATATACATTATCGAGTGGCCCTTTTCCCCTTTAAACATATTCTCTCTTTCATTTCATCATACTTTTTACTTCGTTAAACATATTATGTAATCAAGTGACTCTCCTTCGCACATATATTTCACAGATTCCCTATTGCATTATATCTTACAAATTAGTAAATTTAACAGGTTTATTAAGTGACCCTCTATTGCATATTCCTCCAACACATTCCTTCTTTCATTCTATCTTACTAATTACTATGCTTAACAGACGTAAGTATTTGAACCATTGGTGGAACGATCAGTTGTGAGACATAAAAAAGAATGACAGAGAGCCCATAATATGTGGAAAAAAGACGAGTAATAACAAGTTTCACTATAATAAATGCAACATTATCTTACAAAGGACTATAATTGAAGCGTAGCACAAAAATTGTGGAGAGAGTTTGTGGGTCCTTTAACCCCAACACTACATCAAGCACAATTTGGAAAAGATTGCTTGATGGTTTTGTTCTCTCCTGCTATTAGACCCTGATTGTGTGTGTATATATATATATATATATATATATATATATATATATATATATATATATATATATATATATTTTATTTATTTATTTTTTTTTTTTTGATAAAGCAATGTTGAGATGAATAATTTTTCGCTTCTAAAGAACAAGGAAAAAATGTACAAGGTTCAAAACAACATAGGGTTAAACTAGTAAAAAGTTCAACCACTTAAGGAATAAGAAGGGCGAGTTGCTACAGTAAGATTTTGATTGGGTAAATATCCTTACGTGTTGAATATTTGCTTCGATTTTATGAAATCGTTAAATATGTACCTTATTATGTACAATTCACATTTTGCTGATTATGACATTTGTGCCAAAACCCTTTTCAATGCACCAAAAACATTATTTATGTAAGAAAATAACAAATATGGAAATATGGATTGTACTTTGCTGTTGTTAATGTAGGCCTGTGTCTGTATTACTTATGTTGCCCAATACATTGAGAATGAAGTTTCGTGTGACATGCCTCCTAGACATTGCGTTGTTGACTGTGAAATATTATACAGTAGGTTTGTTTAAAGTAAAATATAAATAAGTTTAAACAAATTTGTAGGTGTTGGTTAGTTATTTACGTGAAGGTCAGGTCAGGTAAGGTAGTTAGTTACATGTACTAAACAAAAGCAGAACCACACCTGACCTGACCTTATAAAGCAATATACATATAGTGTCTTACCTTAATATTTGGGGAGATACAGTTTCGCAGCAGTGAGGAATAATAATGAATCCTGTGTTTTGAGCTACATCTTCTTTTAAACATGTACTTGGCTAAGTATCCGACAAAATGTTCACTAGTACACCAAATTTGGTAACTTGACCTTTGATATCCTTCCAGTCCCTTTCTATGTTGTTGGTTTGAGCACCAGTGAGGGGATCCACGAAATGTTGGCGATGGTTTAACAGTAATGTGTGTGAAGTTGTATGATGTTAACGTGTTATATGCTCGCTAACAGTCTGTTATTATTTGTGTTTCTGGTTTGACCCACTTTCTAATAAGGGATATCAGAGTACGGTACATCTGTTTCTTTTTTAACTGGCACCAGAAATGAAAATAGTGTATTACGTTGGACATCCCTGAATACCTAGTTGCTCTTCACTCAACAGCCGCGATTATATTTCCTCTTTCCAAATTTAGCCTTGTCAATCTCTACTATTGAACCATGACCACCGATCTGAACAGAATTGCAGATTGTGCTCTATGTAAATTTTGCGAATAAACGAATACCAATCTACAACTGTGCAGACTTAGGTGTAAATGTGTCTTTAGCAGAGATTGGCTAGGCGTGTTTAATATAAGAAAAGAAGAGATCAGTCAGAACAACGTTTTGTTTGGTAACCTAGGCTTACCCACAAAACTACCTATTTTGACAGACACAGTCCATGCAGATTGTTTAGCCTTTTTTTGGCACACGTATTCCTTTCAAACAGTGAAATTGCCAATTTCTTATTATAACAGAATTTTTACACTTCCTAAAAGAGGTTGTCTCATTTAAAATGTTATGCTGTATATACAACCTTTCTATATCTACATCAATGTATTCACCAAAATAAATATTTTTTAAAACAGTTCAGAATGTACAGACGCCATTTTGATACTAATACAGAGATTTGATTACTACATCAAGATGAAGGGCTCACAGATGCAGGAGGTCATGCAGAAGTAATAGTTTATTGACGCCATCGCTTGTACAACCAAAGCAGGATTCCCTTGTTTCAAAATACCGGTAGTTATTTTCTTATATAAATAATGTATTTAGTGAATTGAAAATGGTGTTAGTACAAATGTCATAATCAGTAAGATGTGAATTGTACATAATAAGGTATGTATTTAACGATTTCACAAAATAGAAGCAAATATTCAACACGCAAGGAATGCATATTTACCTTTGATTGTATACTATACAGAAAAGCAGGATGTAAGATCCTGTGTCCTACATACTTACTTGTGAAGAACAACGTCTGACATGTCAACAACAACTTCCCTTTATGTGCAAGGACCCAGATGACAAGCCATTCACAATGTTTGAACTGAAAGAAGGCATCTCAAAACTTAAAAATGTAGCTCCCGGCACAGAAAAAGTCTACAATTAAATGCTCAAACATTGTTCTCAGAAACTTCTAACAGGCAATCTTAATTTATTAAACAACATCTGAAATTCAGAAAGAATCCCACAGAAATTAAAAATGGCCAGAAGTATTCCAATTTTGAATGCTGGAAAAATTGCAACAACGGTGGAGTCATACTGCCCGAGTGCGGTGTCATCCAATATATCAAAATTTATGGAGCGTCTAGTAAATAATAGATTGACCAGGAGGATAGAAACAGAATATGTCTTAGGAAGATCCAGTTCGGGTTCCGACAACATAGAAACATCGTTGATACCCTCATCTACATCACAAACAAGGGCTTTGAGGAAAAAAAAAGTCAACTGTAACAGTCATAATCGACTTGGAGGCCGCATTTGGCAGTCTCAATTAACAGACATCCATCTAAACATGGTAAGATTGAAAACAGTATCCAAGGATTCGTCATAACTCTATTCAACATTGGAGTGCAACACATCATACCTGGACTACCACTATTGGTACAAGAGTATGATATTTTTTGATGATATAACCTATTGGACAACGGACAAGAACCCACACAAGGCTAATGAAATACTGATAGTGAGGCACAAAAGTCCTTTGGCTCCTTGGCTATGGGTAAAATGCAGGAGTTCATGGCACTACAAAATTAATGTTTATAGTGTTTATAATTTAATGTTTGTAACATCTTATAAAAGTTCATTAAGGGGGGAAAAATATCACTAAGCTAGCATATAAGTTTTAGTTTTTGTATTTAAGTACATAAATGTATTGCTAGGTAGATACATAATGTGTATCTTAGGTAGGCCTATTTATGTTTAAAACGAGTAATTGTATTTTCCAAATTTGTAAAAATTAATGCTCAAATATGTTTCCACGAACATTTTATGTACTGTATAATATAATTTAATAACCACTTTGGGTATTTGGTTGTTAACTTATCTTAAACTCTCAAAATACACAATCTGTAGAATTTAAAAAATTTGTTCTTTGAAACTTCTTCCTTAATACAGTCTTCTCAGATAATATTGTCAGACACGGATGGGAACTTTAACATTACTTGAACTAAAAAAAAACTATAACATATCCAGCAGTTAAATACCCTTCAGAAGAAGTTAAATATAAAAACTATAACATATCCAGCAGTTAGATACCCTTCAGAAGAAGTTAAATATAAAAACTATAACATATCCAGCAGTTAAATACCCTTCAGAAGAAGTTAAATATAAAAACTATAACATATCCAGCAGTTAGATACCCTTCAGAAGAAGTTATTAGAAATTTATTCTCAGATTTTTTTTTGTGTGCATTATATTTTACCCAGTTTCACAGCAGCCAAAGCCTCATTTATAACAGCAGCCATGTTATAGTTTTTATATTTCTAATAACTTCTACTGCAGGGTATCTAACTGCTGGATATGCTATTATAGTTTTTATATTTCTAATAACTTCTTTGAAGGCTATTTAACTGCAGAATATGTTATAGTTTTAAATTTCTAATAACTTCTTCTGAAGGGTATCTAACTGCTGGATATGTTATAGATTTTATGTTTAACTTCTTCTGAAGAGTATTTAACTGCTGGATAAGTTATAGTTTTTACATTTTTAATAACTTCTTCTGAAGGATATTTAACTGCTGAATATGTTAGTTTTTGTATTTCTAATAACTTCTTCTGAAGGGAATTTAACTGCTGGATGTGTTAGTTTTTAGTTTTTTTTAGTTCAAGTAATGTTAAAGACAAGTTCCCATCCGTGTTCTTTGAACGAATTTCATGCTTAACTTGGACCCAAACAAACTCTATAACATTCAAGTCATATTGCTTGAAGATTTATTCGTGGTTTCTCAAGCTGTTTCTCATGATAAGGTGCATTGTGTATTACAAAGCAGAATGGAAAGGCAAATTTGGCAAATCCTGGGTCAAAATCCATTGTTCAAAATTTGCTGAGTTCATTTGGGCATGGTAATCGCCGCTAGCGCAGTTAGTCCTGTACGTAAGACATCCACCAGGCAAAAAACCCTCTTCTGATCCAATATCAACCACAATCAAACCGTTTGATGCATTTAAATCAGGCAACACGCCACTTACAGCTCGTTCTGCCAACATTTACGAAATGTTAAGTTACTGTTGACCCACGTTTCCTGAAGATAATGTATTAAAATTTTTCTTCTTGAAGCACATTTTCACCATCTAAACTCCATTTCTTTTAACACACAATGTAGGGTCCATTCACTCCACACAAAATTAATTTTTTCAGACCTAACAGGAAAAGCTTTTTTACAAGTTGGTATAACTTTTTTGTTTGCATAAAAATCCCTAACCGTATCTAAAATGACTCGCCTGTTAAAGTCATCCACTTCAGCGTTTCGATAGTCGGGTCATTTTCTTTTTCTTCCGGGGTGGTAAACTTCTCATTCGGAAGTGGGGAGTTGTCTTGCCCCACTTCCGGAGTTGTACTTTAAATGGTCTTTTCCAACACTTTACAGTATTTAGCTGCCCTTACCGATGCTCATTCAACTGGTGCTAACAAAGATTTTTTGTGGGATTCATGATTGCAACAATCTAAATTTCTAACCTAACAATCTATTACTGACCTACTAACTTCCCGCTCACCACTCCGTATTGTTGCACCACACATTCGAACACTCTCTGTTTGACCAATAAAATAAAAACACTAAATCAATAACCACTAATGGACTATGACACAAATTTGTTAACATATAATTTGTTAACTTATCACTGTTAGGCCAGAGGACATCCCGTGCCTCACTGACAGTAGTTCAAACAGCATTAAAATGTATAGCAGAGTGGTATCATAAATGGTCTCTAATATATCTTCGATCAAATTTGAGAGCACATTCTTTACTAGACACTATGATATATGTCCTAAACTGTTATGAAATGACACAAAATTAAGATGGGCCGTATTGAATACACTGTAGAAAATTGCATGAAGAGACTCAAGTTGTAGTTAGTTGATACGCTAACAATGAGAATCCTATATATATATATATATATATATATATATATATATATATATATATGTGTGTGTGTGTCTTTCATTAGATCAAAAGCTACATACTGTTTGGAAGTATGAAGATCTGCCGTAATTACCCAGATCAGGAATCTTAAAATCATTCAATCAGTGCCATTGAGTTTCTATCTTGGTTGTCCCAAAACGACTCCAATTTCAGCCATGGAGATCACATTGGGAGTGGAACCCACTGAGATCTTCAAAGACAAGCAAATATGACTGAAATATCTGAAACTGAAAACGTTGTGCCTTTGGGTCACCCTCTTTAAATAAAGCCATTACCTATCTATATATCTATACAATTAACAGAATACAGTTATCTATATGTTAACAGTGTGTCACAGATCAACCAGCGCCTTATGAACAAAATAGCAGAGATGTTCATCAACTTGCCCAAAAATCTCCCTGAACCGATTCCAACCAATTTTTTGAAATCACCTCACTCAGGCCATGGCATTTGTGAGGATCTTGATCTTTCTGGCCAGCTAACAAAGAACGAACTCCTTAAAGTGCTTAGATCAGAGGCTCTACTAATAATTAAGAACAGGTACAGTAACTTTGAAAAAATATAGATGGACCTTGACAGGGGCAATGATACCATTGGAGATACATTTTACATCCCGGCTAATTCATGCTCTAGTATGGATGCTGAGCTGCTGGCAATGAATGCAATTGTCGTTTATCACTCAATTATCAACATATATGCAATCTGACCAACTCTAGATCTGCTATAAACTAATGCATTCTGACGTGTGTGCCGAGTTTAGAAGCATAATCACTGAGAATAATTGGTAACACCATAGTATTCCAATGGATCCCACCAAAGTATCTCTGGCAATGAAATAGTGAAAAAAGCATCACACATGAATCCAGTGTAATTACTGTGTTCCTTATTACTATGTGTTAAAAACTTAGAGGATGGTCATTGCAAACTCAGATGGAAAGAATTATGGAGCACTGGGATCACAGGAAAGAGGTACTTGTATGGAATTCAACTGGAGCCAAATAATAGAGAAATGTAACAAGGTAGGCATCTTAAAAGCTAAGCCACTTTCCCTTAAAAGCTAGAACCCGCCCTCATCATCACCCAACAATACTTTCAGCGCTTCAACTTGGTAGACTCGCCGAAATGTTTCCTTTGCGATGGGGATAAAAAGTCCTTGGAACACATTCGGCTCAGTTGTGTGCAGCCAAGAATACCCTTAAGATAAGAAATCTTCAAAGGTGCTTTGAAAAACAAGAAATACTGGGCTCTCGCAGCAGTGGCATATAATGGACAACAGGCTAATAGTTGTATGTGAGTAAGGCTGCCAGCGCAAAGAAGTAAGGAAGTAACATACATAATGAGTGATGCTTTTTACCACAAACATCCAACAAATACCCCTTTTTATTCTATTTTACAAATTACTCTGTTTAACATACATATCAGTAATTCTCTCGTTCATTATATGTTAAAAATTACTATGTTTAACATATACACCAAGTGACCCTCTTTCGCACATACCTCAATCTTATTCTCTCTTTCATTATATCTTACAAATTATTCTCTTTCACACATGCATCAAATAACCCTTTTATGCACATACGTTCAACAGATTCTCTCTCTCTCTCTCATTACATCTTATAAATTATTCCTTTTAATATATGGATTAAATGACACTTTTTGCACGTTCCTCAATGGTTTAGTACCTCTGCAACGTATATTTGATCCACTGGTAGGTAATATAATATATAATCTTGTAATAAAATACTGCGTCAAATGGTGTTTTATCGTTGTTTTTTTTATCTCAATATGCAAAAATTTTGTTTTATCTGTTAGTAACTATGTATATAAATCTTGTTTCATGTATGTACGCTCTGTACTAAATTTTATTTCTATGATAGTAGATAAGATGTATGCGTCTTTCATACTTCATGTCTAATTTGTAAGATACATATGCAGAGTATAGTATGTTTGTGTATATTATTTGTGAGCATATATTTCACCCCACACAGGTTTTAAAACCTCGAGGTGTTATTATACTATTGATTTTTGTTTTGTTCAAAATAGGTACTTTTGTTAAGTTTTATAATTATATTACATTATATACTATTTATTATTTTACTTGTAATATTATTTTTTTATATATTTGTTATTTAAGGAACAATAAATAAGACTAGTTCATTCATACATTTTGATAATCATATAAAGATTAAACATTTATTTTTATCGATTTCATAAAGTTATAAAACACATACATGTTGATTATTGGAATGGATTATTAAATAAACTTTGAAGTGGATGAAACTAGCCCTACATTTGTTTAATAATCTAGCCCTACATACAAATTTTTTTTTTTTTCCAACATGTAATGATTGCCCAAGTCCTTTTATAAAAAGGTTTAAGGAACACCTACCAAAAAGATGTCAGGGGACTGCAACTTCTAATTTCGCAGACCATCTCATTAATAACGACCATAGTTATACAGATTTTTCCCAAAACATGGACATACTACACGTATGTAGGAAGGGCCGTTATATGGACTCATGGGAAGAGTTTGCTATTTATAAAGCAGCAAAAATAGAAAATAAACATTTATTAAATGACAAGGTTCCCTTCCCGGTGAATATTGTGTTCGATACACTGATCAGATGGCAAGATTGTAACCCAACCCAAAGTGATAAGGTTTAATCAAGAGAAACGGATAGACTACCTTGCCACGGCAGTCGCATTAAACATTTACCCGTGACTGGTTAGTGTGATTAGGCCTAATCAATATTTTAAAAAGTGTTTTAAGTGTGTTTTGTGATGCGTATTTTTTTGTGACTTTTATTTTGTGTAACTTATAACATATTTGACGACCACATAATGATGGGATTTGTGTAATGTCTGTGATCTGAAGATGGGTACGTAGGCTACCCGAAACCGCGGTAATCACCAAGTGATTTCTGGATTGGAATAAGACAAAAAGCAGGTATTGTACCTAGTTTTATAATTGAAATAATTCTTATTAAAATTCTAAAAGTTATGATTTGGTTCAAGTTCAGATTTTGTAAATAAGTTCATTTCAGATTCTAATTTCCAGTGGGTTCTGTTTGAAAATGTCAAGTTAGGACACCGCTCATATAAAAGTGAACTTAAATATATTTGAAAGCATTACAATAAGAAAGAAACATTTTGTTAAATTTAAAACAGTTTTATCATAGCTTCAAAGCACACTAAAAGTCAAAATGAATTTTAAGATTGATTATAATATACACTAGAAATGAAAAACTTGCTGTCTCCTGTTTTACATGATAAACAAAGAATAACTTGTATGATAAATCACTTACCCCATTGAATTCATTTCCTAGTTGAGGCATTCTAACTCCTGGGCGTGGTCCACCTGGATACCTCGGCCCCATGAATGGCTGGAAAATATATTTTGGAATTAGAAATATTAACACATTGAGCTATACATAAAGAGTAATTGAAATATATCAGAGCTGCCTAACAACCTAAAAAAATTTGAAACTCATATATATTAATAATATCTATTTTTGTATGTATAATATGTATAAATGCTCCCCCCGCCCAAAAATAGATTAAAAGTACCAATTTCAAAATATAACCGGATCAAGGGGCACATCATTTTAATGTTTTTAACACTTAAGTGTCATACACGTTTACCGATTTCAACTTAGAGTACAAATATTATTTAGTAACATTATTTAGGTAATTTATTTATAAAGAATATGCTTCACAAATTATTTTAAAGTATATTCTCTACAAATCTTAGTAAAATCCTGTTACAATCAGACTGAACTATTTTACACTGTTAATATAAAGTGCAAAATCAACTATCAGTCCCCTATCCATCTAATAAACTACATTCATAGTTATTTATTTTAGTTGACTTTAATGAGAATGTGTTCAAACTTTGTCCTTAATTTGATGTTAATATTTTTAAATAAATAGGCCTAGTGAAGCAGCATTTGAATGTATATGACTCTGTAATTACATGTTTTTATCCCAATCAATATGTGCTATAGTCAACCAATACTAGTTGAGAGTTTGTAAATAGGATGCTATAAGTTGTGTCTTAGAGCATAAGTAGTTCAATTCCAAACTTGTCTCCAGCATGATTGAGTTGAGGTAAGTGTCCTGTGGAACCTTACACTGGAAAACAATTTTTTGATCCATATACAGTACAACCTTGTTAAGTTGGGCCCCATGAATCCAGCTCTCTAGATAACCTGGACTGATTTAAAAACAAATTAAATTCAAAAATATGAGTGAGATTTGTGGTAATTCCACGGGTATTTAGGGATCACCGCCGTATTAAGATCACGGTATAAGATATCTGATGCATGCGCACATGTGGCCAAGCCAAGTCCACAGTCGTTCTCAGTGCGCCAAAGTCAGCGGACGTGAGTTGTCTTAATGAATTTAACTTTTGGGGTAACAAACCTAAATGGCTACCTAAACCCTTAATTGCGGGGTCTGATCGACCCCCGGGTGTTACGTAGTCATTAGTAGGTCATCCGACTAAATTAAGAAAGAATTATTATGGCCTAAAGGGTTTAACATAATCTCTTCCATCACACCCTGTCCCTAACCGTAAGTTCTAAACGATAAGTAAGTTATGATAATTAATTAGTTAGTGTAGTAATTAAATAATATCTCATTATAAGCTGGCTGAGAACATGGTGATTACTAGGGTTGAGACTAAGCGTAATTAACGTCCGAATATATTTAACGGGTGAGTCCTAGCACGATTTCCAAAACTCCCATTCCGGAACTAAAGCGGTGCAAACGTCAGGTCCTTACCAATAACCAGGGCTGACGTTCCCCGCAGATTGATTGGAGATATTAATAAACTTCATTGGGGTGGTAGACTGATGAGTGTCTCAAGGGGAGGGTCTTCACGGAAATGTTAGATAGGACTGTACATTCTGAGAATTGGCGTGCGTGCATGTGAACTTAGTCACCATCAGATGTTAGCCTGTACAGTACTGTAGTGTTGTTTCCTGTCACCAGCCACTATCTGTGACTATACAGCATTATCATACTATAACTGTATCGATTGAGTTCAGTTGTTCTTTGGGAGTCTGCTTTTTGTTACTGTGTGAGTTTGTTAAATTTATTTTCAATTTTGTTTACATTGTTGACAGTTTTGTTCAAATTTATAATCTGTTTTAATAAGAGTTGTTATATTTTTAAGAATTATTGCTGTGTGTTTACTGGATTGGTTTGAATGGCGACAAAATGGAAAAACATTGTAGTAACAATTAAAAAACTGGAAGCATTAGGTAGACTTGATAAAGATCAATCTTTAAAAAGTATTGCTATAGACTTTGGTGTTGGAACATCAACCATTTCTGACTGGAAGAAAAACAGGAAAACTAATGAAGAGTTTTGTTTCAAAATGATAACATAAGGCTGTTATAAATAATCGTTGTAAAGCTAAAAAAGCTAAACATGAAACACTAGATGAAGCGCTATTCATTTGGTTTTGTGCCGAAAGAGAACATAGTTTACCAGTGTCAGGCCTAATTATTGTACAAAAGGTCATCAGCTAAAGTAAACAGTTGTGTGATGGAGATGCCAATTTCACTTCACTACAGTCAAGGTTGGTTGGATAGGTGGAAGGAACGGCATGGAATATGCCATCTATCTATCACTGGAGAAAGTTTGTCTGGCAATGTTAATGCATTTGAAAACTTTCAGATAGTTAAAGATTTCATTGAAAAAGAAAATTTGACTGGAGATCAAATATACAATGCCAATGAGTCTGGTTTATTCTATCGGATGTTACTGAGTAAAACTTTGGCTATGAAAATAGACCAATCGGCAAAAGGTTACAAAAAAGATTAAAGATCGCCTAACTATAATTAGCTAGCAGCAATGCATCAGGCAAGCACAAATTTTTCCCTTCTTTAAATAATTGGGAAATCAAAAAATCCCTGAGCACTAAAAAATATAAATCGAGCATAATTACCGGTTTTGTATTGATCTCAAAAAAGTGTGTGGATGGATAGTGCCATTTTTAAAGTCTGTTGTTTGAGGCTTTTGTACCTGGTGTAATAAAACATTGAAAGGTGTGTGGTTTGCCGATAAAAAGCTGTCCTGTTGGTTGATAATAGACCAACACATCTGGCAGCTGATGTACTTGTCAATGGAGACATTATGGTTAAGTTTTTATCACCTAACATAACAGCACTGGTTCAACCCATGGACCAGGGGGTTCTCGAGAACATCAAGAGAGTCTACAAATGGCAGATGTTAGGCCAGTTGATAAAGACGACAGTAAACATGTTGTAATAGAGATCCTGAAGTCATTTAATATAAAAACAGTAATTTATATGGTTGCTGTATCTTGGGACCAAGTGACTAGATGCACCTTCATAAAGTAGTGGAAGAAGTTATGGCCCAATGTTTGTGACTGTCCAGAGAACAGGACTGAGGAAGTGGGTGACAAAACAAGTGACACAGGAAACAAATCTGAAAAAATCCACCACCAAGAACTAATGAAAATATTTGAAAACATTGATGGTTGTTCTGATGAGCAACGATTGATGTCAATGATGTAAACAAATGGTTAGTAGCGGGCAATGAAAGAGGTTACGGCAGGATAACTGACGAGGATATTATTAAATCTTGTTTATCAAATGACTAAAATTACAGTGAAGAGACAGATGAGGATACAGAGGAACAGCCGGCAACAATGACACACAGATGCAGTGACCTACTTAGAGCAAATGATTCTTTACTTAAGAGTGGCAAATGGAGGAAAGACTGGCAGAACTTCTTCTGCTAAAAAAGATGCGTGATCGTGAGGCAGAAGAAATTAGCAAGTTACATATATAGTACTTTGCCATGAAGTGAGTTTTTATGTGTTATTTCATATATTACATCTGTAAATATGTTAAAAACCTGCTTCGTTCACTATAACGAAAATTTCTGTTAATTAGATTTCCAATTATTGGTTTTTCCCCATGTTCTCCTGCTAACCCGGATTTTCTTTCTCAGATCAGTTCTAATCCTAGTTACTTCGAGTTAACGAGGTTGTACTATACACGGTATATAAAAAATATTAAGATGGCAAACAACAAATTTTGAAAATTTCCATACTTATCTATCTTGAAAGTCTGTGACTGTAAAAAAGTTGTTTTTTACAATGATTTCTGTCAAATGAGTGTAGCCTAAATGTTTTCTTTTCGTCGTTATATGTCTGAACTTTTTCATTTTTTAAAAATTTTTTATGTCAAGTTAAAAATCTAGTGATCTGACAAGACCAAAACTCAAAATTATAATTTTCTTAAAATCGGCTTTAACAATTTTATCAAATTTTACTAAAATCCATCTCTCTAAAAACGCTAGTTCTTAACCTACAAACTGCCTTACGGCTCAAGTTAAGTCGAATTCTGTCGCTTGGTATTGATATCGGAACAAAAACATGTTTTTTGCAATTCAACATTTCCCATACTTAGAATCATCCTATCACAATAAATAAAATACAATGAAAAGCTGTATCCATAGATTTATTGTAATTTATGTAATAGTATGTGTGTATGCCATACCCGTTGTCAAGAAAATACCAAAAGCTTTTTAATAATCTTGTATAAAATTGTAATATTACAATTATTATGTTAATTGTATGCATTTATAGTGTAACATATAAAAGAAACATTACGTAGGAAATAAAATACTTATGAATGTATGGCAAATCCTTTGAAACAATGTATGCAAAACCAGTTGCCAAGGAAACGAGGTTGCGTAATTTATGAAAATACGTGATGAATAATCATGAAGAAAAAAAACCATAAAATCTTATAAATAATATTTAATTAGTTGGTAAAGTTTGCATATTTTGATGCATAAAAGCAAAGAAATAACTTTGCAGTTGTAAAAAGAAATTATTTTATTCTTTTTCTAATTTTCATAAATCCATATTTCTGTCAAACAAATCTAAACATAACACTATTCTATAGATCACGTCTTCCTCTTTCGATCAGTGCTTTCCAAATCCTTCTGTTATAGTTTTTAATATATAAAAATTAAACAAAATGAATAATTTTAACACATTTGTACATGCAAAAATAACATTTTTTTTTCAATTCAACTTTTATCCTGGTAAATATTATTTTATCGAAATGTACAATACAGTAGAACCTCTGTTAACTGGCCTCGGATCAACCGGTCCTCGGATTAACAGGCCTTTCGTAGTGTATTGGTTCGATGAGAGTTTCCGAAAATAAATTGTAATTGAAACACCAAAGCGACGGCGAGTCAAACGACTTTGTCATTAGCGGTATTGGATACAGATATAGAGTTTCAACTAATGGGGGAAAAATAAAAATAAAATAAAAAATGAATGTCAATAGCGGTATCCCATTGTCGGCGGCGTAAAAACACCGCGACACCAAAGCGGCGGCGAGTCAAACGACTTTGTCGATAGCGGTATCCCATTGTAGGCGGCATAAAAACACCGCGGCATTGGCACCCGTCAGTATAGCAGACATACACTGGTAAAAATGTTTGATGGGCCGCTTTTTTTACACGAATCAATTTAGTATACATTATGAAAAATATAACATTTCTTTTCAGTTTTCTTCTTGTATTTGACTGGTTATGATCTTCGTACAGTATATACAGTAAATAAAAATGAGCGAGTTACAAAAACGGAAGCGTGTGTTGGTTTTGTTTGAGACGAGGTTATATGTGTTTTAAAAATACTTGACAGGGGAATCTGTAAAAAAGCTTTGTGACAAGTTTAACGGGAACGTCGGATTAACCAGCCAAACGGGCAACCGGCCCGAGTGTCAGTCCCGACTAGACCGGTTAAGAGGGGTTCTACTGTATATCATTTTAAAGGTAATGTTTGAAAAATAAAAATTCAAGAATACGATAAAATTGGCTAATATTCCGTGAAAGCGATCCACCTGATGCAACACCCTAATATAAAAAAATGTGTGCTCATGGACCATTATAACTTTTCAAAATGGTAATTCTTGTCCAAATATCACATGTTGAACATATCTTACAGTATTTTTCTTTCTCTTTCGAACTACATATTCGAAATTATCGTAAGTTATATAGTTTACGAGATATATCCATTCTACGATGTGTTCCAAAAATTTACTTCTTTAGTTTGTTCTTGTGAGTATTTAGCCAACTTTGAAAATTTCGATCTTAATTTTTAAATAATCTTTTCGTTTTTTCCTTTTACTGTGAAGAAGAAATTTAGATCTACAAATTGGTAAAAATATCTAGTTTATGAGCGTGGTATTTTATATAGCAGTGAATATTAGAAGATGTCCTTTAACTGCCTTACTCGGATCTTTTATTGCCATCTTGTCTATGTGTTAGTATGGGATGCTCAATGTATCCCATACTATAATACATAATTATGTAAAATTATTTTGTTATTTAGAGTGATTTATTATAATTTGTTTATCAAAATTATAAAATGTGTGTTAGTGTTTCTAGAGTGTAATTTTTTAATGACTTTTAATATATTCAGTTTATTTATTATTACATAATAGGCCTAGCCTAGCCTAGTATGTAAACCTTTTTGCAGGTTAGTACAAAGAAACTAATTTATTTACTTATTTTTATTTTTACCAACTGTAATTAAAATCTTCTGTATAATTTGAAAAAGGAAAAAATAATTTGTTCTTTAGTAAATATACCCTTTTATGTTAAATTTTGGCTTCAGTTTTTTAAAAGAATTTTTGATTCCTCACATAACTCCAAATTTTGTACATATATTTATTTTTTCATTACACAGGTAAATTCTATGCACCTTTCTGGAAAAAATTATATAAAGAACTTGTATTTTCCATAACATTGCTATTTTTTGGTGAGTTTTCAAATTAGACCTAACACCTAACTTTATACTTCATTAAAAAAAAAAAAAAACATGAACAATATATATATATATATATTTTTTTTTTTTTATTAACATTTAGCCACAATTACATTCTAAAATTTTTGCATAAATTGAAAAAAAAATATAAAAATTTGTTTGTTTATATAGACTCTGTAAAATATTAACTTCATTTTTTGACTCCTAACATACTTACTCCAAAACCGTTTCATATAAAAAATTTTCATTTCATAAATTAGATCAATTCTATGCAACTTTCTGAGAATAAGTATGTCTTACAAGTTAGGTGCATAAAGTTAATATATTTTATAAATTTTGTAAGAAAATGAAACCTTTAACATGCGCCAGTTCTAGGTTGTCGGTCAAAAAGTAACATGGAATCATGGATCCTGTCACATAAAAAATCTAATATATAAAATTCTTTTCAAGCAAAATTTTAGTGAATTGTAAAGGTTTTTATAACCCAAACAAATGTACACAAAATTTAAAATTCACGAGTATATAGAAAAATAGCAAATGAATATTGATCGCTTGCCTTCAATTTCAATTTGGGTTTTCTCAATTATTTCGAAATGTAATTTTCTTCTTTTATTCACTATTCTACTTCATTATTATTACCGATCATAAAAACCCTATAAATTAGTAAAATTTACTTCTTTTAGTTATACTTTTATGTAAATGAACACTATTTATGGTCATAAATAAATTATAATTTTAAACAAAAAATATAGTTTAATAGTTTAAAAAACATAAAACTATGATGTTTACATATAGCAAATGTCCTAGCATAAGGCCAGCCAAATCCAACAACCAATCTCCTCTAAATCCCTCTTTTTTGAAAAGTCAGATAATTGCTTGAACATTATTAATTGTAATATATTACACCATGGTCAAGTGGGTATGTAGTATCACTTAACTTAATGCTGACAAACAGGATTTCTGTCGCTTGTTTGTTGTAATGAAAGTGAACAGTGCAATAGGTTTTCATTCAATATTATGTGCTGGTCCTTACTCTCTAGGACAATGTGGTCCCTCTCCCACTATAAGTAATTTGTATACTAGTAATATAAAACCTGCCATCGTCGTTACAGTCAGCCTCAGAGTGGAGACTATAATAATCTCTAGAACATGCTTATATGGATCATTAAAATGTATTTTATATATACAAACTCTAAAGTTTGACATTGCTTGGGAGGTGTAAGCAACTCTTGATGCAATTAAATGTTCTAATAGATCAATTTTTAACAGGTAGCAACAAAAGCTTAATGGTGTACAAAAGCCTTTTCAAAAAGTGGTCATGTAAGCAGAACACATTTCACTTCAGTTGATTAAGTCCGGATTTGGGAAACTCTTGAAGTAAAAAATATTTAATTAATTTAATGAATTCCAATCATAATTTCAAATTCCGGCTTTGAGGTGAACATGTCCTAGTAAAGAGGCCTCTGCATGTGGTAGATTTGATACAGTGCTCATGACAAACTCTCCATATTATTATTATAGATAAGTTGAATATCCTTACAAACGATTACTGCTTTAATATTGATTAAAATGGTTTAGTAAGTAACTAGACATATCGAAAAATTAGTAGTTGGTTTTTATCTTATTTTTACAGATGTTATCAATTTTCATCAACTTGTTTCTTGAATGTTAATAAAAAGTTTGTTAACGAATCTTTAGTTGGTTTTTAGTTGATTATTGTTAATTTTTATGAATATAAAATATTTCTTCTAGAAATTAAAAGAACGACATTCAATACAAGTCGTTTGAGGCCTTATGCAATTTTGAATTTTTGACATATTAAATCAAATGAATTGCTTTGATGAGAATCTCTGTTATCTATATATTTTATTTCTCTCGATATGCTATGAATAATATTCGGCACTTTATAAAATTATGTGTTCCAATTTTTTAAACAGGAATGGTTTCGATGATTGAACATTTCCAGTCAAGCCAATCACAAATTTCTTGAGAATAACAAACTTTTTTTGGTACTTTCAAACATAATCTCCTTCATTTACACTCAGCAATTTAATATCTTTCTTAAATTTAATCACTTTTTGGCATGTAATTTCAGGTTTTGTTCATGTTATTTGTAAAAAAGTAATTTTAAATTTGTAAATTTGTGATTTATTTTTGTAAGACATTTTTTCAACAGTTCTGCTGATTTAATATGTATTTCGTTGGTTTTATATACTTTTCAATTTTACAATCTTTTATCAAAGTCTCTAATTTATTTATTTATTTTATATATTATTATTATTGACAGGACTTGTTACAAAATGCATGAAGCATTGCCCTGTTCTCTTATAGTTTAGTACATAAAGGTTTATGCACATGCATCAACTGAACATGACACTTAGTCACTGAAATGCCACCTTGTTGCAAATGTGTGTTTTCTTTCATTTGCTAATTCAAATTTTTTTTAAATTTACTTTTGTTTTGCTAAAATATTTCTTAATTTTTAGCTACGCAAATATTTCAAAGAAAAAAAAATTACTTTTCAACTTTATGTGTTTATTAAGATAATGCTTTAAATATATATATGGCTCAGGGAGTCAAGTTCAGATCTTTTGACTCACTTAATCTGTTTATTAATTTCCAATTGTTTCTACTCCACATGTTCACACAGATTTTTGTGTACTTGAATATAACATTTATTACTTATGCATAAATATGAGTTCTCTATATTAATTAATATGACCACTGGTAGTTGTAATACAAATATCAGTTATATTTTTATTAAACAAATTAAATGGTACTTTGATGAATTTTGTTTAATGTTATTTTTATAGTCTGTGGAGGGGAGAAGAGGTGACTCCAAAAACAAAAATAATTGCCCAAAATAATGAAGTTTTTTTTTAAATTTGAGTACAAAGTATTTTACTTTGACACCCAACATATGCATATCATTTTCGAAAAATGTTGGCAAGAATTCTTAGCATTATTCCTGTATGCAGTGTATAATCAAACTAAATTCAAGTGTCTAGGTCAAACAGTATGGGCTAAAAAATAATTTTGAATGTCATTTTTTGTAAATGTTTTTTGTAATTTTGTAAACTCAGTTTTATATCATTTTAAACTTTGACACATTTAACAATTTATTCACACACATATACAGACACACAAAAATACACTTAATATGTGAATATAACAATTATTTGAAAATGATCTGAAAGATGGGGTATTGTAGGCAACACAAACATTAATCAACATCAAAACAAACCGTAAGAAAGAGTTATGAATTTAATGCAACAAATAATATAACTCATTTCAAGTAGACAAATGTGAAAACAAAATGAAAACAGTTATTAATATCTAAACTGAACACATTGGAAATACTGTTTGATTCAATTTAGTCTTACATACTAGATATTTAACATATTCACACTGACATGTCTAAACGTTCATTCTTTCTCTGCTACCGGTGATATAGGTACATATTCAATTTTATTTTATTTTCTAGTTTAATATTTTACAAATAGATTTCCAATATTGCTGTCATAACTGTAGAATAGATCAATGATACAGTAGAACCCCTCAAACTCGACCCCCTCAAACTCGACATTCCGTCAAACTCGACAGGGCCAGTGACAAGGAGCATGGGATTTCCAAGGTCATTCACTGCATTGTTTTACGCCATGTGCGCCTGCCAGATGCCCGGAGGTTGAGGCTTGTTACTTTTGTTTATACAGCTGTGAGAGATGCTCCTTTGTCTAGCCACTTTCTAATCCTACTGTATAGTAGAAGCCAAAGTTAAAGATAAAGGGTCCAGGTAGACTAGGACAGCCCTAAACATTTGTTGTCAAAACATTCATATTGTTGTGAACCCAAGCGCCTAACCACCTGGATGCTACCGGTCATTAGCACCGATTCCATTAAAGTAAGCGGCAAGTCTTTTGTCATAACAATTCAACGGAGCGTCGTAGAACTATGATTCAAGTTTTGTAATAAAGGTGAGAAAAATGATCTGACTCTTAATTATATGCGATCAGCAGTTCAATTTATAGCATTTGTATTGGACTGTGTTTGGTATGGACATTCTTTTTCTTCGGCGACTTCGAGATGAAGCTGCCAGACGTCCAGTCGAAAATGAAAAACAAAGATCAATCAAAAGTTTTTTCAAACAATGCTAACTTTGCTCTAATGTTTATTTTTTTTTTATATATAAAATTGTTTTAATCTTTAAAAATATTTAATGGACTGTCTGTTTTTTACTGTAGACTTTACTGTAAATTTTATTACAGCATATTAGGATAGGTCTTTTTAGTTTACTAAACCTATTGTACAAGGCCAACACTTTTTCAATCTCATTTGATCGATCGATAAATTTAATTTTAATGTGTGATTGAACACACTATTTTTTTGTTGTCAGGCAGGGACTTTTTTGCAATAAACGTTTAATCATTGATAATCAATAAATGTACAGTTATTTAATATAATTTTGAGTATTTGTTGCAAACCTAACCATTAAATACCAAAGTTCCCTAAAACTCGACAACCCCCAAACTCGACAACCTTAAAGTCCACATTGTGTCGAGTTTGAGGGGTTCTACTGTAGTACTGTATCACATTGTTTTTTTATTGACCAATAAATGAAATAAACCGTGGATTATGCAGCACATGTTGATTAAAATGTTAAATATGTATTTTTTTAAAAAGGACAATAAATACGGCTTATAATTTTATTTTATATTTGAACTTTTGGTATGCTTACATAAACATACTTTACGTTTAAACTAAAATTTTGGAGGTTACATGACGACTCTAGATGATGATAATGTGGTCCTAGCTGTGTAACATATTTGTCTTGCACCACCAGTAACGTATAACAACCAGAATCGAGTTTTCTGTCTAAACCTGTGAAATACTGGTGGCTAAAACAGCATCCACACACAAAAAAAGTTTTTGAACACCACATAGGGGAGAGTTGTTAAAACTTTCTCTACATATTTTTCTTTCTAATTAATGTACCAATGACCACTGACTTAGAGTTAAATAGAATGAAAATAATTACTGACTTAACCGAGATCATATAGCCTCATTCAGTTCAAATAGAGTTTGAGTAAAGCCACTTTGAATAGGATGGGGGTATATATCAAACTCCATATTGAAATCTGAAGAGAAAAACTATGAGTGAGCAGATAGAAACTTCTTGTGTCAATCTTGAGAATTTCGTGAAGATGCTAAAAATCTATGTCCTTGAGGGGGCTTTGTAAGATATAGTATACTTATTCTATGGTAAACATAGTAGATCGATGGTAGCCATAGATAGTAGCCGTCTGGTCATTGGTATATTTTCTGCAGGAATAATTGTTAGCAACATTGAGACTGCGAGAAACAGAAAATCATAAATCAGGGGATATGATTGGACACCTCGCAATAATGCAACAAATTCAGGGACTACAGGTGACAAACATGATGATGAAGATACTGAATTCTTTGAACACTCATTCAAGATCATTTTGTCAGACCGTAAAGAGTACAGAGTTAAATGGCTAGAAGTAGATCCAGAGGATCTTGTATGATGGGATGATTGAACTATTGGTAGTGGTGTTAGGCATAGTGGGTATGTATATACAGAGTAACAAAGGCTCTTTACCCTAGGTTACTACTATATCAGAGAGATTCTAAATCAGAGATATAAAGGTGCTTTAAGATAAGGAAGCTGTGTTGAAAGTATTTAATCATTGAATCTAGGCAAGCAGAATACAATAGGTGCCCCTTCATGTAGATATAAAGGGGAAATGATGCTGCTAATTGCTTTGCACGAGCTTAGTATAACACTATTACTTTATGGTCCAAAATCTTTCTGTGGGCAGTTGAAAGGCTATCTGAGAAACGTGGTTGAGTTGTGGGTGGAAAAATGCAGGTCTCTCCAATTAGGAGACTACAAGACTGATAGACGATGGTTAATCCTGTTCTCTAAATCTAAAACAATAAAGTGTCTCTCACTGAACCAATAGGACTTAGGTGCTAACTGAAGATTGTCCAGAGAGGTATCACCTAAAAACAATACGATATCTGTTCTCCTACCAAACAAATTTCAGAAAGCCTCTTGTAAAAATTTGAGGCATTGCTAGGGAGAGACTTGTAATACTTGGAAGAACCTCAGTAGAAGAAATTTTGTTCTCTGGAACCTGGGGAAGATCTGAGAAAAATTTTAGTCACGTCATATGTATATTCGTCAATAGACCATTTTCGATCGTAGTGAAGAAGGGGCTTGGCCTTGCGACTCCAAAGAGTAAAATATAACAATACAAATTTCTCTGCTGGAAAAAAATATTTCATTGAATTCCTAGCATGAGAAAAGGTTTTAAAATCAATATTTGTCAACTTCACATACCTGCTTATTTATAACTTTTTTTTTAAATTTTTACTTCAACACTTATCCAGTCACAGTACCATTACAATCCAAGAATGGTGAGAGATGTCATTTGATACAGAAAGATTAAAACTTCACAATGGTGTTTGTTTTTTATATTTAATATTTCACCATATAATAAATAAAAGTTGAAAGGCATTTATAATACACTAGTGTTTGTGAAATATGTTCCCAATTATAAGATTTTATAATAAACTTCATGGTTTTAAAATCAATATTTGTCAACTTCACATACCTGCTTATTTATAACTCTTTTTTTAAATTTTGACTTAAACACTTATCCAGTCACAGTACCATTACAATCCAAGAATAGTGAGAGATGTGTCATCTGATACAGAAAGATTAAAACTTCACAATGGTGTTTTTTTATATTTAATATTTCACCATATAGTAAATAAAAGTTGAAGAACATATAATACACTAGTGTTTGTGAAATATTTTCCCGATTATAACATTTTTTTTTAAATAATAAACTTCATAACTATTTGTAAGACCAAAATCCATAACATGTTCTCAAACAGCTGAATCTACTTTCATGCTATATTCATTACTCTCTTCGGCATTAAAAGCACTTCAAAGTAACAACTTGAGATCAAAGATGCTTCACGAGTGCCATCAGGCCCTAAACCAGCTGGCTGACAAGAATAAAGTTGAACTTGTCTGGGTGCCAGGGCATGAGGGAATAGCAGGCAACGAGGAAGCAGATCAGCAAGCTAAACTTGGTGCATCTAAACCCTTTACAGGCCATTTTTCCTATGTATGGATTTGGCCCTAGGGATTACCAGGAGGTTATTACCAACTGTGTAATACCTAAAATGGTCAGTTTAATTTGAACATAAAGTAATCGGGAAACATTTAGAATTAATTTGGGAGGGGGGAGATATAAGTCGAAAGCATGACTCATCGTATTCTTTAAAATAAAGGAATATTAAATTAAGATATAGGTTTCCAAATTTAAATAAAAAAATGTATAGAATTTTAGATATAATTAATAATAATAAATTAAGTGGTATTTTGTTCGTTAAAAATATAGATAAAAGACTTGTTGTCAAACAAAACTATTTGAACAGTGTCTATGTTCTGCGAGACGAATATCGCATACGTTTGCAGGAGTGTATGAGAAATCCGTGCGGTAAAAATGGTAAACCCTGTAACGGACAGGATATAGAATTGCACCATGCGGTTGGCAGTCTTAGTTGGAGAGTTGAGATGGTAAGGTGTGTTTCACCCTGGAACCGGTGCGGCGACCTACAGTAGGTCGCCCACGTGCTCCCAAGTGATTTCACCAACTCTTAATCACGTATTTTGCCATTCAACGTTACGTCCACTTAAAATTGTCCCATCGCAATAAATAAAATACCGTTGGAAAGCTAATGTTCCGTAGATGCAAATCATGCAAAAAAAATTACCACAAAATGTTATAAATAATATTCCAAAAATTGGTGAAGTTCACGTATTTTTGTAGCTTAAAATCGTAAATTTCAACTCTGTGCCTTTCCGTATAACGCGGCTCCATTTTTCTTGATATGATTACATCTCTATTTATCTATCATTTAAGTCAACTAAAACACTGTTATATAGATCACATGTTTCTCTTTCTAACCGTAGATTACAAATTATTCTGCGTCTAACAGATCCAGAGATATTCCTAGTTGAGCAGAGAACAAACCTGACGACACGAAATTCATTTGGCATTCGATGCGCTTTACGAAAAGACGAATTTCATATCTCTCTGTTTTAAAAATTATTTTTCTTTTTACTCTATGTTGTAGGGGAAATTCCATTCTATAAGTTGGTACCACTTGAGTTGAGGAATTGCTTACTAAGAATTTGTTGTTTTGAAGTCCAAACGTAGCAAATTAAGCAAATGTCTGACGTGAACACTATAATATTTGGCGTGGCACATATTGGTTTTGGGATTAGATTTTTGTTATTTTGAAGGTTTGTATAATTATAAATTGTGTATACAAGTTACAATATATGTGTTTTTATTTCTAAAGTTTGTTTTTGAGTGAATTTCGAGTGTGTATATGGAATAACCTATAAATAACAATGGTAAGTTTAGGCTATAAGCATATTTTCTTATATTTAGTGTTTTATATGAGTATACAAGTGAATATGTGTGTTATTCTTTGTAAAGTATATTGTATTAGTAAAATCTAACGCTTTTGTTTTAGGCCTAGCTTTAGAAAAATACTAATTATGCCTAAAAGTTTGACGTGTCACCCTAACCTTCAAGCGCCAGAATACAAATTTTTGAAAAATCGTCATTTTTATTTAGAATATGTAACGTATTATTATTTTTTCCCCCTAAATATATTCACAAATATATTAGAAATCTCAAGTAACGGTTAAAAAAAAATTGCAAAAATGTATTAGTATGTTGATCACCATTTCTGTGAAATTTCTGCTTCGTTACTCTTAGATTTTTTGGTATTTGACCAAAAAACTCCAAATGTAATACATGTAACTTTTTTTTGCACTACACAACTAAATTCTATGCACCTTTCTGGACATAATGATATATAGAAGTTCTGTATAAAATATATTTTACTATTTTTTATGTTTTTTGGTAAAAATAAAGAGAAAATACAGTTTTTTCGTAAATTTTTTTTTTTTATTTTTAAAATGTAACTTTTTTCTTTTTTTTCTAAATATATTCAAAAATATTACACAAAACTTTTGTATATCTTAGAAAAAGGTAGTAAGCTATTGATTTTGGGTGATACAGATTTTTCTGAAAAAAAGTTAATATCATTTTTGACATCTAACATACTTACTCCAAAACCGTTTCAAAAAAAAAAAATGTATTACATAGATGAATTCTATGCATCTTCCTGAGAAAAATGATGTCTTATAAGCTAGGTTTTGTATACAAATAATATATTTTATTAATTTTTAAACAAACGAAGAATTTTTAAGAAAATTAACATGACCGGTTGTAGGGTTAAGAGAGTCTTAGTCAGGAGTTGGAAGGGAATGGTTGTGTGAGTTTGATTTTTTAAATAATGAAACTTTGACAAAAAATGTAGTCAAGTGTTAAATCAGTCTTAGTTGGAGAATTGAGATGATAGGATGTGTTTTTGGGGAAGTAGAGTTTTTGAAAAGTATAGTTCAAATATAAAAACAGTCTTTGTCAGGAGTCTTAAGGGAACAGTCGTGTGAGTAAGAAGTGTATTCTTATTGAACAAGTATTTATTCAAAATGTAGTCGTGTTAAAAACAGTATTAGTTTTAAATAGAGAAGGGAGTTTTAGAACAGTTTAGTGACAATAGCGTGTTATTGAAAATATAGAGATGAGACAATCGTATTTTCATACAAAAGACAACTTTGCGTTTGGTGCCTAGACACTCTAAAATAGCGAAAACGGGACATGTCTTATGTGGTGAACAATCGTGAGGTGTTTAATGGACTAAAAAATTAATAAACATTCTAAATACGAACATTAGTCGAGTGCAGTAGAAGGCTCGAAATGTGCGATTAAAACAACGTAGACCGACAGCCATCACGTGTACGTCATGGAGGAAAATCCTCAACAAAAGACGGTAACCAGTGTTACTGAACACTGAAAATAAAATCTTATGTATCTATGTAAAGTTTATTATATTTAATGTACTATTTTTATAAATTTAATATTTTAAAGAATCATTTTTGTTTTGAGAATAAGAGATATCTACGGACATATATAATTTTTGATAAAGTAATTTCAATAACAAAACAGGTAACCCTTATCTGTTGATTTCAATAAATAATTTTCCAAGTTGCAACGTAACAAGTAAATTCAAGATTAAAAACTTAGACCTACTTAAAAGGTAAAAAATAATAATTAATGTTAGGATGTATAATTTAGAAAATTTATGAGACTTAATTTGTTAAAAAATAAATGTATTAATTCTTTTGTTTAGTAAATTCATGTTAAGTTTCAGGACAAATAAGAGTTATTCATTTTACCAGAGGATTCACTTTTAAGTACACTTTCAAAAGAACTTACACCCTGAGATATTATAATAATAAACTTCATTTTTCAAAATTGGTAAGCGAAAGCTTCCTGGCGCCCTAATTTGCTGAGCATTTTAAACTTAATTAAACTATAACTTAATTTTTTTTTTTTTTTTTTTTTTTTAAATAAAATACAAAACCCCAGTTAATATTTTAATATTTACAACTGGGCCAACAAAGTAATCAACAGAACTTGTAATACATTGCCGGGTCTTATACATTCCAAGAAGTTCCTTAGCCCTAATAAAAAGAGAGGGAAGGAAGTGCTAAACCTAAGCAGAAGAGAGCTAAAACTCCTCTTTGGTATATTAACAGGACATATCCATTGCAGGTATCACTTAAGTAAGATGGGCCTGGTGGACGATGATACTTGCAGGTACTGTGGTGAAGAGGTGGAACGCATGGAACACATCATCATGGAGTGCCCGGCCTTATGCCAAAAAAGACATAAATTTCTAGAATTTATCTTCATTTCGGAAGAAGAATTACTAAACCTCCCGACCAGGGGTTTGATCAATTTTGTCAAAGACATAGATCTCTCCTGAGTCCAACAAGAGGGGGGCACAAAAAGATCTAACTAGGTCGCAGTGCAGGAGGCTTTTAAATACTCTCAGTCTTAATAATAATTTAAAAAATCATTACTCTCTTCCTTGGGTGATCAAGTTGCATTTTACAAAGTCTGATTTTCGAATTAAAAATTGTAAATAAGGGATCCTTCTTTACTTACATTCCTCCAATAAAAAATACATATGAAAAAATAAAAAAGGAAAAATTACAGTTTTGTTTTTATACTTATGAAACTCTCTATTCCCATAACTAACTATTAATACTCTGAAAAAAATATTTGGCACCAACATTTTCCTTTTTTGAAATTATAGTCTTCTCCTGGAAAATTATGACAGATGTCTAGAAACCTTTTAAATTTTGTAGTGTCATCATAATTATTATATTTATTTCAAATATGTTTTTGTTTTTATATATTTTGATATAAATTGTTGAAAAATGTTTGTACACAAATTTACAGTTATAACTACTTTTCACTGTCATTATAATAAGAATGTTTACAAATATAAAGTGCATTATATAAGCTCTAGACCAGAGCAGTTTCAAGGTAAAGTCATCTCTATAGGTCCCCCATAATGTAACCCGTGCATTTTAAATCTCTGTGTGTATTAATTGTTTGTTTACATTACACTGTACATCACTAATGCTGATCACCAATCCCGCCGATTATGAAGTGCACTTTGTGGTTAGATTTTTGAAAGCAAAATATATTTGCCCTGCTGAAATTCATCAACAACTTATGGAAATGTATGGGGGGGGGGTGGAGTTATGTGAATTAATTGTGTAGGGGTTATAATGAAGGAAGAACTGATGTTCATGATAAGTCATGTCCAGACACCCAACTGTCATCACTAAGAACTTGACACAAATAAAGTTGATAAGTATATTTGTGAAAACAGGCACTTTAGTATTTATGAACTGCATGGGCATCACTCAAGTTTCACAATCGCTCTGTAATTAAGACAATGTTTCTGTTAAACTCCAGTACAAGAAAATTTGTGTAGGTAAATCTCTAGAATGCTTAGACAGGAACACAAAAGAAGATAATACAGATAATAGTTGTGTAGTGGATGAGTGTACTTGATCCTCCTCATCTTAATCTTACACCTCAAAATTGGATTTTTTTCCAAGGATGAAGAACTGTTGGGGAAGTAAAAGAATGGCAAAAGAAGATGAGTTGAAAAAGAAAAAAATCATTAAGGATTGGTTTAATGAACAGATGGTGATTTTCTATAATGAAGGGATCAACACACTTTCTGCCACATCTCAACAAATGCTTGGATCTCCATGGAGATTACATAGAAAAATATAAATAAATGTTGAGTTTGACTTGTAAGATATTAGATAGAATAAAACTCCAACTAGTTCTCACAAAAATTATGTTTACTAAATCAAACACGTTTCAACAACAAAGTCCCCATCCCTCATGATACATGGCTACAATAACTAAAATATAACTAACCTAGCACTGTGCCAAACCCTGTATTTATACAAAACTAAAGGAGCATGGCCTCAACCTACTTTCTATTATTAACCCTCCAACCGGCACGGCGACCTACAGTAGGTCGCCCACGTGCTCCCAAGTGATTTCACCAACTCTTAATCACGTATTTTGCCATTCAACGTTACGCCCACTTAAAATTGTCCCATCGCAATAAATAAAATACCTTTAGAAAGCTAATGTTCCGTAGATGCATATCATGCAAAAAAATTACCACAAAATGTTATAAATAATATTCCAAAAATTGGTGAAGTTCAAGTATTTTTGATGCGTAAAATCGTAATTTTCAACTCTGCGCCTTTTCGTATAGCGCGGCTCCATTTTTCCTGATATGATTACAACTCTATTTTTCTGTCATTTAGGTCAACTAAAACACTGTTATATAGATCACATGTTTCTCTTTCTAACCGTAGATTATAAATTGTTCTGCGTCTAACAGATCCAGAGATATTCGTACTTGAACATAGAACAAACCGTAGACAAGAAATTCATGTAGCGTTCGATGCGTTTTACAAAAAGACGAAGTTGATATCTCTCTGTTTTTAAAATTATTTGTCTTTTTACTCTATGTTGTAGGGGAAATTCCATTCTATAAGTTGGTACCACTTGAGTTGAGGAATTGCTTACTAATAATTTTTGTAAGCAATTCCAAACGTAGTAAATGTCTGACGTGAACACTATAATATTTGGCGTGGCAAATATTGGTTTTGGGATTAGATTTTTGTTATTTTGAAGGTTTGTGTATACAAATTGTATATAAATTGTGTATACAAGTTACAATATATGTGTTTTTATTTCTAAAGTTTGTTTTTGAGTGAATTTCGAGTGTGTATATGGAATAACCTATAAATAACAATGGTAAGTTTAGGCTATAAGCATATTTTCTTATATTTAGTGTTTTATATGAGTATACAAGTGAATATGTGTGTTATTCTTTGTAAAGTATATTGTATTAGTAAAATCTAACGCTTTTGTTTTAGGCCTAGCTTTAGAAAAATACTAATTATGCCTAAAAGTTTGACGTGTCACCCTAACCTTCAAGCGCCAGAATACAAATTTTTGAAAAATCGTCATTTTTATTTAGAATATGTAACGTATTATTATTTTTTCCCCCTAAATATATTCACAAATATATTAGAAATCTCAAGTAACGGTTAAAAAAAAATTGCAAAAATGTATTAGTATGTTGATCACCATTTCTGTGAAATTTCTGCTTCGTTACTCTTAGATTTTTTGGTATTTGACCAAAAAACTCCAAATGTAATACATGTAACTTTTTTTTGCACTACACAACTAAATTCTATGCACCTTTCTGGACATAATGATATATAGAAGTTCTGTATAAAATATATTTTACTATTTTTTATGTTTTTTGGAAAAAATAAAGAGAAATTCAGTTTTTTCGTATATAATTTTTTTAATTTTTAAAATGTAACATTTTTTCTCTTTTTTTTTCTAAATATATTCAAAAATATTACACAAAACTTTTGTATATCTTAGAAAAAGGTAGAAAGCTATTGATTTAGGGTGATACAGATTTTTCTAAAAAAAAGTTAATATTATTTTTGACATCTAACATACTTACTCGAAAACCGTTTCAAAAAAAAAATTTTATTACATAGATGAATTCTATGCATCTTCCTGAGAAAAATGATGTCTTATAAGTTAGGTTTTGTATACAAATAATATATTTTATTAATTTTTAAACAAACGAAGAATTTTCAAGACAATTAACATTGCCGGTTGGAGGGTTAAGGAGTTAACAAGTGTCTCGCTTCACTCTAAATAGGCCTAATTTAAGAATTAACATCTAATATAATATAGAATTATATTAGTACCTATATCTAAAATTTATATAGAACTTTGTTTGGGTCCTAATTCATTAGTTACATTTGTATTACGGCATTTGTTAATATAAAAAGTGTCCCGCGCATCTATTGTACGTATTTAATTTTGTAACATTTTTCAACAACACAAAATTTTCTATTTTAAAATAATGTTTTTCCTCCCAACAATGTTTAGCTATAGCTGATTTTATAGGACTATTATATTTAAAGTGGGCAAAGCGTTCTTTTGCTCTTGTCCTGACGTTTTGTTTGGCTTATATATTTCTTTAGATATATTTCATAATTTATACAATAAATTCCTGATTTATATTGTTCTTGAATGTTATCTTTTGGATTTCCCAAAATTTTACAAAGATTATTCTCGGTTGAAATTGCTACATTTAAATTTGCATATTTATTTGGAGATTTTTTTTTTACAATATTTGATATTGGAGGAGCAAATGTAGTATTAATGCATGTCAATCATTGTCGAGGCATACTAACTACAAGAGTACTTCTCGCTTCCTTAATTTTCTTATATTTCGCTTTCTTTATTATATTATCTATTATTTCTTTTGGATAGCCATTAAAAATTGCAGCACCATAAATATATTGGTTATTTTCGAAATATTTTTCTTAGACAAAGGTAAGTTTATTAACACGTTCGCTGCTGACCTGATATTCTGTAAATTTCAGAATTTTCTTCTTTTTTTTACTAAATTAGTTTTAATATTTACAATATAGGGTTAAATAATCTTTTTACGTTTGTAGTTAATTATTGTAAAAAACCTGTAACACCTAATGGCGTCATCAGCACAAAGCATCACAATAACATCGCCAATAAGGATGACGCCGATAAGCGTTCCTTGTGTATTTCACAAGTTTTATTGTATCCATGAAAAAAAAACTAATATTATTGTTATGGTTTACCACATAATCCTACTTACATTTAAGGGAATTCCCTACTGGAAAATGATCATTAAATAAATGGTCCCAAAAAATATATATATATTAAAATTTATTTGTCCTGATTTTATAGTTTATAATGTTTAAAAAAACAACATATCCCATAAAACTTCTTTTTATCAGTGTGAAAAATGTATTCAAAGCCATTGCAGACTATTGGTCGAGTTGAAACTGAACTAGTATGCATACATCGAGCTTTGCACCTCTGATACAACAGTGAATAATTTTTTTTTTCTTTGGTCATTGCTTTTGTAATGTGAATTAGTTATATTACTTTTTTGTATTTGAGATATTTGTGATGATATCTATCATTTGTTACTCTGTGTAACATCAGAAGCATCTATGTTAGAGCAGTAGAAAAGTTGTAAAAACAGCTGTTGACATTAATAGCCGATTGTTTTGTTTGTTTACTAGTGTTTGCTTACTCTTGAGGTTAGATAAATATTGAAAGATTGTCAAAGTAAAGAAAAGTAAAAGACTAGTTAAGGAAAGAAATGCAGTGAAAATAAGTAAAAGGTTGGAGTTCAAGTGTAGGCCTAATCAGTAAGAATAGGCCTAATGGTGAAACTGATATAAGTGTAGAAGAGAGCCTAAATAGCCCTAGTACTCGTGCATCTAGTGACATACTGAAAAGCAAAAAACAAGATGAGGATCAAAGTAGACATTCCAGCCTGTAGGTTTTGCATTGGACAACAGTTATAAACAGCAGGTAAACATTGACTGTAGTAATAATGTTTAATACATTCTTGTAAATGCTCAAAAACTTATCGATTTACTGCCTTCTTTGCCATGTAAAGAGTGTTTACAACAAACTGTTGAGGTTAGGCTATTTTTTATCAAAGGTTTTGCCAATTCTTCCAGTTTATTGTGTTCAAACTGTGGTGATGAAACCGTATTCCAAACATCGTGTAAAATTACTACCCAAGAATCAACAAGACCTGAATATGATGTAAACCGTAGAGCTGTCAAGGTACTTTCTTCTATAAGAAAAGGGCATAGAGCCTTAGAACTGTTTTGCAGGAGCTACAAAATAACCTTAACTATTTTCCTAAAATATGGTTGAGGTATGTTGATGACATATTTGCAATTTTTTATCTCAACAAATGTAGTGTTAGTGACTTTCTTGGTAGTAAACATAGCTCTATCACATTTACTCATGAAATAGAACAAAACAACAGTTTACCTTTTCTAGATTTGTTATGTATTAGAAATAAAAATAGAATTAGAATTTGACATTTACAGAAAACCCACAAATAATAACAGATTCATATTAAGCGAATCCAACCATTGTATTCAACACAAATTAGCAGCATTTAATAGTATGATTAACAGGGCCATTAACATCCCTCTTACTTTTAAGCGTTGGAACAAAGAAATAAATAATATAAAAGAAATAGCTCAGTTTAATGGGTTTGATCCTAAAATTATTGATAATGTATTAAGGAAACAGAAACTAAAAAATCTTAGAAAAAATTCCACGACACTCCAACCGGAAGAAATTAAAGTTGAATATATAAGTTTACCTCATGATTCATGCCTCACCAATGGTCTGGGTTCTATTTTCAGACATTATAATATTAAAATAGCCTACAAAAACCAAAATTCTCTTAAAAATTTATTAGGTAACCCAAAAGATACAATTCCGTTGTTGGAGAGATCAGGAATTTATGAAATAAATTGTAATACATGTGATAAGAAATATATTGGACAAACAAAGAGAAAATATTGACTAGATTTAAAGAACATTTATCTCACATCAAATACGACAGGCCAGAAAAGTCTAGTGTAGCTGAACATATACTAGAAACAAATCATGATTTAGATTTGAATAATGTAAAACTAGTAAAAAATGTAATCTCTAACAAGTTATTGAATAGTTATGAAAGCATTTTCATAGCAAAAGACAATGATGACAGGTTATTGAATGCAGATAAAGGACCTATCCCTAATTCTTGTCTTTTCTCTTTGTTGAAACCAAGATATTAACTTTCACGGTATTCTTAGGGAAATACAGATTTTAAGTTATGTAAAATCAACTATGTATTTTAGTTATAAGATCTATACAGATATTAAGTTATGTCTATATGTAACAAGTTAAGTTAGAATTTACATATGTATTTTATTAGTTGTAAAATCTATATTAAGTATATTAATGTAACATATGTATTCAATTAGTTGTAAGATATATATGGATATTAACTTTCTTAGTAATCTAAGGAAAACACAGATGTAATAAATTAACTAGTCACATTATTTTGTATTGTTAAGTTATAAAGACTTTTGTAAGGAGTAGGCCACCTGTTCTCATTAGTTTTGTTAGAGGTACAGTTATCTTTCACCCCACTCCATAGGTCAAAGACATATAACAATAATTTGACAAAGGGCCAGCCCAAGCCTCTATCTTACTGGCCAACTGATCTGTGGAGTGGGAGGGATTTTAGCTTGCACTCAGGTTATTATAGTTTTAGGTTAAATTTTATTTCATCAGTAGTATTAGTAGTAGATATGTAAGTTTAGATTTAGTTTATAAGCAAGACCCTCCGATGATGATAACCATGTTATCAAAATGTACATCAGGGCATTTAGTGGAAATAATTAATAAAGAACAATTAATCAGATAATTGTGTTTTATTTTAAAGTTTCTAGTGATTGTGGTTAGGGGCAAATTCGAATCATTATTCTGACTGGTTATTGATTTTGAAGTATTATCCAAGTACTGTAAGCGCTGCCAGCCAATGAAAATCAAAACCAAAGGTAATAAAGAAGCTTTGATGCATGGTTCGAGGCACATATGCCTAATTGCCAGTATAACTACGTTGGCTCTTTTCCTGCTATGGAGATAACAGAAGCTGAATGGCTATGGGTTTGTTCTGAATCATTTGGTTTACGATACTACCATGGTGTCAAATGATGATGCGAAAACACAAGCTCATCTAAATAAACTCCAAGTTTATGAAGGAATTCAAATTGAAAAAGTTGAATGTCTCAACCATGTGGCAAAAAGACTTGTTACAGGGCTGAGGAAATTGGTCAAAAAATATGTTGCTTCAGATGAAAAAATGGGTGGAAAGAGGCGAGGAAATTTGACTGAGTCTCTCATCAAAAAACTAACTCGGTACTACCGAAATGGTATGACCAGAAAACCTAGGTGATGTAAAAGAAAATGAATAACTCAATTTTTGGTAGACTTTTGCATTGCCAATCTATAAACAAAAACCCGCAACATGAAAAGTGGCCTACCGGAGAACTCTCTTGGTGTTTTTATCAATGGGTCAAGGCAAAGAAATTTGAATCAGAATCCCATATCACTGCACTGAAAACACCTCTGTCTAAAAAAAATGTAAATAAAATGAAATCATTTTATGAAAGATCAGGATTAGACGGTTTGTTTTAAAGGTGCCTCAAAACTTCATTAACGTCAAAAGTAAAGTAGGAAATTGTAATTTGTGAAGCCAACAGCATCTACAATACTGGTTATTTGAAAACTACCAACACCTTTCAAAACGCTGCTTATATAAGCCCTGGTGGACACGCAGCCAAAATAACAAAACACTTTGCCAAAAAAGACTGCAACTTTCACATGCTCGGAAATCAGTGAAATTTGAAGAGTACTGAAGAAGGTTAAAAATAGCACAAGCAGAAGAAAAAACTTCAGGAAAAGGAAGGACTATAACCTATGGTGCTGGCTGTTTTTGAACATTCTCTACAGGCCTTCTAGAGCTTGGGTTCCATTTCTTTAAGTTTGAATTTTGGACTAATATGATTTTAATTTTTTCTTTAATGATTTAAAAAGTAATGGCAAAGGACAACAATGTTTATTATTAGGTTTTCAATGCTTCTAATATGTAAGTAAAACATATCTTGACTACAAATACTGTATGTACAAGTTATTCTTCTCTATAGTAGCTCAAATAATTAATGGAATCTTTAAAAGCCATTTCCTGCAACTTATAAATTTTGATTTTTTTTACACAAAAGTTCTTATAACTTTTTAACCACAAAAGCTACAACAATGAAATTTTTACCACATCTTCAGTAGCTGATAATGCAACATTTTTGGCATTTTTATTCCTCTAAAAAAAATGTAAGAGTATTTAAAAAATAGTTTGTTTTTTCACAATTTTTTATTTTAATATATTTTTGTAAAGTCATAACTATCAAACTTTTAGTGGTAAGAATAATACTATACCCAAAAAGTGAGTACTTTTTATCTACTATAAAACAAGATATCAAACGGCCGAATTGGTTCAGTAGTAAAAGACATAAAAGATTAAAAACCATGTTTTTTGCCTAAAAACACACAAACTCAAAAAAGGTACGTAGTTTATTTTTCAATTCCTATATGGGTAAACAATATTTAAGTTCCAATGAATGTAAAAAAGAAAATTATCTCATAATTTAAAAAGGCCTATTGTAGAAAACCATTATTTTCAGTAGGGAATCATTTAAATGTTAAATGAAAATGGATTACTTTAAGATTTATATAATAGTTTGTCTTTCACCAAAAATTCGCTTATGTACATTATATACACTTTTCGTTCTTTTTTTTTTACTGGCAGTGTTGCTAAAAACATTCCTTTAACTCTTAGCACGCGTATGACGGGATTTCACGTAACCCTCAACTTGACTGGTAATGCGTATGACGGGATATCTCAATTTAACACTATTTGACTTCTGCAGGTATTTTTAATTCGTTTAAAGTCCAATAGAGTGCAGGAAAATGTCCTATTGGTATAACGTGACACTCCCACTACGGTCTTTGTTCTCGATCACCTGTCGTTGGTCTTTATTTGGTTGTTATAGCAACCAAGTGCCATTTTGTGTTCTGCCCCAGCTCGTATAACGTGATTTCTCTTTCTAGTACGACTGTCAGTTGTGAAATGTTTTGTGTCTGCGTTATAACTGCTATAGCTGTTCATTGTTGATTTGTTTAGGCCGTATTATGTATATTTTAGGTTATAGTATACATTTTTATTTTGTGTAAAATAGGCTAGTTATAAAAATGGCAAACCCTGACGACCATGGATTTGATCAATTTATCGATGAAATAATTAATGCATCTTTTTCAACTACAGTTGGACCTAATAGTGAACTCGATGATGTAGATATGGATGACATGATTTTACATAATCTTTCCGAAAGTGAGGTAGAAAATTACAGTGATGAAAGTGGAAATGAACAAAGTGTTGATGTGCCTAGTGTAAACAATACCCACAACAAGGCAGCAGGTGAGCATATACCTAGGCCTATTACATCTAAGCAGATAAGTGATGATGAATGGGTTGATGTAACGAACAATGATGTTGGTCCCACTCATACTATTCCAATTTATAATATAAACCAGGGACCTATCTTGCCTGGTTCATTTGATGATTCAACAAGGCCAATAGATTATTTTCTACTTTATTTTAATGATGATTTGTTGAACTATATATTTAGGGAAACGAATTATTTCGCTAACAAAAGAAAATCTGAAGCAAATTCACCAGGGCCAGAATAAAAACAATGGAGCAATCTTTTGGTACCTTTCCTGAAAGCCTTCATTGGTACCATAATAAATATGGGTTTCACTCCATTGCCTAGTATTGAAACATACTTTTCAACACAATTGACAAAGAGAATAGCTTTTTATCGTGATATATTTTCCAAAGACAGTTTTTTGAATATTTTTTGGAATATTCATTTTAACCATGCAGAGTCTCCTGTAGCAAGAAAGAAGGGATATCTAATAATGCCCGTAGTAGATCACATGAAGAAAATGTGCAAAACGTTTTTCTCTCCAAGTAATTTTGTCGCAATAGATGAAAGTACTATTTCTTTTAAGGGCAATGTTAGTTTTAGGATTTACAACCCTCAAAAACCTGTAAAGTTTGGTATGAAAATATTTGTAGTATCTGATTGTAGTAATGGCTACATTTATGATTTCATTCCTTATTTTGGGAAAGACATATTGACCCCAAATACAAACTTACTGAAAACTACTCAAAGTTAAGGTGTTGAGTGAGTCAGTAGTTTTACAAAATGAGTTTTCACCCAAATCCAGGACCATGTGTACACTGACCGCTACTACACCAGCCCAGAGCTATCCCTAGAATTACTAAAAAGTAATTGTTTTATTACTGGGACAGTAATGACTAAAAGATCAGGAATGCCGTAAAGTCTAAAACAAAAATGTAAAAAAATGAAAAAAGGTGAAGTAAAGTCCTACAGGAAAGGTAATGTTCTCGTTTTATGTTGGAAAAACAAACGGGTCGTTACAATGCTTAGCACAAAAAGCAAAGGTGACAGGAACACAATGACCGAAGTCCCAAATAAGTGGCCAAGTAAGCCACCAATTTCAAAACCTGAAGTTGTTCTTGATTATACCAAACATATGGGAGCAGTTGACAGGTCAGAGATCACTTCATTTCCACATATCAATTTATGAGGCGAATCAAAAAATGGTACCGCAAAATGTTCTTTTGGCTTATGGAAGTCGCAATAGTCAACTCATTCATATTATACAAAACTGTACAAATTCAGTATCACAAGAAACCCATTACCCACGGAGAATTTAGGGACAGCCTAGTAAAAGATCTGGTAGCAGAGAGAGTTTCTCAACAAAAGAAAAGAAAACCAGGAAGAAAATTTCAGGGACCTCCAGAGGAAAGGCACGGAGGACGACACTTTTTGTCTAAGAAAGAAAAAAGTACAAGATGTATTGTATGTTGGAAAAGGGGACTGCGGAAAGAGACGATTTTCTTTTGTAAAACTTGTGTGTCAAACTCAACCTTGCATCCAGACGTGTTTTGAAATTTTTCATACACAGAATACATTTTGAAATATAGACAGTTTCTATGGACACGGTATTATCGTCAAATATTGTTTGTGTGTTTATATGTATATGTAGTCAGTAATATATGTAGTCTATACGTAGTTTATATGTAGTCTATATCAGTAATTTTTTTGATGTCCTGAATGTAGATAATTATTATGAGCAGTAGAAAGATATTTTTGATATGGTATGTTGATTTTTCTCAAAATCTGTTTTTAGTAAAATTTATTTGTTTGATGAAATTCAGGTTATTTTGAATTAAATAGTAGGCCTACTTTTATATAAAAAAAAAAAAAATGATTTGTTTGTAAATATAAAAAATATATATAATCTGTTTCATAGGGCGGTCAAAAATTAGAAATTAAGTATTTTTTTCTTGTTTTAATCTGTAAAAAAATTTTTTAAATAATTTTAAAGCCAATCTATATTTTTTTTTTACCAAATATATCTGTAAGAACCCAAAATAGAATAGAACTTTAAACAATTACAAAATTTTTTTTCTTAATAATAGCACGTTATGAGTAAATAGCCTAAATTGTTATTCAGCGTGCTAAGGGTTAAACACAACCCTGGATTGACATCACAACCTCCACATTGGTAGATTGAGTCCTTGTGAATTCCTTTATGCCAACATACAACACACAGTTTTCAAAGAATTCGACCATTGGTACCAATAGGTGACTTGATAGACAAGTGTTCTGTTTGGATGTCGTTTACCCGAACGTTTGTACTTTTAATTGGTACCAACAAATCCTGAATAATTTCTATCCTGTAATCTAATAACGTCATTTTTTACCATTTGTTGAACAAAAAGAAGGAATTTAGCAATCCCATTTGTAACAAAAACTAACTCAGACTAACAAAAAAAAATATTTAAAATATTATATTTTTATGTTCATATTATTTTTTTGTTCATATTATATTATGGGTTTGTTTGATATATGAACAAATACCTTTTTATGCTAACGGATGGTTTTGGGTTCGCACGGATAATAGCTGAGTAACTGATCCTGTCTGTTGACACCTTTCATAAATTCATTATAACGAATAATTATGGATTTGTGGGTAATTTAGTTAGGGTTAAGGAAAAAATCGAGCCGAATAAAATAAAAAGCTTCGGATATCATAAATAATATTTATTTATAAAATTCACGAATATGTGATATTACGGTAGACTATTATATATAAAATTTAAGTATATAATACTGATAAAAAAAATTTTTAATAAAAAACTGTTTGAGAGTAAAATCATTGATTGAGGCAACAAGGTGTTATCACAATGGCTAGCGTGCCTAGTTAAAATGATGTAGAAGAACTTGTAGCCCTGAACATTTTTAACCTGAACTAGTTAGTATTCATTCGTTATCAGGTCTATGTCTCTCAACACCAAAAACTTCTCGTAAGACGCATTCTCTTGTAGCAGGAGAATATACAGTATACTTCTGACATGAATAATAGTACGTTTAAGAAATAAAATATAATTAAGGATTGTCAAGTGAAAACCAAACGTCTTTGCAATTTTTAGTTTAGTTTTCTTTTATTTTTGTGTTATCGGCAAAGTACATCTTTGATCATCAAATTTGTAACCAATTTTAACCCATTTTCTTCTATAGCTCAGATTTATAAAATCACCCAATTCTATTTAGTTATTTTGTAAATAAAAATTAACTCGCGTAGACTGGGAATAACACTAATTTAAAAAATAATTACTGTTTAGTTAATTGTAATCATTTAATAATCAATGGAATAATCAAAGAATGAAAACGTAATGAGTACAGATGTTTTCCAATAAAGGTTTTTTGTTTGTACGTTTAAAAAAAGAATTACTAATACAACATTTATAATTAATTTTAAGTAAATAATCTGTGTTATTATGAAAACCTTTTATTATTTGCCGTGCTAACTGTGCAAAAGAGAAAAGGCACAGCATGGGAAACCTACTAATACTGTCTCAGAGTGTATACATAAAGTCAAAAAACATCCGCTCACCAGGAAATATCACGGGATAATATAGTTGATAGTTTCCTTCTTGATTTTAGTCCAAAAAATACAACATTCATAAACAATTAGTACTGTAATTTGAAAAATCTCTGTGTATAGCTTATGTTAAAGTAGTAAGTGTGTGTAGTTTTTAGAAAGCTTACGATTATCACAAGTTAAAATACCTCCTCCCCCTCCCACCCCAAACTGTAGGAAGATCAGAAACAGATACCAAACAGACCTGCCTTATCATGTTAATAATATCCTTCTTTAAAAGTAAACAAAGCAAGCCTTTGGAAGATGAGACATCTGTAATTGACAGGAAATAGATTAGCTTCATTCATTCTGTTGATTTCAACATATGTCAAACAAAACAATCTATTTTCAACTTGCGGATCACGGCTCTTTCTCCTATTCAACATTAAATGTATTATTTCATAATTTTACTTTCATTATACTATTTATATGTGTGATAAAATAAAATGCGAGTAAATTTCAAGTGTTTTGGGAAATGAGAACTATGTACATTTACTTATTAGAGCAGTGAATGTTTTAAAATTGATGTTCCCTAATGATACATGTTCATTTAAATGAACAGAGGTTGTTTATAATGGACTGTCAGTAGTGATTGTCTCCTTTGTTGGCCCAATCTATGAAAACAGCTGAACAAACATGCCATTGTTTATTACAGAAACACTTTTCACAAAATAGGTACCAGTGCTTCCAAGTTCTTATTCTTTGTTGATTTTCATGTGGTTTTTAAAAATATATAAAGTACAGTTTTAGTTTATCCTCCGAATTTTTACTAATATTAGCGATAGTATATATTTGCTAATCATTGTCTACCAATACGTTCTTTGTTCCTTTTTCAATAGCTTGATCTATTTTAACTACTATTAGGGATGGTATGTATTTATTACTATCTTGTCTACCAATACGTTCTTTGTTCCTTTTTACACAGATTGATCTACTTTACTATGAAGTCTAGATAATATATCCCTCCCTAAGTGAATATATACTATAAAACTTATTTTTGACGGAAATGGTCGCTTGTCTAAAGGACTGTATTTACATGACTTGATTGACTGTATATCATTCTATAAAAGAAATTATTTAAAAGTGTCGAAATTATATATAAACATGTAAATTTGAAATTTTTCAAAACTTATTTAAATAATTATTGTTTAACCCTCCAAGTGGCACGGCGACCTACAGTAGGTCGCCAACGTGCTCCGAAGTGATTTCACTAACTTTTAATCACGTATTTTGCCATTCAACGTTACGCCCACTTAAAATTATCCGATCGCAATAAATAAAATACCGTTGGAAAGCTAATGTTCCGTAGATGCATAATCATGCAAAAAAAATACCACAAAACGTTATAAATAATATTCCAAAAATTGGTGAAGTTCGAGTATTTTTGATGCGTAAAATCGTAATTTTCAACTATGCGCCTTTTCGTATAGCGCGGCTCCATTTTTCCTGATATGATTACAACTATATTTTTCTGTCATTTAAGTCAACTAAAACACTGTTATATAGATCACATGTTTCTCTTTCTAACCATAGATTACAAATTGTTCTGCGTCTAACAGATCCAGAGATATTCCTACTTGAACATAGAACAAACCTGACAACAAGAAATTCATTTAGCATTCGATGTGCTTTACAAAAAGACGAAGTTGATATCTCTCTGTTTTTAAAATTATTTTTCTTTTTACTCTATGTTGTAGGGGAAATTCCATTCTATAAGTTGGTACCATTTGAGTTTAGGAATTGCTTACTAACAATTTGTTGTTTTGAAGTCCAAACGTAGTAAATGTCTGACGTGAACACTATAATATTTGGCTTGGCAAATATTGGTTTTGGGATTAGATTTTTGTTATTTTGAAGGTTTGTGTATACAAATTGTATATAAATTGTGTATACAAGTTACAATATATGTGTTTTTATTTCTAAAGTTTGTTTTTGAGTGAATTTCGAGTGTGTATATGGAATAACCTATAAATAACAATGGTTAGTTTAGGCTATAAGCATATTTTCTTATATTTAGTGTTTTATATGAGTATACAAGTGAATATGTGTGTTATTCTTTGTAAAGTATATTGTAATAGTAAAATCTAATGCTTTTGTTTTAGGCCTAGCTTTAGAAAAATACTAATTATGCCTAAAAGTTTGACATGTCACCCTAACCTTCAAGCGCCAGAATAGAAATTTCTGAAAAATCGTCATTTTTATTTAGAATATGTAACATATTATTATTTTTTCCCCCTAAATATATTCACAAATATATTAGAAATCTCAAGTAACGGTGAAAAAAAATGCAAAAAATGTATTAGTATGTTTTTGATCACCATTTCTGTGAAATTTCTGCTTCGTTACTCTTAGATTTTTTGGTATTTGACCAAAAAACTCCAAATGTGTTACATATGTAACTTTTTTTGCACTACACAACTAAATTCTATGCACCTTTCTGGACATAATGATATATAGAAGTTCTGTATAAAATATATTTTACTATTTTTTATGTTTTTTGGAAAAAATAAAGAGAAAATTCAGTTTTTTCGTATATAATTTTTTTAATTTTTAAAATGTAACATTTTTTTTCTTTTTTTTTCCTAAATATATTCAAAAATATTACACAAAACTTTTGTATATCTTAGAAAAAGGTAGTAAGCTATTGATTTTGGAATATACAGGTTTTTCCTGAAAATTGGTAACTTCGTTTTTGACATGTAACATACTTACTCCAAAACCGTTTCAAAAATTTTTTTTTTTTATTGCATAGATGGATTCTATGCATCTTTCTGAGAAAAATGATATCTTATAAGTTAGGTTTTGTATAGAAATAATATATTTAATTAATTTTTTAACAAACGAAGAATTTTCAAGACCATTAACATTGCCAGTTGGAGGGTTAAACAATTTCGGCACTTTTAAATAATTATTTTGCACTCATAGTTAAAAAATACATAAGATTATAAATATAGTGTCCAATGGTGTAATAATCAAATCTACGTGGATTATAAATATAGCTATTAAAATGAATAATTATTGATGTATTAAAAGTCCGATAATTATTACTAATACACGTTTGTGAGTATGATATTTAAAGTTTTCAACTTGCGAGACATCGATTTAAAAAAAAAACATCAAAATTGGTCCACAGGAAGCTGAGATAATTGAATTTTTAAAAGGGTGTTGCAATTTTGAACTCACGATTTCAATTGTAATTTCTTACAAATTTGAGTATATTCAATTGATACTTTATCAGGGTTGCACATTTGCGCAAAATTTGAAATTTAATAAGTAGAAAATACTCTAAATGACAAAGGTATTTGTTTAAAATAACTATCCTCCTACCCTCGTAATTGCGCCGTAAACAACGGTTAACTTTGATCGATTATAACTCTAGAACAAATTGACGAATAATCGTGTTTTCTGTTTATTTTATTTTTTTAAAGAAGCGTCTTTCTGGATACTTTTGATGAGTTTAAAAGAAAAAAATTATTTATAATTGGCAAAGTTTGTTTATAAGCCCAAAAAATAAACACATTTTTAAACATTTACCACAGCTCTCCTAATTAACGGATTTCAATTTTTCAAAATCCATTATATGTGATTAAATTTTCGAGTATTTAAAGGCTTAAGTTTGTCTCTGTTAAACTTGGAAAAATTTCAATTTTTCTAAAAATCTGGATTGTAAAATTATTATATGACAGATTTTGATGAAATTTGGTGTGGCGATTTATCATACCAAAAAGTTTTTTTCCCCTCCAAATATGAAGGTCCAAAATTCGCAAAAAGTCTTGTTTTCTTTCATTTTTTTTTATGGTTTTTGTTATTTTTATAATATTAATAATATATTATTCGACTTTAAACCAGCTATGTCTTGTGTAAAATGAATTACAAAACTTTTTTACCCCTTAAACTTTTCTCTAAAATGAATAGTTTTTGAGATATAGGCCTACTAGCAAAAAGAAGGTAGAAAAAAAGAAAGGGGAAAAAAAGAGATTTTTTAACATATTGTTTAATACAAAGTTGAACACACGTTTTTGAACTCACGCATAGTGAATTTATCATTTCTAGTAACATTTTGGAGCTAAAAATTTTGATCATACGGAAAACATCCAAACATGGGCATTTTTAAAGAGATTACCACCTGTATTTATAATCACTCCTCCAGAGCTTTTAATCGGATTCAATAGTTTTAACGGAATAATATACTCTACAGTAAACTGAGTAAACATAAATCTAGTTTCATTTTTCCATTTTCTTTACATGTACCTATTCTCCTAATTAAATATTGTATAAATTTAAAAAGAAAGGTGATAGAAAAAACATGAAACGTATGTATTATGTGTTGCGTAATAAAGGATAGACAGCAATATGTTGTTATCAGTAGAATAACCCTAGGTGGAAGAACTAGCTGGTTATTGTAGCTTTATCAATACATCGGGGGGGGGGGGAATTCTAATTTAAGACTTCTTTTTCGTAAATTTGTAGTATTCAGAAAGTATTGTGTACAACTTTATACTACAATGCGACTTAATGAATAACAGTTTCTTAGTTAATTATTTTGCAATCAGTAATAATTAAGAATTGTCAACAAACGGAAAAGAAACGTTTTGATTTTTGCTTCACCTTATTTCTTCAATGTAGACTTACAGAGTTTAGCAACAGATTCTCAATATACATTGACCATGTACTGATTTCTTGTAATCATGAAAGACAAACTCAAAATCTGTACAATAGTGTATTTCTTCATTTTCATTTTAATATTACGGGACATTACATTATCGCCATAAACGGAAAATTATTTGCCCCTGATTACAGAGAATCGATATTATGTTAAACGTAGATATTAGACTATGTGTCACTGTGAATGTATGTTATTTATACATAAGTGTATTATGTATGAATATGAATGTGGGAATGAATCGAAGGTAGGCCTAGAACTGATTGTTACGCTTGCACAGTAAGAATTTTATAACTCGATATTAGCAGCGGATGTTTGGTTGAATAGCCAGACATTTACACTAGGAACCAATTTAACTAAGTTTAGTTTACTTGAAAATTATAACTTTGTGATGTATTTTCATTATTTGGCACTTTGTTTACAAAACTATTAAAACGAGAAAGTTTTCTGCTGGACTTGAATTTTTGAACGATTGACCTGGTAAAACCATTGTTCAGGGAACGTTGAATGAGGTAAAAATAAGCATTGTTTAAATAGGTTTCCAATCTCGACCGCAGAATCTGAATGATAAATGCAGGGAAACAATGAATAGACATTCACCATTTATTTTCAACTCGGGGTGGGGGGGGGGCTTGCATCTGTTTCTTATGTTCAATATTAAAAATTTATTTTTTCATAATTTTACTTCCTTTATACTAAATTATATGTGCGGAAAATTAAAATGTGAGTAAATTGCAAGTTTTTGGGGCAATAAGATGTATAATATGGAAAATACAGCAAACATGTTCAAGGTCAATCAGTTTTCCCACCACAGTATTATTCACACTTGGTTTAGTATATTATCTGTTTTTGGTTGACGCTCTGTTTTAAGCTTCTTTCATCTTTCTTATCGGACTATATAATCGAAGCTATATTAAAATAGCGAATAAGATTGTAAGATGGGAATAGAGAGCATATCCTTACAATCTTTTTGTTTTCAATTCGCTAACAAGGCAAAGACGGTTTTTTACAACAAAACCACTTTATTTACGTTTAGTAATGTTTCTTTCACAGTATTTTCAGGATGATTTTCTTCATTATGTAACAAGCTTCCCAATATTCTCAATTGATAATTTTACTCTTATACGATATTTTGAAATAAACAATTATTTCACTTACGGTCTCCAGTATTCTGATTTACCATTGTATTATACGACGGGCATACGTGGAGACGGTAAGTGAAATAATTAATTGTTTATTATAATCAGTATTCAGAATGACAACAACCAAACGTTATTTTGAATTATTTGTTATGTATTTTTATATTAGATGACAAATAATATACCACAGTTCACACTCGCTAGTTTAACATTTTCATGAAAAATGTATGGTTTTTTCCCATAAGGCACGAGTTTTGTTTTGTTTAACAATTTTTATTTTTTCTTACCAGGCTGGTTTTCTTTTATTAAACGAAACAGATAAATCACCAGTCCCATACTCCGAATGATTTGTTTGTGATAAAATGTAAAAATTCTACGACTTGCAAGTATAACTTCCTAAGTCAATCTTATTTTCTTAAGTAAAGCTCTACTTAGTGTTTGTATTCCCCTTGTGTAGAATCAGTAGTAATCATTTCCTGCCTATAATTATTATCTCTCCTCACCTCTCCCCCGCTATCACTGCTTTATCTGGGTTATTTGCTTTCTGAATGATAACACCATTTTTCTTGTTTATTCTGTCCCTTCTAACAATAATATAAGGTTCTACTATTTCCCCCCCCCCTCCTTCCATAGTATATTTTAAGGTTTAATAGAAGGCCCAGCGTTAACCAATTTGGCATTATTAATTAATGACATGTACTACTGGATAAATTTAACATTATGCAAATAAATTCCATTTTTCTATGAGTTACAATTTTGATATTGAATTTTCTTATATAGCTGTTGTTATAAATCTATTATAAACCGGAAAAATGGAATTTTCTTATTTGGCTGTTGTTATAAATCTATTATAAAACGGATATATTTTGGTTTCCGTCTGCCTTCAGTGATGCGTGTTGACATTTAGTCGTCACATTTAAATCGGACACTCACAACACATGTTAAAGAAAACTTGTTTTTCTCTCATGAGAAGGGTGATTAAAGATAAATATTATATCTGTGTATTTCGTTTCATTTTCGATATCAATTTTGACAGTTTTTTTCTCATTTATTAGTTCAGGTTCTAATTTGTTTGTTGCAGTATTATTCCATCAGTATGCGCCTGGTTCGGAAACCAGGCACATAAAAGCAGTAAGATCCGATTGGAAAACCGTGCCAAAGTTCGTAAAATTGAACCAGGCTCTGAAAATCATGTCGAGCTCGAAAAATGAGGGCTCGATAATTATGCTATCTTTTTCGAACCATAATTTTTATTTATATTTGATGTTATTTTTTCTTTATAAATCATTTCTTCTTTTTCTGCCAATTTTATATTTTTATTCCCACACTTGTTTGTTTACCAAATTTTTCGAATCTTTATGCAGTTTCGACATCCACTAATACAGTTGCATAATCTTTTTTTAATTTTCAATATTAAACTTTAGGCCATTATTCAATAAATTTAATTCATCTTGATTTAAACTCTTCTGTAGTAGATCTGTCTCACAGAAAATTTTTGACAGTGTTCCAAACCAGACATGTCCGTGCTGAAATGGGAGGGGGGGGGAGTAAAAAAATTAATTTTGAGTGCTGATAAAGTATTATGTTTTGTGTACAAAAATCATAAGGAAACTGAAGAAAGGCTAAAAAAGTACCATAAAGACTGTTCTGTCACAAGTAATAAATAATGGGTTCAGTGAATTTCATTGTGGTTGTACAGCATAAATGATGCTCAGCACACAGGACATCTGAATAAGGTCACAACTGAAAGTCAATAAAATACATGATATTGTGTTAGACAATTATCTAACACAATATTGATTGAAGATACATGAGATAGCTAAAATAGTAAACATCTCAGATGAATATAATTTTATCCTGCATGAACATTTGGGTATGAGAAAGCTATCGGTAAGATGGATGCCATGTTTGCTCCTAGTTGACAAAAAACATAATCTCGAAGCAGGTTTAGATATTTTCAAGGCAAGTGAGGGATTATGTACCATTAATAAAACATAGATCCATTACTACACTCTAGATATGGAAGAGTAATTAAAACGGTATACTTCTGATGACGAACCATTTTGAGCTCCGAAGAAGGCCAAAGCTTTTCAATCGGCCAGAAAGGTTGTGGTCAAAATTTCCACAGTATAATCTTCATTTACAACTTAGAAAATAGCTAAACAATCAGAGGACAGTAGTATGCCTCTTTATTAGATCAATTTCACGGTAAATTGATTAAAAACCGCAACCCCACTTGATGAAGGCAAAAAGATGTTTTGCATCCATCTTGGTCTATTGCATGGAAATAGGCCAATTTATCCATGCAATAGGCCAAGATGAAAAAAAAAATCCAAAATACATCCTTCCCTCCAACAACTTGAATAGTTCCTCCAGTAAAAAACTAATTTTAAATTAAAGGTAATCACACAAGTACAACAAAAAATGTTAACTACAAACTTACAGTGCAAGTTTGCCCAGCTCAATATATTGGCTTAACCACAGACAACCTAAGAACCAGGATGAAAGGCCACAGACATGATGTAAAAATCATGGATATAGAGAAACCAACTACACAACATGCAGCAATCCACAACGTTCTCACTTTTGACTACTTCATGACAAAAATTATAAAATCACTCCCTCCAGAATGTAACCCCTCAGAACTAAGAAGATGGGAACTGTCTCTTCAATGACTCACAAAACTCTGAGAACTCCCTAATCTTCATCTTACATAAATCATCTTTTATCCTTTTTCGTCTCCCAACATGGTAAAAAAAAAACATATACATCCTACAGTATAAAAAACACACAGAACACAATTCTCACAAAAAATACGCCTAAGTATCAGACACGTTTCAACGTCAAGGTCGTCCTCTTCAGTGATACACGAGCTACACCAATCAAACTATAACAGTTATAGTTAAACAAAACAAAACAAAACAAAATACTTAGGCTTATTTTTTGTGAGAATTGTGTTCTGTGTTTTTTATACTGTTTAATTTTTCTCATAAGGCAGGCTCAACATTTGATATATATACATCCTAGATTACAACAATTTAATCTTCTTCATATATTTACTGAATGAGAAAGAAAATTATTTTCGAAATATTTAAAAACTGTGTGTGTGAGTGTGTGAGTGGGCGTGTGGGTGGGTGTGTGTGTGTGTGTGTGTGAGAGTGTGTGTGCGTGCCTGTGTGCCCGTGTGCGTGTGTGCGCGTGTGCACGTATGCCTGTGTGTGTGTGACTGTGTGCCTGTGTGTCTGTGTGTCTGTGTATGTGTTTAACAGGGTTATTTGTGGGGAAAATGCGAATTATTCCTATAGATAAAAATGTGTATGTATTTGTGTGTTTTAAAGTTTTTCTTTACAGCAATACAGAGACTTTCAGAAAAGCAGCTGTAAAACCAAACACAGGACAAGTATGAACTGATTTATTGTAAAATGAATAAAGAAAAATATATTAATAATAATTAATAAAAATGATTTTTGAAAATAAATAAATTTAGGTGTACTATGTTATGATAAGGATTTAAAGGAAAATAATAATGGATTTAGAATAAGATGTATACAGTAGATGTAAGGAATAACTAATTAATTAAAGATTTTGAATATTTTTAATAGTAAGTTGAATAAATATGATAAGTAATAAAATTTTGATATGTATAAGATGTAAAATGAGATGATGAATTTTGAATAGTAGTAAGATATGATTTATAGTAGTAAGACATGATTTAAAATAGGACATAACATGAATGAAAAATAATATTAGTAATATAGAGTCAAAAGACAAAAATTTTAGTTTGAAATGAAAAATTTTATTAATTTTTATTCTAATTCTAATTAATTCTAAATTCTAATTTTATTAAAAAAACTAAAATGTTAAGTTAAATAATTATTCAGTAGAATCAGTCGACTAATAATATCAACAAAAAATTATAAAAGTACTTAAAACAAAAAAGTTATCAAAGAAATTCGAAGGGCTCAAAAACCTAAAATTTGCAAAAAGGGGAAATTCAAAAATCAAAAGTAATAGAGTCATAAACAATAAAGGACACAATAATAATCAGAAATAAAAAATAAATAATAATAATAATAATAATAACAAGGGGAGAATGGACTTAGAAAGTCATTCTTGGAGAGTTTTTTAAGTTTTTAAAGGTGAAAGGCCAATAAACTAAATAATAATAATAATAATAATAATATTTGAAAAGACAATCGTAGGGAACAATAATATGTGATCAGAATAATAGTTAAAGTTAACCCTTTGACGAGTGCGGCCGTTCCTGAACGTCCCAAATAGCCAACAGCTGGTTAGTAAGTATTTACAAGAAAATTGTTGTCAAGGAGTAAGAAAAAAAAATTTGAAAATAGTTGTTTTATTGGTTACAAATGTATAATAATATAATAATATTGTGTTAAAAACTTGTAAGAATAAAAATTTACACTGATAAATGTACTTTAAAAAAAATTTGCACTGAAAAATCATTGTCACCCGTCGGTATAGCAGACATACACAGACAAAAACGTTTGATGGGCCGCTTTTTTTCAACGAATCAATTTAGTATAGCCTACATTATGGAAAATATAACATTTCTTTTCAGTTTTCTTGGAAGCGTGTGTTGGTTTCGTTTGCTGATAGCGGTATCCCATTGTCGGCGGCATAAAAACACCGTGGCATTGTCACCCGTCGGTATAGCAGACATACACAGACAAAAACGTTTGATGGGCCGCTTTTTTTCCACGAATCAATTTAGTATAGCCTACATTATGGAAAATATAACATTTCTTTTCAATTTTCTTGGAATCGTGTGTTGGTTTCGTTTGAGACGCGGCTAAATGTTTCAAAAGACTAGACAGAGGGGAATCTGTAAAAAAGCTTTGTAGTGTTTAATTTTTCATGTTTGATGTATAATATACGTAACATAATAATATAATGATACAAATCACTTATACTAGACAAGGAACATAGGCACAGGTGTGTGTAGGGGGGAAACAACCGCGGAGAAGACGATGCCATCGCCTACATTTACGCGCCAATCAATACGCATGGTGAATTCTCCTGAAACCACGCCCCCTGGAGTTGTCCTGCCTTACAATTGTGAAAAACCCGATTTCATGTGTTCTTAATACTATTTCTTGTTGAATTGTGACAACACAATAAGCCATGACTAATTTGTTTTATGATAAATACTTTTATTGCTCAGACGTTACCTAAAAAGTTCCGGAACGTCCATACTCATTTACGCAAACAGCACAGAGAACGTTCAAGAACGGCCGTACTCGTTAATCGGTATTTCCCTGTACTCTTCAAAGGGTTAAAATGGGAGAGATATAATAATAACAAAAAATAAAATGTTAAAGGGGAAAAATAAGAAATGAATAATGTATATTAATGATGTAAAAGTGTAAAACAACAGAGCAGAGTTGAGAATTGATAATGGGGGGGATTTTATAAACAAATAATACGACGCTCAAAAAGCCACGACTTCGAGCACCTATAACTCGAAAGCCAAGCAAGCTACGACGAAAAACTAAGAAGTTATTTCCGTCATAGGACCAGAAGAAGAACTTTTTTGCAAAAGAATTGTGAAAAAGGACTTAAATAAAAAGTTAGATAGTGAAAAAATAGACATTCGGGAAAAGTGCGGTAACTCGAAAACTAAGCTGCCGAAAACGACGAATCGAGTTCGACAAGACCCTCAAGAACGGAATAAAGAGGAATCCGAAGAGAAATCGAAGATCGGACAAGCCGTTCAAAAGTTACAGCAAGATGTACGTAAAAGTGTTCAAAATCACAAATTGCAGGATTTATCATGAAAGTCGCTCCAAGTCGCATGACGTCACAGATCAGAAGTTGGACTCGCCTGACCAACTGCCAACACAGATAATGCGAAATAATAGAAAGATCCAAATATCTATTAAAAGGGTTTTTAATAGAAAATAGTTAATAAAAACAGTACAATAGATAAAAACTAAACCTAGAACAGCTTCTCGTATAAAAGTTTAGGAGAAAAGCAGCCAAAAACTACGAAATATACAGAAGAGACATTTCTTCATGAAAGGAAGGAAAAATTGGTTACCTTTTGCGGGAACATTCCCACAGAAAGGGAGAACCAAAATTGTCGGTCGAAAGACGGATACTCTAGTAACAGACTCCGAGCAGGGAAGACGTTACTTTAGTCGCTCTACTATTTTTTTCTAAATTCAACTTAGCAAATTTCAAGATAAATATTTCAAGTAAGAGTAAAAGTAACTTATAAAAATTTTGTAATTAATTTCAAAAATCAATCTGCGAGAAGATCTATCTACATTGAAGGCTCCTCAGCAGGGATACGAAATTACTACCAGCAGTCAACAACTTTAAAATATCCAGGAATTGGAGAGAAAATAACTTGAAGACATCATAAACCGATTACAACAAATAACTTCAAAACTTCGAGATCTTCATGTTAAGTGTGAAGGTACACTAAATCTAAGGAATAATTCGTAAAAAGTAAATTCATTTAAATAGTAAATTCATTGGGGAAATTATGAAATATTAACTTCTTTAAATTCAATTCACTCTGCTTTGGTTTAAAATATTTTTCAAACTTAAATACGACTATTTCAGTTAAGGAAAAACTATTTGTAGTCCTAGCTGGAATAGTCAAGCTTTTTTCAATTTGTATTAGTAAATAAGGAATTTATATTAGATTAATTGTGTTATATTTGTTGTTTATTGTGTTATAAAATTTAAAATTGTTTTAATGTGTTTGAGGATCAATAAGACATAAAATTTTATTCTCAAGTGTAATTCTTTTCATTTACCATTCTGGTTTTTTAACATTGCTTTTTTAAATAATTCAAGAGTAAGAAATTCATAAATATAAATGTGCTCTGGTATAATATAAGAAATATAAAGTATTGAAGAATTATTATCAGAATTCAGGAGCTGATTTCTTCCAAAAGGCACTTCCCCAGAGAGAGAGAGTGGGTAAAAGTAAATAGTAAATTCAGTGAGCGATAAAATAAAATTCAGGGAATTTTCGTATAATCAAAAAATTGTAAGTTATTGAGAACAGACTCATACTTGCAAAAGCCAAGCTTGGCATTATCTTTGATTAATAAAAGGGTAAAAGTGAGCAACTTGGTCTTGTCCGTGATTGAACAGACACGAACTCCTGACGAGTGACGTTCCAAAGCGAGGTTCGAATCACAAAAGAAGCGAGAGGTCGCGGTAAGTGACGTTCCAAAGCGAGGCACGAACCACAGAGGGTTCAGTTCGCAGCAAGTGGCGCCCAACGTGGGGCACAAATCACGTGGAGTTCAGTTCGCGGCAGTGTGTGTGTGTGTGTGTTTCCTATTTATCTTCTAATATGTAATACCAAGGACCAATTTCGAAGGTAAGCCTGTGTTTCCGATCCATACAAAATCTAAATCTGCTATATATCCTATCCTATTAAACTGTAACATATATATACTCACACACATAATTAACAATTTTTTGAGAACAGTATTATACCTATAAATTAGCAACTGAGAGTTCCCCATTGATCAAAGATGTATTCCGTAGAACATTATATATAAAGACTGCTAGATAATTTAAGTGATACACTAAGGAAAAAGTTTGGGAATGTCTGCCCTACACCATAATCTTTCTGAATCAAATGAAAATCACTCTGGTCATAATAATACATAGTGACAAGCTAAGTACCTGAACATAAAATGTTAATTTTCCTGTTGGTTTTTGTGTAACTTTGAATAAAACATTCATGGTCTCAAAGGGATATACATAAAACACAAACATATATACACACAAACACATTTACACATATGGAAAAGTGTACAAAGCAGTAACCAGAAAAAGGGAAAAAATGTATACCAGTTGTCCCAAAAATCCCTTCTCTTTAAATATTTAATAATGAAAAAACAAACAAAAAACACATTTTGGGGAAACTTTTGGGCATATGGGGTAATTTTACCTTAACAAAATTGTTCAATGGTAACCTACATCGAGAGATCTTCATTTTAAAGTTAATAACAAGTAGATAAAAACTGCAAACTGGAAATACCTTTGTTACCCCTAAGTAAAATGACAGCCGATAGAAATGTAAAATAGTACACCCATAGTTTTTACTTTCTTTTAAGCTAGTTTGATTAAAAAGAATACAGGTAAATTAAAGAACAATCACTATAACTTATAATTCAAGAAAGTGGCCCTGGGGTAAAGCTAAGCCTGAGTAGTCAAAATAAGGGGTATTAGTCTTAATAATTTTGACCACTCAGACATAGCTTTAGCCATCGGTTCCTTCCTTAGATTACTAGTTTTAGTTTCCAACATGAACCTAGGCAAAATTGGCTCTTCATATTTCTCATATTCTAGGTTTATCATTTAATAATGTGAGTTTATCCATACTCTCGAAATTAATTTGTATTTATAAAAATGATGACAAATGTCAGAATAACTATACCAATAATAAAACTATATTGTTAAGGATTGTTCTTTAATTTTGATACCTCCTTTGTAATGAAACTCCTTTCAAAGTTTAAGTAAAGAAAATAAGGGTACATAGCACTATTGTAATATTTTAAATTTTGTATCAACTGCTAATTTAAGTAGGGGCAACTTAGTGACTTCCGGTTTGCAAAGTTTTTCTCTACTTGTTATTGCCTTTAAAATAAAATATCGCCATTTAAATGATAAAGTTTAATCGCCATTTAAAATTTGTTAATCGCCTCCAAGTAGTAAATGCTCAAATTGCCAAAAATCAGGCTTTTGTGTTCTAAAGTTTTGAAAAAGCATGTTGTTTCTTATTCATTAAAAATTAATTTACTTTGGGGAGGGGGGGATTTTGGGATATCTGGTATATTTACATATACACAAATACTCAGAGGAAAAGAGTGTTTATGTAAAACAAAACATATATGTATTCAACAATCATTGTGGCACCAATTAATAGATGGTTTGAAATTAATTTGATGTCCAGCTGGAATGTAATTAAAAGGAATGGTTTTCGACGAGAAAAAAAACCTGTCTGGTGACTATGACAAAATATTTTTGACCAAGTTATTAAGCTAATTAGACAATTTGAGAAAGCAAACGGGCACTGAAATTATTGTAAAGTGGGGAATAATTAATTTCCCAGTAAGTTTATAACACCAAAGAGCACTGATAACATTGTGTGTATATTAATTTTTCTATGTATATTAGTTTAATTTCATAACCTAATATGTGACCATGACTTGGCAATGAGTGGTTTACTTTTTTTAAAATTATTGTTCCACATTTCTTAAATAATTTTATTGTTGTTATAGTAAATAAATTGTTTACCTACACCTACAATTAGTTTAACTAAAAATCACTAGAAATAACTCTAGTGTTTTACCTTGCTTCTTATCTATTTAAATAGATATACATTATTTTTATTGCCTAATTGTTATATTCCTCTGTGAGAAAACCATAGTTGTAATGAAATTCAGTAGTTTTCAACAGCTATTCCAGCCATATCATGTAATTACAGTTATTCCAGGCATTACATAGTGATTTATTACAGTTGTTCCAGGCATATCATGTAAAGACTTAATACAGTTATTCCATGCATATCATTACATTATTTTTAGCAAACCAACAGCTCAAAATTACAGCTTTAATGAAAACCATTTTATTATATTTATTATTATTAATATTTTGTGTATTTCTTCATTCTTATTTTCTTAATACAAAAGATCATTGTTAGGAAAAATTTAGTAAATTTGTACAATAAGTCCTTCTCTACATTTTCTACCTTATTCTCTAATTTTGTTTTAATAAAGTCATTAAATAATCAACCCTTTTCTTCCCCATTCTTTCTGTTTCTCTCTCATTTTAAACCTGATTTTCATTTAATGTGAATTGTCCCATTTCTTACTCCATTTTGACTATTATGCACAAGAAACAAGGGTTAATGAGTTTGATTTTAGTCTGTATTAATGTAGATATATATATGTGTGTATATGTGTGGGTGTATATGTGAAAAGTGCAGCACTTTCTATTCAGTTTTTTTTAAATTTATTTACATGGGTTCTTTTTTTAATTAATGTGGTAAATTTTATATATATATATATGTCTTTATCAATTCTAACAAAATGTTATGAAAGTTAGGAATGATCGTATTCAGGGCCGGGGTTTAAGGGGTAAGCAAAGTACGTGGTCGCGTAGGGCGCCAAGCAAAAGGGAGCGCCTAAGCGCTCTCCAATGTTCAGTATTTAAGAAGGAGACTAGAGGTTGAAGTTGATTTACATTGCCAAATTGTAGGAGTAAGGAGTTAGGGTAAATCGTATATCATAAGGTGGGAAACTTGCGCATACTCCTACTACTTTATTTATTGTTATTCCCAAATAACAATAACCACAAATAATAACAAATGGATTCGTCCGTCAGGCACCCCTCTGTTATCTACTTGGACTCGTCCGGCAGACGCCCCACCCCCTCCGTGGCGTCTTGCGTCGCTCAGTCATCTACTGCCTCTTGCCATGCGTTATAGTGACATTCTATCGTTCGATCCTAATCATAGAAAACGAAACGCCGCTTAACCATTCACATTCTAGTGCTTCTTTGTTTATTAAACGTAAGTAATGTCTAGTACTAGTACTAGTGCCGGCAGTAGTAGTAAAAAACCCTCTGGGTATTTCAACCGCAAAAGAAAACTGCAGCACGCAAAAGAAGATAAAATACAATCAAAAGCACTACATAAGTTTATTACAGCTTCAACTGCCTCAACAAAGTTGGACAAGGACGATACTGCTATAACAGCCAATGTAAAAGAAGATGAATTGCCAATATTGGAGGCTGTAACTACTGCATCGACTAGCCATCAAGCAAATGAAACTGTAAGTTAATTTAGGTCTAATTTTAGGAATTTAATTTATATTTAAAATAAGTGAATAGTTAAGCTTTAATACAGGTTTAGGTAGTAGGTAGAGGTAGTAATAAAACATTTATTCAAAATACATTATATTCCTTTTTACTTTGTTTAGTTACGTTTATTTACAAAAGAAATAATATTGGAGAGCCTATATTGGCCTAATAGTATTAGCGCGTAGAGATGGGGTGTTATTTAACATAACAGTCTAAATAACAGTGTTATCACGCGAAATAAATATTGTTTTGTAAACTTTGACTTGACTAAATATTAGTCTTGACTAAATGTAAATAATTTTTACTCTTATGTACAAGAGGTTTTTTAATTTGAGAATTTTAATACATCAGTATCTTTGTGCAAGTGCGTGTGTGTAGCAGTGTAGGCTAATTATCAATCAAATTTGATTGATTATATGAACTTTACCTGTTATTTTTGTAAATATCCATTTTATTTTATAATGAATGCCTTTCATTTAATATGTTTGTATAGTAATTGTTACAAATGTTTCACTATACATAGAAATTTATGTTTAATTTAAATCAATTTCTGCTACTTTTTAATTAGTAAGTTTTCTTATGTTATATAGAGTAATCATTTATGTTTGTTGTATGAATGGTATATAAATGCGGGTTTATATAAATATGTGTATGTATGTTTATATCTGTATAAAGATTTAGAGAAGTTACTTATTTTTAATTAAAGACAGTTTTTATCTTATTATAATTTTAGTTTATTTTGTTTCATTTTATGTCAGCGGTATTTTTTTATCTATATAGAGTACATTCTAATCTTTTTTCTTTTGCAGGAATTCCCAATACAAGCTTTGCCTAAAGGATTCCTTTTTATTTATAAAATATTTAATAAATAACATAATTTTAAAATTTTTGGTTTTTTTTAATTTATTTTATTTGGTACTAATTTTGTGAAAAAATAATAAATTATTATTCTCATAAAGTTTAAAAATAAGATTTTTAAAATGTTGTTTTCTTTCTAAACATATACATCATTTGTATATATACATTGTATATATAACAATTATTGAATTGAGTTATATCAAATAACTATTTAAAAAAACTTATTAAACATTAGTTTTTACATATGCGACGATAAAAAATTTAGCATTGGATTTGTATTGTAGGATCAGAAGCTGTCCGGAGGCACGCCGTCAACGCTACTGTCGATGGACTGTGGAGAGTGGCCGCAAAAAATCACAGATGAGATACGAAAACTTCTTACTGAGCATGGTCCTGTGCAAGTTACTGACATCGACTTTCCCATTGATGGTAAGGGTAGAAAATTCTCTTCAATTCATTACAAAAGAAAACTTAGCAATAAGGAACAAGTCCATAGGAATTGGTTGATATATTCAATACAAAAAGATGCAGTATTTTGCTTTGCCTGCAAAGTCTTTGGAAATGTGAATTCATCTCTTGCCGGAGACCAAGGATATTCTGACTGGCAAAACTTAACCAAGATTTTGACCAGTCATGAGAAATCTTCTACCCACATATACAATTGTCAATCTTGGCGTGAATTGTCCATGCGATTACGTTTAGAAAGAACTATCGACAAGGAGCATGAGAGAACTATTCGAGCTGAAACAGAACATTGGAACCAAGTGTTGAAACGTTTACTTTGTGTTGTCCAATTTTTAGGATCTCAGGGGTTGGCTTTTCGAGGAACAAAAGAGTCTCTTTTCGAGCATAACAATGGGAACTTTTTGAAACTTGTAGAGTATATTTCCAAATTTGATGTTGTCATGGCTGAACATATAAGAAGAGTTACTTCAGAAGAGACACATGTTCACTATTTGAGCAAACAAATACAAAATGAGTTTATTTATCTCTTGTCCACTAAGATCCAAGACCGAATCATAAGTGACCTAAAACAAGCAACATATTATGCTATAATACTGGACTGTACACCCGATATTAGCCATACAGAACAAATGACAATGGTGGTGAGATTCGTTACATGTGTTAAAAATGAGGAAGTGTCAATTAAAGAAAAAATTTTAGGCTTTCTGCCTATCAAGGATACAACAGGTAAAGCTCTCGCAGAAGTCTTACTCAGTGAGTTAGCTAAACGGAACATACCGTTAAAAGACATGAGGGGCCAGGGATATGATAATGGCTCCAACATGAGAGGAAAGCATGCTGGAGTCCAGAAAAGAGTGCTTGATTTGAATTCCAGGGCATTTTTCGTGCCATGTGGTAACCATTCTATGAATCTAGTGGTTAACGATGCTGCTCTCTCTTGCCCTATTGCAGTTGATTGTTTTAGTACGATTCAAGAAATCTTTCAACTTTTTCTCTAGTTCAACTCACAGGTGGAGTATTTTGATGAAACACATAACCAATCTAACAGTGAAACCCCTTAGTAATACTCGGTGGGAGAGTAGGATTGAAGCCATAGTACCTCTTAGATATCACATTGAGGAATTATACGATGCTTTGTATGAAGCCTCTCAAGACCACAAGCTGGATGCTTTTAGCAGGAACACTGCAATATGAGTAATAAGAAAACTTCAAACTTTCAAATTTTTGTGTTGCTTGGTTACTTGGCATAATATCCTTTTTAAAATAAACATGGTAAGACCTTGCAAAAAGCCTTATCTACTTTGCAAACTTCAATGGACCTCGTGAAAAGTGTTCAGACATTTTTGGAAAATATGAGATCTGATTAAGGTCTCAATAGCGTTATCATAGACGCTTCAGAGCTGGCAGAAAAAATTGGTGTTTCTGCTGAATTTGAAAAAGAAACCGAAGTTCGTCCAAGGAAAACAAAGAGGCAATTCTCCTATAAGAGTGAGGATGAACCGATTCAAGCTGGACTGGCATCATTCAAAGTGAAATTTTTCTTTGTGGTGCTTGATACGGCAATCAACTCACTTAAAGAGAGGTTTGAACTAATGGAAAACCACAGCAAGAGTGTTAGTTTTCTGTATGACATTAGGAATCTTCAGACATGGGACAAGAAGACTTTGAAAGACGCCTGCATACAACTTCACAATGTTCTGAGTGATGGAGAAGAATGTGACGTAAACGGAGTTGAAATGTTCGAAGAGCTAGACATTTTTGCGCCAATGTTGCCACCCGGAAGTTCTCCAAGTACGGCCTTGTCGTATATAACAAAAAATGATTATATGGACACTTTCCCTAATGTTTTTGTTTCTTTAAGAATCCTTCTGACGCTCCCTGTTTCAGTAGCAAGTGATGAAAGAAGTTTTTCCAAGTTGAAACTAATAAAAACTTACCTCAGATCCACCATTTGTCAGGAACGTTTGAGTGGACTAGGAACAATGGCCATTGAGAATGATTTGTTAAACCAAATGGACACTGACTACATTTTCAACGAATTTGCCAAAATGAAAGCAAGGAAAATCTCTTTCCAGTGTTACGTGTAAACGTTTTAAGTTTGTCTTTATTTTACGAGTAAATAAATTGTTTAACTTCTTTAAAACTTACTGTTGTATTTATTTATTTATTCACACTTAATTAACTTTGTATTTTTATATATGTAATTGGTTTTTTAATTTTTTAAATGTTACATTTAATAAATAAGGGCGAGTATGTTTAATACATGCTGATAATTAATTAAGCCTCTATGTTTATTCATATTTCGCACGTTTCGGACATTCTTAAGCATTTATATTTACTCGTATTTTTAAACTAATCCTTACTACCAAATAAATTTTGGGGGGGGCGCCGGAATGTTGTTCGCTTACACTAGAAAAATGTCTAAAACCGGCCCTGATCGTATTGCCTTGCTGGACTGATACAATTAAATAAATTACCTTACTTCCACAGCTCACAGTCCTGTCTTTTGCTTTTCTTTTACACAACAATTATTTCACCTCTTTCTTCAGACATTATTAAATGTTAATATTTCTTGTAATTTGATATGTATCAATATATGTAACATTCACAAAACATCACTAATACACATAAACAAGAACACATTATGTTCACAAATATTACAATAAAATCAATACATTTTTATAAAATGCACTCGGTTATGTATAAAGTTCTGAAACACTAACCTAACGATTATTCTTCTTTTCATTCTCTCTACAGATTGAGAATATGAACAGTGTTTACGAAATATTTAAGAATTTTAGTATTTTATTGTATTTTTCTATTTGTGTCATACTAGGTAATACCAAAGACCACACCACATTCCAAAATATGCCTGTGTCTCCTATCCATACAAAATCTAAACCAGTAAAGAATAAGAAACTTAACTGATGTCATCCAAAACACATTTTCATTTATGTAAACAATTTTGAACTCCATAAACTGTAATAAAGTATTTTTATCAAATATATGAACTCAGTTTTGTTTTAAGTTGATGTGATAAGATTGAAATATAAAGGAATAAATTTTAAATGATTATTTAAATGCTGAACAAACAGGCAGTGCTGTGGATGGTATAGGGGTCTTAACAAAGCGAGCTGTGTGGACCCAGGTGAAGCAGCGACGAGTAATAATAAACACAGCATTTGAATTTATTAAGTGTGCTGACAAAAATGTACCTGGTGTGAATTTTATTCTTTTAACTCAAGATGATGTCAACAAAAATATCTTAATGTTGGATGAACGTTGAAAGAATGTTAAAAAAAAAATTTAATTAATTTAATTTGTAAATATTAGAATTTTGAAAGACAGCGGAAGGCTGTTCAAAGTTGACGAAAACGATGTCTAATATGTTGATTTTATACAGATCCTAAGTAAGTGTCTTACCTCAACCGTACATTAAACGTGTCGGAAACAATGTATTTTATGAATTTAGAGGAAATGTTGACGTTTTTGAAAGTTTTTAGGTTATTTCAAGTAGGTAAAATACAAAACAGTATAAAAAACATTTTACCAGTCCATGTTTTTTTTCATTTTTTTAATAGGCTAATAGGCCTACTTGAAAAATAGTTAGGCCTATTATTTTACTTGTGTTATTTTCAAAAACATTTAAATTTTGTGCTTATTATAATCTTTTTATATTATCTTCATATTAAATTAAAGATTGAAATAAAATATGTGTGTTTTTAATGTTTTTGCCAACTGCGTCCCACCCGTGACATCTAGTTGTCCCACCCGTGACACAACGAATTTTTTATTTTAATTTATATTATTCTATAAAACACATTTATTCTTTGATAAAATAATTATATTTGTGTTTATCTAGTGATCATAAAAAAATACATCCACATCGCATCATATTTCACAGAGTTTTACCATTATAAAATGTAATGTATTTCCAGCTTCCATTTCGTGTCCCACCCGTGACAGTACTTTAAGGTCTAATAAATTGGTTAATATTACTCAAAATGTTTCTGGGAAAGCAGGTACTGTTGAAGCAGTTCTTCAAGAACTTAAAGTTAGTTTTTAATGCAAATTTTCATACATTTCTAATGTTAAAAAAATTAAAATAAACAGAAAAGCATGGTCCAAGTGTCCCACCCGTGACAATGGATTGGCCCTTTGTCTCTCTGTATGTCTGTCTCTTTCTGTCTGTCTTGTCTTTCTGTGTGTCAGTGAAATAATGACAATATTAGATTCTGCTTTTAAGGTTATTTGATTATAATGAATTGTTCATATTATTAATATGATTTAATCAGACATTTGTCATAATTTGTGTATATGAAAATTAATACACATTTTTAAAGTATAAATTAACTCTTGTTATCAAGTGTGAGACTAGTCCTAGTATAGTTGTAACAACGTGACTCATTATTAAAGAAGTTTTTTTTAATAATAATTAACTTATGAAATAATTTCCAAGTATAACCAAGATAAAAAGATAATCAATGTAGATAAAAAGTTTGTTTTAAATAGAGTAGATAAGTAAATATTGCTGGGTTCACAAGTCAATGTAAGATAGTTTGTTTCACCAACTGCATGAAAATAATATCATTTTAAAAAGAAATTAATTGATAAATGCATTATTTATTGACAAGAAGATTGGTAAATTCAATTGTAAACACTTTATTATTCTTATTTGAATCGTTTTTGTAACAGAACAATTAGAAAACAGGTATTCCCCGAACCAAGAAACTAAGATTGTAATAAATCCAATTATGTTTATTATATTACCCTTATATTCATTTTGATGACAATCATCATCCTCGGAGGTTTACAGTTAATAAGTTTAAACCTCTGCGGATGATGACTTGTCATCGAAATATACATAGGGGTAATATAATAAACATAACTAACTTTATTACACTCTTATTTTGTTTCTTGTTTTTGTGGTTCAGCGAATCGTTGTTTTCCTTATTGTGAATATCACCACAGTGCTCCATAGACATTTGAACAGAACGATTAATTCAAAATTTAATGGACTCTATGAAATTTGTTGTTAAATGAAAATTATGGATAATCTGGACCTGACTAGACCAAAAGCTTTGTTAACACTGGACTTCACAGTTTATTTTTGAAGTTAGAATACTGATAACTGACAGTACAGAAGCTAGCCTTCTTAATACCTACTAATTAAAATTATATCAGTGCTTGGTACTTACTTTAGCTGATGTATAAATAAGACAAATAGCAATTTAAAAGACAGGAAGGTTGACAAATATTACTTTAGAGGACAGAAAGGTCATGAAGGTAGTAAAAGTACACTTTATCATGAAAAATGGAATACTGAAATATTATAAAATATAAAACAATTGTGATTAGAACTAATGAAAAGTTTGTAGCTTCCTGGACTACTGCTGCTAGACAGAAAAAAAAGTTTACTTATTTGTCAACCAGACTTTAAACCAGTGTGTATGTATATACCAAGCATTTTCCTACATTTAACAAAAACTACGTTAAATTAGTATGTTTCTTTGATAATTTAAAATAATAAAATAAAATTGCTGTAGTCTTATCACTATAACAAAATGAAGTTCATCCCAGCTTAAGCTGATGGCGGTTTCAGTAAGGTGGTGTATGATATAAATTTTGTGATATTTAGAAAACACAAAGGCTTAGGGAGACACATAAAGTTGGAATGATTGTACTTTGGTCACAATGACAAAAAACTATTTTTTTACTATTGATAATTTTGTATTGAGGAGACAAGAATGAAAAATGAAAGGAGAAAGATTTATATTAACAAACATTAAATGTAATAAAAGTGTTCTCATAAAGGACATAACTTTTATCCATAGGTAAATTAACACATAACCAGAAATAACATTGTGAATTGTGATATGCCTGGAATAACTAACTGTATTAATAAATTAATTACAACTAAATTTGTAGTATTCTCATGATGAAATATACCAATCAAGCAAGAAAAATTACAGCCATTTATAATGATTTTTAGTTGAACTAACTTAAATTTAAACTGTTTAGATTTTAAAACTTGACTATAGAAACATGAGAAATGAACAGGGAAATATAGCCAAACCCTTGTCACAGTATAAGCACAAAATAAGTTCTAAAACAAATATCATATTTAAAAAGTACACAGAATGAATAAACGCATATCGTCATCAGCAATCCCTGATGTTATAAATGAATAGAAGTGGGTTTTACCCCCTAGAAACTTCAGCCTATAAGACTTGTTGTGCTCGTAGCTGGTAAATGAACATTGTTCCCCACTTTAGAATAATTTCAGCATCCAAATGATTTTTTAAAATATCAATTATCCTAATATAATCAAAGTTAAAAATATTTTAACAGTTTATATAAAAATAAATGATATATTACACACCACACACATAATTAATTGTCCTCTTTTCAACCAATATAAAGGTATATAAAATAAATATACAAATTTGCGAACAAAAATAAATTATGCCCTGGAAAACACTAGAATTTTATATTTTGATTTAGTAAACACTCTAATCCTACAATCGCTGTGGCATTCACTAATTGTAATTTCATGTCCGGCTGCAATATATCATCCAACCATCGGACGCCTGATAACAATTCTGAATAAATCTTTAAAGAAATGTTTCTGAATGGGGAAAAAAACTGTTAGTCAATGACACAGTGAACGAAAACCATCACAAACTAATGAGATCTACGACCCTTGTATTAGGTTTCCACAAGTTTTTTTTTTTTGTTAAACAAAAACGCCATTTCTATAGGCAAGAACCAGACACCTTTTCAAATTTGGCAAAAGTCTGTTTGATTTGCTATTTTCCAGTCAACAGAAAAAAATGTGTTCTGTCTAGGCTTTTTCAAATCAAACTCTTTAAATGAATATTTGATAACTTCCTGAAAGCAGATTTATACATTCTCCAAGAATCCTATCCGCTAACAAAAATGAAATTAATTAATTTTTCACAAAATCCTCTAAACTTAGGAATAAGCACTTATTACTGTTACTGTCATTTGAAATTGCTTCAGGCGTCCTGCATGCTAAGCCATAGCAACGTTTGTATTTTAATGATGATTTTCCAATGTGTTAGTTATTGTAATCAAAGATTGGCAAGCCTCTTTAAAAAAAATCAATATTCTTAGCGTAAATACCATGTACCCATGCAGGCCTTTGTTCAAAATCCCATCAGTTTCTTGGAATTGGTTTAATCATAGCTTTTTCTTTAACAAACTTTTAGTCATTAATTTTCTAAGAACAGCATGTAGTTTAGAATAAAGAAAAGTTTCAAGAGGTTTGTTAGACTGAAAACAACTTGGAAAAGGTTCAAGAACTTATTGACTGAAAACAGGGCACCTGACCTAGTTAACAAGTTTTTATTTTCAAATAATCAACAACAATGTCATAGCTTTTGCATTTAGATGTAGAAACATCTTGTTTCTCTACAGCTCCTATAAACTTTTCCGTGAAGGACAGCCACATTCGCTGTACAACATCCACATTTTCTACCCTATGGATAGGACAAAACTTTGGGGAGTAGGGTAGAAAATGTGGATGTTGTTTTCATGTAGTCTGCCCTTCTTGCAGGTACATTTTTGAATAAATCATAAAATGTTCTCAAGAACTATCTAACAGGCCAGCCAGACTTTTGAAATATAGTTTTGAAAGCACCATAGACTATATGAAGCTCACATGATCCAATATACAACAAATTAAAAAAGAATCCAGGTTCTTAGAATGATATTCTTCTTGAAATTGCTTGTTTATTTAGTCCAACTATAGATATTTGTAGCACCTTGTTTAAATCAATATCTTGTAGGATCTCTGAAAACCGATAGGAAATGTTCAGAACGGAAATGTACAAGGAAAACAGAATTTTAATAAAGAGTTTTCACTATGCTATCAGGATTGTCCAAGAAGCGAACTATAATACCTGTTCCAGTTGAGACAACTTATCAAGACTTATCAAAACATACAACTACATGTTTTAACCTCAACATTCTGTTTTTCTGCAGTTATATGTTTGCAGCAGTTTTATATGTCGGAAACATAACTGGAAAAAGTTCAAACGACAGCAAAAGAAGTTGCTCAAGAACTGATAATTAACTATGTAATAGCATATCTACAACATTTATTTCTTTGTCATCTTTACACATGTCTGAATTTTTCTCAATATAAACATCGATTTCATCATCATTAGGTTCAACATCATTAGGAGACTGTTCACAAATTAGAGAAGATCCACTAAACAGCTGGGTTTGACCAATTGCTGACAAACAGCAGAACTCATTGTAACTTATGAGATAATAGTGGACTCACAGTTATTACAAGGTAAATTATCATTTAGGCCTAATATTCAAACAACAAGAGCACTTTGTCTGTTTTTCCACATTACCGACATATATAAATTTAGAGCATACTAAACGAACAATCGGCTTTTGTTTGAATTTGGCCTTTTGGCACAATGTGGCATATTATTTTTTAGTTTAACTCTTCAACATGGTGGGAGGTATGGAAGTAAAAAATACTAGAGTTACAACAAATTAAGAGAAATTTGTATTCAAATTTGAATATGTTTGCCTTTTTCAACATTTTTATTCTGGATGGCATAAAGGGGGCCCAAATTGACAAAATATTTTATTTGCATGAGGGTTATCAAATTATAAGTAATTGATATCTTAATTTTATAATGATAATATGGTTGGAGGAAGAGGAGGAACAAAAATTGAAAAATTTTCATCTGGAATATAAAATTTGAGGTAATTATTACCTAAACTTGAATATACAGTAGAGTCTTGCAAACTCGGCACTCGATAACCCTGCAGTCTGGATTACTCGGCGACCCTGACGGGAAAAAATATATATTTCTAAAAACAGCGATGTTCATAAAAGTTCGGCAGATCCCAAAGCGGGCATTAACTTCGATCGCTCGAATCGTTGATGGTACTTTTCCCACGTTAAACTCGTCACAAAGCTTTTTTACAGATTCCTCTCTGTCAAGTCTTTTTAACACATTTAACCGTGTCTCAAACGAAACCAACACACGCTTCCGTTTTCGTAACTCACTCATTTTTATTTACTGTATATACTGTGCGTATCTGTCAAATAAAACTGAAAAGAAATGTTATATTTTCCATAATGTATACTAAATTGATTCGTGGAAAAAAAGCGGTCCATCAAACGTTTTTACAGGTGTATGTCTGCTATATCGACGGGTGCCAATGCCGCGGTGTTATTATGCCGCCGACAATAGGATACCGCTATCGACAAAGTCGTTTGATATCGCCGCTGCGGTGTTTTTACGTCGCCGACAATGGGATACCGCTATCGACAAAGTCGTTTGATATCGCCGCTGCTTTGGTGCCGCGGTGTTTTTACACTGCCGACAATGGGATACCGCTATCAACAAAGTCGTTTGATATCGCCGCCGCTTTGGTGTTTCAATTACAATTTATTTTTTGCTTTTATTCCCGATAACCCGGCATTTCACAAACTCGGCACACTTCCGATTCACATTACGCTGAGTTTGCGGGACTCTACTGTAACATTAATTTTTTGAAAAGTAGGGAATTTCCTGGTAGGGTGTCAAATGAAAGTTATTTTTTATAAAAATAAATAAATAAAAAATAATAATATTTATTCTGTTATTGATTTATGTAAAACCTTCAATACGGGAGACAAAGAGAGGGACACACATACAAAAAATATTTCATAGATATATTCTTCTTTTGTAAACAAAACAAATACAAATCTATTATTTCCAACCTTAATTATAATCGAACAAGAGCCAGAAGGTTACATGTTAAGTTAAGGAATTCAAAAATAACATTGTATAATGGGCCAGGACCAACCAAACAACTTGATAATTTGGGTTTTTCAACAAAATTCCGGATATTTTCCAGGGTAAAATTAAATTCCAGGGCTTTTACAGCGTAGTAGACACCCTGAGGATGTATATATATATATATATATATATATATATATATATATATATATATATATACAACAGTCCCCGGCTATGATTCAAAATAAATAGCATTATTGACTATTAGGCTGATTAACACCTATATGGAAACATCGGTCAATTTGACCGTCTTGCGTTTTTGCATTCATATGTTGGCTAAACTGCGTGACCTTGACACTTGCCGCGGTCAGTACCTTCCCCCCTCCTCAGAACAAGACCATAACGCACAATATCAATTAGTTCTGCACAGCGCATCCTCTGTGACAGTTGCATTTGTCATTTTACAGTCGGTCAGATTTACCGCGTGTTACTCTTACTGTTAGTTTGTTGTCGGTCAAAAGTGCCGTATGTTTCCTTTTGCGTTCTGGTGTCCTTTTTTGTAAATAGATTGTTTGTGATTTCATCTTCTTTTCTGTGTATTGTGATAGTGTATAAATTGTATATAGCCTGTAAATAACTTTGTAGTGTATTATTTTACTTTTTTCATACATAATGAACTGTGCTGGAAGTCGTAAGTCTTTTTCAACTCACGATCCCGACTTTGGTGACAATATTCGCAGACTGTTGGAGAATGAAAATGTGGATAATGATGGTTCAGACGAGGATTTGGATGATATGGACGACTCAGATGCTGATCCTGATTTCTTAATAGAGGACAATAGGCATTATGAAGACTCTACTGCTTCAAGTTCAGATGAGGCAGACGAGGCATTGATGGAAGTAGACCAAGAAGATGAAAGTGAAGTGCTAAATACAGTAGCTGAAAACACTTCCCTTCCACCATATTTTCTTGAGAGAATGAAAAAAAAAGAATGCGGACCTCCCAATGCTTGGAAAAGCCAACCTCCCCCAAGGAATGTGAGAACCCCAGTAAGAAATATAATTAGAACATTGCCTGGCATTAGAGGGCCTGCAAGAGCGTTAGGGAATGCTCCCAAAAAGGAGGAGGTATGGAGATTACTTTTTGATCAAGATATCATTCAACAAATTGTAAATAACACCAACATCAAGTTAGCGTCTGTTCGCGAAAAAATTGCTCCAGGGAAAAGGAAAAAAAATCAAACTATAGGAATACGGATGCTGAAGAAATAAATGCTCTAATTGGTATGTTGCTCTTAGCGTCAGTCGTCAAGTCCAACAATGAAAATATGACATCTCTTTTTTCTAAAGATGAGTTTAGCCGTCCAATATTCAGGGCTACTATGTCTGACAAACGCTACAAAGTAATTATAGCATACTTACGTTTTGATGAAGCTCAAACCCGAGAGGCGAGAAAAATGAATAACAAAGCTGCTGCTATCTCAGAAATTTTTGAAAAGGTCATCTTGAACAGTCAGGCTATTTACAGTCCTTCAGCTTATGTCACTATAGATGAGATGCTTATTCCCTTTCGAGGAAGATGTGGGTTCAAAGTATACATGCCAAAAAAACCCAAGAAGTATGGCATAAAAGTCTTGTGTCTGACCGATGCCAAAACATCTTATTTATATAATGGGTATATTTACACAGGGAAAGGAAGCGATGGAGTAGGTTTAACAGAAAAAGAGAAAGATAATAGTATTCCAACCCAGTCTCTCATTCGTTTGTGTAAAGTGATTGAGGGTAGCAATCGAAATGTAACCGCTGATAATTGGTTTTCGTCGATAGAGGGGGTAGATGAGCTCAACAAAAGGAAGCTCACTTATGTCGGTACCATGAGAAAGGATAAAAGATGTATTCCAACAGAGTTTTCTCCTAGCAATGCACGACCTGTTCCATCCACTCTTTATGGTTTCAGAAAAGATGCAACCATTCTTTCCTTCGTACCTAAAAAAAACAGAGCTGTGTGCTTGTATCTTCAATGCATGCCACAATTGAAACTGATCAACAGAAGAAAAAGCCAGAAATGATTTGTTTCTACAATCGCACCAAAGCCGGGGTAGATCTCCTCGACATGAAATGTGCGGTTTTTTCCTCGAATCGGAAAACTAGGAGATGGCCTGTTGCAGTTTTCTATAGACTTGTAAACATCTGCAGTGTAAATTCGTTCATAGTGTTTATGAGCTATAGTGGAACATCTATGATGAAGCGCTTTGAGTTCATCAAGAGTCTTGCAAAGGATTTGATTGTTCCCCATCTACGGAAGAGACTCATCATCGCCAACCTTCCTCGAGACTTGAAGATGGACATAAATAAAATATTGGGAAACAATGCTCCTGTGGTTGGGGATTTGCCGGATGATCGTCTACCGAAGAGGAAAACCTGTGAGAAGTGTCCCCCTGGAAACGACCGAAAGACGCAGCACAAATGTATAAAGTGCAACCTTGCAATCTGTGGCCAGTGTCAAAGAAGAGTTTGTACAGACTGTGCTAAAGAATGTGTATAAATCAAGCTTCTGAACATTGAACCAATGTGAGTAAGATCTGGTTTTAAAATGTAAAAAAAACAGTAAATACTTTCATTTTTTGCTTAAAATGTTATACAAATAATTTAATATGTTCTCATTAAATTTTTTTGATGTTTTGAATAGCCTAACTTAATTTCTTAACCACTACATCCATTCAAGTAACAAGAAATAAACAGAATATAGCAAATAGTATACAACGGTCAAATTGACCTTATGTTTCCCTTACTGTTATAAAAAACATGTTTCCATATAGGTGTTAAATTGTACAATAAGTTCCCATTCATTAACGACTCTTTCTCCCATTAAGTCATAATAATAAAATTATAAAAACAATCATAAGACAACTGTGCAACTCCATGTTTGATTGCAATGTGAATTCTTTGTCTGCAATGACACGTGCTCAAAGTTATCTATCTAATATGTGTACCATATGCAACTTTAGTACCACCCCCCCCCCTTCTGTTTACTCTATATTGAATTATATGAATAATTAATTACACACATTTGTATGGAAATAAAGAATTTCGTTTTCCAGATTAAATTAACAGCTCTAACAGTGAATGGTTGAATATATATATCTTATATACATATAAAAGATACAAAGCCACTCACACCTATCTTATATGCATGTAATTTAGTATTTATTCATTCAAAATTAAAATTCTTAAACATCAAATTTTTGTTTGAATTTCTAGGCCATGTCTATTAATTCCATTCCAAGATTTAGACAAGTTTACACAATATAATTTCAAAATTTTATTTTTGTACATGGCCTAATCCTGACATACCTGACTGGCCAACATCTGACTGTGTGGTGGGGGCGGCTGTGGATGTGGTGATGGTTGTGAAGATGGGTGAGTTGGTGGCGATGGCCTCATCGTGGAATTCTGAAACGTACCGCATTTGTACATGATAATAGTGCTACTCCCTTCAAAATGATCTTCACTTTGGTGCAAGGGTCATTATGTTGATGTATGAAATGTATGAAAGTGCAATTAATAAACATTTAAAGACACTCTCACAATACGTACATATATGAAACACATAAATACACAAAACACAAACACACCCATACACACATACATATATGAATGTATACAGTATACAATTTAAACAAATATTTTATTAGTGGAGAGTTGGTAAAAAGCATACAGAAATAATAGCAAAGACTTCCTTAAACCGTGTACACATTTATTTTTAAAGTTAAATCTTAGTTATTATAATAGATTTTCAATATAAATGTTAAGTCTAAATATAATGAAAATGTACTCCACAAATGTATGAGGCAATTAAACTAATAAAAATGAATGAAATGTAATGATAGCATAAAATAAAAAAATTTCAGGGTTTCATGGATATAGTTAACTAAAGTTGAATAACTACAACAAAAAAAGTTTGCTTCACATGAAGAAGGTTAGTCATGTTAGTGCCATATATTACAAATCTGTGTCTAGTGAAGGAATACAGACGAATCAAGCATTTTGTAGACACATAATTTACAGGCATCCCAAAGAAAGTACTTACAGGAAAAAATCCAGGCGGCAAAGGACCACCGGGCATGCCATCATTTGGCGGCATCTGCCCCAGGGGACTAGGTGCTGGCCCAGCATTCTGTAAACAATTACAATATAATAAAATTATAACATTTAACCTTAATCATATATATATATTCTAAATGCATTTATTGCAGAGTTGTTTATCATATACTATTTAGTGACTTTTACATAAAAAAATTTTTAACACTTTCCAAGAAATGAATTAAACAACAAAACAAGAAATTTTAAGCTGGTCAGGAGACAAAACCCTGACTCTTCATAAATTGACTTTAATTCTTTTTTATAGGATTGTCTCTGAATTGGTTAATATGTATTTAAGATTTTTTTTTTTTTATTATTATTATTTGTCTAAAGCAATTCTGCTTGTTTCCTGATCAGAGTGATACAAAAATTAATATGTATAACCTGTATTTAAAGGTTTTTAAATTACAATAAAGATGAAGAAGGAAATATGTGAAAGGACTTTAGAAATATCAGTGCTCAAATTCAGACCAAGACTACACAAAAGAGTTGTTCATAAATTTGCCACAATATTAAAAAAGTACACTTTTATTGATTTTAAGATAAAACTAGAGTGTTACCGAGCTAAAGTTGCATTTTACTAGGTGGTAAAGACCTGTGAGAATATTTTTCAAAAATATGTTTTTGTATTAATATGTTTTATGATTTGTTTATTTATTCTATATCATGTTAACATTTAATATTTATGTAAAATTTAATTAATTTTAAATAAACAAAAATGACAATTCAAATGTCTATTCAAGCTTTTCTGTTATATTTATATACAGTGTGTGTAAAAAGTCAGGAACCGGTTGATTATTAGACAAATGGATGCAGGTATCAAAAATTAACCAATTGGAATCAGTATAGATGCAAAAATTCTACTTTTTAAGCACTCGTAATTTTTCACCCCATATTGATTTCCGCCGTTTTGAATTTAACTTTTAAAAATTAAATGGGAATGGAGTACTATGACACATCATTTTAATGTGGAATTTCAAGAGCAAATCTATGGTGAAGTGAGTTTTTCGATAAATCAATTCACTCACGATGCACCAGCCATTATCAAAACACTTCAATTAAAAGTGTAGGTATGAAACTGTTATTGCATTAATTAGACAAATAGCTGAGGGTATTACAGGAAGATTTGAAGATACAAATTAGTAGAAATCCTTATAGCCTTGAATATTTAACTAGGTAACAAATTCCTTTTATGTAATAAGGAAAATTTATGTAATAACACCAGTCATGGTTATGAAATTTGACTCTTGCTTTAAAATATCAAATGAATATTCAATTCAATAGAAGAGAAGATTGGTTTAGTAATGTTCAAAACTTGGTGCAGAGAGGATCCTCCATTGTATATTCCTCAATGTGCCAATAAGTATAAATCATTCTCATGTTGCCTATAGCCTGTGATACATAAAACCAAAAACTTTATTTCTGCTTGGCAATCAGACATGCGTTTCTGTTTCAATAAGAGTGTGCTTTTAGTATATATTTTTCTGTACGTGTTATGTCAAGTTGATGACAGGACTTTAGTTAATATATAATGAACTTAGTCAATAAATTGATTTTCGCCAAAATTTATGTTAAGTAATAACTGTAATTGAAAATTAATTAAGCTATTTAACTGATATGTATTTTATGAAAACTTGAGGTGGACAAAATATCCATGTCTATTATCCATATCTTATTATCTATTATTCCATGTCTTTCTGCATTGAGGGTGACAATAATAATTTGATTATGGATTGAATTCATTATTAAACAAAATTATATCATTGAATTCTTTATGAAAATAATGTCTTTAAAAAATTGCAGCAAAGACTAAAAATTCATTTCTTTGCCAGCAAAATATAAATACTCAGTGACTAATAATTAACATTAAAAATAAATAAATAAATAAATAAAAGACTTTATAAAATTTATGTTTTATTTATTACCTGTAGATAACATATATTCAAATAATATGTTGCAGTTATTTCACGATCATTAACATTATCGTTCACTTATGTTTCAGATGTTTTCTGTGACGTATCTAATAATCTGTTTAATCACTACACATCTGAGACACATTTTGTGAAGATTGGTATGTGTATGTCAGAAACTATTATTATTATTATATTATATTATATTATATTATATTATATTACGTTACGTTACGTTGTTATGTTATTTTTTTTTTAATCTATTGCTTTTATTTTCTATATGTAAGAGTTTAACATTTAATTTCAGATCAAAACTATGACCTGAGTCCAAAAGGTGGTTAGCAAAGTTAGAGTTTCAAAGGCATGTTTCCAGCTATTTACATGTTCTTTAATTCTAACTTTTATGGATCTACCTGAGTTATATCTAACTAGTAATATATATATCTAACTCAGGTAGATCTATAAAAGTCTTTTATATTATTAAAACACTTTGAAACTTTAAGCTTTATTGCTTTATTTTATCCTATTGTTAAGATTGTCTATATCCACATTATCGCCATTATATTTTCGTTTTCTAGACGAAGATGCACCTGGATTTTCAACTGACATTTTTAGTATTACGAACTTTTTTGAAACCATGAACGAATGACACTAAAATATCACCAAACAACAACAACATTACACAACAATAAAACCTCAAAAGTAAACTATCAGCTGTTAATTTCCCGCTAAAATTAGTATTACAGGAAGCACCTATCGCATAATACAGTGGAAGTTGTTTAGTTCGAAACTTAAGAGACCAAAAATAAATTTGCATTATCAAAAAATTGAAATTAGAAAAGTTAGGTGCTTAGGTAAAAAAAAATTTAACAACTAGAGGTAAATATGATTATATGTTTATAACTCTATGGAGATATTAAAATTTTCAGATGTTGTTAATTTGTTTGTTTTTTATTTCATTTCCAGACAATTTTCAATGTGTGTTTTATTCAGTTTAGGTTTATAGAAGTAAGTTTTTTTTTTAGGTGGAGGATGAAACAGCTGAAAAGGAATAACAAAAAGACGAGCTGGATAATCCCCCAGAAACAGAGGTAGGCCTAATTGTGATGATTTATTTATGTTATAATAGTCATTCTTATATTCAGATGAATAGGTTTGTTTCCTCTATAGAAAATAATTTCACACTATAAAGGTAATGGTTGTCATTCTATCTGTTTTATTTTGTCCGTTCTTATAACATTTTTCAAGGACATTTTTTATTATGATTACGACAATTTAGGGTTGTTGTTACAGATGGAGGTTGGAGTGAATGAAGAACATGGCAAGGGATTACAGAGAAAAGTTGAAAGAATAGAGATGGGACAAGGAGTACAACTGAAAGGAAGGGGACATTGAGTAAAACCAAGAAGTAGAAGTCGAGGTATTGCATCGAGAGGACCAAAAAGAGGACGAGGTCAGATAGGAGAAATTTTACTGAGATATTCAGCAGATTGAAAGCAATATTTATGTAAAGATGAGGTCACAAAATGGAAAATAAATCTTAGTGCCATTCCTGCCAGATGTGGTCGTTTTAGGAACTATAATGTTGTTACAAAATTGCCAGGACCCAAAGGTTAATCTAAGAATGTAAAAACCCCTGTTGAGGCATTTAATTTGTTTTTCCTTACACTGAAATTGATAAAATTGTGCAACACAATAAATGGAGACCAACAGAGATAATCTTGTCCAGAAACGAGATTATCGTCTAACTTTTTTGCTAGGTTTTGCAAATCACCGCATCAAAATATTATCGATTTGTGGAGTAATGATGTGGATACAGGGATAGATCTATTTAGATGTGTCATGAGATTGAAGGGTTTTAGATTCCTGTCGAGAGCCTTGCGATTTGATACTGTAGACAATCGACAACATCGCCTAAAAACTCGCAAAGGTCAGACCAATATTTGATTAATTTGTCCAAAGATGTAAAGATTCATTATTAACTAGTGAATATTTGACGGTTGATTAAATGTTGGATTCATTCAAAGGTAAATGCCTGAAATCCTGAAAAAAACCGGCCAAATAAGGCATTAAAATATTTGCGTTATGCTGCGCAAGAACGTTTTACACAGTAAATGTACAGGTGTATATTGGTAAGCAGCAACCAGGATCATATGAAGTAAGTAATAGTGTTAGAATATTGTAGACAGAATTTTGACACCGATAAAAGGTACTGGCAGGAACATCACTTTTGACAAATATTTCACTTCAGTTCCTTTGGGCAAATTCCCCAAAGAGATGAAGAGATTACTCACCTAAGAGATGAGTGCAAATTAACATAAGTAGGGACAAAAAGAATAAATAAACCAGATCTTCCCTTAGTATTCAGGAACACAAAAGAAATTAGGCAGCCTATTAAATCAAGCATATTGCCTTTCAACAAGGCATGACAAGAGTGTCATGTCACAAATCCAAAAAAGACAAAAATTGTGCTTTTTTTCCTTTCATGAAAATAATGCAATCGACTATGACACAGGGGATGATCGAAAACCAGATATCCTCACTTTATACAATTTGACAAATGGCAAGGCTGATGTGGTAGACCAGATGAAAAACATATACAGTGTATCCCGAATCAGTAGGTGATGGCCTTTGCCTATGTTCTTCTCAATGATGAATATTGGAGGCATAAATGCATTTGTAGTTTACAAAGCAGCTAACCAGGTTATAATAAATAGGCAGGACTTTCTGAAAGCCTTGATGTGGGAACTGTGTAAAATTTTGATTCTGTGTAGAGCCACACTAAGACAAGTGCCGAAACAGGTCCTGAGAGCTAGGGGAAAAGTGCTCCTCAGGCCGAACTCCCACCTAAAATGCAAGCCCATGGAAATAAGACTGGTCGCTGTGGCTATTGCGACAGAAAAAAGAACGGAAAAACCAAAAGTGCTATGTTTTTATTTATAGAGAGCATACTAGGCCAAGCTGTGTGAGATGTGGCGAAGCCCCTGTACGTCAAGAAAAGGAAGATTTAACTGATTGAAGTATGGATATTCATACATATTCTTTATTTTATTCATAAGATAATATTTAAGTGTAATTTTGTTAGTCATTTTTTTATCTATATTGTTTTATATACCAAAGAATATGATTTTGAAACATCCCAAGTTGTAATACCTAGGTAAACAGGAAATTTTTTCTGTAAGTTAGATGAAAAGGTTTGCCAGCAAATATGTAATAAGAATTCAAAATTATGAAAAAGACAAGGTAAAATTCAATTGCTTGGTAATAGGATGCGAGTCACATTATTAACCCTAGAAGTGCTATGCTAATATCCCCAAGTGCTGAGCAGTTTTAGTGCATATTACATGCGTTTTTGAAAACATTACTCTAATTTTACCATAGACACTAAACATAAAGTGTTATATATCATTTTACTCAGAATATTCTAAAGTATATTTTTATGCAATTAGATAATATCTTACCTTTATTTACTAGTTGATCCTTCTTGACTAATAAACACATTTATTTTGAAAATTTGTTTAGTTTATTTTCAGTCACACCATGTAAATCAAAAATTTTAAAATTATTATAAACTGAAATATTCAAAATGTGCATTGTTTCATTGTGAACACGAAAACATAAATTTATAACAACTTATTTACAAAAAAATATATAATATAACACAAATAAGTTACTATGTACACGGATAAAAAACGATAAATTCTCAGTCTGAATCACTTTGGGCTGGTTTCCTCTTCCTACCTAAATTTGTGGGTCTCCAAAAATGTTGCAAATTGTGGAAACATGTTGGATGAATGCCACAGTTACATCCTGGACACCAGTAGTAACTTCTTTTCCTTTTTATTTTTTCATCAGAGGCACAAACTTCACACAAGCGTTCCTTTCGTCCAGGTAGATGTACCAATGCATGCTGTACATCACCAGCTGGGCCAGGTATATGTTGAATTTCAGGCTCTGTCAAGCTTTCTACAATGCTCTCCAAAAAATCAGACCTTGGCAAGATTTTATCTGTGTTTTTACAATACAAAATATAAGCATCTAGAAGTACAACGTCAAGTAAATTATAAAAAATCCTTTTCCAGTATCTATGGGTACTTCTGCTACAGGAATAATGATAGACAGACTTGTCACTATTGTCTACTCTACCCATATTTAGGTTGTACTTATGGATTAAAGCTGGTTTGACTGCCTGTAGACCACTTCTGCTCCTTATTATTTTATCTTCGGCATGGCAACCAGTTGTAAGCAAGTACACGGGTTTGCGATTTTTCTTTTGTTTATAACCAACTAAAAGTATATTTTCCTGCCTATAGTAGATGCTTTTTTCAATTCCAAGTTTTTCATTTATTACATTCTTTGACAAATCCTTTGAATTTCTGTTCACAGTCCCTGTGAGAAAGGTTTTTCTTTCATATAGTTCACGGGCAAGAGGCAACTTGGTATAAAAGTTATCGGTAAAAACATGATACCCTTTATCTAATAACCTGCATTTTATCATTTGATCCATTATAACTTTTTGGGTAAAAGGATCATCTCCATCCTGTAGAAAATCCTTACCACTGTATAGGGATATATTCAAAACATAACTACTCTTACTGTCACAAAGAACAAATTTTTTAATTCCAAATCTCGCATGTTTTTTTTTTAGGCATATACTGTATAAAAATACATCTATTTTTCATACCAATGAGACTTTCGTCTATTGATAAGTTCTGAGTAGGAACAAAATGCTTTTTGAAAGCATTATTCAAATAATCTAAAAAAAATCTAACTTTATTCCAGGGGTCATAACCTGGCTGGCCCCTTGGTAATGATTGTTCAGAGCTGATGTGAAACATTGAACTAATTGCCTGAAATCGATGTAATGACATGGTTGATGGAAAAAATGGAGTTTGTGCTGGTTTGGTAGTTTTCCAAAAATCTTTTATATTTTGTTTTTGGATTAGACCCATATTGATAACAAGAGCAATGTATTTTTTCATTTCTAAAACTGTACAATCAACCCATTTTTGAAGTCTGGAATATTTTTTCATTTCTCCTGAATTTCTTTTTTTCTCAATATGTATATGGGCATATTTATTTGTTTCCTTTACAATTAAATTCCAAATAATATTAGTAAAAAACAAATAAAAATATTCTATAGGCCTACTGTTTCTGGTTGGACAGTCTCTAATTCCAAGATTTCTAACCTCAAACTTCTCACAAATGTCTAGTTCAGGTTCTGGTGGATACACTCGAATCCATTTTGGTCGGACAAATTCATTATTTTCCGTTTCAAGCTCACTATCACTTTCAAAATTCAGTTCTTCAACATCAGGAACATAATCATCTTCACTTTCACCAGAAGAAAAATCGTCAAATGACACATTAGCACGATAGTCCACAGCCGATATATCACTTTCACAATCAGAAATTTCTTCTTGTAAAATGTCAAGAATATCACTTGAATTACAAGGATCACACATTATAAATAAGTTTTAGGTTATTTTACAACACAGCACAAAAGATAAACTAAACTAGTATGCTTGTACACAGTCTCAAACAACAAGAATGCAACGTCAGCTGAGAGACAGCTGTTTACAAAACTTTCAGCCGGTATATTATCTCTAAAAATAAATCTATGACCATAGATTTCACAATCAAAATGAAGTGTGAACTCTCTACTATCGATTAGTACCATATTTGACACGAAATAATAAAGATATATAGTATGCACTGGACGAATGTAAATGAGTCGCGTATTACGACTCTAGCACTTCACAGAAGGGGAAATGAGTCGCATATTACGACTCGTAGCACTTCTAGGGTTAAAGAGGCAGAAAGCTGCAGACTCTATGTAAGTGAACCTAGCTCAAAAATAATTGCACACCATCAAAGTATTTAAGTAAATTGTAAAGTGTGACACAGGATGTTCTTTCATTGCATAGGCAGTAACATTAGCTTTAGAAACTATGCTTAAATAGACTTTAAGTTGTAGTTGTAAAAAGGGAGAAAATATACTCTTTTTTTTTATGGTGTGAAACAGGCTCTTCTTACCCTTAAGAAAAAATGCTTTTTTTTAGAACCTTGAATTTTTGAAAAAAATATATATATTGTTTCATAATTCCTCATATGCAAATTTCTAGGATATCATTTAAACCAACTTTATATCTCTAGCCAATCTTCACAATATATTTGACACGTGAATATTGAACCATTCTGTATACTGGTAAAATGCATTATAATTGGTGTAGTTACAATGAATAAATTGCTTTTGACAGCCATTATATTATGTTCTTCTTTGTAACTTCTTACATGATTAATCATTTAACAGAAATGTTATATAACTAATTTCCACATATTATAGCATATAACTTACGTGAGCAATACCATTGACTCCATAGCCTGAATTGACAAAGCCCTGTAACAAAAAACAACAAATATGGAAAAAAAAAAATCATTTTCAGAAGATAGAATGGATAAATGGTTAAGTAGTAATACATTCATTTTTGTCATTTATTTACCAAGTGTAATAAGAAAGGTGTATGATTATATAAACATTTTTATATTATCTTAAGAATGGGTTAGGTCAGGTAAATTTTATTGTATAACAAATCCCTGTAAGGTTTATGGGGTGAAGAGCAGTTGACATACTTTGTCTCACTAATGTGTGGTCCGAATTACTAAAAATATTCTTCTTGGGGGACCAGAAATTATCAAAGTGCTAGAAGAACTTAAAGAAAAAACGATTTAATTTCACTGGATTCTCAGACATTGTGCATTCCAAAAAATTAAGTAGCTGAATAGGTGGTAAGAAAATGAGACCACATTTGGTCACAAGCCAGACCTAAGCTTCATTTCTGCCAGTCTTGCTCACGTCAGGGATAGATGGACTAAAAGATGGAAACTAGAGAACACAATATGACACTTTTTTTAAATCCTAATATCTCCAAAAGACCAAATTATCTACAAAAACATCGGGAAATCAGAGCAAACTTTTTAGGCAAGAGCTCGTTGGACATCTCATCACACAATTTTTTTTTTTTTTAGATTGCACATTACTGACTCCCTTTTGTAAGGTGTGCAATGAAAAGGAGGACTCTCTACTGAACACTCTCTCATGTGATTTCACTAGTTTTGTTTTACTGCCTAGTCTACCACTCTGGAGAATAAAGCACAGAGATATTGGCACCTTAGCTCATAGCCAAGAAGTAGATTCCTATTACTTACAACTTTATAAAAAATGTTTGAATAATACAAATCCTATTAACCCTCTATCCAGCAGATGTTAATTCTTTTCTTTTGTTTAAAAATTAATAAAAAATATTATTTTTATACAAAACCTAACTTGTAGGATATCATTTTTTTCAGAAAGATGCGTAGAATTTATCTATGGAAAAAAAAATTATATGAAACGGTTTGGGAGTAAGTATGTTAGGTGTCAAAAAATGAAGTTAACATTTTTCAGAAAAACCTGTATCATCCAAAACCAATAACTTACCACCATTTTTCAAGATATACAAAAGTTTTGTATAATATTTGTGAATATATTTAGGGAAAAAAAATTAATTTGTTACATTTTCAAAAAAAAAATTTTTACGAAAAAAGGGAAAATGTTTTGCCTAATTTGAAAAAAAAAATCACCAAAAATAGTAATATTATGCAAAACACAACTACAAATTGTCATTTCTTACTAGAGATTTGTAATATATTTGTGGATAAAAGTTGCTAAAAAGAAAAATCAATTTATAAAATTTTCATTAGTTAGTATCTCAGAAATCAAAAAATTCATACAAAAACCAAAGGCAAAATGCCAAATGAATGCCTATATTTACATTACATCAGCATTTTTTCAAAGAATTTATAGATAGGCCTATATAAATTTATATACATTTTGCATACATTTTGGTAAAAACAATCAATTTATAAAATTTTCTCTAGACAAAATTATTTTTATATGTAAACAAATGGAAATTTGCTAAAAAGGTTAGACCAGATATAACATAACCTATCTCTAGACAGCCTCAGTATTACATTAGTCTGACAATAACATTCACTCAAAACAATAAATTCTACAAACAATAATATAGATATTATAATTTGTATACACAAATTATAATAAATAAACATATCTAACAAAACAAGTTCACAATAACAGAAATAATCCCAAGCCAAGCACTACGCCAACCACAATATATCATTTTAGTACATAAACAAGCCCGAGTAAAACGGTACCTTGCAAGTCAGAAATAATAACTGAAAAAAACTCTAAGACGTAATGAGTGGTACCAACTGAAAGATATAAATTTCATCTTCCAAATAGTGTAAAGATTGGTTACAAAATATGAATGTAAGTAATCAATATACCCTATTTAGTAAACTGCACCAAAAGAAAAATGAGTCTGGTTACTACTTCGTAGAATGGATATATCTCGCGAACAATGTAACATACGATAATTTCGAATTCATAGTTCGAAAGAGAAAGAAAAATACTATATAATATTGTCAACTTGTGGCATTTGAACAAGTATTACCATTTCATAAAATCATATGAACACAGAGAACAGATTTTTCTATTAAACCCCGTCTCATCAAGTGAGGCGATCTAACGGAATGATCATCAACTTTATCGAATTATTGAATTATTACTTTTTGTGAAAAGGATTTTGGGACACATGATTATAAAAGATTGAAACATCACCTTTACAGTGATATATAATTCATTTTGATAAAATAATATTTACAGTACTAGGATAAAAATTGAATTGAAAAAAATGTAATTTTTAGCGTGTAAAAACGAGTTAAAATTCTTGATTTTGTTTAATTTTTATATAATAGGCTATAAACTATAACAGATAGAAAGATTTGGAAAGCACAGATTGAAAGAGAAAGATGTGATCTACAAAACAGTGTTATGGTCGATCTGTTTGACAGAAATATCGAATTGGGAATATTAGAAAAAAATGACATCAGTTTTGTTTACAACTTGTCAGCGCAAATCTTTGACGTTACGTATCAAAAACATGCAAACTTTACCAATTTTTGGACTATTATTTGTAATGTTTTGTGGTTTTTTTTGCATCTACGGAACATTAGCTTTCCAACACGATTTTATTTATTGCAGTAGGACGATTCTAAATGGGCGAAATGTTGAATTGCAAAATACGTGTTTTTGAGTCGATCAAGTATCACGCATCGACCCAGCTGGGTCGATCGCCAGATAGAGGGTTAATAAGAAATTATCTGAACTAGAAAATCGGCAATTTACAATGTGCATTCATACATATGGGCTACATTCACACCAGGGTTTTGGGATTTGAGATTCAACGATAATTATCATTTTTTTATATTTAACCCACGAAGCAGCACCGACCCTCTCAGCGGGTCGATTTTTAATGCATGGTCTAGTCTAACGTCCGGAAAACATGAATTTTGCAATTAAACATTACGCCCACTTAAAATCGTCCTATCGCAATAAATAAAATACCGTTGGAAAGCTAATGTTCCGTAGATGCATAATCATGCAAAAAAATACCACAAAACGTTATAAATAATATTCCAAAAATTGGTGAAGTTCACATATTTTTGATGCGTAAAATCGTAAATTTCAACTCTGCGGTTTTTAGTAAACGCGACATCATTTTTCCCCATAGTATTACAAATCTATTTATCTGTCAATTAAGTCAACCAAAACACTGTTCTATAGATCACATGTGTCTCTTTCTAACCGTAGATTACAAATTTTTCTGCGTCTCACAGATCCAGAGATATTTCTACTTGACCATAGAAGAAACCTGACGGCACGAAATTCAATTGGCATTCGGTGCAGTTAACGAAATGACTAAATCGATTTTTCATTTCGATTTTTTTGTTTCGATATTGATAGTATGTTGTAGATGACATTTCATTCTTCAAGTTGGTACCACTTGATATAGGCAATACTTACTTAGAAGGTTTTGTTTTGATCTCGGAACATATGCAATTGTGCGACGTAAATAATGTAATAAATGACGTAGCGCATATTGTTTTGGGGTTAGATATTTGTTATTTTGAAGGTTTGTGTATACAAATTGTATATAAATTTTGTATACAAGTTACAATATATGTGTTTTTATTTCTAAAGTTTATGTTTTTGAGTGAATTTCTAGTTTGTGAACGGTTAATATTTGGGATAACCTAAATGGTATGTTGTGAATTTAGCCTATATGCAAATTTTCTTATATTGAGTGTTTTATTTGATTATACAAGTGAATATGTGTGTTATTCTTTGTAAAGTATATTGTTTTAGTGAAATCTAATGATTTTGTCTTAGGCCTAGCTTTAGAAAGTTACTAATTACGCCTAAATTGCTGAGGTGTCAAACCTAACCTCAACCGTCGAGTATCACTTTTTAGGGGAAATCGTTATTTTTATTTTGAAAATGTAACAAATTATTATTTTTCCCCCTAAATATATTTACAAATATATTACAAATCTCTAGTAATCATTGAAAAAAATCTGAAAAATCTATTAGTATGGTGTACATAACGATATCTGTGAAATTATTCTCTTTTTACTCTCCGATTTTTTGGTATTTGACCAAAAAACTCCAAATGTGATACATCTAACTTTTTTTTTCACTACACACCTAGATTCTATGCACCTTTCTGAACATAATGATATATAGAACTTTTGTATAAAATATATATTACTATGTTTGGTAAATTGTTGAAAATAAAATGACCAATGTCCCGTTTTTCGTAAAATAATTTTTTAAATTTTGAAAATGTAACAATTTTTTTTTCCTAATTATATTGACAAATAATACACAAAAATTTTGTACATCTTAGAAAAAAGTGGTAAGCTATTGATTTTGGATGATACAGGTTTTTCTGAAAAATGATAACATCATTTTTTGACATGTAACATACTTACTCAAAAACCGTTTCAAATTTTTTTTATTACATAGATGAATTCTATGCATCTTTCTGAGAAAAATGATGTCTTATAAGTTTGGTTTTGTATAAAAACAATATTTTTTATTAATTTTTAAACAAACGAAGAATTGTCAAGAAAATTAACCATGCCGCCTCTAGGGTTAAAGGTGAAAAACCTTGCGGTCATCATTGCCTTGAAAAAAGAGAGCATAAAATAGACTCCTAACCTTGGAATACTGTAGGGTCATAGTCAGAAGAGTTGGTAAGACCCGATAGGAAAGATGAAAGAAAGTAATCCAACCCCAGACTACATGAAGAAAAGTGTAAATCCTGCTAGAGATCTCGGTTTTACCATACCCATACTCACTTTAAGTGAGCCAGCGAGATCTATTTATATTTGAAGGATCTATCAAACCTCTTGGGTCCATAGGACAGTGTAATATGATTTATTTGTTAACTATATCGCTAACTTCGTTAAACTTAATCTTCAGTGATGTCCTCTGAATCAAAATTAATTACCTGCCCGAAATTGTTCTACTGAATATCAAGAATACTTCTATATACTTTATTGTTGTTTAATTATTGTTATTTATTTTTTAAAACCTGGTGGTCATCAACTCCTTTTAAAAAATACTCTAATACCATCAAGGTTAGAAGAGATCAAGAGTTGGTTAATTGAGACCTGATAGGAAATATGAAGTAGAAGGAACTAACGCAAGACTATACAAAGGAAGATATAGATCCAGCTAAAGTTTCTTGGGATTATCACACCCGTACTCACTAAAGTGAGCCCCTGAGAAGAGGTTCATAGTTAATACACTTTGCAAATTTGATTTTAAAGTTTTATAAATCTCAAATGACAGATCGTGTGAGATTTGTAAGCCCTAGAATTTATAAATGCTATGAAAATTATAAATAATTTTACATACAAATTCTAACATAATAAAATAATGGTGACTCCATAAGGTGACTAAGGAAAAAACATTCTTGAGATAATGCTGTTGTTTTTAGTGAAAAAGGTTATTAGAAAAAGTCTACAAATTGTTTTTCCTGTCACTGTGGAAATTACAGTTTGTTTTCGAATGAGAATTTTTTATTCACATTTATCTCTTGCAACATTCCATATTTTATGTATTCAATGTTGAGTTAATACCTTGTTCAGTAGGTGAGGTGTAACTAAATGTGACTTAATTAATGTTCTATGATTTGCCTTGTGTATATACATCAGAAATTTGATGCTATGTTAATCATGATTATAATGTGTGTATTTCAGAGGACCTGTGGTTCATTCATAATTTAAAGTACATTTTCCTAGAACATGAGATACTGGGGTTTTTTTAAGTTATTCAAAAAGTATTTGTGCTTGACTAACCAATACAGGCACCTAACCAATTCAATTATTAAATAAATTACCTAAAATTAATAAAAAGTTACACTCTATACATCCTCTTATAGTTTTGTTTGTTGTAATTATTATTCCCCTAAATCGACACAACATAAATAGAAGATGACAGCCAATAAATAATGTAACTATTACTTACATAATCATGGAATGCTTTTGCTTCACTTGAATGCTCACACGTGTCTCTTCTTTCAGGAGCAGCACAATACAAGTCCCAGAACACACTGAAATGTAGACAGTTCATGTTAGTTATTTAAATTCTTAATACATATTCTCACTCCCACATATACAAAAGAAGAATATTTGAAGCCCCTATAGAAGTGTCGCTATTAAATAACAAGACTGGGTGGTCTGGAGACAGTGTACTTACATCAATGGGGAGTGCAAACAAGCTAAGTGACCTAGAAGTTTCAAAAATCGGACGAGACAAAGTCATGTTTGCTGTTGCTTGTAGTGAGTCTGTGATCAGCGATTGTAGAGACTGGTGCACAATCATGTCATCTGAATCATGGCTGTTGTTAATATCAAACAGTGCATTAATATCAAATTTCCTGTGAAATTTCTAAGTGAGTGTTTGAAACTGTTACAGTAACTGTATGCCGATAATGTGATGTCACATGCATGAATGTTTGAATGACATAAACTAATTGCTGAGGATCAAGGTCAAGAGAATGATTAAAATGACAAATGACCGGGTCAATAATATTAATGACATAGTTCACAGTAATCGCTGATTAAATAGTAGGATGATAAAGAGGTACATATTGATAAAGAGAGTATGACAAATTTTACATAAACAATTGAATATGTGTAAAGCCAGGACAAAATGGTCTTAAAAACCAGCCAAGAGAGCTAATAGAATAATAATAATGCCCATAATGATGCCCGAAAAACAGCGAAACTTAATTTGTTGGGAAAGATCATCACATTTAACAAAAAATGGATTTTTATCAGTACGAACAGGAAACTAAGAAACAATTGATGCACTGGAAAACTTTCACATCACCAAGAATAACAAAGACCAGAATGAACAAATTGAAATTGAAGACAATCCTGATCGTTTTCTTTGACAGCAATGGTTGAATGGGTACCACAGGGTCAGACAGTTATTCAACAATATTACCCTGAAGTTTTGGCCAAGCTAGGAGAATGAGTGAAGGAAAAGAGGGCAGAGTTATGGAAGAACAGTGTGTGGATTTTCCATCATAACAATATTCTGTCCATAAAGCAGTTTCTAACTGATAAGAGAGTTCCAGTGCTGGACCACCTATCTCACTCACCAGATTTAGTTCCCATGACTTTTGCCCGTTTCCTAAGGTGAAATTTCCATTGAAGGGAATCCATTTTCAGAAAGTGCAAATCCATTGAAGGGATTGTGCACAAGGTTAACCCTCCAACTGTTGACAACTGTTCAATGTTAAAGGTTTTATTTTCTTAAAAAATTAATAAAAAATATTAATTTTACACAAAACCTAACTTATAAGACATAATTTTTCTTCAGAAAAATGCATAGAATTCATCTATGTAAAAAAATTTTTTTTGTAACAGTTTTGGAGTAAGTATGTTACATGTCAAAAACGACGTTATCATTTTTCAAGAAAAACCTGATTCATCCAAAATCAAAAGCTTACCACCTTTTTCTAAGATATACAAAAGTTTTGTGTACTATTTGTAAATATATTTAGGGGAAAAAAATAATAAAATTGTTATATTTTAAAAATTTTAAAAATATTTTACGAAAAAACTGAATTTTCTCTTTATTTTTTCCAAAAAACATAAAAAATAGTAAAATATATTTTATACAGAACTTCTATATATCATTATGTCCAGAAAGGTGCATAGAATTTAGTTGTGTAGTGCAAAAAAAGTTACATGTATCACATTTGGGGTTTTTTGGTCAAATACCAAAAAATCGAGAGTAAAATTTCATAGAAATGGTAATCAAAAACATACTAATACATTTTTTGCAAATTTTTCAACCATTATTTGAGATTTCTAATATATTTGTGAATATATTTAGGGGAAAAAATAATAATATGTTACATTTTCTAAATAAAAACAATGATTTTGACTAAAAAGTGATACTCTGACGGTTGAGGTTAGGTTTGTAACCTCCACAATTTAGCCTCACTAGTAACAATCTGAAGATAGGCCAAAGACAAAATCATTATATTTTACTAAGAAAATATATACTTTACAAAGAATAACACACATATTCACTTTTATAATCATCTAAAACACTAAATATAAGAAAATATGCATATAGGCTGGACTTAAGATATTGGCCTAGGTTATCCCAAATATGAACCGTTCAAAAACTAAACTATCACTCAAAAACATAAACTTTAGATATAAAAACACATATATTGTAACTTGTATACACAATTTATATACAATTTGTATACACAAACCTTCAAAATAACAAATATCTAACCCCAAAACAATTTGCGCTACGTCATTTGTTACAGTTTTTACGTTGCACATTTGCCTATGTTCCGAGATGAAAACAAAGACCTCTAAGAGTTCCAAGAAAATATCAAGTGGTACCAACTTATAGAATGGAATTTCCCCTACAACTTAGTGTAAAGAAAAATAATTTTAAAACCAAAGAGAAACGAATACGTGTATTCCTAAAATGCACCGAATGTCAACTGAATTTCATGTCGTCAGGTTTGTTCTCTGCTCAACTAGGAATATCTCTGGATCTGTTAAGACGCAGAATAATTTGTAATCTATGGTTAGAAAGAGAAACATGTGATCTATAGAACAGTGTTTTAGTTGACTTAAATGACAGAAAAATAGAGTTGTAATGATATCGGGAAAATAGCTTCGTGTTTTACGAAAAGACGCAGAGTTGAAAATTACAATTTTACGCAACAAAAATACGCGAACTTCACCAATTTTTGGAATATTATTTATAACGTTTTGTGGTATTTTTTTTTTGCATGATTATGTATCTACGGAATATTAGCTTTCCAACACTATTTTTTTTATTGCGATAGGACGATTCTAAGTGGACGAAATGTTGAATTGCAAAATATGTGTTTTATAGCCAACTTGTCCGGGAGAATGGGTACGATTTTGGGTCTTTAACACTTGGAGGGTTTTAAGCAGAAAACACCAGTGCTGCTGAGGGAGTTGACACATGATGACCTAAAGCACTGTTTCCAACAATTGAAAATTCACATATAACGGTCAATAGCATAGTTTCCAAAAATTGAAAATTCACATAAAATGTTCAATAGCACTGTTACCAACAATTGAACATTCACATACAAGGGTTAATAGCACTGTTTCCAACAATTGAAAATTCACATACAACGGACAATGGCACTGTTTCCAACAACTGAAAATTCTCATACACCACTCCATAGATAGAGGAGGTGAGTAAATTGATGGGGATGACAATAAAATTTTAAGATTGTAATAATATAAAACACTTCTGCCGCCAGTCTTATTATTTAATAACCACATTAATTGCTTTTACTGTTGTCAAATTTTCAATGTTTTGTTTAACCCTTAGCACGCTGAATAACAATTTAGGCTATTTACTCATAACGTGCTATTAGGGAAAAAAAAATTTTTGTAATTGTTTAAAGTTCTATTTGATTTTGGGTTCTTACAGATATATTTGGTAAAAAAATGTAGATTGGCTTAAAAATTATTTAAAATTTTTTTTTTTTTACAGATTAAAACAAGAAAAAATACTTAATTTCACATTTTTTGACGGCCCTATGAAACAGATTATTTATTTTTTTATATTTACAAACAAATCATATTAATTTATTTTATATAAAAGTAGGCCTACTATTTAATTCAAAATAACTTGATGTTTTATCAAACAAATAAATTTTACTAAAAAAAGATTTTGAGAAAAATCAACATATCGTATCAAAAATATCTTTCTACTGCTCATAATAATTACCTACATTCAGGACATCAAAAAAATTACTGATATAGACTAAATATACATATAAACACACAAACAATAGTTGACGATAATACTGTGTCCATAGAAACTGTCTATATTTCAAAATGTATTCTGTAGTTGAAAAAGATGCATTCATTATTTCATCCATAAATTGATCAAATCCAAGGTCGTCAGGGTTTGCCATTTTTATAACTAGCCTATTTTACACAAAATAAAAATGTATACTATAACCTAAAATATAAATAATACGGCCTGAACAAATCAACAATGAACAGCTATAGCAGTGATAAGGCTGACAAAACATTTTACAACTGACCATCGTAGCTTACTGAGATGAGAAATCACGTTATACACGCTGGGGCAGAACACAAAATGGCGCCTGGTTGCTATAACAACCAAATAAAGTCCAATGACAGGTGATCGAGAACAAATACCGTAGTGGGAGTGTCACGTTATACCAATAGGACATTTCTCTGCACTCTATTGGACTTTAAACGAATTAAAAATACCTGCAGAAGTCAAATAGTGTTGAATATAGATATCCCGTCATACGCGTTACCAGTCAAGTTGAGGGTTACGTGAAATCCCGTCATACGCGTGCTAAGGGTTAAAATTCATATTGTGTACTGCTAATTATTCATGGAGTAAAATTTTCTTTTGCTTGCTTAAAGTATATTTACTTAGGTTATTAATTATCAAATTTAAAAAAAAAAAAAAAAAAAAACATGATTAAAACTGATAATACACATTTTTTAATCTGTTACTACAAAAATTAACATTGTTGGAGGGATTGTGATCATTACATTTCCTTAATATTAGAGGAAGTAGACTACATTTTAACAAAATACAACAAAACTTTTTTTTAATGTTGACAAAATTGAAATTTTGTTTTTCTTCTTATACAATTAGAGGAATTATTTTTTTATGAACATTACTAGGATAAAAAAATCATTTTAACTTTTAAAATAAAAATTTCCAATGATTTTAGAGAAATCAAGATTTCTGAAAACAGACTGACACACAGACCATTTTTTCTTTTTTTAACAAAATCACAAATTTGGATTCAGAATAACCCAAACTGGATAGCCTAAATAAGAAGCTATCACAATATATTTTTTAATTCTACATGCAGGGCTGTTATTCATTTATTATTATTATTACTGTATTATTATTATATGTTACAAATTCCACTAACTCGTCAAAAGTAATGAATACATTCAGATATGGTAGAAATGTATAAGAGGCATCACACAATCATTCCCAGATGATTCTTAGTCGACTTAACAAACCACACCATCTCAGATTTTCATAAAATTTGGCACAGGTGCCTATTCATATTAACTTGAAAGAAATAACAAATTTTATTGAGATGTCAATTCGTTTTGAAATTAGAGCTATGTAAAGTTTTCAAAAAGTCGCTAAAAAAGTGAGAACAGAAAATTGTTGTTCTATTATGTTATGTAGAAACATGAGGAACTTGATGAAGTGAAAATAACATTTCTTCACCCAGCTGGGCACTCTACCATTTTCTTATCCCAGGAAGCCTGATATTCTGTGGGTTTCAGTAATGGATGCTTTGACAAAAGTAAATCCTGTGAGCCCCCCCCCCCCACACACACACACACAGAGATCCCAAACAAATGAGACTTTTTCAGACTTATAACAGTGAACATTCCGTTACTTTGAAGGTAAGTTGGTGGTAAGTATTACTTTGAATTTAGTACTGTATTCTTATTTCATATTAGCGTTCATCTTTATGTTCATATAAAAGTGTAAATCATAACATTCTTGAATTTTGCAGTCTCAATACAAAGCTCTAATGAAAAATCAAGCTTTTGGTCTTTAATTATTTAAACATTTAAACCCATCCTCATCCCACAATTATTTGTATTTTGCAAGATGATTTACAACTATACGTATTATTCTATATTTATAACTAGGCCTATATATTACAACTATTCTAGGTATTATTTTAAAAATATACTTTTTTGAAATATTTTTATTTTGATTTTGACAAAATATTTATACATCAACCCATACGGTAAATCATACGAAACGGTATAAAAAGTTATGTAAAAAGACACCCAGCTATGTAGTTCAAAATTAGGAGCTTCTAGAGGAATTTAAAAAATTTCTGCTCTTGCTTTTTTGGCCAATTTTTGAAAACTTTACTTAGCTGTAATTTCAAAATGAGTTGACATTCAAATAGTTCGTTCATCTGTGCCAAATTATATGAAAATCTCAGTAAAATAAATTTTTGATTAGAATTCTGTCGATTTAATATGGAATGAGTCAGATTTCTACAAGAGAAACGATTACTTCCAGATATATACAGAAACTTGCATAACATAGTGAACTGGATTTAAAAAAGAATTACAAAATTACAGATACGTATAATACAGACTTTCAAACAATCACTTAATCTCTCACCAAACATATTGCAAACAGTGCAAATGGAACAATGTAGCTATGCACATGAACCATAAGGCAAGGAGATAAGCAGGTATACTTTTCTAAAAACATTTTCTGTACAACAAAACATGTCTTCACCCCTCCTGTTTTATCACACATTTAATCCCAACATTTGTTATACAATTTTGTTTAGGAAATCACTAGGATTCTTACGGTGTGAGTGCGTTTTAAAAATCATAAAAATTAAATTAATCAGAAAAATATTTTAATTTGTACAAAGAAAAAGTAGTAGTAAGAGAGAAAGTATTTAACTTTTGGTTGGATTACGGTTTAATTAGTGAGTATTAAAGAATAAGTTCTGAATTTTTTTATCTTTCTATACGACCACACTTAGGTGGACAAATTAACAAGTTAACTTAGGACAAATTCTAATGCTGCCATGAGAGAATACGAAACTTTTTACACCATTAAATTATAGATCTTTTGACATACTCACACATTTTTCAATCCCCTAAACATACTGTTTGGCAATGTTTAATTTTAGCTGTAAAATTATAATAGAAAATGTAATTTTTTTAAACTGCACACATTTTAATTAAATTGATTTACTGCATTTTTTTTTTTTTTTTTTTTTTTTTTTATGTATTGGCAAAGTGCTCTAATAAAATGATATGCCTATTTCTGAAATTTATTTATTACTATTTGTACAGTTGACTGTGAAAATGTTATATATAAAATATTAATTTTGTAAATTAACATAAAATATTCATCCTAAAATTTCATTACTAAAAACTTTATTTTAAAAATGTATGCAATAAATCTATAAAAAAATTACCTATATTGAAATTAATAGAGTGATTAGTAGAAAAAATGTTTTGGTATTAAATGAGCAATTAAATTTAAGTAGTTAGACAATACTTAAACCTCTGAGCAAATCATTATTCTTTTCTACTCTCCTTCAATTCCATACTTAGATTAACAATGGGGAATATCCATCTATTATATTAATTAAATATGAAACATTGTCATTAGCCTGTTAAGCTGCCTTGACAATGCTATTGCTGTAACCATGGTTGTCAAGGTTCAAATTAAAAAATCACCTGTACTAAATATCATTAATTGTTAAGGTTCAATACTTGTAATTTTTTACTGCAACTAGTCAGTGAACAACCAACCAATAATGAAATGGATATATTGGCCAGTGACAGCAGGCTAACAATGTTTTACGTCCAGTTAATAGTGTCTAGTCCATGGCCACAGTTAGTTTCATCAAGCTATATAGGAGGGGGAAAGCACAGCTAATGGGGAAGAACTCCAAATACTACTACCATTACTAAAAACAATGACATTACATTTGTCTTCTTTCAAAAAAATCTCACTGCTAAGTGTGCCAAACTGTGTTCTGAGGAATCCCAGGTGTTGACCAACATGGTTAATTAAATTATAAGTGAACTACATTGAAAATTCTTTCTTAATTTGTTGCACATTATCATCAGACACGAAGATCTATCTCTGTTCTTGAGTTAACACAAACATCCTGATACTTCAAACTATTGACAACATCTAAGAAAGCTTTAAGATAATGGTAGAATAAATCCATAAGATAATAAAAACTCACACCGTACCATCACCACAGATTGACACCTAGAAAACTGCACCATATGGTCTTTTGTATTACATAGCCATACTCTCACATTCGGAAAATTCAAATGGCTTGGCAACAATGTCATGGGTATCACAGAAATTAAATAGTAAAACAAATTTAAAATGGCAGAATATTAGTGGATAACGAATCAGATTCCAGAAGGCTCTCAAGAAGTCGAAATGACAAAGTAATTTAACTAAATTATATTTATTAAGATCCAAGAAAATAAAACGAAAAAGATAAGTTATATAATTATTACATTACAGTACTACCTCGTTTATCCGGACCTCATTCAACCGGATGTCCGGATTATCCGGATCGATCCGGAACAAAAAATAAAAAATTTAATCAAGGATAAAATAAAGCAAAAGCTTAAAGTTTCAAAATATTTTAATAATTACTGTATTTTGAATAATATTTTAAATTATATTTATAATATTTTGAAACTTTAAGCTTTTGCTTTATTTTATCCTTGAATATGGAGTTTCAACAAGAAATATCTGCTATTACATTAATGTTGATAAAAACGTGATTTCCTCAACACTACAGTGTCGCCTCGAGGTATTAGGGCGGGTTGTTGATGCACTGGGAAGAGAAAGTGGAGGAGCAATGACCTCTGCGTCACCATCCCCCTACCCCGATGCGGCATGACAGTGACCTTGTCTATTGTCTATGCCGGCGGGTAGTCTATCACGTGCTAGCGACCGGAATACATCATTAGCATATCGTGCTGTGCCGTGTTTAGTTTCTTTACATTTTTTATCGGATACGGTTAATAGTATTTCAGGGTGTCTAGCGACCGGGAAAATCGGGAAAACCGGGAAAAGTCAGGGAATTTGAATTTTCTGTAAAAGTCAGAAAAATGTCAGGGAATTATTTAAAAACCGGGAAAAAATAAAGAATGCCTGATATTTTAGAAAGTGTAATACAATGACGATGCCTGTAACGGTCCTTAAAGAAAATGTACAACTGTGAAATAAATACAAACCAGGTGCATGTTTACAATGCATCATAAACCATCACGTCATTTTTACAACTTTATTGTTGTCGGGTTGCTAAGACTCAAGGGTGTAAATCAGTAAATGTGAACATTTTGTCACATCTTAAAGCAGTGCCACCAGCTTTGGGAACCCCCGTTCTTTTTTTTTTGCAGTTGGCACATCACATCCCCAGTCGGGAGTATCGAGGACGTGAATGAGAATCGGCATAGTATTTAGAGGTGGGCGTTGTTACTGCTATTTATTTATATTCGTGTGTTAGCATTTGTGCGTGGAAATGGCGACGAAAAGAAAACATAATGTGCTTACAATGGCCCAAAAGTTAAACGCATTGAATCGTATAGACAGAGCCGCATTGAAACGCCACACCAAATTAAAACAGAGGAAGATAAATGACTTTTTGTAAATAACAACTAAACCCTGTGTAAATTAAAAGCATGTGTAAATATTTCAGGTGTGTAAATAAAATGTTTTTCGTCATTTACAGTACATTGTGTAATTTCGTGTATTGTGTAAATTGAATGACTGTGTAAATATTGTGTTTTTTTCATGACTTATAAATGGTAAGTTATCATTTTATATTTTGTTTTATTTATCTTTCTATAATTTCGGATTATCTGGATTTTTGATTAACCGGATCACTTCCGGTCCCAATTAGTCCGGATAAACGAGGTTGTACTTTACTAACAATTATTTATAAATTTTGACATGAAAAATAAGAATTTGATTTATTGATCCATTTATACACACATACTACACAAATATTCGATTCTAATATATATGTCAAATGGTAATGGAATAGAGGAAAAACCAAAAACACTGAAAAATAATCCTGGGCCCAGCAAGGTGCCAGAGAACATCCATGCCAACTCATATCAAACTTCAAAATTTTGAGTCAATTGGGGCTTCCCTGAGATAATGGTTGACACATATAGACAGATATCATTCTTTAAAAAATGTCTAAATAAGTTCCTAGGACCTCAAAACACTGAGAAATAGGTTAAAAAATTTAAACACACCCCAAAACTTTATTTGTTTTGCAATTATAGTAAAATAATTGGATAATGTTTTCCTTCTTTATTTAATTTCAGAGTTTTATTTTTACTGAGCATATGTGGGGGTCAAGAAAATCGATTTAAAATTCAAAATCAGAATGTTAATAAATATGTAAATAGTACAAGTTTTAATTTTTATACAAAATTGTGTACATAATTCAAATCCTGATGACAACAAATTCAAACTCAGTACTCCAAAATTCCTAAATATTATAAGTTTCATATATATATATATATATATATATATATATATATATATATATATATATATATATATATATTGCTTATTACCCAATTTTCTACATTTTTAAGGTTATTTTGGAGACCATAGGTATATAAACCAATGTCAACTTGGAACTCAGTGCTACAAAATTAATATGTATTATGTTGCATTAACATAGACTACCGGTAATACATTAAATATATATATATATATATATATTGAGGGTTTTTGTGAATTGAGACATATACCAGGTATTTTGTATAAGCCAGATAAATGCAAAACAATATCAAATTCAAACTCAGCGCTAAAAATAAATACATATTAAAAATTTCACAAAAGCCTATTAATATAATCTGTTAACAATTGTGTAGCTTTTTGAGGGGGTGCAGAAAATTTTCCACAGAATACAAATTTTTTGTTAAAAATTGCCCACAAAACCATAGCATTATTATAACCAATTATTAGAGTATTAGTTGAATATTTTGTGCCTGTTGCAGAATCTGGGAGCCACCTTTAAAAAGACATTTATGGTAAACATTATTTTTAAAGACTTCATTTCCTTATAAGCCGATGGAAAGTTTACTTTGGATAATTTTCCAAGTTTTTCATTATCATGTCATTAAGTGTTTTTCATTAAAGCATATATTCAAAGATTCGCCAAATTTAGGCTTTTATGTTCTAATAGGTACATCTAAATTTTGTGAGCAACTCTTAATATGTCAATCATCCGAATCGCATATTTTTGATGCGTAAAATCATAGATTTGATCTGTGCAGTTTTTAGTAAAAACGACGCCATTTTTAACATATAATTACAAATCTATTTTTCTGTCAAACAGGTCGACCAAAACGCTGTTCTATAGATCTTATCTTTCTCTTTCTAACCGTAGTTTACAAATTGTTCTGTGTCTCATAAATCGCAAGATATTTCTACTTGACCATAGAAGAAACCTAACGGAACGAAATTCACTTGGCATTTGGAGTAGTTTACTAAATAAGATAATCGATTTTTGAATCGATATTTTGTAATTGATCTTTATAGTATGTTGTAGAGGAATTTCATTCTACAAGTTGGTAGTACTTGATATATAGTACTGTTATTCTCTGTTTCTTATTTTCAAGTCGGAATATAGGCATTTTTAGACGAGTATGTGACATAAATTGACGCAGTAGGCGTGGCGCTATGTTTTGGGATTACATATTTCTGTAATTTTTTAGGTTTGAGTATACAAATTGTATGTAAATTGTGTATACAAGTTACAATATATGTGTTTTTAGTTCTAAAGTTTATAATTTTGTGTGAATTTCTAGTTTTTGAATGGTTTATATTTGGGATAACCTAGAGGTATATTGTAAACCTAGGCGCCTAAAAGCAAATTTTCTTATATTGAGTGTTTTATTTGATTATACAAGTATATATGTGTGTTATTCTTTGTAAAGTTTATTGTTTTAATGAAATCTAGTGATTTTGTCTTAGGCCTAGCTTTAGAAAGTTACTAATTACGCCTAAATTGTCGAGGTTTCAAACCTAACCTCACTTGTCGAGTACCACTTTTTAGGAGAAAACGTTATTTTTATTTAGAAAATTTTAGAATTTGATTTTTTTTTTTACCAATAGTTATTCACATTTATACTAGAAAATGTTATTAATCTTGAAAAAAATGTAAAACAATTATTTCTATGCTCAATTGGACTTTCATGGAAAACTTAGCCTTCGAATTTTGTTTGTTTTATTTGTTCTTTGCCATACTGACTCCAAAATTATTTTTCAAACTTTTGTTTCATTACACTACTAAATTCTATGAACCATTCTGAATATAATGATGTATAGAAGTTGGTTTTCCATAAATATTACAATTTTTGGTGATTTTTTGAAAAAAAAAAGATAAATTTACCTTTTTTCGTAAAACAATTTTTTTAAATTTTGAAAATGTAACAATTTTTTTTTCTTCTAAATATATTCAAATATTCATTTTATAATGGGATTTGAGAGAGTATATATCATTTTCAAATTTTTGTAGGTTTTTTATATAGTCGTATAGAATATTTCCTGAAAATTTTAACAAATATCTATAAATAAATAGATTAGGCCTATACAAGTTATAATTTGACGCTATTTTCAACCAAACCGATAGCTGTAAACTATTAGCATAGATCTGATAGTTTATATAAAATTTAATTGTGAATTCAAAAATGTTTTGATATTTCAAATCCGTTCGATAGTTTTCAAGATACAAATGATTTAATAAAGGCGTGTCATTGCATTTCAATAAAATTCAAACGCTAATGTAAACGGGTTTACTAAATTATATTTATTTCGAGAACCGTTGAATGGATGTTAATTATCTAAAGAAAATTTAATTCACAATTAAATTTTCTAAAAATTGGTATATCAGAATATTACTACAGCAATTAATAAACGTATGTAATAAACCAATAAAAATAGCAGTATTTAGAAATCGCTTACAATTTTGCTATAAACGTTCATAAATCAAAAAATTATGTATATATCATTTTCAAATTTTCGTATGTTTTTTATATAGTCATATAGAACATTTCCTGAAAATTTTAACAAAATCTATAAATAAATAGACTAGGCCTATACAAGTTATAATTTGACACTATTTTCAACCAGACCGATAGCGGTAAATGGTTGTAAATTGTTTAATGATTATTAGTCTAGATCTGATAGTTATAGAAGTCTAGCTTTGATAGTTTATAGAAAATTTAATTGTGAATTCAAAAATGTTTTGATATTTCAAATCCGTTCGGTGGTTTTCGAGATACAAATGATTTAATAAAGGCGTATTGTTGCATTTCAATAAAGTTCACAAAAAGTTTAGGTTACTTGTTAAAATTTATTTCAATGTTGTTTTGAAGAAATTAGTTTTTTCGTTGTAATGTAATTAAATTTTATTGTATCTTGATGAAATTTTCACAACATGCACACATATATTTTGCTGTGATAATTATTAAATTTTATTTAATTTTGTTAATTCGTTTAAGGGAAATTATGTTTTTTTTTGTTGTAAATCAATTAAATTTTATTATATCTTGATGATTTTTTCACAAAATGTGTATAAGCAGATTAGTAAGAAGTGTGTTAAATTTTGTTTAAATCTGTTTGTTTAAAAAATATATATATATAAATAGACGATGAATTGTATCGTCTCGTAACATCGAAAATATATTTTCTATTGAAGTAATTATTAGATTTTGAATAAAATTAAACAGATATGATAACAGAATATATATGTATATGTTGTGAAAATTTCATCAAGATACAATAAAATTTAATTACTTTACAATGAAAAAATTAAACTAATTGTTAATTAAACTAATCTTCGCTACTTTTAACAACATTGAAGTAGATTTTAACAAGTAACCTAAACTTTTTGTGAAATAATGACAAATTTGTACATGGTTTTAATAAATTGTTTATAGTTTGAAAACCACTGAACGGATTTGAAATATCAAAACATTTTTGAATTCACAATTACATTTTCTATAAAATATGAGATTTAGATTAATATAGTATAATAATAATAAAATATAATTAACGATTGTTTACTGCAACTACTCAGGTTAAAAACGAAATGTAAATATTGTATTATATATTATATAAATATTTAAAATGTATTAATTATTATATTATTATATATCTTTAACATAATAATATCTGTTATTATCTTTAATATAATATTGTTGTTAAAATGTACGGTTCTTTATAATTTAGGTTAGAAATTTTCAAAAAGTCGTCATTTTTAAACGCTTAGTGGATATAATCACTTAAGGTATTTTACTTAAAATTTTAGGTATAATTTTAGGTGAAGTTTTAACTCAATTGGTCAAACTTATTTTGTAATAAACACATAAGGTACAGACAGACGAAAAAGTCTGTTCATATTGTAAAATATGTTTATCTCGATCCAAGAATCAAATCCACAAAAAAACCCAAGAGAGTTTGGGGATACCCTGTATAACATTAATTGAAATATTATATGAATAGTTTGTTTTAACACAAAACGACATACACAACAAAACTCCGCACATTATTTAGTTTATTATTTCCAAATTGAATACTTTGTTCAATACATATTTCTAGTTTATTGTTTATTTACATTATCTATATATATATATATATATATATATATATATATATATATATATATATAAGCCAAATACCACTGACTGACTTGCTGACTCATCACGATTTCTCAAAAATTATTGAACGGATTGGAATGAAATTTGGTATGTAGCTTCCTCTAAGGTTGTAGGTGCTCACTAAGAAAGGGTTTTAAAAAATTCGAATATTTTAGGGGGTTTGGGCGGTCAAAGTTGTAAAAATCCCCATAAGAAATACATACCGGTAGTATAATATATTTATTAATATATTGTTTTATTTTAGGGCGGTATGGGGCGGGGTTTGGATGGGTCAAAGTTACTAAAAATCCCCATAAGAAATACATAGTAAAATATATTTATTGGTAGGCCTATATTTTTTTGGTTAATATACATTTAAATTTGATTTGTCTCTCCGTGCAAAGCCGGATAGGGCCAGCTAGTAAACTATATAATATTATGGCAGATAATTTTAGAAAAGTAAAAATATCACTTCCGTCAGTAAGAAAAGAGTTAATGGACTTTGGACTCATGAAAAGGTCCATCTGTAAGTGGTCTAAACCATAAAGTTCTACTTGTTTACAAGTATTTTACATACAAACAACCCGCCGTGTAATAAAAAACTTTCTCTGTAGACATATTTTTGAGTTCTCAGTCCAAGCTATTGTAATTTACTCAGGTAACACACACCCAATTGAACCCTTCTTGAATAAGAAATGCAGGGCAACCTTCCACGGTCCACATGGTCAACTTCCTATTGTCTGTATGTAATATTGTCTGTATGCCTGTATACCTCGGCTACCGGGGGCTGGCCTGAGTTAAACCCCAGGCCTTGCTTCCGCCTTCAGCTAATTCAATATTGAGTCTCATTTATGCTTCCCCACTAGGAAATTAACATTCTTTTCATGATCGTAATTTGGAAATTTCCATCGCATATTTGAAAAGTACAGTACATGAGAAAATTAGAAGAATGATACCAAACACAACATAATTTGGTAAAAAAATCATACAATATATAGGCGCAGCCTGTTTGTGTGCAGTAACAATCGAGTTGGTTTTTGGTAACGATATTAAATTCAATTTTGTCAAAAATGTATACATAACAATATTATTAAATAATACAGTATTTAAATTGATTTGTTATATGTTTTTCAAGCAACGAATGCTTGTAATGCTCCAAGCAAAAAATTAGTTGTAATATGTATATTATGTGCATATAACTAGCTGTATTGCGTACATATTGAGCTTATAACTTTGTAAAATATGAGTGTATTAGTTTTAACTATATATATATTACGTGATTATAACAAACTTGATCAAACTTTTGATGCTAATAAACCTAATCAGCTGTTATATAGCTTAATTGTTATTGTATACCGTTGGATGTATAAAGTGTATGCATTTTTAGTATTACATTGAAAAACAAAGTGTTACACCTAATCTGTAATAAGATATAAAAGGAAATGTGGAACAAACCATGGATTTCCTTTTAAATCACTTGCTTGCATCCTGGGAAAAATCCTCTCTCGCGAAAACATCAGCTCCCCTGAAAACGTGTCTCTTATAGCCCACAAATATATTTGAGTTAATACTTGAAATAAATAGTTCATTAATACTGCTCTTTCAAATCAAGCCGATTTGTAATATTCTTTTCTTTGACCAATCCATACATAAATGAATAGGTAGTTATCAAACAAACATTTCATTTCTAAATAACTATTTGACACTTAGACGATGATTAGAAGATATACTATTTTTTTGGGAAAGTACTAACAAATAAATAAAATTGTATGGCCTAAAATAGGCTATATCTATAACTATTTTATTATATAACAAAATTACATACAGTAATTGCAGATTAAGTCGTAGTACGCCTAATGTTTAAGTTTTTACTTATTTCTTAATAAGTGTATTGACAAATCAAACCTAGCATCCCTTGTGTATTTACGACCTACCAGTAGCTGACTAAGCCCCAAGTCCCAACCTTTTGTTTGTTAATAGGGGATAATAAACATGACAGAAATTGTGTGGCAAAGTTAACAGCACTTTGATTTTTTATACAAGTTATTTGTCCTTAAAGCTGTTAACAAATTATAAAGCCAGTTGTAGTTATTTTTTACGTTCCTAATAAGTAGGCCTATATTTAAAAGAGTTGATATTGTTGATTTTAATATCAATTTGTACAAATGTATTATTATTATTTTTGTTAACTTCTTTACTGTATTCCAATTAGACTAATAAAGTCAGAAGAGATAGTTACACGCAGTAAAAAAAAACTTTAGAAACTAGGTTTGAACCTATGCAACTAAGTTGTAGGTCCATCTGTACCCTACCAGAATAGACGAATAGGGTTAATCGTAAGTTTCTTAATGCAGAACATTTTGATTTATTTTAACTTTTTGGTTAGTCATATCTTCAACGAATTAAAATTGGCAGCAAAAATAAAAGTAAAGAACAAATTACCGTTTTTATGACCCATTTAAAAAAATGTTTACTACTTTTTTAATGGGAAACCATAAAAATATAACGCTACCGTTTTCGCATCTCGAACTCTAATTCAAATTACAGTATTTGTATAGGAATTTCTGTTGTAATTCTAACTTATAATTATTTTTATATCTATGTTATATTGTTCTGTGTATAACTTGAGCAGTACTAGTAATAAACATTACAAGGTATTAATTCTTAGACAAAATGTATTGTACCTCAGCTACATTTTAGGAAGTGTATGTTTATTTAATTTTCATGTGTCCCGTTGGAAATATAACATTTTTTGGTAGTAGTTTTAATAATATAATGTTCCTGGATGAGAGTGGGAAGTAACAAATCTAATTTAAATGTTCATCCCGATAATTATTAAATGAAATAAATAAAATTGTATGTTGGAGTATCGCGGTGTCTTGATCCATAATTTTAAAATGCTCTAAAATGGTGGTGGTAAAACGAAACACAATAATTACAAAGAATTCACACACACATTGTTAGTGAGTTTTTCAGGATTATTTTAATTTAACATTCATTTGAAGCTTCCTTGTACCAACCAGGCATTTTTGTTATAAATCTATTAGGCCTAGTTTTGTTTCCTAAGTAATAATTTAAAACTTAACTTATAAAAAAGTTTGTAAATTTGTTAGTACTGTAATTTTCATTTACTACTATTTACTTTATAAATTACAATGTATTTAACAAATATGAAACATAATTTAATTTAATCAATCACTTAACGAATAACAACAAATATAAACATAATGACATGCAATAAGATGTAAACGTGGGACAAATAATACATCCCCGTAAATCACTCTCTCACATCCTCGCAAATCTTCTCTCAAACAAAATAATCATATCCCCAGAAAAGCTAGTCTCTTACATGCCCACAAGTTTCTGTCTCTCGTAACCGTTACATCCCCACAAAAACACATATTTTTTCAAAAATCAAAATCAAAATTTTTGAGAGATAACGTATTAGGAGTCATACGTATTTATTAAGCAATACATTTTTAAAAAATCAGACTTCTACCTTATATATTTAGAGACCGACATGATTCTGATAATAGTCCAAAATTGTTAGTGGATCAAAACATCGAAATCAAAACATAGTTTATTTATCAAAATGTTAGCACCTTCATAATACTTTTCTTACAAATAAAATTGAAAAAAAAAATTTTAATTCTTGAATAGTTCTTAAAAATCATTTAATTTTGGTAGCATTTAAACTCTAATATATTAGTTAATTTGAAACCATAAAATAAACATAGGGACCAAAATCGGATGGGAAATAAATTGATTGAAATTTTAGATACCATTCTTTTTTTAAAGATATGGGTTTATACCCATTAAAATATCCATATTAAATCTATATGGAAAATCAATTTCAACAAAATCGTTAAAATTTTTGGACACCATTTTGTTTCTGGGGCCAAACAAAAATCCTACATAAAAGAAAACAGTAAATTCAAAATCAGCATCCTAAAAAAATATATTTGAATGTTATTTTTTTTTTAATCTCTAAATAAAAGGCAATAATAAATTAGAGATTGTTGTAAATATCATATGTGAAATAAGTGTGACTAAAATGGTAAAGAAATGTCTTGAAATTTTTGACTAACTTATTTTGTAAATACTAAAAACAATGATAATTTCGAGATCAGCATCCTATTAACCCTCGACCTGGTGGACAGCCCGGTTTTAACAAATGACCGGGTCGCGGCATTAGCGATGGTTCACTTCACCAACTAAAAAACACATATTTTGCCATTCAACGTTACGCCCACTTAAAATTGTCCCATCGCAATAAATAAAATACCGTTGGAAAGCTAATGTTCCGTAGATGCATATTATGCAAAAAAAATACCACAAAACGTTATAAATAATATTCCAAAAATTGGTGAAGTTCGCATATTTTTTATGCAAAACGTCCAAGTTTTACGTTAACAAGTTTTAAACAAAACATTCGTATCGTTTGTCTATAAATTCCTATTTCAATCTGTCACATCTGACAACACTGCTTGATAGATAGCGTCTTTCTCTTCAAAACCGTCTTTTTCAAATGTTTCCAACTAGTATAGTTTTTATTATATATAAATTGAACCAAATCAAGAATTTTAACGCTATTTTACATGTTAAAAATTACATTTTTTGCAATTCAACTTTTATCCTAGTAGATATTATATTATCGAAATGTATTCTATACCATTGAAAAGGTAATCTTTCATTACCAAGATTAAAAAATTTAAAGTTGCGTAAAATAGAAAAACACGACTTGACTGAAGTTGACGTTCATAACGCCAGGTTCCAACAATTTGCTGCGGCGAGTTTTATATAGAAAATATCACCTATATGTTCATATATTTTTTCGAAATGGTAAAACTTGTCCAAATGTTACAAGTTGACAATATTATATAGTATTTTTCTTCCTCTTTCGAACTATGAAGACGAAATCATCCTAAGTTATATAGTTTACGAGTTATATCCATTCTAGGAAATGATCCTCAGAACTTTCAGACCGGTGCGATATTCAATGTCCAGACAGTCTTGAAGAATCCGATCTTTATTTTTATACAATCTTGTCGTTTTTGATATAACTGTAAAGAGGAGGTTTCAATGTTTAACCTTGTATTTGAAACACATCTGTACAAGGAAAAATACAAAGGCTGTGGTACTTTATAAAACGTAGAATAACCTCAAATTTGTTACTTCGATCTCGCAAGATTTTTGCCGAAGTGGAAATTTCAAAGTGTAATAGCTTTGTGTTTTTATAGTGAATATAAGTTTCATGAAGTGATTTTTTTATTATAATTTGTTTATACAACTTAAAATAAATGTGTCAATGTTTGTAGAGTCTAGTTATGAGTGATAATTCATATTTTCGGCATAGTCTAGCCAAATCTAGTACTATTCAGGCCTAGTTCTAGATTTGCTTTTGGAACTTTTAGTTTCAAGAAAACATATATTTATTATAATATGTATATACATAATATATAAATGTATATACAACTTATAATAAATGTGTCAATGTTTGTAGAGTGTATTTATTAGTGATATTTCATATTTTTGGTTTTTTTTCACAGCCCTAACCTCAACGTCTAGGCTATTATGAAGGTAGATTTTTATCATAAATGACCCATGTCTAATGAAAATTTTTAAAATTGATTTTTTTTTTAGCAACTTTTATCCACAAATATACAACAAATCTCTAGGAATTCTTCAAAAAAATGAGAAAAAAAATCTTTTATATGGTTTATGTACTGATTTCTGTAAAAATTTTCTCTCTGTTACTCTCGATTTTTTGGTATTTGACCAAAAAACTCCAAATGTAATACATCTAAATTATTTTTCACTATACACCTACATTCTATGCACCTTTCTGGACATAATGATATATAGAAGTTCTGTATAAAATATATTTTACTATTTTTAATGTTTTTTTAAAAAAATAAAGAGAAAATTCAGTTTTTACGTAAAATATTTTTTTACATTTTTAAAATGTAACAAATTTATATATTTTTTTCCTAAATATATTCACAAATAATACACAAAAATTGTGTATATCTTAGAAATAGGTAGTAAGCTATTGATTTTGGGTGATACAGGTTTTTCTGAAAATAAGTTAATATCATTTTTGACATCTAACATACTTAATCCAAAACCGTTTCAAAAATTTATTTTTTTATTACATAGATGAATTCTATGCATCTTTCTGAGAAAAATGATATCTTATAAGTTAGGTTTTGTATACAAATAATATATTTTATTAATTTTTAAACGAACGAAGAATTTTTAAGACAAATTAACATGCGCCAGAAGGAGGGTTAAACATACCTAAATAACTTTTATAAAAATAAAAATTGATATTTTATATCACTATTTTGTTTTCGGTAGTCATCCAAACTAACACGTCAGTGCAAAAATGTGTTAGCAAATTCAAACTCGGTATAAGATACACAGAAAACACAGACACACATATTTTATTTGAAAAAAATCTGTTGATACAACAAAAGTATTGAACAACTACATATTGTTTTCTGCTGGTCAGCCAAGTTCAACCTAAAAAGCTATGGTAATTTCAAGATTATCCTACAAAACATAAAGTAAACAATTTTGATAAACTCTATAGAGCAGGGGTTCTCAATCTTTTTCAAAGGCTGTACCCCTTAGTGAAGTATTAAATTTCTGCGTACCCCTTCGTTATTGAAAAGGTGGTGTGTTAAATTAAAAACACGTTTTTACATAATAAACACAATATATTTAAAACACATTACAAAACATTAATGAGAAGGATGAGCTTGTTTCTTTTTACATAGTTCATCAATGTTGGGCTCTAATTTTGATAAATATAACCTTAAATCGTCCTCAACATTAAGTTTGTTTCTGTACTTATTTTTTAGGTATGTTAAGCTAGAAAACCCTCTTTCACATAAGTAGGTAGTGGAAAAGCCAATAAGAATTTTAAGTGCAGTACTTGCAAGTTCTTGGTATTCATTTCTAACACCGATCCAAAAGTCTAATAACGTAGCACTCTCAAATTTAGTTTTTAGTGTCAGATCACATGATAGTTCAATCATTTGTTCTTTCTGAAATGTTGTCAGGTTGCTTGTGGTTCCAATAGCATCAAACAAAAAAGGGTCTCGGATCCAATCCAACTTCTTGTCTGTGGGTGGGAAGTATTCTCTTATACTGGCCTTCAATGAACTGAGGTGATGTCCAATTTGTAGTTTGAGGTCAGCAAAATCAGATATGCACTTTTCATTTCGTTGCAAAAATGAGTTCAATCTCTCAAAAGTATTGCAGTTGTTGTTTTCTATTTCATTTTCCCAGAGTGATATTTTTTTAATCATTGCGTTTGTTTTGTTTTCAACATAGAAAATATCAGAAATACTACCTTGCATAGACTTATTCCAGATGTTCAGTTTTTCAAAAATATCACTCAAATAAGCCAATTTTAATAGCCAGTCGAAGTCAATGAGTACTGACGACAGATTAGATTTGTGCTCTATGAAGAAAAGGTGCAATTCTTTTTGCAGCTCAAACACACGGGCCAACACGTTTCCACGTGAAAGCCAGCGAACTTCAGTGTGTAACAGCAAGTTCTCATGAAGACTACCCATATCTTTACAAAGGATCTTAAACTCACGAGACTGTTGTGGCCTAGTCTTGATGAAATTCACAATTTTTACACTCTCGTCGAGGACTTCTTTCAATTCATCAGGAAGATGCTTGGCTGCCAAAGCCTCACGGTGAAGAACACAATGTGTAAATTTACACTCAGGTGACACATTTTTTATACATCCTATCAGTCCAGTTATGTTACCAGTCATAGATTTGGCACCGTCCGTACACACTGACACACAGTTTTTCCACTCAAGTCTGTTTTCGGAAAAGAAAGAATCCAAAAGTGTGAAAATGTCTCGTCCTTTTGTAGAAATATTTAGTGGCTTACAAAATAAAAAATCTTCAAATATTTTACCCTCACAAATTCCACGCACAAAAACAATCAATTGGGCTAAACAAGCAACATCTGTCGTTTCGTCAATTTGTATTCCAAACCACGGACTTTCTTGTAATGATTGAACAAGTTGTTCTTTTGTGTTGCTTGCCATGTCACTGACCCTCCGTGAAACCGTGTCATTTGACAGTGGTATAGTTTTGACACATTTTGCTTCTTTTTCTCCAAACATGCAAGAAACTATCTCGAATGCAGCAGGGAGAATAAGGCTTTCACCAATAGTGTGGTTTTTGCCAGATTTGGCAATTAGATAACTAACATTATATGAAGCTTTCAGAGCTTTTTCATTTTTGTCTGCACCAGAAAAATGTTCTATAGTAGTTTTCCTACTATTGAGTTCTTCCAAAAGACGTTTAAAATATTGTACATCTTTGTTTTCTAAATTTTTATGTTTACTCTCAAAATGACGTTTCAAAAGAGATGGTTTCATAGAGTTTCTTGACAAAATTTCTGAACAAACCACACATTGTGGAGAAGGGTCGTCTGAATTTCCTGTCCAAGTAAATCCAAATTTTAAGTATGATTCGTCATACTTCCTCTTTTTAACTACACCCTGTGCATATTTTTCAGTGTTTTTATTTTTGAATTCGGATTGGCTGTTAGAATCAGGCCTACTTACATTTTGGGACGTTGATGGCCCAGGATCTTGGTCAATGTCATCATGGGATTTTTTCGTTTAAGCCACTTATCCATTCTTAAAGTTCACGTTGACACTCACACACCAATCCTAACAGTGTTCACAAACTGAAAGTAAGGGAAAAACAACTGATAAACACAGATCAACAGGCAGCCGCACTGACACTAGTGACACTGAGACTGGAATGGCCCAAGCCAGGAACAAAGAAATCACAGCGACTGGTTTCCCCCTCCCCCGCGTCACCGACCGCATGCAGAATGGTTCCTCTCCTTGCGCGAACGCTTAGTAGACTCGTCCATTGCAGTATGAAACCAGAGAGTATAATTACAATTTTCATGAACCTACCCCGCGTACTCCCTGAAATTTTTCGCGTACCCCTTGGGGGTACGCGTACCACAGTTTGAGAACCACTGCTGTAGAGGTTTATAAAACATGATTTATATTTTTAGCCATAATTTTGTTTTTTAAGGGACATGTATCAATCCTATACAAAAGAAGATTGTAAAAATTTGTTATCATCATCGTAGAAAACATATGAGAAATAAGTCAGTTAATTAAAAATTATTGTGACACAAAAATGATGAAATGTTTGAGCTACCATTTTGTTTTCTGGTACTCTTGCAAAGTACAATGTGATAGTAAATTCGAAATCAGGATTCTAAAAAACATATGGCTAATAAATTTAACCCTTTGAGTGCCAAGCGACGATATATCGTCGTCTGTACACCATGCGAAAAGTGCCAAGCAACGATATATCGTCGTCTGTATACCATGCGAAAAATGCCAGGCGACAATATATCGTCGCCGTGCGTTTTCGCGTTATATAACACATTATATAATGTTAATATGCATTATATTTATGTTACTGCTTACTAGATAATATATCCAATGAGTCTATAACAGAAGTTGGCTGGTTAGACAATGTGATATTATGTTATGGCATTTAATTTAGAGTTTGTAGACTACAAAAAATGACGGAATCAAGTGGGCGTAGTTGTTTACAATTCTCACAAGTTGTTCTAATGTCATGTGTGTTTAGTTATTGTGCTTTTTGGTTATTTACTGTGTTAAATAGTTATTTTTAGTGTTCTTATTGACAAAAAGTGTAGTGTGTCCTAATTTTAAGTGTATGTAACAAATATAAAATCTTTGTGAAAATGGATAGAGAAAACATAGCTTCAAGTGAAATTGACAGACAGCTTGAAGTTGATGTATCTGACGATAATGTTTCACTTGCTTCCGAACGATCTAATTTATTTAGTGAAGACAGTGATAGTGATCCTTCTTATTATCCAGAAAATTATTCCTTTAAACGTAATAGGCCTTTTTTTACACAACAAGACCTAGATCCTGCTTACATAACCTTATCACATAACCTTCCATCCACTTCAACCAGGCCTAAACCCTCACCTATAAATAGAAATGTTTTTAGCGATAGCTCTTCAGATTCAGATGATGAATGTGATAAACAAATCAACAATGAAGTATGGCAAACTATAAATGAATTAGAATCTGAAAATTTTATCGACGATTTTACTTTTTTAGAAACACCTGGCCCCAAACACTGTCCTCCTGTCACATCTAAACCAATAGATTATTTCAAATTATTTTTTACTGAATCACTGCTAAATATTTTTGTAACTGAAACCAACAGATATGCATGTCAAGTAATTTCAGCAAAACCAACAATTTCTCCTCATTCTAGAACTCAGAAATGGCTCCCAGTCACTATATGTGAGATGAAAGCGTTCATTGTTTTGTGTCCTGAATATGGGGCTTAATCAAAAACCAACCATTGCTTCATATTGGTCAACTAATGGCTCACAATCCACTCCTTGGTTCCGACAAATGTTCAATAGAAATAGATTTCAGGCAATACTAGGTTATTTCCATATTGTTGATAATTCAAAACTCCCAACTGTCAAAAAACCTGGATATGATGCAACACAAAAATTTCAGCCGCTGATAGACCATTGCAATAGATTATTTCAATATTTCTATACACCACACCAGCAACTCTCTGTTGATGAATCACTTATTGGAACCAAGAATCACACAGCACTAACTCAATATTTACCCAACAAACACCACCACCGATGGGGCATAAAACTATGGGTACTTTGCGACTCGGTTTCAAATTACTGTCTGAGCCTAATATGTTACAAAGGTAAATCTTCCGAAGAAAATAAAGATGAAATAAAAAAGTATGGTCTTGCATACACTGTTGTAAATAAACTTCTTTCCATGTGCAATTACTTGAAAAAAGGGTATCATATTTTTACTGATAATTTTTTTACAAGTTTGCCTCTTGTTGAAATGCTATACGAAAAAGAAACTTTCTGTACTGGTACAGTAAGAAAGAACAAAAAAGGACTCCCTAATGAAATAAAGGGTAAATTGGAGGTAGGACAAAAAGTATACTGCAAGAAAGGCAATGTGGTAGCTTTAGGGTATAGACAAAAGAAATCTCAAAACAAGCCAGTTCTTCTTCTATCGTCAAAGCCTCAAGTGCAAATTTAGAGTGTACAAAAAAAAAGGCATGGCCGAACTACAAAAAAAAAAAACCTGCTATAGTTTTAGACTATAATAAGCACATGGGAGGCATTGATACATTTGACATGATGTTATACAACTACCTAGATGAACGCTGTACCGTCAAATATTGGAAAAAAGTGGCTTTTACAGTAGAACCCCTCTAATCCGCCCTCGGGTGGTCCGTTACTCCGGTTAATCCGACCGTGCTCGAGCTCGCGATATTGTGCCGACTTGTCAATGACTCACGGCCCGTCTGGCGCCATTCTTTCCGGTTTGTTATCGCTTTCCCGCTTCAGTGCTGTGTCATCCCGCTTCAGTGCTGTATCATCTCTCGTGAAAAATTAAACACTACTAAGCTTTTTTACAGATTCCCCTCTGTCAAGTCTTTTGCACATTTAACCGCGTCTGAAACGAAACCAACACACGCTTTCGTATTCCCGTTTTCGTAACTCGTTCATTTTTATTTACTGTATATACTGTACGTAGATCATAACCAGTCAAACACAAGAAGAAAACTGAAAAGAAATGTTATATTTTCCATAATGTATACTAAATTGATTCGTGGAAAAAAAGCGGCCCATTAAACATTTTTGCCTTTTTATGTCTGCTATACCGACGGGTGCCTATGCCGCCGACAATGGGATACCGCTATCGACAAAGTCGTTTGACTCGCCGCTGCTTTGGTGCCGCAGAGTTTTTACGCCGCCGACAATGGGATACCGCTATCGACAAAGTCGTTTGACTCGCCGCTGCTTTGGTGCCGCGGAGTTTTTACGCCACCGACAATGGGATACCGCTATCGACAAAGTTGTTTGACTCGCCGCTGCTTTGGTGTTTCAATTACAATTTATTTTCGGAAACTCTCATCCAACCAGTACACTACGATATAGGCCGGTTAACAGAAGTTCTACTGTACTTGCAAAGTTTATATATAGACTTTATTATATAGACTTTTAAAAGTTTATATATCACTTATTTCACTTTAAAAAAATCTGTTTATATAATATGTAATAAATATTGACTTTTTTCGGATAATCCGACCATTTTTGCGTTCAAATTATATATGGCAAATTTCAAGTTTGAACCAAATGTAGAAGTACTCAAACATTTTGATTAGTCAACAAGTCAGTCAATGACAACTTGTAAAATTATAATATTAATATAAATTATAAATAAACACACACACACACACACACACACAATTATAATGTTACTCACCACCACCATGAATGGAGGAACCCAGGAGGTTCACCTAAAGTTATGTTTTTCTCCCATCTAATCTGGAAAAAAAATTATAAAAGTAGAGTGAAAATGATTTCATTAAATTATGCATTTCAAAAATCTAAATTTAGATGATATAATTTTTATTTTTAACAAATATCTTTTAATAAACATTATTTATATATTAAAGCTATGATTTAAAGAATAAAGCATAATAATTATAATATGATGTATTAATAACAAACAAAGACAGCAAAACATGACTTTAAAGACATTTTGTTAGGGCTTTAGTCAAATTTAGTTCATTAGTCATAGGGTTTGATTATCTTTGGAAAGTAAAGTCTGCCTCTTTAGCAATTGCGTTAGTTAAAATTGAAGATAACAAACAGTGGTGAAATAATCAGTGGCAGTGGATGAATTCAACTCAGAAAAGCATTTAACTCTTGGTTTAGTTCAAATTCATGCTTCTCACTCATTTTTTTAGTCCCTTGATATAATTGTAAAGTCTGCAATTTTTCTATTAGATTAGTTTCAATTCACAATTACAAATGCTGGATCTAGTCTCTGAGGTTAATTTCAAACCATGACTATAAAGTCTGGTTTGTTATTCAATAGGTTATGTGAATTCAGAAAAGTTTTTTTTTATTAGGGTTTTAAAGTAGAAAACCATTCCGGTCGTTATCCCCTTCATATAGGGTGTGTATTTAATTCGAAATTTGGCTTGTGACTTTAAATAGGAAACTATTTTTTGAGTAAAATTAATGCTGTTATAAATTTTTGCTCGGGGACCACACGACTTGCAGGAAGCTGATATGCCAGCTTATAAAGAGTGATAAGCCTGTGGCTGTAGTACCATAACGGTTAAATAATGTTGAAAGATTAGAGTTGGACAGGCCAGTTAAACAAGCGAGGGTGATTGAGGACAGTTAGTTTTAGTGAAAGCAGAGAAAAAAAGAAAATAAGTTGGTACAGAAATATGTTGGTTCGTACAAAGTGTTGAAGCGGTTATCACCACTCAACTATGAGATTGAGTATGTCGATATGGCAAATGGGTAGGGGATGTAACACATGTGGCACAGTTAAAACCATATCTGTACCTCAGAACCAGACAAACGTAAGTCCAAAATTTTAGATTTTCAGGTTATTACACCAATGTATGTAGAATTTCATTTTACATTGAGCCATAGCAACGTAAGTCCAGTAAAAAATCCCCTTCCTTAATTTCATAATGATATAAGAGCGCAAGTCCTAACATATGATTGAACCAGACAAACGTAAATCCACTTACGTTATTGTGGTTCTGAACTTGAAACTAAACAGTTAAAACGCAAGTCCACAACTGGACTTACGCTAGCCTGGCTGTAGTGCTCAGGAGTAATAGCAAAAGCTCAAAGTCCTTATTGTCTCTCAGCTGACATGCCAGAACAGTCAGCTGTAAAGTGAATTTTGTTCACTTCATCATCATCTGCTGCTGTTATAGTTGAGGTTATGTCACGAAAGAAATGAATGTGATGTTGTTAGTGTGTGGTTAAGTTTTACTTTATTACTTTCTAATTACTGTACTGTTAGGGTTTCAAAATGATTAACAGTATAGGCAGGTTTATTTTATCTTTAATTGACATAAACTTGAATAACACTAACGAGGACAAAGAAGATCCAGTAGTTTCGAGTAATGTTTCACAAGAATCTAGTCCAGCTCCATCACTTGCAGAACTACAGGCAAGTATATATTTTATTCTTTTTCTCTAGGCTTATAAAGTTATCAATATCATACAAAACATTTTTGTATATCATAAACTTTATGAGTTCTGATATGCCTATTACACAAACACCGTTCAACAATAATAAGATGCCATAGTTTTTATTGTTTTTTCTTGTTTACAGGTGTTGAATCCAGACTTTGTGAATAACATTGAAGACATAAAGTTAAATAGTACGAACGAGGACAAAGAAGAAGATCCAATAGTTTTAAATAATGACATTTCAAAAGAATCTAGTCCAGCTCCATCATTTACTGAACTACAGGCAAGTATTTATTTTATTCTGTTTCTCTAGCTGCATAAGCCTAGAGTCTAGGCTTATGCAGTTTGTTAACAATTTATGTCAATTAGAGTCCGAGTCATGTTGTTTCATTTTTTAGCAAATGAACTATAAACCATAGCAAAAGATTGATTATAGTCGCTTCTGTTGTACGTTGTATCGCTTTTTAGAGTTAGAGTTAAGTTAGTAAAAAACTACTAGCCTAACCCAACCAAACTTATAATCGCACAGTCTCACCTACATCTCTTTTTGACAATTTTTAGGTGCACATTGCTTTTTATTGTCCAAATAATAATGAATATATGTAGTCTTTAATGTAACTTTTACATAACACATAATTACTAACTTTAATTATTTAACTATTATAGTTATACAATATACATCTCCTTGTTCAATAAAAATGTTGTAAAATAAAAAGTTTAGGTCTATAGGCTATATATATTTGCAAACATAAATTAAATAGCTTGCTATTGTTCCACTTCAAAAGGCGTAAGTCTACACTATCAGTTTTAAATGTTTTGCAGTCTTGTTTTAATATGCTAGGCCTAGCATATTAAAACAAGTTTTGAAAAATATTAACCTATATTTTCAATAAGAGTCAAGTAGAGAAGATCTGTATAGGCTACTGTTTATCTTCAGGCAAAACTAAAATAATTTTATTCAGTTCTGAAAATAAATACTAACTTACGCTGTGTAAGTAAAGTTGTCTACTTTACATAAAATAACTATCAATATCATACAAAACATTTTTGTATATCATAGTTATGATATGCCCATTGCACAAACAACGTTCAACAATAATACGAGTAAGATGCTAGTTTTTTGTTTTTTTTTACAGGTGTTGAATCCAGATTTTCTGAACAACATTGAAGATGAAGAGTGGCTCAGATCTGAGAATGATTTATTTCAAGACAATGATATAGATGATCCTACTTTCTTTCCTGGGACAGCATCAGAAAGTGAGTCTTCTCCAACTCCAGACTTGAAAAATTCCCAGAGTTTTTACTCAAGAAAACTCTGGACATTAAACAGTACAATTTATGATGCCACTGTAGACAAAACTTGGTGTATGATCTGGAATGAAATTACTGCTGGTCGAGGGGGGAATGAAATAGCCTCATGCTTATTTACATGGGCAAAAGAAGAGCTTAATAGGCCTAATCTTGAGAAGCCTACTGAAAACTTGACAGTCTGGACCGATAATTGTAGTGGCCAGAACAGAAATATGAACATGATTTTGATGTACTTATGGATGCTGGAAAAAGTCCCTATACTCAAAGAAGTAAACCATAAGTTCTTGCTTGCTGAACATACAAATATGGAAGTTGATGGGAAACACAGTGTGATTGAAAGGGCAAAAAAACAAATAAAAAATCACACTATTTTTACTACAAATGACTGGGCTAATTTTATAGCTTTGTGCTCAAAAAAGAACCTTTTTATCTTCAGAAGAATGGGCCTTGAAGACTTCCTTGATTTTTTTTACTTGAGGAACAAAGAAGCCCCGTTTGTTTCACGCAAGAAAAACACAGATAATGAACCATTTTTGATTTCAAATGCAGTGTGGTTACAGCTTCGTAAAGGAGATAACAAGTTGTATTACATGACCAGTTTCAGTGACAATACTTTTAAGACTGTAGAGCTGAAAAGAAACCGGAGAGGGCAAGGAACCGTTTTGCCAGCAGCAATCCCACCAATGAGAATGAATAAAAGAAAAATAAGCAGTGAGAAGTACAAAGACCTTATGAATTTGTTGCAGTGGGCTCCAGAGGAGTACAGATCCTTCTTTCAAAACATACCACATGGGGAAAAGGAAGGTAACTTTCCTGAAGACGACTCAACCACTGTAGAGTAGCACTTTTTATTATAATAAGTACCGTATTCCTGTACTCTTACATCTTAGAGATAACATAATACATTTACCATGTATAATTTTTTTTAAATATTCCTTAAAGTATTAAAAGTATTGTTTCAATTTTATTAATAATTGCTGTGTAATTGTTTGTTCTGAGACACCTTTCATAACCTAAACGTGTTTTTAAGTACAGCCAGTATAACGTAAGTCCAAACGTAAATTCCAGTACTGACTAAATAAGGGGTTTATTTTTTTTAATATAGTCATAAATAGATTGAGCATATAATATTTTAATTATTTCAACACTTTTTACTGCCTAGTTCAAGTATCAGCTCTGCAGCAAGGCTAAGAGTTCAACTTTTACAGTTATCATGGTCTCCTGGAAAGTTAGCTTGACGTGACTTGCGACAGTCTGGTTCTGAAGTACAGAATATAATCCTGTGGATTTTTTAGATATGGAATTATATTTAGGTAAGGTTTATGAGATTCGTTAAAGTTTTGTAACATTTTGTGATTTTTTTTCTAATTTATAACTATTATAATAGGGCAAGAGTGGAAAATTTTGTTTGTTTGTTCAATTCGAAGTATGATAGTTTGTAAGTAAATCTAGTAATGTAAACAGTTGTTGAATGACTCTAGTCAGAGGGGTTGAATAGTGTAATGATTTTTAGACAGAGATGGTAGTTGATTTTAAAAATTGCAGGGAAAATAAAACATGATGTTTGCTCAATGACAGCAACCAGTGTGTATGACTGTTGTACAATTGATAATTCTTTTGTTACTGCTTGATATAATTTAATGTTACAACAGTCGGTACATGATGGAATTCCATGATAATGGAAATAATGAGATGATTATTTAATTCCACAAAACAACTTTAATTGCGACATATGTTTCGCCGTTAGGCATTTTCAAGCAACTAAATTGAAAACAAAACGTGTCTAAACTAAAAATGTGAGACAAAAGGAAAGGTTAGAAGAGTAAAGGGGTTGAGAAATGACAAAAGAAAGGTCAATGATCTAACCTGTGGGATGGAAGTGGGGGTGTTTTAGAAAACAAAGGTTATATAATAGGTATCAATAGTGGTGATGAGTTAAGATGTATTTGTTCATTTAAGTTGGAAGTATGGTTTTTTAAAATTGATCTATTGATTTCTAAACATTCCAGGTTATTGAGTTTCCTACTTTTTTTGTTCCATATGCAGAAGTTTAACGTTTAACTTAGGATCAAAATTATGTCCTGTGTCTAATAAATGATTTGCAAAATTTGAGTTAGATTTGCCATACTTCCAACTGTGTACATGTTCTTTAACTCTATTCTTAACTGATCTTCCGGATTGACCTATGTATTCACAATTGCAATCATTACAAGAAATTTTATACACACCACTATTTTCTAAACTATCTCTCTTATCCTTATTGTTAATAATTAATTTTCCTATATTTCTAGAGCAATAAAACGCAGGTTTATAATGATATCTATTAGATATTAAATTTCCAACTTTATAACTAGTGTTTCCAATGAAATTAACCTTACAATATTTGATGTTTTCTTTTTCATTGTACTTAGAATTATATAGAGAATCACATATTTTAAGTTTTAATTTTTTATTTAAAATATTATCAACTAATTTGGTACTGTACATGTTATTGACTGCAATTTGTTTGATAGTATTCAATTCATTCTGGAAATCTGTAGGAGATAAGGGAATGCTTATAAGTCTATGAATCATGCTATGGAAGGAGGCATGCTTATGGTTAATTGGGTGATTAGAATATGCTGGAATAACAGCATCTGAATATGTAGGTTTTCTAAAAATATTGAAAGAGTGAACATTATTTTCTATGTTGATATTTAGATCAAGAAAATTGATGTTATTTCCTTCCCCAATTTCCATAGTGAATTGAATACGTTTATGAACAGAATTAATGAATTTAAAGAAATTTTTTAACTGTCTCGTAGTACCGTTAAAAAGACATAGGACATCATCCACGTAGTGATACCAGTATACGATTTTGTTTAAGAAGGGATTATTAGACATAAATAATTTTTCTTCAAATTTAGCCATGAAAATTTCGGCAAGGAGGGGTGACAAAGGAGAACCCATTGCCAATCCCTCTGCTTGTTTATAAAATTGATTGTTAAATTTAAAATAATTATGATCCATGCAAGTGTATATGGAACATTTTAATTGATCAATAAAATCTTTCTCGTTGGTGTTTTGAAGCATTTCATGAATGATGTTCTTACATTCTCCAATAGGTATACTTGTAAAAAGGTTCTTGACATCAAAGGAGACAATCTTAGAATTAAAGGTACAATCACATTACTAATTTTGTTAACTACACTTAAAGAATTTTAATACTATATTTTGACTTAAAATCTGTTGTATTTTTGAATATAGTGTTATATTTTTGGGCTAGTTTGTAAGTGGGAGCATTAGTAAAAGAAACTACAGGGTGAATAGGAACGGAAGGCTTGTGTAACTTGGGAAGACCATAAAGTCTAGGAGCTAAAGGGTTCATAATTTTTAGAAAAAAGGCCTCCTCTTGTGAAAATAATTTGTTACTATTTTTTAAAATATTATTGACCTCTTTACTACAATTAGCAGTAGGATCATGTTTTAGGATCTTAAAATTAGGATCATCAAGTATATCTTTCACTTTATTTATATAATCTCTATTATTCATGACAACTATAGAATTTCCTTTGTCAGCTTTTGAAATTATAAGGTCATTATTTTCAATAGTTTTTTTTTTTTAATTTGTTTGATAATTTAAAATTCATAGTTGAATGTAGGTTTACAATTATTTCTAATTCTAGATTCTAATATTAAGTTAGAAGATAAATATTTTAGTAGTCAAGTCCAATTTACTGATGGATTCAATGTCCACTGAAAGAGCTTCGAGATCTGAAACTCTAGTAGGTAGCCGTGGATTTTATTTTAGTCCTTTGAATAAAAATTTATTTTCTTCTGTCTTAAAAGTATGATTAGAAAGATTAACCAAGCGTTCAGAAAAAGAGTGATCTGATAATTTAACATTCACAGATTGTTTATCCAAATTATTATTTATATTTTTTTAAGTTAATTATTTTCTTCCTTTGTCGAATAAAAGTTTCTTCTATTTTAATGTTAACAAATTCTAGAACATCACTACACAATATATCAAATTCAACCGGGTGTAAATAAAAACAAGTTCGTCATGGATAGCTTTTAGGTGGCAACTTACATTATCTCTGATCCTAAAATGTTTTTTCCTTTCTTCCTTTATCCAAGCTCTAACAGCTGCTTCCTTAGCTTTTTTAGCAGACAAGGTGTTACACTTCACTTTAAAACTCACATATTTAGGTGTTAATTAAACTTTAGACATTCACTGTTAACCAAAGATGTTGATTTGTTAGACCTAGTTTCACTTTCAACTTTTTATATAGGACTGTAAGATGAGCAATGTTAGCTTCTTTAATATAATTTAATGTTACAACAGTCGGTACATGATGGAATTCCATGATAATGGAAATAATGAGATGATTATTTAATTCCACAAAACGGCTTTAATTGCGACATATATTTCGCCGTTAGGCATTTTCAAGCACCTAAATTGCTTGATAGTTTCAAGGCTAAGTGACATGTTGGCGACAAGACAGAGAGCAGTTCGACAAGTTTTATGCAATACGAAGAGGAGATAAGAGATAAAGAAGATAGTATTGGTTACACTTGTCCATTCTCAGAACCACATTCTCATGTTGATTTAAGACATGATGATGGAGCTGATGAGGAGGGAAAATTGGCAAGGTGGACAACGAGTAATTGATGTCATTTTACTTGTAATAATAATGGTATTGTACTTCATTGTGAATATTTGCTCAGCATCTGTTGTTCCATGACTTTGATATGAGTTACAATGTATATTGTAATATTTGTTTTTAGACATCATGTTAAACTAAATTAAAAATTCAGAAATATTGTTTGTTTTGAACTTTTAGGCATTAAAAATATGACAAGTTGTTACTAATTGTAAACAATTCTTTTTTTATGTTTGTATGAAATGTATATATGACATGTAATTTTAATATATTATTGGGCAATATTGTGTTGGTTATAATGTAGGCTATTTATCTTAGTTGTGATGGAATAATTAGGTATAGTGGTGATGTATATATATGTAGTATTGAGTACCTATTTTGTTGGTTTCTATTTTGTACAAAGTGATGTTTTTGTTTTTTGTAAACATAGGAACGATGTTTCAAAGGCACTGGTGATGTTTGGAATGGTTTTAGTTAGAAATAGAGTCCAAGTCCTTTTTAAGAAGCCAGAATGACAACAATTGCAGACGTCATTGATGCTACAATGATACATATAAATCCTTATCCTTGGGTGGAAGGAAACATGGTCAGTAGGCCAGGATTGATCAAGGGAAGGTGCTGCAGGAATTCTTGAAGATAGCCAGAAGGACTTGGCGAGTACGAGCTTCCTAGGAGTATTGACTCTTCTGACTAGCATCAACAAGAATTGCAAGCAGGATGAGCAAACTTCTTGTATTAAGAAACTTGTAATTGCACTTTTGGAATCGGAACACAATAGATAGTCACAAAAACTAGAAGGAACGGTATTAAGGTCTTTCAAAATAGCAAAGAGTTCGGCAGAAAAAACACTATAAGCTGAAAGTAATGCATACATATGCGTCCGACCGGATGAGTAATATGCACAACTGACTTTACTGCGCTAAATAATTCTATACGATCGCGATGTCGGCATATAATCGGGTTTCGGCACTTTTGCTTAGCTAATTGGTTATTTATCTTTGCATGTCTTTGATTTTCGAATAGTCTGTGCTGTTGATATGGACTAAATATAAATATTATAAAGCTGATGCTACGCAACGTAACATGTCTAAGAGGAACGTAGCAGACGTTTGTTTAGTTCAAAGTTAGTGACTGAGTAATCAAGATTCGTTATGTTTGTTTGTTGTTTTTCTTGAATACTAAATACTTTTTGAGTTATGGTGGTGCTGAGAATGTTCAGTACCCCTTTGTGTACCTGAATGTTTCAAACTGTATCATACAAAGGCCAATTATGTTTAGTGAAGTGCTGTGTAGCTATTTTTGTTTGTGTGTGTATTTTACCCTTTTTCAAGACTAAGGAGTGTTGACTGTGAGTAAAATATCTATTTACATGTACATATTTTTAAAAAGGTAATTTCTTTAGGTTTAAAATGATATATAATAAGTAATATATATTAAATATAACAAATACCACAATTTTTTAAAAACATGTCCAAAACCGCCAGGCACAGTAGGAAAGCAGCACGTTAGAGAGTTAGGCTTCAAAGTGTTAATGTCCGGTTCAGAACCATCTGTAAAAATAATTTCACCAGATGGGTATTCATCAAGTATATAGTGAAACTCCTGACCATACACTACATAAGGAGTGTTCAAAAGTTGGGATTTGAATGAGTCATAGAGGAATAAAACATGGAACAGTAAGCAAAAAGACTGTGCTCGAACGAAATGCTTCAGAAACAATATGAAGAGCAGAGTTATGTACCAAATCAAGCTTTTAATGGCTGATGGTCTTGCGGATGAGTAGACTATAGAACCATAATCATGTCAAGATCGAATAAGAACACAGTGAAATCACAATATACAAGTCCTATCGACACCCATGAGAACACGTAACATGTCAAGTGTTTTATTACACTGTATTTTCACATCAGATAGATGTGGAATCCATGAAAGTGTATGATCAATGAATATTAATCCTATAAATAAATTTAGCAGTTGGAATAGTTCCAACAAGAAACAATAAAGGCAGTCTAAATAAAACAATAAAGGGTGCAATCTATTGAAACAATAAAGGGTGCAATCTATTGAAACAATAAAGAGTGCACTCTATTGAAACAATAAAGGGTGCAGATTTCAATGACTAAAAGCAATACATTCCGTTTTGGAAGCAGAGAACTTGAATCCTGTCACTCTTGACCAAGATTGCAGTCTATTAATTACAAATTGAAGGGCCCTTTCGGCAGTTCCCATACCTCGAGTAGCCACATATATAGCAAAATCGTCAACAATTAGAGAACACCGGACAGAGCACTGTACATTAGCGGTAATGCTGTTGATGACCACACCAAACAGTCACGCTCAGCATACTACCCTGAGGGACACTATTCTCTAAATGATAACGATCTGACAACATCCACTCTGAAATATTTGTTGCACGTTGAAATAAGGAAGTTTTTTTATAAAAGCAAGAATATTCCAATTTATACCCCATGATTTATAGTATTCAGAATACCTCTTTGCCAGGCCATATCATAGGCCTTTTCCAGGTCAAAAAACACTGCAACAAGTCAAAAAACAGTCCGACACAAGAAAAAGCAATTTTAGACTCTAGAAAAACTAACTGATCAGTAGAAGATCAAACCTGTCTAAACCCGCATTGGTCATTACAAAGCAGCTGGTTACTTTCAAGGCACCAAACAAGGTGCTGATTGACCATTCTCTCTACTAACTTGCAGAACACACTAGTGAATGAAATAGGACGGTAATTTCCTGGTTCAGTTTTTTCTTTACGTAGTTTGAGAAAAGGAATTACTGTAGCCTCCAACCAAGCATCAGGAAAGCAATACTCCTTGAATATACGATTGTATATGTTAAGAAGAGTTCTCCTTCCCGAAATGTGGAGATGTTTAATCATAGAATAAATTAGGTTGCCAGGGCTTGGAGCGAAATCCCGTCCCGACAACATAGCAGACTCTAATTCCTGTAAGGTAAATGAAGTACTTAATGGCGATTCTTCCGAAGATCTACACTGAAACATATTTCTTCTTGACACCTCTTATACAAACAAAAATCGTCGGTGCAAGAAGCAGTTGCAGAAAATTCAGTAAAGGATGAGCCCAAAATATTAGCAAAGTCATATTTGTTTGTAGTCAAAACTCCATCCAGCTGCAACTCCATCAAGCTGCATAAGTCCCAATAAGGGAGCAGAGAGAGGAGAACCATAAACAGCACATAATTTCTTCCACACCGTTGTCGTGGGTGTAGTTCTTGATATTATGCCAATGTACTGGGGCCATGATTCCTTCCTACTCTGTCTAAACATTCGACGTGCTCTGGCTCATAGAATTTTATCCATTTTGAGGTGTTCACACAAGTAGGTCTTAGATTAATTTTCTTAGAGCTCTATGACATAAACAGAGAGCATCAGTACATTCATCATTCCACCATGTAACTGGTGAAACTAGTGGTCTCGTCGACATTTTCGGAACGTTGTTGTCCACTGCTGAAAGGAGTGCTTCCGTAAAAGAATGTACTGCATGTATGAATATTCATACGAACGTTATTATAAATAGGTGATTCAAATTCATCAGTCAAACTTTGCCATTTTGCTTTGCGCAAAATCCATCTGGGAAGATGATTATTACAGTGTGAGAAGTCAGAAAATATAAGCTTCACAGGAGTGTGATCACTACTGTAAGTGTCAGTTAGAACAGACCACGCAAATTTAGTGGCAAGACTACAAGGGGCTACAAAATGACAAGTCGACAATTCTCCAACCACCTGTAGAATCTGCCAAATGCGTTGGTGAATCGTCATTGAGCACAATCAAACCCAAATTGGATCGAATCCTGTCAATGTGGTTCCCTCTAGGGCTGCAGGTGTGTGATCCCCAAGTATAGTGGTAAGCATTAAAATCTCCCACCAAAAGAAATGAGCCAGGCAACTGTCTGATCAGGTCAACTAGTTCCACTTCTTCAAAACTGTAATTAGGTGATAAGTACTCACAGCAAATTGTCATTTTGTATGATGTATTAAGCGTAATTTCTACTGCTTGCAATGAAGTCCTAAGGTTCATAGACATACCACAGATAGAGTTGAAGGGAAGTATTGCTACTCCACCCTTACTCTGTCTGCAGTGACAAGTCATTTCAAAAAACTGAACACCCCTCAAATAATAAAGGAGTGGGGTTGATGGAGATGAGTCTCTTGCAGGCAAATGACTAAAGGGTATGTATCACATAAAAGAACCTTAAGATTTTCAATGTGATTTCTCAACGCCATTGATGTTCCATTGTATCACAATATTTTACTTTAAATTTTTGGCCATATATATGAACAAAATATAATTAATAACGGATTTGATAATAATTAAAATGGGTTTAGACTTTTATTATTTTTACCACCTGCTTGACTTGAAAAATCATCAGGTGGTTTAATTTTGGTTCTAATTTTCGTAGTCTCTCAGGGTCAAGCTCCATAGCAACTTCCACAACTAGAACGTCAGGTGTATAACCCTCCACACACCATCTGACCCAATATGACCCATCCGTCGGTGTAATTCAAAATATTTTGCACTTCAACATTTCGCCCACTTAGAATCGTCCTATCGCAATAAATAAAATACCGTTGGAAAGCTAATGTTCCGTAGATGCATATACATGCAAAAAAATACCGATCACAAATCTATTTTTCTGTCAAACAGGTCAACCAAAACACTGTTCTGTAGATCACATCTTTCTGTTTCTATCCGTGGTTTACAAATTGTTCTACGTGTCATAGATCGCAAGATATTTCTACTTGACCATAGTAGTAACCTAGCGGAACGAATTTCACTTGGCATTCGGAGCAGTTTACTAAATAAGATAATTGATTATTCAATCGATATTTTGTAACCGATCTTTACAGTATATTGTAGAGGAGATTTCATTCTACAAGTTGGTATTACTAGATATATCCTAGTTACTTTGAGGTTTTTGTTTTCAACTCGGAATGTAGCTAAAGTTTGTGACATAAATTGAAATGGAAAGGCGTGGCATGGCGTGTTTTGGGATTATATATTTCTGTTATTCTGAAGTTTGTGTATACAAATTGTATATAAATTGTGTATACAAATTACAATATGTGTTTTTATTTCTAAAGGTTATTTTTTTGAGTGAAGTTCTAGTTTTTGAATGGTTTATATTTGGACTAACCTCTAGAAAAGTTACAAGCCTAGGCCTAAAAGCAAATTTTCTTATATGGAGTGTTCTATTTGATTATACAAGTGTATATGTATGTTATTCTTTGTAAAGTTTATTGTTTTAGTGAAATCTAGTGATTTTGTCTTAGGCCTAGCTTTAGATTGTTACTAGTTAGGCCTAAATTGTCGAAGTTACAAACCTAACCTCACTTTGTCGATTACCACTTTTTCCGGGAAAAAATTATTTCTATTTTGAAAATTTTAGAATTTTTTTTTTTTTTTTTTTACCAATTGTTATTCACATTTATACTAGAAAACGTTTGTAATACTTGAAAAAAAATTTAAAACAAAATTTTCTATGCTCAATTGGACTTTGATTCTTTGAAGTGAATTTTAGCCTTCGATTTTTGTGTTTTTTTTTTGTTCTTTACCATACTGACTCCAAAATTATTTTTCAAACTGTTTTTTCATTACATTACTAAATTCTATGCACCTTTCTGAATATAATGATATATAGAAGTTGTGTTTTCCATAAATGTAACTATTTTTGGTGAATATTTGAAAATAAGCGTAACAAAACCCCTTTTTTCGTAAAATAATTTTTTTAATTTTAAAAATGTAACAAATTAATTTTTTTTTCTAAATATATTCACAAATATTACACAAAACTTTTGTATATCTTGGAAAAAGTCGGTAAGCTTTTTTGGATGATACAGGTTTTTCTGAAAAATGTTAACTTCATTTTTTGACATCTAACATACTACTCCAAAACCGTTTCAAAAAAAAAATTATTACATAGATGAATTCTATGCATCTTTCTGAGGAAAATGATGTCTTATAAGTTAGGTTTTGTATAAAAATATTTTTTATTAATTTTTAAACAAAGGAAGAAAATTAACATTGACAGTTGGAGGGTTAAGGCTTTGAAGATGCCTGCGGTGATTTTAGGAGGGGTTTAGAAGAATTAGCCCCTCCCTTATTTTTGGTATCTAGAGACTTGGTTGTTACACCCAATGGTCTACTTGGCTTGCTTATAGTATTTTTATTTTGAACTTTAACAAAAGATGAAGATTTTGTAAGAACAGATACCGATTTTTGTTAAATTAGTTGTCCAGTTTAATTTAGGTTTTTCTTCTCGAAGGCACAAATTTATCTTTGGACGCAATAGGTTTTGTAGATTTAAGAAGGTCAAAGTTAGAACTATATGAACTGCTTTGAACTGCAATTGTTTTATTTCATCTGAAAGTATATGAACCATCTCACCCAGTTTCTTACATAATGAACATGAATTTTGAGCTTGGGCAGATGTCGCATTTGCGCATGTTTTACCTTTGGTTGGAGGTAACGCAGTTCTTTGTTTATATACTTTCCTAGCTTCGAAAAAGGAAAGTTACTCTTTAGCCATTATTTCTTAAATTACCTTCTCAACTTTATATTTTGGGCATTTCGGTATGCAGGATGATTGCAGTCACAATTTGCACACTTTGCATCCATATTACAAGTAACTTCATTTTCAACAGAGAGTGACTCTGTTTATCAGAGTCAGTCTGTGTTAATAAAGTACCATTTCTGAGTTTTCAAATAGAACAAAGATTTAAATTCAGTACCAATGGCAGCTTTATTTAGTCACAAAGGGAGAGAGCTTTGATAGATCTGACCCCTCGGCACGGTTTTGAACAATAAGAAATCTGGGAGCAGGTCCCTGGATCCTTACGTCCAAATTTCAGTTTTTTTCTTTCAAAAACAGACTCTTCAGATGATGCCGATAGTTGTCTATTAACATACCCCGGGGTGACGTTAGTATGAGTAAAGGCCATAAAAGAGTTAACCAGCGCATCGTGTTGGGCGGTTGCAGATGAAACTCTGGGAATGGGTACACCCTTGAATCACTTTTGATCATTTCCAAACCACAGAACTCTGGTGCCCAGAGTATCCTCTTTAACCAAACTGGATGGGCATCAGTCCAAACCCGCAACTAGAAAGGGAGGGTCCGACACCTCCCCCATCATGAACACTTCCTGAAGTGGCTGGCTACTGAACCGAAACCATCCATACGTCTTCACCAGAGCAAACTCACATAACCTTAGCAGTTTCAAAGGTTGTCACGCTTTGGTCTGGTAATCACTCCTAGACACGCTACGACTCTGCATGGTCAAAAGCTCCCTATATATAATAAGTGTACAGTGCATACGTATCCCTTGTGATATGTGAAGAGTATCAGCCTCTACCAAATGTAAAAAATATATGAGTGTGATATGTGTGTGTATATTCGGAGATGTTTTATTGTTCCACCCCTGTATAGCTCAGATTCTGCGAGGGATGTTAAACCCTCTCAATAGGTGCAGATGGCTGCACCCCCTGCAATAAAACCCTAAATATGGGTGAAAGTAAGAAAATGTAGATAAGTGAACTGGGTGTATGTCTATTGGATGATACTTGATGTATTGTAAGTGTTGGGTGAGTGTTTGACTGGGGACTTGCCAACCCCCTCTTATTAGGTGTGTAACGGTAACTGAGTGTACTTCATCATTTTACAGTACATTCACATTGGGCGTCATTTTGTAACGGTAATGAGACACTTTGGGTGTCATTTTGTAACAGTAAGCGTTACAAACTAATGATATTTACTATTAATTATTAATTTTAATAACTAGGTTCTTGCCTTCATTTCTGTACTTCCCAGCTTCAAAACGTCCAACGTGATTAGCTAAATAGGTGTTCTTAAATGATTTTAGCCAGACATGATAATTTTTATAATACACATATTTTTTATTAAACATAACTAAATGTTATTACTATTAATTATACTAAACAACTTATATCTAAAATAAAACTTTACTTCTAATATTTGTCCATTTAGACTTTATATTCACTCATTGTCGCTGTTACTATAAAGTTTGGTTAAATTAGTTAGTTAATTATAGTTTGATTTATAATCACTTTTTCATTTAAAACTTATTATTTCATCAATTTACCAAACACTTGTTCTTGTTTTATACGACTCACACTCACTTGTTCATTTCTACATTTTCACTTTAAAACCTCGTTTTTAGGACAACTATCTAGTACATGTCACTCCATCAAAATCTTGTCCAAGAGTACTAAGAATTCAGTTCCGTTTTTTAGTAAGGTTGCACTCGAGTTAGCGTGGGTGAAACTCGCGCCCTCGAAGTTTGTTTGAATTTATGTTTTACAGATTTATTCAACCAATCAGATCACAATATACTTTACATGTCTATTTATAGCATGTTATGTCATCTCACATCTTTGTTCTATGCAACAGTTAACACTCCTGCTATTTCACAAATATTTGAATTTATTATTTTTTACATTAATAAAAGCACTTTGTACTTTTTTTTTTATTCCAAACTTTTTCACTCAATGTTTTCTTAACCACTGTCTTTATTTCCCAAACTACATTCCACTTAACCCTTTCAGTGCCAACGTCCTGTTTAACCGGACGTTTCAAAATATGCAAGAAGTGCCAACGTCCGCTTGGACCGGACGTTTAAAAATGTGCGAGAAATGCCAACGTCCGATTGCGCCGGACGTTAGTTAAACAAATCATAAAAAATTGAAAAATGATATATTTTTTAAATATTTTATATCAATCTGCTTAGAAAGAATAGTTCTTTGTTTCACATATGGTATAGTATACAAAATCAATGCAAAGATCGATAATGAGAGTGATAATTCAATCGAGTTGGCTGTGCATTGTCAAGTCAGCTGCTATACAATTATTCTTTCGCTTAAGTCTTGATACAATGGTTGTTTTGTTTAGATTCAAATTCTGTACGTAGGTTATGTTTGATTGTTTTGTATTTATGTAAATTGTGTAATTATTTAATTTAATTTAATTTAATTATTTATTGTGTAAATATGTAATAATGGATCGATCAAGATCGCCCTTGAGTGAAAATACAGTGAGAAACTTAGTGGAGGAAGAATATCTTGAGGATAATTTTGTGTCTGATATTTCTGAATCTGAAAGTGGTAGTGATAGTGACAAAAGTATTTTTTTTGACAACACTGACAGTGACCCAAATTATGATCCTGAGGATGATGTTAGACCTATCAATAATTTAGGAATTCGGCAAGATATATTATCTGACAGTTCTGATGAAGAGGTTAGGCGTAATGTAACATTTACTCCTCCCAGACCTATTGCTAGGCCTAGAGGTAGACCAACACTTCCTAGGCCTAATTTAGATGACTGTAATTCTGATAATGAATCTGAAGATGGGACAAGGTGGACTGAGATTGAGGAGGGGAATGATCCAGGTTTCAATCATGATTTCTTTTTTGCTGAAACTGCTGGAGTAAAACACTGTCCCCCTAAAAACTCACAACCCTCTGATTACATGACCTTATTTTTTACTCCATTATTATTGGATATGTTTGTAAAGTATACTAACATGTATGCCCAACAATATTTGAAAACCAATGCTCATAGGCTAAAAGTAAATAGCAGGTCCAAATCATGGAGACCAGTAACACGCCCAGAAATGTTGGCCTTTATTGCCGTAATTTTTAATATGGGGTTGAATCCAAAGGCGACAATTTACTTATACTGGACTAGGACTTCTAGTCAATTTATCCCTTGGTTTAGTAGAATGTTTAATCGCAATAGATTCCAAGCAATTCTGCAATTTTTTCATATGGTAGACACATCAAACATACCTCGTCCTGGACAACCTGGCTATGATCCTTGTGCTAGGTTCCAACCTTTAGTGGATCATGTCAATAGAGTATCTAGGTTTCATTATATTCCAGGTAAAAACATATCAATTGATGAAAGCATGATTAGTACCAAAGCCCACTCTCAACTTTTGCAATATATGCCTAAGAAAAGACATCGATGGGGTGTAAAGCTCTGGTCACTTTGTGATTCTGTGTCACATTATTGTTTTTCTTTTTTTGTCTATAAAGGAGCAAGAAATGAAGAAGATAAAAGGGAAATTAAAGAAAATGGGTTGGGTCACTATGTAGTTGTTAAACTTTTAAAAATGACAAATCTTCTCAACAAAGGTTACCACATTTTTATCGATAACTTTTTCACATCCATAAAGTTAGCAAAGTATTTATTCTCAAAACTTACATTTCTTACTGGAACATTGAGACAAAATAGAAAGGGTATACCACCAATAATGAAACCAAAATTTAATGTTGGGGACAAGAAATATTTGAGGAAAGGTAATTTATTACTCTTAGGCTTCAGGGAAAAACAGTCACAAAAACACCAAGTTTTATTACTTTCTACAAATGATAAGGCTGAAAATGAACACAGGTCCAAAAGAAGAGGTTCGTCAATTCGAGTTACAAATAAACCTAAAATAATTCGAAATTATAATAGTTTTATGGGTGGTGTAGATAGCAGTGACCAAATGTTATACCAGTATCTTGATGACAGAAAATCATTAAAATTTTGGAAAAAGGTGATGTTTAATATTTTTGGCCGTATGTTATTGAACTCTTATTTACTTTATAAGCAGAATACTGATAAACCTCTTAGTAGATTAGATTTTAACATATCTGTTGTCGAAGAAATTTCAAAAGAGTGGCTTTCAACACAAGAAAAAAGACCAAATGTATCTGATTTAAATAACATAACTCCAACACGAATTTCTCGTGGTGGTGGAGATGGGGACAGAGTTAGTACTGGTATAATATTTGGCCTACTTGAAAAAATTCCTGATGGAAGGGAGAAAAATTGTTGCATTTGCAGTAAGAAAAGTACACAGGCTGGTGGTAAGAGGAAAAAATCAACATTTATGTGTGTGAAGTGCAAAAAGGGCATACATAGTAAATGTATTACCGAACATAAGTGCTAAATTAACATTTTTTTTTACAACTCAATTATAAATATTTTAGTTTAAATAGTGCTTAAGTGGTTTATTTCATAATTATTCTTTTACTAGTTTGTTATTTTTGTTTAATGTGCTAAATATTTTTGAAATACAAGTTATTTTAAAAGTTATTTACTACTTATACTAGCGTTTCCTAGAAAACATTAAAATGTTCTTATTTCGAAAAAGTAGCATAACTTTTTTATTTTGGAAGATATTGGCCCAAAATTTTGAACACAAGTATAGAACAAAATGTGTCTTAAAGTGATGTGCAAGTTTTTAAGTGATATATTTTTTCTCCATCTGTTTTCTTCATAAAAACTGGAAATTTTATCAAAAATTTTTGTTAAGGTAAGCAATTTTATTTTTTCTAAATTTTTTGGTATATTATGAATGTGTTTAGATTAGTAGATATTATTTATAGATCTATTAGAAGAAAAACAAAACAAAAATTATGATGATATCTTTTTAAATAACAAAAATATAGCTTTTTAAAAAAATCCTTACAAATTCACTAAAAACAGGTCGGCACTTTTGGATACACTATGGGAGAAAATGCCTGGCACTTTTGGGTAGTGCATACAAAAAAATGCATGGCACTGAAAGGGTTAAAATCACTATATATCCCAATTACCAACTACATATTGTCTTTATTATAAACTATCTTTAACATCAACTATTATCTATTACAGATATTATTTATGATTATCAATTACAGATTTTATTATTATTGATTGGAGATGTTCCATGCTTTTACAGGTCCAACTAATCTTCGCCCCCCCCTCCCTACAGGGAATTCAGAAAAGAAAAGTCCCGCTCTTTCACAATAGGTTAGTTCCAATATACGATTATAAAGTCTGTTTTGTTAATCACAGGGTTAGGTTAACTATGGAAACCAAAGTCTCTTTACCCATTGGGTTAGGTTAGGTAATGGTAACAAAGTATAGCTCTTTCATTAATAGGTTGTTTCTAATTATTGATTTAAAAACAAAGACAGGTTGTTCAGCCATTGAGTTAGTTTCAATTTTCAATAAATGATTAAAATATCTTGTTAATTAATAAATGAATTGCCTTGAGCCAGAAAAGAATTCTCATTTTGCTATTGGGTGTGTTCCAATACATTATTCCAAATTCTATTTTTTTTAGACAATTAGCTTTGTTAAAATTGATGATTAAATAGTCTGGCTCATTACCATTGAATTAATTAACTCATGTTTAAAAAAGTTACACTCTTTTTACCAATGGATTAGTTCCAAATCATTATTAGAAATTTTATCTCTTCAGCTAATGAGTTAGTTCCAATTCATGATAATAAAATATGCTTATGCCAGTGTGTTAGATCTAATTCATAATTGTAAAGTCTGGCTCATTGATATAGTTCTATGACATGACTGTATGGTCTGGTTTTTTGTCATTGATCTAGTTCCAATTCTTGATTAGAAACTGTGTTCCTTTAACCCACTGGGTTAGTTTAATTTATGATTACAAAATCTGATGGTTTAATAAGCAGATTAATTAATTCAGGAAAGAAAATTCTGGCTCGTAAGCCATTGTTGGATTAGTTTAAATTCATGATTGCCAAGATTAGTCCTGTAGCCATTGAGCTAGTTATAATAAAATTCATGATTACATAGACTTGCTCCTTAGTATCAATTTATTATTACAAATTATGGTCTTTAGCTTATAAGGGTTATTCTAATTCTTGGTTAAAAATTCTAGCTCTTTAGCTATTGGGTTATTTTCCATTCATAATTACACAGTCTGACTATTTAGCCAATGGGTTAGTTCAAATCCAACAAAGTTAAGCTCTTTAGACTTTGCTTTAATTTGAATTCATGATTACACTTTCTAGCTATTCTAGCTACTGTACTCTTTGGATTAATTCCAATTTCTAACAACAAAATAAAGCTCTTTGCTAATGTGTTATTTCCAATTCATGATAGCAACATCTGGTTCATTATTCATAGGGTTGATTCCATGACATGACTATATAGTCCGACATTTATATTTAGTGTTTGTCATATATTTAGTTTTCAAATATGACATTTAGTGGGTTAAGTTGAGTCGAAAAAGAATTAGGATTACTTAAACTGACTCTTTAGCTATTGAGTTATTTTAACTCATTATAGCATAGTCTGGCTCTTTTAACCTATGGGTTAGTTCCAATTCATGATTATAAAATCCGACCTCTTTAGCCATATTCATGGTTACAAAATCTTTATTTATGTTTTAGACTTTCATAAACTGACAACACATTATTATTACAATATTTCATTTTGGTACAATTTACCAATTCACTTTGTTTTTTTAAACTAATAATTTGGACATTTGCTTTGTTATGTTTGTTCTACTATTTATATTTATAATAGTTTCTGTTAAGACATTAATAAAACAAATAGGTTACTATTGCTAATTTTAGAGTAATCTTTCATCACATATATTTGCCAACTTATCTTACTATCTACGTATATACCTTACAGTTTTAAACTCTTGTTAAGGCTAAACACGACCTCATCAACTTATCTGTTATTAGGTGACGATGGTAATAAAAACCAAAAGCCTTGCCATCATCTTGTTATTATCTTTTAAAGTTTCCGAGCTCTTCCTGGATGTTAATTTAGGTTTAATCTGAGACAGGCTTGGAGACCTCTTGTGAGATCCATATTAGTAATTACCAAATTCTTGTCTTGAAGTTCCTGCAATTCTTTTTTTCTGTAATGCTACAGCGCTATTTCGCTGGTCACTGGGAGTTTCTTCAGGAGTAATCAAATACTTAAACTTTCATCACCATATTTATTTATTTTATAAATTTACGTATATTATATTATGCCTAAGAGAGTTGCTAGTGAGCAGTGAAACAGCACTGAAGCATTACAGAAAAAACTTGAATTGAAAGATGTCGCAAGAATTAAGATAATTAAGGTATGCAATTCGTGAAAGGGAAACAAACGACATAATATTATTATTACAAATTCAAGTTACACATTATATTCTTGTATACTTTTTATATAAAAGTTATTTTTTGTAAGATCAACACAGAAGTTACAAAAGCACATAAACTACAATTATATTTGGCTCAAATCTACACATATCTAACATGAATTCTTGACTTTAATATTCATATATAACACTAACAACTTACTTCTGAAAGGAAGGTTTGTGCTGCTTTCTGTGCTCCTACATGGAGTAAATATTCATATACATACAACGCTAATCTGTAACAAATTCAAAGAAATCATCAATTTTGTTACGATATGTTAATATTCATTACAATAAAGGACACTTGTAAAGATAATGTTTATCCTTTAATTACTAGCCAGTGTAATTTAATCAAACTAAATAAAAACAAATTTTTAACACTTGAGATCTGGCAGATATTATTCTGTAAAACAGCAAGGGTTTTCTAAACTATTTAAATGAGTAGGTTTAAAAATTCATAAAAGTATGAAACACATGAATACTTTTCAAATAAATACTTAATCAAACTAAATAAAAACAAATTTTTAACACTTGAGATCTGGCAGATATTATTCTGTAAAACAGCAAGGGTTTTCTAAACTATTTAAATGAGTAGGTTTAAAAATTCATAAAAGTATGAAACACATCTAAACCTTACATTATTATGTAGGTTGTTACCATATAAAATTTTTTTTTTAATTTCAATTTTTTCTGTTTTTAGTTTAAAAAAATATATGTTTAACTTGTGTATGTATGTTTAATTTGAAGCTAGTAGTTTCATTGATTTTTTTTTTTTTTAAGATTTTTAAGATAAAATCAGTGTTTGTTCCAATTCATTTTTATCAACTGTTGATAAAAGGAAACTTTACTTTAAACACAAAACAAGTGTTGCTCTGGATGACTGAAAACTTTTGCAAATTAGTGACAATATTCTGGATTTTAAGTACTTGTTCAAACTGACAGTGACAAATCTTCAACAGATATATCCTATTGTTATTACAATCACATTATCGAAGTTATCAAAATAGCTGATTTTCTGTTTAATTTGGACTTTCTGATATTTCCAAACAAAAAAATGTATCTTGTGAAAAAGCAGACAAACTGATAGTGACAAATCTTTAACAGTTTTATCCTATTGTTATTACAATCACAGTATCAAAGTTATTAAAATAGCTGATTTTCTGTTTAATTTTGACTTTCTGATATTTCCAAAAAAAACTGTATCTTGTGAAAAAGCAGACAAAAGTTTTGGTTCTTTTGAAGATTTTATGATATAATTAGTGTTTGTTCCCATTCATTATTATCAACTGTTGATCAAATAAAACTTTACTTTGAATAGAAACAAGTGATGCTCTGGATGACTGAAAACTTTTGCATATTAGTAATAATATTCTGGATTTTAAGTACTTGTTCAAACTGACAGTGACAAATCTTCAACAGAAATATCCTATTGTTATTACAATCACACTATTAAAGTTATCAAAATAGCTGATTTTCTGATTAATTTGGACTTTCTGATATTTCCAAAAATAATGCATCTTATGAAAAAGCAGACAAATCTTTTGGTTCCATTGTCAAAATTATCAAAATAGCTGATTGTCTGTTTAATTTGGACTTTCTGATATTTCCAAAAAAATAATGTATCTTGTGAAAAAGCAGGAAAAAGGTTTGGTTATTTAAAAATTTTTATGATACAATCAGTGTTTGTTGAAATTCATTTTTATCAACTGTTGATAAAAGGAAACTTTTCTTTGAATACAAACAAGTATTGCTCTGAATGACTGAAAACTTTTGCAAGTTAGCTTCAATATTATGGATTTTATGTACTTGTTCAAACTGACAGTGACAAATCTTCAACAGAAATATCATATTGTTATTACAATCACACTATTAATGTTATCAAAATAGCTGATATTCTGATTAATTTGGACTTTCTGATATTTCCAAAAATAATGCATCTTGTGAAAAAGAAGACAAACGTTTTGGTTCCACTGTCAAAGTTATCAAAATAGCTGATTGTCTGTTTAATTTGGATTTTCTGATATTTCCAAAAAATAATGTATCTCGTGAAAAAGCAGACAAAAGATTTGGTTCTTTTTAAGATTTTTATGATACAATCAGTGTTTGTTGAAATTCATTTTTATCAACTGTTGATAAAAGGAAACTTTTCTTTGAATACAAACAAGTATTGCTGTGAATGACTGAAAACTTTTGCAAGTTAGCTTCAATATTATGGATTTTATGTACTTGTTCAAACTGACAGTGACAAATCTTCAACAGAAATATACTATTGTTATTACAATCACACTATCAAAGTTATCAATATAGCTGATTTTCTGTTTAATTTGGACTTTCTGATATTTCCAAAAAAAAAAATGTATCTTGTGAAAAAGCAGACACAAGTTTTGGTTCTTTTAAAGATTTTTATGATACAATCAGTGTTTGTTGAAATTGGTTTTTATCAACTGTTGATGAAAGGAAACTTTTCTTTGAATACAAACAAGTATTGCACTGGATGACTGAAAACTTTTGCAAGTTAGCATCAATATTCTGGATTTTAAGTACTTGTTCAAACTGACAGTGACAAATCTTCAACAGAAATATCCTATTGTTCTTACAATCACACTATTAAAGTTATCTAAATAGCTGATTTTCTGTTTAATTTGGACTTTCTAATATTTCCAAAAAAAATTATCTTCTGAAAAAGTAGACAAAAGTTTTGGTTCCACTGTCAAAATTATTAAAATAGCTGATTTTTTGTTTAATTTGATCTTTCTGATATTTCCATAAAAAAGAATCTTGTGAAAAGGTAAACAAAAATTTTGGTTCTTTTGATTATGATATATATATTGGACCTTAACCTAGAAAAGATAAAATTTATATTGTTTTTTCCGTGAAAAGTTAGCTCTGCATTTTGTTCTATAGGTAAATTTTGTTCTATGAGGTCAATTTTGGCGTCAAGAGAAGGATTTTAACTGTGTAGACATCCCCCTCCCTCTGACAAAGGAGAGTAGAAAAAACTGACACACAGCCAACTGGAAACTAAAGTCAATATTAATTTAACAACAGTTAAATGTAATACTGTACAATAATGATAACTTTTTCTCAGCGCCTCAACCGTGAAGTTGAATGCAGAAAATTTCAGCGGATGAATAAATTTTCATACTTATAGGTGAATTTCTATATGCTAATATTTTACAAGAGATGGCGTCCTTTCATAAAAATCTGATGCTTTAAATATTTCATTCAACTATAAAAAGTATGGACAAGTTGATACATCTTTTAAACTTCAAGTACATCAAAATAAAATATATATTATTTTAATGTGACTTAAAACTTCACAAACTATGTTTATTAACTACACAAGTTTTATTTGAAAGATAAACTCATTCTGAATATATTGAATAAATGCCCAATAATTCAAATACATAGATCACACATGGTTCATGATGTTTCCTCCTTGTCTACACATATTTGGCTATACATCACCCCTTTGGTTCTTAAGAGGCGGCAGGAGTCAAGCCCATCGCTCACTGATCTACTCCGCGCTTTACAATGGGGTGGGAACAATATATGTAAAAAATAATGAGAACTGATTAACTGAATGTTAAACTGTTTCGGTCATATTATTTACTACCACCTTACGCACAAATCAATATACATTAGGTTAAGAAAAATGTATTTTTTATAATTAATTTTTTGCAAATACGAAATCTATTTCTCCATTAGAGTTTCGTAATTTTTAACCAAACGAATTCAATTCCCATTGTATACACAATTGTAAAAAATACTGTATATCTCCTTAAACCTTGAAATTGTTACATCGGTTCGAACGATTGCTATTCCAAAAAAATCCATTTGAAGTAATTTATTTCCTAATTTTAAAATCCAGTTACAATTGGCAGTCGTGTAGACAGCGGACGCAGGTCGCTGTAGTTCAGCGTTCATCCCCTAGGTTCCACCACCGTCGGTTTGGCAAGGCAGATTGCAAAGACTGCAGACTTTTGTATCTTTGTATTACGAAAACCGATATTATTATATATTATGACATATACTTGTATATGTATGTGTGTTGTATGATTTCACGTTGGCTGTTTCACGTTGAATAAAATAGAATAAGGCTTAATTATATGAAATTGTGTTCCATATTAAATGCTAATGGCTATATATCAAATTTGAAAACCCCTTTACTAAATAAATTTGTATATCTTATGTTTAATTTAAACAGTTAATTGTTGGCAACAGTTTTTAAATATTTCTGATAGCTGTAAATAAATTAAACTCAAAGGTGACATTTTTTGTTAATTCAGGAAAAGGAAACTAAATTTCGGTTTCGTTGGTTCATTAAAAAATGAATTTTAAAACCTTATTTTCCGAATCGAATTCGTATTGTTGGAAGAGTTATGTTTACAAAAATATAAATCCATGTATGTTACACATGGATACGAGAACTAAATGAATAATTTGTAATCATAAGTGAAGGGTTGTGAATGTGACACATCGTCAAGAACACTGGATATTCTATTGGTTGTATCGTTCTAAAGTTCTGTTGTATATAAGACTTTTGATAAGAGAAAAGTACGAATGTTATTGTGTTCTATATAAGTTATTTTATTCATTTACATGAACAATTTTGGTGTGTCGGTTTTGAAATCCTGTATTTTGTTTCAAAAAATTACTGTTGAATACACAAATTTACTTTACAAAATAAATATACTTTATGCGCAAATCAAATAAAGCGATATTTGTACTGCTTGACAATTTACTTAATTATTTACCCTACTTATATTTTTTGTCAATAGCCTAGATTGTATCCTCATTTGTATCCACAAATAGGGACAATTGAGTTTTGGAACTCTCTGTATAGGTTTCGACGCTCTATCAAAATTGTCATCTTAGTGCGCTTTACAGGCCAATAGCCAATATGCCAACTATAACCAATGATTACTAATAGGTTTTAGTAGTCATTGCTATAACTCGCCGAGCGCTTGGTACTGTGAAGACCGCTTGGTACTGTGTAGGCAGTGAACAATGGAGTGGATGGGGTGTGAAATGTGAAAGTTGGAGGGGCCTAAGGTTGACGTGAGTCACTGGCGGTCGGTATGACACATTCTTAGTGCGGGTGGTGGACCACTACATTGAAGGCAACGCCAAAAGACGATTTTCAAACTGACTCCTGCCGCCTCTTAAGCAATTTTCATTTATTCCATAATGCTAACATGTACTCTTATGTTTCATACCTTAAATGATTAGACTATCCTCTAATATTAAATTTTCACGTTAAATGAGTTCATCTTTTAAAATCCAATATTTTCTCCAATAATTTTGAAACAATATTTATGTGTAATGGCCAAAGGCAAGAAAAAAATAAGCGAGACCACAGTGACCCATCAGATGTTGATGTAGATAGCCCTAGCCATACCGCATTGGACAATGAAATGTCTTCACTTGATATTATTTTATTTTACCAAAATAACGTTCATAAACTATGTATTTTTTAATTCATTATTTACAAATATTTATTTTGTAAATAATAGTTCTCTTTATATATATATAAATTTATGCTACAGCAGTAAAACTTTAAATTTCTTTTTTATTACATTTTGGTTTCCTCCTCCCTGAAAAATCATAATAGTTACAAAATATTTAATACAATGAGGTAGAAATATTCCTCACAATGATCTGAACAAAATGATATACAACATGACTCACCCAAAATATCTCATTAATTCTATATAAATTTTTGATTAAATGCTTTTAATGCATTAGAAAAATAGGTGGCCCTACAGGGTGAATTGACTAGCCATTGCAGGGTTAATAAGATATAAATTATATTAACGGAATGAAATTATTTCAATGATATAGTACAGTATACTAGAAAATGTTTAAGAATATTGGCTAACTATATATCACCAAGTTCTTTCCATTTATTGTACATTACTACTGAAAAGAATAAAATATGTTCTTAGGTTACAATTGGACTAAAATAAATTAACCTAATTTGACCCAAATTAACTATTAAAAGGGAACTTATAAAACATAATTTAACAAATTTTAAAGGAAAAAGGAACTTGGGGTAACAGAATAATAAACCATTATTTAATAAGACCTGTGTGTACTGGACTAATAGAAAAAATTAATATTATAAGGTTAGGTATATTAAGTCAGGTTAAAATAGGTTCATTTGAGTTAGACCCACGTTATGCACACCAATTTATAATTAATGCTCTATTTGCTAAATTCAAGATTAGTCATAGAATTACTAACTTAAACTACCTTAAAAGAAATCAATAGTCATAGAGATTTATGTTTAATCTACTTTTTTATTAAATTTTTGGTAATAAAAGTACTAAATTTTTGCACATTATACATCAATAAAAACAGTTTTAAAATTGTATGAATACAACATGCTCAAATCAATTTAGGTTTTGTTTTAGGTTATCAATTTTTAATTTCTTTTTCAGTTCATCAATTTCATCATCTACAACTTTCAACACTTCCTTCCTCTGTAGTTCTTGGACTTCCATTTCAAGTTTCTTATTTTTTTTTTTTTAACATCATTTTCTTTTTTTATTTTGTTCAAGCGTCTCTCGTCTTTTTGCTGATGCATTATGCATTGATTGAGAGTTTCTGAAACTAAATTATTCTTCATTATTCTCTCAATCCCTCCTAAATCTATTACAGTCATATGATCCTTTTTTGAGCTATTAAAACGTTTTCTTGTAGGCTGTCACACAAACATTCTTTGCTTATAAAAAATCTATGTTCCACATCACCTTCACCATTGAACAATATTAAAATCTGTTGCATAAATTTTTTTTTTAAATCTATTGAATTAGAAGAAAGAATCAAAACAAGAGAATGTGTGGCAAAATATAGAGCACTGAAGAAGACACTACTTAATCAAAATCCAAGTCCTTTGTTAAAACTGCAAGCTCCTTGAGAAAGGCCACCAAGAGAGCTGTATGTAGTCTGCAAAATCTCCAATAAAAAGTATTGTTGAAAACTTTTTGATAAGTACAGCAATAAAATGAATCCATCTCAAAGCTTAAATTCAAAAAAATTATCGTCTGATTCCTTGAGTTCCGGAACAGCAGAATTGGTCAAAGAATTTTATTTAAGAGATGACATAAGCAGACAAGCTCCAGGCTTAAAAGACGTAGCTACACTGAAAGAAAATGGTGTAAAAGTGAAAATGCAAACTCGACACCTATACTCAACTATTCGAGAAACCCATGCAATGTCCCAAGCAGAGTTTGAAGATGTAAAAATAGGAAAGAGTAAGTTTAGTGAACAGCGCCCAGCCTTCGTGAAAGTAAGTAGCAAACTACCCTATAATGTATGCCTATGCAAATATCATGAAAACTTGTTTCAAGCTACGCATGATATTCATTCAAACTTCCCCAAGTATACAGAGACATTTTAGGATTCATTTTTGTGTAACCCCAACACAAAATGTTGGTGGTTAGGCAAATGCAACCATAGCAAAGATAAACTTACAACCGAGTTAAACACAATGCTAAATGAGAATGGTCCAGTTCCTGCCAAATGGCTTCTTTAGACTGAAGTTGAAGGGGTACCTACTTCAGAAATTATTAAGAGAAGAAACGTTGGAAGAGCTTGTCAAGTACACACTTTCACTTTTAAGAGTCATGTTTACATCAAAAGAGAACAAGCTAAGAGTTATCAAATTGATAGAGCTACAACTCTTGAGTGTAAGGACAATTCAGACAGAAAAATCGCTCTACTGCAAGTAGACTTCTCAGAAAATTATACCTGCATTGCTCAAGACGAGGTGTGGAGCTTCCACTGGCAAAAACCACAAGTCAGTTTGTTTACATACAGTCTTTGCTATAACTGCAAACTACCATATTGTTGTGGTATCAGATAACACTGACTACACCAAGACCACTGTAGTTGCATATGTGTAAAGAGCTTTGCAGGAGCTTCCATCAGGAATAAGAGAAGTGAGAATATGGTCTGATGGACCTAGCTCCCAGTTCAAGAACAAGTACATTGCTGCCAGTTTAATGTATTTATAAAATGAACATGATCTTAAAATACAGAGAACTACTTTGCCACGAGCCATGGCAAAGGCCCAGTTGACGGCATTGGAGGGTCTTTAAAGTGACAAATTCGGCAAGCAGTTTTGAGCAGGAAAGACAGTTTTCAACACAGCCGATTTTTGTAGAGTGGCTACTCAAGAATCCAAAGTATCAGTCATTCAGTAATTCATTTGACTAGTGAAAACATTGATCTTATCAACAAAAATCTAGTACCAAGTCTATTTTTGATGAATGTTATACAGGCATTTCAAAAGTTCATGCCTTGTGCACCAAAAACAAAAAATTAAATCCTCCTCTCTTTCAAACCTGGTACCATTGTCAAAGAAAACAAATCCATCTCAAACTTCAACTTCATCAAGTGGAAAAAACACAGCAACAAGAAAGCTATTGGATATTTTAATGGAGAGATATTGCATTGGAACCAGCTCTGACGATTCTTCTGACCCGGACGAGTGAAATGAACACCCTGCAATTCAAGATCGTGTAAAAGAAAGTTGTTTTAGTTAAGTTTCATAAAGAAAAAATGAATCTGTTGAGTTTAAATATGCAGCTGTATGCCAGAGTCATGAGGATGCCGACCCAAACGTAAAAAGTATGTGTATGAAGAGTGTTTATGGGTAAAATAACAAACTTTTCAAAATAGATGAAAATGATGTACCTTATATAAGTGTAAAACAGGTTTTAAATGTACTTCTTCACCCAGAGATTGAAATGAAAGGTGGTAGAATGTACTACAAGTTTAAAAGACCAGTTGATGTTAAAGAGAAGTAAAAATGGTTAACATGTTTCCTCCTCATTTTTAAGTCCAGTGTATGTATATTATAAGGCTTACTATAAAGTTTATACTTAAAATGAGGACTTTTCAACTTAAGGTGTGTTAGGACTAGTATTTTATAGCTTACAAAAGGTGTAATAAAGCTGTTTAGTTATTCTGTTTTTTTGGTAATAATAAAACTTTGTATTTCATATGTGTAGCTTAATTTTATTTTTGTCCAAACACTTTTTTTCCTAAAATTACCTCTAAATAACAACTAAAAAAGGCTTAAAACTTTATAAAATATACTTTAAAAGACTTTAAACATTGATTTGTCCAAGTACACAAATAATAAATATTTTATTTTACTGTTTTCACGCCGATTTTCAAAGAAGACAAAATGTAACGTGAGTTCAGACATAGATATGTGATTTTAATAATTAAGTCTTCTAAAAGCATAGGAAACAGTTGAAATACTTATCATCTTCCAGATAACACACAGGTTGAACAGGAAAAAAAATGTTTCTTTTAACTTCGAATTGAGAGCAGAAAAAACCAGTTGACTGAAGTAAATTTTTGTAATTTGCCTTTTTTGTAACATGAGCTACCAAAATTTGAAAATTATTATTTCAGTTGTGGACAACCCAAACACTATGCAAAAAATTATGGTAAAGGTAGACTAATTTAAAAAATTATTGATTTTAGTAATAATAAAAAACCTTAGCATTTTGAGACACTAAGTAACGTGAGTTATTGTGGACACACCCTATTATGTATGGTGAAATATTGTTTCTGGGTCTCTCTAACATTAAATTAATTTTTTTCACTAACTTTATACTGAAGCATTAGGCATATATAGTCCTATCAGAAAACAAAGTTAACCACAATTGAGTTCCAGTAACTAAGGTTTAGATAATTGAAGATGTGTATTTCCTTTGGCACACAAACAAACATTAAACACAGCTGACTTACTAATACCAAAAAATTGTTTACATAAAGTGCAAAAAGCATCTTGTTTGTTTTTTCAACTGGCGTAGCCAAAATTTAAAGTCTTCACAGAAAGCCAACTTTCATTAAATGCAGATTTCACAGGATTTCACAAGAGCAAAACCAGCTTGGTTTCATAATTAATCCCCATCACATCAGACACTTTTCATTATTACACTAACACTAAAAAAAAACAAAGTAAACAAAGATACTTGTCATTTACAATAAAAACAATACTTTATTGACAATTACTTTATAAACAATAAAAATATGATGGCTAAAACAAACATCACATAGCACAATCTCGACTAGCACTGGTGAGAGCAGAGAAAAATGTTTGGAAAAATAGTGTGAATCCTTTGAACACCAATTATAATAATATGTCAACCATTATTTGGAATATTATCTTAAACTGGTTATCATAATATCATATTATCATTGTTTCAATTTTTGTATGTTTTCATTATGTAATAAATATGTCATTATTTCTGAATCGTGATCTACATCTTGATCTGAAATTGTAAATATGACCATTATTGATATAATACTCTTAGAGACATCTTTACATTTGTCCTAGCATGTAATAGATCTGAATCCAACTCCTGACCTAGCTGGAAATGTGCCTTCTGAACAAGCAAGACTGAGAGTCTAATACATTTGCGGCAAACAGTTATACAATTTTACCCCCACATACTGTAGACTACTTTCGAACAGCTTTAGACGAAGGCATGGAAATCTGTAATTTTCATTAGCTCTAGTACTATACCCATGCTTAAAACCGTTTTTTACAAAGTCTGCTTTATTTTTGTGGGCCCAGACTAAAGTTTCATAAATATAAAGTCCTGGGAACGTAAGTATTACAATCTCTAAAAAGGACTCTACAACTTCTTTCTCTGCCTATCCCAGAAAGGGTTCTTAGAATTTTTTCTAAAGTATAAATAACTTCTGTACACCAGCAGCATTTCACCACAATACCATACCTCAACACAGATTCAATATATGCATGGTAAATCACCAAACAAGCCTTCAAGGAAACCCCATTTCTTAAAACCGAGAAAACATAAACCATTGATCTCAACCTTCCCTTAATTTCTTTTCCAAATGACATTTCCATGTTAAACCCTAAACTATTAACCCTAGAAAGCTAAACTATCGTAAAAATTACGAGCGTGTTTTGTTTTTGCCTAGTTTCCTCCTTTTAATCTGCGTCAATGGACTCGCCCGTCCAGTTAAGTGTCGCACTGGGGCCTCTCAGTCAGTCAGTGTTTGGCGCGTTTCGGTGCAGTTTGTCAATTTAGTTCCGCAGTTAGTCGCTCGTAAATTTTACGATAGTTTAGCTTTAACGTTTGGATTTTTCCGTTAACTGTTTTGATTTGATGGCCCTAAAACCATGGTTTCTTACAAGGTGAAATGTTCAAAAATTGTTTTGCTACTATCTACTTGCCACGAAAAGCCTGTAATCGCTCAAGTATCCAAGTAACCTCAAGTAAACGAGACCTACAATGCCACAAAAGGGGCAGTTGATACGATGGACCAAATGTCGTGCAGCCGTAAGACTAAAAGGTGGCCTTTGTGCGTATTTTATGGCATGCTTAATATTATTCTTGTAAATTCATATGTCATTTACTTCACTAATGTTGTGAAAAGCGGTCAGAAACCACTGTCAAGAAGAAAGTTTGCCATGCAAATACGCCAGAGCCCTATCGAGCCATGGCTTCAACAGCGGTTGCAGTACCCAACTTTGACTCGTAAAATCCGCCAATCTATTGCTGATATCTTGAAAGTTCCGGTGCCAGGCAAGGCCCATGACCTTCCTCAAAACCTACCACGAACAATTTGTGGGATTTGCCGTCAGTCAAGAGAAGGATGACAACAGTATACTGCTGCCGCTGCAACAAACCGATTTAGCTGAGCATCACAGAAAGTGCTGTGTCGACTGAGTCGAAGACTTGTAAATGCATAAATTTGGCGCAAACATGTTTTTAGTGATATGTTTTGACTATATGTATTCATTAAAGTTCAATTTTGTAACCAGAAGTATTTTTTTTTAAATTTTTTTAACCTGTCTTGAAATTTACGATAGTTTAGCATTAATGTAACTTTTGAACAGATTAGCTTTCTAGGGTTAACTACATATAATACCCAAATAATTATGACAATTTACAGAATTTTGAATTTTGTTTCCAGTGTTTTTTCATTACCGTTTGTTTTAAAATCTATTATTTCGGTTTTGTCTGGATTCAGAAGAAGCCCATTTTCTATAAACCAAAGCTTCAAAACAATTTTACTTGATAACTGCTGTGGTATTATCATCTGCAAATAATATTAATTCTAAATTTGTTGCTGATAAAAGATCATTTATATAAATTAGGAAAAACATTGGTCCCAGTATGGATCCCTGTGGTACCACAAATTTTACATAATCCCATTTAGATAAATATCTTTCACTACCCCTGTATAAAATATTCCTTTGTCTTATATTCTATAAATAAGATTTTATCAAAGAAACAAGGTTTTCATTAATACCACATTTCTTCATTTTCTCAAGCAATAGAGAATGATCCACACAATCAAATGCCTCGGACAGATCGCCAAAAATACCCGCTGTAAAAATTGACCTAACCAGATCACCCGCAATCTCATTTACAAAATGTATGAGGGCATCTCCCGTACCCAGCCCCCTTCTAAATCCAAACTGAAGAGAATACAGTATCTTACTAGAATTTAAATTATTAACCAGTCTGACATAACTTTTTCAAATATCTTAGACACACTTGACAAGACACACACACAAGACCTGACACACTTGACAGGACGATAATTACTTAATTCAGATTTATCACACTTGTTGAAGATTGGTGTCACTTCTGCTAATTTAAGGTTTTCAGAGAAAATTCCTGTTTCCAATTTAAATTATTAACCAGTCTGACATAACTTTTTCAAATATCTTAGACACACTTGACAAGACACACACACAAGACCTGACACACTTGACAGGACGATAATTACTTAATTCAGATTTATCACACTTGTTGAAGATTGGTGTCACTTCTGCTAATTTAAGGTTTTCAGAGAAAATTCCTGTTTCCAATTTAAATTATTAACCAGTCTGACATAACTTTTTCAAATATCTTAGACACACTTGACAAGACTGACACAGGACGATAATTACTTAATTCAGATTTATCACACTTGTTGAAGATTGGTGTCACTTCTGCTAATTTAAGGTTTTCAGAGAAAATTCCTGTTTCCAAACTCTGATTTACTATAGCAGTAAAAGGACCAGCTATTAGATTTACAGATTCCTTTATTAATTTAGTTGGTATCACATTCCAGCCAACTACTCTTTTGTCTTTTAATGAGTTAAGTATCTTACAGATTTCCATCTCATTTACAGGTTCTAATTTACAACAGGAGTTTCAACCTTTTTCTCTAAACCTTCATGCAAATAACCTACACTCACTATAGGCAGTTTTAAATTTAAAGCAATGTTTATGTAATAATCATTAAACTTATCAGCTACAATCTTTGGATTAGCTATAACTAAAGGATTCACCATTCGTCTTTTACTGTATTTCTATTTAAGTTTTTTTTTTTTAACCCAATTTCCTCTTTTACAATTTTACACGTAGGCCTGCATTTTCAATAAGCTTGCAGTTTGCTAATTTTTTAGCTTTTCTAACTACTATACCTTCTTTACATATATTCTTTACACATATTCCACAAAATGCTGTTCCCTATTAAATTTAACTTTATTTTGAAGCATACGTACCCTTTGTTACTCAATTTAGCTCGATTTTGGATTTTTGAAAATTCGATAATTTATTTACTGTCTTTTTGGGAAAACACTGATCTAAACATTTCAAGAAACCCCACATAAAAACATCATAATTTTCATTTACATTAATGAAGAATCAAATTCAAAACCACTACTTAAATCTCATAGTATTTAGAAAATCAGTAATATTTACCCTACTGAAATTTCCTATTTTTTGTGAACATCTGAGTTTGTTTTTCAATAAAGTTTCATTTTTCACTGGTAAGTTAAAGAGTAGGTCACTGTGATCTGACAATCCCATATCTAAATTATGCTTAACCAAAACACAATCATTCCTGTTTGTCGCAATGTTGTCAATGCAAGATATCGAAGCAAAATTTACTATTGTGGGTTCTTGAAAAATGAAGTGGAAACCATTACATTCCATTAATTCATCTAGTTTTGATGAAAATTTGGTGCTCTTTAATACATCAATGTTAAAATCTGCATTTATGATAGTGAGTTTATATTTTATTTCTCTCTTAGTAGGGTCATTAAACATTCCAACTTTTCCAAAAACAATTTAGTTATATTGTAATTGGGAACTGTACATACAGAAAAAATGAGAAGATTCAAATCCGGAATCTCTGTAAAAGCTTCCTAAAAAACTAATTCCTCATTTACAAAACATAAGTCATTTCATGAATTATACTGGTATGAATCGTGCACCAGAATACACGATCCAACTCTACCTTTCTTAATTCTTATAAAAGCGTCGGCAAGATTAAAACCTTTTACACACTTCAATAACTCTATAGAACTTGCAGTTAACCGATGTTCCCAAAACGAGATAACTTTAATATTCTGCTTACTACTATCTAAAAACAACAATATCTCAACAATTTTATCCAGATTTACACCTTGAACATTATAATGTAGAAAAAACTCTAAACCATTTTCATTCATACAATCTACAGCAATCAAGTTATTCTGCCTAGTCTCTGTCAATTTATCCCTAAAAAATAACCATCTTTACACCCACTGGCAACTTTTGAAATTTTTCCAATCTGTAACAATTGTTCTAGGGCTGTAGTTTTCTTTTTACCTTGTTTGAACTGACCCAAGGATATGTGTGGTTCTAGAGTCTTTGTCACTTTACACTTGACTATTAGCCATTTCTGTAATACAGTCAGTTTTCTGGCATATTTGCTTAAACTTTTTGAATTCAAAACCAATTCAGCAAGTCTACTTATTATCCTGTGTTTACCTTTTAAATTAACATGACCACTCTTTTTATAGTGGTATTCCGATAGTCTCTCATTTAAAAAATTTAAGGATATGTTTGCAGCATTTGTATTATAGCAATCATTTATTGAAGAATGAATAATGTCATTTGCAATGTCAACAAGTCGCTTCCTTAATACAGAATTTTTTTCAGACGTTGGGATAGTATTTACAATTAAATTTGTATAAATAGAACTGGAAAGTAGTTCCTCTAGAGATTCCTTCAGAGAGTTTATTTATGCCCTGGAACAATGTCATTCGCTCCACCAAGAATTATTAAATGATCATTCAGAGTTAGATTTTTAGCGACCAAGTTTGCAGACTCAACTATTTTTTTTAACGTTCCTCAAAGGTGTACAAAGTCTGTTACCTCAAAGCTTTGACCTAACTTTTCAGAGAGTAAATTTGACAAGTTGTGGCTATTGCTATCTCCCACAATTATAATTTTCTTCTTAGAATGCAAGAGACTAGCACTGGCAGTTTTTTCGCCTGAGTCCATTCTAATTGTTACTAAATTAGTTAATCCTTTTTTGGGGACTTTTGGAATATAGTTACACTTATTCGAGATAGTATAAGTGTTTGCGATAGAAGAAGTACCTTTAGAAGACATTTGAGGCAACAACTCATTTTGATCAGCAAGTACATGTCGTGAGGCGAGTGATGAAACTATTTTGACGATGCCCAGTGGCAAAGAAAAGTTTACGCATGCGCAATACAGCTGATAGAGGCAACAACCTTCTCAGTTGGTTTTGGTCTGCATGAGTGATGTTTGTGTTGCGGCCTTTCTAAAAACATTGCATCATTGTACTTTTAGTGTTGTGTAGCTGTTGCCTCCAGGAATATCTGAGCCGTCATCGTCACATAAAACACCCGCAAATAAGTTTGTTGAGAGGAAAGTGATCCACAGCCAGAGCAGGAAGATTATTTATATCGATTATAGTTTCATGAAGAAAGAAAATAAGAGCTTAAGCGAAAAATATTTACAGACTAATGTGGCTGCTGCTTGCGGTGTATCTTTTAGTAGTGTTTGTAGAATCATCAATGAGTGTAATAGGACCTCTGCTACGTCATCACCTAAGTTTACAACCCCAAGAAAAAAGAGGCCAAGAACAAATGTGAAAACTACGTTCTATGATTTCGACTTATCTGTAATCCGCAAGACTGTTCATGACTTTCATTTAATTGAGGGAGAAAGACCTACTTTCAGAGGAATACTGCGTGTATTAAAGGGAAAAATTTATTTCAAAGGAAGAGTATGGTGTGTCCGTAAGGTTATAAAAAATTAGGTTTCCGTTGGAAAAAAACCGAATCAAACAGAAAAAATTACTTATTGAAAAGACCGATATCAGAAATTTAAGTTTAAATTACTTAGTGGCAGTGGACAGATATAGGAAAGAAAAGAGGCAGATTGTATACATGGATGAAACGTATTTCCACAGTACAACAACCATTGAGAAAACCTGGATGGACAGTATAGTTGGCGAGCTGAATAAATCCTGTCAGCAAAGGTGCAAGAGTAATAATTTCTTCACACACGCAGGAGGTGAAGAAGGCTTTGTGGGCAACGCTTTATTAATGTTCAAATCTGGATTTAAAAAGGGAGACTACCACGGGGACATGAATTTAGATAACTACGAAAAGTGGATCAAAGAACAACTAATCCCTTATCTGAAGCCTAACATTGTGTTAGTTATCGATAATTGTTTTTTACGTATCGCAATGCTAGTAAATTTTATTGTGTAAATATTCCATGTAAACAATAAAATAAATGTGTCACCAATTTTTGGTTTTATTTTATTATATCAGAATGACTTATTATTTCTGATTTAACGTTTATTCTATTCAATAACGCTTATTTTATAAAAATCATTACCAAAAGCCCTAAAAAATAATAATTTTATTAAGCATATACTTTTGTATTCTTATATGAATATAAAAAACAATTAAGTTTCAATTGAACAGTTTAGAAAAATGACATGAATTGCAGTCATTATAATCTGTATTTAGTAATCTTAATAGACAACTCGTTAATAAATGTAATATATTCCTACTGTTTTACTGTAGGTTACTCTTTCTAGAAACTTAAATCAGTTCTTATATTTTTTAACACTTTTAAGCACTGGCAAACCACTTGTAACTCTGTTACTACGCGGAAATAACATGAAACAGAACCATAACAACTCTGTTTGTAAGTAGTTAGTTAGTTTTAGTATAGTTTTGAATAGGAACATTTCTAAATTTAGGTATACAATAAAACTACAGTATAACTAAACGACCTTTACAGAAGGGTAATCAAGATTACATTAAATCTAAAAATTAAAAGGTTTTAATGATAGATAATCAGGAAAATCGTACATTCAAACTGTATAGACTCGATAGCAAAGAACTGATGTTTGGAGGGTGGCTAGTACAACTGTAGCCACAGACTTCAGGAGAGGGAGCTTCCTCCCCTACTTCCTAATGCTCTTCCTACGCACATCTCGAGTTTCATCATTGACCTCACGGCCTGTAAAGAAAACCTATTTTTAGTAACAAACTGTTGTGAAATTACTTTATTTTTTATGTGGGTCCGTTTATGTTTTCCTTTTGTTTCTTCATGCAGATGAACCCAACCACAATCATCCTCTGATAATTTCCTTATTTCCCTCAAAATTCTTTCATTATCTTCTTCCGATTTTAAAACTAAATTTCAAATATGTATTTTGTTTCAAAACACTATCCATTTCATTACCTAACTTTAACAGTTCATTCGTCACCCTTTCCACTTCAGTCCTCAGAAATCCAACTTCATCAGACAAACCCCTTCCAATGTCAGAATCATCAAACCCACAAAATATTGAAGAATTTATTGTACAATGCCAATTGGAGAGCTCTAAATCCATCATTGTTACTACAGTAGAACCCCTCTAATCCGTCACACCTTCGGGACTGGGGGCATTGTCGGAACGCAAAAACGTTGGATTATGCGAAAAAAGTCAATATTTATTATATATTATATAGAGATTTTTTTTAAGTGAAATAATTGATATATAAACTTTTAAAAGTCTAGGCCTATATAATAAAGTCTATATATAAACTTTGCAAGTACTATAGCAAATCAATAGAAACAACACGAGAGATGACACAGCACTGAAGCAGGAAAGCGATAACAAACCGCAAAGAATGACGCCAGACGAGCCGTGAGTCATCGACAAGTCGGCACAATATCGCAAGCTCGAGCACGGTCGGATTAACCGGAGTAACGGACCACCCGAGGGCGGATTAGAGGGGTTCTACTGTAATTTTCTCATCTTCTTCACTATTTTCAACTTCTTTCTTTCTTCTTCGTCTTGGCCGGCATTTACCACTACCTCTATTATTTCATCATCAGTTAGGAATTCATTCTCTATTTCCTATCTCCATCCCATCTTGAACATCTTTCACTTAAAGATTAATGCTGTTTTCCTGCAATTCAAGACTCAACATCTGCTGTAGATTATTTAATAAAAGCTGCATTGTCATCTGTGTGTGTTTGAACGGCATTTTCAGCACCAGGCCAAGCTTTTCTCCAGGATTTCACAATTGTTGAATTTGAAATCTCTTCAAAAGCTTCGGCTGCCATATAGATGACTTCTTTAATATCAAATATTAATGACAAAGCGGTTATCAACCCATTTCCTTCAAATTCCATTTTCCTCAGGATATCCGAAAGTAACATTTTTCTGTAACTTTTTAAAACATTCGATAACACCTTAGTCCTAAGGCTGTACAATACTAGTCACATGTGGTGAAAGAAAAAAAAATATTCCAGGTTCCTCTTTCCATTCAAGTCCTACAAAGTGGGGGTTGGTGGATTATCTAAAACCAGAATTGCCTTAAATGGCATTTTTAATTCTTTTAAGTCTTGGGTTACTTTAGGTAAAAACTCATTTATAAACCAATCTTTAATTATTTCGTCAATCCACAGCGATTTTTGACCTCTGTAGCGGGAAGGAAGTGATAAGATATTAATGTTCTTAAAGACACAAGGCTTCTGAGAATTCCCAATGACCAGTAGGGGAAGCCTATGTGTACCAGAAGCATTAGTGCATAAGGCTACTGTTAATCTCCCTTTTTGAATTTTAAATCCTGAAGCTGATTTTTCACAACTAGCAGTTAACGTTTTTTGAGGAAGTTGTTTGAAATTAAGACCAGTCTCATCAATATTTAACACTTGCTCAGGATGCAACTCCTCCATTTGAATGAACTCAGTGAGCTTTAGAGTGAAATTGTGGCTGTAACAGGATCAGCTGATAGTTTTCACTACAAAAACTTAATGATGAATGCTAATATGGGGGATGGTGGTAGATTATGGGTGGTAATGTACTGGCTATATCTACTATACTCTAAACTTATGTTTACATAAAAAAAGAAACATTGATTTTAACATGATTAAATAGATAGAATTTATGCTAGACAGGCCAAGAGATAAGATAATATACCAAAAAAATACTATAAATGATAATGATGATAGGATGTATGAAGTAAGAAAGGAGGTGAGGGGTTATTTTGGAAAAGCCTGATGTAGGAACTGAAAGGGTTTGAACCAAAATGTGTAATTTGGATTGACGGGTAGAAAATCGAATTGACCCGATGTGTAACGGGCTAATAGTCTGAGGTATAAAAGGTCAAACCCAGAGGTGAACGAAGGAACCCGTCCCTGCACCAGGAAAAAAGAAGGGAAAATAGTTAAGAATAAAAATAAAGGAAACTATTTCCCAAAAAAATTAATGGTACGAAAGGTTATGGCAACCCGAAGGGTAACCCTCAAGGCGGCCAAAAATTCCAAGGTTGATGTTGGGTAGGAACTAAAAAGAGGGAGGTTGTGTAGGTGGAAGGATAGGGAACCATACTGGACCTGTAACACCGGGCGCTATCAGTAGAGATACACCATGCAAGGTCGCACCTTAGCCATACTGGGCCCGTGGGCGTCAAAGAGCCCAGAGCATGGGTGAAATATGGGTAGTGGTTGAGGTAATGTCTAAATATGATGAAGAATAACAATAAGATGAAAACAAGAAGAAAGAAAAGAAAAGACCTAAAACTAATATCACTTCGACTGAGCTGAAGACCGCACAATCAAAGGTTGGTGTCGGTTTTTGAAAAGGATATGGAATGTTGGGTGTGGAATTGTACTATTTAAATTTTTGGAAATTTCTCTTTAGGTGAGAAATGTGGGCGTTCTTAATATGGGGACTGGAGCTTGGATCCATCAGCGATGCTGTGACAGGCGATGTAAAGGCAGCAATAACCAGGGGTTTGGACTATAGTGGCAAGACCTTAGCATTGATCCTCTTAGATGCTCCCGATACATTACTCAGTCGAATACTTTAAAGGGATTAGGTTGCCTGGTGGCATTATAACTTGCCTGACGGGAAGTATGGGCTTTAGTCAACTTCCCGAGAGCAGACGACCAGACTTCCTCATTTGAAATTTCAGGGGGTAATGGAATTAGACTATCAAGATTCCAGACAAGTTGGAGGGGGGTTGTGAATTTAGTGACGTAGGAAAAGCTTCACAGGGGAAGCCCCGGTGGACTCGTGGGTTGCCGTGTTAAAGGCCAACTGGAACCAATGAATGTTTGTGTCCCAATACGTCTGATTTTTGACATCGTAGACCCACAAGGCTATTTATAGATTTTTGTTTACACGTTCAGCGAGGGATAGGTTGGGGTAACAAGGGGAGGTACAAATATGGATGATACCGTAATTGAAGCTCATCTGTCCAATTAATTCCGATTTAAAACTCGGAACATTATCGGTTACGAGATATTTTTGAAATCTGAGAAAACAATTTGAACCTTGATGTTGATGGTGGTTTGGTACTTAGTATTTTTGGTTGGGAATAATATGGTGAATATGGAAGATGTATCAACAACTGTCGAACATTTATTGAAAAGTGGTTGTGAGAATTTGTGATGAATGGTGTCCAAAGCCGGTGTTTTGAGCATGTTTTGATTGTTGGCACCCAGAAAAACTCGACATCGATTTTTGACCAATTAAATACTTTATCTATGCTACGTATATGGGAGAAACTTGTATTGAGTATACCATGAACGTGTCCTCATAGTTAGTCATGTTGATAAAAATCGTTTGTGATGGCGGTATAGATTTATATTTATATTTTCCCAATTATTCCTAAACCGTAATAAGGTTTTAATATCCAGAAGAATGTTTTTTTCAATGGATAAAATAGCTAAGTTGGTCAGTTGAAATTGTCCTTGTGTGGCTCTAAGACAAGTCTTAATTCTTTTTAACGGAGAGAAACTTCTCTCTACAGTTGCAGTTGTGGAAGGAAATGTTTTAACAATGATTTTAATCAATTGTGCAAGTTTGTATACTTCACTAAAAACTACATCTAAATTATTTAGTTTCATGTAGTTTGTAATGCCACTAATTCATCCTGAGTGTATTAGCACATTAAGTTAGTATTTAAGTTAAACTATGTCAATGAATGAAAAACATGGTTCTTTAAGTTCTGCTATCAAGTTATGAAGAAATGTTTTTGAAAATATAAAAAAATTGTTGGAATATAAGATATAAATTTCAGGTCCTGTTGGGATTCAAATATGAATTTTATTTGAGCCATTAATGTATCCAAAATTTCGTTAAACATTTGCTGCAATTTATAATAGTTGTCAATTTTCCGCCTTTTTTTATCTTGATTCCAGTTCTGTACCTCCATTCTCAGAATAATTTGTTGCTTTTTCCCATATTTGATTAAATCCATAGTCACTAATTCTCTGCAAAGCATCATAGAATTTCTTGACTTTGTTACTGCAGTAAAAAATGCACATGCACTTATTTTGTAATACGTCAAACAATGTATCAGAATTTCGAAAAAATATTGTTGAATGTGAGAAGAAGAAATATTGTATCAAATTTTTGCATAAAACGTACAAAACCTGAACCAGTATTGACCTCTTCACTTGTCCAGTCACCAGGTTCATCTTCTATTAATGAATAGAAATTTATAAGATGGTTTCGATATTCTTTTATTGTATTTACAAGCCTTGATGTAAAATTCCATCTTGTTGGGGTTACTCCTGGTAATTTTTTTCTCCATATAATGTTTTTTGTGACTATAGCAATAAATTAAGGTTGCCATTGGATACTTATGTACTAATGTCTGCAGTCCAGATACATGACCAGCCATTACAGTGGCGCCATCAAAAGTTAGTGCTTCAAGTTTTTTTTTTAACAATCGGCCAATTCAGTCAGAGCTTACATCAATGAAACAAAAAATTGCTTCCTGCAGTTTCCTTCACTGTTGACAAATCGTATAATGGTTGATAACTGACTTTTATTTGTTACATCGGTTGTCTCATCAATATTTCAACAAATCATGAAATTTGAAATTTCTGATTTTATTTTATCTGTTATATTACACTAACTACTGCATCAATTAGATCATTTTGAATTCTAGGTGACGTTCCTCTAAATACTGTGGCTGTTTTTAAGTGGTTTGATATATTTAAATCATAAGAGGCTAAAAATTCCAAAAGTTCTATACACGTGCCCTAATTGTTTGAGTCTTCAGTCTTACTATGGCCTCTGAATGCACATTCTTGTTTTCCAAGAAATGTTACTATATCAATTAGTCTTCTTAAAATAAGTCTATTTTCTTTTACTTTCTCATTGTGTTGAATGTCTGCAATCTTTTGGTGTAAATTCATGGAATGATCAATTCTAAGAGAGCCAAAAGTCTGTAATACGCTGAATGCCCGAATATGACTAAGGGATTTTTGATTTTTGTCACAAGCAGTTACCAAATAATTCAAATTATTAAATCCTGTATTATTCCATGGGCCAACATCAGTGGAAAAAAGCAAACATGCCCAGCAAAACTATTTATTCAACACACTCGCACCAGTGAACTAAAGATTTATGTTATAGTTGGCTTCATTAAAACATAGAGTATAAACTCAGTCTTTTTCATTGTGTTCACTTTTAAGTTGTGGCAGGAATGGCTGTGGTCTACTACTTGCACTTTATCTTTGTATGGAAGCTGAGAAAACTAAGTATTTTGAAATATATCATTAACTATATCACTCATTTTAATTATTTGCATATTTTTTCGACCCAACTACAAAGATAAAAGCAATGGGCTATAGTTAAGATCTACTACTACACAAAAAATAATAGTAAAATAATAATAACCAGGAGATTTTAACAATCAACTGATGGAAATTGATATAAAAAATATACTGTTATAATTTATTTATATCTATTAATTAAAACATCTTTGCAATAAAGTACAGTCGATTGATCATGTAGTGTTGTTTGTTTTAAATAAAATATAATTTACAAACTACCATATTTAAATAATTAATTGTAATAATAAAATATAAAAATTGTAAGTAATAATTATAATTATACCAACGTGACACACATACAATCATCCATGATCTGCACATGATACCAACAAATACTAGATGCACAAATTGATAACTAATAACAGACACGTACTTTTATGCACCTAGCTATCCCAAGAACGAAGACCTCTTGTATTAAAATGTCATAGCCCCCACCTTACTCACTTAGGCCTACTGTTGCTATAAAACGCTACAGTTAATAGTGGGGGAAGACTTCGCCTTTCTTCTGCGAAGACATGTATAGCAGGTTAGAGTGAAATAGGAGCGGTAATGCTGTAAGATTACTCATATACAAAATAGTAATGTTATTTCCATTGAAAAAACATTTTAATTACAATTTTATATTTAAAATAACGATGAATATATGCAACTTTGTATGGTAGGCCTATAGAAATGAATTTTCTTTTTTTTTTTTTTGTCATTAATACGAGCTTCACATCTTGTGTAGCAAGCCTAGAAAATATATATATATTAGACATGCGTATTATAGCTTAATATTATGACATTGTACAATTGAAGAATCATGTCTATTAACATAATGGCATATGCAAAATTGTATTCCATTGCTGTTTGTAACATAAGAACATATTTTCAATGTTAAATACTAATTATTTTATTAGGTCTGGTCAGGTGGCTATATATATATCAGACCTGGCCTAGGTGACTATATATATATATATATATCAGACCTCGCCTAGATATCACTATATATATATACACTTTTTTTATCATTACTGCGTCCATACAAAAAACAGTCATGTTGCGTCCACAAGTAATAGTGGACTAAATCATTTTATTACTGTAGTATATATAGGTTATTATAGTCGATAATTATGGTTATTACATTAGTTTTTGATATACATGAATATATATATATATATATATATATCCACCAGATATCGACTATGTCATTTATATCCCGTTGCGTAACTTACGCAACAACTTAGACGTTACTAACTGTGAAGTTGATTTCATACTTTAATATAGCCTATTTTCTAATAAACAAATGCATTTTGTTACTTTAAAAGTGTCTTATGAAATTTAAAATGATCTGATTGTTTGAAAATAAGGTATCGATACACACGTACACTAACTTGACTAACGTAGACATACATATTAACATAGGCTTTCGTTATTAGACCTTAACCCAACGACAGCTGTATTCCCTTGTTTTCTATGTGTTATTTAACAGTGAAGAAATGCATTTTGGGATTTGAAAAGTTTCTTACGACAAATAATATGATCTGATCATTTGATTACAAGGTTATTACTTTACATTTTCATAATTTTTTTTATAGAAAAATCCGAAGATGAGGTACAACCGATAATTATCTAATTAACAACAATCCATTGCTTTTTAAAACACAGTTATAAACAGTAGGCATTTCTACTTTAGCTTCACAGTTAATTTACAGTGAGGCCTTTGTCAAACTTCATAACCTAGGATGATACATATTCAATCCTAGAACCAGCGAAGTGTAAAGTGTTACATTATAGCTGATTTTTCCCTACTCCCTACTGGCAAGCAGCTATAAGGTAACATAAAAACATCTTACTTTCCATTGAACCTTTCACCCATTAAAAATCATCTAATCACAATAAATTTGACATCAATGGAAAGCTAAAGATCTGAACTTCCATTTTGATGCAACCAAGTCTAAAATATGTAATATATCATATGTTTAAATTCGTTGAAATTAGTGTTGCACACTACTTCACTTGATACAAACATATATCATATTTGCCTAACCTACCTTTTTTTGAGAAATAAACATTGTATTATTTTAGACTTTATTTATTTATTTAAGACACAATGCTATAAAATAAGTAAGTAGACAAAATTCTTTTATTGAAGCTTATATTTTGGTTACATATATTTATCTTTTACATAGGTTACAAATATCTAACATAACCTTACCTATTAATCTGGTTTGTACTTTTCAGGTAAAAACTAATGTTTTCTAATAACAATTTTATAAATTTATATATATATATATTTTTTTTTTTTAACAGAATTTTATTGACAACTAAATGGTAACATTTTTATATGATGGGGGTAATTGTTTACAAAGAAAGTTACTGCTTTTTTTTAGATTTCATTTTTTTAAACATATTCTACATACCTAATTTCTTTACAATAAAATAAGTTTTCAATGCAGTTAATTTTTTCACGGAAAAAAAATTTCAACTTTTCTAGGTTAAGCTCCATTAAGTGAAATATGCGATCAAATAGGTATGTAAGCAAATTTTTACCTTCAAGGTAAATAATATATATATATATATATCTGACCTACACGTAAATTTGTAAAAAAAAGAGAAATTGTGCATTATTTCCCAAGCAGTCACCCATCCAAGTACTAACCCCACTCGATGTTGCTTGACTTTGGTGACATATAGGCCTAAATGCATTGAATTCTGTACTTTTGAAATTACGATATTTCTGTGAAAAAATTAGCTCCATGGTGAAAACTTATTTTATTCTTAAAAAATTAGGTATGTACAATATGTAAACAATTACCATGATGGGAAAAAATATTAAAATGTATTTGTAGGGTAGGCCTAGAGCTTTTATGTAAAAAACATTACAAAAGCGATTTTTTTATTCCAGACATAGGCCTAACTGCAAACATTTCATAACTAACATTTTTGATTTGAATAATATTTATATTTTTGGGGACTTTTTAAAATAGGTTTAATTGTTTACTTATTTTGTAGTTTTTTCAAAAAAAATATATTTCTTAATAACAATTTGATAAATTTAGGCTATATAATTTTTTTTACAAAATCTTATTGACAACTAAATGGTAACATTTTCCATACCATGGGAAAAATTTCAAAAATGTATTTGTAATATATGTATAGGCGTTTATGTAGAAATTTTAGCTCTGCTAACAGTGACCATTTTGATTATTGACATACTAACTCCAAAAATTTTACAAAAAACATTTTTTTCATCACATATATGCATTCTATACATCTTTCTGAAAAAAATATATATATATTATAAGTTTGATTTGAATAATATTTATATTTATTTAAATGAGCCGAAATTTTTAGTTAAAAAAAAAAATTACTAACTAATAAAATTTGATAATTTATTTCTTATTTTTACAGAATCTTATTGACAATTATATGGTAAAATAATATAATAAATTTCAATGAAATATATAGGCATTTATGTAGAAATTTTAGCTCAGGTAACAGCAACTTTTTGCTTTCTGACATCCTGACACCACAAATTTTGCAAAAAACATTTCTTTATTACATATAGGCTATGGATTCTATAGATATTTCTGAAAAAAATGGTGTTTTATAAGTTTATTTTAAATAAGATTACTATTTTTATGAATTTTTAAATAAAGTATTAAAAATGTAGCCTACTAAAAATGGCCTGCCGGCAGGGGGTATAACATTGGCGGTTCTAGATTTAATTCATAATCATAAGCTGTATAACATTAAGTCAATATTTAAACTAAACCACTATAATATTAATAAATTTATTACTCTATAATATAATAAATGTATTACTCTATAATATTAATAAATTTATTACAACCAATAACGGTTAAATGTAAATTACTGTAGGCCTACCACAGAAACAAACACTATGTAATCTTAAAGAACACCGATGACATTAATTGAATAATTTAACACAGAAGTGAATCACACACATTTTAGGGGATATGTTTAGCAGACCTACTCACTTTTCTCGAGCTTGAGCATCTGAAGGTACGGCTGATCCTTTTCCTTTCGCGTACATCATCAAATCTAAGGCTTAAAATCCAATATGGCACCATTCACGCACATATGTTAGTGTAAGAAACTGTAATCATGACAACATATACATAAAACCTGCCAACAACAAAGTAAATGAAACTTTGAAACGTCTAACCAACAACAAGTTTACGTTTCTAAAGACTGAGGTCAGATCAACTGACTTCGACTGGTTTCGTAAGCAACATAAGAGATGTTAGTTAGCAGTCACCACATAGGGTACATGATTAGAAGGGAATGCTTTTCTATTCAATGGAAACCCACCCAAAATTTAACAACGTATCTTTAATAAAATCATGTTTTATTGCAAAATTTCGGATATGAAAGAACATTATAATTTTTTTTAACGGTTCTAGAGTTTTTTTACATCTTTTCGAGAAATTTGGAAGTCCGATAACGTACAAGTGAAGTGTTTTCGTTTTAAATAATACTTCAATAATGGCGTATGTTCAAGTTCAGAACAGCAAAATGAATGTTTTGAGGAACTTAGGTCCGGTTTCTCATGAAAAGAAGTCAATATTAAAAACAATAATTAACTTTTCTTCTGCTTTACCTGTAAAATCCCATCCAATCTTTGTAGAGTAAACAAAAATGCCATTGTTTTTCAATTGCAAAATATTTGAAACTAAAAATTCAAGTACCTTCAAGAACTCATTAACCTAATTAATGTCCATTAATTTCAAATTTGAAATTACAATTCTGTATGGCAGATTACATTACAACAGAATTATCATAGAATAGCATCGAATTTCTACATAGCCGTAACGACTTAATTCCCACATTTCCCATAAGGTATAAATTTCTTTTTGTGTACAAATTTTATTAGTATGTTCTGATGACATTCCTACTTCAGAACAAGGCTACTGTATAATGACGTAATTTATGATGAATTTTTGATATTATTTTACTGACCATAATATTAAATTATATTTTTCATTTTGTTTATAAAATAGTAATATAGAGAAAGACAACTTTATTGATTAATTCATAGATTATTTACTTATAAAGGTAACGTTTTAAAGTCGATTTTAGGCCTATAGTTTTCTATCTCTAATTAATTACGGTACTGACCAGAGATAACGAGATAACAAAAGTTAAACGGCTGGCAAAAGTATCGGTAGGTAGTCTTTATATATAATCTCTCTGGGCGACAAAAAGTTTATGTTATAAATTTACAAAATAAGGAAAACAAGGATTCCGCGAACCACAAAAACAAGTAACAAAACTAAGACTTTTAAATTCAGTATGTTTATTATATTACCATTATGTACATTTCGACGACATAGTCATCATCCTGAGAGGTTTACAACTAAACTGATTTACATAATATTCCTTGGACATTTGATCTTATTTTATTGTTTTTATTGTGACTAACAAAATTATTGTTAGCTAGGTAATATAATTTTGCTTGATAGTAAAAAATAAGTAGGTGGTCTTTATGTAACAGTGCCTAAACTTTTTAAATAACCTAAAATTACTTACTAGAGCTTTAACTTTCCTAATAAAGCTGAAGTTTATATTTTAGTGCTTAAAAACAAAAATCAAATCCATACTTAGTAATTTTAGTAGCCTAATTAATTGTTACCTGTTTATAATTCCTCAATTTAGGGGACACGTTTGAAATTATAAGTAATATTCAGAATATCTTTTTTATCCTTAGTATAGTAAGAAAAACACATTATTAATGTAAAATAAAAAGTATAATTCCTACTTTACATATTCAATATGTAAATAAAATTAGGATAACCTAATATGTCCTAGATAGTTATTATGTAGACTAACAAAGAAAGATTTTTGTAAATACCGTATGCATTTCACAATTATACAACAGATTGGCGTTTTTAATCATAGATATGATACATATTATCATGGGGTGTCTTAGTTTTGGCTAGCCATAGGCTTACACCCTTAAAATAACTCATTTAAAGCAAGGAACCGATGAATGCGGTAGAGAGTATTTGAAACTGTTTCTATTCAAGCTTACTAGAACTAATCTAAACGCAATGAAGTTTTTTTTTTTAGTGGCCAGTTATTGATATAAAGATTAATTTTTTCAACTAAAAAAGATTCGTTAGAAAATTCTGAAAACATTTTTAGCAATTTTAGACAAAAATAAACATGTTTTGTTCTCGAACTTTTTTTTCTTTCATAACATGTAAATAGCCTATTTTACGAATTATCGGCGTTTTAAAGTGTACAAATTGCAAAAATCAGTCATTTTGTAAATGTTATTACTCGAAAACCAATATAACCGAATTTGATAAAATAAATTGCAAAATTATCAACTCTTCTTATGGATTAAACAGATATAACAAACGTTTCATAATTTTTATATTTAAGACCTCAAAATGCACCCGCAAATAGTACGTTTTTCACTGTCAAAAGCGAACACAAAACCAGTCAAGTCTGAACAACGAATTATCGACTGTTGCGATTATAAAGTCTTTTTGATTATAAGTTCATCATTAAGAAAGTTTATCAAGTAGGCTATGTAAAAAATCAGTGATTTTTCTCTCTTGTAAACATTTCAAATAAAAAAAATCATGCGGAAATACAAACACATGCAGTAATTTTGACCTATTTCTTTTGTCGCTATATTTACAAAGGTTTAGCCCTATTAAAAAAAAAAAGATAAGTTATTTATGTAAAATTTAATTTATTGATAAAACAAATATTGTCCTATATAGGCCTACCGACATCTGTGTACTTCTACAAAATTTTCTTTGTATTATTATGAATAAAATAGAAGCTTTATGTGTGATTAAAGTGAACTAGCTAGCTGCTGTCTGTCTTTTTACAATTTGAATACGTAAATTGTTTTTGTAATGTTATCTCCATAACAGACTATGCTAGGCCTAACTATGTTATCTCCATTTTCTGTACGCCTATCTCTCTCTCTCTCTCTCTCTCTCTCTCTCTCTCTCTCTCTCTCTCTCTCTCTCTCTCTCTCTCTCTCTCTCTCTCTCTCTCTCTCTCTCTCTCTCTCTCTCTCTCTCTCTCTCTCTCTCTCTCTCTCTCTCTCTCTGAATTACTTTACTTTGCTTATAGCTTATGTGGTTTTTGATTTTTAGGTCAGTTATACTAGGCTATTAACATTTGGACAGTAATATGTTGAAATGTATTAAAATCATTTTAGTTGATTATTTAATTTCAGTACATTTTTTTGTTTGTTTTTATATACTACTAAGTTAATTTTGGATAGAAGAGGGGGAAATGGTATTTGAAAATTGTATACGAAATCTTGTAAAGTTGTGGTTGTTCAACAAATAATTTTTTTTTTCATGTTTATAAAATTTAGTTTGAATACATGTGATTAATTTGATCACAAAAATTATAAAAGGGGATTTATTAAATTAGGAATTGAAAAAGAAAATTGAGTTTAAACATTACATTATTAATAATACTAGTATATTTAATAACAAAGACTACGGGCAAGAGTAGGCTATTAAAGCAAAACATCCCAGGATTAGTTATAAATTCTGCCACCACGGCGCAGCACCAAAATGGAGTCATTTTGTATTCCTGTTTATTGGTGAAATTTTCGTCCGATTTTTATTTGAAAAACTGATTTGTAAACAGAATAATATTATAATTTACGCTAACCAAGCCTAATTTTAATTAAGTTGTTGGTTTAAAAAAAAATAATAAGATCTTCATGTTAAAAAAGAAATATGCAAATCGCAGGTAGTCATTTTGTAGACAACAATTTTTAATTAATTTTACTCTTTTAATATTTAAAATCGCCTGAGTGGTTCAATCGGTATCATGTTTTATACATTTAAAATAATTCCTCTCAGGGGTATGAGGGCACGGGAGATACGAAACACCTGCAGGGTCGAGGTGACTCACTGTGGCACACCCACCACCACGAGGCTCAGTCGTCGCTCGTCGTACACACCTTGTGCTGGATGACTACTTTCCCGCCCTTCCACCTATGTGCTCTCGGTTATTAGTTATTCTTCTTAGGGATTTGTTTCGTCGTCTGTTTATTATTTTTATTGGGAACGTTGTTTGTTAAACTTTTATGTTCTCCATGGATTGCCGAGGAACTACCAAATCTCGAATGTATTAATATTAATTACCAAAATGAATGTAATATTAATTTGAAAGAGAATAAATGTCCTACACTCCCTATAAACACATATAAGAAAATTTGAATATTTAAAATATCGTAGCTAAATTAGTGAATTAGTAATAACACCATTCTTGGATTATTAAGGAAAATCGTTGGCCAGGGGGCTGGAAACATGCTAGCCATTTACATCAGATTTTAAAACTTAAATTACACCTACTTTTGTAGTAGTTTCTTGCTGTTTTGTGATTGTCGCGTTTTGGAGTTATTGATAGGAGTGGGAGAGGGATGCTGGAGACATATTAGAAATCTTAACCGGATTTGAAAATTTTAAATACACCAAAGCTTTGTGCTGCTTGTGCTTCAAACTAAAAGTTTTTTGCTCGACGCGTTGAAGGGTTATTGGTAAATACATATTGGTACGAGGCTAAGGAGAGGGGAGGGGGTTGTAGATATGTTAGCCCTTTTATTAGAATTTTTACAATTTGAATTACACCAGTGTTTTGTAACAGATTTGTGCTACGAACATTTGGTTTTGGTCTCGTCGCGTTTTTAAGTTTAAATTTGTGGTTCTTAAAAAATGACAGCCCACTCAAACTAAATTTCAAATTTGGATTTCACAAAAGCTTCGATTTGTGCGGTATTCTGTGTTTTCAACTGTAACTAAAATGTACAATTATCAAAAAAGTTACTGTACAGCCAAATTATTTCAACATGTCAAATTTGATAAAAATTGGTTCACTTGTTTCGGCTGTAGTAGGCCGTAGGCATGAGACAGATATTATTTCAAAATCACTTTTTTTACTGATCACGCATCTACATGCATAATTAAAATTATTCTTTTCTTTTTACACATATAATAGAGGAAAAGTTGGGTCAACATATAATGTGGTGTTTTTTTGCGATTCTGGTCCCCATTCTAGTCCCCAAAATAGTGGTTTTGGGATTGATTTTTGTCTTTCGTCGGGCGTCACGTATGTCGTCCGTTCAGCGCAATGCAGTCCAAACCCATAACCTACTATTTTTTTATCAAATTTGATATGTGAGCATAATTTGTACATATTTCATTAAATTCGTTTTCATTTTTCCATCATTCAGAATTTGCGAGTATCCAATAAGAGAACACTAATTTTAGATTTTATCAAAATCGTCTCTTACTATTTCGATATAGAACGAAATACAGACGCCATGAAACAAGGAAATCGTACCTCTCGCCAGTTCTTGAATTATCGAAAGTATTTGATTTTTCTAAATATCTCTACCGATTTTGTTCAAATGTATTGATAAAGATGAACTTTCATGACCCGTATCCATGTTCAAAATCGAATGTACAGTATTAAGATTTAAAAAATATTAAATTTCATGGAAAATTGAAAAAAAAAAACTAAATTGAACCTTGACCGCTGTTATTAAAAGCTAAATTTTATACTGAGGTAGTGTTATGACACAAGAGAAGCAAGTTTAAGCCATATTTAAATTATAGTTTTAAATACGGTGTCTACAGTTCATTTTAATTCTTTCACCAACAACTACTGAACTGAGATTTTTGTAACGAATAAAGTTGTTTGGTTAGTATTTCGATTGTGAATGGGCGAGTGAGAAAGTTTGTGCAATGTTTTCGTATGGTTTATTTTATTAAAACTTTTATTACAGCAAATCTACGATATTTTCGAAAGTAAAAATCCAACTAGTGTAAATAAGCAACACCCACATGGCTATCGAGATTTGATAGTAAACAGGTCGGCTTTCCAAGAAGCAAACCATCTGAATTTACCGCCTTTACCTGGTAACTAGCGTCAACTTTATTTAGGAAGAGAATTACATGTACTTCCTAATGAATACGCTATACGAAAACAAACCCATATTATTATCAACAACGAAACAACGTTGTGAGTACAAAAACTCTACTTTAAAGCACAAAACCGTGCAAAATTAGCAGGAAACTGAGATGCAATTTAAATTTTAAAATTCGATTTAGATGGCTACTATGCCTCCAGCCCCCCTTCATCAATATGTTTTAATCAATAACGAGTCGAGCACGAAACGTCTGGTTTGAATCACAGTGAAGATCAAACTAGCACAAAACGTTGGTGTAATTTAAATTGTATTAATCAATTTTGGGGGCTGCCATGTTCACATCCCCCAATTAGTTTTATGGAAACTTAAAAACGTATAAAGCACAAGTTTTTTTTTTTTTTTTTTAAAACACAAAAATAGCATAAAACTTCGTTGTAAATTAAATAATAAAGTTCGAAAATGAGAGGGAGGGCGAGGAAGTATAAAAACTACCTAAATATTATAACTTATTAGGAGTGTTCGTACTAAATCTAGACAAAATACCAAGAGGTTTGACTACCATTTCCTGGTCCGGCCAAAGATTTTCTTTACTAACTCATGAACGGTGTTTGTAAAAATTATTATAATTTAGTACTAAATAGGTATAGGCCTAAATCGTGGTATACATTTCGGGGCCAAAATTCAAAGTGGCTGAGCTACCTTATCACTGGTCAAAGTATTTCTTTAATTAAATCTAGAACAGTGTTAGTACTAATTCTAATAAAATTAGTACTAAATGGGTACGAAATCGTAAAATAAGTTCGGGGACGAAATTAAAAGAAG